>JAGIQG010000020.1:43614067-45054067 GCA_024679065.1 Sphyrna mokarran | reverse complement strand
AATTATGCAAAAATGCATATTCAGAAACACTCAATTCTCTAACACAATATTCCAGCGCAGTCAAATTCACAAGAACAACCTGACTTTAAATACTAGACCAGCATAATGCAGTTTTTTAGCCTTATGCAATAAACAAAAATCATTAAGGTATTCCTCAGTGAACAATTTATAACATTGTAGTTTAACTGTTTGGGAACAGTTAGATTTGCAACCAATCTAAAATACATAGTTTTTTTTTAGGGGCTAGATGATATGAGACACTCTTAAAGTGGTCCAAGATAGGTCATTATAAACACAAAAGGCTTTTGAGAAGAAGCTTCAACAATAACTTCAAAACAATTGTTTTCATTCAGAGCAGGTGCATGGAGACTATAAATTTCACTGTCAATGTGTCACTTTCAGGCAGCAATAGAACAGAGAAAAAAAAAGTGAATCCAACTGATGGATCATCATGTCTTTTCAACTAATTAGTTTTCAAAAAGCTATGAAATAAGAATATTGTCACTTTCTCACGTTTGCCAATTTTTAAAAATCATTTCTAAGAGGTATAGTTAAGGGATACAACTCAATATTTAATTACCATGTTCTGAATAAATAAATTCATGCGCTGCTTGAAATCCATGCAATATTGATAATGAATCACAAGATCAAGCTCGTTGTTTTTAAGTAAATGGTGGTACAAACCTGTTTTATTTATTACAACTATATTCATTGGCACAAAATACAGATAAACAAGACCTAGTAACTGAAATATTGCTGGTTATTTGAAAGTGAATGAATATGAATTACAGAATTAAATTTCTGAAATCAACTTCAACTACTTTTTATTTTAGACTGTGGAGCCTATATAAAAATCAAAACACAATTTAAGGTTATTTACTAGTCTCACATTAACACTGCAAAGAAGATACTGTGAAAATCCCCCAGTCACCACACTCCGGCGCCTGTTTGGGTACATTGAGGGAGAATTTAGCATGGGCTAATGCACCTATCCAGCATGTCTTTCAGACTGGGAGGAAACCCATGCAGACATGGGAGAACGTGCAATCTCCTTACAATCAGTGCCGGGAATCGAACCCATCCCTGGTGCTATGAGGCTGCAGTGTTAACCATTATGCCACCATACTGCTTTTACGAATCATACCAAATTTTTAAAGTTTTGGACAATTCAATTCCACATTTGTTAGTTTTGAATTTTACTCCCAAAAACTATCCTGGTACAATTCTCCTTGAACCCAAAAGGAGCTCAGAGGTTTCTTCAAGCTAATTAAAAGAACACACTTAAATACATCAGATTACACATCTCGAGTATGATACTGGCCCTCTATCCTGCCAATGCCTTGAGTGGAATTAAATGCTTCTTTTCCTCAGTTGGAAAGGTAAGCTGGTCTGGAGCATGAATTTTGCTCACACAGCCAGGTACATAATTCAGACATAAGGGGAGATTAGAAAAGGGGGTAAAACAAAGTCAGTGCTTTAGCAAGGGTAGATAGCATAACAGGATGAGTAAATATTGGATTGGTTTCTTCTTCAGGTGCCCCTGTATACAATCACCACCATGGGCTAGCTTCAACTGTTTTAATGTGTATTTATCACTGGGGAATCAAAATAAATCTGCAGCACCAGTAGATTAGAATAAGTTTCTCCCTCTAACTTTTGGGAGGAGCTGGCAGAGACGAGGGTCATGTGTATGATGTTTCTCAAGTTTTCATTGTAGGACAATACAAAGTTCAGGGAAGTTCATAGAAAACCCACATTACAGCTAGTTTACAAAAAATTGTTGTGATTGGACAATGTTGAATTCTCAAATCCATGCTGTATTAAGGGATATATTTCTCACTCTGTACAAATGGAGATGCTTACAATAGGAATCTTTGTCCAGGGATTTGTTTTTAATTACTGCTCTCCCTTAGAGCCCAGTTGCACCTCACTACCAGCTTTCATGATGTTATTTCCATCAACATCTCCTGGAATATGTTCAGCCACAAGTCAAATGAAGTAAGGGTGAACAGGTTAGATCTATTCTTATGGGAGTTAAGAATGAGAGTTGATCTTACTGATTCTGAGGGGGCTTCACAGGGTAGATTTTTCATGAGGATATCTAGTACTAGGGGGACATTGTTTTAACAGGGAGATCCCTTTGTTCTGGAACAGAGTCGAAGAGCATCTTCTTCTCACAGTTGTGGATCGCTGGAATTCTCTGGAGAGTTGTGGAATCTGAGTCATTGAATACATATATAGATTCCTGAACTTTAGAGGAGTCAAAGGTTATAAGTAACAGCCAGAATGATGGAATTAAGGATAAGATTAGATCAGTCATGATCTTGTTGGAATGGTAGAGCATGCTCAAGGATCTGTATTGTGCTCAAATGGGCAAAGGCCTGAGTAATCAGGCCCAGCATAAAATTGGACATTTAAATTAATACAGTTAAACTGCTTAGGTTACCACAAGTCAAAAGCCAACAGAGACACATATCAGACTGTCTTGCAAAATGAACAGAGGTACTTGACCTCAAACAATGGGGAAGTCATTATAACCCAAAGCCAGAACTCAGAGCTCTTACATACTGAATTGAGAAGCTTAAACTTAATAATGGAAAAGTTGTTATAGTCCAAAATCCATCAGAAGGTACTCAGCCAGAAAAATAGAGTTCATTATTGATTCCATATTCCCTAGTTTTAGCCAGACTCTCTGTTATTAAACACATCCTAAAAGGAGACAGTACAACTATCACGATCTGGCCTAACCTCATTGGGTGCTGTGATCCCTGTCAGCCCAT
The DNA here is from genome assembly GCA_024679065.1 of Sphyrna mokarran. NCBI lineage: Eukaryota > Metazoa > Chordata > Chondrichthyes > Carcharhiniformes > Carcharhinidae > Sphyrna > Sphyrna mokarran. The sequence goes on along the minus strand of JAGIQG010000020.1, from coordinate 45,051,287 downwards.
TGGCTTAAAACGAGTGAACATTCCAGAAGGACTCGAGAAAGAGGGGTATTTTCAAGACAAACTCCAGTAAAGACTCAACCAATTGTGGCCTTGACAACACAGGAGTAGAGCATGCAACACCTGTGTGTCAAAAGCACCCTGGGTTCATCTATTAATGTGAGCTCAAGTGAACTGAATCCAACAACTGAATTTCACCTGATTGGGTGGTATTTATTTCTCAGGCAATTAGGTTGTTTGTGGAAAACTTAATTCAATTTGTTATGTTATGATTGTTCTAAAAACACTCGTATGTTAAAGAAACAAAGAAGAAAAGCACAGCACAGGAAGAGGCACGTTAGCCCTCTAAGCCCGTGCCAATCATGATGCCTTAACTAAAAAAAAATCTTCTGCTCTTAGTCAGTTTCTCTCTATTCCTTCCCTATTCATGTATTCATCCAGATCCTTCTTAAATGTTACTAATGTGCCTGCTTCCATCACTTTTGGCAGTGCGTTCCAGGCACCCACCACTCACTGCGTGAAAAACTTGCCATGCATATCCCTCTTAAAGTTCCCCCTCTCTCCTTGAACCTGTGCCTCCTTGTAACTGATACTTAACAAAACTAGACTTGAACCATAATTCTTTGTTTGTCTCAAAGTAAGAGCACTTGGAAAACACGTTTTGAGTGATAAACTGGTCAAAGTGTCTGTATAGAATATTTCACAGTCAACAGTATGGTCTACACCTGCTCCTATTTCTTACATTCTAGCACAGGTCTTCAAGCAGCTGACTTTAAAGTGGGACTCAAGTGCATAAACCAAGCTGACATTCCAGTGCAATACTGAGAGGGATGTGTTGTTGTGAATGAAGTATCCTGCCTAGGTGCCGCCTTCCAGTTCTAGTAGTTTAAAGAATAGTAACACGGTTAACATTCATTCTTTAACCAACTGAACCAAAATAAAACAAACAGTAAATCTGTATTCATCCATTTGAGTAATTTAATGCCATACACAACTGCATTTGAGTTACTCTGCACACAATCAGCAAATTCATTATGTGAAGTGCTTTGAGGCATTTCAATGTAACAAGGCACTAAATAACTATGAACATTTATTTTCAACATCAATAGGCGCACAGGAGTACAATATCTGACCGTTAACTTTGGAGATGCATTTGCTCGGAGCCACGAGGGGAATATTAATGCTCTAGTTGTGTACACGCATAGTGAATAAACTCTTCTTCATGCCTTTTCAAGGTTGCTACACAGAACAAAACTAAAACCTTTCACACTCATTTGTATCAGATCTGCCATAACCTGAGAACTTCTGGTAACCATCCAATTTTCTCACAACTAAAAAGTTAGTCATATTTTGGATTGTTCAATGCAACTAGTTTGTGCAGGATGAAACCTGCAGTACTGACTTCCAGTATGTCAATGAACCAAAGTGAAAAGACCCACTTTATGTATGGTTGGAACACAAAGTCTGACTTCCTAAAAATCACCTAGGCAAAAATCCCTCAAAGCTGGATAAATTCTGATTGGCTCATTTTATCTTCACTTGTTTTTAAGAGAAAAAATATCTTTCCATAACAAGAGATATTCTATACAAAAGAAGCCTCAGGATTGTACCAATGCCCCACTAAGCTTGGTACTAAAAGGTTCACAAGTATAGTTAATCTATCTCAGGAACTATCGGAAATTTGGCATGCCTGCTACAAACTCTCACCAATAGAGTCATAGAGGTTTGTAAGTGTGGAAACACGCCCTTTGGCCCAACGTGTCCATGATGCCCCTTTTTTAAACTCTTAAGCGAATCCCAATTACCCGCATTTGGCCCATACCCCTCCCTTGTTGCACTGAAATGCCTCAAGGCATTTCAAAATATTGAATTTGCTGATTATGTGCAGAGTAACTCAGATGCAGTTGTGTATAACATTAAATTACACAAATGGATGAATAGCATATTTATTGTTGCTTTTACTTTGGTTCAGTTGGTTAAAGAATGAATTTTAACCATGTTACTGTTCTTTAAACTACTAGAACTGGAAGGCAGCATCAAGGTAGGATACCTCATTCACAATAACACATCCCTCTTATTATTGCACTGGAATGTCAGCTTAGTTTACGCACTTGAGTCCCATTTTGAAGTCAGCTGCTTGAAGACTTGGGATAGAATGTAAGAAATAGGAACAGATGTAGATCATACTATTGAATGTGAAATATTTTATACAGACACTTTGACCAGTTTATCACTCAAAACAATCGCACCTATGTAACTATCTAAATACTTTTAAAGACAAAATTATACCCGCCTCCGCTACTCCCTCTGGCAGCTTGTTCCAGACACTCACCACCCTCTGAAAAAAAAATATTGCACCTCTGGACACTTCTGTATCTTTTCCCTCTCACCTTAGACCAATGCCCTCTAATTTTAGACTCCCCTACCTTTGGAAAAAGATATCTATGCCCCTCATTATTTTATGGACTTCAAATAAGATCACTTCTGCGCTCTAAAGAAAAAGTGTTTACAGATGCACCATAGAAAGCATTCTTTCTGGTTGTATCACAGCTTGGTATGGTTCCTGTTCTGTCCAAGACCGCAAGAAACTCAAAAGTGTCATGACCAAAACCTAATCCATCACGCAAATTAGCCTCCCATCCATTGATTGTCTACACTTCCCGTTGCCTCGGCAAAGCTGCCAACATAACTAAGGGACTCCAAGCACCCCGGACATGCTCTCTTCCATCTTCTTCTGTCAGTGAAAAGATTCAAAGGTCTGAGGTCACTTACCAATGAACTCAAGAACAGCTTCTTCCCTGTTGCCTTCAAACTTTTGAATGGACTTACCTCATATTAAGATGATCTTTTTCTGCACTCTAGCTACAATTACAACACTACATTCTTTCTTTATGTTCATTCTCATTCATATATTACATTCGCTCCTTTCCTTATATATGGTATATTGTGTATAGCTCGCAAGAAACAATATTCTTCACCTGTATACTAATACATGTGACATTAATAAATCAAAACAACATACAGTCCAGGGGAGATTGGAAAATCTCAGTAGAGATCTCAGTGGAGAGTAGCTTTAAGGGAAATCTGTATCTCACATCTGAGCAGCATTTAATGTGCTACACAAATAATTCAGAGAATTCCTAATTTAAATTCCACAATGGCAGTTTGAGAATTTGAATTCAGTTGAAACAAAAATATGAAATTTTAAAAAGAGGCACCAGTAAGAGTAACCAGAAGCTGATGAAGTAATCATTAAAAATCCAATTGATTCCCAATGTTCTTTAACGAAGGAAAGCTGCTGTATTTACATGGTCTGATCGATATGACTCTCGTCAAACACCAATGTTGTTCTTAACTGCCCCTTGCATTTGTCTGACAGTGACCCGTGTTAAACAGCACCAAAGAATACCACTGTCACTGGGTCAAAATCCTGGGATTCCCTACCTAGCAGCATTGTGAAAGTATCTTCACCTCTTGGGCTGCTGCAGTTTAAGGCAGTCAACCACCGCTTCTTCAAGGCCAAAAAATGAATCAGTATGATTCACTTCCCTAGAACCAAGAAATGAATTTACTTGCAAGCTTCTAAATGTCAAATCTGGCTAGCTATCTTGTAAAAATACAGAACAAACAAAAATTTTTGTAGTTCTTTCATAGCTTTAGTTAAAAAAATATATCAAGCAAAAGCTTTTCTCCAAAGGTTTGATCTCTAATCTTTCATAAAGATCGATTTTTTAAAAACATATTTTTCTTTCACTGTTAACAGGGATCCTTGGTGACTATTCAGATTTGCTTCAAAACATGCACAGAAGAAACTGTTCCATTCTGCCGATGCCCAAAGATATACAGAATTGCAAAATCTCACTCATTATAATCCAGTTAGCGATCAGAGGCCTTTTGTTTAAAGTAGACAAAGTTTGAAATCCCAGGTGCTGAAGAGAATAAAGCTGCAAGATTCCAGTATTAAACAAAATATACTATTATACAAAGACAGCAAAGTAAAACAATCTACACTATCTATATTTTCAGAATTAGTAGAGGTAAAATATGGATTGTCAGACAAACTGTGGTCAAGTATGCCACAGACCTGCACATTAAACAGCCGATGCAATTAACACAAATCCCACAGATTTCTCAGCAACCCACCCAGCTGAGTAAGCACAGAAATTCACAATGTCATTAAAATTCAAAGGATTACAAATCTTCACTTTTGAATATCTAGCCTCTAAATTAATTCAAAGTGCCTCGGCTCGAACTCTTAACAACTGCTCACTGCCCAATGGTTCAATCTCTGCTTCTGAGATTGCGTTCCACAGGATTTACAAAGCTACACCACCTCTAATTACTAGCACACTTCCAACTCTTTTTCAGACTGCAAGCTGCACTAAGCTGGCACTGACAGGTTTCAAGTCTCCCAGAATTTATAAACGGTCCCCAGGGCTTCTTCTGAGCCCAAAATGTCTCTAAATATCCAGCAATCTTCCGTCACCTTCCCAACTCCCCAAGGATTTGGTGAGCTGTAAGCGATATGAGATCCAAACTGCATTCTCATGAGTACCAAACAGCTCGCTGAGCTTATCTGAGCTCTAACCACCTGGAGCCTGCTAATAGTAGCAGCCTTTTCCCCTGCTGCAGAACACTTGGGTAAACTGAAACCAGAGAACCTTAAGTTCCGCTCATTTCCAGGTTGATGCAACCTGCTCTGGTTTATCTCCATCCTCAAACTGATCTCCAAGCCAACTATTCCTTCTTTACAATCCGTCCAGCTAAGTAAACCTTAAATATGGCTCTATCACTTCTTTTTGTCTCTATAACAAAACATGGATAACCTTCTGAACTATCATTTGCTTTTACATGTCTCGGCAATTCTTAAAGCCCAAAATTCTGGTTATCTTACCTTCATAACAATAATATTCCCAGAATAAAGTATTACCTCTAAACTAGAAACGCTTAACACTACCTTTCCTTTAGCATTTTTCTATCAACATTTTGCAAACAAAAATTGTACAAAATAAATTAAAAACAATGCTAAAAGTCTGGGAAACATCTCACCTCAGTCAGTCGATTATAAACTTGAGGCTCCCTCAAGGTCTTGAACATGTAGATTGTTAGAGATGTCTTCTTTCTGACTAAATGTTAAACAATGCTCTGCCTGCCAATGAATCTAGTTAATATCAGTATAGAGTTGGGATAAAGCATTCCATTCTTCAGATTTAACTGATTTAGCAGCACAAAGTGAGTGAAAAGGAAGCATTTTTTTTTAAATCAATCTTCAACAAATGTTAGAGGCCATGCCCCTGAAGAGGGCAGCTTTTGTCAGATAGGTTTTTCAACTATTACTAGGATTTACTCTCTCAGGGTTGATGTGACTTCAATGACGAGCAAGAGCATTATTCCATAATGATCTAGCAAGTGTTTATCCTTCAACCAATATCACTGCCATCACTACTGTTTGCGAGAACTTGCTGCATTTCCTTACAACTTGACTACATTTTCAAAGTACTTCGTTAGATGCAAAACATTCAGGATATCTGGAGGTCACAAAAGCCGCTATATAAACGTATCTCTCTCTCTATCTTAAAGACTGAAAGGAAATCTTTTTCTATTAAGTACACAGAAATTTATTCAACCTGAGCACTTGATTTTCCATCACAATTTAGCAAAGCAGAGTTCATTTAGTTATACTCATATCTCAGAACCACAGAGCTTGACTGATTAAAATAAGTCAGCAAAAGGGCTAGAAACTCAAAACAATGTTTTGAAATACTCTTCCTTTACTTATCTTTTGTGTCTTTTCAAATGTGTCAAACGTGTCTTTTCCCAATACTTGTTTCCCACCACCTGACTTTTAGTAACTTACAGAATTAACAGTTCATTGTTTTGGTACACAATATGTACCGTCCCTACCAAGAAAGGTCAATAACTTTGTCAAATGTGTTTTTTTCCCTCAATGTGTTCCCAGTGGTTGGGAAAAATCTAACATTGTTTGATATGATTTTTCACTGAAAACTCAACAATCATGGATGTTGTTCAATAATCAGAAGGTTATTCTAACATTTATCATACCAGGTTGCTCTACAAGGAAATTCTTCTTTACAGCTCATCTTTGACATTAAAAATGTAGTTTTCCATTCTCCATCAATAATCATATCACTTAATGCAGCAGAAAGAACTTCATTATTTGATCTCCTATTCCAAGTTATCTGAACTGCTTATCTCAATTTTTTCCACCATGTTTGAATCATTATCAAAACAGAAAATATATTTGTTAAGGTCGTGGATTCTCTTTTTGGTTAAAATCAATTCACATCTCAATGCAGTATCTACGGCAGAGTAAGAAAGATTACATTTGAGCACTGAACGCGCATTTTCTGTGAATTGAATAATATTGCTGCTAACCAAATAAGATTAAGTATAAACAGGCGGAGGCACTCATTGGATAATTACTTGAGCACAAAGAGAAGTTAGATAAGTTGTCAAGTTAGGGGCTACACATTTGTAACACCTTATTTTGTGAATAAACCTAAAACTAAGTAAACATTGACTTCTAGTCTCTGCCATCAACTTGCCGCAAGAAACTAAATAGGGGCAGGAGGGTAGGAAAAAAATTTGGTCCTGGCAACTAAAGTGAAATTTGCCTAGATTTCCAAACACATTTAGTCATTCTGTTCCCTAAAACATATCATATCAAACAATTTTAGATTTTTCCCAACCACTGGCAACACTGAGGAAAAAAAACACATTTGACAAACTTATTGACCTTTCTTGACAGGGATGATACATATTGAGTAACTGTTAATTCTGCAAGTTATTAAAAGTCACATGGTAGGAAACAGAAGCATTGGGAAAAGACACATTTGAACCAACAATTTATATTTAACAAGGCAATGATTCAGATGTGCTTCATAGCAAGTCTCAGGTTTAGAAACCTTCATGTTGTAGAAAATGTAACTTTAAACATAAACTTTAAATTGGATAAACATTTTACTTGCTACAGGAAAACAGTCGAGGTTTTGTTTAAAACCTAGTTTAGATCATTCTACAGATTACGGTATTTCACACAGAAAAACCTGAAATAGCACAGAAAAACAGCAATAGGAATTTAACACTTACATACAAACATACGAAATAGGAGCAGAAGTAGGTCATTCGGTCCCCTGAGCATGCTCTATTCAATAGATCAGAGCTGATCTGTTTCTGTTGAGTTCCACATTCTCACCTACTCCCGATAACCTTGGATTCACCTGCCTAATAAGAATCTACTGCTGCCTTTAAAATATTCAGTGACCACTGCCTCCTGCCTCTACCTACCCCCCACATCCCCACTTCCACCTCCACTGCTCACTGAGCCAGAGTTCCAAAGTCACATAACCCTTAAGAGAAAGAAGTGTCTCCTCATCTCAGTTCTAAAAAGAGTGACCCCTAATTCTTGGCTCACCCATTAAAAAAACATTGTTTCCATGTCCAACTTGTCAATACCATTCAGGATCTTGTATACTTCAATCAAAACACCCTGCACTCTTCCAAACTCCAGTGGAAACAAACACACTGTCCAATCTATTCTCATAAACCAAACCACTCATTCCAGGTATCAATCTAGTAAACCTGCTCTGAACCACCTTCAAAGCATTTACAACCTTCCTTAAACAGGAGATCAAAACTGCACACAGTAGTTGAGATGTGGCCTCACTGATGCTTTGTATAAATAGAATACTAGATCCATACGCAGAATTTTGCAGTTGTTCTCCATTTAAGTTGCTTTTTTATTCTTCTTACCCGAATGAACAACTTCACATTTGCTCACATTATACTCTATATTCTCTACGAATGGACACTTTGGGCAGAATTTTCCCATTCTACATGCCAAGGGAATCATAGTGGGCGGGACACAGACCATGCAAAGGTCCACTGACCTCAGGCATGATTTTACAGCTTTGGGATGAGCATAGCCAGAAAATCCCACCCTTTGGTTCTGTTGCATTCCACAGTCAAGAAAACGAATGAGATTGTCATTGACTTCAGGAAGCATAAAGAAGAACTTGCCCTTGTTTACATCAATGGGGACAAAGTAAAAAGGGTTGCTAGCTTTAAGTTTTTAGGTGTCCAGATCCCCCCATGCGACACTATAGTTAAGAAAGCCCACCAATGCCTCTACTTTCTCAGAAGACTAAGGAAATTTAGCATGTCAGCTATGACTCTCACCAACTTTTATAGATGCACAGTTTGGCATGGCTCTTGCTCTGCCTAAGACCACAAGAAACTACACAAGGTCGTAAATGTAGCCCAATCCATCCATCAGCCTCCCATCCATCAGCCTCCCATCCATTGATTGTCTATATTTACCATTCCCAAAGCAGCCAGCATAATTAAGGACCCCACGCATTCTCTCTTTCACCTTCTTCCTTCGGGAAAAAGATACAGAAGCCCGAGGTCACATACCAACCGAGTCAAGAACAGCTTCTTCCCTGCTGCCGTCAGACTTTTAAATGGACTTACTTTACATTAAGTTGATCTTTCTCTACACCCTAGCTGTGACTGTAACACTACATTCTGCACTCTCCTTTCTTTCTCTATGAACGATATGCTTTGTCTGTACAGCACGCAAGAAACTTTTTACTGTATGTTAATACATGTGACAATAATAAATCAAATCAAATATTTTATCTACTGGATTTTGCACCACTCGCTTAATCTATCTATATTCATCAGCACGATGGCACAATGGCTAGTGCTGCTGCCTCATAACCCCAGGGCCCAGATTCAATTCCCAGCTCAAGTCACTGTCTGAGGGGAGTTTGCATATTCTCCCGTATCTGTGTGGGTTTCCTCTGGGTGCTCCAGTTTCCTCCCACAGTCCAAAGATGTGCAGGTTAGGCGGATTAGCCATGCTAAATTGTCCCCTAGAGTCAGAGAGACTAGCTAAAGTAAATGCATAGTGTTATAGGGATACAGCCTGGGTAGGATAGTAGTCAATGCAGACTTGATGGGCTGAATGGGCTCCTTCTGCAATGTAGGATTTTACGATTCTATACTTGTAAAGTGAGTTGTCAAGTGAGCGATCTAGTGTCTTCTGCACAACATTTTTCTTACTTTTATGTCATCTGCAAATCTAGCTACCTTGCCTTTGCTCTCTTCAGCCAAGTCATTTATTTAAATTGTCAAAAACTGTGGCCCTAGCACAAACTCTTGCATGACTGCACTTGTCATATCCTGCCAGTCAGAAACAGTCCCATCTATGATTCATAGAGTTCACAGAAACCCTACAGTGCAGAAAGAGGCCATCTGGCCCATTGAGTACGCATCAACCACAATCCCACCCAAGCCCTACCCCCATATCATTACACATTCACTTGCTAATCCTTCTAACCTACGCATCTCAGGACACTAAGGGCAAATTTAGCATGGCCAATCAACCTAACCCACACATCTTTGGATTGCGGGAGGAAACCCACGCAGACACGAGGAGAATGTGCAAACTCCACACAGACATTGATCCAAGCTGGGAATTGAAGCCAGAGAAGTTTCTGGAAAGGCAAGCAGGCAGGGGATAAAGGAACACATTTTCAGACACCAGCAGCGAAGACTCGATGAAGGAGGCGATCCTTGACCACTCAGAAGACTAACTAGAGAAGGAAGAAAGGAAGAAATTACCATCGAGACTCACCTTCGTGACGACAGACCAGAGGGACACAGAGAATTGAGCTTTCAGTTTTAATCAAACCATCTTTGTGGGTACTATACTTGAATCTGGAGTATCTTCTTGTTTTATGGGGGAATTTAAAGGTTAGTGGTGTTATTATTAATAAACCTATTGAACCTTTATTTGTGTTTGTCCCTTGTCCATCTTGCCAACAGGGCACCGGGGTAAAACACTGAGGAAGCAAACTGTTTGAAAGTATCTGAAAATTAACAGGTACAATCCTTCAACCCATTACCAATTAAAAATCTGTTTAACTCCTTAAATTTACTCACTATCTCAGTATCCACCACACTTTGGGATAGTGAATTCCACAAATTCATAACCTTTTGGGAGAAGCAGTTTCTCCTCAATTCTGTTTTAAATTTGCTACCCTTTACCCTAAGGCTATGACCTCTCATTCTAGAATGCCAAGAGAAAGCATCTGCTCCATATCTACATTATCCATTCCTTTTATCATCTTGTATACCTCAATTTGATTTCCCTTACTCTTCTAAATTCCAGAAAGTATAGGCCTAAACTGTTCAATCTCTCTTCATTTGACAAATCCATCATTTCAGAAAATCAATCAAGTGAACCTCCGCTGAACTGCATCCAATGCCACTATATCTTTCCTTAAATAAGGAGACCAAAACTGCGCACAGTGCTGCCCCATGACCTGGAATTCTCTTTCTAAACCTTTCAACTGTCAAAAAATATCTTACAACGCATATTTTTGGGCAGGCTTTTTATCATCTCTCAGCTTCAATTTAGCTAATGCTCCTTGATGTCATAGTTTTCGTTAGAAAGGAGGAGGCTAAGAGGGGATCTTATTGAAGCATATAAGATGATTAGAGGTTTAGATAGGGTGGACAGTGATAGCCTTTTTCCTAGGATGGAGAAAGCTAGCACGAGGGGACACAGCTTTAAATTAAGGGGTGATAGTTATAGGACGGATATCAGAGGTAGGTTCTTTACCCAAAGGGTGGTTCGGGAGTGGAATGCCCTGCCTGCAGCAGTTGTAGATGCGCCAAGTTTGGTGGCGTTTAAGAGGTTAGTTGATAAGTATATGGAAGAGAAGGGAATGGTTTAGTTTGGAGGGGCATTGCTTTTTATATTGGTCGGCGCAACATCGAAGGCCGAAGGGCCTGTTCTGTGCTGTAATGTTCTATGTTCTATGTACTCAATCAAAAGCTACTTTGATGTCAAAAGCTACTTTGACGTCAAAAGCAACAATGCTCACCTCACCTCTGGAGTTCTGCTGTTTTGTCCATGCTTGGACTTTGACTATATTGGGGTGTGGAGCTGAATGGTCCTGGGAGAACCCAAACTGAGTATCAGTGAACAGGTTATAGTTGAGTCCATCTTCCATCACATTGCTGATCACCAAGAGTAGATTGATGGGGTGGTAATTAGCCACATTGGATTTGTTTTGTTTGACTAATAACTACTTCAAACATTTGTTCCATTACATATTAGCAAGTCCGACAAAAGAATTTTTTCAAAAGTCAATGTAAACAACAATTTATGTCTGTAAACTAACCTTTAGATCGGGCTCATTTAAAAGACTTTTTTCATTTTTAACAGATTTTTAAAACTACGCTAATGGACTCATAATCCTTTACACTAAATTCTCTTGGGGTAACATATTGTTACTAAACAGAATGGGGCAGAGATTTTACTTTACACAACAACATAAAATGAGTGACATCAAAATCTGCAGCATGTTACATCGCTCTAATTTTGATTTCCATAATGGAAATATCAGCTGTGTATAACAAGCCAAATTTCATTCTCATCTGTTTTGTAGCATCACATAATCTACTCCAATTTCTTTCCAAATCATCTCAATAGCCCAAAATAAATATCAAATATTGACTTTAACTTGAAGCAAATCTGAAGTGATTGCAAAGTGGCTGATTTTCAATTATAGCAAAAACAGAGAGCAGAGCTCCTCACTATACCCGACAGCCACAACTTCAGTGTCAATTTTTCTGACATTGTAATTAAAATACTGTCAACACTCACTAAGGGGTGCTGCATATCATATGATTTGTGCAAGAGATGAAAAGAAACTTGTACACTAACATATTCATTAATTTAAAATTGCCAGAAAAGCTCGGCATATAACAATTTCATTCCTTGATTTTATATGCAGACCCCAGGGGACAGAGAAATGTCACACAATATCCATACGTTTTGAATAAAAGAAAGACAAAGAGTGTGCAAAAGTCTGTTTCTCCAATCCTTCGGAGGTAATATATGCTCAATGATATACCATATGCTGGCTGAAAACAGGGGTAGTCAGCTGGGCTACCCTAAAGCCTTTGCCTACACCCCTTTTGGTCAAGTATCTTGTAAAGTTATGAAGTGGCTCCCAGTTGCGTGCCTCAAAACTCAAAAGTGAAGTTTTCATCCAAGTGCTTCCAATTAATGGTATATTGGAGTGAAAAAGCAAGCTATATTGCAGAAAGAAAATAGGAAAAGCATCTGAATTTCTTACCTCCACTTCAAAGGTAAAAAAGAAAAGTGAAAGACTTATTTATATAATGCCACTCACCATCTAGGACATCCCAAAGCACTCTTCAGCCAGTTAAGCATTTTTAAAATGTAGAAGTTGTTCTACGGTAGTAAACACAATAGCCAATTTGTGCACAGAAAGCTCCACAAACAGCATTAAACTTCAGAACCAGATCATGGTATGTGCATTTCCTCCAGGTGCCCCGGTTTCCCACAATCTAAAAGACATGCTAATTAGGTGCACTGGCCATGCTAAATACTCCTTCAGTGTATTCAAACAGGAATCAGAGTGTGACGACTATAATTTCACAGTAATTTCATTGCAATGTTAAAGTAAGCCTACTTATGACACTAATAAATAAAATCAATCATCTGTTTTTTAGGTGCTGATGGGGAAAAGAATGTTGTCCATGACACTGGGAGAATTGCACCAGAGTCTCAAAAGCATTTCCCCATCAACACCTGAAACAGATTATTTTATTTACTAGTATAACAAGTAGACTTACATGAACACTGTAATGATGTTACTGTGAAAATCCCCTAGTTGCCACAGTATGACCTCTTTGGGTGCACTAAAGCAAGAATGACACTTAAATGGTACAGAAAAATGAAAATGGTACAGAAAAATGAAAATGGTACAGAAAAATGAAAATGGTACAGAAAAATGAAAATGGTACAGAAAAATGAAAATGGTACAGAAAAATGAAAATGGCAGTATATTTCACCATATTTAATATCTTACTGAAGTCTTGGTATTATTTTGTTTATATTAACTAACAAATGCTGTTGAAACTTCTTAAAACCAAGTTTATGAATACTATAGAAATGATCTATACAAATTAAATTAGACTATAATTAAGCATTGAAAATTATAACTGATCCAGCATGTAGCAGTTTACAAATCATTTAAACCCCAAGGGAAAGATTCTGCCATCTAGCCATTAAAAGCACTGTTCCCGCATTTAATTTTTTTGTGGCTTCTCAATCTCCTGCAAGTTGCATATTAACCTTTATATAAGTAAAAGAATTTCTGGGAAAATAACAGTAAATTTAAAGTGCATTCCATTATTAAAGTCAAAAACCATGCAATTTGTGGCGAGGATGAGTTAGGACATGAGTTGCAAACTGCTGGACAATTTGTGCCATTCTTATATTGCCTTCACAGAAAATCTGGTGGATTGGAGAGAAGCTTTGGACTCAGAATAAATTCCCAGCAGCCTAGTCCACAGAAAAGTCAAGGTTAATTGATAAACTGTAACTTTAGCCCAGAATTCACTGAAGAGGGGCACCTCCAGAAAGATGTGCTCATGGGGTTGGATGACAAGGAGTTGGAAGAGGCTCAGGTGGAGCATATACACTGGTACTGAAATGGCCAATTTCTATGCAGTGAGGAGTGAGCTGCATCAGTTTTCCTCTGATTAAATATATTATGTCTATTTCTCTTTCCACAAATGTTGCCAAATCTGCTGAGCATTTTCTGTTCAGCTTTCCAGTATTTTATTTTTTGAATATTACCAAATCTAACTGGTCACCTTTAAAATGTCCATGTGTATCAAGTGCTACATTAGCACTGGAAATGCCTCTTCTTCTTCTAACATCCCTCTTCTTTCTCCCTAGGACATTCTCATTCTTTCCTCTCATTCACAATTTTCTAAACATTATTCAGCATGACCACATTCTAAAGGCTCCAATGTCTTTTCATCATTTGATTGCTTACAGACCTGATTTTACTATCTTAGAAACTGTTGATTGGACATTTGAGAAAATGTTTTCTAAAAACCAATAATAATCCAAATCCCTGGATAGGAGGTTGTCTTATTCACGTGTCATGCTCCATGGGTAAAAGAACTTAGGTTACACATTTTCCTGAAAGTAATCCGATGATAAACTTGGTTTAAATAATCAGATGTCCAAGCTGCCCCTTCAGAGTTCTATTATGCAATGACATGTAAGGATTTGAAAGGTTAAAGAAACAGACTATTGGCCTTGATGTGCTACTATCAGTTTGCCCTTCCAGCAATTTGCAATGCAAAATTAACTGGAGCTAAAGAGCGAGGAAAAACCCACTCAGGATTTACATTACTCAGTCCAACAATTCTACGCTGACATGACACAACACAAATCCCTCCCAGCCGTTGTCTTCTAATTTCACAAGCACATCTTTCAGCAGATGCTCTACTCTAGCAAACACAGATTTATTTTTATTTATTTTAAAACACAGCAAACTTCCCAGCCTTCAGGAGAACAGTAATCACGTCACCACACAACCTTGCCACAGCAGCCTCTGCAAGATGTGCTGGATCATCGACATGGATGCCATCATCTCACGTTGGAATATCATCCACTAGATAGATGATACATACTCTTGCAATTTGGCCAACATTGTCTACCTGATATGCTGCAGGAAAGGATGTCCCAAGGCATGGTACATTGGGGTGACCATGCAGATGCTACGACAACAAATGAACGAGAATCGCTCGACAAATCACTAGACAAGTGTGCTCTCTTCCTGTTGGGGAACACTTCAGCAGTCATGGCATTTGGCCTCTGATCTTCAGGTAAGCATAATCCAAGGCACCCTTCACAACACACAACACAGTTGCTGAGCAGAGACTGATAGCCAAGTTCCGCACATGAGAATGGTCTCAACCAGGATTTTGGGTTCATGTCACATTACCTGTAACCCCCATGACTTGCCTGGGCTTACAAAATCTCACTAACTGTCCTGTCTGGAGACATTACCATCTCTTTAGCCTGTGCTTAACACTCTTTCCACTCACATTGTCTGCACCTCTAAGACTTGATTACCTATAAATATTCGCATTCCAACCATTATTTTGTAAATTGAGTTTGTGTCTTTATAATGCCCTGTTTCTGAACACAACTCCCACTTACCTGATGAAAGAGCAGCGCTCCAAAAGCTAGTGGCTTTTGCTACCAAATAAGCCTGTTGGACTTTAACCTTGTGAGATTTCTCACTGTGTTTACTCCAGTCCAACGCCAACATTTCCACATCATGACTATGCTAGCAAACTCAGGCCAAAATCACAATTTATCAATTAACTTCCACTTTTCCATGGAATGAGTTCCTGGATTATGTATTCAGAATTCAAGTCCTCTTCCTGAAAAGATACACAATGTTCCTGAATCACACATCAGTGAATAATGCAAATCACTAAGTGCAGAAAATAAGCCCCTGATGTCTGTTTCAACAGGATCAAACTGTAAGACCAATAGCTGCAGGTTACACAACAGAATCAACACAGGATGTGAAGTGCTTTTTTTTGATGACTCCAGAATCCAGATTATAATATGATAAATAACACAGAAAAGTTAGTTTAAGGATGATTTGTAATATTTCATTACAAAATTTGCACTTGTATCACAGTTCATCAGAGGCAGAGTTTATCTCCCAAATTATGAATCATCTAAACATTTTTTGGGGAGGGTCAATTATTCCCTGAAAACACAAATGTCAGCTCCCAAAAGATTGTTAGTTATATTAAAGTAGAAACTAATGTTGGAAATACTCGCTGATCAGTTTAGAGAAACAGAGGTATCATTATGTGCAGAGGTAATGTTACACGATATTTTGAATATTTCTAATCTTTTCCGATTGTGTATCAGATTGTCAGCATCCACTGTACTTTGTTTTCAATAGAAGCAAAAGCTTCCTTGTCAAAGAAATAGGATCCAAAGCTGGCTATTCAGCTCTTCGAGTCTGCACTGCCGCTAAATAAGATCATGATTGATCTCTTGGGCCACTTTTCAAATTTGGTCTTACAAACAAACAATGATTTTTCTCCTTTTCCCTTGACTTTTGATTGGGTATGTAGGTTAAAAAGGCAAAAGGGACCAACTTTTTGTTGTAATCACTCCACAATTGGTAACCATGCTTTCAGTCGTCAAGCTCCAAGCTCTGGATTTCTGTTCCTAAAGATATCCACCTCTTTCTTGTCCTTTAAGGCTTTCTTTAAAACCTCTCTCTTTAACCAAGCTTTTGACCACCTGCTCTAATACCTTCTAACATGCCTTGTGAAATTTTTTTTGGATAATGTTCTTGTGAAATGTCTTCAGTCAATTTAGTTATAGGGTGCTATACAAATACAATTTTCTGTTATAAATATGCCCTCATCTCATAGATGTGACATCAACATGGGGCCATTCACCAGAATCATTAATTTTACAATAAGGCAGAATGCATCAACTCTGTAGCATAGGATGCAACACAAACAGCAAGATGCAATCAGTGTACAAACTGTTCAAAACCTATCCGATTAGTTAGTTTATACTTTGAAGAACTACGTAAATGCTACAGTAAAAATTTGGGCTCTCATAAAATGAATCCCAATCAAACTTAATAATAGTCGATTGGCAGCATTGACAATCTGTTCCATCAGTGGTGGGAGAGCAGCAGATGCATAGATTGATCACAGTGCAATACTTGCAGTTGTTCTGAAGAAAAGACACAGACAGAAGTAGTTAAGGATGGGAATAAGTAGTTGGGGGTGAGAATGCAAAGGATCACAGCTCAAATTCTTAGGTGCAATAGGTATGCTGACTTAAAGTGTTTGATAACATTCCTGTGAAGCAACTCAGCACATGACATTAAAAATATTATGTAAACACAAGTTGTCTTTTTATTGGGTTATCAGTGGCTGTGTGAGACTTGAGAGAACCAGTGGAGCTACATTAAATATAGAACACTTCCAGATGGTATACATCTGATTTTCTCATTTTTTAATCAAAGATAAAAATTTTAAGACAACACTTTTGCATTTTCCTGAACTCATAACTGTAGTTCTAATAATATCAAGAAGATAAGGGGTGATTGTTAGTTACACTCATCAACACCCTCTAAAATAATGTATATCAACTCCTTTTTTTGAATGCTGAATTACTAGGATAATTTACAACGTGGAACTTCTACACTGCAATTTTGTTACAAGGCTTACTGGTTCTGCAAGGCTCTTGGAAAATTACACTTGAGTTTCTTACGCCTTACGTTTCATTCACGTGCTCCAATTGCTCCATCGGTGCTTCATTCTGGCTCTAAATAATCTTACCTCACAGCAATTCAAAATAGAGGGGAGGAGAAGGTGGATAACTAATGAAGAGTTTACTCCTGGGTTATCTTTCACAAATCAAGGTGGAAATATCATGAAATTATCACACATTTTATTAAAATCCAAGTGAGAATCTCTCTTCCATACTATGAAAAGTATGGCAATTGGAAATTGTTCCTGCAATTCAGATATCTTATTTTTAAAATTAGAGGATTTGCCTCATTTGTCAGTCAAGTATGATATAAAAGCCAAAATGACCAATTATCACCGGAAGTTGCTAAGCACTGGGTTGCAACAAAGATCACGAAACTATTGTTATCAGATGAACTGCAACTTTGTCAGTTGAAGTGGGAATGACAGAATTCATTTTTTGCTAATTTGTCTGATCAGATTCCACAAACTAAAACCTTGCACGTTACTCCAGCCACAACACTATGTTAATCATTACCCAGCGTGGCTTAAGAGTCTGCTCTGGATCTACCACATTTGTGCATAAGATGACAGTAAACTGAGAAGCTGCATGATTCACTGACCTGTTTTCTTTGGGTCCTTTACTCAGCCAGCTAAGCTTTTTGTTTCGGCATGCACCTTACAAACAGTCAGTCTCCAAAGGCCACAGCCATCAATGTCTGATCCCCAGCTGTCAGTGTCAATGTCTGTCATTTTCTATCTCGATTAAAGGTGTCCTTGTAGCAGAGGAATGGATGCCAAGGAGGTTATGACCCAAGTGCCAAATTCATTCATCCATTCGATGAATGTGGCCAAACTGGTGCATTGTTGGCTAAGCAATCAGTGCATGCTCCACAACATGAGTTGGTGACCTTATCCTGTCATATGGAAGAAAATGCCATATACTGACTAATAAATTGGTTTTCCATTTAAGACATTTCTCAAATGGAAAGAAAAAAGAAAACATGCAATTATATATTGCCTTCCCCAACTTCAGAATGTCAAAAACGCCTTTAAAAAGCATAGTCGCGAATGTAATGTGGGAGACACAGCAGAAAGAATATTAAGAACAGCAATAAGCCATTGAGGCACATCAAGCTTCCAAAAACTTCCAAAACATAATCTGTTTTAGGTATGTTGAAAATTGGATAAATATTATGGTGGTCATAGAGAAAAATTGGTCCAAATAGTACATAGAAATCCATTGCATCTACCCAAGAGAGCAGCTGAGGCCTTGGTTTAACTTTCAATCAAAGGATAGCATCTCCAATAATGCTCTCCTACTGTACTTTAATAAGTGTCACCTTGGATTTTTATGCTTAAAATTTCTGGAATGGGACATGACTCCCCAATCTTCTGACTCAGCCAAAAATACTACCAACTGAGCCACAGCTGATTTTAATTTTAATAGATTTCCCCACACTGAAAGTTTCAACCAAGCTCAAAACAAAAGTTATTTTCTGCATGGTGCAGTTCCCCAGTTGAGATGGTAACAAAAGAAAACCATCCCTGCACTGCCTATATCAATCAAACTAAGCACAGATATTTGGTCCAAAGCTGCTTCTTTCTCCTTCACATATGAGATATCCAGGTTCTGCTTCAAATCTCTCCCTACAAGGCACAGCTGTGGCACAAAAGACTGATGTATCACATGCTGAGCCATCTCTTAGCATAAAAGTTTTATTTTGGCTTTGCATCTACCTCCTGAAGACATGAATTCCTCACTGGGATCTAACAAGTCACTTCCCAGAATCACTTACGTAAGCATTATCTACATATGAACCTAACAGCTCGAGTCAAAAGTGCTATTCACCTGCAACAGCCATCATAATTCAGCCTAATCCAATCACAGGAATATATGGACAGCAATAAGTCATTAAGCCCATTGGCCCGACTCCCCTTTAAGTTAAATCATTTCTGATTTGTACTTTTAACATCATTTTCCAGCTTGGCTTCAACACCTCACCCAACAAAAAAAATCTAATCATCTTAGCCTTTAAAGTTCTAACTAATCTAGCAATTTTACATTTTTGGGAAAGAGAATTCCAGATTTCTATTAATTTTTGTGGCAGAAAGTGTTTTGTGATTTGTTTCTGAGTGGCCTAGCTCGAAGCTTGTGTTCCTTTCCCCTTGATTCTCCCTGCTAAGGGAATAGTATTTCTGCATTTCCCCCATTAAATCCTTTTAACATTTTAAAAACATTGACCAGGTCACCCCTCAATCTTCTATACTCAAGGATACACAGCCAGGTTTATGCAACCTACCCTCATATGTTAACTATCCAAGTCCATGTATTCACTCAGTCAACAGAAAAGCACAAAATGTTCTAACATAGTCATTCTATTGCAAACCAGAAGAGGAGCCTTGTTCAATTTCCCCTCGACTAAGAATTGAAAAGAACCAGTTGAAGCAGAATTTGATTTGGACCAATAAACAAGGCAAAGACCAAGCATCACTAACACATGTTTAATTGCAAAGAATTTGGTCAAGGACAGATTACATGAAAACCATGAACTTTCAAGTTGCCTAGAAATGTACAGAGTTATGATAATTGATGCTGCTTGAAAATTGGAAATGCACATCAAAAAACTTTTATCAGTGAAATTGTTAACACTGCCTCAAAGGAGTTTCTGTTATTGGTAAAATGTTCCTCCAGATATTACCCTGTCAAACAAAGTAAAGAGCAAATATCAGCAACAAGTTTAGTGGAACAAAGGCAATATTGTCCATAATCAGCAGGCATTTGGTTGCATTCCAGAATTATTACCACAGTTTCACTGTATGTCAAAAAGTAACACACAAGATCAAAACAGACATGTTTAGAGACAGTAAACTTTTAATCTTTGGGACATTGATATCAATATGCAGAACATGAAGTCAGAATTACTATTTGTTAACAAAGCTGTGATAAACCTTTAACACTTGCAATTCGTTCTGAAGATACAGTATTGAAAATTCAAAGACTTTGTATGTTGCAGAATAGCTTTGGATGCCACGTGCATTTGGCATCCCATGCTGTCCATCCATCACTGATCTCAGTTGTTGAATAAAGGGCCTCATCTTTGAATTCCTGCAGCCTTTGTGGTGTTGATGCCTCCAAACTGCTTTTGCACAAAGAACTTGAGGATAATGGCCCAGCAACATCGCAATGCAGGCTGAATCACTGAAAACAGCAAGGCAATACCCCTCTGCTTCAATCACCAAGCCTGGTCCCCAATCATTTTAATTTTAATTGTTGCATTGAGGGGCACCTGCAGAAACTACAACTTTTAAGCATCCCACCTGCACCATGTGGTCTCCAGAGACAGCAGTATCATCTTATTTACTTTATTTAACATTGCATTTACAACAACTGAACATCTAAAAAAATGGACACTTGGGAAAGAATGATCAATGCTTTGGAACCATTCCCCAGCAAAGGAAAAATTTGCAAGCAAATTAAAAAAACACTGAACTACAATAGTGTCATAAAACTCTGATTTTGTACTATATGCAAGGATTACAAACAAATTTTGAATAGGTATCAATAATACATTCGACAAGGTGTCAAAGAGGCAATCCAAGTATAAACAAAGCCTTACAAACAACAATTATAACCATATCATGTTTCTAGTATTGTTTCGTGCAACTAAAACATCCTCTCAAACACAAGTCAAATGGATTTCAGGACAAACAAATCTCATCCAAACATCTGCCAAAATCTATGTTCAAACTACAAGTCTGTTCCAAGAGTTCAATAAATAACAATGGAGTAATCAAAGCCAATGCTGTTTGAGCCAAGTACATAATCTGCATTACATGCAGGCTTTATAATCACAGAATGCCTACAGTGCAGAGAGAGGCCATTTGACCCATCGAGCCTGTTCCGACAACAATCCCACCTAGGCCCTGCCCCCATAACCCCATTTATTACCCTACCAATTCCCCTGACACAAAAGGAGCAATTTAGCATGACCAATCAACCTAACCCACACGTTTGGGAGAAAACCAGAGCACCCAGAGGAAACCGACACAGACATAGGAAGAACATGCAAACTACACACAGACGGTCATCCAAGCTGGAATTAATCCCATGTCCCAGACACTGAGACCGCAGTGCTAACCACTGTGCTACCATATACAAGACAAATTTTTCATAACATAAAACATCCATTTAATGATAGAAAGATTACCAGTGAATCTTCACAGCTACAAGCTTGAAATCCAAAAGCAGAAATAATTTAATTTGTTTAGTATAGTTTATAAGACACAATGGAGGCCTAATCCAAGGAACGATAGGAAGTATTTTAGTGCTAATGATTTACCACCTGGTCGGTACCAAAACCTCAGCCTCACATTTAAAGTAAGGATACATTATCTTTATTACCAAGATGGCCTATTAACCTTTGTAACATCACCAATCTCTACTTGTCCATCTGTGATCATCTGCTACTTAAGTGCTGATCCATATCTTTAGGGTCATAGAGTTTTACAGCATAAAAGGAGGTTCTTTGGCCCAACAAGCATCCATTTATTCCAATGCCGGTATCCTCAAATCCCCACTAAATCTCCTGCTGCTTCCTCTAAATCCATGGCCACTGGTTATTGACTATTAATAGGAAAAAGTTCCTTCCTATGTTCTCAATTTTATACATCTTGATCAGGTTCCCTCCGCCCCTCAGCTTTCTCTACTCTAAGAGAAACAACCCCACCCTATCCTTCCTATAATTGCACACAGTACTCCAGCTGTGGCCTAAATCATTTTTTACAGCTCCAACATAACCTCCCTGCTCTTATATTCTATGCCTTGGCTAATAAAAGTAATATTCCATATGCCTTCATAACCACACGCAGCCCAAAGGTCACTCTGGACTCTGGTACTTCCTAGTGTCCTACCATTCATCATGTATTCTTTTGCCTTGTTAGTTCTTTGAAAATGTATCATCTCACTCTTTCAAGATTAAAGTTCATTTGCTTCTATGTCCATTTGACCAACCCATCCACATCACCTGCAATCTAGATCTATTTACCACACCACCAATTTTCATGTCATCTGTGAATTTACTGATCATACCTCCAAATTCACATTTTTGTACAACAGCAAGGGACCCATTACCAATCCCTGCAGTACATCACTGGATACAGGCTGCCAGTCACACAACCTTAGACCATCACGCTCTGGTTCCTGCCATTAAGCCAATTTTCGATTCAATTAGCCAACCTAGCCTAGATCCCATAGGTTCTAACCTTGTTGATCAGTTTTCCATGCAGGATCATGTCAAAAGCCTTACTGAAGTCCATGTAAACTACATTGTGCACCATCATCACCCACATATCTAATTATCTCCTCAAAAAATTCAAAGTTGTTAGACATAAATTCCCCCAATTATGCCTGGATTCCTATTCATTCCATTGCTCTCCTAGTTAGCATCCCATCTACCACCCTCCATAATCTGAGCTCATTCAAAACTTGGCTACCCATTTCATGGGACAAAGTCCCATTTCGCGATTATTCTTGTGCTCGATGGCCTACATATACTCCTGGCACTTCCATTTTAAAATCCCTCCATAGTCACAAGTCTCCTGATCAGACTATTCCTTTAGTTGTGCAGCCACCAATTCTAGTGTCTTTCACAACCAATTTTCTTGGCTCCACCTTGGCTGCTGTGCCTTCAGCTGCCCATGCCCTAAGTGCTGGCATTCCCTTTGTAAATTTTTGCCTCTGCCTTGTTTCAGATGCACCTTCAAACTTATTTCTTGGACCAAGCTTTTGGTCACTTATCTCAAGATCCCCTTATGTAACTCTGGTGTCTCACTTTGTTTTCTTCTACTCCTGTAAAGTACTTTGGGGCATTTTACTATTTTAAAGATGTCTTATGAAAGCTTTCGTTAAAGGAGGAAAAGAACAAGTTACATCCTTTTAACTATTACACAATGTTGCTGGCAAATCCATCCTTCCAGCAGGGAAAATGCAGCCAAACCTACGGAGAGGCAAAATTTCAAGGCGGGGGGGCTGCAAACGAAAAAGGATATAGAAGAAGCAAGGAAAGAGTATGAAAATAAACTGCTTCATTCATCTCGAGATATTGGCATTGAAATGAATTCCATGCAATCTTGGAAGTATTATTGAAAGAAACTGTGAAAGTCATGAATTGCATTAAATGCAACACACTCAATACCAAGCTTTTTGAGTCTGCGTTCTCCAAAGTGGGGGATTGAGCACACACAATTATTGTTCCATACAGGTACATTGGCTGTCAAAGTGCTGGATACTTGGTAGAGTTTACAAATTGAGGTATGAAATCCATGCTTCCCTCCTTGAGAAATCAGCCCCTCTGGCTGGTGCTAACTCTGTCTACCTTGCAGTCATCTTCTCAATTCGAAATGAACTGAGCCTAAAATTGCAAGAAACATGATGATTGTTTTAGGTACTGGGAACAAATAGATGTTTTCCAAAAGTCATTGAAAGTTTGGCAAGTGCAAGTAAAAAGCCAAAATTACCACATGTTCCCCACACTGCTCCGGCACATGAAAGAAAATATTATTGAGGGAACTAACCGTCAATAGATTGACTAGCTTTATCAGTCACATCTGGTTGCACTACTCGACAATTTTTGTTGCTACCTTCCAGAGAAATTCCAGATTCTGAGAACAGGTAGGTGAAAAACCTCTGGAGTCTGTTGTTAATTTACAGCTGAATCCAAATTAGGCAATTGAACTGCTGCACCTGACCTATGACAGCATGTTAAAGCCACACCACATGTCCATAAGATTACCATCATTCTGGATTAGCAACTACCAGGAGTATCCAGTGCTGAGTAAAACATCTTGTTGCTATTGTCCTTCATGACAACCTACATGCATGAGGTGGGAGTTTCCATTCTCACAAAGTGGAAGACTACACAAAGGAGCTGGCTGAACCTTGAATCTAATATAGGGAGTGAGATTGCGAGTGGGCAGGTTCACCTGAAGGTAGATGAATGTGGCATGGGTCCCAAAGGTCAACAAGAGTGGATCCCATGAAAAAATGTTTTAAAAACACTGATCAACAAGATGCACTGTAGGAACTCACCAAAGGCTGCTTGGACATCACATTCCAAACCGATGACCTTTACTATCTAGAAGATCGGGAGGACAGCATACATTTGTGAATACCACCACTGTAAGTCCCCCCTAGATCACTCACCACTGTGACTTGGAAATATATCACTGTTCGAGTCAAAATCATGGAACTCCCACTTACACAGAGTATAGCAATTCAAGAAGGCAACTCGCTATCACCATTTCAAGAGTAATTATAGATGGGTAACACTCATACCCCAAAAATATTGGTGATTGTTGTAAAAGCCCATCTGGTTCTCTGAAACTCTTTAGGGAAGGAAATCTGCCATGTTTACCTGATATTGCCTAACTCCTGCCTGTGACATCAGACCCACTGAAAAGTGATTGGACTCTTAACTGCCCTGTGAATACCAAGCAAGCCATTCAGTTCAAGGGCAGTTATTGATGGGTAACATGGGTAACTGGCCTTGCCAGCGTGCCCACACTCCATGAAAGAAAAAGGGTAGAAAAAAGATTCATGAGAATAGTTCTGAGAGCGCTCTCTGGAAGAGCAACAAGAGTTGTGCAAAATCATGAGGGATCCAGACATAGTATAAACTGTTCTCATTGCTGGGAGGTACAAGAACCAAAGAACACTGATTAAAGACAAGTGGCAAAAGAACCAAAACTGACATCAGGATTTTTTTTTAAACTCAATGGTTATCATTTGGAATGCATAGAACATAGAACATTACAGCGCAGAACAGGCCCTTCAGCCTTCTATGTTGCGCCGACCAATTATAAAAAAAACAATGACCCTCCAAACTAACCCATTCCCTTCTCTTCCATAAACTTATCAACTAACCTCTTAAACGCCACCAAACTTGGCACATCTACAACAGCCGCAGGCAGGGCATTCCACTCCCTAACCACCCTCTGGGTAAAGAACCTACCTCTGATATCCGTCCTATAACTATCACCCCTTAATTTAAAGCTGTGTCCCCTCGTGCTAGCTTTCTCCATCCTAGGAAAAAGGCTATCACTGTCCACCCTATCTAAACCTCTAATCACCTTATATGTTTCGATAAGGTCCCCTCTTAGCCGCCTCCTTTCTAACGAAAACAACCTCAAATCCCTCAGCCTCTCTTCATAAGACCTGCCCTCCATACCAGGCAACATCCTGGTAAACCTCCTCTGTACCCTCTCCAATGCCTCCACATCTTTCTTATAATGTGGGGACCAGAACTGCACACAATACTCCAAGTGCGGCCGCACTAGAGTTTTGTACAGTTGCAACATGACGTTGCGGCTCCGAAATTCAATCCCCCTACCAATAAAAGCTAAGACTCCGTATGCCTTCTTAACAACCTTATCGACTTGACTGCCTACTTTCAGGGATCTATGCACAAATACACCAAGATCCCTCTGTTCATCAACACTATTAAGAATCCTACCATTAGCCCTATACTCTACACATTTATTATTCCTGCCAAAGTGCATTACCTCACACTTTTCCACATTAAACTCCATTTGCCACCTCTCGGCCCAGCTCTGCAACTTGTCCAAGTCCCTCTGCAAACTATAACACCCCTCTTCACTATCTACCACTCCACCGACTTTAGTGTCATCTGCAAATTTACTAATCCATCCTTCAATACCCTCATCCAGATCATTTATAAAAATTACAAACAGCAGGGGCCCCAAAACAGACCCGAGGTACACCACTTGTAACCGAACTCCATGATGAATATCTCCCATCAACCACCACCCTCTGTCTTCTATCAGCTAGCCAATTCCTAATCCAATTAGCTATGGATTTTCCATGGCCTGAAAGTTGGTGAAAGCAGAGTCAAATTTTGTAAAGTTTATTTATTAGTCACAAGTAAAGCTTACATTAACATTGCAATGAAGTCACTCCTCCTAGTCGCCAGAGACTGATGCCTTTTCAGGTCAATGCACACAACCAGCACATCTTTCAAAATGGAGGAAACTAGAGCACCTGGAAGATAGCAATGCAGACACGGGCACAATGTACGAACTCCACAGGGACGGTGATCTAAACCATGAATTGACCTGGGTCCCTGGCACTTGAAACAGCAGTGCTAACCACTATGCTACCATGCCACCCACAGCTTTCAGAAGGGAATTCAATAAGCACCTGAAAGGGGAATGTGTTCAGCTAGTTGCTCTTCAAGAGAGCCCATATGGACTAGGTGGGCCAAATGGTTGCAAAGATGTCGCTGCAATAAAATTAGGTTGGCTACAGTTTGTAAGTCCCTTCTGACCAATCAACACTGGACCTAACACCAAAATGTCCAGCAGGCCTTGCAAGGCAGGACATCAAAGGTGAGGACATACTGTGAGGTGTGTTTGCCCACAGGATGAAATAGCCAATAAGCAAAAATGATGATGTCTGGCTTGTATTATACAGACAAGACTTACAACACCTATTCTAATTAGAAAATATAAAAGAATAGAAAACTGTTGTGGGGGATGGGGAGGCATAGAGACCACAATAATTCTCAGCACAGCTTAAATCAGCAGGAATAGGAATCAAAGGATGTAAGCATTTAGAATAAACAAATAAAAGGATGATGTGCATTTGACTAAACTAACACTGAAAAACAAACAATGCCACACACCCTACTGAAGGTATAAAACTTGAAAGACAAGGACAATCAGTGGCACAGCCATGAGGCAACAGTGCTAATAATGCCAAGGACCCAGGTTCGTTTCCCAGCTTGGGTCACTGTGTGGATGAAGTATGCATGTTCTCCCCATGTTTGCATGGGTTTCCTCCCACAGTCCAAAAGACATGCTGGTTAGGTGCATTAACCTAAATAGATGCTGTAGTGTGGCGACTTGGGGAATTTCACAGTAACTTCATTGCAGTTTTAATACAAGTTTTACTTGCGACTAATAAATAAACTTTGTTTAAAACAATCAGTTTAATGTATCCCTTATAGTCAATAGGAAAACAGAATAAAAAGGAAGATTGAAGTAGCACCTTGATCAATTGACTGACTATATTCAATTGCAGACTGATCTTCTGCCATGTGATTCTCAAGAAAGAAAACTTTCAGTCTGAATTTTATGGCTAACTATCCATGTAGAGTTAGCCCACTTTGTAACCATGGAGTAAAATAGTTTATAAAAGACTGGCCACAGATTTACCTTACGATGTCTCCTTTTGTGTTGTAATCATTCCATGATTCTATACTTAGAAAGCTTTCAAGTAATCCTTCACATGGTTTCTTTTTAAACAAATATCGAATCATGGTTCTTAGATCAACACATTGAAAGAATGACAGTGACAAAACTGAAGGCTAAAGACTGACAATACTGGGAGGGAAAGAAATGCACAAATAACAATTCAGCTCAGGAGGAATGCTACAAACTACCAATTTTCCCACTGCCATTTTAGAGAGACCTCACAACATTAGCAAAGTTCACCACAGTAGTCCCATAAAATGTCAACAATTTCCTCTTTAATGAGGTTCAAGGGCAGCAGCACCTCACAGAGAATGTGCTGCACACTAAAAGTACCTTTTGCTATGCAACTAACCTGCAGCCAGGAAGATTACACAATTTAAATCCCAAAACTTTATAGTATTTGTGTGCTTCAGTCTGGTTTATCCTTCATTCTGTATGAAGTTAATAACAACCACAGCAACTTGCAGTTATATAGCATCTTTAATGTAATAAAATATCCCAAGATGCTTCAGAGAATTACAAAACAAAAATGTGACACTAAGCCAGGTAAGGAGATGTTAGAGCAGATGACCAAGCAATCATGCTGCAAAAGGAGAAAAGCAAAGAGATTAAAACCAGCAATGCTCAAGAAGACAGAATGAGAGAACTGCAGATACAGCAGACAGTTGGAGGTGATGAGAGAGATGGGAAGGATTGGGCAGTCAGATAGTTATTTTGTCAGTATACATACGGAACATGGCATGTTCACGGATGCCAGTGATAATGGGTAGCAAGATAGGAGAGGCCAAGGATAAATGTTGTTTTTTGATTCCTTTTATTACTTTAGCTCTAACCAAAATAAAACAAATTAAAATTGAAGCCAATTCATGGTCCTCAAGTGAGGGACAAACAAGATCCAAGCTGACAAGACGAGATTGCATCCCATCTTGGGCTCGATTAAACAAGATCCAAGTTGACAGGATGAGACACTGCACTCTCTCCCAGCCTCATCTCAGCCAAAAGGCCGAGATGGCTTTGAAAAATTGCATCATGTAAAATCCCAGTTTAATGTCATTGGTTACCTGATCCTTTACCCAAGCTTAGGAAAACCACAAGAGGTAATTGTGCAGGAATGGGAAGAGAAATCAATGATGTCAATAATCTGGCTAAAATTACATTGCAAATTGTAAAATCTTAGTATGGGGGAAGAGGCAGCACCTATTTAGAAGTGAAATCAGGAATAATTTCTTCATTTGATTTATTAGTGTCACATATATAGTGAAAAGTATTGTTTCTTGTGCACTATACAGACAAAACATATCTTAGAGAAGGAAAGTGTTACAACTATAGCTAGGATGTAGAGAAAGAGAAAGATCAACTTAACACAAGGTAGCTCCATTCAAAAGTCTGATGCCAACAGGGAAAAAGCTGTTTGAGTCAGTTGGAACGCAGCCTCAGACTTTTGTATTTTTTTCCCCCGATGGAAGAAGGTGGAAACAAGTATATTCAGGGTATGTAGGGTCCTTAATTATGCTGGTTACTTTTCCAAGGCAATGGGAAGTGTAGACCAAGCCTATGGATGGAGGGCTGATTTGAGTGATGGACTGGACTTCATTCAAGGCCCTTTGTAGTTTTTTGCAGGCAGAGTAAGAGCTGTGATATAACCAGAAATAATGCTTTCTATGATGCAACTGTAAAACTTGGTGAGAGTTATAACAGACAATTTCAAAGAACAACGAAAAAAAAGAAAATTACAGCAAGGAACAGGACCTTTGGCCCTCCAAGCCTGCACTGAACATTTCCTTAGTCTTCTGAGAAAGTCAAGGTGTTGGTGGGTTTTTTTAACTATAGCATCAGCGTAGAGGGATTAGGAGAGGATGTTGATGATCTTGACACCTAGAAACATGAAGCTCTCGACCATTTCCACTTCGTCCCTGTTGATGTAGATAGGAGCACGCCCTCCACTATGCTTCTTGAAATTGATGACTTTCACTTTGCTGACATTGAGGGAGGGATTATCATCGTCACATCAGTTCACCAGTATCACTTTCCTGTACTTTGTCTCATCATTGTTAGAGATTTGACTCACTATGGTAGTGTCATCAGCAAATTTGAAAATCGAGTTGGAGGGGACTTTGGCCACACAGTGATAGGTGTATAAGGAGTATACTATGGTTCGGAGGTCTTATGGAGCACCTGTGTTGAAGATGGTCATGGAGGTGTCGTTTGTTGCCTATCCTTACTGATTGTGGTCTATAGATTAGAAAGTTTAAGATCCAATTGCAGAGGGAGGAGCAAAGTCCCTGGTCATGGAGTTTGGAATGAATAATGGTGTTGAACGCTGAGCTGTAGTCAATAAATAATAGTCTGACATAGCTGTCTTTATTATCTAGGTATTCCAGGCTTATGTATTAGCTGTGAGGAGAGTTTGGATAAACTCACTTTGTTCTCACTGAAACAATGGAGATTGAGGGGTCAACTGATACAGATTTACAAAACTGGGGATACGGCTGAACTTGTTGCAGCACTAGTGAACTGTAGTAGATCCAGGCAATCTGGAAGGCTGGAATTGATTTGTGCCATGACTAACCTTTTCAAAGCACTTCATAATGATGGATGTCAGAGACACCAGATAACAGGCATGTTGTCTGGCTTTTCTTTGGTACTGGGATGATGGTCATTTTCTCAAAGCAGATAGGGACCTTAGACTGGTACAAAGGGAGGTTGAAGGTGTCTGTGAATACCCCCACCTGTGCAAGATTTGAGTGCTCATCCAGGCGCCTCACCCAGGCAATTGCTTTCCATGGGTTGACTTTCGAGAAGGCTGCTCTGACCTCCGCGATGATGACCTCAGATACAGATTCATCCAAGGCTTCCCAGGTGAAGGGCATGCTCTTGCTGACCTCTAGCTTGAAATATGCATAGAATGCATTCAGCTCATCAGGGACGGGTGCAACAGTGCCAGCAATTTTACATGCCTTCATTTTGTAGCCTGTTATATCTTGCAGACTTCATGTGGATTCATTCATGGGGAACAAAGAAAAATACAGCACAGAAACAAACCTGCACTGATCATGATGCTTACCTAAACTAAAACCATATGCACTTACGGAGTCCACATCCTTCCATTCCCATCCTTTGCTTGTATTTTGTCTAGTTGCCCCTTAAATGCCACCATTGTACCGGTTCCCACCATCACCCCAGGCAGGGCAAGAAACAGACATTCACCACCATCCGAATAAAAAAAAACTTGCCTCACACATCTTGTCTAAACTTTTCCCCATGCACTTTAAACCTACATCCCCTATTACTTGACTTTTCTACTCTAAGAAAAAGCACCTGACTATCTGTCTATGCCACTCAATCTTGTAAACATCTATCAGGTCACCCCTCAACCTCCATCGTTCTAGTGAGAACAAACCGAGTTTATCCAAACTTTCCTTATAGCTAATACCCTACAGACCAGGCAACATCCTGGTACACCTCTTCTATACCCTCTCCAAAACATCCACATCCTTCTGGTAGTGTGGCAACTAGAATTGTACACAATATTCTAAATAAGTCTAACCAAGGTTCAATTACAGCTGCAATATGATCTTCAAATTGTTGTACTCAATGTCCCAACTGATGAAGCCAAGCATATTGTATGTCTTCTTGGCTATCTTACCTACCTATGTTGCCACTTTCAGTGATCAATGGACACATACGCCTAGATCTCTCTGCCTGCCAATACTCCTAAGGACTCTGCCACTTACTGTATAATTTCTACATGCATTGGAGCTTCCAAAATGCATTATCTTACATTTGTTTGGATTAAATTGCATCTGCCATTTCTCTACCCAAGTCTCCAACCGGTCTACATCCTCTGACAATTCTCTTCACTATCCACAACTCCACCAAATTTTGTGTCATCTGCAAACTTACTGATCAGACCAGCTACATTTTCCTCCAAATCATTTATATCCCCTATGAACAACAAATGTCCCAGAACAGATTCTTGTGGAACACTGCTAATTACAGCCTTCCGTTCAGAAAAGCACCCCTTTACTACTGTCTTCTCTGGCCAAACTAATTCTGTCCCCTGATCCTGTGTGACTTTACTTTTTGTACCAGTCTACCATAGAGGTACTTCGTCAAAGGCTTTACTGAAGTCCATGTGTACAACATCCACTGCCTTTCCCTCATCGATCATCTTCACTTCCTCGAAAAACTCTATCAAGTTAGTGAGGAACAACCTCCCCTTCACAAAACCAAACTATCATTAATAAGTTCATTTGTTTGCAAATATGAGTAAATCCTGTCCCTAAGAAATCTTTTCCAATAATTTCCCTACCACTGACACAAGGCTCACCATCCTATAATTTTTGGGATTATCCCTACTGCTCTTCTTAAGAAATGGAACAACATTGGCTATCCTCCAGTCCTCTGGAACGTCACGTAGCCAATACGGATACAAAGATTCCTGTCAAGGCCCCAGCAATTTCCACCTTTGCCTTCTGCAGTATTCTGGGGTAGATCCCATCAGGCACTGGTGGTTTATTTATTTTAATGTTTTATGACTCTTTGGAATTCTCTATCCTAGGCTTGTGGACATTCAGTTGAGTATATTCAAGACGGATCAATACATTTTTCAGCACCAATGGAATGAAGGAATCTTGGGATAAGGCAGGAAATTAATCATGACCTTTTTGAATGATACAACAGGTTCAACCCAGCCTTCTCTTGCTCCTTTGTGCTCTTACAAATACATTTTAAGATCAATATGCTGCGAGTAATCTTTGATATGTAGCCACAGCCTAGTGACTCACATCTATAAAAATTGAAGAAATTAGACAAATCACTTACAATTCAACCTATTTCCAAATATGGCTATATTGCTACATTCTATTCACTACTTCCCAACCCCCAACTCTTGACCGATTTCTCCTCTGGTTAATTAAATGTACAGTAATTGGTCCTGCCTTTTCTTCCTCAGCACATTTGTGTCTCATTTAGTGCTGTCTCTGGACAATTTATCAAGTGTTCTTCACAAAGAATGCAGAGATTTCCGCATCATCTACCAATCGAATTGCCATCTGTGACAGCAACAGTATGAATTCCTTCACTAAATCAGAGCACCTCCCGCCATAACCTCACGAATTATTAAATCAACTGTGCAGTCTTACGGTGTTCAATTTCTGCTACGACGGCATTAACCACCTACCAACCCACCCCCGAATTTGCAAACAGTAATCGGGAACATGGAAAGGCTTGCATGTTCTGTCTCATAATCCAGTGTTTGATTCCGGGGTTGTATGGGCGGGTGGGGCATTCAACAGTCATGGAATCAAAGTTTTAAAAATGGAAATACGAAGAGGTGGTGGAAAACGTTGTCGTCAGTTATAGTGCGAGATAGAATGGATGATTAATATTGCACTTTAAAAGCTATCCTCCTGTGGCCAAATATAAAATCTTTTACACAGCGCTCTGCTTGGAACACTTAAAATGCCAGGAATTGCAGGCACCATCAGTCTGTCAACTTTCACTACATAAAATATTGATGCGGACAGAAATAATCTTTTAAACAGGCTTCTACAGCCGACTCAAAATGTAGTGCAGCAGAATCACTTCCAACAGCTACAGCACAAACAAATCCTTTTTCTGACAAACTACATTCAATGATTGGAGCAGTTCTACTCATAGATACACTGAAGCACTGCAGGATCAAATATAATAAATGGATTGGATCTATTAAAAACACAAAACTGTAATTGCTGAAAACCTTAAAGTAAAAACTAGAAAACATAATCAGCACCTAAAGAGACAGAAAAAAAGTTAGGTTATCGATTTTTGACCAGTGTGCAAAATTGGAAGATAAGCGAGTCACGATATAGCATAACGGCGAAACAGCAAACAAGAAAGTTGAACAACAGTGCCCATAAAGCGAATAAGGAGCTCGGTTGGAAAGAAAAAAATACTGTAACTGCAATAATAGATTTTGGCAAATATGTACCTATAAATAAGACTTTTTTGAAAAAGTGACAGCTATCAGATCAAAGGCGATAGCATATTGAAAAGGGGGATATAACTTTTCCCAGCTATCATTGCTGGAAGAATAGGAGAGCAATGAATCAAGCAAAACCGACAACAGAAAAGCAAAAGAAACCGCAACGTCTGGAATCAGAAATCAAAACAGAACAAGCAGCAACATCTGAAAAGAAGAGGTAGATATTAACATTTAAGTTCCAGGCCACCCATCAGCACGAGAGACTGGAAAATAAATGAGCCTTCTACATAATTCAAAATAATAATTTACCTCAATGGTTTTGTTTAAACAGATACACACGTTTTAAGTTATTTTAAACAAAATAATAAGTTTTAGGTGCAACTTTATTTTATAAATAATTACATTCATGCTGGGTTGACATCTGCTGCAGAGTGGAGTCCAAGAGTTGGGTTTAAAACAATTGGCTCATTACTTTTTTGTAGTTTGTCAGAATTAGGCTATAGTTTCATATTTAGTTGATCTTTGAATCATAAAATGCACAAAAGTTTATGATATATTTAAAACAATGCAAATCAACAAGAAGTCTCTTGAAAACGGTAAAAAGTCAACAGGTTTTAATTTCCATTTTAAATTTCACGTAAATTTGACCCAAAGCATTCTCACAAATCGCTCTCATTTGTTTCAATCTCCAACACATTTTACGCCTAACAGTTCTCGCACTGAAAAACTCGTGCTCTTCCAACACCAACCATTTAACCATTCCCACAAATTATTGCCCAGGATCTGAAACGTAGCAGAAACACCGGACAGACTTCAAGGCAACAGGAGCAAGCGGCGTCTCGGAATGCCCAACAATTGAAAAGACTTAATTCTCTGATGATAAAATGCTACTTAAGTTGTGTAAATATGATGAAATGTCAAAACGTATCGTCAATCACGTCAAAGACGTTTGAGCCTGCATTCCCCAGAAAAAGCAGAATTCGCAGTGAATGAAAAACCAATGAGCTCAATTATATCTAAATGCATCGTGATTATAATGTGATAAGTGATGTATGTATGTATGTACGCTCATATCGCATACACATTGATTCATTTACGCACAGAAAATATAAACAACCTCACTATTCAAAATAAATCACAACCTCAAATAGATTTCAATGAACATCAAAAAGTAGATTTATGCAATTTACACTACATTCTGGTTTATCTTTGGCAGTGATACGCATGTTTGGTGCATAAATACAGCCAGGTAGAGCAGATGCCCAGACAGCGCTGTCGGGGCCTGTAGCTCCTGTCAAACTAACATCCTAGCAACCGGACACAAATCAGCCTTCTCCACTACCCCCACCGTCACTACCACAGCCCGGGGGGGGATAAACCCCCGTCCTTACTTACGTGAAGACGAAGAATAAGGTGGTGGCACCAACGAGCAAGGCGGCGGCAGTGGAGACCGGTATGTATTTGGTGGGTTTAAATTTCTTTCCACTGGGCATCCTGTAATTTCCACATAGTCTCGAAAGGAGGAGAGTGAGGGGCTGAGCCGCGCGCGCAACAACAACAAAACAAATTAAAATCAAACACCGACCGAGGTCGGCGATAAAGCTTTAACGGGCAGGCGGGCGAGTGAAAAGGCCGAGGGCCGAGGCCGGGGGAATGGGCGGCGGAGGCACGGTAAAAAAAAATCCCCCCTCCCCCTAGCAACCGCGCCAGATGGACAGAGAGCGCCAGGAGGCGGGGCCTGCCGGGGAAAGGGGTGGGGCTTAACGGCCCGCGCCAAATGGACGGCCAGTACGAGGGGGCGGAGCGAGCGCGGGCGAGGGCGGGGAGTACGAGAAGGGGCGGGAGGGAGGGCGTGGACGGCGAAGGGGCGGAGCTTAACGGCCCCGCGCTAAAGAGGCATTGAGCACGAGCAGGGGCGGAGCCAGATGGCCGGTAAAGGCGTGAGGGGCGGAGCCTCCATCGCCTCCAACCCCGCACGGTGGTAAATGGACAGTCAAAATCGGAGTGGGCGGGATTTCTCGGGTAAAAGGTGGGGCTTGGTATTAAGGGGCGGGGTTTGACGGCATGCGCCGCATTGACAGCGGGCGCGGGGGTAGATGCTTACAGTGACGGGGCGGAGTTTAGATGCCGCCGAGTCGCAGCCCGGTTCCCGGCCCTCGGGAGATGCCCCGCCTTCCTGTTTTGCATAGGCGATTCCTCCTCCTGCCGATTGGTGGCCCGCCCTCCTGCAGCACTTTTCTGATTGGCTGGGCCGGAGGTGCGGGTGCCGCCCTCCAGCCACTTTTTGTTCCATTCACACTGAGCGCCAATGCGATGTTGTGCATTCACACCATGGTCTTAATGAACTCTCATTCATCTCTAACTCTTTCCCCAGAGACCTGCAAGTATTGTTGTCTTGAAATATTTATCTAATTACGTCTCCACATTCATGAATCTACTTCTCCTATTCTTATAGAGGCATTGAGTTTTGCAGCAAAAGTGAGAGGCCCTTCTGGCCATGGTGTGTGTCTGGCTTCAAGCGCTTTTTTAATCCCATTTTCCACCACT
The DNA here is from genome assembly GCA_024679065.1 of Sphyrna mokarran. Taxonomy (NCBI): domain Eukaryota; kingdom Metazoa; phylum Chordata; class Chondrichthyes; order Carcharhiniformes; family Carcharhinidae; genus Sphyrna; species Sphyrna mokarran. The sequence continues at coordinate 45,015,337 of JAGIQG010000020.1, read as the reverse complement.
TGCTCTGCAGCCTGATATGCTATAAAATCCCATGTGGCAACAGGGTGGCACAGTGATTCGTACTGCTGCCTCACAGTACCAGGGACCCAGGTTTGATTCCCGGTTTGGATCACTCTCTGTATGGAGTTTGCAGGTTCTCCCCATGTGTGCATGCAATTCCTCCAGGTGCTCCAGTTTCCTCCCGCAGTCTGAAAGATGTGCTGGTTAGATGCATTGACCCAAAAAGGTGCCAGACTGTGGTGACTAGGGGAATTTCACAGTAACTTCATTGCAGTGTTAATGTAAGCCTTTCTTGTGACTAATAATTAAACCTTATGTATGCACTGATCCTCTGAAACAGCATCCCATTCAGGCCCTCTCCTCCATCCATTTACTGTAACCCTGCACATTTAGCATAGCCAATCCACCTGATCTGACCATCTTTGGACTGTGGGAGGAAACTAAAGCATCTGGAGGAAGCCCACACAGACATGGATCTGTTTCAACTACTCATCTAAATCCTTCTTAAATGTGAGGGTTCCCATCTCTCCCAACCTTTCAAGCAGTGAGTTCCAGATTCCCTCCACCCTCTGGGTGGAAAATGTTTTCCTCAAATCCCCTCCAACTCTCCTGCTCCTCTACTATGGGGAAAGGTTTATTTTTATCAACACTTTCTACATCCCTCCTAATTTTGTACACCTCAAGCAGCTTCCCTCTCAGCTTTCTTTGCTCTAAGGATTCAGTTGTCTTTGTTTCAAAGTTTTCTGTTGTTGAACTTTATTTAAGTTTTAACAACTTTGCCCAGGCAGTCAGTTTTTCAGAATCTTCCTTTAGAGTCACCTTAGCTTTTATTGACAGGGGGATTGAATTTCGGAGCCGTAACGTCATGTTGCAACTGTACAAAACTCTACTATGGCCGTACTTGGAGTATTGTGTGCAGTTCTGGTCCCCACATTATAAGAAAGATGTGGAGGCATTGGAGAGGGTACAGAGGAGGTTTACCAGGATGTTGCCTGGTATGGAGGGCAGGTCTTATGAGGAGAGGCTGAGGGATTTGAGGTTGTTTTCGTTAGAAAGAAGGCGGCTAAGAGGAGACCTTATTGAAACATATAAGATGATTAGAGGTTTAGATAGGGTGGACAGTGATAGCCTTTTTCCTAGGATGGAGAAAGCTAGCACGAGGGGACATAGCTTTAAATTAAGGGGTGGTAGTTATAGGACGGATGTCAGAGGTAGGTTCTTTACCCAGAGGGTGCTAAGGGTATGGAATGCCCTGCCTGCTGCAGTTGTAGATGCGCCAAGTTTGGGGGCGTTTAAGAGGTCAGTAGATAAGTTTATGGATGAAAAGGGAATGGTTTAGGTTAGAGGGTCATTGCTTTTTCTTAATTGGTTGGCGCAACATCGAAGGCCGAAGGGCCTGTTCTGCGCTGTAATGTTCTATGTTCACCAGCTGCTCCTTAGATGCTTTCAATTTGCTTGTTAAATCCTCAGTCTATTTCTTAGAATGTTCTTTATCAGCTTTCAATATCTGAATTTGCTCTTTCATACGGTGTATCTCACCTTTCATATTGTTCAGATTGGATCAAAGTTCAAGAATTTCATCAGTTTTGGTTAATACTGTCTTCAATTTTATCTTTCTCCTATGGCAGGCATTTTCACAATACTTAAATGCTTTAAGTTCACCAAGTTTTAAAGATCAATCTTTGCTTAACTATCCTCTAATAAATTCATCATTCAGGTGTTTCAAGTTCTCTTTCAAGTATTCTATTTCCTCTGAACAACACTCCTTTCAGTTTTCATTTTTCCTTAGCAAGCTCATCTCTTGTATATGAAGGTTGGTTCTCTACCTCAGTGGTTTTTAACTGGTGTGCAACAAGAAGGGGCAATTGTGATATGGCTGCCAACAATCCCTTTCATCAAGCCACCCATCAAGCCCCAACTGTTATCACAGAGCCACTTCAACCAGGGATCCAATCAGCTGGGTATTTCTCCTCACTCAGAGAGACATCACAGAAACATCTCTGCATTCTCGTTAAACGAGTGAAAGTCAAAAGAGAGTGACCAGCTGCGGTTTACATTGTCAGGCTGTGGGGTTTTGTTCAGATTGTTGCTTTGGCCCTACCCTGGGGTAGGCAGAGCAGGGCGGGGAGAGAACTGGGTTTCTGGCAGGCGAGGGTTGATGGGACTGGCTGAAATTGTTGCTGTGGAGCCAGAGACGCCAGGTAAGGCAGCCAAATTATGAATGGAGGAAATACCCAGCAAGAAGCTGTGGCTGCTTCTCTGCTTCCTGGGAGTCTTTGTCTGTTAGTTTTACTCTGGGATTTTACACGAGATATTGACAGTACTTGGAGCCCGAGACCAGAAAGGAATTCTTGTATATAGGGTTGTCCATTCATTGAACATATACACACTGTCCTTAGTGATGCATTAAAGTGGAATTGTCACAAACCCAGCTGATGTTATCAACAAGGATGTCCTAATATGGGACCCCAGTTCATGGTATTGCGTAATTTTGTTTACAGGAATGGTGTGAGGAACCACTTGTGAGAACCAGTGTGAACAGTTACCAGTCCAGGCATGGTATTTAACTTATTAAAGACTATTTATTACAATACAAAAAGACACAGAAAACAAACAAGGATTAAAATGATCTAAGACAGTTAGGTATAAGAACAACTAAAAACACCTACACTGTTTATATATAAATTACCCATTTGATCCAAAATACATTTACAAGAGCTGAATTCTTTCAGGACTTTCCTCTTCTCAAAACAACAGCCAAGTCTGTAAGTAAATGCCAGCTTATAATTACAACACACTGTATGATTGAGTAGTTATTCTAGGGAACATCTCTTCTTTGTTCAGCAAATAAATAGTTTTCAAATACCTCCACGAAGGTTTTTTGCACTCTTGCTTCTGGTCTGTGAACCAGCTCTAGCTTATAGGCTACTAGGTGGAATCTGCCCTTCAGGCTGCTGGATGAAATCTGCCTCTCTACTTCTACAAAAAAGCTCTCCAATTGTACTATTATTTCCTTTCGAAGATTCTTTCTGTGTATTTGCTATCTGTCTCCTTAGCTTCTGTAGTTCTAAAAGATTAACATATGCGTGCCTTCCCTGGATGGTGAAATCATTTACCCAAGGTGTTTCCTATTAGCAGTTCAATGTATTCTTCTGATCTGTCTACAAATAATCTTGTTACTGGGATTCACATCTTGTGAAATATTTTTTGAAATGCCGTGGCTTTGAACCTGCTGGCACATTCATGACAGAATGTATTGTTTAATTAAAATATACTCAACAATGCAATATAGAAAAACGTTGAGGAAATATATGCATCTGTATTTATTCTAATACTTTATAGCAAATCATCTTCACACACTTAATAACGAGGAATCAAATATATAATGAATGAAAACTCCAAACATGAAACACTAAAGAGCACCAGACACCTTGATTGAAGTTCTTACACCTAGCTTATCATCAAATTGTGCAAATAAAACACCCACAGAAACCAATCTTTGTAAAGCATGTAGTCATTATCTAATATTAAACATATTGTTATCATTTGGCACACAACAATGGAGTGTAACATAAAATGATGCCATTGTAAACCATGTCTCATTAAAGGAGAGCAAATATATTATGTTTCTGTTAAGAATTGTGAAATTAAGTCCATAATGACAAGTATGTGCAATAAATTAACTTTGGTGTTTGGGTTTGACTTTAACTTGGTAAATGTAAGGTTGTTTTCATATAGTGTGGGCATCAGTAATATCACAGTGCAACAATATGTTTTTTCTTGTATTCTGGTTGGCATTAATTAGTATATCTTCATGTCTAATACCTATTAGCATTTTAGCTGGAATTATTGTTGCACTGAATATAATCACTTTGCTTTAAACTGAAGTTCAGTTTGAATATTGATTTATGATGTGAGATGCCGGTGTTGGACTCGGATGGGCACAGTAAGAAGTCTCACAACACCAGGTTAAAATCCAACAGGTTTATTTCGAATCACATTTATTTGAGTCATAGTCATTGAGGTTTACAGCCTGGAAATAGGCCCTTCAGTCCAACTTGTCCATGCTGCCCTTTTTTTAAAACCTGAAACTAGTTCCAATTGCCCGCGTTTGGCCCATAACCCTCTATACCCATCTTACCCATGTAACTGTCTAAACACTTTTAAAAAGACAAAATTGTGTCTGCCTCTACTACTACCTCTGGCAGCTTGTTCCAGACACTCACATCCTCTGTGTTAAAAAATTGCCTCTCTGGACATTTTTATATCTCTCCCCTCTCACCTTAAATCCATGCCCTCTAGTTTTAGACTCCCCTACCTTTGGGAAAAGATATTGATTATCTATTTTATAGACCCCTATAAGATCACCCCTCTATGCTCCAAAGAAAAAGTCCTAGTCTATCCAGCCTCTCCTTATAACTCAAACCATCAAGCCCCGGAAGCATCTTAACATCACATTTCAGACTCATCTGTGTTATCTTTCAAGATTACATTTGAGACTTACCCATGGAAGGAGCAGCACTCCGAAAGCTCATGATTCCAAATAAACCTATTGAGCTTCAACCTGATGTTATGAGACTTCTGAATGTAGATTAAACTGAGCACACAGAATGAATGTCTAACAATGAGGAAACACTCTGTTGCAGAATGCTGAATTGTGGTGCACGGTATGCCCCATTTCATGAATGTGATTTGCTATTACATTGTGGGACGTTTAAAAGCAATTGATTCAGCTGTAAAAAAAAAGTGGGTGTGCGATGGAATTGTTTGTGTCTCCGAAGTGTGCCATGTTATTGAAAAGTTTGGGAACTGCTACTTTGCATTGATCATTCTTTCCTTAGCAGAACCTAATTCCTTATGTTATCTTTCAATGGCATCATTTTATAATTTTACTTAATTCTGAAAATCTCCCTCTGTCTCTTCACTTCAGCTGCTTTCCATTAATTCAGAATGCTGCTCCTTTAATGTTCCAGCTTTTGGATTTCTGCACCAGATTCTGTGAGGTTCTGGGTTTTGCCAAGCGTTGCCACCCTTTTGTATCTTCAGTGGGTCACATGAAGAGATTTTATTCTTATACAGTTGAACATTGTGTATTTGTTGGTAATACACAATTCTGTGCATATGTACAGGCTGGAATTTTGCTATTCCACCCGTCATAGGAATTGGAGCAGGCGAGAGATGGACAATGAAAAAGTTTGTTGAGTTAGCGTGGGATTGTATAGTTTTGGGAAGAGTGAGGGTATAAAATCCCACCCATTGTGTTAGGGACCAGATCAGGAACTCCAGGGTGTATTTTGAAATTAGACTAGACTCCAACAAATTTCTACTTTGTGTGAGAATATGATGTGTCACTCCAGGCGCAATTTGATTGTCAAAACTGGTGAGCATTTATCAAAACAAATTTTAGCCAGGGCAAGTGGTTGGATAAGAGAGAAACTAGAGAAAGATGCAACTTCTGAGTAAGGAGAAAGGGCTTTAGATGTTTGGCCTAGGATGGATTATTGGAAGGAATGGGTGAGGCAGAGGTAACTGGATTTTCTTGATCTTAGTGACAAAAACATCCGTGACATCCTCACACTGATTGTTGGAGGTGAAGGTGGAATCATGGAATTCCTACAGTGCAGAAAGTGGTCATTTGGTCCATTAAGTCTCACTGACCGCAATGCCTTCTAGGCCTTATCACCATAACCCCACTTATTTATTCTGCTAATCCCCTGAAACTAAGGAGCAATTTAGCATAGCCAATCAATCTAACCTGCATATCTCTGGACTGTGGGAGGAAACCGGCACACCCGGAGGAAACCCACACAGACATGGGGAGAATGCAAACGCCACACACCCAAAACTGGCAATTAAACCCAGGTCCCTGGCACCTTGAGGCAACAGTGCTAACCACGCAAGAGGGTTTAAGAAGACGATTTGCAGAAAAGAAACCGGGAGTTCTCTTTCTATTCCAGGATGAACCTGATATAGTGGACGCTTTTAGCAGACAAGGGCTGAACTCAGTTGGGCTTCATGTTTTCCACTGATCCGGCACATGACTAAACCAGTTGTCAGCATTATCCATTCAGATCTGCATTCCATAAAAACAAACTGAAGACAGAGAAATCAAGATTTAAATTATACCCTCAGGACATGCCTTCCCGTAAAGAGTGTAAATTCAGCTTCTGTCACACTGAATCATACCAGAGCTATTTCATTTTCTCATTTGCAGAAGCAGAGTTTTATGCTCATTTCAGTTTTATTGGGAGATATATGACTGAATGAGAATATGCTATTGTTACCTTGCTGCCCAGGGAATATATTCAATGCCAACTGTTCATTAGAAAGACAATAATGATTTTCTACAAATTTCGACACATGAATTATTAATTGATAGATTCTAACAGCACATGCTCTGTCCCTGCTATTCCCTCCCCTTCTCTCTTGACGCACATTCCTTATGCTGAGATATGATTTATTACCCCAGTTACATATTCTGGAGAGGAATGTTAGTCACAAGTCACAACAACACGATGGCAAAATAGATGAACCCAATCCTATCTCAGCATTTAAAAAAATACTGTTTCATAGGATGTGGATGTCATTGGCAAGGTCAGTATTTCTTGTCCGTTGCCTTTGAACTAAAAGGCTTGCTGAGCCATTTCAGAGGGCATTTAAAAGTCAAACAGGGATCTGGAGTCACATGTAAGCCAAATCAGGTATGGATGGCAGATTTCGAGAGTTTGAGTTGGATGGGAGAGCAAATAAATGATAGTTCCTGTTAAGGATTATGAAATTAAGTTCATAACAAAGAGATTTCGGGGTACATGTTTATAACTCCTTGAAAGTGGAGCTACAGGTGGACAGAATGGTGAAAAAGGCATTCGGCTTGCTTGGTTTCAAGGGTCAGAACATTGAATATAGAAGTTGGGATGTCTTGTTGAAATTGTACAAGACATTGGTAAAGCCACACTTGAAATGCTGTATGCAGTTCTGGTCACCCTATTATAGAAAGGATATTATTAAACTGGAAAAGAGTGCAGATAAGATTTACTAGGATGCTACCGGGACTCGATGGCTTGAGTTATAAGGAGAGGCTGGATAGACTGAGACTTCTTCCTCCGGAGCGTATGAGGCCGAGGGCTGATCCTATAGAGGTTTACCAAATAATGAGGAGCATAAATCAGTGAGATGGTCAATATCTTTTCCCAAAGATAGGGGAGTCTAAAACTACAGGGCATAGGTTTAAGGTGAGAGAGGAAAGACGCAAAAGTGTCCAGAGGGGCAATTCTTTCACACAGAAGCTGGCGAGTGCCTGGAACAAGCTGCCAGATGTAGTAGTCGAAGTGGGTACAATTTTGTCTTTTAAAAAGCATTTAGATAGTTACATGGATAAGATGGGTATAGAGGGATATAGGCCAAATATTGGCAATTGGGATTTGCTCAGGGGTTTAAAAAAGGGGTAGTATGGACAAGTTGGGCCGAAAGGCCTGTTTCCATGTTATAAACCTCTCTAATTCTATGACTTTATTTTCTTTCCTAAAGGATGTCAATGAACCAGATGGGATTTTAAAACAATTGACAATAGTTGTCACCATTACTGAGACTAGCTTGTTAATCATTACTGAAACGATCTTTCAACTTAAGTTCTGTTGGAGGAATTGAATTGGCACTCCGCGAGATCCTACAGAGCTTCAACAAAAATAGCTTTATTCAACATGCATGAGGGAAAGCAGCACTCAGAGCTGTAATTCCAGCTCATTTCTGAGCTACTCTGCTAATCATAGGTTCTATACATTCTTATACTTTTTTGCAGTGTAAGAATGTGATTAACTATGATTAACAGTGTGTTAAATGTGAGATTTCAATTAGGTCATCATCTTATTACCATAAACTTGTTAAAGTTCTGTCTTCATCACATTGGGCTGCACACTTTTATCTTTAATCATTATTTTCCACATATCCTGTCTACTTTGTTATAACATCAAAGCCCTGCAGTGTCCTTCTGGAATATAAATTTTAACTGTGCATGTTAATTGTTACCATCTTCCTGATACTTGATCATTTATTTATTTACATTAGTCACAAGTAAGGCTTACATTAACACAGCAATGAAGTTACTGTGAAATTCCCGTAATCACTACACTGCGGTGCCTCTTCAGGTCAATGCAGCTAACCAGCATGACTTTCAGACTGTGACAGGAACCCGGAGCACCCAGAGGAAACCCATGCAGACATGGGGAGAATGTGCAAACTCCACAGAGACAGTGACCCAAGCCAGGAATCAAACCCGGATCCCTGGCGATGTGAGGCAGTAGTGCTAACCACTGTGTCCCACACAATTTTTGATTAAGGAGGCTGCCTGCTTAACCCTTTCTGCTCTCCCTTATCTCACTGCAGCCCAAGCTCCCTGGGAGTCCTACTGTGCTGTGATAGGATTTGAACCCATATCCCCCTTGAGCCGCTAGTTCAGTGACATGAATCTGCCATGGCAGATGGTGAAATTTGAATTCAATATAAAAAGAGAATTAAGCATCTACTGATGACCATGAAATCATTGTCAATTGTCAGAAAAAAACATCTGGTTCATTAATATTCTTTAGGGAAGAAAATCTGCTGTTCTTACCTGGCCTGGCCTACATGTGACTCCGGAATAACAGCAATGTGTTTGACTCTCAACTGCCCTCCAAAGGCAACTAGGCATGGACAACAAATGCTGGCCAGCCAGCAACACCCATGACCCACGAATGAATAAAACAAAATTACCACTATTCCAAAGTCTCCCCTACTGACACGTGAATAATTAAGCGATGGGGTGTGCGAACCCATTAACGCAACTGGTTTATCAGAGTCTCAAATTTCTCAGTGCTCATTAGAAAGGGCTTTATCAACAAAGCAACAGAGGACTTATTAACAGTTGCTGTGGTGTAGAAGAAGGTCAAAAATATAATCTTACATTAAACTAAAATTTAATTCTCAAAATGATTTGACTGCATGGCTACAAAAAATGGCATTGATACTTTGGCTAAATAATAATGGTTATATCAAAATAGCTTTTTAATCTTAGACGTAATTTAATTTCACTTGTTTTACCTGGGGAATCCTGCATTTTGCAATACAATTAAGAGCTATCAGAAATATCGAAAGACAAGGAATTTGTTAAGCATATCCAGGAAGGTTTTTTTGGATATGTATGTGGATTGTCCGACTGGAGAGGGGGGGCTATACTCAACCTAACACTAGGGAATGAGCCCAGCCAGTCATCAAAGTTGCAATGTGGGAACACATGGCGAACTGTGACTACAATTCCTTATGTTTTTGGATATTCATGGAAAAGGACAAGTGTTGCCCATAGGGTTAAAGTGCTAAATTGGGGGAAAGCTAACTACAGTTAGAGTAGGCAGGATTTGGACGATGTTGTTTGGGAGATATTCGTAAGCTCAGGAGCCTAGGCTGCAAAATGTGTCTCAACAAACTCCATCGCAAGGCCTGCCTTTTTACCCAAACCACTATCAACACCGATATAAACACATTACCTGTGAACTCTATTTCAGATGTTCTGCTAATCTTTTGGAAATCGAATTCCAGACAAGAAAGGGGAAAAGGTGGGAAACCTGACTAGAGAAAAGCAAATTGCTGCAGATGCTGGAATCTGAAACCAAAAGAGAAATAGGATAAATCCACATCTGGCACGTAGGAGTCTTTTAAGGAGCAATTGATCAAAGTGCAGGGCGGGTATGTGCCTGTAAAAAGGAAGGACAGGAAAGGCAGGATTCGGGAACCCTAGGATGACCAGGAGAATTGAGAATGTAATCAAAAAAGTAAAAGAATGCATACATAAGGTCTAGGCAACTTAAAACAGATGAAGCACTTGAAGAATACAGGGAAAGTAGAAAATACTCAAAAGGGGGGTCAGGTGGGTAAAAAGGGGTAAGGAAATGTCCTTGACAAGCAGGATTCAGGAAGATCCCAAGACATTTTATACATATATTAGGAACAAAAGGGTATCTAGAGAAAGAGTTGGTTCATTCAAGGACAAAGGAGGGAAATTAAAGGAGAAATAAAGTTAAAGTAAAATTTATTTATTAATCACATTTATCAACTCTGCAATGAAGTTATTCTGAAACTCCCCTAATTTATGCATAGAACCAAAGGAAGTGTGTGAGATCCTTAATGAGTTATTTGCATAGGAGAGGGACACATTGATTAATGGTGTCTCAGGGATATTAAATGCTCTGGAGCAAGTCACCATTACAAGGGAGAAAATATCAGGTATTAAGGTAGACAAATCCCCAGAGCCAGTTGGCATCTATCCCAGATTATGGGGGGAGACAAGTGAGGAAATTGCTGGGCCTCCAACGGAAATCTTTGTTTCCTCGTGGAGATGTCGGTGTTGGACTGGGATAAGCACAGTAAGAAGTCTCATGACACCAGTTAAAGTCCAATAGGTTTATTTGGTAGCACAAGCCACAAACTTTCGGAGAGCTGCTCCTTCATCAAGTGAGCTCTATTCACAAACAGGGCATACAAAGACACAAACAATTTATAAAATAACGGTTAGAAAGTTTTTTGAGGAGGTGACAAAAATGTTTGACAAGGGAAGACCTGTGAATGTTGTTTACATAAACTTTAGTAAAGCACTTGACAAAATCCCAGGCTGGTGCAAAAGGTTAAATCACAGGGGATCAAGGATGAACTAGTTAGATGGATTCAGAGCTGGCTTGGCCATTGAAGACAAAGGGTAGCAGTTGAAGGGTGTTTTTCTGAATGGAAGTCTGTAACTAAAGGTGTCCCGCAGAGAACAGTGCTGTGAATTCTGTTGTTTGGCTTGGGAGAAAACATAGCTGTTCTGATTAGTAAGTTTGCAGATGATACTAAGATTGCGAGACTTGTAGATAGCGATGAAGATTTTCAGAGAATACAGCAGGATATAGATAGGCTGGAAAGTTGGGTGGAGAAATGGCAGATGGAATTTAATCTGGACAAACGCGAGGTGATGTACTTTGTTTGATCCAATTCAGGTGCAAGCTTTAAAATAAATGGCAGAACCATCAGGAGCACAAATATACAGAGAGATCTGAAAGTACAACTCCAAGATCCTTAAAAGTGGCAGCACAGGTGGAAAAGGCAGTGAAAAATGCTTGCCTTCATTGGCCGGGGGTATTGAGTATAAAAGTTGGCAAATTATCTTACAGCTACATAAAATGTTGGTTAGGCCACATTTGGAATACTGTCTCCAATTCTGGTCACCATCCTATCAGAAGGGTGTGGAAGTTTTGGAGAGAGTGCAGAAAATGTTTACCAGGATGTTGCCTGCTTTAGAAGATATTAGCTATGAAGAGAGATTGAATGAACTGGGATTGTTCTCTGTGGAAAAACAGAGGCTGAGGGATGACCTGATAGAATTTTATAAAATTATGAGGGGCAGTTGGAAGCTTTTTCCCAGGGCATAAATGACAATTACAAGGGAGTACAAGTTCAAGGTAATTTGGGAGGAAGTTTCACTAATGATGTGTGGGGGAGATTTGTTTACACAGAGAGTGGTGGGGCTGGAATGCACTGCCATGTGATTGAGTCAAACACGTTAGTGAAATTTAAGACTTAACTGGATAGATACATGAACAGATGGGGAATAGAGGGATACAGGCGGTTGGTCTAGATAGATCCGTGTGATCAGTGCAGGTTTGGTGAGCCAAAGGGACTGTTCTTTGTCCTTTATACGCTTTCTAAATCACAGTACAGCATTAAACAAAATAAAGTTTTGAAATGGCAAGCTATTATATTTTCCATTTCAATGTTTATAACCTTCTGAAAATTGACTGCTGTCTTTGCCAGTGACTACATTTCAAAACTAATTCATAAATATTCTGAAATGTCCTGAGGGATACAAAAAGTTTATTTTTTATCAAGTCATTTTTATCTTTCTTCATTCTGCTTTTGCCCCATGAGTAAAAACACCCAGGCAAAATTAGAGAGCGATTTCAGGGAATATAAATCTTTATTTTCCAACTACTTGTGCCTTTTTTTCAACAAACTAACTGCTCTGTTAAACTTATAATGACCTATTACATCACATCAGTCAGAGATGTTCCAAACAGTTTACTCTAACACAGTCTGCCAATGGTTGTTTTCAAATGGATTATTGGGAAATTAGATTAACCAAATGATAAGATTAAGATGCTGCAATTGTTGACTGTATTGAATTGGTTTCAAATCCCTCCTTGACCTTGCTACCTCTGTTACCCTTTCCAACCCATCAACCCTCCAACATCTCGAAGCTCATTCCGTTCCACTGTCTTGCACATACCTAATTTTAATCACTTCATCAGGGATGGCTGTGCCTTTTGCTGTCTCAGTGCTAAGCTATCAAAGCTTCTCCGCCTCTCCTTAGTCCTTTAAGACCTTCCTGAAAACCTACTCCTTTGGCCAAGTTTCTAGTTTGCTGACCTCACATCATAAGCAGAACGATGGCACAATGGGTTAGCACTGCTGCCTCCCAGTGCCAGGGACCTGGGTTCGATTCCTGGCTTGGGTCATTGTTTATGCGGAGTTTGCACATTTTCCCTATGTCTGTGTGGGTTTCCTCTGGGTGTTTGGTTTCCTTCCGCACTTAAATTCTCCCTCAGTGTACCCAAACAGAGTCTGGTGACTGGGGGATTTTCACAGTAACTTCATTGCAATGTTGATGTAAGCCTATTTGTGTCACTAATAAATAAACTTTAAACTTTGAACATAGGTAGGTCAAAGGTCGAAAATGCAAGGAGCCATCATGGCTCAGTTATAGAGCAACACAGCAAGGAGGGTGACATTGACGGAAATGGAGGAAGGTTAGTGGCATTCTTGTTTACACTCAACATTATACAAATGACAGGCAGCACTTCTCCCAGCTTCCCCTAACATACATCAAATCTTGCCATCTGGCTCCAGCCGAATAATCCCTTACTGGGAATGGAGATTGAAAACATGGGCTGTCACTTTATGTAAGAACAGCAGTGCTTTGGTGTACAGTGTGTCAGAGACAAGTGTAAGAGCCTTCAGACAGACTTTATAAACAGCAGCACCTAAAGAGGCATCAAGCAGGATTAACTTTCTCAGTAAATCCTATCATCAGACAACCAGTGACGATTAACCTAAATAAAATGCCCTTAGTCAGCTCCCATGCTGACCAAGTTATTTTGCATGATTAACAGGGAGGAAAAGAATTGGGAACCGAAAGCACTATTTTTAATTGACGTTAACAATGCAATGTTAAAAGTAGGTCAACAGAAGCTGGGTGCCACAAGTGGGCTCATAAAATCTTTCAGCAGCTCGGCCCTGACCACCTCCATGCGAAGCCTGTGTTTGTTGGTGATGACAACTCTTCATCCATAAATATTAACTGAGATTGGATTACAGCGTTACTTCTGCCTATTGTTTATTAATTTATAAAATGGATACAATCACCTTTGTAATAACATCAGCTTTGTAGACAGTCCAGACTCCTGAGCAGTCCCTGAATTTAATTGCAAGGAATCTAACAAAATGTATTTGACATACATGAGAGATGATCTATCCATTGCATCAAATCTCAACAGTGCAGGAGATACCATTCGGCCCATTGAGTCTGCATGACTGTCCAAAAGGGCATCTTACCTTATCGCTACAACCCCACACATCTACCCTGTACATTCCCAGTGTATCATTTGAATGAAATGCCGTTACAATTTTTGGAAATAGTCTTTGATTTCCTCCTTTGGTAAAGATGTTGCTTTGTTGGAAAACGATTCCATGGTTCTTTAATCTGTGATCATTAATGATGCACAGTCATATGGAATATTGGTAAACTATTCAACAATGGAGGAATCACAGCTGAGCCGAGGCCTATTTCCAGCCTCTCCCTCCTGCTTTTTCTCTTTTGACCTGTCTCTTCCTCCTGTACTGAAGGTATCAGCTCCATTCTGGAATAGGCTCTGCATTCATCCAGCCACCTGCATCTAATTCTACTGTTCTCCGCCCGTGAATCTAGATTGTAACACTTGTCAGGCCAAATGGTTGTGGAGATCACCGCAGGCAGAATCAGCCCTCCCGTCACCAGAAGGAGGAATACGTCCACTTTCCATCCGGGAACTTGCATCAGAATTTGGAACCCTGGCTGATTTCCCCATCAATCCCAGAGCAGTGAAGGTAGCTGTAGCACTTTAACTGCTTTTCCACGGACAGTGGAGCCTAGCACAAAGAGGCAAAGTAAAGTAAATACCAGCTTATGTCATCAAAAAAATAAGCTAATTCTTTGATCAGTTACAAACATTGTCAAAGGCATATAATATCGTTATATTATGTAATGGCTTCGGAACATCTGTTAATTGAATATTAAGGGTGTTTAATTGTACGTAGGTGCCTAGCATTGCTGGGAATTCATGTGTTCTTTTAAATAGAGCCAGCACCCCAGGGTGGGGGGGCTCTCTACGTGGGAGACTGCCCTATTCCCACCAGGATCTTGGTGGAGGATGTTCCATTCAGCAATAACGTAGCTAACGGTTGTTCACAGATTTCTGCGGCCAAGGAAACTCCATGTTCCAAGTTTGTGTAGATTGACTGAGGTTGCAGCCCCTTTTTAGCTATTTGAAGGGACTGCTACTTAAACTTTGGTCACACTTTAGCCCCATTTTCCTCATCATCATTTACAGGATCCCCTTATAAGCCTGCTCTGGGGCCTGACAAAGCTGGCCATTAATAGGTCTCTAGGGTCGATTGACCCAACCGTTTGACTCTCTACTGTAGCTACATTCACGGCTGGCAGCCTTGGAGAGAGATCACAAAGTGTCAGCTCTTCCACGATTGATTTGGGGGCTGGGTGCATTGTCGCTCTTAGGAAGATAGTTTGGTTTTGTTAATTAAATTTCCTTTGAGATTTACAGCAAGGAAATAAGTCCTTTGGCCCAACGTCCACGCTGCCCAGTTTTTAACCACTAAGCTGGTCCCAATTGCCTGCATTTGGCCCATATCCCTCTATACCCATCATACCCATGTAAGACAAAATTGTACCCCGTATCTACTACTGCTTCTGTCAACTTGTTCCAGATACTCACCACTCAGTGAAAAAATTGGACCCTTTTATATCTCTCCCCTCTCACTTCTTGTTTTAGTTACAGTGGTCCACCAGGCGCTGATGCACCCCGCCCCCCCTTCTTATTTGTGTTTAATTTAAAGATCTTTGTTTAAATAAAATACTACAAATAGGCCCAGTTTAAACTGTATGTTGGATTCAGAGGGAAGGCAATAGTGTAATGATAATGTCAGTGGACATTTAATGACATTACCATCGCTGAATCTCCCGCTAAAAAATAATCTGGGGATTACTACTGACCAGGAACTGAACTGGACTACCCGTATAAACACTGTGGTTACAAAAGCTGGTCAGAGAGCTGTGGTGAGTAACGCACCTTCTGACTCCCCAAAGCTCATCCATCAAGAATGAGATAGAATACTCTCTATTTGCCTGGATGCAGCTCCAATAAACACTCAAGAAGCTCAACACCATCCAGAATAAAGCAATCTGTTTGGTTGACATCCCATTCACCACCTTAAACATTCACTCCCAGCCACATGCACCGTCTGCAAGATGCACCACAGAAACTCACTAAGGCTCCTTCTGCAGCATCTTCCAAATCTGTGATCTTTATAACTTTGAAGGACAAAGGCAATAGATGCATAGGAACACCACCATCTGAAAGCTCCTGTCCAAGCCACGCAACAACCTGGCTTGGAACTGTATCATCATTCCTTCATTGTCCAGGGTCAAAATCCTGGAACCTCTTTCCTAACTGCACTGTGGATATATAAGCACACAATGCAGTGATTCACGAAGGCAGCTCACCACCACTTTCTCAAGGGCAATTAGGGATGGACATTAAATTCTGGCCTAACCAGTGACCACCACATCCCAAGAAATAATATAAAAACGGTGCCTGTTTGTTGTGTGTAGCTCTGTAAATAAATATTTACAGAAGTGCTAAAGTTTGGTTCTAGTTCTTTGCTAATTGACATGCTGGAGTAATTTTGAGATTACCCAGTTGGTCTCTGTGTTCCTGATCACAATCACAAGTGCTGATCATTTGAAGATCTAATAAAAACAAAATCAGACTTGGCTGTGATAGTTTCTATGGTTGAATAGCCCACCAGCAATCATTGAACCAATTCACTTGTGAAGATTGGCCAACTATGCAAAGTGCTGGAAATTGCCTGACACTCGGGGAATCTTTAGGAGAGAAAAGGGAACATTTGAAACAATAATGCGTCAGATTGAGCTGGAAGAGTAAGGGCATGTTAACAGTGCATGTCCTTAATGTGCAAATCAGCCAGCAGGTTCAGGGGATTAGGAAATGTAACATCATTGCGTGCAAGAACCTGCTGGTGATTTCACATTGCTTGCTTTAACAAATGGCATCTTCCCTTCAGCCTAAGAACTTGATGGTTTGCACATCAATTGACCACTGAACTTGTCACAGAATATTACATCTTGTTATTAACAGTCCAAGTATCTTTTTAACAATGTGGTAATTATCAATGCGATGCTGATTAAACTTTGACTGAGAAATTGAGCAATTCAAATGGTGGGAGTCTTATTCTCCTCAAGTGGTAAATTAGTTTTATAGATTTAAAAAGATGTTGAATTTTAACTTTACTTCTTATCATAGAATCCCTTTTGGCCCATTGAATCTGCATTGACCACAATCCTACCCAGGCACTACCCCACCCATTTACCTTATCTGATCCCCCGATACTAAGAGACAATTTAGCATGATCAATCCATCTAACCCACATATCTTTGGACCGTGGGAGAAAACCCATGCAAACAAGGAGAGAACGTGCAAGCTCCACACAGAATCAAACTGGGTCCCTGGTGAGGCAGCAGTGCTAATCGCTGTGTCACCATACTGCCCTTCTTTTATCTCTTAATCTAATTTTTCCCTTCTCTCTCATTCACCCGATTGCCTTCTCTGTTTTTCCTTTTTTCCTTCCTTGGTTACAGAGAAAGACTGAGCTCCAAGCTGAGATCCCAGATGTCTTATTGTCCTTGCAGTGTGGATATCAGCTTTCACTTTCAGCAAGTTACAATGCAAAACTCTTTAGACTGGAAGAGGTAGGAAAAAGTCTAATGGGGCATGTGGTGAGATGCTTCCCTCCAGACCATTTGTAACACAGCCTCATTCAAATGCAATATTTTCCCAACCCCAATGCAGAAAACTAAGCATCTTACACCCCCTACTGTTGAATTATAGTTTGAGGCAAGTACTTTAATTGTGAACTATATTGAATCCATGAGGGGAAATGGTCTTGTGATTAGCACACCCATCCCAAATTTGTTGAATCAGGGACCCAGAGACCGAGATATAGCAAGTCGACAGTGACTGTTGTTAAAATTGAGATCAGCAAGAATCCATCTCTTTGACAGCAATATGGAATTCAGAATATTTCCTTCATCCAGTATCAGCCATTCTGTTACAAATGCTGGCAACAGTAAGAAGTCTCAACACCCAGACTGAAGTCTTAACAGGTTTATTTGGAATGACGAGCTTTAAGAGTGCTGTCGCTTCATCTGTTTCTAATAGCCAAGTTCCGCATGCATGAGGACAGCCTCAACCAGGATCTTGGGTTCGTGTCACACTATCTGTAACCCTCACCATTTGGCTTGGACTTGCAAAATCCTACTAACTGTCCTGGCTTGAGACAATTCACAGCTCTTTAACCTGTGATTATCTTTCTCTCCACTCACACTGTTTGTACCTGTAAAGACTTGCATTCCAGCAATTCTTCATTTTCCAACCTGTAATTATCTTGCAATTGCATCTTTGTCTATATACGCTGTGTTTGTGAACCCAAACTCTTCACTCACCTGATGAAGGAGCAGTGCTCTGAAAGCTCGTGATTCAAAAACGTTGACTTCACCCTTGTGTTGAGACTTTTTACTGTGCCCACCGGCATCTCCAAATCAATGCTAGTAATGTTGCTATTGTTGCCATTTACACCTCTTCTAGACCTATCAGTGTTTCTTTTATCTGTCTCATTACCACCTCCTTTTGCTTTGCACCATCATACTTTTTATTCATTAACCTCTCCTGCCCTCCACCTTCACACAGGCCTTACCTTTTGTTCTTTCCTCCTTCGTTTCCCTACCTTGTATTTTCTTCAAAAGTTAAAATCTCTTAACCTCCAGTACTGACGAAGGAACACCAAACTGAAACGCTTGCTGTTTCTCCCTCCACGGATGCTGCCTGACTTTGTGTACTTCCAGCATTTTCCATTAATTTCAGGTATCCACAGTATTTTGCTTTTGTTCAAAGCTATTAGGTTAAAAACTGCAAATTGGCTAACAACCAGCAAGTAAAGATATCTTTTTAAAAAAGGATGATAGAGAGAACTATAATGCAACTTAAATCTCTCTCAGATGTGAGGTACCCACAACAGGAAGAGAAGGACAAAAAAGTATAAATAATTTCAGAGATCATTGGAAACTCTAACACAGCATATGATAGAAGGCACCAGGGCAGAAAGCACACAAGATTTAGTAATCAACAGAACACATACAATGATTAACAGCAGAAGAGGGAAGAAAACTTGTACTTCAGTGATATTTTGATAAAAGCCAAAAATAGGCTTTCGATGCCATGAAAATGATTGGAGGGGATTAGGATTCAGGAGGAATAAATGCTGGAAAATGAAAACAAGTTCAAACAGGGTTGCCAACTCTTGTTTCAAATGTATTCTTGGAGGTTTCATTACATGATCTACCACCATCGAAGAGCAGCCCAATTCACAAATATTTTCTCCCCAACTTCAATCAATTTTATTACAAATAAAAGTGTTGAGATTAAGATGTATATTTTTCTCTAAACACCCCGATAATCTTTATCTCTGCTCGCAATTGTGAAGGGAAGTTTGGTCTGCTTCCTGAGCTACTTCAGGCCAACCTGGAACATTGGGTATATCCTTTTCAAGGGATGTGGAAAAGAATGAGAAAATTAGCAATGAGCAAGTTCATATGGAAAATATAGTCAAAAACTCTTATTAAAAATATACACAGGGGAACAAAAGATAATTAAGGATGAGTCACATCAAGCTTAGCAGTTAAGAGAAAACTCTTAAAAGTGGATTGTTAGTGAAAAACTAGAGGGGACAAAAGGTTTCTTCCTTGAACTATAATAACATACTAAAGACCATTTGGTCCTTTCAGGGAAGGGGTAGCCCTCACTACAGCTTGTAAATTTAATGTTGAAGCATAGGCAACTCACTCCCAGTTGTAATATGCCTGTTGGATTAGAAAAGGCTGTAGTTAACTCTATTGCTTTGTTTTTGATCCAAAACTACTCCATATTAAACAAGCGCGAGCCTTGAATTTTGTTTAACTTTCACAAAATTTTTCTGAAGGAGAAATATCTGGCCCACGTGTGATTCCAGAGCTACAAAAATATTGTTGACTTTCAACTAGCCTCAAGTATCTAGGGATGAGCAATAAATGCTAGCCAGTCAGCAACACCCATGTTTCACAGATGATTGTATAAAAAAAAGGAAATTTAGATTGAAAGAAAAGACAAAACATATAAACATTTGAAAAAATTCCAACAACGGACCATATAGAAATAAGAATGATTTAAATTGTTTGCTATTTTCATCAGAGTTGACTGGCATTGCATTAATTATCACTTGTTAAAAACTGTTAAGTTTCACCCCTAACTTTCTGCAGATATTTTCAGGAATAATTAATATGCAAGTCCAGCAGCTTCTCCAAGATAGTGGGAAGGCTAAAGGTGAGATGTCATTTATATGAAGCAAAAGATGGAGTGGCTTATAAACCCTGGAGATCGGCAAATTGTGCTCTCTGGGCATGCTTGCCAACTTGCACATTAATAACACACTGTTTTTTCCCTAGGAAACCTAGCCCAATATTTAGTTGATGGAAGTTGAAGTTCCACAGATGAAGGTAAAGACAAGTTAGTTGATCTATGTACATCATGAAAAATGTTAAAATGGTTAGATTACAATGAATGAAATCCTGGAGTCTTAGAATCCGAGGTTACAACATATGAAACCATTCAGCCTCTTGCGTCTGTACCACTTCACTGCCTTTTCCCCCATAGGCCTACAAACCTTTTGCTTTTCAATAATGATCCAATTTTTTTTCTGAAAATTGGATCATTATTGACCCTGCCTCCATCATTGAGGCAGTGAATTCCAGATCTTACGCTTGGAAAGGTTTTCCTCATGTACCCACTGCTTTTTTAGCTAATGTGTCCTCAAATTCTTGAACTTTTGATTAATGGGAAGTTTCCCTCCATCAAACTGAACAATACTCTAGTTAAGGCTGGAAACGTTTTCTACAGGTTTAACAAAACTTCCTTGCTTTTGTTTCCTGTCTCTTGATAAAACTCAGGATACCGTATGCTTTATTAACCACTCAATTTGTCCCTGCCATCTTCACTGATTTATGCACATACACCCAGGTCCCTCTGCGCCTGCACCCCTCCTTAAAAGTTGTACTGTTTTATATCGTGTTTGTGTTTTTCCTGCCAAAATGTATCACTGCATCTCCGCATTAAATTTAATCTACCAGTCCATTCCACCAACCTACAATTTTAAAGTTCTATACTATCTCATGGTTCACAATACTATCAAGTTTTATATCACGTGCAAAATTTGAAATTGTACTCTATATACCTAGGCTCAAATGACTGACATATAATCAAGTGTTCAAACACTGATCCCTGGGAACTCCACGTTAAAATCTTCCTCCAGCACAAACAACCTTTCTCCATTACTTTGTTTCCTATCGGTCACTTTCATGTTTATGTTCCCATTTCCCTTTTATTCCAATGCATTCTAATTTTGATCACAAGTCTGTTGTGTGGTACTTTTATCAACTGTTTTATTAGTCCACATACACATCAAACATCATTGCCCTCACCAACAGTCTGTTACCTCAAAAATACTGCAGCAAATTAAACACTATAATTAACCTGCATTTGGCCAAGTAACTATTAATTTTGTCCTACATTGTTTCTAAAAAGCTTCCCCACCACCGATACTGGCCTCTAGTTATTGGGCTTATTGTAGAAGTCAGCAGCATCCAAACAACGCTGAGCAACAATCAAAAATAAGATGATGGCCAAAATAAGTAATAGTCAAACATCGCTTTGGTCTGACCACGCTTCAAACATTTAAATACCAGTTACTGAAATTCAAAAAAGGGAGATTCTTAAGCATTGGAGGCAAACCATAAAATAATCGAGAGACTGATCTCTATTAAATATCTAAAGAATGAAAGAATGTTGGAAAATTTCAGCTCAAAGCTAAAATCCAAGTGATAATCTGAAAAGATAGCACATCACTGATGCATCACAATAATCTGCATTTAATTTAAAGCATCCCAAGTACTTCTGTGAAACATTATCAAAACAAACCAAAAAAAAGACTTTTCCATCCATAGCCATTTTGGGACAGGTGACAAAAAGTCTGATCAAAGAAATACGTCTTATGGAAAGAGGTTAGAGATATTTGTAACTCCAAAGACTGGAACTTAGGTGGCTAATGATGTAGCAGCCAATGGTGGCATGGTGAAAAACAAGGAGGTTAGAATGAGTGATGCGAAGACATTGGAGGTTTGCAAGACTGGAGGTGGCTAGGAAATAGGGAGAGGCATTAAATTTGAACCCAAGGATGAAAATTTAAAACATGGAATTAGACTGAGTCAGTGTATGCCAAAGACATCATAGCCGCTGTTGCAAGGTATAATGTCAAAATTTAGTATCCCACTGCACTCTTCATTCCCACCACCCATTCCACACTGGTATTCATTCATAAAAGGGAAACTCTGCCTCCTTTTGGCCAATACATAAATGTACTGTCCACCTGGAGAAAACCTCTCACAAAATTGTTAGTAAATGCTAATTGGTCATTACAGCAACGATTGGTGATTCACATAGTGGAACTAAACAGGCAAGGATTTCTGGACCTAAAGCCTATCCCAGTGATTACTGCTGGAAAAGGTTTGGAATGTTTAACAAAAGACTGGCTCAACTATAGTACCAGCTCATTGTTGTTCAGAATGCAGAGTTCATCATGCAGATTCACATCATCAAGAATGGTCACTTGGTTAAAGGTACTAGTACCTTTGGAATTAGGTATTACAAGCTAAGAGTAAGTCACATTTGTGGGAAGACACAAACTTTGCAGGAAAGAAATACTGTGGAATGCATTCCAGGTAGATTATTATTGTTAGTACTTATAATGGGCAATTGTTCTATCAATTATTTGAAGAGAATTTCAAATGAGAATATAATTGCATGTTACTAATGAAAAATTGTCTGGCTGAATTTAAAATTCTGACTTGGAACTTTGTAGCTATTCCAAGGGGGAATTCACCAATTTACAACTGCATATTGTGCGCATGTATGTCCAAAAGCATTTCATAGAGGAGTTGGTGGAGGGGGATTCAAATTGGATACTAAGCAAATATTTAAATAATTAAGGCAAATAGGAAGACGACAAAAGTTTGCGGAGAATTCCAAAAAGCACAACTGTACAATGTAGGTGCACTCTAGATCCTGCATAATACACCAATAATTCAGAAACAAATCTCATACAAACATCAAATAATCTATTGATGAAATCAATCTATGCATACATATGATACCAAGAAAATATCCTCTCTACACTGTGTGCTGTTTGCAAAAATCTTTATTGCAAATTTCCTAACGAGACTATTTTCAACAGTTCCATTTTATAAGTTTCCCAATTACAAAACAGTAGATCAAGATGGTTTGTTCATTCCAACAGAAAACAAGATTATTCGCAAATGTTTGTGGTCCATGGCAACTCATCACAAGTTCTCTCAAATTGAGTGACCTTTTCTGTAGGTAATGTCAGTGTAACTAATTGTGTACATGCCAAATGTCACACTGCTTCAAATATAGATACTGCTATATATCAGCAATCCAGCTGTGGCCAGCAGAAAATCAAAACGGCCCACTGTGAAACCATCACCTTTCTATTCACATGCATTATTCATGCATCTTGTTGATACCATCACAGACAGTATTCCATTTCAGTACAAGATCTAACATGTGATTTCATAGCAATGCATGTGCTGGTTTACAATTGACTGGGAGAAGGAGGGGTCCAATTTAGACAAGAGACTAGACCAACAGTCAGGAACAGGACCAGTTCACCACTGCTTGATAGTTTCCTCATTAGGATAATCTAGCCAAGCACTGCCAATTTACAATAGAAATTTTGTCTCTTCCTTCTTACGGTTCAAGAGTTTACTGAATAAAATTTCACTTAAACCCACAATGAACTTACCATTAATCTTTCCATAGTGTAATCTGTCAGTTACTAATTTAACCAATTTAGGCAAAGTAAGGGGAATCTACAATAAAAGTTTAAAAAAAGTCTTAAATGCAATCTTCCAACTTGTCATACTTGACCCATTCAGAAACACTGTAGGTCAAAAATATAAAAAAAAACTTAAGTTTTCTCATATACAACTTAACTGAATTTAATTTAGTTACAAACCATGTCCTACCCAATGTGGGAATTCTGGTATTTGGAATCTTATTCACAGAGGGAAAAAAGAAACTTTAAAAAAAAGGTCAAGTCATACACAATAAAGTATGTTATAATCACCAATTTTCAGGAATTAAAGTAACAGAATTAAATTATTCTCTCAGAAGACTGTAAATAGATAAGGCAGTAGTTAACACTCCTAAAGTTTCAAAGGAATACAATAGCACATTTACGGTGGTTGATGACTGAGGAATGACATTCTGTGAAGGTACTATATCTTCATAACCAATTTGGGAACACAGGACAAAAGCCTAGAAAAGGGCTTCTCTGTGTCCAAACCCAGTTCATTACAGTCTGCTGTAAAAAAAAAAGGAAAAGGGAAACAAGGACCAGGATTATTTAATTTGCTTCAGTTTTTTCACTGGTCACTTCTTTCTTCACGCATTCTTCCTCTTTGGTGGATTCTTTTTTATCTTCCTTGACGGTTAGCTCTTCCAGCTTTTCAGCAACTTTATCTGCATTTTCATTGTCACCTGATAGAAAACAATGAAACAAGTGTCAAATGGTTTCATGAATTTAAAGAAACTGGGAGATCGCCTTATATCGTGGCCAACAACAGTTTCACAATTCAATGTTGTCCTTACTTGTCTAGGAATGACTCCAGATTTTCTCACAATATGACTGACTGTCTAGCCACTTGGGTTATTTAAAATCACTATAAAAAGCACTATTGTGGGGATGGGGAGAGGAAAAAGAGAGAGAGAGAGAGAGAGAGAAAGAAAGGCGGTGGTGGAGAGAAGGAAGAAAGAAAAATCATTCCAGTAGTTATAAAGGCAACTGTAGTTTAAATACTGGACAAAAAACAAACCTGCAAAAATTGTAAGCCTCCAATAAATTGTTCCCTTGTAGTCAAGCTCAAACTATAAGGGAATCACTGGATCACACTATTTGAAAGCATTATTTATGCAGCAAGTAATTAGGGAAGCAATGGAACATTGATGTTTATTGCAAGGTGAATGAAATATAAAAATAGGGAAATTTTACTGCAAATGTACAAGATCATATCTTAAGTTCTATGTATAGTTTTGGTCTCTCTTTTTTGAAAAAGAATTAATTGCGTACAGAGGTCGTTCAGAGTTGGTTCTTTTGACTAATTCCTAGAGTGAAGGGCATATCTTAAAAAGAAAAATTGAACAGATTGAGCCTATATTTATTGGATATAGAAGAATGGGGCAGAGATGATTTTATTTAAACAAAAGATCCTGAGGGCATTTGGTATCTCTTTCAAGTTGGAGATGAGAATTATTTTCTCTGAAGGTCATTAATCTGTGGAATTTTCTTCTCCAGCAAACAGGGGTACTGACTCTATTCAAGGCTGAGTCAAGGTAAGATTTTTGATAGACAAGATAGTCAGGGGCTATGGGAGCCAGCAGGAAAACAGAGCTGAGACCATAACCAGGTGAGCCATGACCTCATCGAATGGCAAAGCAGACTCAAATATTCCTATAATTAACTATAGTAAATATAGACATGCAACACGCCAGTCAAGGGTGTTTCTTTTAAAATGCAAGTTGTGTTTTCGATTTTATCGATGGATAGGTTTGTGCAGTACACCACGCAAAATCATAATAATATAGCACACCCAGGGTATGTGACTTGATAAACTTGCAGGTTTTGATATTTGATGAGATTAAATCAAAGTTCTGAATGATAGAAGAATTATAGTACAGCAATCTGTTAAAAGACCTATTAGAATTTGACTTCATTTAAGTAGTTCCATACTCAGCTTAAATAACTGAAGTTTTCATTTAATATTTTTCCAATTTCCAATTATTTATAATTGCTTGTAGATAGGCATCTAATCAAATTGTGAAAAAATTCAACACTTGTCTAATATCTGTCATGCTTAAATTATTTGTATATTTCATGGCTGCATTTATACACTGTAATATAGCTTGACCATATTATACTGCCTTCATCGCTTAAAAATATATATTCATGTTTATCCCCATAAAATAAACTGTCTTATTTGTTCAATGTCAGGATGCAGCATTCACTAGCCATTACAGCTGACACACTATGACTCTGGGCTATAAATAGTGTATATTCTGTCTTCACAGAATTGGCTGGAATTGTAAGGCAGCATTTGGTCAACTTGTGGAGACGAGAAAGCCAGTTGGAAACAATGCCCCAAAACTCAGTCATTTTTAAAGGCATTCTTTGACAAAGATCAAGTAAGCAGCATATTCATCTTCATGCTTTTTCTGCCACCCAGATTAATTAGACTAGGGTCAACTATAGGAAAGATATCTGACATTGATAAAAAATGCAAACAGCACTAAAAAAGTAGGCAGCAGTTTGTTTAAATTGTGATGGCTTTAAATGATCGCACATGCAGTACTGAATTTTTATTGACTGAAATATGTTGTCTGCGGTATTTTTCAGCATGGCAGCTCTAAAGCTGATGCACCTCCACATTCTCAGATTGATCACTTTATTGCATATTTGGTGAATAGAAACAATCTGACTTTCAAAACAAATCTGGAACTGCTTAAACCTGCTCACATTCTCCACCACAGATTTCACTTGGTCTTCAATGTCACTACGTTTTAAAAGACTGTGGAATTTAATCAAGGACTGAGTGCCTGATGTAACTTCAAGTTGACCATACACAAATTGCTGATCATATTGTATTTCTTTGCACTGTAACTATATTAAACCATGAATTTCATCTCAAATCACTGGTTCTGGTGGAAGCTTCAGATATGTTGTCACTTTGAATAGTAATTGATTCCCGGTAGGAAATGGGCAATATTTAAATGCTTTTTAGAAAGAAGGTGCCAGGATATCCACATTAGGGAAACTTGTGCACTACACATCACCAGCCAAGAAAATAATTTGTGCATTGCATTTAACATGAACTGCATTTGGCATACTTCCTTACAGCAACTCAGAAAAAAAAACTTTGTTCGTGTACATTACACTGTCAAAAACAAATACAGAACCTTTACTGAATTGTAAGCCACACCGTACAACAGTCTTTACTATGAATTATGCTACAGTTGAGAAATTTAAGACTCAAGCTGAACGAGAGTGTTAGAAGCAAGTGCATGTTATCATCTTTGTAGCTGCCAGGTACAAATAAAATATGTATAATTATCTTGTACAACTGTTGTTTCATTTGCTATGATCGAACCTAAATTGCATTTTGTCAGTGTAAATTTAACAGAGTTGAGAGGTGAACTGATTACTTGTTGTAAATAATCCGGACAAAGTTTGTTTTTCACCTGATGAAGATGCAGGGCTCCAAAAGCTAGTGGCTACCAAATAAACCTGTTGGACTTTAACCTAGTGTTGTGAAACTTCTTACTGTGTTTACCCAAGTCCAACACCGGCATCTTCACATCAAAATTTGTTTGCACAGGGAAACTTGCAGCATTTGTTATGTTTATTGAAGTACATTTTTCCAAAAGGTATGTTGGCAGAGTGAAGGCCTCTACTAACTTAACTATTGCTTCTCTTGTTGAACTGCTTTCAGTTGCTCCTTCAAGCATGGAGGTTTCCATCACTTTATTTTTGTTCTGGCCAGGAACTTCTATAATGGACTTGTGTTTACCACATAATTCCAAAGTTACATGGAAAATCAATCAAGATTGATCTGGCAAATAATTTACTGCCTTTTGCATACAAAATTCCTGATTCATGTGATTCTGAGTTGAAATGTGTTTTGCCTTTTTGATTTTTTGCTTTCTTGATGTAACTAAACTATCATGATGTTTTCAATCAACCGACATCACCAGTGCTGAGTTATACACACATTCACCTGAGTTAACAAGTAGATTTTATCAGAAAGGAAGCAAACAAAATGTTTCTGCACCAAGGAGAAGCCTTAAAACAAGCTTTGATGGTAATTAACATTTTTATTGTGACGATTCAATGAGGGTTCATTTGGCAGACAATCCTGTCCTTCCTGATTTTCATAAAATTTCCAGATTGCGAATGGAGTAGACCCTGACTTGTAAGCATTTTATATCTTGAATATATTGCAAGTTAAAAATGACTTACCTTTTTGTTTCATCTTCTCCTTGCATTCTTCAAACTTTGCCTTAAACTTTTGTGCATCTGAAAAGGAAAGTGAAAAATAGATATCTGAAACTGAGAGGCACTCCAAATAAATAAGCAATTTGACCACACAGAACATGGTACATATTTTACACGTGTAAAGATCAATCTAATAATCTGCAGCAATTCCATTATGATCGGTAATGCTCACAATTTCCTGAAGACTCATACAGCAGAAGTACATCATGTTCAGTTATTGAAATCTGATAATGTCAAAATTCAGTCTAACTTAAGTTACTTGGTGAGCTGGAATGTTTGATATGGGATGAGATTTTGAGAGGCCAGCTATCCTATTTTTAAGGAAGATACTAATCATTCTCTTATAATAATACATGAGAGCTAGAACCAAGCATGATTTTCATGTCCAGAGACTTAGACTTCATTCTATATTTAAAAAAATATAAACTCGTGGTTAATTTATAAAACTTAAAAATTGGGCAAAGGATTAAAAATAACTGAAGCCACAAATGGCTATGTATGACTCAGATGAAAGAACTTCCTGATTTCAGAACAGCTGCTATCTTGTTATCTCTGAAGAAATGCTAATGACCACTGTGATCAAAGATCAAATTCAAAAAATTGTACAAAGGCAATTTACATTTCTAATATTAGTGCTAGACAATGGAGACCACTGCTAGGACAGAAGTCCCTGAAATCCCATTGTAATAATCCAGACAAAGGAATATATATCCTTTATCCAAAGGAAAGTAGATAAGTGGGATCAATCAGCACATTGCACCAGCTTGTTAGAACCTCTTATGATGGGATTTGACTAGTGTACATGCATTTGCAGAAATAGGTGTGGCCATGATTCTTGAAACATTTTCAAAAAAAAAAACTGCTTTCGGGGTAGAGTCCCCAATGCGTATTGTAGGCACATTTGTACGTATGCAATTTGCTTGCTTTGTGCAGTAAAACATGCAACCTAATGAGGGTACACGTTTGGAGTGCTGTACGCATTTCAACATTAGTTCCTATGCCTGGTAGGAGTTAATTCACATATTGTTTTATATATTAAATATGATGCATCAAATAAAAAGAAATTTTAAAAATGTTTCAACATTTAGGAGTTCATGGATGGCATTTCATACCATTTAATAAACATAAAAGCTGTCTATCGTTAATAGACAAGCAAGAAATGACACTATTATTAGATTTTTTCTGGATAGGACTTTCCCCTCTAAAAGAAAGTACAATTGTAAATGTATAGAAAGAATTAGGGAGTCCAATGCATTTACCTTCATATATATGCAGCAGGGACTGCATGCTTATTAAATCTGAAATTGGTTTTCAGCTAAGGAGCACCTTAGTTTAAATTCAGTGCTACGTCTACTAGACACAAACAATTATAAACACAGCCCAAAATACTTAAGATGCCACACATGTTACTTCAAAATTGACATCAGTGCAAATGGACAGTGATTATTCCTTTAGGGACAATTCAAACATTAAGCACTGTCTTCCTTGGCAGCAGAGACTACCACGCTGGATTGGAGCTCTTAAGTCACATGAGGCAATGTTTAACAGAGTTGATAACCGTTTTATAACACAGAAGGCTGCCACTGAGAATTTAAGCAACTGCCTGTTTTCAGCACTACTAATGGAGACTGCAAAAGATGTAAGAGGTATTTATTACCCATCCAGTGTAACCACAAAAAGTAGGTCTGAAATCATATGTTAATTAGGCCAGGGAAGGAAAAGTCCCCTTTCCTGAAGGATACTGATGAACCAGTTGTGCCTTTACGAAAACCCAGGTGCTTGCATGTTTTTTTTTCCTGATGCAGACCTACAAGTTTCCAAATTTTTAAAATTCAAATCACAACCATCCATTGATAGGATAACCTCCAGGCTGGTAATCTAATGCCATAATTAGAAGGCTATCTATTCAGGGCTTAAATGACAAATGTGTAGAATTTTATTCACTGGAGTTAAAATGATTTGTTTTTCAGGCTTCAATTAAAAGATGTGCTGTTTTTACAGGTATTCCCTGATATTATTTCTACATTTACATTTCTTCCATGTTTTAATCCTACCTCCTTAAGTTCTTACACTGCCACCCAATGGATTTGTATCTGCATTACATCAGTGTGACAATCAGTATTAGTAAAGGACTTTGCACTCAATGTTATGTTGAAAGATGTAATATAGTAATGGTAATTTACTAATGACATGTAACTGCCAAAAATTAAAAAATATTTGAACGCAGGGAGAACTTGTCAATATGTTTTGATATGGAATTTGTGGATCAAACACCATTTTTAACATAATAGTTGGTCTTCTGCAGCATTAATGTGTTGGTCAAAACCAATTTGAATTTTCCAGCAAAAATTATTTAAAGGGAGGGAGTCAGTGGGAAGAGTGTGGAGGAAGAATGAGATAAAAAGGGGGTTAGACTTTATATGTTTTATTCAAACTGCATTTTTTACCAAGAAAATAAAACTTTTCAACAAAAAATTATCTACACAAACTCAAATATCAAAGAATAAGCAGGTAACAAATGCATCTCTCTACAATTTCCCATATAGTGTGGCCTAATTTTAATTTGGGCAAAATACTGCGGATGCTGGAATCTAAAACAAAAACAGAAAATGCTGAAGAAACTCAGCAGATCTGGCAGCATCTGTGGAGACAGTAGAGCCAAAGTTTTGAGTCTGGATGACCTTATGTCAGATCTAATTTGGGCAACCTGGGCTGGTTACAAATTACAATGATGTAGAGATGGCTGCATTGGACTGGGGTAAATACCTGAAGAAGAGGAGAACCTCAAAAGCTTGTGAGTTTACTATCAAGTAAATCAGCTGGACTTAAACCTGGTGTTGTCAGACTTCTTACAAATTACAAGACAGTACTTACACTGTACAAAATACAATAGGCCATAAGACATAGGAACAAGACTAAGCTATTCAGCCCATCAAGTCTGCTCAGTCATTTAATGAGATCACAAGTGAACTGATAATCCTCAACTTTCCCACCATATCTCCATGACCCTTGATTCCCTTACCTGATTAAAAAACCTCAGCTTTGAACATACTTAATGACCCAGCCTCTACAGTAAATAATTCTACAAATTTATATCTACACAAGAAATTCCTCTATCTCTGTCTTAAATGGGCAATTGTTTACTCAGACTATCAGGCCCAACTTACCATCATAAGAAAATCCCTCTATGTCAGGGATCAACGAAGTG
This sequence comes from Sphyrna mokarran, assembly GCA_024679065.1. Classification (NCBI taxonomy): domain Eukaryota; kingdom Metazoa; phylum Chordata; class Chondrichthyes; order Carcharhiniformes; family Carcharhinidae; genus Sphyrna; species Sphyrna mokarran. The sequence continues at coordinate 44,984,505 of JAGIQG010000020.1, read as the reverse complement.
AACCTTCTCTGGGCTGCTGCCAATGCTAATTTATCATTCTTTGGATAAGGGGACAAAAACTGTTCACAGTATTCCAACTGTGGTCTAACCAGTGTCTTACATAGCTTTAGCAAAACTTGACTATTTGCACGCTCAATTCTGTTCGAATTAAAGGCCAGCGCTCTATTTGCTTGCTGAACTTGCGTGCTAGATTTTGTGATTTCTGCACAAGGATCTTCAAATCTCTGTACTGCAGCTTTCTGTATTAATATTCAGTTCCTTTATTCCCATCAAATTGCATAACTTCACACACATTCCACTCACCAAGTTTTTGCCCACTCACTTAACCTACTTATCCATCCTCCGTAGACTCTGTCGTCCTCATCTCTTACGTTCCCACCTATTTTTGTCATCCACAAGTTTGCAATACATTCACTTCACTTGCCTAAATCACTAATATAAATTGTAAATAAATGTGCCCCCAGTACTGATCCTTGTGGCACTCACCCATTAACTCAAGGTTCTGACTTCTAAGAATTAGTCAATCTTTTATCAATGCTAATATACTACCCCTAACACCATAAGCTCTCATCTTAAGTAGCCTTGTGTGTGATACCTTACTGTATGTTTTTTTTGAAATACAAGTATATTACATCCATCGTTCTGCTTTATCTATCCTGCTCATTATCACCTCAAAGAATAAGCTGGCCAGGTATGACTTCCCCTTCACAAAGCCAGGCTGATTCTGCTTGATTTATTATGTATTTCTATATGCTTTGCTATTACATCCTTTAAAATGGACTCCACCACTTTCCTACTGAAGTTTTCATATTTTTGTGTTAATTACTGGAATAAAAGTCACGCTTGCAGACGGTTTGTTTTCAATCTGAATACTTACTTTCTTTATTCAAGAACCGGATAGCCAAAAGCTCAGGTTTGGGTTCTTCATCAGCAAAATCAGCAGGTGCATTCCAGACCCACGCCCGGTCACTACCTACATTAGGCCTTAGCTCCATTGTTGGTGTAACTGGAAAGAAAGAACACACAAAATTAGTGTTTCCCTCAAACTAAACATTTGCTAATCATGTAGCAATAAATGTATTTTCATTTGGTCAATTCTCTAGATGACCATTCTTTTTCATATATTAATTCATTTCATACAAAAACTACATACTGGAGCAACAGGCCTCAATTTAGTTCCTCAGTTTTAGGTAACCAATATATTCAAAAACCCAGGATTGCTTAATGCACTTACCGATCTACAGTGAAAATTTTAGAAGATTCCTGGGAGACTTGCAAACTAAAGCTACATAATTTTTCTTAACTATCTGAAACAGAATACATTTGATCCACTCAATCTCATCCAAAATCTTTTGCACGCCTTGTTCTGTTACTTTTGTACAAGTTTGAGAGATCAACAATTTCAATTTTGCTCCCAACAAGTAACTTTTAAGACTGGTTGGAGAAATATTTCCAGCATTGCAAGTCCACCCCAAGAGGTAGCAAAAGAGCTGAAGTCTTTGCAAAGGATACAGCACAAGTGTGTAGAGAGTTGGAAGGTGAAAAACCATATTTTCTTATTCGTATTAGTGGAAACCAGAAACAGAAAAATGCATAGAAAAAAACGAAAGGGGGAGGTTGATATTCTACAGCCTGAAGGAGAAAACTGTTAGTCTTGACTTTGATAATGTCTTTCCCACAATCGTAAAGTAGGATTTCTGCCTATGTCAGATCATTGATGGTTTTCATTGTCAAAAGTAATCTACAAGACAGTTTCCATTTAATTCTATTTACCCAGAGAGTAGCCAAAATATTTTACCATAAGGAACACCCCAATTTGTTAATCCTCATGCACTGATTACCCAGCAGCTTCTAAAGTGCTAACAATAGCAGAAACATATTTGTTCTCCTGCAGCAAGCCACAGCCACAAAACCTAAAGGTAGGAGCACATCAAAGTATTACTAAACTATTGAATAAGACCATTTAAATCGGAGGCTGGCTTGTGCACCCAGAAGTTTTAACACATAATACTTGTAGTTTATACAAGTGATTCTCAAGTAGGGTGGGGGATACCAAAGAACGTGCAAGAAAAACATGTGATGATCAACCAGAATCTGAGTAGGGACAAGTGATGGTTGAAATGCATTGTCAAGGAGATTGAGCCAGAGTTGCTATTTGGACAAATGTACAAAAGGGAGACACCAAAGGGAAAGGCTGTAGGGCAAATAGAAAGACAGAGTCTTTGCCTGGCAAACAGCACTGAAAGTTAGTCCCAGAGAAAGAGACCATGATTTGAAGATTCATCTCTTGTTTCCCCAGTGGTGGGATTATGCAAGGCAAATCAGTCGGCAAAATTCTCAGCATTCACACTTTCTTTGTGCGTCCAATTTCTTCTACCTCATGTGATATCCCCCTCAAAAAAGTTTGTGCTTGATGTATTATTCTGTCCAATACTATATTTATATAGAATATGCATCATTAATAAAGCTCAAGGTGCAAAGAACTTGTAATTGTAAGGATAATCTTGAGAGATTTTGCCAGGATGGAGAAACGAGAATTTGAGCCTAATAAGAGGAAAACTGAATGACTGCAGCAGTCAAGTTATAAATACAGAAAAAGTACCTGTACTACCGGGTCCACGGAATTTTTATAAGAGGGATTCTTCAGAAACAAAAAGGTTAAGATCCCCTGATTTACACAATCACTGGAAAAAGATTTATTCCTATAAGGATCTGCATTCAAATCTACACGTACAATTTAAAATTTGAGAGCAAGGGACCTACGATAGTGATTTGCACAAATTTTGAGAGTTTTATCTCTCCTCATCAGAAGGCGAATTGTCCCCTTTTCCTTATGCTTCAGCAACTTGACATCCCCAGTTCCTCGTTCTTTCCACTCAGGAGGATCATTCTCTGATGCGTATCTAAAGAGCTTTGCACGCCTGGTGAAATAAAAACAAGATTAGGCCAATTTATATCTTACAATTTTTCTTCACAAAGCATTTACTGGTGGTCATTATCTACTTTATACCCTTTTCTTTAAGAGAAGGGAACAAAGTGGTAGAGTAGGTCAGTAGATGCTTTCATCTGGAGTCCAACAAAATGAAAAGCCTAAGGGTTTGGAAGGCTTCTAGAAAAGAGCACAAAAGAGTGTGCTTGGTTGAAGTTAAGGTATATTGCTGGCATAAGGTATAAGAAGATACAGTTTCAAATTTGGGGTTGCTGTAGCATAGTGGATTTCAATAATTTGGACAATGCAAGACCCCCAATATTTGTTAAGACTTCCTCACACTGAACACCTTGTTTGATAAACATAAAAATTAATGTAAATTTAAGCAATACTTGGATATGTGGGCCCACAAAAAATGATTTATTTTTGTTCCAAAAATACGTGGAAAAATTGTAATACTATTTCAATGCAATTATTTCTGACCATCTAAAACTGATTCCAGATGAGCGGTCAAACAGTCCTAGCCCGTATGTTACACGTCAGAAAAACAAATTCCAAGCAAAAATTACAAAGTTTGTAATTCAGCTGAATTACAAACACAATATGTTCAGGAATGATATATCGTACTTAAATAGGGAAATTATCAATTGAAAAGTATTCATCAAAGCAGGTACGATTTAGGGCAAAAACGGTATCAGCTTATGATATAACATGACCCATTAAGGACAACAGACATTGGTGCATCATACATGGTCTCCACTTAATCCTGACAACGACGAACCATTTGCCAGCATCACCTGCATCTGTTAAATCTTTTAGGCTGCTTTCTCAATACACATAAGCGTAATATTGTTGAAGTGAGCACTCTCACTTCAGGATTTGAGCTTATTATTAAAATGGACAATTCAATGCAATGAAGAAATACTGCATTATTAGATGGTAAAGCAAGTCTCATCTTCTGCTGGAAGAAAAAGACCAAATAAAAAATGCAGACAACTCTCACAGGGCCCTAAATAGCATTTATCCATTAGCTTCTTGGTACCACTCTCAACTTTGAGTTAGAGCACAGTTTGCCAAACCTTTCGAAACCCCTAGTGACCTTTGCTAGAGGGAACCCCAAACATTCTCGTTATGTCAATGCTTCTTTGAAATAGGCACAAACTTAAATCAAATATAAACAAGTCTTTTTCTAGCTACATTTATGTATATGTTAGGAAGGGGCATAAAGTCATAAATACATTTGCCAACTACATGGCCCCTCAATTTTTGAGCCAAGCCACCCTCTACTATCGTACCAGTAATATCCAATATGCAACCCAGTAAGTTCTAGAGGACCTATTGGTCATTAGCCCCATTAGTTTCCCTAGTATTTTTTTCTCTAGTAATAGTTACTAGATTTATTTCCCATCCTCCTTTTGCTCCACAATTATTTAGTCCCCTGACGTAAAGACTGATGCAAAGTATTTATTTAACTCCTCTGCCATTTCCTGGTTCCCCATTATTATTTCACCAGTCTCATTCTCTAAGGGGGTCCATGTGCACCTAGGTCTCTTCCTTCCGTTTTTATAAATTTAAAGAAGCTCCTACTGTCTGTCCTTATTTTACATGAATATTTACCACCTCCCTCTTTATTATTCGAGTCTTTTGTTGCTTTTTAAAATCTTTCCAATCCTCTGGCTTACCACTAATCTTTACCACATTGTACGTTTTCTTCTTAATACCATCCGTAACTTCTTTGGTTAATACTAGTTGATTTGTATTAGTGGCACGATACTTAGTACTGCTGCCTCATAGCTTCAGAAAGTTAGGTTCAATTCTGGCTCGGGAGACTGTCCATGTGGAGTTTGCACATTCTCCCCATAAGTGTGAATGTTTCCTCCTTGTGTTTTGGCTTCCTCGCACACACCAGAGATGTGCAAGTTAGGATGATTGGCCATGTTAAATTGCCCCTGAAGTGTCAAGGGGATCAGCATGGCAAATACATGGAGTTATGGAGATAGGACCTGGCTGGGATTGTTGTCAGTGCAGACTGAATGGGCCAAATGGCCTCATTTGCACCGCTGGCATTTAACGATTCTGAGATGATTCTTTCTCATCGGGATATATCTTTGTTGGGATATATTTTTATTAAGGTCTGCCATTGATCAACTGTCTTTTCTGCTAAACTCCTCTGCCAGGCCACTCCAGCCAACTCTGCATTCATTGCTTCATTGCTTTAATTACCCCTATTTAATTTGAAATTGATCTTGTTCCCAAACAATGAACGCGAATACACGCCAAATTTTACATAATAAGCTACAGAAAATGCATAATCATTTAGATATTAATAGATCTATCAACTCCAAAGTATTAAAAACAAAAAAGAAATATTGGGCACAGAGGGAGAGCACAGCTCTCAGTAAACATTGCATGCAATTAGCAATCACCTCATTTCACGTGCCACTGTTTTACATTGTATTACTTCAGTCACACAGGTAGGTAAAGAATTATGCAAATGCAAACCTGTGCCTAACACATGTGAGCAATGGTCAACAAAATGTCTTGTGAGCTGCACTCAGAACCCAGATGGGTCACAGGTTGCCCAAATCTGCTAGATTATTCTCACTAGTGTCTTGCCTCCACCCACGTGGATTTTACATCCTTTGATCCAAGATCATTTCTTGCTATTGCACTTTTCCAACTTGTACTAAGAAAGCTACCTCCACAACCCTTTCCTTCCTGCTTGTTCTTACAAAAAGTCACATTCCACCAATTATTTAATTTTTGGCTTTAATTTCCTTGTAATATCTCTGCAATACCCATATACTGCAATTTGTGCCATTAATTCATTTATTTTATGCCAAACACTATGTTGCCTTTTTGACACCCACCTCCCCCCACACCAACTGACTTTAATTGTTTCTTTAAAAAAAAGCGTTTGTATACTTTATCCCTTCCTGTTACATTCTGGCTATCATTACTGAAATTGTCCTTTTGATTTGTAAGCCTACGTATTCCATCTCCAGAACCAACACCCCTTTTAATTAGTTTAAATCCCTCTATTTCCCCTAGTTATGTAGTCTGCAAGAATACTAGTCCCAACACAGTTCAGGTGTAGGCCATCTCAATGGTACAGCCTGCACTTTCTCCAGTACTGGTGCCAGACCACCATTAACCAAAGTCCACTTCTCTCATACTAGTCCAGGGCCACTTAATCATTTGATAATTTTTTTGTACCCTGTGCTAATTCACCGAAGACTCAGATAACAATCTAGAGTTCGTAACTCTGAAGATTCTGTTGTTTAATTTGATGCCTAGCTCCACAAGCTCTCTACACAGAAGCTCTTACCTCATTCTACCAATGTTGTTGGTATCTACATAGACCACGATAACTGCTCCAGCCTGCAGCGTTAACCCCCCCTCATTACATTGACCCCTATTATACCACATACTTAATATGCTCCCTTCTCACTTCAATGCTTTCCTGTACCATGGCTAGTCAGCTTATCCAGCTTGCAATCCTCACTCTTATCCAACAAGGTGTAAGAATCTCAAACAATATTGGATATTGAAGAGATTGACACATTTGCACTCATGCCCTCTGAGTTCTTACCAGCTTCAACTGCAATCAGACCTTCTAAATCAAATGTCAGGAAGGGAAAGAGTTACCTGGGCAAGTCAGAGTCCACAGCTCAGCCTCCAGCTCAATGGCCCTGTTCTTCAAGCCACAAACATTTACTGCAGGTGTGTTTGCCTTGGATCATAATGTTATCCAAGAGCTTCCACAAGCTTTAGCCTGACAGATCACTTGTCCTGATATTGTTAATGTGTTTCAATTAATTAAAACATTTCTGGTGCTTTTAACTATATTTTCAACTTACAAAAGAACAGTTCCTAAACCTTAGAAATGGAATAAACCTTAAACACTTCTCAGATACTCACCAGATAGCTACTCCTGCAGCAGGGCAAGACTACTTCCTGAAGAGTGAAAAAGGTAGAGAAAAAGAGCACCTTTTCTCCTCTGCACCAAATTCCCACTTTGCTCCAGATATACTTATTCAGAATGTCTCTCACTCAGTATGCGGCCTCTCCCACTTTGCGTGCTTCAAAAAAAAGCTTTGATTGAACTTCACCTCATTTTCATGCCATGGATCTTGTCATTTGCAAATTTACTAGTCAGGTTTCCCAACAGAAGTATCAGTGTCTACATACTGTGACCAAGAAATATTTTGGGATACCAATGGGTGTGAAAGACTAAATACTTCTCACACACTGACCAGAAGCATGACAGAGGGAAGAACAGGATACTGATGCTGGAGATTCCAAGATCAAACAACAGGTTGGAACCAAGTCTAGAACATGCATGCACTTTTCCAGATAAGATCTAGACAAAGAACGAAGCCAGGATTGTGAAAAATTGGAAGAGCGACTACAAGGTAAAGTCAAGATATCTGATCAAGTCAAAAACAGACAGATTACAAAACTGTCTATCATGCACCATCAAGCTAAGTTGAAGAAAGTTACCATCAGTCAGACTAAGTTACCCATTTGGTGAGTACTTCATCACATTACTTACATTCTGAAAAGTTCCTCCTCATCTTCTTCCAATGTTTTTACCTCTTGCTCAGGAAGAGAAACTATTGGTTCAAAATGGGGATCATGATTGGAATCTTCAGTCACATTCTCTGCAGAAGTGTCATGGTCTCCTATTTCCTGGGGAAAGACAAATCACATACAAATGAAACAAGTATCTTTCAAGCTGTTGTAAATTGTTAAATGGTTGGTAAATTAATTGTCTTGGCTATAAATATTTATCCATTTACACAATTTGGGGATACTCAGTAATATAACAAATTAATGTCGAAATTACACATGACTACTTGACAACTGTTTTCAACTAAAAGATTTATAATATGTGGTTATGTTTTAAACCACCTCTTCAGTTTAAGATAAAATGGAGTAACGAATCTTCACATGTTCTGCATGAATTGTGCCCTACAAGCCTGTATGGCTTGATTATTCTGGAGACACAGGGCAGACGAAGTGCTGTTGAAATCCACAGGCCAGATTTGGTACCTGAGAGAGTTGGTGCAGACTTGATAGGCTGAATGGATTGCTTTTACACTGTAGACATTCTATGGTTAACACCTGAAAACAAAGGCTGAAGTAGATATTCTTGGAATCACAAATGTTCTGTCCTAGAACTTAGAAAGGGATCTTGAGACAGCAGCAAGTATGAGCAACAAAGAAAAGGCTGTTCCGTGTTAGGCACCAAGTGAAGTATTGACAGCAGCTGGTCTGCTTGTTGAGGCGAAGAACTGGCAGGAGTTTAAGAATCACAAAAGATTCTTCCTGGCACAACTGGGGGAAGAAATCACCAGAGTGAGCTATTCTGTTGGAGGTTTGTTCGGGATTTTGTGGAAGACAAAAGGAAAATCATTTTAATGGATACTGCACATTACAACTCAGTGAAATGGGGAGAAATGGACCTATTAGGCTATTTCTTGAAAAAGGGCACAATTCTATGAAGAACAGGACATAAATGTGATAAGTGAATATCAACTGAATTAAAATATTGACATGGAATGTCTTTTCTGTAGTTTAAATTATTAGTTAATGTTAGATTGTTTATTATGAGTAAAATTTTTAAAACTTAAAGGAATTTGAAGATTCCAAGTTATTCATTAGGAATACAAACTTATCTATCGGTCTGTACAAGGATTGGAACGGGTAAATTTGAAATGCAGCCACAGGTTATTTAATAAAGTGTAATGAAATAACTACACACTACAAATGATTTAAAGCTATTTCATTACACACATTCAAACCATACATTAAAAATTATACGCAGATAAAGCTTAAAACAATTTCTCCCCCTTTATTGTTACTATATGTGGTTTTCTATCCTTTTTTTACATTTTCCTCTCATACACCTAATTTCCCCCCCCCAAATCCAACTCGTCCATTGCCTTTCAAATTTTCCCGAACCCAGAGCTCTCATTTTTGTTCACTTGGCTTCAAGCCTTGATGGACAAGAGCAGGCATTTATGGTCATCAGTGGAGAACAAAATCAGGTATCCAACCATCAGTAACTTATTAACTTATTGTCAAAGCTCACATTTGAAAAGTGGCCATTTGGGAGAGTTCCTGAAGGGTATAACACACATGGCACCATACCCCAGGAAAAAGTCGACACCTTCAAAACAGGAAACGGAAAACCGATTAGGAAAGAAAATCTCAAGCATTACCAAATTTCACTTAACTCGTTAGTTGGTATATTTTATACTAATATGTAATTTGAGAAAGAACAGGTGTTAAATTTAATAGCTTAAACATTGTGTACCATCAAATCTGCATTGCTTTGTCATTTTGACCAGTTTTGATTTGCAAGATTAAAAGCTTTTGCCTACACTTTTGAAATGCTGATCAGTCACTGCAGGACTTATAGGGAGGAAACTGAGGTCAGCTTAAATGAATGAACAGCATTTACGCACAACAAAACAATGGTCAAAAATAGCTTGAATGGGGGGAATTAGAAAGCACATGGAATGCCAGCTTCCCTCTTGTGTGAACAATGACTATCTTACATTAAATCTGCTGAGGCACACAACCTTGGAAGGATTGGATAAGTTAGAAGTGTTATTTTGTGGCCAATATAAAGCACATGCAATACAGGATCATCATGACAGAGGTAGAACATCTGCTCCCCAAATGTATCATATTCAAACCATTCCTCGTGCTTAAACCCAAAACTCAGGATGGCTTTTAATGGAATACATTTTCAATTCCCATGAGTTGTATAACTTAGGTAAAGTTGCCAATTTTAATTTGTAGATCAGTGTGCTCACTATGAGTTGGAAAGACCTCAATTCATTTCAGACATATGTACCAGAGACTTCACTTCAGTGCACATCTAGATCCAAGAGACTGAGAGTCCAATGCAAAGATGACAAAAATATGCATTTAATTTTGAAATCTTACATTATATAAAGAAATTATTTACATTAGGATACACTCATCAGGCACATCAACAGTAATTTCACAAGCTATAAAATTGCCAGTAAAATGCTTAAATTTCACCACCCTGCAAACATGACACTTAAACCATAAACAGAAAATATTTAATTTTAAATTTTTTTCAAAACATTATCAAAATATCACAAACTGTTATAAGTACTCAATAAAAAAAAGTTCTCTTATGGTATGAGGCCCAAGTGCAAACCTTTCAACACTTAGCTACAAAATTTCTCATATAGACAAGTCGAACCAACCCATCATTGGGAGAACAAAAAACAAGTCAGCATTCCTCTCAAAAAATTTTGCAAAACATTATATGGAAAGAGTTAACATTACTGATTGATAGCCTATCAGAACAACCTGTACTGTTAACATCGTTCCAGATGCCGTGTGACCCGCTGACTATTTCCAGCATCCTATGCTTTTATTTCAGATTTCCCTATCCAAATTTTGTTTTCGGTTAACACAAATTAGCAGCCACTCAGTTCAAGGAGGAATGGAAAAGGGAGCAAAATGGAAAAATTGGACCTACCTGCAAAAACCACGAACTTGCTAGAATAAAATTCAAACTTTATAAACGGAATTAAAAAAGAAATCGCCATTCACATGAATGACAACTGAAGTCTCTTACACGTTAACACAAAAAATTACGTTTTAATTTTGTCACAGTCACACTAACTAGGTGGAAAGATTTTTTTTGAACAATCCGTCGTTTTTCAAAATAAAACGTAATGTTTTAAAAGGAGGTAGCTGTGTGGTTTTAATAAATATAAACAGATTGAATGTTATCTCACACCTTTGTGACCGGCGAGAGGATCACCAACTAGGGTGTTATCTATTTAAAGAGTTGTATTTCTTCCCTGTATCGATCCTAATTTAACGTAACTGATTCGGGAGAGAACAAAATCCGAATGACTTTGACAAAACTACAGCCGGAGAGGGGAAAAAAAGGGCAATTTTTAAAATGAACGATTCACCTCCGTCTAGGCCACCACTGGACCACGGGGTGAATTTTACTGCACAGCAGAAACGCAAGGCCTCGAGGAAAAAAAAATACAAAACTATATGGTGAAGAATTTAACTTTAAACCAATGAACTAACCAAATAAAACACAATTTGAGGCTCACCCTCCCTATTTAGATCTTAACCGTCGATCTAAATGAGAGCGGCCTCTATCTCTCCCTCCAACTCACGTTTTCTATCTCCGGAGTCCGGAGTGAAACCCCAGCCGCCGGCTCTGGCCGATCCATCCCGACCCTTCTTCACCCCCTTAAAGAAACCAGCCCACAATCATCAGGACTTTCAATAGCTCAAAACACCCCGTTAGCTGTTAAATCTAACAGAAATATCAACCCGGATGGAAAGTAGAGTCGCTGAACATTCACTACGTGCCGATACTTACTCTCTCATCTGCCATTTTAAGGGAGGATGGCTCCGGATTAGAAATGATAAACAATAAAAGCTCCGGCTCCCGTTTTACTTTCGCGCTTGATTTTTTACCCACCTTCCCTCAGTCCAATATGGCCTCCCTAGCAACCGGAGCCGGACATCCAAAAACCAGAAACAGCCGCGCTATTCTTCAGCGCAAGCAAAATTAATCGGCCTTATCACTATTTAAAAGCGTCCCTCTGGTCTTTGATTGAAAGCGATTATTGGAGATTTTATTGTTTTTGTTTTTTTTTGACCACCTGCCCGGGCGGGTCATTCCCACAATGCCGTGCGGCGCCGTTGACCTTTACAAAATGGCCGCTGCTGGCAGACGCGCTTTGCTCAGTCCTTAGAGAATCAGTGTAAGTAAACATCAGATAAACGGGCAAGTTAGGAGCGTCGTATGATAGCCTGAAACGCATATTAATATATTCTCAGTTGTGCAAATAATATTAGGGTGATTTCTCTTTCCCTTTTCTGTAGTATGGTTGTGCTCCGGGACAGATTTCCAATCCCTCACTCTGATACTCAAGCAGTTTTTTTCCAAGCGAAACGTGTTTCACGTTATCCTCTTGCTTTTGAAACGCCAGTACTTTTCTGTCAGATTTACAGCATAGAAACAGGCCCTTTGACTTACTTTGTCCATGCTGCCCTTTTTAACCATTAAGCTTGTCCCAATTCCTTTATATTCATCCTACTCGTAACTATTTAAATGCTTATTAAGAGACAAAATTATACCTGCCTCTACTACTACCTCAGGCAGCTCATTCCAAACACTCGCCACCTTCTGTGAAAGAATTGCCCCTCTGGATCCTTTCATATTTCTACTCTCACCCTAAATCTATGTCCTCTAGTGTTAGATTCCCCTGTGTTTGGGAAAAGATGTTCTCTCTTCTACACTTCTCATTATAGACCTCTAAGATCACCCCTAAGTCTCTTTTGCTCCAGGGGAGAAAAATCCCAGTCTATTTAGCCTCTCCTTATAACTCAAACCATCAAGTCCTGGTAGCATCCTAGTAAATCTTTTTTGCACTCTTAAGTTTTATGATTCTATATCATTAAACTTAGTGCAGAAAGAGGCCTATGGAGTCTGTACTGAACACAATCCCACCCAGAATCTATCTCCATGTCCCTAAGTATTTTACCCACTAATTCCCTCTAACTACACATCCCTGGACACTAAGGTGCAATTTCTTAGCATAGCCAATCAACCTAACCCGCACATCTTTGGACTGTGGGAGGAAACTGGAGCACCTGGAGGAAACCCATGCAGACATGAGGAGAATGTGCAAACTCCACACAGACAGTGACTTGAGCAGGAAATTGAACCCAGGACCTGTGAAGCAGCAGTGCTAACCACTGTGCTACCATGCTGCCTTTTCTATAATATACAATATATTCTTTTCATAATAGTGTCAAGAACTGTAAGCAATATTTCAATGTGGCCTTACCAATATCTTATACAACTTCAGCAAGACATCCTAACTCCTGTATTCAATGTTCTGACCAGTGAAACCAAACATACTGACTACCTTCTTCACCATTCTGTCCACCTGTGTGTCCACTTGCAAAGGGCTATGAACCTGTACCCTTAGATCTCTTTGTTCTATAACTCTCCCCAACACCCTACTATTAACTGAATAAGTCTGCCCTGGTTCAATCTCCCAAAATGCATCTCCTTGCATTCATATAAATTAAACTCTATCTGCCATTCGTGAGCCCATTGGCCCAATTGATCAAGATTCCGTTGCAATCCTAGATGACCTTCATTCATCTGTGCCACCGATGTTGGTGTCATTTGTAAACTTACTAACCGTGCCTCCTAATTCTCATCCAAATCATTAGTATAAATGACAAATAATAGTGACCCAGAACCGATCCTTGAGGCACATTACTGGTCATAGGCTTTCAGTTTCAAGAACAACCATCTACAAACACTCTGTCTTTTGTTGTCAAGTCAATTTGTACCCAATTGGCTACCTCACCCTGGATCCTGTGAGATGCAACACCTACCATGTGGTACTTTGTCAAAGACCTTGTTAAAATCCATGTAGACAACATCGACTACAATAGCCCCCATCTACCTTCTCGATTACCTCTCCAAACAACTCAATCAAATTTGTGGGACATGATTTTCTACGCAGAAGGCCATGCTGACTGTCTCTAATCAGTCCTTGCCTCTCTAAGTGTCTGTAAATCCTGTCTCTAATGAGTTCTTGCCACTCTAAATGTCTGTAGATCCTCTGATGGTTCCCCTCATTTTAGGGAGCTGCCCCTTTTGAGTGTCCCCAAGTTAACTTGATTTTGCTTATTTGGTTGGACACAAAAAGTTGTCCTTAATGATTGTTTGTAGCATTGTTGCTTTAATTATTTGCACTTTTAACTTTTGTTGCTTTTTTACATTTGAAATGTCATTTTAGTTAATTTTTTTTAAAAAAATGCCATGGATATGTTTTTGTGTTGAAGTATTCCTGCATGACTGTTTTGTGCAAGGCACCTGAAATTGTTTGAAAACAATTGTCAAACAGTGGAGTTGACAGTAGGAGGCCATTGCAGTTGGCTCACAAGCAATTCAGCTCCCTTTCCATCATAACTTTTTTTTTATCTTTAGCTGCTTTTTTAATTCCATCTTATAAGCCACAATTGCATTTTCCTTATCATTGCTTTATCAAACAGTGCATCCACATCCTAACCAATTGCTGTGTAAAATAAAGGCTATCTCCAGTTGTCATTAGTGTTCTCTGGTTTTTAAAACCTCTGCAAAGGGAACAGTTTCTTTAATTATTGTCTAGACCCTCATGATTTTGAACACCATTATCAAAACTCCCTTCTCTATGGAAGGCATCACCAATTTCTCCAATCTGTTCTCATAACTGAAGTCCCTCTCGGAGTGGTTCTTGTGAATCTTCTTTGCATTCCCTAACGGTTCTTTGCTTCTTCCTTGAAGAGGAAGGGGAAGTTATGGTGTTGTCACTGGACGAGTAATTCAGAATCCCAGGGTAATCTCCAGGGATCAGAGTTCAAATCCCACCATGGCAGATGGTGAAATTTGAATTCGATAAAGATCTAACAATGATTGTGAACCCATTGTCAATTGATGTAATATAGTCATTTATTAATGTCCTTAAGGGGAGGGAATCTGTTGAACCATTTATTTCAAGGGCAAATAGGGATCAACAGTTAGCAAATAAATGCTGGCCAACAATGCCCATGAACACATTAAAAAAAGAGGACGGAATAATCACTGTCCACCTCCACCCTCCTTTGCCTGAGTGAACTGATTCTCACATTGAACAATTTATTTGATAACTTGTCTCACTTCCTCCAAATGAAAGGTGTTGCTTGAGCAGCTGTATTTGACACAAAACATTTCTCATTCCACCAAACATGATGCCAAACCTGAATTTTTCCAGCATTTTCAGTTAGTTCAGATTTTCAGTATCCACCGTATTTTTCCCTTGTTCAAGAACTTCCCTGCAGTCCAAATAATGCTGTGCAATACCTTGAGTCCACCAGTCAGAATTGATTTAGTACCTCATGTGAAAGGCAAAGGGTTGGCCTTTGGAAAGATGATGTCTGATCAAGGAGTGCTGGATGCTAGTGTTATATGTTTGTAGAGTAGTAATGTTATTATGTATGTTTTAGAATTTGGAAAACAATGTCTGAAGAAGGAACCAGCATTTCTCCTGGCGATGATAACAAAGAAACGAATGAAACAACTAATTTAACAGTGCCAGGGGAAAATGAAGATTCCAGACTCACTGATGAGACTCCAGTGGATGGAACTGAGCCTGAGGCTGATGTGTATCGATATATCAAAGGTGACCTTTTTACATCAGAGATTTACAAGATTGAAATACAGAACCTCCCAAAATTTGTAAGTTTCAGTGATTTAAGAAAATTTCTTAGCAGAAACAGTCTCGTTCCTCACAAAATCAAACTTTTTGGAAAACGGCCTTTTGCATTTGTGACTTTTAAAGAAGAGCAAGAACGAGACCGAGCAATGGAGGTCCTTCAGGGGCAAGTTTGGAAAAATAAGAATCTGCATGTACGGTTAGCAAAGCCAAAAGCAGATCCCATTGCCAAGAAACGAAAGCAAGAAGGCACTGAGAGCGATAATCACGAACAGAAGCGTGCTGTTCCAGTGGAACGTTTGGACAGAACTTTAAGTGAACAAATTGCTGACGTTGTGACACCCCTATGGAGCATTCCATATGAAGAACAGCTGAAAAAGAAAGAGCAGAATGCCTTACAAGTATTGTCGTTATTGACCACGTATGTATGTATGCTAAGTGTTGGGATTCTGGGTTTCATATGCAGCATCTAATATCTCTAGTTAAGGGCCATCTTCTGTCCACACTGGCATTTTATCTGCATTTTGGCTACTTCATGGCCCATGGAAATGCTCTCACCATCGCTTCATTCTGGTGGTAATGGCCGCTCCTGCTGCTACTGCAACACCATTTGAAGGTGCTTTTCCCTCACTGCAGCCTGCCTGTCTAACACCAGCCTATTAGAATAAACTTACCCTGTCTTCAATGAAATCTTGCAATGGGCCGTACTCCCAGCAGCAGCTCCTTAATTGTTCCCCTGCCAGTAAAATGCCTGTATGCAGTCAGCTTCTACTTTCAGTCCTGGTAGCAGGCTTCTTCTCTGCTGTTGACATTGAGACAGTAATGTTTCAATGGCTGCATTTGAAAGGTAAATGCCTTTACTCAAGATTGGAGGGGGGAGTTGGGGTTTGTGGTTTTTACTCTGAATTGAATTTTTTAGAAGTTTTCCCCTCATTTAAATAATGAACATATGCATTCTGCTGCTCTGCAGTGTCACTGTGCTGAGAGAGGCATAGACGCTCACCTTCTGGTGGAACTTACTAACCTCATTAAACATTTCAATGGGTATTGGGCTAGAGCTCCATAAGGCAGAATCTAGACAGAATGTATAGCTATGTAGCATTGATGTCTAGACAGAAGTCAAGTTTGGGTCAGCCTTGCTAACTGACCGAGGAGTTGAAGTTCTAAGCAAAATTGGGGAAGTGGGTGAAAAGGAGAAACCCATTTAAATACAAAAAATACTGTATCTCTCTGTATCACACTGTAAGTTTGAAGTCTATTGAAAATTCTAAAAATCAATTGTAGGCAATCTATATCAAAATAAACAGAATTGAATTCAATCAGTCAGTTTTAGAGATGCTGGTGTTGAACTAGGGTAAGAAGTCTCACAACACCAGGTTGGAGTCCAACCAGTTTATTGATAGTAAACCCACAATCTTTTGGAAACAGCGTTTCTTTGTCAGGTGTGTGGAAGGTTCCCTCTTGGAGTACCGTGCTCAGTTCTGGTCGCCTCATTACAGGAAACTATTGAAAGGGTGCAGAGATTTACAAGGATGTTGCCTGAATTGGTGGCATGCGTTATGAAGATAGATTGAGGGAGCTCAGTCTTTTCTCCCTGGAGAGACGAAGGGTGAGAGATGACCTGATAGAAGTTTATAAAATGTTAAAAGGTACAGATCGGGTGGATTCTCAGAGGCTTTTTCCCAGGGCTGAAATGGCTGCCACAAGAGGACACAAGTTTAAGGTGCTGGGGAGTAAGTACAGAGGAGATGTCAGGGATAAGTTTTTTTCACATAGAGGGTGGTGGGTGTGTGGAATCAGCACTAGTGGTGGTGGAGGCAAATTTCGATAGGGTCTTTTAAGAGACTTCTGGATGAGTACATGGAACTTAATGGGATTGAGGGTTATAGGTAAGCCTAGTTGGTAGAAATATGATCGGTACAACTTGTGGGCTGAATGGCCTGTTTTCTATATTCTATGTTCCATCTTTTAGTGAAATCTGATTCTTATTCCAATGTTATTTTCTTTTAAAATATTAGAGAAATAGGAACCCATAATCGAGCCTTTGTGCCGTGGGTTTTTCAACAGAAAAAGCTGTTTGGTGGAACTTGTTGCCCATTAGAGGGAGTGAAGCCATCACCACTGCAGGTATGTTAACATCCAATAAA
Source organism: Sphyrna mokarran (assembly GCA_024679065.1). NCBI lineage: Eukaryota > Metazoa > Chordata > Chondrichthyes > Carcharhiniformes > Carcharhinidae > Sphyrna > Sphyrna mokarran. Next base: position 44,967,151 of record JAGIQG010000020.1, on the reverse strand, counting down.
TCACATAACAGTGTGAATTCACCTCCAAGAGTCTCAGTTTCTTATGCCAGAATCTTTCCTAAGATTTGAGTGAACAATACTGATTCTAATGGGCGCGAAGGAGAGTTAAATTCTGCTCTGACCCTGTAATTGTGCAGAAAAGCTGGCCCTCAGACTTTCTGACTCCAAGCTTTGCTCAATCCTTTCAGATTTAAGCATTGATAAAAGGACAGAATTGGCACAGCAAACTGCAGACCCTCCAATCAGCTGTCAAATCAAATGGAGTTTTAATGGTGGAAATCACTTTGGACCTTTAGAGAATCACAAATATTGAAAGTGTCTAGTTCCATAGGACTTTGGAACATGAGTAGGACATTTGGGCTTTCGAACCTGCTCTATCATTTGATCAAATTGTGGTTGTTCTGATTGTGGTCTCAATTCCATTTTCTCATTTGCAATTCCTCTCCCCCTCCAGCCCCCAATTCCCCTCCCCCCTTCCAGCCCCCAATTCCCCTCCCCCTCAGCCCCCAATTCCCTCCTCCCCCTCCAGCCCTCGCCCCCAATTCCTCTCCCCCTCCACCACCCAATTCCTCTCACCCCTTCTCTCCCCCTCCAGCCCCCCAATTCCCCTCCCCCTCCACCCCAATTCCCCTCCCCCTCACAGCCCCCATTCCCCTCCCCCTCCACCCCCCAAATTCCCCTCCCACCTCCAGCCCCCAATTCCCCTCCCTCCTCCAGCCCCCAATTCCCCTAGCCCCTCCGCCCTCCAGCCCCATTCCCCCCCCTCCCCCCCCATTCCCCTCCACCCCCAATTCCCCCTCCTCCCTCCACCTCCCAGACCCCAATTCCCCTCGACCCCCTCCCAGCGCCCAATTCGCTCTCTCCCCTCCAGCCCCCAATTCCCCTCCCCCCTCCAGCCCCCAATATACCCCTCGCCCGCCCCAAATTCCCCTCCCCCGCCCCCAATTCCCCCCCTCCAGGCCAGCCCCCATTCCCCTCCCCCTCCAGCCCCCAATTCCCCCTCCCCCTCCAGCCCCCTATTCCCCTCCCCCTCCAGCCCTCCATTCCCCTCCCCCTCCACCCCTAACTCCCCCTCCAGCCCTCCATTCCCCAGCCCCCACTTCCCCCTCCAGCCCCCACATCCCCCTCCCCGCTCCAGCCCCCAATTCCCCTCCCCCTCCAGCCCCCATTCCTCTCCCCCTCCAGCCCCCCAATTCCCCTCCCCCTCCAGCCCCCAATTCCCCTCCCCCTCCATCCCCCATTCCCCTCCCCGCCCTAATTCCCTCCCCCTCCAGCCCCCAGTCCCCTCCCCCTCCAGCCTCCAATTCCCCTCCCCACCCCAATTCCCCTCCCCTCCAGCGCCCATTCCCCTCCCCTCCAGCCCCCAAATTCCCCTCCTCACCTCCACCCCAATTCCCCTCCCCCTCCAGCCCCCAATTCCCCTCCCCCCTCCCCCCCCATTCCCCTCCCCTCCAGCCCCCAGCCCCTCCCAGCCCCAGCCCCATCCCCTTCATTCCCTCCAGCCCCCAATTCCAGCCCCCAATTCCCCTCCCCTCCAGCCCCAAATTCCCCTCCCCCTCCAGCCCCCAATTCCTCCTCCCCCCTCCAGCCCCCAATTCCCTCCCCCTCCCCCCCCAATTCCCCTCCCCCTCCAGCCCCCCCAATTCCCCCTCCCCCTCCACCCCCATCCCCGCCCCCTCCAGCCCCCAATTCCCCTACCCCCGCCTCCTATTCTCTACTAGCCCACCGCCGCCAAGCCCCAATTCCCCTACCCCGCCTCAGCCCCCATTCACCCCCGCCCCCAATTCCCCTCATCCCCCAGCCCCAATTCCCCTCCCCCCAGCCCCCAACGTTCCTCTCCCACCCACCCCCCAATTCCTCTCCCCCCAATTCCCGTCCCCCAAACCCCCCCCCACCCCCAACCCCCAATTCCCCAATCCCCCTCAACCCCTCAACCCAGAGTCCCCTTCAATTCCCCTTCCCCCCCCCCGCAATTCCCCTCCAGCCCCCAATGCCCCCTCCCGCCCAATTCCCCTCCCCCCCTCCCCCAATCCCCTCCCCCCAACCCCCAATTCCCCTCCCAACCAACCCTCACCAATTTCCCCTCCCCCCCCCTCCCCCTCAACCCCCAATTCCCCCTCCCCCTCACCCCCAATTCCCCTCCCCCTCAAGCCCCCAATTTCCCCTCCCCCATCACCCCCAATTCCCCTCCCCCTCAACCCCCAATTCCCCTTCCCCTCCCCCCAATCCCTCAATCCCCCTACCCCCAATTCCCCTCCCCCCAACCCCCAATTCCCATTCCCCTCCCCCCCCCCAAACCCCCAATTCCCCTTCCCCAATTCCCCTCCCCCCCAGCCCACATTCCCCTCCCCCAAGCCCACAATTCCCCAGCCCCCCAATTCCCCTCCCCCCACAGCCCCCAATTCCCCTCCCCCCACACCCCCAATTCCCCTCACTCCCCAGCCCCCAAGTTCCCCTGCCCCCCCCCAGCCCCCAAGTTCCCCTGACCCCAGCCCCCAAGTTCCCCTGCCCCCCCCCCCCTCAAGTTCCCCTGTCCCCCAAGTTCCCCCTGCCCCCAGCCCCCGTACCCCTGCCCCCCAGCCCCCAAGTTCCCTCCGCCACACCCCCGACCAGCCCCCCCCGTCCCTCCCACCACCCCCCCCCTCCGTCCCTCCCACCACCCCCTCCCTCCGTCCCTCCCACCCCACTCCTCCCCCGTCCCTCCCACCCCCACCCCCCCCCTCCCCCTCCCCCCCGTCCCTCCCACCTCCCCTAACCCCCCTCCCCCTCCCCCACCCCCCCGGTCCCCCTCCCCGTCCCTCCCCACCCCCGCCCCTCCCCCTCCCCCGTCCTCCCACCCCCCCCTTCCCCCTCCCGGCCCTCCCTCCCACCCCCACCCCCCCATCCCCCTTCTCACCCGTCCTCCCACCCCCGCCCTGCCACCCCCGTCCCTCCCACCACCCTCCCCACTCCCCCGTCCCTCCCCCCCCTCCCCTCCCCCGTCCCTCCACCCGCCACCCAGCCCCTCCCTCCCCCGTCCCTCCCACCCCCCATCCCCCTCCCCGTCCCTCCCACCCCCCCTCCACCCCCTCCCCGTCCCCCCCCACCCCCCCCGTCCTCCCACCCCCCCTCCCCCGTACCCCTCCCACCCCCCCTCCCCCCCGTCCCACCCCCCCTCCCCGTCCTCTCTCCACCCCCCCTCCCACCCCCCATACCCCCGTCCCTCCCACGCCCCCATCCCTCCGTCCCTCCCCCCCCCTCACCCCTCTCTCCCACCCCCCTCCCCCGTCCCTACCCACCCCCGCCGCACCAGTCCCTCCGTCCCCTTCCCACCCCCCCTCCCCCCGTCCCTCCCACACCCCCATCCCTCCCCGTCCCTCCCCCCCTCCCCAAACCCCCGTCCCCCGTCCCTCCCACCCCCCCCCCCCGTCCGCCCACCCCCCCCACCCCGTACTCCCTCCGCCCCCCCCCCCTCCCCCGTCCCTCCCACCCCCCCCACGCGCCCCGGCCCTCCCCCGTCCCCCCCCTTCCCCCTTCCCCCGTAGCCCTCCCCCCCCCCGCCTCCCCCGTCCCTCCCACCCCCCCCTCCCCCTCCCGACCCCCCCCTCGCCCCCTCCCCCGTCCCCTCCCACCCCGCCCCCTCCGCCGTCCCTCCCACCCCCACCCCTCCCCCCTCCCCCGTGCCTCCACCGGACCCCCCGCTCCCCCTCACCCCCCTCCCCCTCCCCCTCATCCCCCCCTCCCCCTCCCCCGTCCCTCCCACCCCCCTCCCCCTCCCCCCAGTCCCTCCCACCCCCCCCTCCCCTCCCCCGTCCCTCCCACCCCCCTCCCCCCTCCCCCAGTCCACCCCCACCTCCCCAACCCCCCCTCCCCGTCCCTCCCACCGCCCACCCACCCCCGTCCCCCACGCCCCTCCCCCCCCACCCCCTCCCCCCTCCCCCCTCCCCCCTCCCCCTCCCCCCCTCCCCCCCCCCCTCCCTCCACCCCCCATCCCCCTCACCCCCCCTCCCCCTCACCCCCCCTCCCCCCACCCCCTCCCACCCCCCCCTCCCTCCCCCTCCCCCTCCCCCCCCTCCCCCCCTCCCCCATGCCCCCTCCCCCCTCCCCCCACACCCCCTCCGCCTCCCCCCCCTCCCGCTCACCCCCCCTCCAGAACGCCCCTTCTCCCCCCCCGCCCCCCGTACCCCCCCCCCCTCACCCCTTCTCCCCCCCCCCCTTTCTCCCCCCCCTCCCCGTTTCTCCTCGCCCCTCTCCCGTTCTCCCCCCCCTCCCCCTTGTCCTCTTTCTCCACCCCCCCCCCTCCCCCCCTCCACCTTCCATCCCCGTTCTCCCCCCCCTCCCCGTTCTCCCCCCCCCTCCCCCTCCCACCCCTCCCCGTTTCTCCCCTCCTCCCCGTTCTCCCTCCCCGCCCCCTCCCCGTTCCCCCCCGCCTTCTCTCCCCCCCCTCCCCGTTCTCCAACCGACCCCCCCCTCCCCCTCCTCCCCCGTTCTCCCCCTCCCCCCCCTCCACCCTCCCCCCGTTCTCGGTCTCTCCCCCCTCGCCCGTTCTCCCCGTTCTCCCCCCCCTCCCCGTTCTCCACCCCTCACGCCCCCTCCCCCGTTCTCCCCTTCACCCCCCTCCTCTCTTTCTCACCCCCCGCCCTCCCACGTCTCCTCCCCCTCCCCGTTCTTCCGCCCCCCTCCCCGTTCTGTCCCCCCTCCCCCTCTGCCCCCCCCCCCTACCCCGTTCTGCCCCCCCCTTCCCCGTTCTGCCCCCCTCCCCTCCCCGTTCTGCCCCCCTCTCCTCCGTTCTGCCCCCCCTCCCCTCCCCCTCTCCCCGTTCTTCCCCCCCTCCCCGTTCTCCCCTTTCTGCCCCCCTGCTCCCCCCTCCCCGTTCCCTCACCCGTTCGGCCCCCCCTCCCCGTTTCTCTGTGGCCCCCCCTCCCCGTTCTGACCCCCCCTCCCCTTCTGCCCCCCTCCCCTCCCACCCCCTCCCCGGTCTGCCCCCCCCTCCTCCGTTCTGCCCCCGCCTCCCCGTTCTTCTCCCCCCTCCCCGTTCTCCCCCCACTCCCCCCCCCCTCCCCGTTCTCCCCCCCTCCCCGTTCTCCCCCCCCCTCCCCGTTCACCCCCCCCTGGCGAAGGGAAGGTGTCCTCCCCGTTCTCAGCCCCCCCTCACCCCTCCCCCCCCCAATCCCCGTTCTCTCCACCCCAGTCCCCTTCTCTCCCCCCCCTCCCCCCACCCCCTCCGGAGCCCCCCCCTCCCCCGTTCGCCGCCACCCCTCTCCCACCCCCCTCCCCGTTCTCTCCCCCGTTCTCGCCCACACCCCTCCCCTTCTCCTCCACCCCCTCAGGACCAGCGGTATCTCCCGCTCCCCTCGACCCCCCGAAACCACCCCCTCCCCGTTCTCTACCACCCCCCTCCCCCCGTTCTCGCCAGACCCCCCTCCCCGTTCTCCCACCCCCTCCCTGTTCCCCAATCATATGGTTTCTGTCAGTTAAGTAATGAGCACGTTCATTGTGCTGTGTCATTGTGCACTTTGTTACAGGAGAACTGACTCCTTATTATTCCCTCGTCTATGAAAAATTTTACCTTAAATAAATTTAAGGACACAATCTCCACTGTTTTCTGGAAGGAGAATTGCACAGATTAACAACCTGCCAAGAAAAATAATTTCCCATCTCTAGCTGTAAAGGAAAACCTCTTATTTTTTAGCTGTGTCCCCTACATACAGTCTTCCTCCTATCTCAAGAGGAATCCTCTCCCTGCTATCCATCCCATCAATTTTCTTCAGAATCTTTTATGTTTTAATAAAATCATATACCAAATGATTATATATGCTAAATGGGAATAGGCAGTCCCAGTTTTTAGCTAATGGATTGTTTGTGGCCTAGCAAAGTTTGCTGTTAATTAGTAATCACTCCAGCTACCTCATTGTTGATATGTACATTTGTACACAGATGAGAATACGCACACACTTCATCTTTGAATTGTTACCCAACTGAGTTACTGAATCCACTGTGTTTTGTGAAATGTGGTGACGACAATGGTGCAGGTTTGGTATTTGTACTAACTACAGGCCCAGTTATGCCACTTTACTTCCAGCGTTGTGCTTTTCTGTTTCAGACTGAATACCGTAACAAGTGTGAATTTCTAATTGGCGTTGGAGCAAATGGCGAAGATAAAACTATAGGATGTCGCTTGGGTAAATACAAGGGAGGATCGTGTGAAGTTGTAGAACCGTTTGATACTGTTCATATTCCAACACAAGCGAAGGAAGTTGTGAAGGCATTTCAGAACTACATAAGGTTATTAAAGCCACTCACTATCTCAGTGGATTACTGTGTTATTGTTCCCTCTTTAGTTGGATTATTACTTATTGTTTTCATATCTCTTTTTTACTGTTGCTTCCCTTTGCCTGCCCTGGAAATGGCACCTACCAGTCACATGGAAATCAGAATAATCTGAGATACTGCCAACCAGTGCTTTAGTTTATTCCCATTGCTCTGGTGAAGTAGACCCCAAGTAAACAGTAATCCTGGTTGGGACCTGCACTGTTTGCCTTTTTTTTTCCTTAAAATACCAATCCAACATCTTTGTATTTTGTTATACTGCCCTGCAGAATTCTGTCCAATAATTCAAGATATTATTTTGCAATCTGTAACATGGATGCAGTGAGATTTCTACTGAAACACTTTAGCACTTGTTAATGAGGTGTGGTTGTCTTAACCTGGACTGTAAACAAAACAGCAGTATTGTTTTGGACAATCTTTTGGTGATTTTACGACATCCAAACAGAACACAGATGGTGGAAAATGGTGAGAAGAGTCTCCATGTAGGCTGACTTTTAGCCGCTTGCTAATTTTGCTGTAATGTGTCACAGAAAGGAAAGTAGCAGAAAATTGGATTGTGCTGAAATAAATTCATGTTCAGGACTCTGATTAAGCTAAGAAAGACTTCTTCTTTTATTCCCCTCACCCCAAATTCATTTAAAAGTTTGTTAAATTTCTGATTATATTTTTTGAATTACAGATCATCTCCTTATTCTGTGTACAGCCCAGAAACATATGAAGGCCACTGGAAGCAGTTGACTGTACGTGTAACAAGAGCTAAGCAGATCATGGCTATAATTTATTTCAACCCTCAGGTACTGTTGACAGTTAATAATTTGTTGACCTTTCTGACGCATGTTATTTTTATGCTTTAATACCAGCCAGGAGAAATTGGGTGCAAAATGTTAATGTACCAAATTTAGAATTTGACCTGAAACGATGTGGCTAATCGTTTTGTTAACGAATCCCACTTTTATCATAGAAATCCTTACAGTACAGAAGAAGGCCATTTGGCCCATCGGTGCCTGCAAGACAACAATTCCCACCTTATGCCCCAGTAACTGCAGGCACCTTGCCTTCCTTCTCCTCGAAACAGTGCTTTGTTTGAGATTCAGAGATTATCTGTCATGTTGATGTTCTCTGTATTATAACCATAGAGATTTTTTTAATGCGGGGAATTTAATATTTTGATGCCATCTTATAATTGTGCTGCAGTTTTTCTTTCTTCTCTATTTGCTTGCGGGTTTGGTGTCTTTTACATCCCTTTTCGCCACGAATTTTAAGAAACATCTGCCCAAAACCACCAGAACTCAAAGAATTGCAAGGCGAATTAAGCCAAATATTTCACAGAAGGTGATGGAGAAGGATTGATCGGAGATGACCTTTCAACTTTACTTTGCTGAAGAAGGTCCAAAGGTAAGAGGTGTGTCCAAGATGTGGAAAGTCTGTTTAGTGCCCAGTTTTTTACACTTCCAGATTTCAAGATTTTCCTGGTCTACCTGACTCTTGACCCAAATCAATCACCAACCACACAGAACCAGAACCCACCCATGGGCCTAACAAAACTCCCCCCCCCTCCCCGTTCTCCCACCCCCTCCCTGTTCCCCAATCATATGGTTTCTGTCAGTTAAGTAATGAGCACGTTCATTGTGCTGTGTCATTGTGCACTTTGTTACAGGAGAACTGACTCCTTATTATTCCCTCGTCTATGAAAAATTTTACCTTAAATAAATTTAAGGACACAATCTCCACTGTTTTCTGGAAGGAGAATTGCACAGATTAACAACCTGCCAAGAAAAATAATTTCCCATCTCTAGCTGTAAAGGAAAACCTCTTATTTTTTAGCTGTGTCCCCTACATACAGTCTTCCTCCTATCTCAAGAGGAATCCTCTCCCTGCTATCCATCCCATCAATTTTCTTCAGAATCTTTTATGTTTTAATAAAATCATATACCAAATGATTATATATGCTAAATGGGAATAGGCAGTCCCAGTTTTTAGCTAATGGATTGTTTGTGGCCTAGCAAAGTTTGCTGTTAATTAGTAATCACTCCAGCTACCTCATTGTTGATATGTACATTTGTACACAGATGAGAATACGCACACACTTCATCTTTGAATTGTTACCCAACTGAGTTACTGAATCCACTGTGTTTTGTGAAATGTGGTGACGACAATGGTGCAGGTTTGGTATTTGTACTAACTACAGGCCCAGTTATGCCACTTTACTTCCAGCGTTGTGCTTTTCTGTTTCAGACTGAATACCGTAACAAGTGTGAATTTCTAATTGGCGTTGGAGCAAATGGCGAAGATAAAACTATAGGATGTCGCTTGGGTAAATACAAGGGAGGATCGTGTGAAGTTGTAGAACCGTTTGATACTGTTCATATTCCAACACAAGCGAAGGAAGTTGTGAAGGCATTTCAGAACTACATAAGGTTATTAAAGCCACTCACTATCTCAGTGGATTACTGTGTTATTGTTCCCTCTTTAGTTGGATTATTACTTATTGTTTTCATATCTCTTTTTTACTGTTGCTTCCCTTTGCCTGCCCTGGAAATGGCACCTACCAGTCACATGGAAATCAGAATAATCTGAGATACTGCCAACCAGTGCTTTAGTTTATTCCCATTGCTCTGGTGAAGTAGACCCCAAGTAAACAGTAATCCTGGTTGGGACCTGCACTGTTTGCCTTTTTTTTTCCTTAAAATACCAATCCAACATCTTTGTATTTTGTTATACTGCCCTGCAGAATTCTGTCCAATAATTCAAGATATTATTTTGCAATCTGTAACATGGATGCAGTGAGATTTCTACTGAAACACTTTAGCACTTGTTAATGAGGTGTGGTTGTCTTAACCTGGACTGTAAACAAAACAGCAGTATTGTTTTGGACAATCTTTTGGTGATTTTACGACATCCAAACAGAACACAGATGGTGGAAAATGGTGAGAAGAGTCTCCATGTAGGCTGACTTTTAGCCGCTTGCTAATTTTGCTGTAATGTGTCACAGAAAGGAAAGTAGCAGAAAATTGGATTGTGCTGAAATAAATTCATGTTCAGGACTCTGATTAAGCTAAGAAAGACTTCTTCTTTTATTCCCCTCACCCCAAATTCATTTAAAAGTTTGTTAAATTTCTGATTATATTTTTTGAATTACAGATCATCTCCTTATTCTGTGTACAGCCCAGAAACATATGAAGGCCACTGGAAGCAGTTGACTGTACGTGTAACAAGAGCTAAGCAGATCATGGCTATAATTTATTTCAACCCTCAGGTACTGTTGACAGTTAATAATTTGTTGACCTTTCTGACGCATGTTATTTTTATGCTTTAATACCAGCCAGGAGAAATTGGGTGCAAAATGTTAATGTACCAAATTTAGAATTTGCCTGAACCAGGTGGCTAATCTGTTTGTACACTTCCCACTTTTATCATAGAATCCTTACAGTACAGAAGAAGGCCATTTGGCCCATCGGGCCTGCAACGACAACAATCCCACCTTATCCCCGTAACTGCAAGGCACCTTGCCTTCCTTCTCCTCTAAACAGTGGCTTTGTTGAGATTCAGAGATTTCTGTCATGTGTGTTCTCTGTAATTATACATAGAGATTTTTTAATGCTGGAATTTAATTTTTGATGCCTCTTATAATTGTGCTGCAGTTTTTCTTTCTTCTATTGCTTGCGAGTTTGTGTCTTTTAAATCCCTTTTCCACGATTTATAGAAACTACCCAAACCAGAACTCAAAGAATTGCAAGGCGAATTAGCCAAATATTTCACAGAAGGTGATGGGAAGGATTGTGGAGTGACTTCACTTTACTTTGCTGAAGAAGGTCAAAGGTAAGGGATTGTCCAAATGTGGAAAGTCATGTTTAGTGCCAGTTTTACTTCCAGATTTCAAGATTTCTGGTCACCTGACTCTTGACCCACCCACGCTGCTCTTTTTGTATCATCAAATCACAAAACTACACACAAGCAGGAAAGGAGCTAAAGATTGATTCTCCAAGGCTATCAACAAATAGAAAACTATGTCAGTTCAGTATTGTAGAATTATACAGTATCACAGTATAATACAGTGAAGACCATTTGGCCCATCAAGCATATGTTGGCTGTTTTGAAGAACAATCCAGTTGATCCCACCTTCCTGCTCTCTCCAGTATATGCTTAATTAGCAGGGTAGAAGTCTCAAGCACTGGTCACCACTTCTATGGAGTAATACATCATTACATCCTCCAACTTCTTCATGTGTAGCTCCTGAGGAGATGGGCCTCTATAAAACAGCTATAAAACTCTATTTAACAGTGTTTGTGGAAGAGCATTTTAATTCCTTTGGCATCTCAGGATTATATCAGTGCAAACTTACCCTTTTAAACAATCTATCTAACCAAATTGTATCAAAACCCTGCATTATTTAATTATAGCTCACCTAATTCTCTGATTCATCAGTAATTAAATGTTCTATCTCTTGGAACCTATCCTCAGAGCTCTTAAGATTTATGATATTCCGGTCTTCCTCTTTTTTGCCCTTTCCAAAACTTCGGTATTCTTCACAATCTGCAGGTACAAATCCTGAATAACGTACTTCAAGTTCTGACATGCCAGAACTGTATACATTCTGACTAGTAAATTTCATTTGACAAAATTTGTTCAGCTTTGACAAGTGAAGTCTATTAAATGCCAATCATGATACAGAGTTTAACATATAGTTAGAACTGCATTACTGAGGGAGTGCTGCATTGTCTGAGGTGTTGTCTTTCAGATGAGACATTAAAACAAGATTCCACAAAACCATTTGAAGTAACAGAGTTCTGGTAGTCTCCTGACCAGCATTCATCCTCAGCCAGCATCACCAGAAAGCAAGCATCCCACTATTCAATAACATGCAGTTTGCAGGACCTTGCTGCAAATTGTCCACATGATTACATTTAAAATCAAGGTATTTTGGAGCATACTGGGGATGATTGCGTGTTGTAGAAATGCAAGTTCTTATTTCTCAAACTGTTGATTGTCAAAAGCTTTAATTTAAATAATTTCTTAAAAATCACAGCTAAGGTTTTGGAGGCAAACCATCAGCATAAAATCTAAGGTTTCGTTCTGAACATTTCCAGAAAAACTCCTAACTTGGAAGACTTGCCTTTGGATCATGTCACCGGGGAGAAGTACATCTACGAAGAGCTCCTTGGCCTCAAATTCCGAATTTCTCCTCATGCGTTTTTCCAGGTGAATATTTTATCATTTTTAACGTATATAAGATGTTACATTCATCATGTTTAAGCGTGTAGCAAAGAGCCACTTTCCATTGTAGGTCACTGTCAGTGCATCAAGCAGTAGCATTAGCAGTGCTCTGCTCTGTTTAAATACTGGCCAAATCACCACTCCCTGTATCATCTTGCATAGTAACTGTTTTTGTGACTGCAAACTTGATTACTTTATATTGCAGCCATCAGCCCATCAGAGTGTGTGTTTATGCTGTTCAAACTCTTGGCAGATAGTGTTTTTAGAGTCTGGAGGGGGAACAAACTCCAACTGCAGCGGATTTAAAACCTAGCTACGTTGAGGTAGGAGGAAAGGACTGTGTCCCCTAAAATATTTTAAACTTAGTTTCTGTTATGAAGTATACCTGTTGGCTAGTGGTTGAATGTATTCTTTTTCCTCTCACCCAAATGTCATGATCCCAGTGTATGGCTACATTGGGATTCAGGCATCTTCACATGTCAGGACTGACAGACAGATTAAAGTCTGATTATAGCTTAAAATTAAAGGGTGGTAGTTATAGGATGGATGTCAGAGGTAGGTTCTTTACTCAGAGGGTAGTAAGAGCGTGGAATGCCCTTCCTGCGGCAGTTCTGGACTCGCCAACTTTGAGGGCGTTCAAATGGTCAGTGGATAGGCACATGGATAACATTGGAATAGTTTAAGTTAGAGGGCCATTAGATTGGTTCCACTGGTCGGCGCAGCATCGAGGGCCGAAGGGCCAGAACTGCGCTGTAATGTTCTATGTTTTATGATTCAATTTTACTTGACTGAAAGCAGGTTGCTGGAAGCAGGTCGATCCCTGGATTGCAGGAAGTATCTCCTGGTTTGATGAAGGTGGCGGGGGATGGATGGGGATGTTTTGCATTGGAACCTTCATAACCTAATCAATGAAATGTTACATGGAAGCAAATATTTTTATGTCTAGGTCAATACCCAGGCTGCAGAGGTACTTTATTCAGCAGTTGGAGACTGGGCCAATCTTAACCAAGATAGTATCGTGATAGATGTTTGCTGTGGCACTGGCACAATTGGACTTTCCCTCGCAAAGGTAAATTCAAAGTTTTGTTTTGAGAAACTAGTTGAAGAGCCAATAAGGGTTCATTAACACAGAATAAGTTATTTAGGGAAGTGTAGGGATTATATAAAGCTTCGGTTTTCAAATCCTGTGAAACATAGGAGAAGTAAGTAAGTAAGACACGTTAATTCCACAGATTTGTGTATCTGGGAGATAGAGTTTGAGTAGGAGACTATGTGATGAACTTCTGTTTCAGGAAAGGTGAATGTGCAGGCAGGTAATTAGGACTTAAAACGCATCAATTTGGGCTGTAGTGTCTTGCAGTACATTTACTGAATTCACATGAATGACCGTGTCGTCTCCACCCTCAAGGCAGTTGTTACCTCAAACAACAAAACAGCTCGGGAAACAGGCCCTTCGACCCAACGAGCCCGCGCCGCCACCTCGATGTTCCCACTACTACCCGCGATCCCTGTCCATGTTTATAGAATTCATTCAAGAATGTTGCTGCATTTTGCCAGTGTCAAAAAAGAAAGGCTTTCTACACCCAAATATAAACCGAGTAAACTCCTTTTTGTGCCCAAACACCCTTTGCTGTTTTATTTCCGATCTTCACTTAACCTACAGCAGAACTGGGAAGGAAGTCGGTGGATGACCTTTTGTATTTGTGCTATTGGAACCAGGCTGGAAAAGATCATCTGGTTGTCTCCTTATTGGGAGTTGTTTTCTTGAGTTCTTTCTCCAAAGGCAAACCCAACTCACAGCAGTGCAATCTCCACCACAAGTACGGGAAGGGAGCAGGTCCCAAATCTCCTGCAGGGAACAGGGATCAAACTCTGTGTGATTTGGCACCAATCTGGTTCCCACTGGCTGTTCAACCAACCAGGTTAGTCAGCCCCACATAAAAGGCATCAGACTCGCTGTGGTAACCCACACTTTTATGTGGCAGTCTGGAGCTAGGGATAGTGATGATGGGAGCTCCAATTTCTTTCCATCTCATGATTGACCAGCACATATTGGGAAGGATTTATAGGTAGATATTTAACCTGTTTGGCTATGTTATGAAAGCACTTAAGTAAAATAAAGTTTATTTATTAGCCACAAGTAAGGATTACATTAACACTGTAATGAATTTACTGTGAAATTCACCTAGTTGCCACATTCTGGCGCCAGTTTGGGTCAATGTACCTAACCAGCACGTTTTTCAGATTGAGGGAGGAAACTGAAACACCCGAAGGAAACTCACACAGACATGGGGAGAACATGCAAACTCCACACAGTGACCCAAGCTGGGAATCGCACTCAGGTCCCTGGCACTGTGAGGCAGCAGTGCTAACCACTGCCACCGTGCTGCCCATCTTTGGTGATCTAACTTCTTATCTGGGTACTTGAATCTGGAGATTCTGGTCCTTCAATAATGAGTGGTTTTGACGGATAAAAGGAAGACCTGATGGTGTTGTCCAGTCAGATCCGGTGTTGAATGGCGAGATGCTGTATCTGTCTAATCAATGTCCATTGGACTTTACACAATAAGAAGTCTGACAACATCAAGTTTAAGTCCAGTCGAAAGCTTGTGAGTTTACTATCAAATAAATCGGTAGGACTTAAACCTGGTGTTATCAGACATCTTACTGTCTTTACCCCAGTCCAACACCAACATCTCTACATCATTGGACTTTAAGGAGCAGAGAGGGAATGGCAAGAGAGAGAGAGATTTGTGGTTTTAATGTTGATGAGTGCAGCAAAGTTGGTGAGGTTATGATCCAACAGATTGGTGGCTGCAGTCGTTATGCTGCGAACAGAGTGCTAAAGATTGGACAGTTGGAATTTTGAAAGCAAAGTTGTAAGTGAACTGGGGGAATTTGTATAGGTGAACAGAGAAGGGAATGGATTGGTAGGAGAATGTGAGGTTTGGGAGGAGAGTCAGTGGCGAGTGAGACAGGAAAGAGCATAGCCTTTCTCCATTAGTGATGGAGTTGCAAGGCCACACAAGGTAACACTGATCGAGGAGCTGGCAGTGAATGTGTTTAATTCACAGGGAAGGTGAGGAGAACAATAAGCACAGAATGGAACATGATGAATTGAGATGGAGGGTTAAGATGCCTGAGGATGAGAAGCCACTTGGTGCCGTTGCTGAGGGAGGAAAGCAATGAAGATGTCACAGTGAGAAAATGTTTTTGATTGTTGGATAGAGAATGAGTATTTTAAATCCTCTGCGGACGGCAGAGCAAAGTGAAATGCTCAAAGGGGTGAGAGGCAAGACCACAGTGAGATTTGAGCCACATGATCAACACAAACCCAATCTGAACCTTGGATGTAGTGGGCCTAGCAGGGAGTATCTGAGCAGACGTTTCAGGTTTAGCAGCTAAACAGGTCAGCTCCAGCCATTTCTGACATTATCAACAAGAGATCAACTGAGCTAAATATTTTGAAGCTATAGAATAATACAAGAGATTCTGGAATTGGGGTTGGGTGTTTTGATAATTAGGATTAACAGTCTTTTTCATCTTGTTGCTCAGAGTGTGAAGAAGGTTATTGGAATTGAAATGTGCCAGGAAGCTATAGAAGATGCTAAAGCAAATGCAGAGTTAAATGGTTAGTACTTATTAACATCCTTAGTAAATGTACTTGGTCTTAGTCATGTCACCTTCAGGTTTCCCATCTTAGAACCATTAACCCCAAGGCAACCATATTAATTCTACAAGATACCACTGTAGTATCTTCCTTTGTATTAGGAGCAGTGTGGGCTATCTCATGATCTTGCCCTAAGCGCAATCAAAGCCACATCTTGCAAAGAACAAAGAACGAAACAGCATGGGAAACAGGCCCTTTGGTCCAACGAGCCCGCGCCACCACCCAGATGTTCCCACCTCTACCCGCGATCTCTGTCCATGTTTATAGATCTATGGATTAAAAACCAAATTTGAGACAATTTAGGGAGAATTTGTTTTGCCAATTAGCCTAAGAGCACATCTTTGGGATGTGGGAGGAAACCGGAGCACCCGGAGAAAACCCACGCAAGCACGGGGAGAATGCGCAAACTCCCACAGACACAGGCCCAAATCCATGTATCTGCACAGCACAGCGATAGTCACTGAGCTGTCGTGTTGCCCATCAAATGGTCCAGGTCAAGCGTACACTAACGACGTGAAGCATTAGGATACTCTCAAAAAAGATCCAAGAGCAGCCCTCTCACGACCCATCGCGTGTATGCCCCTCGTTAGACAACAAGGTGGACCAAAGCACCTGTAGGATAAAAACAAGTACATCAATATCATCATCTATTTACACACTTCCCAGGGACTCCCAAGGCTCATGATCCCTATTTTAAATCAGTTTTCTATACCCCTCCATTCCCATTCTGTTCATGTGCCCATCTAAGTATTTCTTAAATAACTCCAGAGTACCTGCCTCCACCACTTTACTTGGTAGTGCATTCCATACCCCCACCACCCTCTGTGTGAAAAAACTCCCTCTAGCATCCAAATTATACCTTACTCCCCTCACCCTCAGCCCGTGACCCCTCATACTATTTGAGTCCATCCTAGGAAAAAGCTTAACCCTGTTTACTCTATCTATCCCCTTCAAAATCTTGTACACCTCTATCAGATCTCCTCTAAGTCTACGTCTTTCTATGGAAAACAGTCCCAGTTTGCCTAATCTCTCCTCGTAGCTCAGACCTTCCATACCAGGCAGCATCCTGGTAAACCTTCTCTGCACTCTTTCCAGAGTCTCCACGTCCTTCCGGTAGTAAGGTGACCAGAACTGGACGCAGTATTCCAAATGATGTCTAACCAGCGTTTTACACAACTGCAACATTAAAGGCCAGTTCTTGTACTCTATACCCCTTCCTATAAAGGCTAACATACTATATGCTTTCTTCACAACCTTCTCCACTTACTCTGCCACCTTCAGAGACTTGTTCACCTGCACCCCCAGGTCCCTCTGCGTTTCTATACTCTTAATAGGTCTACCCTTTATCATATACCTCCCCCCTACATTCTTTATCCCGAAATGCATCACCTCACATTTATCAGGATTGAATTCCATCTGCCATCTGTCTGCCCAAGCTACCAGCCTATCTATGTCCTGCTGCATCGCCTGACAATGCTCCTCACTATCCGCAAGTCCAGCAATCTTTGTATCATCTGCAAACTTGCTGATCACTCCACTTACTCCCTCTTCCAAGTCATTTATATATATTACAAATAGAAGAGGTCCCAGTACTGAGCCCTGCGGCACACCACTAGTGACCGACCTCCCGCTAGAAAAACACCCTTCCACTATTATTCTCGTCTCCTATACCAAGCCAGTTACTTATCCATCTAGCTACCTGTCCTTGTATCCCATGAGCCTTGACCTTCTCAACTAACCTCCCATGAGGGACTTTGTCAAACGCCTTACTAAAATCCATATAGACGACATCAACGGCTCGCCCTTCATCCACCATTTTCGTCACCTCCTCAAAAAATTCTACCAGATTTGTAAGGCACGACCTCCCCTTAACAAATCCATGCTGCGTATCCCTAATCAGATTGCAACACTCCTAAGTGCCTATACATCCTATCTCTAAGAATCCCCTCCAACAGCTTCCCTACCACTGACGTCAAACTCACCGGCCTATAATTTCCAGGGTTATCCCTACCATCCTTTTTAAACAACGGTACAACATTAGTTATTCTCCAGTCCTCTGGGACCTTACCTGTGTCCAAGGAAGAGACAAAGATTTGCGTCAGAGGCCCAGCAATTTCACCTCGCATCTCCCTAAGCAGCCTGGAACAAATGCCATCAGGGCCCGGGGATTTATCAGTTTTAATGCTACCTAGAAACTATAACACCTCCTCCCTTGGTATGGATATTTCCCTCAACTGGTCCACAGCTCCCTCAGAGACAGGAGCTGTCAACAAGCCCCTCTCCTTCGTGAATACCAACGCAAAGTATTCATTCAGGATCTCCACCATTCCCTCGGGCTCTAAGCACAGTTCCCTTCCTCTGTCCCTAAGAGGTCCGATTTTTCCTCTAACCACCCTTTTATTCCTAATATAAGAGTAAAAAGCTTTGGGTTTTCCTTAATCCTATCCGCCAAAAGCATTTCATGCCCCCTTTTTGCCCTTCTAACTCCCCGTTTGAGCTCCCTCCTACTCTCTCTATATTCCTTCACTGCTGTCTCCGTTCCCAGCTGCTTCGACCTATCATACGCTTCTCTTTTCTTCCTAACCAAGTCCTCAATATCCCTAGTAATCCACGGCTCTCTAATCCTACCTTTCCCATCTTTCCTCTTGGCCGGCACATACTTATCTTGCAACATTTTCAGTATTCCCTTGAAAGAGTCCCACATGCCTAGCGTGGATTTACCCTCAAACAACCGTTCCCAATCAGTTTCCATAAGTTCCTGCCTAATCCGACCGTAGTTAGCCTTCCCCCAATTCAGCACCCTGCCCCTAGGGCAACAAGCATCCTTTTCCATCTCTATCCTAAAGTAGACAGAATTGTGGTCACTGTTAGCCACATGTTCCCTACTACAACATCAGCCACTTGCTCATAGTCATGAAGAATATGAGAAGTTATTAATTTTGTTTGTTCTTTCTCCGCTTTGCATGTAACTTTTCAAATGAACAGGTTAAACTTACAGAAAGTCCCCCAGAGAATATTCAGCAGCAGTATATTATGGATTTCCACTATGTTAATTACTGAAACTCAGTGCTTGACGGAAACCTCACTAGGGTTGCCATACTTGTCAAGGCGCTATTTGAAATTATCTTGGGACTGAAAATCAGTTTTTTAAAACGTTCTTGTTCTCTGTTTCTGTTTGTTTTATCAGAATGTCTGAATGAAGAATTTACATATTTTCCTATTCAAGGCTGGCAGAAAACAGACTTCTGTAAATAACTTCAGGTTACTTTTTTGTTTCCATTCAGGTCTAACCAACGTGGAATTCTTGTGTGGGAAAGCTGAAGATCTTTTTCCCACTGTAATTAACTCTTTAACATCGCAAAACGTAGTTGCTATTGTGGATCCACCAAGGGCAGGACTGCGTAAGAACTGTTTTGACACTGAGCACTGCATTATCGAATGTTGCCAGTCTTATATTGTAAACATTTTCTTTTTTATAACTGAGCATACAAATTTTGTTAACTGCTTTACAACATTTAAGTTTTTTTTTTAACTTGCAGATTCCAGAGTTGTATTAGCGATAAGAAGAGCAGAACATCTGAAACATCTGATTTATGTCGCTTGCAATGCCCGAGCAGCTATGAACAATTTTGTGGAGTAAGTTATGTAATTAGTTTAGCAATCTCAATTTTAAAAATAAGTCTAGAAATTATTATACGATATTTTTTCTCTGTGTTAAAAGCACAATTGATTAACCGGACATTGATAAAAGCTATAAATATAGCAGAACTTGTAAAGTAGTTGAGGCTGCACCACTTTTCACTTGTGATCACATTGTACAATGCCCATGATGTGAGACAAAACGTCACCTCACATTCTTGTGGTGTATTTGACTTTCCCATTGTGAAGGCTGTGTTGCAGGAGTGAGCAGTCTTAAGTACAAAGAACAAAGTATACCAGTCTCATTTGCCAGTGTGAAGTACTGTCTTTTGATGGGGTTAAGTTCACAACCATTTCATGCAGATTGACTGTCCTATTCTCAATTTAAAGATGAATTAAGGCCACTTTGCAATCTTGCTTCTAAAAGTGATCGCAGAATTATAGAAAATAGGAACAGGGATGGGTCATTTGGCCCATCGAGCTTGCACTGTCATTCAACAAGATCATGACTGCTCCAACTCAACGTCATACTCCTGCGCTTTCTCCACATGCTTCAATACCTTAAGTGTACCAAAATCTATTTCTTAAACACATTAAGTGACTTGATAGCTTTCTGTTTTAGAGAACTCCATAGATTCACCACTCTTGAGTGTACTAAATGGCACAGGGAAGACATTCAACTTGCATGCACTGGCATGAACCAATGCAGTGTTTAAAAAGGCTGGATTCTGAACTTTGGCAAAATTGGATGATTAATAACCTTGAGATTAGACATTTGAATATAATTTCCAGTAAGTAAAGTCTGCAGTGAATAGGAAAATATGCGCTACAAATTAATAAGATTAGAAAATTGGATTGAACAGACACTATTTGAAGTAACAGACTTCATAAAAAATAATGTGGTGTGGGAATGGCGGAAATTCTAGTTAACAGAACTCCAGATGTCCAAACTAGTACATGACTTTTATTTCTTGACAGCTGCTCCAGATTTATTGTGGTAACAATACATCAATGTGAGAGTTATTTAAATTTAATCTGTCTTTGCACTTTGAATATCAATGGCATAAATTTAGAGAGGTGTAATATAATAAACAAAATTAGCAAATAATTTGCTGCAACATTATATTCATTCATTTACCAATGTTTAATTAATCAGTTGTGCAAATGTAGCTAAAATGTAATTTACGTGCTTAGTTCAAAATTAGCTGATCTGATGGTTGTAGGTTATCATTGATATTTGCTTATAAAGTCAACAGTTTTATTTACCATCTCTGGGGGTGGTGGTAGTTGGGGGGTCTTTGTGCACACACATTACAGATGAATTGAATCGATAGCATTCTGATGTGAATTATTAAGAAAGCAAACTAATTTAGCTTCTCCTCTTTTGCCATAGCCTTTGTCGTGCTCCATCTCATCGAGTGAAAGGTTCTCCTTTTCGTCCAGTTAAAGCTATGGCTGTGGATCTCTTCCCACATACAATGTACTATGAACTATTAATATTGTTTGAGAGGGTGGAATAAGCTCAGGTGGTCCAGAATTATCTGGGGTACATAGAAAATACTAAACTCGATGCAAATAACCAGATGTTAAAGATAACTACTGAAAATACTACCTTGAAGATCACATTTTTCATATACCATGTATAGGCTTCTTCAGCCTGTAACTATTTCTCGCCTACAATGTTGGAATACAATTTTTTTTATGCATAATGTTTGTCATTTGGTATTTTAACCAAATCTGTGGCTTTAAGTAATGAAGAAAATTAGAACTTCAGTCTAATTCATACATATATTTTGTATATGTTACCAACATGTATAAATTTCTTCAATTAAAATGTGGTCAGTACCTTAATGTTTTGATAATTTGTTCATGTTTATGTTTGAGGCTTCTTGTTGTGGTGTTTTCAAGAGGCACAAAACTAATTGAAGGTTCTATTGGAGTTTGCGCAATAATTGACAAGATCACAAAAAGAACTGTGGGATTTTTATATACCCACATAAGCTACCACACAGTTTAACATCTCTTCGCAAAACAGGACTGATACTGCAGTTCTGCCTCTGATGCATAGGTGTGCCAGCTCAAATCATTTATTAAATTCTTGAATTTCATTCTGTCAAGAACTAGCTGCACTTAGAAAATCACACACTAAACCCATATTTTAAGTCTTTCTTTATGACCTTTCATAACTTCAAGATGGCCTGAAGCATTTTATAGCCAACGAAGTTCTTTTGAAAATCTATTTTATGAAATAGCAGCCAATTTCCCAAAGCAAGGTAGTGAAGAAAGGCTAGACTTTTAAACTCCATGATGTGGGTTCAGGTGTGTGGTTTTCTAACTGCAGAGTTTAAAAATGCAAATAAGTAACCAATCTACTCTTTTGGTGTTTTGTTGAAGATATGACATTGATTATTGTCATTGAATCAAGAACAAGCAGGTGCAGTCTTAGTGTAATATTCCAACAATTTCGAACAATGAACCTGTACCTTGGTAAGGGAATACATCAGCAGGGCTGAGCTGCTGAAATATGTAACATGTTACAATATGGGCCCTCATTTGTTTGTGTTGTGGGATGGGGCAGCACTGTCTGCCCATCCTGACTGATTGTTTTTGAAGATGGTAGTAAGCCACCTTTTCCAAGTAATCAGTGTGGTGGAAATACACAGTGAAAGAATGGCATCTTAGCTCTAACAATATGGTGTGACTTATGGGAACCTGCAGGTGGTGATGTTCTTATCCTAGGTACTAGCCTTGGTGAATTGCTGCAGATATGTGCAATATATCCCATCCCTGCCTGCCTTCTATCCCCTAACCAGTGGAAACTGCATTCAGGGATGGGGCCTGTGGATTCCAGACTCTGGCACATCTTGGTTTAACTGCTATAAATCTTTCTGGATTTATAGAAATTTGGACCTGAGGCTCCATGTGAAAAAATCTTGGACATCTCAAACTGATCTGTAATTGTTACTCAGCAGTGAAGCAAATGAAAATTTAAGGGGAATGAGATATCAAGTACAGTATAGCTGCATTCTACACTCCAGACTTGTGCCTTGGTTATGGGATACAGGCATTGGAACGTCAGGAACCAAATTACTGCATAATTTCTTATCTCTAACCTGCTCATGAAATTACAATATTTATTTAGTTAGTCCAGTTGTTTCTGGTAAGAGCAATGCTAAGGGCAGATGCTCAGTTTTGTGTACAGATGATAATTTCCTAGCATGTAGCTGGTATAAATATTTATTTATCACTTGTCAGCCCAAGCCCAAATGCTGTCAAGGTCTTGCTTTGTATGGCCAGAAGCAGTTGCAAATGATGCTGACCGTTGCAATCAGACATCCCCATGTCTGCCCTTCATCCCCTCTGTTAGAGAGAAGCAGCTGAAAATGGAACTAACACAAAAATTGTGAAAAGCTGGAGTGATATCCTGGTGCAGAAATGATTTAATGACCATAACCCATCTTCTTTTGGTGTAGGAGAGTTGCTTACAAATGTTTCATCCTTGTCTTTTGTTGTGATTCACATGAAAAAGCTTTGGAAAGTAACATCAAACTTATTTATTAATTTGCCTCCAATGTATAAATTCATTTGATGTAATGTTATTGAAAAACAGAAGGCACTCATTTTTTTGTGAACTTGTAACTGTTGTTCTCTTCATACTGGTCAGGTTTATAATAGCTATTTCATAGACCATTCTCTGAATGACTAATTGGCAAAGGTTTGGCATGAAACCTATCAAATGGAGAAATTTTGGACATTTTGTTACAAAGCAAGGTTTACACTGTGTTGGCAATAGTTGGGCACTTGATTTTGATCACATTCCTTTTCATTTATTTAGTTGGTTTTGAATTTACCATGAAATTTGGGGGCTTTTGTAACATCCTCTAATTGGTTCTTAAATACCTTTGGTTTTTAATCTAATATACGTAAGATTCCAAACTATTTATTTGATCATTCTGAATTCCAATATTACCAAGTTTTGAAAGACTTCAATTTTAAACAAAATGCTTTACAGCCATTGAAGTTTATTTATTAATCATAAATAAGGCTTACATTAACACTGCAATGAAGTTACTGTGAAATTCCCTGGTTGCCACATTCCAGCATCTATTCGGGTCAATGCACATAACCAGCATGTTTCAGACTGGGAGGAAACTGAAGCACCCAGAGAAAACCCATGCAGACCAGGGAGAACATGCAAACTCCAGAGTGACCCATGCTGGGAAATTGAACCTGGGTCCCTACTTGTACTACTGACTTGTGCCACATTGCTGTCCAACGGTCATGAAAAATGCTACAAAAATGAATTTTCACTCATTATTTTTGTCTTTCTTTAGTTTGAATTTTAATTTCCTTCCTCTTATTCCACTTGCATAAAACTAATTTTCTAGTTTAAGATCAATTTAATTGATGTCAGTGCAACCTAAAAGATTAATCCAATCCTACAAGGAAATGTGAATCAGAGGATTCCACTGCGTGATATTTCCATTACTCACTTAGCAAATCTTTATATTTTGTTGAACGTTTTCATATCAAAGCACAAGGGATTGTGCTGTTTAAAAAAAAGGACGAGGGAAAAAACAAACATTTTATAATGAATTATCAAACTTTATTGCTTCAAACTACAGAGCAAAAGAAGTGTCACACGAAAAGGACCACACACAAACATCCAGATGGCTGTGCAGGTTGCAGCAAGCATAGGCCAAAGGACATGTACATGAAGCCTGAAAGCCACTTACAATAGCACTGTTAGTGTGGTAACTGCACACAATGTACAAGTCATTATTGCAGCACCATTTTTGCACTGCAAGTTCCCTAATCAGACACAAACTACTTAAAAAAACACAGGGCACACCATGAACTGAATATATGCTCTTTGTTTTCCAAAAAAAAGGCTCCAGATCAAATTTTCCACGTAATGCAATTGCACAATTATGAAACACTGAATGACTTCATTTCTTTAACTTCCCAAACAATAAACAAAATTTGCACTTCAATTTGAGAAACTTCATTCACTAATCAGTGGAGATTGCTTGACTGAATAATAGTTAGAACTTTGATTTTAAATAGACCACAGCATAAGACCATAATCAGTTAACGAAGAAACAAAAATAAATGAGAAAAGATAAGTGAATCAGTTTGTAAAGACAGGGAAGCTGCAGTGTTCTTTTTTGACTGAAACACAATTTAGATAGTAGGTTCCAGGATACTAAACAAAGATCAAACCTCGAGAATATCTAATGAGAATTCAGCTTTCTGTGAATGCTTCAATAATCACAAATTAATTTGCTTTATGCCAGTTCGTAAGAAGTCACCTTTTAAACACTTCAATCATACAAAATACCATTAGCTTTGCTGGGATAAATTTTCAGACATCAAGAACAGTAGTAATTGCAATTGGTTGAGAGCTACATTTAAAGTGAGGTCAGGTCCTCAAATCTATGAGCAAAACAAATGAAAAATTGGATGAAAAACAGAACAGTTGCCCCCCCTCACTTTTCCAAATTTTACAGATTGCATTATACACTAATAACTTTCTTGGAGTATTAGAGGGCTAGTGCATGTAATTAAAATGGTTTTTTTTTAAAATACTTTCCTCCCCATTATGATTGAACATTAAATCTATTAAGGTACTTGACATGCATTTAAGATAAACATTTTACTGAATCCTGGAAGTGATTTATCGTGTAGTTACTTAATGAGAGCTTAACATCTTTTCAGGTTTGTTGGTTTTTCTTCCTATAATATCATTTACACAATGATGAACCAGACTCATGCTTAAAAAGATTCAACAATGCCCCAAACTCTACAAAAGGTATAACCCATAATCACAAATAATCTTTGCCTTGAATAGATTGAAATAAAAAGGCAGTCAAATTACAATCTTTTACTTCATGATTACTTTCTAGACAGCAAAATTAGTTAATGAGTTTAATTTTGTTTTAAAAAATGAGATCCACATTGAATATAATATACTGACAAGTTACAATCAATACACAGAAATACCAATGTTAAAGGTACAAATCAATTAGGATGAAGGTAAGACAACTAGTTTCCATTTCAATTCACACTTTAGTTGATCACACAAATGCAAATTCGCAAAACCACAATCTGTACTCTCTCGCAGCAGCACTTGTGTTCATGTGCAAAGGCAAGAAAAGTTGCATTCAACAGAGAAAAGTAGTAAACATTTAAAACACAAAACATCACAAAATGACAGTGCACAGCAGTTTAAATATAAGTTTTTGTTCCAGCAGTTATTGCAATTTTTTAAAATCTTGTTTCCCCTTTCTATGCCACTGTTGAAGCCTGCAGCAAGCATTAAAAAATTAGTTTGTCAGTTTGCATAAGACACTATTATTAAGCTTTGGTTCACATTACCAAGAGTGCACTGGAGCTAGTCATGGTATTTTGTTTCCTTCAGGTTGTTATCCTGGATTTAAGTGAGGTAAAATTAAGTTGTTGAAAGGAAAATCATTTCCTAACATAAAGTCTAAGACAATGAGAACTAATTCAAGCCTTTACATCAAAACCTCCAATCTGCATGCCTGGTAATAAATTAAACTATAGGTGGAGGAACATTATATTCTTTTTATCAGTTCTACAGCGACAATTATTTTAATCAATTCTACTTCTAGCAGTGAGACAAATCAAACCTGTTCGTTTGCATCGTTAATGATTTGTTCCAACTGAAACAGTGGGCCAGACTATAATTAAAAAACAATGAACAAATGCTTACAACAGCTTTAACAACTTTAAAGCTTCTACCAAAAAAAAATACTGACAAGAGAGTTGGAGCTGTCCAAACTTGAAAGATCTGGTTTTAAATGTATAATTGCAAAGCAGAATCAGGAGAGAACGTAAGATAGCTGCAACATCAACTCTGGTGCAATTCCAAAGTTGAACATCAGTTTGGCAATGGTTGAACTAAACTATGGTCACAGAAATACACCTTCCGTATTTCTGCCAAATGACAGAAGTGCAGAGTCAGAGCCAAACAGTGCAAGCTATTCAAGAGGATCTTGTAGTCTCAAATATGCATTATATCTACTAGGAGAGAATCTGGACAGCTTGACCCATTTTCTTATAAAGATGATGTATATTCACAGATCCCCGTAACAAAAGTCAGAAAAAAATTATTAGAAAATGTATTTAAAAAGCCATTGTGTGTCCATGTTATTAGACACTGAGATAGTCACTCATTTGTCTAATTTATGAGCCTTTCGCTAATAATTACCATCCTATAAAGGCTATTCAGTTGAAATGCCTGTAATCCAAGATCTAAAATCTCCAATATAAATCTATGGTTCCAAAAACCCTTAATTCATATGATCTACATATTACGTGTTTCTTCAATAATAGTTAAGTGTCACTTCATTAAAACAAGTGGCTTCCTGGCAAAGTTCCTTGATAAATTGCTCAGAATGTGTTTACAAAAAAGAAAAGCCCATATTAAAAGAAATAACTTAAATTTTGCGTTGAAAGCAATTTCTCACTGGCATCAGCTTACACATAAACAACGAAAGGGATTACTTCTTTTAGAAGGTTACCTCCCAAAGCGTCTAAGTAACCAACAGATCAGTGCACAATGACAATTTAATGACCATTCGATATTTGGCAGATGCAGGGAACTTACTGGACCATTATATCTCCTTTAAAATTTAACTGATAAATTATAAAAGTCACAAGTCTAAAGGTTCTTTCCTGGGGCAACAGTATCAACCAATACAATCTCAATCTATCTTTAGCCTTGTGCCCTTTTCTGAAATAGAGGTACAGATTCAAGTTCAGTACTATTATCCTATTATAATGCACAGTGCTAGTTGTAATCATACAGGTACACTGTCAAGGGGTGGGGGAACCTTTAAAAATTGTTCTGCATTTCGCAATGTAATAAGTTCTCTGCAAGAAGGTAACAAAAAATTGTCAAGGATGAGTTTCTCCAGTGCGTTATTGCTCTCCATTTTGCAGTGCTTTACACATCAACAGTACAAAGAGGTTCACTGCCTGGCTGTGCTGATTCCATTATCGTCATCTTCGGCTTCTTCCGAGTTTCCTCCTTTGTGGGACAGAGAAGAAAACAAATGACAATTACATAAACCTGGTTTAAAAAGAAAAACCTCATCACCTATTTTGGGTGTCGCAGGACAGTAACATCAGACTTTGCACTGGAGTCTGCTGACTTTCATTTTCAACGTTCGCACAAAGGGAGGACAACTGGTTATGTACTAGCTGGTGCTTAGAATGATTGCAGAAATAAGTTGGCAGGAGAGGAACCATGGGAGGCAAGATACAAGAACAGGAACAAAAAACAAAAATCCAGAGAAATCCCCAGCAGAATTCAGGCCTTTGGTAGACTCCCAAATATAAGCTCCTGCTCCACTACTCACTCCCTAATAATTAAAATATTTACCCTATCCCGTGCCAATTTCTTCATTTCATCTCGTAACTTGTTCAAAATATGAAGATTCGGTTTGTTCTTTTTGGCAAATTGCTGCAGTTCAATCACACTTTTATCAGACATTTCCTGTGTTAAAATAATAGAAAAAATTGTATTTAAATAATGTATAAACCATAGGTAAACGCATCAAAATTACCACAGTGCAGGACAGGTCGGTGAAAGCAAAAATGTGCTTTTAAGAAATCAAATAATAGGAATGTCAAGGAAACGTTAAAATTTTCCATCTGCAACAATCCGCCAAGGCCAGAGTATATCAGCTGCAAATACTGGTACATTAAGAAAAAAGGTAAAATACAAAATTCTACCCGACATGTAGAATTACTTTTGACATGGCAGTCATTGTCTTTGATTGTACAATGGGCTCATTTTCATCTTGAAGATTCAGTGCTTTCTCTGGGAACCAAATTTTGACCTTCCAAGAAAATAAATCACTTGGGATTCTCATACTGTCAAAACACAATGTAACTGAATTTCCATAGGAACTCTACAGAGACCATTATCCCTTTTCCTTATTGAATTCAAACCAGGGTCTAATGATAGTAGCCAGGACTATGGATGTGGGCAATTTCCTCCCTCAGGCTGCAGAGGTTTGCAAAAGGTTTGGAGCAACATGAACCAGGTACAGAGACCATGTCAGGGGTGCACACATAAATACAGCTCCCGGGGGGAGAGAGAGATGGTCTGGCAAGGGGCAATGGCGAGGGATGGTGGGTGTCCTTGGGATGCTCAGTGTGTTAACTTCTGATGCTGGAGATTGGGATGTCCTTTAAGGACAAGCGCTGACCTCTGGAAAGCCAACAGTGCCGTTGAGGTGAGCTCCAACAAACCTCCAGCATTTTTTTTTTTAAGTGAAACATGGTGAGGAAAGCTGGCTTGCTGCATGTGTTTCACCAGAGCCAGCACTTTTTTTTTAAGCAACACAGCACGGGAAACAGGCCCTTCGGCCCAATGAGCCCGCACCGCTGTTATACTATATAGTAGCAAATCCATTATCCTATTTTAATATTCCTATATAATAATATATATATTATTCCTAATATGGAAAATTTTCACCATAGGGACAATTTGTTTCCCAATCAGCCTAAGAGCGAATTTTTGGGTTGTGGGCGGAAACCGGAGTGCCCGGAGAAAACCCACGCAACCACGGGGAGAACGCGCAAACTCCCGCAGACACCGGCCCAATTCCAAGTTTCTGCACAGCCACATCGATAGTCTCTGAGCTGTCATGGTGCCCTTCAGGTGGTCCACATAAAGCACTCATATACGACATGAGGTACCAGGCAACCCATGAATCAACATCCAAGAGCTGTACCCGCCCCACCTGCCGAATGCGTGCTCAAATTATGGACCGAATTACCTGTGGAAAAAAGCCGTAGTTAAACAGTCCTAATATATCCCTCTATCTGCATACCGCTCATGTGGCTGTCCAAGAGACCCTTAAACAGCCCCAGCGTGCCTGCTCCCACCACTTTGACATTAAAACAAAAATTTCTGCCCCGTGATTGTATCAATTCTAAATAGTCTGTAACTTCCTAAAGGGAAAAAATTGAAAGAGCCATAAAATTCCCATTTGATGAAACATTAAATATAAAGAACACTTTTTTGGTCCTTCCTATTGTATTCTCCAGTAAAGACACTGTCATTAGAAAAGCTTGGTAATACAAACTTAATCCCCAGGGAGCCAGTGATATACTGGTAATGTCAGTGAACTAATTATTCAGGTTATAATCTAAGGACAAAGGTTCAAATCCCACCACAGCTGGAATTTCCATATTTTTATTTTTTAATTGAATTTTAAGTTCAATTAATATAGAATTGAAAGTAAGTCTCAGTAATGATGACCATGAAACTAACACTACCTTTCAAGTCATTGTAAAAGAAGTGATAAGAGTTCACATTGTCTAATTCCACTGATATTTTCGAAGTCAACATAGAGTTATGAAAAGGTAAATAATGTTTGAGAAACTTTCTAGTGGTTTTTGTGGGCATAATTAGTAGAATAGATAAGGGTGAATTATTGGGTGTGGTTGTTTGGATTTTCAGGAAGCTTTTGATAAAAGTTCTCCATAAGAGGTTAAAGCAGATGGGATTAGGAGTAATATACTGTCATGGATTGAAAACAGATTAGCAGAGAGGATAAGCAGAGTAGGAAAAAATGGATCCTTTTTGAAACTGCAGGCGGTGGAAGTGGATATCAATGCTTGGGCCCTAGTTATTTGTTATTTATAATCAACAATCTAGTTAAGGAAATCAAAAGTAACATTTCCAAGTTTGATGATGATAATGATAGTAAGTGGTAAGGAGGAAGTAAAGGGGTTTCAAGGTGATTTAGATAGGTTGGAATAAGTGGGCAAACACATGGAGGATGCAGCATAATGTGGACAAGTGTGAAGTTAGCTACTCCAATTGGAAAAACAGAACGGCACAGTATTATTTGAAAGATAGACTGTGAAACACTGATGTACAAGGGAACTTGTGCCCATTAACACCAGTCATTGAAAGCAAGCATTCAGGTGCAGCAAGCAGTTAGGAAGGCAAATGGTATGTTAGCCTTCATTGCAAGAGGACTTGAATACAGGAACTAGGATGTCTTATTGTAGTTGTACAAAGTCCTAGTGAGATAACACCTTGAGTATTGTGTACAGTTTTGGACTCCTCGTGCAAGAAAGGATATAATTACCATACAAGCAGCACAACAAAGGTTCACCAAACTGATTTTTTGTTTGTCAGGGTTGTCGTGAGGAGAAATCAAGTTAACAAGATCTATTTTCACTGGAGTTTAGAAGAATGAGAGGGGGTCTGACTGAAATGTATAAAATTCTGATAGGGTTGGACTGACTTGATGCAGGTATGATATTTTCTCTGGATTGGGGATACTATCTTTCACCTGAATCAAGTTGTTGCACCCTCAAACTCCATGATGGGGTGGGTACAGATTGACATTGGTACAGGACTATATTACTGAAGATATCATCTTTCAGATGAGATATTAAGCCGAGATCTTGTCTGCCTTTTCAAGTGGACATGAAAGATGATACTGTAAACTTACCCAAAATAAATCAGAATTATTGAATAAATAATAGCAAGGGCACCAATGCCACAGAAACAGATTCACCTGACCATTGATTTCATTTCTGCTTATGGGACCTTATGCATAAATTTACTGCTATCACAACAGCTGAACTACATAGCAGAGCAACTGTCAAGCTCTATTGAAGGATATGAAAGCCAATTAAAAGATCAAATTTATTTTAAGCCAAGCACTTGGATGCGAGGAATGTGTTTTCTACATCAAATAAATGAAATTTGACTTAGCCCATCTTGCAAGCTTTTCAGATATATACTCAAAGAAAAATATTAGCAAAATGCTCAATTGTTCACATAACTGGAATAAAAATACAAAATGAAATGGTGCCCCAGGGACACAAAACTGAATTAGAAAGTTTGTATTGCAGTGGTCGTTCTCTTTGCAATAATGTAATGACATTTAACTAACTGGCAAAACATTTCATTTCTCACTTGGAACATATTGAAAATTTTACTTAATCCATGTTGCAGTATTCATATGCTTCAAAAATTATATTGTTCAGGCTGAAAACATTTTCCCACCCCATTTACCTTTTTTTTAAATTTCACACCCTCCTCTTATAACCAAATCTAAGACTTACACCTCCTTATAAAGCTCAACATGATCCTACACAAAACCCAGCAGCTCTATGCAGAAAGTCAAACCTGGATCCCATTCCCACAGAGATGCAACATCCATCACATTACCTCACAATTTACCTGTTTGACCATTTTATTGCTTTCCCTGCCGTACATGCGCAGTAGTGACCCCCAGTTCTTGACGTGAGGGTGTAGTAATTGTAGGATTTTCTGAGATGCCAGCTGTTTGCCAACTCGTTTGTTCTTGCCTGAAAATTACAGTATTTTAAATATATCAGTTGGAAAGTGCAGACAACTCACCTCTCATTTCCTGTCAGATATAAGCCAGTAAAGAACAAGTACATGTAAAGACTGAGCTAACCACCCCCCCCACCACAAGATATACATTTTATTCAAGTGTCCAGAGTTTAGACTGCACTTACCGCACCTGAAGAGAAACAGAATAAATTCTCCCCAACAAACAAATAAAACAAGAACACGTAAATAAGTAAAACTGGCAAAAGAATTGATGCACTAGACAGAAACTCGAATTCAGCCTTTAAATAATCCTGGCACAGTTCATAAAATAAGGAACTGAAATTGATTACCAGACTTTAATTACGTGAAGCCAACATCAAACATCAAAAGGTTTCAGATTGGGGTGGCATGGTGACACAGTGGTTAGCACTGCTGCCTCATAGTGCCAGGTTCAATTCCCACTTGAGTCACTATCTGAATGAAGTTTGCACGTTCTCCCCGCATCTGCATGGGTTTTCATGGGGTGCGCTGGTTGCCTCTCTAAATCTGAAAGATGTGGTTAGGTGCATTGACCCAAACAGGCCCAGAGTGTGGTGACTAGGGGAATTTCACAGTAACTTCATTTCAGTGATAATGTAAGCCTTACTTGTGACTAATAAATAAACTTTACTTTAAAAGACTGTTAAATTCAATTTTAAGATTTTTGCAGTAAAGTTATCTTTTCCTTTCATTAGCGGAAATACACAAAATAAAATCCTGAAGTGTAAATAAAGCTTCATCGCTGCAAAATACTATCATTACCCCAGAGACAAAACATTCCACAAGGAATCTAGAAAAAAGATAAAATCTCATTTTATTGCAGAAAATTGAACTGTATCTGGAGCATTGGCAACAATTTAAATGATTTTTTTAAAAATAAATAGTGAGCACTTACTGCTTGTCAAAAAGCTGCCAATCAAGTCTAACCTTCTTTTTCTTAAGGAATTGACTCTTTATAGAGGTACAACATTACTGCTATTAGATGTCCATCAGTACCTCCCTCGGAAGACCATTCTCTACACCAGAACCCAGGCAACGGGTATCGCCACAAACACGTCTTTGTGATTGTTCATCTTACTGTGAATCTGAACACACAACTCTTCCAGCGTACCTCATAGTGGACAGGTTGATATGTTCTCCCTTCCAGAATTCTCAGGTTCTTAAACTATAATAATCCTTCCTTGTTCTAACATACAATTTAATTAATCAGAGACAGAATATTAAAACCAAGTAGCTAAATGGTCTGAACAGTTTAACTATTCATTAGATAGACAATCAAATCTAGAAAAATACAAATAGGATTTGTAGTATTCCTTTGTAAATAAACTTGCACAGATGTATAAGATTTGCAAAGTCCATCAGGATTATTAATATGAAAATATACAAGTTTAAACTATAAAATCTCCCATAACACAAACAAGCATTCTAATGCATAATTAGCATTCAATAACAAGCACATATTAACATTCAAGAATAGGCTGAATTCAATCTTAAAATAGCTAAAGTAAAAGTAAAGAATTTATTCTCTAACCATAGATAAAGTAGTACAATGAAATGATTATAGTTCCATCTTAAGAAAATAATTTTTTAGGGTTAAAACTTACGAAAAAAATTACTGATAGTCAAAAACAACAGATTTTATGTTTAGAACCATTTGAAAATTTCAAGGGGACAGTAATATTTAGTCCCTTTGAAGCAACAACATGCTAATTAGGTAGGCACTTAAAACCAAAAGTGCAATTCACAACACATTAAAAATAGGAAAGGGGAAAATACATACATTCAAGAATTTGTCAACATGTAAAGTAGTGATGA
This sequence comes from Sphyrna mokarran, assembly GCA_024679065.1. Taxonomy (NCBI): domain Eukaryota; kingdom Metazoa; phylum Chordata; class Chondrichthyes; order Carcharhiniformes; family Carcharhinidae; genus Sphyrna; species Sphyrna mokarran. Next base: position 44,934,104 of record JAGIQG010000020.1, on the reverse strand, counting down.
GGTCAGAAAGATTAATACCTGCACAACATTAGAGTGTGTGCTTTACAGATTGTTGAAGCCAGTGCTGGTTTAAACATGAACCATTTAATTATATTATGGCTGTGCATCTCAGTTCCCATAAGACACAAGAGAAGTAGGCCATTCAGCCCATCAGATCTGCTCCACCATTCAATAAGATCATGACTGATCTGATGTGATAATCCACAACTCCACTGTTCTGCTATAACCCTTGATTCTCTTACTGATTAAAAATCTGCACTTCAGCCTTAAAGATAATTAATAATCCAGCCTCTATTGCCCTCTGCAGTACAAAAAATTCCACAGATTCACTACCCTCTAAGATAATGGTCCTTTTGAAATTTGAATTGGTGCAGATTCACAGCAGTAATTAATCATGGGTGTGTAAAATACTATTAAATTATTTACTAATAGGTAAAAACCAGAATTGTGTAATAGTCCTGATTAAAATACAAAATGATCTTCCATAAATGTTGCCACAGTTTTAATGAAAATCATCGATTGAATATCAATTTTCACTCAATTAGCAGTTTATTTATCAGTGTCATGAGTAGCCTTATATTAACACTGCAATGAAGTCACTGTAAAAAAAATCCCCTGGTCGCCATATTCCAGTGTCTGTTTGGGTACACTAGGGAGAATTTAGCACAGCCAATGCACCTAACCAGCATCTTTCCGACTGTGGGAGGAAACTGGAGCACCTGGAGGAAACCCTGCAGACAGTGAGAGAACATGCAAACGCCACACAGACAGTGACCCAAGCTGGGAATCAAACCCGGGTCCGTGGCAGTGTTATGCAGCAGTGCTAACCATTGTGCCACCATGGCATAGCATGATCCATTTCAAACATTTTAAAGATGGTATTGTTTGGGTCAGATATTTTAGGATGAAATCAAACAAGCAGAGAACATTGCAATCAATGGAACACTCTCAAATGAGAACAACTTGATATTTTAAAACTACAGCCACACAATGTGTTTTCTAATAGGTAGCTGGGGTACGGCTTTAAATCTCAAACGAACAGTGACTTGGGCACCCCAATCACATCAGCATTCAGTAACAAAACTGGAATTATATAAAAATACCTCCTAGCAGTTTTAAATATCGACTAACTTGGAGAAGGAAAATGTTGCACAATACCACATATAACACAAAACTGCATCTAAACTCATAGCCATACTTACACCAGCCTCTTACTGTGTGCTTGCCACAGGTCATGACGTATTCACTTTTCTGGTTTTTACCAGGAATTACCTCAAACTTGATGGTTGTATCACCCATTCCATGATTTCTGAAAATTGAAACACATTTATTCTTTACTGTACTGCTCAGCATGAAGTAATTTTAATAACTGCACAGAAATCAGACACTCTGGTACTTATGACAAAAACATGAAATGGAGATGAGTAATGTTCCCACAAACAAAGCAAAAATTTATTCAGCCTGTGCTTCATGGCAGCAATAGACAAGGAAATCATGTTTAGCTTAATTACACTGTCACTGCTAGAAGCAACAACTTTGACAGCAGAGGCACAACTCCATCATAGCTGCCACTCACTCACATATCCTTTTAAGTCTAAGATCATATAGAGACAAACAAAAAACATCGACCTACTCCACCCTCCTACCAAATGGGAGCAAGAAGATAGATAAGTGGATGTGCAATAGTGTGCTGTTAGCCAGTGCTGTCAGTCTATGGGCCTCATGCAGTGCCAGCTGCACAATAGCTGCCTGAAGACAACCTCCTAGACCAACAGACCAGCCCTCAGTTTTACTGAAAGCATTAAAAAATTAAACCACAAAAATATCTGAATGCTGTAAATTTAATAGGAGGACAGAGCAGATGACTTGGAAAATCAGTTATGTGCAAAGATGTGGAAAAACATACTACTAGTACTACTTCTTTCCTCAGAGGGTGGTAAGGGAGTGGAATACCCTGCCTTCAGCAGTTGTGACTTGCCAACCTTAAGGGCGTTCAAATAGTCATTGGATAGGCATATGGATAATATTGGAATAGTTTAAGTTAAAGGGTCATTAGATTGCTCGGTGCAACATTGAGGGCCAAATGGCCTGTACTGCGCTGTTATGTTTTAAATTCTAGTAAATCAGCATTCTGGTTTCCTTATTAGATCACATTCCACATCTTATTACGTCAGCAGGGAAGTTGTAAATAAATCGCGTGCAAGTCAATTAAGATTTGACATTAAGGTCTACTTTAAATACCAAAGTGTTTGGACGCTTATAGTGTAAGTCAGTAGTGGACAACTTGCAGTCTGAGGGCCACTTGGAACCTATCTGGTTCTGATTGTGGCCCACGAGACATTTTGTTGCCCCTTGCTCTTGGGCTGAGTCACCACATTCAGTTGACTTCTGTCCATGTAGTTTTTTTCCCAAACTGTATGACTGATTTGATGCACAAGTAAAGCAACAGCAAGTAAGGTGAGGTTCATGCGGACTGCACATAACATTGAGTGCGAAAGCCACGCACTCCTTCTGTGTCCAAAGTGTGAAGGTTAGGCCTCACTTGGAGTACTGCGTCCAGTTCTGGTCGCCGTACTACCGGAAGGATGTGGAGGCCCTGGAGAGAGTGCAGAGGAGATTTACCAGGATGCTGCCTGGAATGGAAGGGCTGTCTTACGAGGAAAGATTGAACGCACTGGGGTTATTTTCCCTTGAAAGACGTCGGCTGAGAGGGGATCTATTAGAGGTATATAAGATTATGAGGGGTATAGATAGAGTAAATGGTGGTAAGCTTTTTCCACCATTAGATTTGGATAGAACGAGGGGTCACGGCCTTAAGGTGAGGGGGGCTATGTATAAGACTAATATTAGAGGGCATTTTTTCACACAAAGGGTAGTGGGGGTGTGGAATGCACTACCGAGTATGGTGGTGGGAGCAGGCACGCTAGGGTTGTTTAAGGGTCTCCTGGACAGCCACATGAGCGGTCTGCAGATAGAGGGATATAGGAGGACTGTTTAAATACTTTAATTGTTTCCACAGGCTATTCAGTCCACCTTGTTGACCAACAAGGTGCATGCATTCGGCAGGTCGTGCGAGGGCTGCTCCTGGAGGTTACTTCAGGAGTGGTCTAGTGCTTCATGTCGTTAGTGTATGCTTAAACTGGACCATCAGATGGGCAACATGACAGCTCAGAGACTATCGCTGTTGCTGTGCAGACACATGGATTTGGGCCTGTGTCTGCGGGAGTTTGCGCGTTCTCCCCGTGGTTGTGTGGGTTTTCTGCGGGTGCTCCGGTTTCCTCCCACATCCCAAAAATGTGCTCTTAGGCTGACTGGGTAACAAATTGTCCCTATATTGGTCTCTATATGTCATTAAGACGTTAGGATGGCGGTGCGGGCTCGTTGGGCCGAAGGGCCTGTTTCCTGTGCTGTGTTGTTCTTTGTTCTTTTATTTTTAAACAAACTGATAATTTTACTAAATAAATAAATGATTATACATTTTCTATAACTAGATGAAAAACTTGACATGTGTTAAATGTATTTAATCTTTTGTATGGGGTCATGGTTGGTGAACAAGCTCGATTTCAACTTGCAACCCGCTGAGATGAAGGAGGGACACTCATGTAGTCCACTCACTAGCCTGGGTTGCCTATCTCTGGTGTAAGTTCACTCGCTTTGGTTAACATCCCTTTCTTTGGCAGCTATATAGAAAACTCCAGCAACCCCAGAAGAGGGCGGCAAAGTTTCACTGACTGTAGTGAACTAGATCTGGAGCACAAAACAAAATAAAAGCAAGCTTTTTTTCTGAAGATAGAAACAAAAATGAGAGGCTGGTCAGTGGCCAGGGCATCTATGAAATTCAGGATTAGTGAATGTTAAGACTGCGAAGAATGTGAAAGTATAGAGGAATCCTACATCAGCATCCTTTTCTCCAAAGAGACAACTGTCAAGGCAAGGCTTGCTATTTCTACAGCACGTTTCATCATCTCAGGTTGTCCCAAATCAAAATGCCTCTGAAGCACTGTCACTGCTATTAATGTAGGAAATCAATATTTATGTAGTTAACTCCACAATCAACAATGTTTAAAGTTTATTTATTAGTGTCACAAGTAGGCTTATAATAACACTGCAATGAAATCACTGTGAAAACCCCCTAGTCGCCACACTCTATCGCCTATTCAGATAACTGAGGGAGAATTTAGCGTCGACAATGCATCTAGCTAGCACATCTTTCTGACTGTGGGAGGAAACTGGAGCACCCGGAGGAAACCACACAGACATGGGCAGAACATGCTGACTCCACACAGACAGTGACCCAAGCTGGGAACTGAACCCATGTCCCTGGCACCGAGGCAGCAGTGCCAACCACTGTGCCACCATGCTGCCTTAATAATCTGTTTTAGTAATGAATTGTTTATCTAGAATCTCTGCTCCTGTTAGTTGGCCATCCATGTGAATAAATCACCCCAAACACATCTTGTATAATAACCTTCGATGTAACAACTAATCAAAAATATTTTGCAAATTCAAATACATTACATCTACTGGTTCCTCTCTAGCCACCCATTCATTACATCTTCAAAGAACTCTAATAGTTTCACAAAGCCATGCTGACTCTAATGGATTGCATTATCCTATTCTAAATGTTCTGCTTTTGCCTATTTAATAATGGATTCTAGTGTTTTCCCGATGACTGGTGTTAGACAAATTGGCCCAGATTTTTGAACGTGTGTCTGTTTAATCCATAACCTTCCTATGAGGTGAGAGTGCTAACACTGTAGACTATTTTTAAATATTAAATATATAAACAGAAATGAATTTGATGGTCTTATATTTACGAATCAAATTGTTCATGTAATTTGTCACAGTTAACTGCACAGAAGACTGCTAGTGCACTGTAAGCCTCAAGCTAATAGTGTTGTTTATACACCGTTGACATATAAGGTACAAGATCCTTAGATCATGAGATATAGGAGCAGTATTAGGCCATTTGGCCCAAGTAAGTCTACTCTGCCATTCAATCATTTCTCAACCTTGCTCTCCCACCTTATTAGATCATTAAAATGCCTGTTATTGAAGTATAATTTACAGCAATAAATTCATACAGGCCCTTTTTTTATTAGTGAAGTTATTCAGAATAAACTCCCAATGTTTCTTGCACAGTAAAGGAGGCTTTGTGTGTATGGAATTTAAGTGGTCTTACTGGAATGCCAGAATACAAAAGTTAAAGCAAGGTTTTATTTACAGAGTAAAGAAATATAGGCGATGATAGGTACCTTCAACTTTATGACTTACCTCTTAAGGCACTCATGGAGTATCTGATATGGTGACAAGAGTCCAGCCTTGTTGGTCAGTTCATATACCCGCGAGTCCTCAATACTGATGTGGTTGAAGTACTAAAACGGAAAGAAATTCATATCAATATCGTACAAAGGAGAGCCTTGCTTTCTTTAACACTGATATTGAGCTTGGAATATCAGTTAATACTGCAAAATCCAATTATGGTGCAATGGGTTGAACTGTAGCTTGGCATTAAGTATTAACACTAGATGGCACTGATGAACTATGCCAAGAGTCGATCAACTGATCAAAAGGGAAATTGCGTAAGAGTGCAGAGACCAAGTACAAATGGGAACAGAGTAAAAGGATACAACGGCTGAGGGCTATAAAGGGCAAGCTCTGCTTTTTGGAGAAGGAGCTACTTCCCACAAGCTAAAATAAATCATGATTGCCCTGGACTTACTCCTTCACATTTCCCTGCAGTCAGCTGAAGTGCAGCACTCAGTCTCGACATTGGGACTCCAGCTCATCAGCAGAGCCAAGACATCTGCTATAGATTGTGCCAAAAATAATATGCCCCACTAACTCAGTTTGTATGCTACTGAGTACATCAGTTCAGAAGATCCCAGTTTTAATTCCTGGTCTGTGCTGTGTTACTTGATCGCAGCAATCACAACTACCTTAGTTCCAATCATCACAATGCTCAAGGTCAAAGTGAAAAATAAAATCAGCCAGGTTTCTGTTCTCAGCAGCTATCAAATGACCTTTGCTGAAAAGCAAGCAATTAGCATCCTAAGACAGGACACACACGGCTGTGGTCTTCTCCCACCCACGTTCAAACAGATTGCTGACACTCTCTGTCCAGCTGAATTGCTACTTGGGAAGGCTTTCAAGAGTGTCCAAAATATGCAAACAGCATTGACTGGTAGCCAAAATCTTCAGGAAAGTGATGGGGGAAATAATGTGATGCTTAATGTTAAAATATCAGTTACTGCACTAGTTTGCTACTGCTAGTGTTCAGCAAAATAGTTCTTCAAAAGGTTAATTGTTTGAAGGCTAAACCTGCACAATGACTTAAATAAGGATGTGTCCAAATACATTCTTCACCCCATCCCACAGCAAACATTAAAACTTGACTGGTGGCAGGCGAAAGTTAGTTTTTGATATACCAGAACTAAGTAATGAATAAAATGCAACTCAGTGTGAAAATAACATATGCAATTGTAACAAAAATAGAAAATGCTGGAAATGACAAAAGGTCATCCAGACTCGAAACACTGGCTCTGTTCTCTCCCCTTAGGTGCTATCAGACCTACTGAGATTTTCAGGCATTTTCTGTTTTTGTTTCAGATTCCACTTCCGCAGTATTTTGCTTTTAAATTTGAATAACTGTAGGCAGTTTCATGGAAATTTGTAGATGACATTTAAACCTGAGGCATGATCTAGCTAGCACTGATGTGCCTTAACAGGAGCTGGCGAGACACACATTTGATCCATTGCTCCAACGCATTTTGCTTCTCAGCCACATCCACATCCTCTCAACCCACAAACTCAAAAACTTGAGGACTGAGAACCAGGGATAAATAATGAAATCCGAATAACAAGACAAACCCCCAATTCCCACAGCTGTCACTATTCATTTAGATTAAACAGATGAACATAACTCAATCACTGAACATATGCTAAGCAGTAACAGCGAGTCAGAAGAAATAATTTTTAAAGGTAGAATCTTGAGAGAAACAGTAAGGCAGACAGGCTTATAGAGAACAAGGATAAGATTATTTGGGAGTTTCACTTCAAGTTGAGATTTTTGGGGCTGGTAAGTAGCTAGGAAAGGCTAAAGCATGGAATAATTGACAGAAAAAGGACTATCCATTTGGGAAGAGAAAACCAATAGAATATGGCTGGGATTTTTCAAAAAACCCAAGTAGGTATTATTGCGGCACTCTCGCGTCATAACAAGGTTTCAAACTTTGTTAGAAACAGAAGGTATTTATTGATGAGTGAAACTTGATGCTGGAGAGTTCCAGTTCTAGGCTGTCCATTAATTATATGCTTACAACTTATATGGCTTCTAAATTATTCTGCCCAAGAGAAGACTCAACCCTCTCAACTGTTTCCTTTGGTCCCTCAGGTGATTCACTCCTGCTGTCCTGTCTTAAAGAGAAATATACCACACTCATAACACAGATTTCTCAAACACCTGGAACTTGGCAAATATCAATACCTCGGTGGTGAGGAAGCTTTTAGAAATGAGAATTCAGGTTAAAATTAATTGTCACTTGGCCAAATGCAGGCTAATTAAGGAAAGCCAGCATAGATTTGTTACAGGCAAATTGTATTTGATCAGTTTTTTGATGAGGTTGCAGAGAGGGTTGATCATGTTCTTGTTAAAGCCTCACATCAGATCTGAGAGAGTAGTGGTGAACCATTTCTTTTTCAAACTGGAAGTGGTTTTATAGTGGAATTCCCCAAGGATCAGCTTTCAGATTCCAGTTCTTCTTGACAGGTACATTAAAATCTGGATCAAAATTTCAAAATTTAAGCTTTAAAATTTACTTATTAGTCACAAGTAGGCTTATATTAATACTGCAATCAAGTTACTGTGAAAATACTCTAGTCGCCACATTCTGGCACTTGTTCGGGTACACTAGGGGAGAATTTAGCACGGCCACTTCACCTAGCCTGCACATCTTTGGACTGTGGGAGGAAACCAGAGACCTGGAGGAAACATACAGAGACAGAGAGAACGTGCAAATTCTACACAGTGACCCAAACCAGGAATTGAACCCGGGTCCCTGGTGCTGTGAGGCAGCAGTGCTAACCACTGTGCCACCATGTGGATGATACAAAACTTGGAAGTGCTGTGAATTATGAAGAGGATAGTGTACAACTTCACAAAGGACACTGGTGCAATGAGTGGATTAAATTTAATGCAGAGAAATGTGAAGTGATTCATTTTGGTCAGAAGAATAGAATGACACAACACAACATAAAGTGTACAACTCTAACAGAGAGGGAGTGCAGGAGCGGAGGGATCTGGGTTCGATTCCCAGCTTGGGTCACTGTCTGTATGGAGTTTGCACGTTCACCTCGTGTTTGCGTGCGTTTCCTCAAAGTCCAAAGATATGCGGGTTAGGTTGATTGGCCATGCTAAAAATTGCCCCTTGGAGCCCTGGGATGTGTAGGTTAGAGAGATTAGCAGGTAAATATTTAGGCATATGGGAGTAGGACCTGGATAGGATGTGGTTGGGCTGAATAGCCTCCTTCTGTACCAGAGGGTTTCTATGATTTTTTCCTATATGTGCATAAATCATTGAAAGTGGCAAAACAGTTTGTGAGTGTGTTTGATAAAACATATAGCATTCCGGGATTTATCAACAAGAGCAGAGTATAAAAGCAAGGGAATTATGTGAAACCTGTATAAAACATTACTTTGATCTTAACTGGAATGTTGATCCAGTCCTGGATACTACACCCAAGAAAGAATGTGAAGGGATTTGAGGCTGTGCAGAAAAGATTCATGAGAATAGTTCCAAGGAACATCAGTTACATAGAAATACTGGAGAAGTTAGGAATGGAAATGGTTGAAAAGAGAGCATTCAAAATCTTGAGGAGTCTGGACAAGGTGGATGGGAAGAAATTGTTGATGCAAGGATCAAGAACCAGAATACACAGATTGAAGTAATAGGCTAAAGAAGCAATGGTGGCACAGGAAAGAATATTTTTCACATAGCCACTGGTTACGATCTGGAATCCCAAGAGTATGGTGGAAGCAGGGTCATCTGAGGCTTTGAAAAAGGAATGAGATCATTATCTGAAATGGGGGGGAAAACGACAACAAATCAGGGCTGTGGTGCAAAAGCAAGGGAGCGGCAAAAGGTGAATTGTTCCAGACACGACCAAAAAGCCTCCTTCCGTGCTATAATCAGCATATGATTCCAGTCACTTTCAGTGATTCACTAATTTTTCTTCCAAATATCTGAGTCTCTTTACAAAATGGTGACTTTAAACCAGATAAACAGTAACTATTGAAAATGTTCACAATAAAAAATGTCAGTTAACATGAGCTTCATTTTTCGAAATCTTTAATGAAGTGTAATATTTAATATTTCAACCATGCATTCATGTTGTGTGGTGTCCACTCAGGGAAATGGAAATTATGTCCAACAACAAAGAAAACTTTCAAACACCTTGTGAAGCCCACGGAACAAACACCAAATACATTCATCAAAGAATGAAGTGAAAATCTCAGAAGTAAAGAAGATATTTATACCAGCTGGCAAAAACTGGCAAAAACTCCTCTAACTGAAAGGGGAATTTCCAACAAACTTTATTAACATATGCACAGAGGTCAAATGTTATTTGCTTCTTTCTATGTTCTGCTCAATTGCTTTGATAAATTTGTGTTCGATTATTTTGTGCGTGGAACGAGAATATAGTTTCACATAAAACAATCTATATGAAGCATATTAAAAAAAAAAGAATCTACCAGATAAGTTTTGATAAGCTACAAATGCCTGAGTTGAAACAGGAATAATAATTAATATATTTTACCTTACAATTATAAAAAGACTTTTTCCCGTGTTTACAAAGGCCAGGAGAGCAGGATGAGTTTATGCCTATTACCTACAAAGGTTTAACCTTATATAATACTGCCTTTGTTTAATCCCTCACTGGGGGAGTAAGTGAACCTGCATGATGTTATGGTGCAATTTATTTTCTTCAGTTTTGAGATAAGGTCAGGGATGCAGGTTTAATTCCAGCCCCGAGTCACTGTTGTGTGGAGTTTGCACTTTCTCCCCATGCCTGCATGTTCCAGTTTTGTCCCAAGTCCAAAGGTATGCGGGTTAGGCTGATTGGGCATGCTAAATTGACCCTAACATCAAGGGAATTAGCAGGGTAAATGTTGGCATTGCTGGAATAGGCCCTAGGTGCATTTGTGTTTGGTACAAACTGGATGGACCAAACAACCTCCTTCTGTACCATAGAAATTAATAATGAAGAGGGCACTCACTAAAACCCATATCTCTATCACATTGTGTTAACTCAACATTATTACTATCAGCTCTGTTTGGTTAATGCTCTATGACTACAAAACTCAAAAATAAATCTTTTTTAAGACCTTCCATTGCACTGAGGAGGCTTCAGGCCAATTCACGTGCCAATAACCTGCACTGAAAACTGAGCCCACTGGAAAGCCGCATGGCTTCACATGGCAGCATTGAAGTGAACACAAGTGACATAATTGGCCTCTGGGTTATAGGGTGATCCTCCATTTCCCTATTGCAGGTAAAATCACATTATGGTGGGAAGGTGATGGGCACACCATCCTGTCTTCCCTCCTGAAACCCCATACACATGGTCTCTTATTCCACTGCTATAAGGCTCTGTGAAATCGCAATCGGAGAATGTAAAGGTGAGAAAAGCACAGCGTTGTAACATCACAATTACCTCAAGTTCATCACTGTCTTTGGGCTTCTCATCCGAGGTCTGTTTGATAAAGTCAGGAATGAGGATTTCCAGTGTAGCGCGGGCTGACAAAGTTAACAGATATAATTATATTAATTTTGCACAAAAGCTATAATTAAAATTACTAAAAATAATCAGTGCCATTTGAAAAATCTGGTAAATCACTGGGAATGGAGCAAAGCTACTTATAAAAGTGTACTAAATAACTACAGAATTGAAAAAGTTTATGTAGCCAAAGTATAAAAAAACCTTTGCTATAAATATTGCTGTTATTTCTTATAATACTTTCCCAGACACATTTTATTGTTTGCAACCCTCTTTATATTCTGTTTCACTGTGAGCAATTCCAGGGAAGAGCTATTAATATTTAATATTAAAGTTATAAGAAAAGGTTCTTGTAATAGCTCAGCAGCTTATACACAAGAGTAATTGAATCAGAAATTCTAGGAGGGTTAGTCACTGTGTACAAAATTAGAGGATCTCATCTGGGATGGAAGCTGGCTTCAGCATATCTGCATTAGGGAGGAGATAAAAAAGATCAGAGCTCCGTTGTCTAATTTTTATTTAACAGACAGCACCCTGATGGTGGTTGGCACTGCTGCATCACATCACCAGGGGAGCGTCTTTGTGGATTTTGCACATTCTCCCCAGGTCTGTGTAGGTTTCCACTGAGTGCCTTCCACAGCGCAAATGTGTACAGGTTAGGTGGACTGGCCATGCTATATTGCTCCTTAGTGTCCCAAGATGTGCAGATTAGATGAAATAGCCATGGGAAATGTGTGGGGACAGGGTGAGAAGAAGGGCTTGAGTAAGATACTCTTCAGAAGGTTAGTGCAGACTCAATGGGCAAAATGGCCTCTTCTACACTGCAGAAATTCTATGATTTTGGCCTCCAGATAGCTAACCAGACACCTCTCACATGTGAAGTCATGGCTAAGAATTGCTTCAGGCAAGAATGTGATGATGAATCTATGGTGGAACTGACTGCTGAGACTTATGGTTAAGGTTCAAACATATATGGATATCTGGACACTGTATGAGCTGGTGATGATTCTCACTGAATCATATCTCAGCATTAAGACAATAGTTTTATTAGATAATGATTCGAGAAAGCTAGTAAAGAAAAAGTCCCTGCAAAGTCACATTTCAATTACATCATTGCAGCCAACCAAAAGCACGAGTTTAAAATTATGAAACAAAAATTTAAGACAACATCATGAAATGTTTCTTTATCCAAAAGATGGAATATGTACCAGGAAGGGTGATTTTAGGCCACTGTTCTCATTAAAAAACCTTGATGCTGTTATGGAGACAGCTTGTATTCTGCAAGGATGAAATCAAATGGGCTCTTTTCATACAATTTATTTTGTGGTCTTTTTGTAAGAAATATAAAAAAAGTTAATATTTAATAAGCATAAGTACCAGCTTTATTCTTTGCAAGTTTTTTGCTGCTGGCAGTTCCTGTACCATAGGTTACTCCATCAATAACGACAGAAGCTCCAAAAGGGTCACTTGGATTTTCTGAAATGAACATACAACTGAAAAGTTAGCACTTCTTGGTGAAAGAAAATGTCAAATATACCAACAAATATTTTGTAAATAATCTGGAGTTGTAGCTTTTAAGTAGTTTTTTTTATATAAAAAGGATTTACAGAAAAATTTTAAGCCTATATTTGGAAACAAACAAGCAGGGTAAAAATGGCATATCAGTTAGAGGTCAACCAATCAAAATGAATGGTACTTCCATATGCAAGGACTGTTTACTTCCAGGCTCATAGTTTAGGAAATCTCACACTTGTATTACAGGTCACATAGTTGCTAGGTGCAGGGAGTAAATAATAACAGTGACGTTACATTTATCATTTATCCTTAGTTACCAAGACAATTGAGTGGTTTGAGGGTACAGAGGAGATTAAAAGTAAGCCATGTGGTCTAGAATTACATAGGCCAGGCAAAGCAAAGGTAGATGATCCTCATCCTTGAATGGGTTTTTCTAACAGTCCCACAGCTTTTGGATCAGTTTTATTTCTGGCACCAATCCACAAATTACTAGATTCACCGAATTCAATTTCACAATTTACTGTAATAAGGTTTGTGCACTCAACGTCTGTGTTCAGTCCAGTATCATCACCATGGTATTATCACATTTCTTGTATTTGTTCGCAAGTGTTTTATTCCATGCCACTACCTTTTCCAATGGCAAGATAAGCATAATTGTACTTCTGAAAATCAAGCCAGGCCTCATTTAATACCACTCGTACACTCATCATAATTCTACAGTGATAAGTAGCAGCCCTAGTTAAGATTAGCACTTACTCTGTCCAATTATAAACACGGCGACCCAAGCCAAATTAACTTATAAGGAGGAGGGAAGTTTTCCTGCCATGCAATATTGTTTTAAGGCAGTCTGCAGTTCTGATTAGCTGCCCTCTTCAACAGAGACAAATGGAGCAGGATATTTTTAAAACTTGTAAAAATGCTCACAAAAGGAGACTTACCACATTCAAAAAAATTGTAAACAGGGCGAACTTTCAGGACCCTTTGCATATATTCGTGCAGTATGCAAACTTCTGATTTCCCATTTGGATTAATGACAAACTCTGACAAAGAAATTACAGAATATTAATTCTGATTTAATTCAAAGAAAGGTTCAATCACAAGTAATTTCAGTTCCTAGTGGATTGTGCTCGGAATGCTAAATATAAAGATTTTATTAACTGCAATGCAGCATCCAGATTAAGTACCATCACTAAATTAATCACTCATCCCTTATGAAATAAATCATACACTTGATTAATGCTTTATATTTGTTCAATCAAATTTCCATTTAATGGTCAATTCAGTAATTATGATTAATGCAACTTATAAACATATACAGGACAAGTAATTCATTTTGTTTTTTTTTTAACGGTTCATTATCTGTTACACAATCTGTCTATTTAATGGCTCAATTTCCCCCATCTGTCAAGGTCATTTTATATATCTTTATATTCTAGGTAACAGTACTTTTTGTAAGTAAATGCAAGTTGTTGAAATATAATTGAACTCCAAATCAAAAGGTGAAGAATCTGTCAACAGGTAAATTGGACATAATGATGTAGACAGAAGGCAATCAATAACCGGAAGTTAAGACATTATGTAGGTCATTGTTGAGGCCATTACTGGATTATGAGGCACAGATTTCTTCATTGCGCCATAACAAATACAGATATAGCGGAAGATTCCCCATTGCACTGATCACAATTTCAATGTTGGCTTGCATGCAATTGTCCATATAGGAAAGCAACTTTTTAGTTGAGAAGTTGGATTGAATATTTGGAATGGAAACAAAAGCATTTGAAATAGTCTCTTGAAAGGGACGAAGACGTCGACTGATTGAGTAGATCTAGGTTCAGGCAGAGATAAAACTGGAGGGCTTGGGTAGACCTTGGAGATAAAAGGGTGAGCACGGATAGAGAAATTGGGGTAACAGATCATAGATGGAGAACAAGTAGAATGGGAAAAACGTGAATTATGAAAGGCGCAATGGACTCACAGCAGCTAAAACAGTTTGAAATTTCCCCCAAAATTTGATACAGCTGCAGAATTATGCTTTTTTTTATGCACTTGTCCCTCATACTACAGCTTCACAATCTATTGTACAATATTAGACTTTACTCACAATCCTCTCCGGAAAAAAACTGAAGTTCAAAGTATGGCAAGGATGATTCCAGGTGGTAGGAGATTAATTTATAAAGAATGACTCAGCCAACAATTATTTTCACTTGGGAAAAGACTGAGAAACATTGACACAGGTGTTTGAAATGAAGAAAGATGCGAATAAGACACAAAATGTCAGAATAACATTTTAAAATTTATAAGCTTCAAGTTTAAGAACTTCCTTTCCCGATCCAACAGCAGAACTAAATCAAATCCTGTCAAGAAAAGAAACTAAAGCTCTTGGGGATATTATTAGAACCAGATGACATAAATTCACAAGTGACTATAGTGGAGATATGTGTGGGAGTGCAAGCAAAGAAAACAGCTTAATTTTTGAGTTCCACAAGAGAAGGAAATAGAAATGAACATGAACAGAGGTAATGTCTTTTTTAAAAAATGGAATATAGGCTCTCTTAACAGAGTCACTGAGAAAGTAACATTCTTCAACTACTCTAGTCCATCCAGTGTAGGTATTCCAAATGCTGTTAGAGTTGGAGTTCAAGGGGCAGCAATATATTTCCAAATCTTGATGGTATGTGACTTGGAAGGAAGTTTGCAGGTGGTGGTATTCCCTTGTCTTTTGAGGTAGTAATCAAAGAAGCAAACTTCTGTAATGCATCTTGCAGACAATGCACATTTCCCCCTCTATGCATCAGTGGCAGAGTAAATGAATACTTAAGGAGGTGGGTAAGATGTGAACTCTTTTCCTGGATTGTTAAAGGAAGGCTCATCCAGGCAAGTTAAGACAGCGTGTTGATGAGCCTTTCCATCACTTCTCTGATGATTGAGAGTCGAGAGTACATTGAGGGGACAATCACTAGTCAACTATACTTTTGTTACTTTTGATGGCTAGGGCATATTTGGACAAACATCCACATCATCAGGTAAATATCAGTGATGTAGCTGTATCTGGACAGTCTAGCTTGAGGCATAGCTCATTCTCGCGCATGTCTTTAACTAGGCTGTCAAGACCCACAACTTTTGTTGCACCCAGGACAATCTGCTGTTTCTTGATATTATGCGAAGTAAATGGAATTGGACAGATACTAGCTTTGTAACAGTCTGGACCTCTGGAGGTGGCTAAATGCCACTTGTTTCTATCCGAAAGTACTGCAGACGCTTCAACCTTGTCTTTTGTTTCATGAGCCAAGTTGTCTCATGTTCTTAAATGTCCAACCAGAGTACACACTGCACAAATGACAAATGAGGTCTGATGTGGATTTCTGAAATAGGTTTTTAGAAAATAAAAGTCTACACTCCATATGAATGATGCATATTTCCATGAAATGCTACAATAAAATAGAAGTATTAACCAACTTTACAAAAGGAAGAACATAAGAACTATGGGTAAGAGTAGGCCATCTGGCCCCTCGAGTCTGCTCTGACATTCAATAAGATCATGGCTGATCTTTTCGTGGACTCAGCTTTACTTACTTGCCTGCTCACCATAACCTTTAATTCCTTTGCCGTTCAAAAACTTATTGATCCTTGTCTTAAAAACATTCAACGAAGTAACTTTAATTGCTTTGCTGGGCAGATTCACAACCCTTTGGGTGAAGAAGTTCCTCCTCAACTCAGTGCTAAATCTGCTCCCCCTGATTTTGAGGCCATGTCCCGTAATTCTAGTTTCACTTGCCAGTGAAAACAACCTCCCTGATTCTTAGATATTCCTTCACAATCTTATATGTTTCTATAATATCTCCCCTCATTCTCCTGAATTCCAATGAATATAGGTCTACTCAGACTCTCCTCATAAGCCATACCTCTCAACTCCAAAATCAATCCAGTGAATCTCCTTTGCATCCCCTCCAATGCCAGTGTATCATTTCTCAAGTAAGGAGACCAAAGCTATAGAGTGCTACTGTTGTGGCCTCACCAGCATCTTACACAGCACAACATAATCTCCGTTTTTAAACTCCACCCTTCAAGCAATGAAGGGCAAAATTCTATTTGCTGCACTTACAAACCAGCTTTTTGTGATTCATATACAAGGACACACAGGTCCTTCTGCACAACAGCATGCTGCAATTTTTTATCATTTAAATAATAGTCCATTTTGCTGTTATTCCTACCAAAATGGATGACCTCACATTTATCAACACTGTATTCCATCTGCCAGATCCTCATCCACTCACTTAAACTATCTATATCTCTTTGCAGACTTTCAGTGCCCTTTGCACACTTTGCTCTGCCACTCATCTGAGTGTCATCTGCAAATTTTGACAAACTACAACTGGCCCCCAACTCCAAATCATCTATGTAAATTGCAAACAATTGCTGTCCCAACGCTGATCCCGGACGCTCATCACTAGCCACTGATTGCCAAGCAGAAAAACACCCGTTTACCTCTACTCTTTGCTTTTTGTTAGTCAATCAATCCTCTACCCACACTAATACATTACCTGAAGATAATATGAGACATTATAATCAACAAAATTACTTCCACATTCATTCCAAGTAACGGTAGATATTCCAGACTTAAAAATTTAAAGATTTCTATTTTTTGACAATTATCAATCTTCATCACCTTCTAAGCAAAAGAATCAAATGCCCAGAAGGGTTGTCGATTATCAAACTTCATCAACATTGTTTGTTGATGGAAACAGTTCTCCCTTTAGGGTCGAAACCAGTACTGTAGACTTTCATGAACAATTTTCAAGCAGAACTGTCAAGAGTAACTGTCTCCAATTCTCCTTCACACCAACATCTGATTTGCTTGGATCAAGGAGTGCAGAAAGAAGTCCAACAGGTTTATTTGTAGCAAATGCCACAAGGTTTCAGAACAGGTTGTTCCGAGACTCCTTTCTGTTTTTATCCCAATCCAACGCCGGCATTTCCACATCAAGGACTGCATCTAAATGTGTGCTGTCAGACAACAGGAAAGAGGAGAAAAAGATACCAAAGTACTCCTTTCTCTATCACTTCCCTCACAAATGGAGTTTCGGTGACAGTGGGCCAAATGTTTACTCCATTTTTGTTATTTGTAATCTGTTTGTTGTTACGTGCAATGCCTTTAAGATCAGTCTTGCATGGCCACGTAACCATGCACCTCAGGGGAACATTGGTCCAGTACAGTCTTTTAGTACTCAGTACATTCCAGATTGTTGAGGGGGAAAACACTGACAGACATTCATAACAAGTGCGACCACTTACCAATCAGTGAATTTTCTTTTCAATAAAAATTTGATTTCACATCAAAGGAATAAATCAGAGAACATAGTTGTTAATCTAAACATAATTACTTTCAGTCCTGATAATGAAAAATGCTCTGCCTATTTTAACAGTGTACGGTCTATTGTTCAAAGGCCATTTCCCTAGAATATTCCTTCAAGTAAATGTCACAAAAATGGATTAATGGCTCAGATCAGAAGACAATCAGTTTACCAGTATCCACCGGCTGATTAAATAGTGAAATCTCAGTTATTCAGTTAAGACTCAATATTTATTTCTCAATCAAAATCAAAGCAGATTATTAGGTAATCATCACATGGTTTTTTTTGTGGCACTCCACTCTGCAGAAACTGGTTGTCACATTTTCTACATTAGAACAGCCACTAAAACTGAAACAGTTCACTGGATGTCCCAAAGAGTCAGAGGTCATGAACAGTGCCATACATATGCAATTCTTGGATTTTCATTGTCTTTCAGCCCAAGGATAAAATGAAAATGTTAGCTATTCAAGAATGTCCAGCATGGAACCATAGAATGACAGTGCAAAGAAAGACCATTCAACTTCTTTCTGCATCTCATTTCCTCAGTGATACTCATCTCCACTTGGGATTGCTAAAATCAGCTGGTATTGCAGTGTGATGACACAAGTGTAATTAATATAAATATATACATTGTTTTTCTTGTTTAAGGGAATCAAGGATGTGAAAGCAAGTTAATAATTCAATTTCAGCCAGGTTAATGGACTTGTGATTGTACAAGAAGGTCCCCTAGGATTTTTGATCCAAGTAGATTGACAGGATCATATGATAAGCTGGGTCAGTAGCAGAGAAAAACATGCATTTGTAGTGTAGAGTTGGTTCCAGCTGGGAGTCTGCAGAAGACAGAGACCTGCAAACTGCTCTAAAACTTATTTTGTCTGAAAGTTTAAGATTGTTAACACAATATGTAGCAAGTATATTTATGGTTGCTAACTGAATTTAAAGTGGCATTTTAAGTCTGTAAAAGTTGCTTATTTGGAACCGAAACAGTCATGAGCTAGGAAGTAAGTTGCTTCCTTTCAAAGTTAAATGTCGTTCAACTTTAATAGTTAAATTCCTTCATTTGTTAGTTATATTTAAACTGTGTTAGTAAATAAAGTTTGTTTCACTATAAAAATACCCCTAATTTGTCAGTGGAATCATTCATGGAAGGAAGTATCCTTTCCTCACATTTATACCAAAACAGAAAAAGCGTTGGGGTCTAGTCTGGTTTCCGAATGTAATAAGGGATTCTGATCCAGAATACTAAAAACAGTCTCCTGCAAATAGCTGCCAACAATTCCAATTGCCTGACCAATCATAGATTGAACAAAACACACCCAAATGAAGTGCTCAAGATACCTTCCCACCAGCTAATAGTCTATAGAAATGTAGACTTTCAAATCAATATGGAACAAGTTATTGAAAGATACTTTAAAACATTCAAGAAAAACATCTGGTTGCTATCTCAAATTAATACTGTCAACCTAAAACATTATAGATTGACTGAAAGCTAATCATGATAAAACAACAGTACTGCTAGTTAAGAGCTAGAATCCACAGCCAATGAGTTCAAGATATTGTAAAGATATAATAATCCTTTATTGTAGAACTTGTAAAGCAGCATGAAATTGTTTAGATTTCCAAATATGCTAAAAGTTGACCAAAATTATGAACATAAAGATTAAACCCAAGAGAGATTCCAAAAGCCTGGCGATTCTAGAAACAGCTAAGCTTACCCTGGAACTTGGAAACTGTAGGGAGTGAATCTTCACTTGAAATGAACAAACTAACAGTTAATTCTTTTCTTGCTTTCAAAATAAGTTTTAAAATATACTTGCACAATATCACTGCTATTAAAACATTGCAACAGTCAGGTGTAATATCTAAAACAGAACAATCTATATTCACTGTACATTCTCAAATATCATTTCATATATCCTGTTGCTAGTTTAAAAACATAATTAATAATAAATTATTTTTATTCTAGGCAAATGTATATAAAAAGCAGTTATGAGTTATTAAACGTAGATAATTCCATTCCATAATTGGGATACACATATCCAAATAATCTATGGGCAACTTCTCACAGCAAAGCAATCCATGCAACTTTTTAAAGAATAACCTGGAGAAAATTATCCTAATTATTCTTGAGACTTCAAGTGTAGCAAGTTTAAACACAGCTGTGTGTTTGTTAAGTACTTGAGAGACAAGGAACTTCCTCCCAGAGAGAACAATCAACACAGTTCAGTCTGTCACGTATCCCAGAACAGATCATGTATAGTGCTGAGAGCAAATTCTGAGGTAACTCTTTTTGGTTGGAGATGCTCCAGGTGTACACTTGTGAAAAATGTCAACTGTTTGAAATGTATTTTTATACAATGGTAGAAAACCAACTTGAACAGAAAAGCAAGTCACAGTGGAGCAATGTTAATCTTCTACACGTACACCGTCATACCAGAAGACAAAAACATAAAAACAGGTGGTAAGATTTTTCCTAAGTATTTGTTTAAAAAAATTACAGTGAGTGCTGGTTCTATAGGAAATGAGTCTGGAGAATCAATAATAAAAATGAAGGAGGTGGCTGATCTCATCAGCCTTCACTGTAGAGGATAGAAGTAATATCACAGGAATATTAACCAGGAAATGGAAAAAAGGAAGAAACTCAGAAGAATTACAAGTCAGAGAAATGGTACTGAGCAAATTGTTAGAGTTGTGGGCTGACAAGAGCCTAAGTCCTGATAGACTTCATTTCAAAGTTTTTAGAAGGGTCCAGTGAGATAGTTGATGCAGTGGTTTTAATTTTCCTAAAGTTCTTAGATTCGGGGAAGGTTCCATCAGATTGGGAGATAGCAAATTATTCAAAAAAGGTGGAAAGACAGAAAACGGGAAACTACAGGCCAATGAGCCTAGGATCTGTTGTAGGGAAAATGTTGGAAGCTATTATTAAAGAAGTTATAGCAGGACACTTGAATAAGTTCAAGATAATCAGGCAGAGTCACTGTGGTTTTGTGAAAGGGAAATCATGATTAGCTAACTTATGGGAGTTTTTTGAAATAGTAACAATATGCTGTAGGTAAAGGGAAACAGATGGATGTAGTGTATTTAGATTTACAGAATGCATTTGATAAAGTGCATCGAAGTTTACTATGTAAAATAATAGTTATTATGGGGGTAACATATTGGCATGAATATCAGATTGGCTGACTGACAAGAAGCAGAGTGTCTTTCTCTGCTTGTAATGAGTGCTGTAGCATAAGGATCAGTGTTGGGATTTTAATTGTTAACAATTTATATAAATAACTTGGATGAAGAGATTGTATGGATGATTGCCAAATAACTTGGAGAACATAAGATGATTACAAAGGGACATCGATAGGTTAAACAAGTGGGCAAAGATCTGGTAAATAAATGGAGTATAACGTGGGAAAATATATAATTGTCTATTTTGGAAGAAAGAATTAAAAAAAATATAATATATAAATAACAAGAGATTGCAGAGCTCGGAAATGCTGAGGGACCTAGGTTCCTAGTGCATGAATCACAAAAGGCCAGTACACAGGTAGAGCAAATAATTTGAAAGCTAATAAAATGTTATCATTAATTGCAAGGGAAATTAAATACAAAAGTTATGCTTCCAACTATACAAGACCAGGGCAATAGTGAGATCACTTACAGAGTATTGTTATAGTATTGGTCACCTTATTTAAGATGCAAATATGTTGGAACCAATTCAGAGAACGTTTACCAAGCCAACATCAGGAATGGTCTTATCAGAAAGGTTGAACAGGTTAGATTTGTATCCATTAGAGATTAGAAGAATAAGGGGCAACTTGATCAAAACCTTTAAGATCCTGAGGGGTCTTAACAGAATGAATGTGGAGAGGATATTTCCTGTGTATGGTAAGGCCACTCTTGGAATACTGTGTACAGTTCTGGGGTCACCCTGTTATGGAAAGGATATTGTTAAATTGGAAAGACTGCAATAAAGATTTACTGGGATGCTTCCGGGACTTGATGGATTCAGTTACAAAGAGAGGTTGGATAGATTGGGACTTTCTCCTCTGGAGCATAGAAGACTGAGATCTTATAGAGGTCTACAAAATAATGATGGGGCACAGATCAGCTAGATAGTCAACATCTTTTCCCAAAGATAGGGAAGTCTAAAATTAGAGGGCATAGGTTTAAGGTGAGAGGGGACAGATACAGAAGTGTCCAGAGGGGCAACATTTTACAGAGAGGGTAATGAGTGTCTAGAACAAGCTGCCAGAGGTGATAGTAGAGGTGGGTACAATTTTGTCTTTTAAAAAGCATTTAGACAGTTACATGGGTAACAGGGATATGGGCCAAACGAGGGTAACTGAGATTAGCTTAGGAATTTTAAAAAAGGACAGCATGTACAAGTTGGGCCAAAGGGCCTGTTTCTATGCTGCAACTCAGAGTCTAGCACTAGGAGATGTTTTTGAAAAATAGGGTGTTATTTGTGTAAGACAGAGATAAGGAGAATTTCCTTCTCTGAGAAATAGGAGTTTTCTGAACTCTCGTCTATTAAAGGTAATTTGAAGCAGAGTCTTTGAATGTTTTTAAAGCAGAGCGAGATAGATTCTTGATTATTGGGGTAGGCAAGAGTGTGGGATTAAGATTAAATCAGATCAGCCATGATCTCATTGAATGACGGAACAGGCTGGAGAAGCCAAGTGGCTTACTCCTGCTCCCAGTTCACACGTCCCTGTGTAAGCTGAATGTTTTTCAGCCTTCAACTGAAGACTGGGGGATGTTTGGGGAAAAAAAATAAAACCATCATAGCTTAAATTAAACATTGATGCCAATACCCCAATACGGTATCTGGTCTGCAAACCCTTGTATGCATCCACAGTGCAAGTTCACTTTCTGAAAGATGTTACGAGGCATAATTCCAACCAGCTGTATAATTTGGTGGAAAATTACCATTTGCTTTTACCTTTTTTTGTAGGTGCATCCTGAACTGAGAGTGTAATGAGCTTTTGATTGGCTGGCAAAATTGGCCGTTCTGCTTCTGCTTGTTTCCGCTTCATCTCCCGATTAAACTGACGCCGTTCAGCCCAGGTCCTAAACTTCTTCACAGTGACTTGTTCGAAATCAAAGCGTTTTTCCAGATATTTTTTAAATTCCTCAATAGCTGGAAACGTTGCAGATTTTTTTAATTGCATAAATAATAACACAGGAAAGTTAACAGGAGAAATCTGCATTCAGTGTACTTTTCTAGTCTGACAGTTCCAGGAACAAATTTGGAAAGTTGGTTAAAATATAATTACTTTTCACTGTAAATTTCCTTAAGATTCATTTTGTACTACTTAATCAAAGCTATCTGTGATAGCAAATCAATCGCAACTACCTTAACGTGATGATTATCTGGGTGATAAACACAATATTTGTGGCAGATTTCAGACACAAGCACTTCCAAGAAACAATAATGTAATTTTCCAAAAGACAGGAAATTTTTAGATATGACCCTTCAGAAAAGGCAGTTCAAAATCTTATACAAAGGTATTCTAAATTTTACCTGTGCCATCATTGGGCAGCGCAGTGTGGACTTGATACTTGCCAAGAGAAAGGCAGCATGCAACAAAAGGTTCAGTGGTTGAGTCACCATGTACCTCCTCGATGCAATTAAAGCCCAAGTGACATGGTAGAGGCCTGGCAGCAGGCTCTCTTTGTCATGGAGAACTTAAGTGAGAAACAAATCAAAAACCACTGCACTCATGCATATCTCCATACTGACAGATAGACATTACAAATGCAAATAACATTTATCCTTCTATTTTAGATACGATCAAGAATCATCTTACCAACAGATTCCTCTTTGCATACTTCTACTTTAGCCTTCACCTGTCCAAGGGCTCCTGCTGCAATGATTCCACCCAAGGAGTCTCTTTCATCTAAGGATTTAGAGTATATCGTACCTGAACTACTGGGAGGTACTGAATTAGTAACAGAGTTGTGATCAGTGGCAGTGTAGTCTAGTTTCTCATTTATTTCTATAGATGTGTTCTCACAATTTTCTGGAGACATTTCTCCATTCGTGGTCACTTTGGTTATCTCTCCATTACTAGCCAGCTTATTCTGCTCTCTCTCTTCTTGGTCTCTCATTTTCATATAGTGTAGACAGGGAATGCTGCTCTGTGGAGGATCATGTTTCTGCGCAGAACAAAAATAAAAATAAACTTTGGATTCACTTATGCACAATATTTCCAAAAGACATTCAGTAAAAACAACTGAACTTGCTGATTGATGAAAGGATATTAGCATGGAAATACCAAGGCCAGGCCATGATGTCAAGTATGAAAAAGAAGACAAGAAGAAAGATGGACCATCTTCTGATTATTGATTGCATGTTTCCCAACATTCAACTTAGAAGGAAGCATCTGCAGATTGCCCATTAAGGACCGGTAAAGGCAACACTTGGAGATGGGAGAAAATAAAACATACCAAGTTCAAGTCACCCACCCATGTTTTTCTTGCACATCACATGGAAAATTCTAACAAAGCAGTATACAGAAGTTGTGACAGAAAAAACATTTTCCAAAATATGCACTGTGGAGATAACAAAAGGGAAAGCGATAGGAAACAATACAAGCAGCCTGGCTGAGACTAATACTTGACTAGGGAATTAGAAGGAAACAAGAGCAACAAATGCTACATTAAGGCCTGTAGCTTTGAAAAAAATTACAGGTAGCATTGTCTACCATTCCAACGGATAAGAGCACATGAAGTGTGAAATGAGAAATTGCAGTTATACATTTTCATGCCTTTCCAATTAGAAATAGCTACAATCTGCTCTGCACACAAACAAAACCCACTGCTTTCAAAATTAATACATTACCACTGTAGGTTATTTTCTGCAGAGTTAACTTGGCAGAGTGAGTTGAGAAGAAATAAAGGAGTTACATGATAAATCATAGCACCCACGTTAAAGCATAACTCAAGAGATTAAATACATTTCTACAATGGTTTTCAGAAAATCAGAATCCAAATAGGAAGGTCAAAAATAACTTGGGTTCAATCCAAGACCTACAGTCTTAACCACAAGAGCTTCTGGTGTAAATAAACTCACCATTCGTGGGTTAGATAAGGGGAATAAAATTAGCCATCAACCACTATCCATTAACCTCCAGTAAAATTGCAAAAATAGCTCACCCGACATTCACCAAGTCAGCCCCAGTGGAGTATGGACTATAGCTGAGGTCTGACCATAATATCACTGGACTAGCAATCCAGAGCTATTGCTCTGATGACTAGTTAAAATCAATTACTAAAATCTGAAATTGTAATTTGTCTTAGCACTGGCAACCACAAAACTATTGTCATAAAAACCCATATGTTCATTAATGCCCTCTAGGGAAGGAAATCTGCCAACTTAACCTGGTCTGGTTCCAAATCCACAGCAATGTGACTGACTCTTAATTACTCTCTGAAATGGCCCAGCAAATCATTCAGTTCAAGGGCAATTAGGAATGTGCAACAAATGCAGGTCTTGTCATTGATTCCCATCTCCCATTGAAGAATAAAGAAAAATCAGGAATTAACATCCAAAAATCACCATCCAATGACAACAAATATGACATGATTAGTATGCCCATATCCCAAAAATTAACTTAAAAATAAGTCACTGCCTTCAGTAGAAAATGGTTCATGTAACTATTTTCAAGATGTATTACTTAATTTATTTCCTACCCTGATGCTTCCGGTTCCTAAGAAATAAGGTCGAGACCAAGTAACCACCCTGGTTTCCCTGTGCAGGTAAACTGGAATACCAGAATTATGGAATGTCATGATCCAGCCATCAGGAAGGGGTTCACTTGGTGGACGGCCACGGTCTATAAAGAATAAAACAAACTTAATATCAGTCAAAGCAGAAGTATCAGCTCCTACAACCTGTACAAAGAATGAATGGAACATCACCAGAACAAAACAGCAGCCGTGAAAGAGTAATCTGGATGGAAGTTTTAAATTGAAAAAAATAAAACACTTGGCTTCCCAAATCTAACTGAATGGTACAGCAGGGAAATAAGAAAATATATAATAAAGATAAAATTAGGATCTTCTATAAACCTGTTGGCAGAGACTCAGGATCAGGTAACCCACTAAATTTTAGGCCAGAGAACTGCATAATCAACAGAAATGTTAGAAGAAAAATAACAAACAGACCTGTTTTAGTCGAGGCCAGCCTTTTCTCAGTTCTGCTAAAAGTCACCATAACTAAAATCGAAGCTCATGGAATTGAGGGCAAGTTATAGATCTATTAGCAGACTAGTTGAGCATCAGGAGACAGAAGAAAATAATAGCAGGAACTCTAATTCCATGACATGGTAACCCATAATAATCTGCCAATTGGGCCTTAACTATGTATTGCATTTATTAAGAACTTAGATGATGGGATAGAAAGCACGATATCCAAGCTTTCAATGACACAAAAGACAGGCAATATTTTAAGTAGCATAGATGAAAACATAAAATAGCAGAGATATTAATAATGGGTAAAACTGTGGAACTGGATTTCGATATCGCCAAGTGAGAGATCATCTGCATTGGGCCTTAAAAGCACTAGGCATCCAAAGCGACTTGGGATTAGATATATAAGCCATTAAGATAACACGAACACTACAGAAAATAATCAAAAAGTTATAGAACACTAACCTTTATTATCTAACAGACCATACAGAGTTAAAAGTCTCTGCACTACAACTTAGGAAGGCTATATGAGCTTTGGAAGAAGCAAAGTGTGAATTTTCTCACATGACACCTGGACTCCAAGAATTAGTTAAGTGAGATTACAAAACTTGTCTTGCATTCCTTGGAATTTAAAAGATTAAGTAACTTGCTTAAAGTTTTCAAGATGTTAAGGAGAACTATAGAGAAAAACTCATTCTGCTGGTTGGGGAATCTCAATCTATGGAACTTGGCCCAACAATTGGGAGCCAGGACATCCAGGACTAAAAGCACAGTGGTTAGCACTGTGCCTTACAGCATCGGGGTCCCGGGTTCAATTCTGGTCTTGGGTGACTGTCTGTGTAGAGCTTGCACATTCTTGCTGTATCTATATGGGTTTCCTCTGCCTGCTGCAGTTTCCTTCCACAGTCCAAACACATGATTAGGTGGACTGGCCATGCTAAACTGACCCTTGATATTAGGGAGACGAGCAGGGTTAGAGGGATAGGGCCTGGATGGAATTGTGGTCAGCACAGGCTCAAGGGCCGAATGGCCTCCTCCTGCAAAGTAGGAATTTTATGAAATTAAGAATCACACCTACACTCAAAAGGGTGATAATATTTTGGAACTCTCTTCCACAAACATTGATTCCAGGTTCATTATTCATTTTAAATCAGAGACTGATAAACTTTGGTTAACTAAAGACAATTATACGAGTTACGTCACAGATCAGCCATGATCTCATTGAATGACAAAACAGCTTCGAAGAGCTATATGACTTTCTTCTGTCCCTTAAATATTAGCACAAGTGAGAGAGAATAGGAGCTTTTACCTACATCAAATCTTCATATATCACATTCATACTTAACCACAGATGTAAAAACTGATAACGAGTTGTCTTATCTTAAGTACCTTCGCATCCCCATCTTAAAAAATTATTGCAAACCTGACATTTCTTAATGCCCCAGGCGTTGGATCAAAATGCATTTGAATAGCAAGCACTAAAACTGCCTGAGCGGAACTGAGAGCCACAATAATATCAATTTATATAGTCAGTATCCTCAAAAGCTTCAAATTCATTGATTTGATCAAGTTTACTTCACTTCCATTATCCAACTCAAAGTCATCTTTCAAATAAGGACGTCAATCTTTTGAAATTTTTCTGTTTATTGCTCTGCCACATTTAACAATAGGTAGTCTCACAACACCAGATTAAAGTCCAACAAGTTTATTTGGTAGCACAAACTTTCGGAGCACTGCCACTTCATCAGGTGAGCGTAGGATTTGTTTCGCAAACAGGACATTCAGAGGCAGAAACTCAATTACAAGATAATGGTTGGAAATTCAAGTCATTACAGGTAATCAAATCTTTACAGTGTATACAATGTGCATGGAAAGAGGGTTAAGCACAGGTTAAAAAAGTGTGAATTGTTTCCAACCAGGACAGTTGCGAGGTTTTGCAAGCTCAGGCAAGTCATGGGGTTTACAAATAGTGTGACACGAACCCAAGATCCCGGTTGAGGCCATCATCATGGGTGCAGAACTTGGCTATCAGTTTCTGCTCAGCAATTCTGCACTGTCCTGTGTTGTGAAGGTCGCTTTGGAGAGGGCTTGCCCAAAGATCCGGGGCCGAATGCCTGTGACTGACAGGAAGGGAACACTCATGCCTGTTGATTGTTGAGCGATGTCCATTCATCTGTTGGCATAGCATCTGCATGGTGTTACCAATGTACCGTGCGCCTCAGAACATCCTTTCCTGCTGTGTATCAGGTAGACGATGTTGGTCAACTCAGTCTTATGATTCAGCCAACATTGGCTACCTGATACACTGCAGGAAAGGTTGTCCCAAGGTATGGTATATTGGCGACACCCTGTAGACACTACGACAATGGATGAATGGACACCGCTCAACAATCACCAGGCAGATGTGTTCCCTTCTTGTCAGAGAACACTTCAGCAGTCGAGGGCATTCAGCCTCTGACCTTCAGGTAAGTGTTCTCCAAGGCAGCCTTCGTGACATACAACAATGCAGAATCACTGAGCAGAAACCGATAGCCAAGTTCTGCACATATAAGGGTGGCTTCAACTGAGGTCTTGGATTCATGTTACACGAACTGTAATCCCATGACTTGCCTAGGTTTGCAAAATCTCACTAACTTCTGGCTGGAGACAATTCACACCTCTTTAACCTGTGCTTACCCCTCTCTCCACTCTCATTGTCTGCACCTGTGAAAACTTGATTACCTGTTAAGACTCGCATTCCAACCATTATCTTGTAATTGTGTCTATATATGCCCTGTTTGTGAAACAAATCCTGCACTCACCTGATGAAGAGCAGTGCTCCGAAAGCTCGTGCTAGCGAATAAACCTGGTGTTGTGAAACTACTTACTGTGCCTACCTCAGTCCAAAGCTGGCAATTCCACGTCACATTTAACATTGGCTATCCAAGAATCAAACAATTGTTAGAAATATGATAACTCTGGAGAAATCTCAGCGTCAAAAATCCTCTATTAGAATACTTTAGAGTTTAAACCTTTCACCAACAATTATGTAAACACTGCTGAAGACCAAAAAGACCAGAAAAGTCCAAGGCTCAATTCCAACTTGTCACAATTTGATTTTAGCCAGGACGATAAGCTGAAGTGCTAACACAGACAAAAGATAAATCAGCCAGAGTTACAGCTTCTAACTAATAATGATCCTAGCTGGAAAGTATGCATACTTGGATGGAACGTAAAATCTAGGAGCAAACGTAGGCAATTCAGTCCCTTGAGTGTGCTCCGCCATTCAATATGGTCATGGCTGATCTTTTTTCAGCCTCAATCTCACGTTCCTGCCTGTTCTCTATAACAAATCAACCCACTACTAATTAAAAATGTCTCCATCTCCACCTTAAATTTACTCAATGTCCTGGCATCCATCTGGGGTAGTGAATTACACAGATTCACACCTCTGAGCTATAGTTTCTCCTCATCTCTGTTATAAATCCTGAACTCCTTACCTTAAGCTTATGACCTTTTGTTCCAGATTGCGCCAGAAGAAGCAGCATCCACTTTGCACCTACTTTGTCAATATCTTTTTTCATCTTGTAAACTTCAATTAGATCGCCTCACATTCTTCTGAACTCCACAGAGTACAAACCTAAACAGCTCAATTCCTTAAGGAAAGATTATCAGAGAATCCCTACATTGCAGAAGGCAGCCATTTGGCCCATCAAGTCTGTACTGACACCAATTCCATCCAGGTCCTATCCCCACTTAGCTACCCTGCTAATCTCTCTAACCTATCGCATCTCAGGACCCTAAGGGTTAATTTAGCATGTCAGTCAACCAAACCTGCATATCTCTGAACTTTGGGAGGAAATTGGAATACCCGGAGGAAACCCACACAGGCACAGGGAGAATGTGCAAACTCCACACAAACAGTGACCCAAGCTGGAAATCAAACCTGGATCCCTGGAACTGAGAGGCAGCAGTGCTGACCACTGTGCCACCGTGCCCCCATTAGGTTAGTCTGTGATTGTCTTCACAGTAAAATCTTTGGCCAACAAAATACCCAATATTCGATGTAAAAAAACTGTCATCTTAGTAAGGTTTGGTTGGAATTGTAAGATATCTTCAGCAAAAGACTAGGTTAGGTTGTGCATTCCACTTACTTTTTAACACAGTTTTAATTTTGGTCATCATTGGCTGCACACTAGTTTCTTCATCAGTTTGGTGGTCACTGTCACCAGTGTTTTCCTCTTCTAACCGTTTCCTCTTTCTGGATGGAGGTAGCACCGCTTCCAGGAGTGCATCAACATCATTATCAAAATCATCCTGTAAAATACAGCATTGAAGGCCATCCCACTATAATAGTATGAAGATTTCTGAATGGGTCATTTCAAAAGACAAAAAAATGTTTTTAAACACTAGCTGCATTCACACAATAATTGTGCAATTTAAATCTTTTTTCTTACATTAAATTAAAGCTGAAGGATTTTGCACTAAATTATGTAACCGTAGCCATAAATACTCGTTATTTATCAAGCTGTCCCAAAATTTTTAACATCAGGGATACTAGGTCACTGAAATAAACACCATATGTACACATTCAACCTGTCAACTAACTTCAGAACACATATTACTAAAACAAAAGTGCACAGTGGTTCTTCTGTGGAGTGAAGTTACAGCTCAGAACAACAATTAATCAATCATTCCAATATTTCCAATTTGGATCTGGCCAATTTGAAAGCATATTTAACACTACAAAAAGTTAAAAGAATATTCTTGAACTAATTAAAGATAGTTGCTTCAAAATAAAAAAGCTTCATAAATTAATAAACATACCTGAAGAATTAGACTGGTGAGCCCAAAGACAAGCTTGCGTTTTTATGACTAGATTTTATAACTACAAAAACGTTACATGGAATGTCACAATTAAATTTGATATCTTTGTCATGATAATAAATTTTTTCAAAAACTATATATATATTACAGCCTTGCGGCTCTTTATAAAATGGGCAGGTTATTTCAAATCGAAACACATACCACACACTAAAAATGCAAAAGATACTGTTGCACACTTCCGTTGTCAGGGTTTAAACTTCCAGGCTGGGATCGATGCCATCATTGTATTGAGCTTTATCTAATGCTCTGGTCAGTCTTCAGAGTTGGTTCATCCATACACACCTACAGATGGGTGGACACAACTCCGACTAACCAATTCATAGACAAGGGACTGGCATCAGAACTACGCAGCAGTTTGCATTTCTGTTCATCCATTCTACTGACTGAAAGACCACAGTTGCAGAAAAAGAAGCGAAGTAATAATGGAAGAATATTTCTGCATTTAATAAGATAATCTGCATATTCATCAATAATGCAAATAATTCCCCTCCCTAATTAAATATAAATATAGCTTGCTGCATTGTGGACAGGAATAAATTGAATTTTTGATTCTGAAACTCTAACAGCTGGACCGGTTACATAGGTGGACAGGATGTGCTGATCTGAAAGAGCTGGAGAATAAACACAGGGTTCAAAATACTTTACATATTACCTGATGCATGTAAATTAAGTGAACAATTAGAAATCTGATCTGAAATGGGCTGCAACCTCCTCTGTTAGGAAGCTTTGAGGTCCAGTGTATTTTTCTTTGCAATTTAATGATATGCCAATCTTTTAATGAGGTTACATGCATCAAGCAGGTGAAACGGGCAAAAAGGAACAGGTAGACAAGGCAATTATATAACACAAGGATAACTCCACGTGCAATCACATGTGCACGTGAGTATTTTGAACCCTGCTCACATACCTCAAATGAATAACTCATAGCTTCTTCATCGACGTGATCCTGCTGTATGATCATTTCAGATTTGAAACCTGTTCCCTCAATATCATCTGCTTCGAAGTTTTCTGTAAAGTCTTCTAGTTCATCGAGTACTGCAAATTCCACTTTTTTCTCTTGATTGTCTTCAACTTCTTGCTTATCAGTACCTTTACTGCAGAGGCCCCCTGATCCCACTACTCTATTACTGTCAAAAGGAGTTCCATGCAAATCTCCATTCACACTATTGATAAATTCAATATTTTTCTCACCAGACTCAACACCAGTATAAACTACCTGTCTGTCCTTGCTTTTACTATTATCTGTAAAGACAACTCGAATTTTTACATCTTTGAGCAACTTAATATCAGGGGCAAACTTAGGAACAGCTGGTGCGTGACGTGCTGTTCTTGGATTCAGTGGACAGCTTCCCGATACTGCTGTGAATTGATTATTAAAGACAGTGGATTCCATCGTAACAAGCTGGTCTTGGCTGCACGTGTTACAGTCCCCAGCGGGAGTGTCTGAAAGTCCATCACCACCAGAGCCAACGTCCATAACTTCTGCGTCACTGGACGTTTGCAGGGGAGGTGGTGGAGGCGGCGGCGTACTTGGAGGAAGAGGTGGGGGACACGGTTGATTCTCCACATTCAGTGGCTCTTTGGGAATAGGTGGTATATTTCCAAACGTCTCCATCTTTCAAAACCTAATATTAATTCTAAGCTATAAAGAGTCCTGAACAAATTATCTTAATCAAATACCCAATTAAGAAATTAAACATAAGCCAGTCCAAGTGAATTATCTGTAGGTTATGGTACTAATCAAATTTTTACAGATGATTCAGTTAAGCTGACTACATTGTTCTTTTCATTAAAGTAGACAGCTTTCAGAATCACTGTCTCAATTATTGGAAATCACAATGTATTCAGCTTAATCAACGCCTGCGATTAGACAAAAGTTCATCATCTTGAGTCCTTGACACCATCTTCTACTGATCACCACCTGCAAGAGAGCATAAAATGCAATTCATCACTCTATCAATGAAAACCTGGTTGTCACAACAATGCTAGCTGGCGTAATCTTAAATTTCCATTTGTTCTCTGTTTCGCGACCTATCCTAGAGACCTCAGTACATAAGGCAACACTTCAATGCAGTACTGAGGGTGTGCTGCACTGTTGGTGCTGTCATATTTTTGGATATGGGACAAAATAAATGTCCAGTCTGCTGTCTCAGGTGAATGTAAAACATCCTGGAACTTGATTCCCAGAGCCCAAATATCCTTGCCATTACTTACTATGCAGCCAATCCTACTCAATTGCAACAATCAGCCATTTATTTTGTGTGTGTGTGTGTGTAAAACCTTGCTGTGCAGAAACAGACTGTCACATTAGGATACTGGCTAAGCTTCAGTGGCTATTTTGTAGGTTTATTTGCTGGGGCAGCAAGGTAACACAGTGCTTAGTGGTTGTGTACAATATGAATGTGAGGTGATGCATTTTGGCAGGTCTAACGCAGTTAGGAAATATACAGCAAATGGCAGAACCTTTAAGAGTATTGATAAGCAAAGAGACCTGGATATACAGGTACATAGGTGACTGAAAGTGGCAATGCAGGTGGAGAAGGTAGTCAAGAAGGTACATGGCATACTTCCCTTCATCAGGCCGGGGCACTGAGTTTAAAAATTGGCATGTCACATTACAGTTTTATAGAACCTTAGTTAGGCCACACTTGAAATATAATATTCACTCCTGGTTGCCATACTACCAGAAGGTTATGGAGGTTTTGGAGAGGGTACAGAAAAGATTTACCAGGGTGTTGCCTGATACGGAGAGCATTAGCTATGAGGGGAGATTGGAGAAACTTGGCTTGTTCTCAATGGAACGAGAAGGGGTGAGAGATGGTCTACTAGAAGTCACCAGATTATGAGAAGCATGGACAGAGTGGATCGTCAGAAACTTTTCCCCAGGATGGAAGAGTCAATGACTAGGGGGCATTGGTTTAAGGTGCGAGGGGCAAGGTTTAAAGGAGATGTATGAGGCAGATTTTTTACACAGGGAGTAGTGAGTACCTGGAACCCATTGCTAGGGAGGTAGTGGTAGCAGATTATGGTAGTGACTTTTAAGGGGCATCTTGATAAATACATGAATAGTTGAGAATAGAAGGATATGGTCCCCAGAAGGGTAGGGGGTTTTAGATTGGATGGGAAGCATGGTCAGTGCAGGCTTAGAGGGCTGAAGGGCCTGTTCCTATGCTGCAATTTTCTTTGTTCTAGGCACCACGCCATAGAATGTGAACGTATTGGAGAAAGGTTCACAAAAATGATTTCAGGGATCAGAAACTTCAGGTATGAGAATAGTTTGGAGAGAAGGCTAAGAGAAGATCTGATGCAGATGTTCAAAATCATTAAGGGGCTAGACAGAACAGATGGGGAATAACTATTTGTGATGAAGAATGAGAGAGCACGAATTTGATTCGCAAAAGAAGCAAATGTGATGTGAGAAAAAGCTTTTTCACACAATGAGCGGTTCAGGTCTGGAATACAATTGCCTGGAAATGTGGTGGAGGCAGGTTCAATCCAGGTAATTAAAAGGACATCAGATGATTATAATGATTATATGAATAGAACAATGTGCAGTAGTATGGGAAAAAGGCAGGAGAATAGCACTAAGCCATAATACTCTTTAAGAGAACTGGCATGATGGGCCAAATGGTCTCATTCTGCTTTGTAATAATTGATTCTGTATACTGCATTCAAAATTTCAAAGTAACCAAATTTTAATCTGCAAGTTTTATATGGGCATTTTTTTAAAAAGTCAGTATGTAAAAGTTGTTAAAATTGAGGAAAAAATACATCTAACTTTAAAAAAATACAAAAGGTGTAATTTTAACCCAGAAACTGTGGTCAAAAGTAATTACTAACATGAGGAATTTATTTCTACAAAAGAGTTGGTCTCCAACTTGAACCTTCCCATAAATTCCAAATGAGTTTCGCCCCTCTGTGCATTTCATGGCAGGTGAAGCAGGATCACAATGGGTGGAGGCCACACAGCAACAGGCCTTTTGGTGAAACCCTTTTCAGCTCCACCGATCGACCACGAAGCTACCACTGATTACAGGAATCATCTTAAAAAAAAACCTGCACTTATTTAAAATAAAAAGAGCACAGCTTTTAAATTACCGCGACTGTCTAATCTGACATTCAGAAGTTAAAGTGAGGAGGGAAAAAAAGACCCCGAGGCCTGTACTGAGGCCTGGTCTAGACTTCAACAAAAAAAATGTATTTACTGCAGGAAGCTGCTGCTTAGAGATTAAACTGCGCGTTATTTGTTAATCAATAAACTAAAGGCGCGATCAGAGTTATGTTTATAATAGTTCAATGAAAGAAGCCTACCGTTATAGATCATTACATTGATAAACACCACAAAATTTCATAGCCCTCACTTCACCCATCCACTCCAGGCACCAGGCTCAGGGCCCAGCCCAGACGCATGCGCCGCTAGGCTGATTGACGTTTCGCTCAGCCGTCCGGCGGCGTGGGGGCGGGGCCCAAGTGAAATCCCGACACCGCCCTCCCCCCGGCCCCGCGGCGGGAGCCGCGTCACTGCGCACGCGCCGCCATGATGATTGCCTTCCCGCTCAGTTTCGTCGGGCCGGCCGTCACCTACCCGGGGGTGCGCCCAGCTCGAACGTCAATCAAAGTAACGTCACCGCCCCGCAGCCCCGACCCCTCAGCCCGCCCAATGCGCGTGCGTTAAGGAATTGATTGCCCTGCCGCTCAGGGTATGGACAGCACGGTGGCAGAGTGGTTAGCGCTGCTGCCTCCCAGTGCGAGGGACGTAGGTTCGAATCCTGGCTCGGGTCGCTGTGTGTGTGTGTACACGTTCTCGTGATACGGAGATACCGGGGTTAAACTGGAGTAAATACTGTAAAAAGTCTCAGAAGACCAGGTTAAAAACCAACAGGATTAATCTAGTAGCAAAAGCCACTTGTTTTCAGAGCACTTGCTGCCCCTCCATCAGGTGAATGGAAGTTGTGTTTACAAACAGGGCATACAACTATTCATAAAATGCCCTGTTTGCTTATAGAACTCCCACTCACCTGATGGAGGGGCAGCAAGTGTGCTCTGAAAGCTTTTGTACTGTGTACATGTTCTCTTCATGTCTGCATAGGTTTCCTCCCATAGTCCAAACGTTGCTGGTTAGGTGCAGTGGCCATACTAAATTCTCCCTCATTGCACCAAACAGGCACCAGAATGCAATGACTTGGGGATTTTCACAGTAACTTTATTGCAGTGTTAATGTGAGCCTAAACTAAAGCCCACCATCCCCCCCCCATCCAAAGGATAGAACCATGGAATCCCTACAGCGCAGAAGGAGGCCAGTCAGTCCATTGAGCCAGCACCAATACCATTCGACCAAGGCCTATCTCCGTAACCCCACATATTTATCCTGTTAATCCCTCTGACACTAAAGGACAACTTAGAATGGCCAATCCACCTATCCTGCACATTTTGTTTGGACTGTGGGAAGAAATTGGAACACCTGGAGGAAACCCATGCAGACACATGCAAACTACACTCAGACAGTGATCCAAGTCAGGAATCAAACCTGGTGTTCTGAGAGAAGGTGCTAACTGCTGCGCCACCATCCCATCCCTAATAGATAGATTTGTGAAAGCAAAATACTTCAAACACTGGAAGTTGAAAAAAAATAGAAAGTGCTGGAAATGTTTAGCAAGTCTGGCAGCATCTGTGGAGGGAGAAACATGGCTGATCATCAAATTCAATATTCTGATCCTGTATATCCTCCTTTTAGCTCGAAGAGCTGTATCTAATTTCTTCTTGATATCATATGACAGACCTGCCATCCCAGGAATCAGCCTGGTAAATCTTTGCTATATTCCCCCTATAGCAAGGACATCCTTCCTCAGATAAGGACACTAAAACTGTTCATAATAGTGCAGATGTGGCCTCACCAATACCCTATATAAATGCAGTGAAAACACCCTATTCCTACTTTCAAATACTCTCTTTGAAAGCCAAATAAGAAGAGATGGCGATGATGGAGACCCTGCTGGAATGAAAGGGGCAGTTCAGGCCCATTCCACCATCCAACCGCCTGGGAGGGTCCCAATTGCCCCTTTCACTCTAGCGGGGTCTCCTGCTACTTCCCCGAAAGTGGGGAGCAACTCTAAACCTTGCCAAAATGAAACTGTACTGAGGGGGTGGGAGATGCTAGCAGACCTGGAGACTTCAGTCCTGGGCCCAGATAATCACATTACAATAAGTTTAAAAATAGATTTAAATCATTTAGCTGCTGTTCCTGCCTGTTTCCAGCAAGGTCCCAACTGTGCCGGATATCCAGCACTCAGAGATGTGCACGCAGCATGAACACATGCGCGATTCCCACAAATCGAACCACACATGATTTTCCTAAAAAATTAGTGCGGCGGGATGGGAGAATCATCCCCATGGAGTCCAACATTGGATGTGATTCCATGATTGGACAGCACCTATAAGAGTGCTAAGAATTAAACTGATAATTAATTTAAGATTATCAGTCATGCTCAAGGTGTGGCTAATCTACGTGTGCTACAATTTATATATATTCACACACATGGCCCTGTCCTTTGTAGAAAAAAGGATTATATTCATATTTTGTGCCTTTTCCAACTCAACAAAAGCTTGAGGGACAGCCAATCCCTGGTTCATTCTCCATAGCACTGTTTTGACAAATCAGTCAACCAGTTTAGTTTGAATTTTAAAATAACTTGGCAGTTAACTGTTGCCTTTTCCATGGCAATACCTCTACCAGACTATACTTGTCCACCAGTCAGCACTCTCTTCACATGCAGTATAAATTGTTATTCATTTCAGAGTTGGGACTGTTGCAAATCTGTCCTGATGAGTACATGAAAAAAATTTCAACAGCATGGCTCTTCTTCCAGCAATACAATATGCAACCATTCACCCCCATAGTGACTAAAACTCCAAAATCTGGGAACCCAAAGGATGTGAAGGGAAGGGTGGTGGTGGGGAGGGGAGTACAACAAAGGGCCCTGAAAATGTAGAGGCATCAGGGCCAATGATTACACTCCCTAGACCTGACTCAACTAAGACAGTGGTCAATGATACGGATGGAATTGGTGTTATGGGAGTGGAATGAGGGGAGGGGACCCAAAATAACTTTTTCAGTCTTCCCAATGTTTTTTGGGTCAACATTTCCTCCAATCAGGCCTGGATGTCAGACAAATAGTCTGACAAAATAGAGGCAGTGAAGGGATTGAGGCAGTCTTGGTCGTGATCTGGAGCTGGATATCATCAGTATACATGTGAACCTTGACATTGTATCTTTGGTGGGGTTGCCAAGAGCAAGTGTGTAAAGGAGAAATAGCAGGGGACTCATTACAGATGTTTGGGAAAGTTCCGTGCAGATGTTATAGTGGAGGGGGAAGTGGGGATGGGAAGTCATTGATTGTAAATGATTTTCTAGTTATGACTGGATAAGCAAGAAAGAAATCCCACACCAGCTTAGTAGTTTATTAAACTTGTTGGACTTTAACCTGATGTTGTGGGATTTCTTTCTGTTTTACCCCAGTCCAATGTTGGCATCTCCACATCATGGATAAGCAAGAGCAAGCCATGTGAGGATTCTCTTGGGCAATAATAGTGTGAAAATGCATATGGATGAGACAGAACTTCAGGACTGAAGCCTTTTTATTCAGCTTTATTTATTTATTTTTGCTCCTGATTCCATTCCCATTCCAAGCTGCTCCTTCACGCCAGACCAAATAATGTGAGGCTGGTCAGTGAGTGTTGCTTGGTTTGCAGCCCATTGCCTGAAGAAGTGTAATCCTGTTTTCCCCTGCTTTGTGTTCACCTGTTCAAATGTTTACCTGCGCACACCCTCAACGACACTGCTTCCCAACCACCCCCCACCCTCCAGCCCCACCTTAAGGGAGTCCTGGAATCGATCAGCAGATAAATGACCCAGCCCAACAACACAACATTAACTATTACAAAAAATCCTCGGACAGAATCAATATGCAAATCTAGCATCTGGGGAGGGCCCCAGACCAGACCATAGAGCTATTGCTGGACAGATTAAAATCTCACTCCATATTTCATGCATCATTCATTCAGATTCTTTACTTCCAACAAATCAAAATACTGGAGATGCTGGAAATTTGAAATAAATACAGAAAATTTGGGAGATTCAGCTATGGCTCTGAATCAAATGCTGCCTTACCTACTGTATTTTTCCAGAATTTTCTGACTTTATTCATTCCACTCTTACATTATTGGTCAATTCCATCATTATCTCACTGATCATTGACACAGGAAAACCCCCATCTGCGCTTCAGTTTTCTACACAATGTAATTTTGTAACAAGCCAACTCATTCCAACTCTGCAGCTCACACCCCTGCACCACGCTAATAATTGCTCAGACCCCTGCAGACCTCCGTCTGATTTCTGCTTCAAGGTGTTTGCATTATCTTGCAGTTGCTCTATAAATACAAAGTGCGATTCTTGTCTCACTTTCTAGCTGATGTCTTTTTTTCTTTCTGCAGCTGAAGGATGCTGGAGTCAATCGTGGAACAGTCCTGACCTCACAGCTGAGAATAACTAATTTAACACAGAAGAACAGAATCTGTGGATTGTATGATAGTGTACCCCATTTACCCACTCATCCGCTTGGGGAAACGCTACATCTAATTTAATGATGATACTGTATGTTGGCCAGGGGAATGATTATAGTTTGCAATATCGGCATAAATTCAGGTCTGGCAAATTCATTTGGACACTAATGATGCCAAGTGCAGAGAGCAACAAGTATAAAAGATCAAAAAATAATCTATTTCTCAATGGATCTGTAGTTTTGAAATTAATCTAAAACAGAATGATCAATTGTGATTTGAACCCAAATTCAGAAGCAGCCTGTTTTCAATGAAAATGATTCGCTCAATCTGTAATGTATGATTCTTACATAAACACATTGTAAATACAACCTGTTCCAATTTCATAGGCCTATGTAATATTAAAATTCTCGCTGAGCATTAATCAGCCAAATACAAGGTTGCACTGTAAATTTGCCTCTCTGAATCCTATTATAATTCCACCCTAAAGCTTGTTCTTTGCAATCATTTTGCTCAAATGGCAACTTAAGAATGTGAAGGTGGATTCTTATCTCTAGTTAGTGCACCAGCAGCATTCAAATAAAAGCAATTTTTAACTTAAGATAAAAGCAAATTCCTGCTGGAATCTGAAATCAAAAGAGAAAATGCTGGAAAATCTCAGCTGGTCTGGCAGCATCTGTAAGGAGACAGGTATTTAATTACGGGTAGATAGGTTTCTGATAAGGGAATTAAGGGCTATGAGGAGAAAGCGGGAAAGTGGAACTGAACCGCTTCAGATCAGCCATGATCTTGTTAAATGGCGGGGCAGG
Organism: Sphyrna mokarran; assembly: GCA_024679065.1. Lineage (NCBI taxonomy): Eukaryota > Metazoa > Chordata > Chondrichthyes > Carcharhiniformes > Carcharhinidae > Sphyrna > Sphyrna mokarran. The sequence goes on along the minus strand of JAGIQG010000020.1, from coordinate 44,894,044 downwards.
CTCAAAGGGCTAGATGGCCTACTCCTGTTCCTATTTCTTATGTTCTTATGAGACAAAAGAGCTGACGTTTTGAGTCCAGATGACCCTTTGACAGAGCTTTGAGTTCACCTTGACAAAGGGTCATCTGGACTCAAAATGTCAGCTCTTTTCTCTCCTTACCGATGCTGTCAGACCTGCTGAGATTTTCCAGCATTTTTTTCTTTTGGTTTCAGAATCCAGCGTCTGCACTAATTTGCTTTTACATCTCTTGACCTGCTTGCTGTCCTGAAATTGTTAGGCTGGTTGTCTGACATCCATTTTTTAACATAACACTGGATTTCTCTTCACTAATGAGTTTTGTTAACAACATGCATAAACACTGATCCATCACTGCCTTTCCTGCTTCCTATCTACAGACAACCCTTCAGGTGCCTGTCTCACTCAACTGGCTCCATCCCCTACTCACCAAGTGATTGGGCCAGATTTTGTTCTCAGTGATAAATCAATGGCTATTTACTGTTGCTGCTGCTCACAGCACCAGGGACATGGGTGCGAATCCTGGCTTGGGTCACTGTGCAGAGTTTGTATGTTCTCTCTATCTCCACATGGGTTTCCTTTGGGCGCTCCAGTTTCCTCCCACAGTTTGAAAGATGTGCTGGTTAGGTGCATTGACCATGCTAAATTCTTCCTCAGTGTACCCGAACAGGTGCCGGAATGTGGCAACTTGGGGATTTTCACAGTAAATTCATTGCAGTGTTAATGTAAGCCTACTTGTGACATTAATAAATAAACAAAACTAAAACTAATGAACATTCCATGACTTGCAATTAGATAGATATCTTGGCACAGCTTCATACTGGGGATCTGCAAACTGTGTGAACTATCTATCTCCTTACTCAATCTGATTAATCAATCAAATCTTTAGTGTAGAGTGCAGAAAGTGTCATATGGATAATTGAATTCGATGTCAATTCAGATATAGAAAGGGAAGAGAAGGAAAGGCAGAAGGGGTTACAAGAGACGAAGAGAAAAAAAAAGAAATTAAATTGCAATAATAATGTAAAACCGAAGAAATCAAACTGCATCAGAAAGCTGTTTGGCAGTAATTAAAATTTTCACACTGTTAAAAATTCTTCCACTGGAATGGGCAAAGCCTATTTTTTCTGGCATGTTTAGTTGGTATCTATCAGGTGACTGCCACAATTCTCACCATTTCAATGATCTGAATGTCTCTGTGAAAGACACCTGTTCAGGACAGCAATTTGAAAGGGCAGGAGAAGTCGGACATGGACTTCTGGATCTCTGTGCTAAACTGTGCATGTGTGATCTCCAGATGTTGCTGTCCCACGAACACTTAAATGTGCCAGATTGGTTAATCCTACCCCAAAATCTGTCCCTTGTGTTGGCCCAAAGCCCTAAAGTTCTCTCTATGTCCTCCTCCTATCTATCGCCTGCACTCCTCCCACTTTTCCTATTTCTTTTTCTCACCCTTCTTCTACAATCCCCTCTTATACTTCCATTTTTCTATTGAAGCCACTTTCCCCTCCCCCCATCATTTCTCCCTCTGGCACCATTGTCCCATTACCTCCCGACAGCATTTTGGGAGATTGTCTCAATAAATAAATCAGTGAAATTTCTCAGAGCTGCTCTTCCTTCATTGGCAATACCCTCTGCTCAAGCATGGCAGAAATTGTGGCCAAAGAATGCTGCCTGGATTGGGAGGCAGGCCTTATGAAGATAGGTTGAGGGAGCTGGGACTGTTCTCACTGGAGAGACGTAGGTTGAGAGGCGACCTGATAGAGATTTATAAAATGTTGAGAGGAATAGATAGGGTGGACTCTCAGAGACTATTTCCCTGAGCTGAAATGGTCACTACGAGAGGACACAGATTTAAGGTGCAGGGAAGCAAATACAAAGGAGATGTCAGGGGTAGGTTTTTCACTCAGAGGGTGGTGAGTGAATGGAACCGACTGCCGTCGGAGGTTGTTGAGGCAAACTCACTGGGGTCTTTTAAAAGACTTCTGGATGAGTATATAGAAAAGAATAGGATAGGGGGTTATAGATAGGTCTGTGGATTGGTGGATGTGATCGGCGTAGGCCGAAGGGCCTGTTTGTGCTGTATTGTTCTAAGTTCTATGTTCTAAAACATTGAACGGATTCAAGAGGCGGCTAGATCTAGCAGCTGGGGTGAATAGGATCAAAGGTTATGGGGAGAAAACTGGATTAGACTATTGAGTTGGGTGGTCAGCCATGACCATAATGAATGGTGGAACAGGTTTGAAGGGCCAAATGGCCTCCTTCCAATCCTATCTTCTATGTTTCTATATCCCAGCTGGAATTTTCTGTTCTAGAATCTGAATTTGATAGCAGGCATAGAAATGGGAATGATTTCTACTGTGCGGGATTGAGGGGGGGAGACACAGATGACCATGTCTCATTTTAGGCTATTTGACTCATTACACATGCATCCACAAGGAGTTTCATGATGTTTGCGGCAGGGACGAGCAGGAAGTCACTGCCCTTGTCATTATCGAGTAGGATTGAAAGTCTAGTCAAAATGTTTTGAAGTGCACCCCGACAGTTTGCGCATCCTTTCCACCTCCATCTGGCCACTGCTCCACATTTTCCCTTTCACAGACGTTCCCTAAAGAGGATCAATGCAAAGGCAACTCACAATCGATCATGGAAGATTTATACTGGTGCAAGTGCATGCAAAAGTGAACTTTCTACTTTCACTGGCGGAGAACTTAATTTGGAATGGGAACTTAATCCCAGTGAGGTAGCCTTTTGAATTAACATGCATGACATGCTAATACATGTAAAAGCGCCTCCTGACATTTTGGCATGCATGGAGAATTTCTACTGGCAAAGCAATACTGACTGAGTGGGAGCAGCTCCAAGGAATGTTCTAGCCCATGATTTTAAGTATTTAAGCTACATAAAATCTGTTATTTCAATACCAGATGATTGTGTTGAGTTAGGAAAGTGACACTGCATCTTTAACACATAAATGTTTAATTAGGGCAACTATTTATTGATAGCAATGCATGGTTATTTATTACAAACTTAATAGAATAATCATAACATTGTTATTGCAAAAAGAAACTTTGAATCATAAAATACAAAGGGTAGGATTTTCCTAAAAAAGTGGCAAGGTGTCAGGTTCAGTTAGGAAACCAGTGTGTATCTCTCCAGAAAAACAGGCAGGTTTTCTGATGAGGTCTTCCCACACTTCGTCATTTTTTGAAGGGTGTTCTGTGCCATTATTGTGAGGGGTGGTACTTAAAGACATTATAAGCCTGGCTTCACAGAGACTGTGGTGAAAGGGTGCCCCAAACCCAAAATGAATTTGAAGAACCTATGCCATCCCTGCACGCCTCCATGAACATGGGGACCGCAACCCCCCATCTTTGATGGCATGAATGCCTACCCTCCCCCCACCAAATATAACCACCAGCATGGATCCCCCCCTTCCCACTGGATTCAATAAAGATCACTAGCATCAAGACCCTATATACGCCATCCTTCCAATCTCTGTCACTTGGCACTGTGCTAGGTTGGTACTCTCAGTAAAGTTTTACAACACCAATTTTAAATCCAATCAATTTATTTGATAGCAAATTCGCGAGCTTTGATTCTATAGCCTTCGTCAGGCAAATGCAGTGTTCTAGTCTGCAATAGCACTCATATCCACATAGACAGTTACAGATTGCTGATTAGAATGCGAATCCTTACATCTAACCTGCTATTCAAGTGTTAAAGTGGCTAACAATGTGTGTGAAGGGAATCCTGAGCATTGGTTAGAGAATTGTGTATTTTCTCCAGACAGCACAGTAAGTGAGGTTTTTTGCTAACCCAGGCAAGTTACGGGGGTTACAGATAGTGTGTCATGAAGCCAAGATCCCTATTAAGACCGTCCTCATGTGTGCGGAACTTGGCTATCAGTCTCTGCTCAGCAACTCTGCGCTATTGTGTGTCACGAAGGCTCCCTTGAAGAACATTTACCTGCAGGTCGGAGGCCAAATGCCCATGACTGCTGAAATGTTGGTTGGTTGGTTCTGCCAGGTACCAGGTGTTCCCAGCCACCTGGGGGCTGCAATGGTTCCCGAGCTCCCCAGTGTGGTCATCATGTCTGGTCTCCATTTCTTGTGGCGCAAGATGTTGAGAACATATGACATTCTCAGAAGATTCGATATTATGCTGATTTTACATTTGCATGATAATCAGGTTCACACCCTTGCTGGCTGTGAGCCTGAATAGGTCTGCCTAGGAAGATTGCAAACTGTTTCGCACCTGGCACGAATTTCATTTTAGGCCTCTTGCCAAATTTTGCTGACATCGTTGGATTTGCACCAGGTGGAAAATCGCCCCCAATGTATTCAATATTTCAGCAACAATTTTGCTCAATTAATTTCAGCAAGAAGTTGTAAAAAATTGCAGTTGTGATCACAGGAATAATGGCGAACATCACTTAAATGATTCTAGAATATGTTTTAAATTCAGGTAAAGCCCAAAACACTAATCCCCGCAGTGAAATTTGCTGATACCTGTATACAGGTTATATCCTGAGCATACAAACAGGAAATACAACTCAGCAGAACTTTACCAAATAAGTTGGCATTTGTGGAACGATAGCTAAAACTGTCTATGATTCTTGCAAAGACACATTAGGTTAAAGTGACAGTTCTTACAATATGACATGAAACAATAATTGAAGTTCCAGAGACCACTGCAATTTGAAACAATGAGCTTTATTGCAAATACTTGTGAGCTTCCACACTGGGTAACATGTGCACAAATAAAGCCAGGACAAAGAAATAGCTTTAATAATTATAAAGAGATGATTTTTTTTTCAAAATTGGTAATCTACAAAAGAAACTAAATTCTCAGGATTTGTTTGTTGTAAATCATTTGATTAATACCATTAACAATCGTGAAAAGCAGACTTGCTCCCATACCAAAAGAAAAAAAACACTGGAACTCAGCAGATCTGGCAATATCTGTAAGGAGAAAAAGAGCTGATGTTTCGACTCCAGATGACCCTTTGTCAAAGCTTTGTCTGACTGCCTGCAGAAGTAAACAATGTGGTGGAGATGACCTGCTCTGACAAAGCTTTGACAAAAGGTCATCTGGACTCGAAACGTCAGCTCTTTTCTCTCCTTACAGATGCTGCCAGACCTGCTGAGACGTTCCAATGTTTTCTCTTTTGGTTTTGGATTCCAGCATTTGCAGTAATTTGCTTTTATCCAGTCTTTCTCCCATTCTCATTAAAAGTGGTACAATACCGCATTATGGTGGAATCTTATAGGCAGGGAGTTTAGCACACTTTAACATGGGAGTTCAGGGAAACAGTGTGATGACTGTATGTTTATTGTTGCGAAGTATGTTTCACAGATGGAAGGTGTTTCAAAATAATAAGGAAATAAAACAGAACAAAAACCTTATTCGTTGTTGAGCACTTTCCATTAATTATCTTTCCTATATATTTAACTGGATAGTTAAGCGACGATGGGTGCAATCAAACTAAAAAACAGGAAAAGGGTCTCTTGGCAGGGTTTGGAAAGTTAACGGTTGGGGTCTCAGCCAGTCCCAGTTCATAAGAAGTCACACACCAAACACAATTCAAAACCTGTTTGTTAAACATCTTTTCTCTCAGCTTACTCACCACCACATTGTTTATCTCTGCAGGCACTGAGAGAGCCCCAGCTCTTATTCCTCTGCAGGCACTCGACCACTCAACTCTTATTATACCTGCCCCTCTTCCCTATTTCAGTGTGACTCCTTCAGTGTAGTTCTGGCTGAAAGGAAATGAAAGAGGTGTAACCCCTTCTTAGCTCAGCCTAATGCTGTGCTGCAGAGAGTTTTCAGACCTTGGATGTTATGCTTTCAAGTTTTAAAACTATGTTTAGTTGTGACATTCTATTTTTAAAATTTCATTAATTTTCCATTTTATTCTTTTCTCATCCTTTGGCAATCTGTCCCACTTCCTGTTTATTACTTGTTGCTATTCATTTTACTATCCTTCCTATTAAACTGGTAATGTTTCATTTCTCTAAGTTTTATCCTATTGTATATTTTTCTTTTGACTGTTCACTAACTTTTTAAAAAAAATGCTTCATATTCATTATATCACATTACTTTTCCTCATGCCACTATTTTCACTGTTCCTCATAACTTTATTTTCTTCATACAAAGATAACCAGGAAGAAGCATGCTACCAAACAGAAATGGGGATGAGGAGCATATCAGCCATGATCAAATGACAGAGCAGACTCAATGGGCTGAATGGCCTAATTCTGCTCCTGTATCTTATGAACCTATGAAGTCAGCAATGAATATGAAAGTATAGAGGAGATTAAAAGTCAGAGAAAAATGGAAGAAACAAAGTCAAGGAAAACCAACTAGGAAGGAAGTGGAACAGTTGGAATACAACAGCAGCTTACAGTACAGAAAGAAGCCGTTCAGCCCTTTGAGTCCATGTTAGTTTTGCACTAGAACAATCCAAAATTAATCTCACTGCCTTTTCTATTCTCCAAAGCCCTATATCTTTCTCCACTTTAAGTCTTTAATTTGCTTTTCACTTAGAAAATTCAGTTATGTCTGCCTCTGCTAATTCTGTCAGCAAAGTATTCTCTGTTCCAACAATTCTCCACATCTCTCTCTTATGTTAGTGAAATTTTAAATTGATGCTTTATTTCATTGATTCTCCAGCAGGTCAGGATTGAAAAATTGAAAAAGCTATGGCTTGTTTTAATAATTGGAACTTTAGTGTTCTCAATTGTATATTTTTCTGTGCAACTGGGCCTGTCTACTGTGGAAATTAACGTTTCACTTCTGTACCATCAATCAGAGGCCCCACTGTTAGGTAGGTGAGAGATTGGGAGCTGCAAGTATCCATGAATACAAATTACTGAAATTCAGTGCATAAGTATAAGGTAATGGAATATTGATTCTTATCTCAATGAGGCAGGGACAGAAAGCTGAGTATGTGAAGTTGTACAGAACTAAAGAGTATTTTTCAGAAAGCACAAAATTAAATTCAGTGGACATCCAACGAGATTTGGGGGTTCAGGTGCATAGCTCCTTAAAATGCCATGAACAGGCACAGAAAATAGTCAAAAAGGCCAACGAAATGCTAGCCTTGATATTTAAAAGGCTGGAATTTAGGGATGCAGGCATTACACTGCAGTTGTATAAAACCCTAGTAAAACCCCACTGACAGTACCGTGAGCAGGAAAGGGCACCACACACTTTAGGACCTGGAAGTCTTCAAGAATGACACCTGGACTTCAGCGGTTAAGTTTCGAGGTGAGATTAGACAAATTAGGCCTTTATTCTCTCGAATTCAGAAGGACAAATATATGAATATGTTGAGAATAGAGAGAATGGTCCCTGGAAGGTTGTGGTCCAGTTGGACAGCGTGTTGGTGCAGGCTTGGAGGACAGAAGGGCCTATTCCTGTGCTTTAAATTTCTTTGTTCTTTGTGAAGGGGGGAATCTTATAAAAGTCTACAAAATACTTACAGGGAGGGACAGGGTGGAGATGGATAAACTGTTTCCATTCATTAAAGGCTCTAGGACGAGGGGCCGTAATCTAAAAATTAGATCCAAGCCATTCAGGAGAGATGTTCGAAAACATTTCTACACTTCTACAGAGTAGATGTGGAGAGGATATTTCCACTGGTAGGAAAAACTAGAACCAGAGGACACAACCTCAGGCTAAAGGAACGATCCTTTAAAGCAGAGATGCAGAGGAATTTTTTCAGCCAGAGAGTGGTGAACGTGTGGAACTCTTTGCCTCAAAAGGCTGTGGAGGTCAGGTCATTGTGTGTCTTTAAGATAGAGTTAGAGTTCTTGTTTATTAAAGGGATCGGGGTTATGGGAAAAGGCAGGAGAATGGGGATGAGAAGAATATCAACCATGACTGAATAGTGGAGCAGACTTGATGGGCTGAGGGGCCTAATTCTGCTTCTATATCTTATGGTCTTTCTCAGAGAGTATGGGGTTTGGAACTCATTTCCTCAAAATCAATCAGTGGATCCTGGTTCAATTGTTAGGTTTAAATCTGAGAGACATTTTTTTATTGATCAGGGATATCAAGGGATATGGGTCTCAGGCACATACATGAAGCTAGGCCATAGATCAACCATGATCTTATTGAATGGCAGAGTAAGCTCAAGGGGTTGATGCAAACTGCTGTACTCCAACTACCATCTTGACTAAGATCATTAACTCCATGCAGACTATGAAATGAATGTGGAGCCAAAGCAGTTCTGGCCTTTATCAAGAGAATTGGGAGACTAGATAGTTTGTTTGATTCAACAATAAAAAATTATTATATACTTCAGTCATTGCACTGGAAATACTTTGAAGGCTTTTAATACAACTGGATTTTCTTGTATTACACTGAATCAAATGGAACTACCAAAAGTTAATTTACGCCGCTGGTTGAAGAAAAGATTGATGTGTTTGAGTAATTCATTAAGAAGTTGTATGCGCCAAAGGCATTTCTAAAGATGACATTCAGAATAATTGAGTCACTTACAGTTTTAGAATTTACAGGAAATACCATTGTTTAAGAGAGAATTTATATTGTCTTATTCTCTTCACTCTTTAAGAGATTAAATGCATTGGCCAACGACTTTGACACATTTGCATTATTAGTTTCAATTTATAACTTACGCCCATCAATTTTGAGAAGAGCAAATGGTATTAATAATACTATTCCATAATATTGTGGCTTGCAGCAAGTTCCCAACAGGAACAAGGCTTTGGGGATATGGCAGCAGAAATCTCAGCTGTGCTCTGTTTAAAAATGCCCTCCTGCGGGGAGTGCAGCAGTGTTGAGATGACCCTGAGGGAGGCCTTCTCCACAGGATGGGCAAAGTGCGGCTGGTGATTGAGTTATTTAGCAGAAGCCAGGGAATAAATCACTAGTACCTCACAACTATGTGAATGGGAGGGCAAAGGTTTCTCAAGATAGAAAAATACATACAAAAAATCAAAAACAAGGGGGTTAAAAAGAAACAAAAGTGCAGTCCACTTGTTTCATAAATTAAAAATATGTTTAAGCTGAAATCACCTGCATTATTTCTAAGAATACAATTACATTAACCAATGGTAGAATCATTAGCCAAACTGAAACAAAAGCAACATGTCAGGCATAAACTCACACAAAACACACTCAGTTGCATAAACACAACAATCAACCATACCTGCATCCATTCACACACACACACTGGCTGGACTTTATATCTACAAAGTGGGTGAGATATACAAACACTCTTGTCCCCTGATGCGAATATAAACTAGGACGATGATGATATCAGGGTTGCAAATACAACATCATCATACCAGTCTCCCAAAATAGGGAAGCTCAGCAGGTATGGAAATTGTAGCCACCATTAATAAATAACAAGTTATTAATCTTGTAAATGACCCAACTGTCCGCAATTTTCTGTTGCTTGCTGTATTTTCAACACATTGGACGTGAAAAAGTTTTGCATTGTATTATGACAGCTTTAATTAGGCAGCAAAGTCCTGTTACGAGGACCATGGCTGAAAGTAGCAGCAGATTCTGCTGAGGGAGATCGCAGCTCCTTTGTGCAAAACTCATTTTGTAAATTTTTTGAACCTTTAATAAAAAATTAAAGACTGATTGTGCAAGCAGGGGCTTTTAAACCTGCACCTGTGGCCAACTTACTGTAATATGGAGATGCCGGCGTTGGACTGGGGTAAGCACAGTAAAAAGTCTCACAACACCAGGTTAAAATCCAACAGGTTTATTTGGTAGCACAAGCTTTCGGAGTGTTTCTCCTCTAGTAGCGATGCTACATGGCAATCTAGCTTACAGTCTTGATTGGGCTTTGCACCTCTGATTGGCCTTTCTTTTCTGATGCTTGATTGGAGATGAGCTGAGATAGCAGGGTAGGAACATGCAGGACCCCTCAGTTTCCAATCCACTCCCTGACCCCACAAAGAAATAAAATCCAGCTCATACACACACATATAGTCACACTCGCACACATACACACTTACACAAATGTACACATACACAAACACACTTGCACGCTCACATATACATTCAGTGGCATTGACTTATTGAGACACACATACACAATGGCTATAAATTTATGAAATGCAAAGTAGTAAATACATTCTGCATTTTAAAAGCAAGCAAGTTGCTAGGCTGCAGTATGATTTAATCAACTATTTACATCAGTAGTGCCCCAGAAACCTGCAGCATCTGTGAAATATGCTTTCATTTCCATTCAACTTTGTTCTCTGTTCTTTTCTTTTTCACCAAGTGCTGAATGGAAAGCTGCTAAGTCTCAAGTTCAAACTGGAAGGAACTGACTTTCCATTGGTTTACATCGGAGTTGAGCATGGTACGCTCTGTGAAGTTTACGTGGCCTTTCGCATCAATGAGGATGACTGTGTTTGTCCTGACAATAAAATAAATCAGACCTTTCAGTGGACTTAAAAGAACTTTGAAGTTAAAAGAGAGAGAAAAAAGTACAAAACAGAAAAGGAACAAAGTCACTAAGAAAAGCAACATAAAAAGAGATGAAATATCATCAGTGATCACCAAAGTGCTGACTGTCTGTCTCTGAGTCCAAAATGTACAAAGGCATACAGACTAAATGAATGATATCAAGTATTAACCCTTAGAGGACTATGAAGTACTTCAGTTACTGAAATAAAACCACAACAACTTCCTGTTCACCAAACCCTGCGGCCATAGAAATACTTATGGTTTTCTCTTTGTTGGTTATTCATCTTGAACCAATTACAGGATATTGGGGCTGTATATTTTTACAGCATGGGTAAATTTTGGGAAATCTGATTCGAATAGTTTGGTTGAGATTGGTATTATATGAATAGTCCAGCCCTCACAAAGGCCTCAATTTTCATCCTTGAGCCAGGAAAACTCCCAGCTTGGCACACCCACCTCGAAAAGAAGTGTCCAAAACAGTGGGATTTTCAATGTCAGAGAGAGTGTGGGCTGGAATTGGGTCAGTCTACCCATGATCAAGTTTGGAAGTGGTCGCAGGGGCTGCCAGGTGCAGAGGTAGCCTGTTTAAAAGATCCCACCTCAATACAGCGGGACTGCATTCCAGTTCAAATAAAAACACAAAGATTCTCTAAGCCTTTACACCCCTCAACTCTCCCTATACTCAATTCATAACCCCTCATGTCTCCTATGCCAAATTCTGCCCTCTCATTCATTCCTTAATGATCCCTCATGTACCTGATGACAAGTTTTACCCTTCTATCCACCCCCAATAGCCCCTCCTACCACCCATGCCAAGCTCTGTCCTTCCACCTACACCCTTTGAAGCCCTCATGCCACCTATGTCAAGCTCTGCCGTTCCATCTAATCCATGGCCCCTCATTTCCCTGTCAAGATATGGTAATTTGATGCCAACTGATCCATGATATAAGGCTGTCTTTGCTTTGCTGTGAACCCAGACAACCATTAAGCTTGCTGAAACACCTGCACCCTGGAGAAAATATTATTTGATTGACAGTTCAAACTCTGATTTCTGCTCACAATTTCACAATGTTTTCCTTAGAAAAACATAGGCTTAGAGGAGATCTAATAGAGGTGTACAAGATTATGAGGGGTACAGATAGAGTAAACAGGGTTAAGCTTTTTCCTAGGATGGACTCAAATAGCACGAGGGGTCACGGGCTTAGGGTGAGGGGGGTAAGGTATAATTTGGATGCGAGAGGGAGTTTTTTCACACAGAGGGTGGTGGGGGTATGGAATGCGCTGCCAAGTAAAGTGGTAGAGGCAGGTACTCTGGAGTTATTTAAGAAATACTTAGATGGGCACATGAACAGAATGGGAATGGAGGGGTATAGAAAACTGATTTAAAATAGGGATCATGAGCCTTGGGAGTCCCTGGGAAGTGTGTAAATAGATGATGATATTGATGTACTTGTTTTTATCCTAAAGGTGCTTTGGTCCACCTTGTTGTCTAACGAGGGGCATATACGCGATGGGTCATGAGAGGGCTGCTCTTGGAATTTTTTTTTTGAGAGTATCCCAGTGCTTCACGTCGTTAGTGTACACTTGATTTGGACTATTTGATGGGCAACACGACAGCTCAGTGACTATCGCTGTGCTGTGCAGATACATGGATTTGGGCCTGTGTCTGTGGGAGTTTGCGCATTCTCCCCGTGCTTGCGTGGGTTTTCTCCGGGTGCTCCGGTTTCCTCCCACATCCCAAAGATGTGCTCTTAGGCTAATTGGCAAAACAAATTCTCCCTAAATTGTCTCAAATTTGGTTTTTATTCCATAGATCTATAAACATGGACAGGGATCGCGGGTAAAGGTGGGAACATCAGGGTGGCGGCGCGGGCTCATTGGGCCGAAGGGCCTGTTTCCCGTGCTGTTTTGTTCTTTTTTCTTTGTTCTTTGTTTATTTTAACAAGGTTAAGTAGTTCTAAAGGTTTTGGTTTTGTGTTTAAAGGATTTGGATGTTTTGACACTTTTATTGATTAGAGTGAGTTTTTTTTCAACAAAATAAAACATTATGAACTAATTAATTTTTACAGCTATTTTTACACAACTACTGTCCTAAGGATTCAAAGTTCTATACAGTTTATAGTGGAGCAATTGGCTTGGAAGTTCTATAACTCCTCATGGAGAATATGAGGTGAACATAACTGTTTTGAGGAGCCGTGAAACACAACTTTCAAAAAACATGGTCCAATGAGAGACAGGGGGAAAGAAATATAGGCCAGAATTTCACGTTTCTCCCACTGGCAGATTTACAGCTGGGTGAGTGGGAGGAGGATGAAATTGAAGGAACAGGATTCCCTCCAAGTTCATGCCTACCCCACTTCACATTGGGGGTGGGCAGAGCCTCGGACATAAGCCCACCTTATTTGAGGCACTTAATTGGCAATTATTGATGATTTGAGCATCCTTTCCTGCTCAGCCTCAATCTCCTGATGGGCAGATTTACCTGGTGTGGGAGCAAGCCAGAAAAGGGTCGGGCCTAGATCTTAGGCAAGAATGGAGAAGTCTGTAACTGGCGGCTCCTTCTGACTGTGGGCACACCTCCCTTAAGCTTCAAAGGCTCCTCTCTTTGTTCCCCTGGCCTTTCTTCAAACACTTCAATCACCCCCCCTTTGCAATCTCTTGGCCTTCCCTACCTCCTGCTTTGGGACCTCTTAGCCTGCTTTGTCCTCCTGCTTCAAGATGTAGATTTGTGTATGTTGGTGTGTTTCCTCTTCAGTTCACTGTAGTTCTTGTCAATGCAGAGACTGGAAAGTTACTTTCCTAAGGCAGGACACCCTCAGTTCAACATGAAATAGCTACAGGGCACTTGGAGTCAGCGAGAATGTGTTCCCCACCAACTCTTTGAATGGCTGGGAGATTCCACCACCTGAAAAATTCAGGCCATGGAGACAGATAGTAAGAGTTTCTATAGATAACTAAATGGGAACGAGTGGACAAAGGTTCTTCAGAAAGTGAGTCTGGGATTTAATAATAGAAAATAAGGAGGTGGCAGATGAGTTGAACTGGTATTTTCCATTAATTTTCCCTTTTGAAGATACAAGTAACGTTCCAAAAATAGCCGTGAATCAGGAAATGGAAAGGAGGGAGGAACATGTTGGTGTGGGTTTCCTTCAAATGCTCTGGCTTTCTCCCATCTTCTAAAGATTTGCATGTTTGGTGGATTGGTCATGCTAAGTTGCCCCTCAGTGTCCCACAATAAGTAAAGTAATGTTTATTTATTAGTCACAATCATGAAGTTACTGTGAAACTCCCCTGGTTGCCACACTCCTGTTTGGATCAGTCAATTTTTCAGACTGTGGGAGGAAACCGAAGCACCCAGAGGAAACCCACGCAGACATGGGGAGAACCTGCAAACTCCACACAGACTGACCCAAGCTGGAAATTGAACCCAGATCCCTGATGCTGTTAGGCAGCAGTGCTAGCTGCTGTGTCACTATGCGGCCCAGCCACTATGTGGCCCTAGATGTGTAGGTTAGGGGGATTAACAGGGTAAATATGTGGGGTTATGGGAAGTGAGCCTGAGTAAGATGCTCTGTCAAAGAGTCGGTGCAGACCGGATGGGCCAAGCGGCCTCTTTCTGTACTGCAGGGATTCTTTGATTCTATTCAATAAGCATGCACAAGTTAGAATCACCAGGAAAGTGATACAGAGTAAAACGTTGGAAGTGTGAGCTAACAAATCCCTGAGTCCTGATGGCTTCATTCTAGGACTATAAAATGACGGGCTGAGTGGCCTACTCCTGCTCTTAATTCAAATATTGAGGAGTTGAGTACCAGATGTGGGCATTTGACAGGGGTCAGCCTGCACCCTTCAAAGGCATTCCTGGAGATCAGACATCTGGGGCAGGGGTCAGGAATCCTGAGATTGGAACACTCTGTAATTTTTAAAGGGCTCCAGGTCATCTTGACTCCGTGAAAATCCAGGCCATGATATCAAACGATACACACAATAAAAACACGTTGCTTTACTTGAAGTTTAGCAATCGGGAAACCTTGAGGGACAATCTTGCCAAAACAGTCAATATATTCAAGAGGCAGCTGGATATAGCACTTGGAGTGAATGGGATCAAAGATTATGGGGTGAAAACAGGATTAGGCTACTGCACTGAATGATCAGCCATGATTGTAATAAATGGCAGAGCAGGCTCGAAGGGTCAAATGGCCTCCTCCTGCTCCAATCTTCTATATTTTTACAACATGTTTCATCAGATCCTGCTGAAATTAAGAGCAGGATGATTATCAATTTTGGAACTAGCTTCCTGATTCAGCCAGGTTGAGAGGCTCAGCTCCCAGCCACTTTGCCAAAAGCAACAATCATTCAAATGAGGAGACAGCACCAGGTTCGTGCACATAGCATCTTAGAACGTGACTTCATTAAAACATTAACATTAAGGAGCCACTCCCCCCCCCAACCCATTTACTGAGATAGATAGAGTTGATTGTCTACCCCATTATCTTGTCTCTATTAAAACCCAAAGTGGGCAGCTTGACAGGGTTTGGATTTGGGAAATGCTTTACATTTTATCTTCTCATCCAACTCAAACCAACCCATTAGAATTACTCCCAATGTTGCTTTCTGTTAATGTCTAAGTTGCAGACATTATAAGAACAAGGCAATATTTCACATGGAAATTGTAATCTAATTTGTAAATTGAGGGCACCAGCTAATTAAAGTAATCAACCTGCTTTTCAAGTCTATTTAAGAATCCTCTTGTACGATATGGACAGTTTAGTCCATTATTACCTAGCTCTGATACCACTGGTGAAATAGAACAATGCTGACTCTAATTCAAGTGGAAGAACTCACCGGGTGCCGTAAGAGGAAGTGCGAACAAACAATGCTGATATCTCCTTCAGTATGGGACGAATGAAGTCCTGACCTTGCTCTTCTATATCAGTAGCTGGCATTTGGCTGGTAATAAAATAATAATAATCAACTGTCAAACAGTTCTTCTGAAATAAATCAAATAAGTTTTCTTTCCATTAACTTTACCACAATAAGGATCCTATTTGACACAACACTTAGAGTCTGAATTTAAATTGCAACCTTGACTAACAGCCAACCTAAAATTGCTCATCAGATAGCATCTCAGGCATTGATGTTAATACTGGATAGCGTAAAAGGATTGGCATAGTAAAAATGGGCAAATCTTAAAAATTTAAAACAATATTGCTTGAGAATGTCAGATCAATGGCGTTCACCCACAAATGTTTAACAAACTTGTGAATGTGTTGGTTTAATATAAGTATTAAGTTCTTTATTTTAAACAGACTGACAGCATGTAAACAGTGCATTCAGAAAGGCAGAATATGTTCATTTGTATGTCAACTACACAGCATCTACTGTATAGTTTTTATTTTTGAGCCTGCCATAACATTGCATTTAACTTGTGACTTTAATTTGTGCAAGAAACTATGAAGGGTCGTGAATGAAGCCTAGCCCATCACTCAAAAACCGGCTTCCCATCCACTGACAATGTCTACACTTCTCACTGCCTCTGAAAAGCAGCCAGCGTAATCAAGTACCCCACGCACCTTGGACATTCTCTCTTCCACCTCCTTCCGTTGGGAAAAAGATACAAAAGTCTGAGGGATGGACCTACCTCACATTAGGTTGATCTTTCTCTACACCCTAGCGATGACTGTAACACTACATTCTGCACTCTCTCCTTTCCTTCTCTCTGAATGGTATGCTTTGACTGCATAGCGCACAAGAAACAATACTTTTCACTGTATACTAATACACGTGACAATAATAAATCAGACACAGTCAGAAACAAATAACATTTAAATGTTAGCCTAGATTATGATTCCATGTCCTGCAATGGAGGTTAAACAGACAACCTTGGAAATGGAGGTGAAGGTATTCAGGGAGGACAGTGCAACCTTACTGAGATCCAAAATAAAAAGCTCTCTTCATAAGAGTTCATAATCACAGTTCCATAGCAGAGCCTTGTCCAAAGCTGTTATTATTCTGCTGTAGAGACCATCACAGCTAAGTCTGATTCTGATCATGCCCTGTGTCCATGTGCATGTTTCAGACAGGTGTAGTTAAAAAATGAGGAAACAAGGACTGGTCTGTGGGTGTTAAGGTTCACTTTGCTGCTGTTTGCTGTCTTAGCCAAGATCAATTAAACTGCTGGTCAAACCAGGGTCTTTTACTGTGATGGCTTTGTACTAATAATGGCAGTGCCGTATTGACGAAACCATTTGAGAAGTTCCTTTTTAACTTTTGATTTCTACATATTTAAAGCAGTTTTGGGATAAATATTGTAAATAGTACTTACAAATCCTCATTATTCAGCACTTTGATGAGTTCTTGCACCAAGTTCTCTGGAGAAAGTTCATCGCTTCGATTAATTACATCTGCGAAAAGTTTTTTTCCCAAAACAAGTTTTTTCCATGGAGTCTCAAGAAGACTGTTAGAAAGTCCATAAATACCTAGGGATGTAAAAAATACATAATAGTTACAAGAAAGACTCCATTAATCTGACTGAATGCAGAAGTGTTTACCTCTAGAGTCCCATTGCTGGCTCAAATAAGATGCCAAATTTCCAGTCTTTCCATGCTCGCCACTCTTTTGAAGGTCCAGGAACCATTTATGACTGGACTAGTGGCAGTGCCAATGGCAACTCCATGATGCAACATCACTTTTGTGCAAATGCAGCAACCCAAACACTCAGAAGGTCACAAACAGCAAACTGAGTCAGCACTGCCAATCTCTGAGGCTTCATTTTCAATTTTGGTTTGGGAATCTGAGAACAAGTCATTTCTGGATCCCAGTCCCAAGATCTAGCGGCATTGCCTACGTGACACTATCTTTAAACATTAATGCCCTAATCAGATTGGAGGTGAGCTTGATGCCCAATTAAGAGTGAAGAATTCTGCAAGGAAGCGGAAGATGCCTATTGGAAGGGGAGGATCAAAGGTAGATGGCAGCCAAAACAAGATCTGGCACTGCCTGGCACAAGGTAGAAGGCAGATAATTGCAGGATTAGAAGTCTCAGCCCTCAGAGTTGAAATACCCAGCCAAATGTTACTGTACCCAATCTGACAGCACAAACCCCAGAGGAAAAATCTCTGCAGTTCCTTACATTGAACCTGCCAGCTGTGTAATTAATATGCACAGGATATTTAGGGTTTGACGATTTCTGATTTGAAATTTGTTACCTGGCCTGCTTGGCCCATTAACAAAACTACAAAAGCACTCAATGGGTATTTAATTTAACAACAAGAAGTCTCAGAACATCAGTGAGTGCTGCTCCATTCACCTGATGAAGAAGCAGTGCTCTGAAAACTTGTAATTTCAAAAAACCTGTTGGACCTTAACCTGTGTTGTAAGAATACTTACTGGGTATTGAATTGGAGACAGTGGATTCTCCACACTGCCTTTGAAAATTTCATTGCTTTCTGGAGGCATTGCAATCTATTAACACCTTCCAAGAACATAATTTTCAATGTACACTGGGCTCAACCCCTTCCACAACTGATAATTTAGCACCTTGAATTCACAATCACAGTCTCTAGATGTTATGGGAAAGAGTCTTCAAAAAATGCCCTATAAATACAAATCTACAAATGCTGAAAGGCACCAACATAGAAATACTCAAAAAGTAGACAAGCAGGAAAATAATTCACCTCTTCACCTGAAAGTTAAAACTTCATGATCAACTGTAGACCTCTGGTTCGTTGCCCACATACCAATCCTTCAAATTCACATGTTAAACTTAAATTGCAAGTATCAACAGGCTATTGAGTTCGAGCAACATCACAGATAAATCCCTTTTTAATTCTCAAACATCCACACGAACATATTTTTCAATGGGAAAGGACTAGGGAATCCTGAGAAGCTTTCAGGGAGTTGGTTGACGATTTATCTTGTCCAGTTAAAAGATGATAAAACTAACTATTGAGATACTGGCCAGAATTATCTGACCTTGCCCACGGCTGAGATTCTCCAGTCCCAATATGCCAAATTCTCCATTCTCGCTGGCAGCAGTAGCAGGGCATACAAGAGATCAGAGAATTGCAGCCACTATCATTACTCCAGAGATATCAACAAACTTGGGAGGAAGTCTTTGTGGTACAGTGATCATTACCTCTGGGCTAGAAGTCCCAGATTCAAGTCCCAATCAGGACCTGATGGCCATGGAAAGTATGTTCATAACATAACTAAAGAGGTTGATTACAAGCCTGGAAATCCATTCAATAAACCTGATAGCAGTTGGTAAGAGCAGGATCATTTCCTGATCAGCCACATGGCAGTAAGCAATGGAAAACTACAGCAGTACTTTGCCAAGTATTATCACAGACCAATCCAATGGAAGCCCATGGTCGTCACGGCCCTCTTTGGGACATGAAGAAAGAGGAGGATCAATGAATTCAGCACAGACTATAGATTGGAAACAGGGACATTTCTGGAACATATGCCTTTATCATTCAGTGCTGAATTGTTTGAGGAGCAACTTTGTGATCTGGATCATGGATCAGCAATGGCTGGCAAACATATTAGAAAGTGGCTTTTGGTTTTAACTTGTTAAGAAAACATACACTGCCATTTTGCTATCTTACACATCAAACTGAAGTGGCGTTTGTCAGATTGGTAGCCATCTTCTAGATATTGCTAAATTTAGTTTTAAATCATAATTAGACAAAGAATTCCAATGTTGTTTATCTAATTTTGTAAGGTTGAATTATTCAGATTCTAGAGAGAATAAATGTAATTTCTAAGGAGTCACAAGAGCCATCCTGCCCATTCTGCATCTGACTTCTCATATCTTTTAAGAAACTTGTTAATAAATTTATAAACTCAAACCTGGCTCCAGTGCTTTGGGCTCCTGGCCACTTTTACTTCCATAGTAGCACATCGTATCTCCTTTGGTTTTACTGTAAGAGAAAAAAATAATCTAAGAACTAGTTTTGTTTTGCACAGGATTTATTATAACAGTACACACTGCATAATTCAACACACTGCATCACCTCTTCACATGTTTTGAATGGCAGCACAATTATTCGAACACCTTGGAACATTCGGTGCTGTTGCTTTGATGATCATAATACACGCAATTAGATCAGTGAAGTGATCGGTGGAACAATACTTGAGTCACCCAAGCCCCGCTCTTGTTTTATAGAGGATTTTCTTTAAGAACACTCAAATCTTTCAGAATGGAAATGGATTTCTTCCTCCAATTTTCATTGCAAATGATCTTCTCCAGAATGGCACAAGCTTATTTTTCGCTTCAGGGGCAGATTAAGTATCATGATGAGTCCTCGAAGAGTCATATTTAGCGATACATTTAAATCATTGAGTATATCACCTGTGCTGATGTTCACCAACTGACCAAAGTCAAGATTTTATCATATAAAAAGCGTGACTTCAGAAACTTGCTCTGTGGACTTCTTAGTGTCTAATCTATAGCTTGTAACCATAATGTGACAGTTAACAGGTAAAACTGGTGGTCAAGTTGCCAAAGTAATTTACAACAAGAGAGAGATACCGAGAAGCATTAATACTGGAAGTAAGTGTTGTGAACAGAACATTCTGTGCAGGATTTAAAAAAGAACATTTTTGAATTTTTCATTTTTATAAACAAAAGAACACACATATAAAACTGCACAGTACAGCACAATCATTTCACCATAGGAAACCAACACAGTCAGCTTGACTAATCTGCCGTTTTCACATAAAAGAAAATGAGTAACAGGTTGGGGAGAGAAAGGACAAATGCTGTAGAAAAATAGAACGGAGGCACACACCTTCATGTGCGCCATATTAGAGACAGAGCTACATGCTCTGTGAAAAGCTGTAGGAGTAAATCTGATATTATAGAACTTGTGTATTTCAGATAGGGACCCCACACATTTTGGAATTAGTCTGGCTTAGATCAAAGTATATAAGTTAGGAATTTCATTGGGATACATGCCATCATAATTTTGTGCCAATTATATACAGAAGATAACAGCATTAATCCCAGAGCACAAAATATTTTTCCATGCTGCAAATGTTAGAATATTATACAACCCTTTTTTCATTGACATCATTTATCTGGAAACTCAAGAATCATAAACACAGGATCCCTCTCCAAGGTCATATCAAATATTTTTCCAGCTATTTAAATATACAAAATCAACAGCTTTTAATTTTAACACAAGACCAGACACAGTGAGTTTAGTCCCCTATTACCAATTTTCATTTTTGGCACAGTAGGGATATGTTGGATATGTCATTTTGGTTCTTGGACGGTAAGACTTTTCCCACTGGGAAATACTGGCGTCAAAATGCAGGGATGTTTTACTAAGAATAAAATATCTAAGTTGTAAGTATCTCAAAAAAGAATGTCTTGGGACATCATATTGTTGACACAGTTGCTCATAAGATAAAACAAGGAGGCCCCTCAAACAGGTTTCCCCAGTCCTGTGAGTCCTCTATCTCTCCAAATGTCAAAACCATGGCCCATGAGATCTGGAGGAAAATCTAGATTACGCAGTATAGGGTCAACATTGATCTGTACGGACTATTTTCCACTTTCTCAGAATGTTGGTAATTATTGATACAATCTTAAAATCTCTGAGAAACAGCAGAGTTAATAAAGAGTATTCAGACTGACCAGCGTCAACACTGAGCCAAAGAGAAGTGGGGTCCCCACTTATCCATTCTCCTATAAACCGAAGAGGCTAGCTTGTACAACTTTATATTTGGCACACCAAGACTCCCTTCTGAACTTGGAAGTTGTAATTTGAATCTTGCATCTTGATGCCAGTATTTCCCCAGTGGGTAAAGACTTGCTGTCCATGCAACCAAAGCGAATAATTAGTAAGTATTATGACACATAATGTTCTAGATCCAATATGAATATGCAACAGATTCTGCAGACTTGGGAAAAAGGCCTCAGATGGAATTTTGATGAACTTATCTGGGAGAACGAAAGTAAAATCTCAGTCTGTAACAGAATGAAGGAGACTCAACTAAAGATTCAATTTTAGGTGAAGTCTCTTTTTGTTCCATAATGAAGATGCTAAATATCCCATTAATTTCCTTCAGGACCTTAGCAGAAAGTAAAACTGATAGCATCTGTAGATGATTCAGAAATCTAGGTGTAATACATTTCTTTTAAACCAGTGCTGTCCTGCCCAGTCATGGTGTAGGTAAAGTGAAGAGGCAATGTAGATTCTACTTTCTAGATGCAAGTAAGGGGTAAAATTTACCTCATACAACTGAAAGAATGAGGGGGAATAGAAATATCTAGTTAGGCAAACTCTGAAAGGGGCAAGAGGAGGAGGTCTGCCCCTAAGCCTTCCCAATGGCATGGCCTCAGATTTAACTAGATTTATTTTTTAACTTGGGTAAGGAACCAAATTGATCCATAATGTCAATAATTGCAGATTTTCAATTAAAAAAAAATGTAACACATCATCAATGTATAACATAATCTCATGCTGCTTTCCATCAATAGCCAAGCCTAACACCAAAGGATTATGTCTAATTGCCTCAACTAAAGACTCAACAGCAATTTCAAACAACAACAGGGATAATAGGAAACCCTATCTGTACCCCCGCTGAAGATTAAAATTGTTAGATCTATAATTGTTCGTGAGAACTGCTGTAAGTGGGTTTTTGTAAAGCACTTGTATCCACTTATGATACTCCTTCCCTCGCCCAAATTTCTGCAGTGTACGAAAAAAAGTTCCATTCCAATTGAACAAATGCTTTCTCTGCATCCAATGAAATCACTAAGCTGTCTGTTGCTTGTTTTTGAGAAACCTGAATGATATTTAATAATCTCTGGACATCGTTACATGAATTGCAGCCTCTTATAAACCTTAAGACCAAAAACCCAGTCTGATCAACTTGGATAGTTAAGGGAATACTTTTTTCTAGATGCAATAGTACTATTTTAGATAATAATTTCAAATCTACATTTAAAAGAGAGACTGGTTATAGGATGCAAGATCTGGATTCTTACATGTCTTCTCGAAGTGACTGAAGCATTTGAAGCAGGTCACTTCTCTAAGTGACCTGCTTCAAATGAATGATTATGCATACTAATCAGAAGCTCTATTAGCATGCCTTTGAATTCATTATAAAGTTCACTTTCAAAACCATCAGGTCCCTAAGCCTGAATTTTGGGATCAGACTGAAGATCCCTCAATGCACTTCCCTCTTAGAAACGACAGCATTTAAGATCGAACTTTGGTTTTCAGAAATATATGGGAGTTGAAAAGAAAAGGAAAATAATTTCATATGCATTAATGCATCTCCAGACTGATCTGTTTGATACGAAGTGACATAAAAGCTTTGAGATGCCTTATTAATACCATTGGTCCTTAACCTCCCATTGCTCTTTGAGTCTAGTGCAGAAGAAATAGTCCAAGGGTCTACTTTCTTCTTTGTAAGAAGAGTAAAATATCTACTCAGTTTATTTCTAAACTCAGGTAATTATTGTTTTGTAAATTTTATATTTCTTCCAGCATGTTCAATCAACAGGGAATCCAGCGCCTTTAAGATTGCATTAACTACTTTGAGCACCAAATGGTTGGGATTCTTACCATATTCCCTTTCTGTTTCAGCCACTTTTACTTCTAGCTGGTGCTGTTGCTCCAGCATTTTATGTTTTCTGTTGGCCAGATACGAAATGACCAGCCCTCTCGCAAAAGCCTTGCAAATCTCCCACAGAATTGAGGGGTTGACTTCAGCAAGAGAATTGGTTGAATTAAAACAGTCAAATTTGGATTTGAAGTATGAAGTCAAGTTTTGATCTTTAAGCAAAGATGGGTTAAAATCTCCACAATTTACATTGTAAATGTATCCCCTTGAGTGAAATAGGAGTATGGTCAGAGATCATAAGATGGCCTATAGAACAGGGAACCACTGAATACAACATTGATTTTGGCATGAAAAAATAATCAATTTTAGTATTACATTGGTGTGGAGCAGAAAAGTAAGTCTTTGACCTTAGGATGTAATATTCTTCAAACACCAAACTATCCCAATTCTTTGCATACAGATACTAATGCCATCGCTTGTCAAGTGGGTGGATTCCTGGGTATGGGAAGTTTGATCATCAATGGATTTAGAAGGCAGCTGAATGCCCCTCCTATGAAAGAAGTTGTTAAATGTAATTCAACAAATCCATAAAGACTTCAGTAGCAAAATCAGGACAATAATTTGGAGAGCCATACACATTCATTACCAAATACTTTCCTTACGCAGCATTCCTTTAATGATCCCCTTCATCCTTCTATATAGCAGATTTTTATTAATCAAAATTGCAACCCTTCAGCAACTAGTCGAAAACAAGGCAGAAATCTCTTGTCTGACCCAATTCCATTTCAAATGTTACTTGTCGCTAAGAAGAGTTTCCTGCATCGAAGAAATGTCAACTTTCTCTTTTTTGAGAAAAGACATCTGGGCAGAGGGGGGGAGCTGGATTTTCTAGCCTCCCTTGTAGTGTGTTACTCAGGAGACAGTGCATCATTCACAGGGTCCCACTGCTGTTAATGGGATTTCTCACTGACTGCATCCCAGGCTGCTCAGAAATCATGGCAGGGGTGCTCTGTTGGCAGGACCAGAAAATCCCACTGGCAGTAACAGCTGGAAAATTCCAGCCAGAATCTTTTTTCTTTTAATAGAATTTCCCATTGACTGCACTCCATGCTGTCAGGAAACCAAGCAGAATTTCAATGTAGCTACTGCCATTACTTACTCAGTGGAAGAGAAAATGGAATATTGGCATGAAAAACTTGGCCTTTTTTCTGACACTGACTTTCACCTCCCACTTGGGTGTGCACCAAAATATGCCCCCTGCATCTCCAGCTATGCAAAAAGCACCAGTGACACATTATATAGTCGTAAATACAGTCTGTATCATCACAGAAATACCAGTTATCAACTAATGATTCTTTAAACCCAAATAGAAACACAAAATAACCTTTCCAAGCCACAAAGCAGTCAATCTTAAACCATTAGCACTCAGAGGTTTTCTTCATTGAATGTGAGCCTTTGATGGACTATGCAAACATACCTTTCATAATCATACCAAACTCTTCAAAAAAAAAACAAAATGTAATACAAAGAAGAAGAGATGAGGTGTCCTCTCTGCAATGTAACCTTGTCTATTGAGATTGAGGTCATGTGCCCATCTTCCAACAGAGGAACCATTCATATTTATCATGTCACTGAATGAAGAAGACCATAAGATATACACATCTATGAAAAGTGAATATACAGAAAAGAAAGAAGTATATGTGTCATACAGCACTGGTATGATACAACCTGCAAAGTATATTCCATAACTAAAAGGATATGGAAGGATATTATTTATTAATGACATTCTTAACTACAATACTCGTTGCATGCCCAGTTACTGGAGCATCCCTGTCAGAATAATAAATATCATTGCAGATCAAATGAAAATATAATGAAAAGGGGCAAAGTCCAGACTTTACAGTCAACCAGAGTCTGTTACTAATGATGTTCTGTTGAGTTATCTGAATTATTGTTTTCCATGGAATTCATGAAAGCCATGGCTTTAGTCAGGGTATCAAATGTTTTTGCTGAGTTGTTGAATGGCATCCTCAGTTTGGCAGGATACAGCAGAGCACATTGTGTTCCAATGGCCTTTAGTCATCTTCTAACTTCATCAAAATCCTTGTGTTGCTGAAAAATCTTAAGAGAAAGAGACCTTTGCTCCATCATAGAGCAAAGCCCCATTATATCTAGTTGCCTTCATCACTTTTTGGCAATCTTTGAAGTTATGAAAATGCATAACTATGGGCTGGAATTGTTGATTGTCCCTCCGTCTTAAAGCAAATAAACAGTGTACCCTTTCTAATTTAATGTACTTGGCTTTCATTTTTATGTTGAGAAAGTGTAGCCAGCTCTCCAAAAATTTATCTGGAAGTTTATCCTCAGCTTCTTCTGACAAACCGATAATTCGAATATTTTTCTTCTGGCCTTGCTTCTCCTGATTGTCTAGGTATTCTAACATTTGAACAGTTGTTTTTCCATGGAAGGAAAAACTAAGGAAGTTGCATTTTCGACAGCAAAAATTCTCTCTTCAGCTGTATCAAGCCTTTTACCAGCTGCAGTTCTAGAGCATGAGCACTCATATTTTGTGCTAATAGACCGAGCTTCTCGCCAATGACCTTGACAACATTAGCAATTGACAGTAATGCCTTTAAAACTGCTGAGTTAAAATCTGGCTCATTCACCTAGTCACCATGTTGAAGCATTAACTCCACTCCAGTTGTCTCAGGCTGCTCTTTCTTGTTGGTTTTCTTAATATTTCTCAGCATTTTGTCAGCAAAGTTTGACCAAAAATATTCCAGGGACAAAATGTGGAGTTTCCACTCCTAAATTAGCCAAGTACAAGTTATATGAACACATTAAATGAACTAATTTCTGGCTGCATAGTGCCAGGGCTCACAGGAAACACAGCTATTCCTATGCTTGCATCATGTGCCTCCCCCCTCCCTCCATCATGACCTCTGGTGCAGGAATTTTACTATTTAGATGCTCCTATTACTTTGAATGTGCATCAAGCTGTAGATTCAAACAGATCAAGGTATTGTGATTGAGGATTCAGCCACCAGTGGTTGTCAGGCATTTATTTCTAAACTGACAAGCTCAGAAACTATAAACAGGACAAATCGGTAAATTGCAATGAAAGTGTAAATAGAATTTGGTTCATAGCTATATTTGCCAAATGGGCTTTATGTATCCTGACCTCTGTCTAGTCTTTTATAATCCCAAGATTGCTGGTGAATTTTCAAAGTATTCAAATTTGTAAGTGTCATTAGAGGGGAAGGTTAGCATTGTGGATTGGCTGGACTAGTAATCCAGATCATCAGGATGATGCTTGGGAAATCCAGGGATCGAATCCCACTATGGCAGCGAATGAAATTTTTAAAAAATCTGGAATTAAAACCATTATTGTAAAAACTCATCCGATGCACTAATGTCCTTTTGGAAAGGAACTCTGCCAGCCCATTGCTAGGACACACTCAGCAGAAATGGCAGTATAGTGATATACAGGCAGAAGGAAGTTGTCCGAAGAGTCCTCAACAGCATCTCACAGCATGAGATCAAACATGGGCAAAGAAATGTCCTGCTGATTACCATGTAACAACAACCACCAACACCCCTCCCCCCCAACTCCATGAAGAACACCATTTGGAGGGGGAACTGACAGGAGCGGGGTGTGGGGGTGATCTTCAATGTCATTGAGTTGGTCGAGCTCTAGAGATAAGACAATCTTCAGCCAGAAATGCCAACATGGTGATTCATCTCAACAGCATCATAGATACCAGTCTTCAGTCATTTTGATTTACTTCACATGATATCATATGAATGGCTGAAGGCACTGGATACTGCAAAGCCTATGAGCCATGACAATATCCTGGCCCCTATTCCAGTGCCAGTTCCAATATAGTTACAAGAGTAGTATCCACCTAACAATGTGGAAAAATGCCCAGCTATGTGCTGTACACAAAATGTTGGATAAATTTAACCTGACCAATTACCACCCCACCAGTCTGCTCTTGATTTTTGGTGAAGTGATGGAAGGAGCCATCATCAGTGCTGTCAAATGGCACCTTCTTAGCAACAACATTTTTACTGATGCTCGGTTTGGGTTCTGTAGGGCCACTCAACTCCTGACCTCTTTACAGCTTGGGTTCAAACATGGACAAGAGAGTTGAATTCCAAGGAGTGACTGATCTTGACATCAAGGCAGCATTTTAGTGAGTGTGACATAGAATTGAATAGAACCTTTGCAGTACAGAAGGAGACTATTTGGTCCCTTAAGATTGTATCTATCCAACAGAGCATCTATCTGACCCAAGCTCACCCCCACCTCCTGCAAAATCCCTGTAACTCCATGCATTTATCCCGCTAATCTCCCTTATATACATATCTTGGGTCACAAAGGGTCAATTTAGCATGCCCAATTCCCCAAACTATCTTTGGACTGTGGGAAGAAAACAGATCTTCTAGAGAAAACCCACCACAGACCTGGGAAGAACATGCAAACTCCGCACAGTGATCCAAGCCCTGGGATTGAACCTGGGTCCTTATCGCTATGAGGCAGCAATGCTAATCATTCTGTCACCATGCTAGCACTATCAGATATCAGGGAAACTTAGCAAAACCCAAGTCAATGGGAATCAAGAGAAAAAAATCTCCACTAGCTGGAGTCATACCTGGCACAAGGGAAGATTGTTGTGGTTGTTGGAGGTCAATTATTTTAGCTCCAGGACATTACTGCAGGAGAGTCTTAGGATAGTGGTCTAGGCTCAACCATCGTCAGCTGTTTCCCTTCCATCTTAAGGTCAGAATTTGGGATGTTTGCTGATGATTACACCATTCACAGCTCCTCAGATACTGAAGCAGTCTAAGTCTAAATTCAAGACCTCAACAATCCAAACTAGAACTGACAAGTGGCAAATAACTTTCATGCCAAACTAGTGCCAGGCAATGACAATCTCCAACAAGAGAGAACCTAATCATCACCCCTTGATATTCAATGGTATTACCATCATTGAATCCCCTGTTATCAACATCCTAGTGGTTACCATTGACTAGAAACTGAACTGGAGAAGCCACATAAACACTGGCTACAAGAGGAATTCAGAGGCTAGAAATCTTTCAGTCATCCTGACTCCACAATCTGCAAGACACAAATCAGGAGTGTGATCAGATACTTTCCCCTTTCCTGGATGAGTGCAATTCCAACAATGTGTAAGGAGTTTGATACTATCCAGGATAAAGCAGTGGCTTGTTTAGCATCCCATCCACAAAAAATTACCACAGACGCACAGTGACAGTACATGTACAATCAACAAAATGGAATGCAGCCACTCTCCAAACTCATGACCACTTCTACGTAGAAGAACAAGGACACAGATACATGGAAACACCATCAGCTGGAATTCCTTCCAAACCACTCACCATCCTGATTTAGAATCACAGAATCCTACAGTGCAGGAGGCCATTTGGTCCATTGAGTCTGCACCGACCACAATCCCACCCAGGCCCTATTCCTGTAATCCTACTTATCTATGCTACAAACCCCCACCCCCCTGACACTAAGGGATCAATTTAACATGGTCAATCACATCTTTGGAGTAAGTAGTCACAAACACCAGGTTATAGTGCAACAGGTTTATTTGGCAGCACGAGCTTTTGGGGAACTGCCACTTCATCAGGTGGTGTAGGATATGTTTCACAAACAGAGCGTATATAGACACAACCCCAATTATAAGATAATGATTGGAATGCAAATCTTTACAGATGCAGACAATGTGAGTGTGACATGAACCCAAGATTCTGGCTGAGGCTATCCTCATGTGCAGAACTCAACTGGGATCTCGGGTTCATATCACACTATCTGTAGCCCCTACGACTTGCCTGGGCTTGCAAAATCTCACTAATTGTTCTGGCTGAAGACAATTCATACCTCTTTAACCTGTGCTTAATCCTCTCTCTACTCACATTGTATGCACCTATAAAGATGTGAATACCTGTTAAGACTTGCACTCCAACCATTATCTTGTAATTGAGTTTGTGTCTACATAAGTTCTGTTTGTGAACCAAATCCTGCACTCACTTGATGAAGGGGCAGTACTCCGAAAGCTCATGCTACCAAATAAGCCTATTGGACTTTAACCTGATGTTGAGAGACTGCTTACTGTGCCTACCCCAGTCCAATGCCAGCAACTCCACATCATCTTTAGAGCATGGGACGAAACCAGAGACCTAAAGGAAATCCATGCAGACATGGGAAGAATGTGCAAACTCCATCAGATAGTAACCTGAAGCCAGAATTGAACCAGAGTCCCTGGCGCTGGGAGGCAGCAGTGCTAACCACAGTACTGCTGTGCCACGTTTGGAAAGGTACCGCTATTTCTCCACTGTCAGTGGGTCAAAATCTCTCCTTAACAGCACTGCAGGTGCATACCACATCACATCGACTGCAGCTGTTCCAGAAAGCACCACTTTCTCAAGGGCAATTAGAGATGGGCAATAAATGCTGGCCAAATCAGTGAAGCCCACATCTCTTGAATTAATTTTTAAAAAAAAGCTACCACCTCTGTTCACAGCTGGGCACATGCACGTGCAGGAAAGAGAAATGATTCCAAATCAGCATGTGCTGCTTTCACTGAAATAATTTATTTTTCAATATTTCTTTAACTGCCTATAATACTGGATTTTCATTAAATTAATTTATTCAATTTTCTTCCAAACTGGTTATAAAATTACATGCACAGAAACTATTCAGCCCATATTGTCTGTGCTGCTTCTCTGGAAAAATGTATCCAATTAATCTTCTCTGCTGCTCCCCAAAGCCCTGTAATTTATTCAATTTCAAGTATACATCCAATTTCCTTTTGAAAATTACCATAGCGGTGTCTCAAATCTCAAGGCTGAGGCTGTGCCAGATTTTGGATCTTGCTGGATTTCAGATCAGGTGGTTTGGGCCCTGGCAGTTTGAGACAGGTTGGATTGGGTAGGGTCAAGGATTGCTTGGAGTGTGAGAATAAACCAGAGTATGATTGGTGAAAGAGGTAACTAGTTTAGGTGTAATACTGCACTAATGCAACATCTAGCCGAACTGTCTGGTCAGATTTATGAAAATATTATTCAATTAAAATTGATTTATGCTGCATTCAAAAATGTCCAAAAACTCTCTTATTTTTTCGGCAGTCAGATTTGAGATACTGAGTAGGGATTTTATGGTCTCACTGACCCGAGACTGGAAAATCCCACCTGAGGTCAACATACTTTCCCACTATCTGCCCCTTATCTGCTCCAATTCCCTCGGCAGGTGGGGTGGTAGAATTCCAGTGTTTATATTGAATCTGTTTCAAGTATCTTTTAGACCCTAAGACATAAGAGCAAAATTAGGCCACTTGGCCCATCGAGTTTGCTCCACCATTCAATCATGGCTGATATTTGTCTCATCTCTATTTTCCTGCCTTTTCCCCATAATCCCTGACCCCCCTTATTAATCAAGAACTTATCTATCTCTGACTTAAAGGCATTCAATAACCTGGCTTCCATAGCCTTCTGTGGCAAAGAGTTCTACAGATTCCCCACTCTCTGGCTGAAGAAATTCCTCCTCATCTCTGTTTTAAAGGATCGGCCCTTTAGCCTGAGGTTGTGCCCTATTAATGGAAACATCCTCAAGCATTTTCAAGCAGTATGTTCCAGATCATAACAAACTGCCGCATTTCCTCTCAGAAAATTTTATCACAAGATTTTGAATTTTAATTCTTTAGTCATTTCAGAATGCAGCAGTTCTAAAGGAATAGAAAACTAAGTTGGATTAAAAAGCATGGATAAAATATTCAGACTCACAGTTTGTATTGCAATCACAACATCTGAGCAAGGTTTTGGTGGTATTATTTGACAAAGGATTTTTTTTAAAAGAAGTTTGCTGACAGTAAAGTGAATCTTTGTGCCAACCAGCACATAGCTTCCAATAAAAGCTCCCAACTCAATGGCTCTCTTGTTAATATAATGCCATTGGTTCAATGATCTGTAATCCTGAATGATAATGTGCCTAAAATTCCAGACTGATGTTGCTCTCCTGCTGATTTGCTGTCAGCTGATCTGCTTCACTGCACTGCGAATGATGACTTCAGCAGTGCAGACTGTATGAGCAGCATAAACACATCACTGAAGGTGGTGATTTATACCTTACATGGTAACTCAGGAGCTATCACACAAAGAGGATAGATGAGAAATCATGAGGATTATTTTTGAATGTTGAGACCAACAACAGCTCGAGTGGCTTCCTATGCAAGCAAGTGCTGAAACTTCTGATGTTCACAAAGAAAGCATCCTCTCAAAGAACACCACTGCTGACAACTAATGAAACACTCTCATTGACATAGGATCTCAAAAAACCTCACGCGCCCATCTGAAAACCTATAGACCCCACTGGAGTACACTCTACATCTGACAAACTGATGATGACTCCCAATGACACACCTCCTGGTTGACTGCAGATTTCACCAACTGCAACCTATCTGGGGAAGTCAACCTTCTCTGGAAAATGTGGACAATCCTCAACTACTTGAGGGTGGGTCAGGGAAGCTGTAGCCATTTATTCCACAAGTGGAAAATGAGGTAAAGCTTAAATTGTGACTGCAACCTTCCATGTCAGACCATGAGATAGTCCAGGACCAAAAGACATTATCTCAGAATAAGGGGTTTCCCATTTAAGACAGAGATGTGGAAGAATTTCTTTTCTCAGAAGGCAGTAAATCTGTAGAATTCTTTACCGCAGAGGGATGGAGAGGCTGGATTGTTAAGAATGTTCAAGCCTGAGGGAGACAGATTTTTAATCAGTAATAGGTTTGAGAATTATGGAGATAAGTGGGCATAGCAAGAAGTCTCACAACACCAGATTAAAGTCCAATAGGTTTATTTGGAATTACAAGCTTTTAGAGTGCTGCTCCTTCATCAGGTGAAATTCCTTCATTAGTTGTGCTCCAAAAGCTTAGGATTCCAAATAGTTGGATTTTAACGGTGTCATGAGACTTCTTACTGTGTCCACCCCAGTCCAACATCAGCATCTCCACATCGGAGATAAGGTGGGCAAGTGGAGTTAAGGATTAACATATCAATTCAGTCATGATTTCATTCAATGGTGGAGCAGACTCAATGCACTGAATGGCCCATTTCTGCTCCTATATCTTATGATCTTATCTCCCATATATGAACTTCTGCCCTGAGAGTTACCTTCCTGGTGGCATTACAACCATTCTCAGTACATCAGCTAAAGCCATTTAATGGATTATTAATTTTGACATTGAACTTTAACTGTTTCCTCAGCTGTATGAATAAAAAAGACTTATATTGGCAATGTAATATCATAATTCACAAACAAGTCTGCATTTGAAAAATTCAAGTCTTAATTGAAGTATAAGAGATGT
The DNA here is from genome assembly GCA_024679065.1 of Sphyrna mokarran. Lineage (NCBI taxonomy): Eukaryota > Metazoa > Chordata > Chondrichthyes > Carcharhiniformes > Carcharhinidae > Sphyrna > Sphyrna mokarran. The sequence continues at coordinate 44,861,594 of JAGIQG010000020.1, read as the reverse complement.
TTTCTCTGTTTCTCCTGTTTGAACAGGTTGCAGCGACTCTTGACTGTTTCTTAACTGACACTCAAACTCCTCAAAGCAATTGGCTTTACGAACCAATTTAAATGGAAAGCAAAACATAGAACATAGGCCGTTTGGCCCTCAATGTGGTGCCAAGCTATGTCCAATCCCAAGATCAAGCTATCCCGTCCCTATCATTCTGGTGTGCTCCATGTGCCTATCCAATAACTACTTGAAACTTCCTAAAGTGTCCGACTCCACTATCACAGCAGGCAGTCTATTCCACACTCCAATCACTCTCTGAGTAAAGAATCTACTTCGGACATTCCTCCTATATCTCCCACCATGAACCTTATAGTTATGCCCCCTTGTAATAGTTACATCCACCCGAGGAAATAAGTCTCTGCATGTCCATTCTATCAGTCCTTTTCATCATCTTATAAACTTCTCATCTTCCTCCACTCTAAAGAGAAAAGGCCCAACTCCCTCAGTCTTTCCTTGTAAGACCTACCCTCCAAACCAGGCAGCATCCTGGTAAATCTCCTCTGCATTTTCTCCAATGCTTCCAATCCCTCTTATACTGAGGTGACCAGAACTGAACACAATATTCCAAATATGGTCTCACCAATGTCTGGTATAATTGCAGCAAAACTCCAGAGCCTTAAACTCAAAACCCCTGTTAATAAACGCTAACATACTATAAAGCCTTTTTCACGGCTCTATTCACTTGAGTGGCAACCTTCAGATATGAACCTCAAGATCTCTCTGTTCCTCCACATTGCTTAGAATCCTGCCATTGACCCTGTAATCTGTATTCAAGTTTGTCCTACCAAAATGAATCATCTCACATTTATCAGGGTTAAACTCCATCTGCCACTTTTCAGCCCAGCTCTGCATCCTATCAATGTCTCTTTGCAGCCTGCAAGAGCCCTCCACCTCATCCACTACTCCATCAATCTTGGTGTCGTCAGCCAATTTACTAACCCACCTTCAACCCCCTCTTCCAAGTCATTGATAAAAATCACAAATAGCAGAGGACTCGGCACTGACCTCTGTGATACACTGCTGGTAACTGGCCTCCAGTCTGAAAATTTTCCTTCCATCACCACCCTCTGTTTTCTATGATACAGCCAGTTACTTATCCAATCAGCCAAATTTCCTTCTATCCCAAATATCCTTATTTTCTTTATGAGCCTACCATGGGGAACCTTATCAAACGCCTTACTAAAATCGGTTGATGTATATAACATTAACTGTTCTACCTTCGTCCACACACTTAATTACCTCCTCAAAGAATTCAATCAAATTTGTGAGGTAGGACTTACTCCTTCATATTGACTATCCCAGATTAAACTGTATCTTTCCAAATGGTCATAAATCCTATCTGTCAGGACCCTTTCCATTAATTTGCTGACCACTGAAGTAAGTCTAACTGGCCTATAATTACCAGGGTCATTCCTATTTCCTTTCTTGAAGAGAGGAACAACATTTGCCACTCTTCAGTCCTCTAGCACTATCCCCATGGACAGTGAGGACCGAAAGATCAAAGCTAAAGGCTCTGCAATCTCATCCCTTGCCTCCCAAATATCCTGGGATGTATCCCATCCGGCCCAGGGAATCTATCAACCCTCAGGTTTTTCAAAATTGCTAATACACCTTCCCTCAAAACATCTACCTCCTCCATTCTATCAGCCTATATCATGCACTGAACTATATCACCTAACTGAAACATAGTTGTTAAAGTCAGATTGTTTTTTACATGGTTTTGAGTCGAAATGCAGGGAATTACAAGTCCAACATGATGGTGTGTTCAGATGACACTGTAACAACATAACAGTACTTAGTTTATACTCCTGCAAAAGGGTAAGCTGCTTTGTATTCTACGCTCTTAATATTCTGGCCTATTGTATGTAAGCAGACTGGCTATTCAGCTCTCGAGACTGCCCTACCATTCATTAAAGTTATGGCTAATCTGTTTGTGTTCCCTTCAAACCCAATTCCCTTGTCTAACAGGAATCTATCCACCTCCACCTTAAAAATATTCAATGACCCATCTACATCGCGCACAATCCTCAGAGAAACAAAACTTTCCAATCTGTTCTAATTCTAAAACAGTGCCCCCTAGTTTCTGGATTTACTCAGAATAGGAAACAGCCCACCAATGTCTCTACTTTCTCAGGAAATTTGGCATGTCAGCTACAACACTCACCAACATTTACAGATGCACCATAGAAAGCATTCTTTCTGATTGTATCAGAGCTTGGTATGGCACCTGCTCTGCTAAGATCGCAAGGAACTACAAAAGGTTGTGAACGTAATCCAATCCATCATGCAAACCAGCCTCCCATCCATTGACTCTGTCTACATTTCCTGCTGCCTCACATAATTAAGGACCTCACATACCCGGGACATTCTCTCTTCCATCTTCTTTCTTTGGGAACAAGATACAAAAGTCTGAGGTCGCAAGTTCAAAAACAGCTTCTTCCTTGTTGCTGTAAGAGTTTTGAATGGATTTACCTTGCATTAAGTTGATCTTTCTCTACACTCTAGCAATGACTGTAACACTACATTCTGCATTCTCTCATTTCCTTCTCTATGAACAGTATGTTTTGTCTGTATAGTGTGCAAGCAACAGTACTTTTCATTGTATGTTAATACAATGAAATGTTAATACATGTGACAATAATAAATCAAATCAAATATCCTTTCCATGTTTATCTTGTCAAGACCACTGAGAATCTTATATACTTCAACCAAGTCTTCTAAATTCATTGGAAATAAACTATCTGCCTCACTTTCCCTCATTGTATACCCTGCACATTCTGGGTATTAATCTTATAAAGTACTTCTGAACCCCGTCCAAGATGCATTTACTTCTTTCCTCAAATAAAGAGAGCAAACTGCATACGGTATTCTAGATATGGTCTCACCAATACTCTGTATATTTGTAGCATAACCTTTATGTTCAATTCTTCTCATAATAAAAGGATAACATTCCATTGACCTTCTTAGAAAGCAGATGTTTACATAATTGTAAGCTGCTGGACAAATGTATGACAAACTGTCATGATTTAGGCCTAGCATTAGAACGTATGCCTGTTTCTGCCAATACATGTGCAAGTTGCACTAGGGAAATTTTTTTTTTAATTTCAAACTTTTTTATAAAAGTGTAAGTGCTTGATTCTCTGTACTGATCAAAGGGCAACATGTTAAACTCTGACAAGTTGGAGAAACTTCACTAACAAGAGTCAAGGGAACCTTTGATGCAGATTCTTTTTTGGATGATCAACTTTCCTGTCAACTTGCTTTGAACTGAACTCCAAGTTACAGAAGAATAACCGTCCTGACCCTTGTAGTTGGCAGTCAGTACCAGGAGGTCCCGACTCTAAATTTACTTCAGCTGCTTGGATACAACCTGTTCAGTGGCAGTTATTTGTTGGACAAAAATCAATGCTGGTCTCAGCTGAATTGGACCTTTGTTTTTCTGTGCAGGAATCTCTCTCTCTGATCAGTATTCAAGTTTTCATGATCTTTCTCTGCAGTGATTGTCCCTGTTGAAAAATCACTCAGGCGGAGGTGGGGGCCAGGCATTGTTCCTAAATAAACAAGAAAAATCCTACTCAAAATCATAAAAAGTCCATAATAGCCACTTAAGAGGTTTCAAACATACAATTATGTTGTCCCAAAATGTAAACATAAAAATATCAGCCCTTAGGACTTTTCCAAAAACAAAATGAGGGTTCCAAATGAGAGTTCACTAAATCAGTAGTTTTAATGAAATTCGTGATGATTTTATATCCTATTTAATATGTTTTGACTTCAGTTTTTCTCCTTCTTTAAAGTTATCCCCTCCCCCACTAAGCTTGGAGACCAATTTTTCAGTCAACTTTTAAGAATGTCTGTGAGAATATCCTTAGTGATTATCCTTGCTTGTCCTTCCCAGTCTTCATGCAGTGCAAATGACATTGCAGATCTGATGTGTGTTTGTGTGTTGGTGTGTGTGCGTGTTGGTGTGTGTGCGTGTAGGTGTGTGTGCGTGTAGGTGTGTGTGCGTGTTGGCGTGTATGCGTGTAGGTGTGTGTGTGTGTTGGTGTGTGTGCGTTTTGGTGTGTATGCGTGTTGGTGTGTGTGCGTGTTGGTGAGTTTGTGTGTAGGGTGTATGTGTGTGTGTGTGGTGTGTGTGTGCGTGTTGGTGTGTGTGCGTGTTGGTGTGTATGCGTGTTGGTGTGTGTGCGTGTTGGTGTGTGTGCGTGTTGGTGTGTGTGCGTGTTGGTGTGTATGTGTGTGCATGTGCAAAACACAAGCAAGAAAAAACAAATGTCTTTCTCCTTCCACAGAAATGCCTGGAGAATTCTACAACCTTTAAAATTCATGAGATGAATACTGGGAATTTGAAAATTCCTAGGGATCAGGGAGCAGAGTGAAGGTTTAATGCCTGCATTTCTCCACGTGACAAATTACCTCTCTCAGAGGGCCAGGGGAGTGGGAAAAGGAAAAATCATAGAATTAAGAGACAGGTCAACTTGGGACAGCCTCATATTTCCTTTTGATTTAAAGTCCCAATGCTGTTCAGAGAAGATAACTGCTTCAACAGAAATTTACGAGACACTTTTTAAAATGTCAGTTTCATCACTGTGCGTACTCTGAAGCAGAGGCTCTCTCCCAACTGGACCAAAGGCTACCCAGATAAGTTTTAAATGTCACTAATGATCAATGTCTGCCTCAACCACCTCACTTGGCAGTGCATTCCAGGTCCCCACCACTCTCTGTGTAAAAAACTTTCCCTGCACATCTCTACCGAACCTTTCCCCCCTTAACTTGAACTTGTTGCCTCTTGTAATTATCATTTCTGCTCTGGGAAAAAGCTTCCAATTGTTCACCCTATCTATGCCCCTCATAATTTTATAAACTTCTATCAGGTTGTCCCTCAGCCTCCATTTTTCCAGGGAGAACAGTCCCAGTTTATTCAATCTCTCCTCATAGCTAATATCTTCCATACCAGGCAAGATCCTGGTAAACCTTTTCTGTACTCCCTCCAAAGCCTCCACATTCTTCAGATAGTGTGGTGACCAGAATTGAACACAGTATTCCAAATGTAGTCTAACCAATGTTTTATATAACTGTAACATAATATTCGATGCCCCGGCTAGTGAAGTAAGCATGCCATATGCTTCCTTCACCACTTGTTCCACCTGTGTTGCCACTTCTAAGGATCCATGGACTTGTACTCCCAGATCTCTCTGTGGTCTAATGGCACTTAATGCGAAGAAAGAACCAGATATGATTCTTGCCAATGAAGCTGGTTGTTGACCTCTTGGAGCGCCACTGCACAGTGTCCTGCGTTCCCAGAGTGCTGGAAGATCTCCAGCTCCTCCCACTCTCCCACAGACATTGGGGTCCCTCCACCGATTGCTCCCTGAGCCGGTTCCCCTTCCTCCCCCAACCCTCAATTCCCCCATGGACATCAGGACCCACCAACCTTTCAGACTGCCTCCCATTACAGAGTTCCCTTCCCCCAACTGTTGCTTTTGCAGACTTTCCCTCACCCCCAATTGCCCCCTTTGCAATAATGCCTCACTTCTGATGATTCCTTTTGTAGAGTTCAGTACCCAGGCCTGCTCCCAACCACTGGGAGGCTGCGTGGTCCCACCAGCAAGGCCATCACATCTGATCTCTGTCAATGTAGAACAGTTGCAATTGTTGTTGCTGAGGGCCTCAACCAGCGAGCAGGTAAGTATAAGAAAGCTTGGATGATAGCTTCCAGGACTCATTAATGACATTAAAATGATGCCATTAATATTGAAATCAGCTTTGTGGCCCTTCCAAGCGCAAAGCTGATTTCGTCAGCAAAACAGTGGCAATGGGTGCAAACCTGATTTATGCCTCTCAGCCTCTTTTATCGGTTTGCACATATAGATTTTCCTTTTAATCTAACTGAACTTTAAAACAGATGTTGAGTCTTTTGGTATTTATGGTGTAAAAGGCTGCCATTCTGGTCCATTTCTACTAAACATGAAAATGGAATTGAAACTACTTACTCAGCAAGAACTTTGAGTATAATCTTAATTGCCTTCATTTTCACAAGACTGTATTTGAGGAAAGGGTGTGGTGGTAAGTAAAATAACACAGGGCTCATAACTGAAGTACTGTTCAATCAAATTGTGACATGGTGGTGCTATTTCCATCTTTAACTGAATAAAATTACTTCAGAGAAAATTCAGTCAGTTTCCTTGTGTTGGCAGCTGGCACCAGCCATTGCCAGGGGTGGGGTCCATTGACTGCGGTTTCAAATGCACGTTGGATACTGCAGCAGTAACTGCTAATTTCAAATGAAACTTAAACTATTGGGTTTCTCAGCTTTAATAATATACAACACTGAAAATGAATATACATTATTCATCTTTTGACAGCACCTTCCAAACACTACCATCTAGAAGGACAAAGGGTAGCAGATGCATTAGAACACCACCGCCTGCAAGTTCCCCTCCAAGTCACATACCATCTTGATTTACTGTCATTCCTTCACTGTTGCTGGGTCAAAATCCTGGAACTCCCTCCCTAACAGCACTCTGGGTATGTCTACATCACATGGACTGCAATGGTTCAAGAAGGCAGCTCATCACTATTATTTCAAAGGCAACTAGAAATGGGCAATAAATGCTGGTGTAGTCAGTGATACCTGCATCTCTTGGACAATTTTTTAAAAATACCACAAATATAACAGCTGCTTTGAAACTCCAGAATGCTGAAGGTAGGAAAGAAAGATCTAAAGCAAATTACTGGAGGAATTTCCCGAAGGTACTTACAAAAGTGGAAAGTATCTTTATGAGCATGCAGAAAATTAGCGAATAATTCAGTATATATGCATCTTTTTCTTATACATCCTTTCTAATAATCTGCAACATTCAGCATTTTCCGTTCTGTTTAAAATCATCATTCCTCAAATTGAACACAGTTCTTTGTTACTCCTTCAGTAACTGCACCTTGATGTTTTAATAATAGATGCACATCTTGTTTGTTTGTTTTTGTTAGAATTGCACTCCCAGGTTTGAAAAGCCTTTTGAGTAAGGCTTTGAACATGTTCGAAGGATTAATTACAAGGAAACTTACCTGGATGTGGATTCCTGCCTGGCACTATTACAGAAGGTAAGAAAATGGATGGAGACAAAGAATCATTGTCATGGCCAAATTCCTCACGTGCATTGTCCGGAGCTCAATCAGGCCACTGGGAGAGGGGACAAGCTGGATTGGGAGAGGGACAGGGTGGGTTAGGGATGGGACCAAACATGAAGTAAGTGGATAATGAAAAAAGAACTCGCATATATAAAAATCTGGATTGCCACTGATGTTTTGGCAAAGAGCCAAGTGACCGAATAACGCAGCAGAAACATAGCAGGAGTCATTTTGCTCACTCAGCTGGAGAATAGAGCAACGGACAAGAACAAAAGAGGAGCAGGAAGCTTCAAATAAAAGAAACCCAAAATAAGCCAGTTCATTCTGCTCATCGCTGGAATCAGTGCAGTTTTTTAAACTGCTAAAACACACATAGCTTTCTTCATTGGCCTTTCCCTATGTGCATGGTTCAACAAGAAGTCTACTGATCGGCTTTGTTAGTAACGGTTGAGGCAGCAAGAATTATAACTCAATGGCAACTTAAACCCTGAAACATTTCAATCAAAACACTTCAAGCAAGATTTGAAAGAGAGATTCCAAAGCGCAGCAGAAATCGGACTGTTTGTGCAGAAGCCTCCTCTTGGCAGACTAAACCCATCATCAACAAACAGTGTAATTCTCTATTGAATCCCTATTTCATGTTTGATGTTAAGAAGGGCAGGAGACTGTGTTTGTAGCTTTCAGACCCTGCTGTTTTTCGAAAGCAACAAGTTTTGGAATTATCACAATTTAGGTGGACATTGAGAATATACAATGTATGCTGTTACTTGTGTTTATGTGATCAACTTTCTGTCTGGTACATTAAGGATACTTGTAACTGTTGGTGTCAAATTATGCTAATTGGGGTCTTTTTTTTAGATGATATAGGAACATCACCCTCTGCACAGCTTGTTTTATGTTACGTGTCACACATTTCACATGCACTATGCAAACTCTGGGAACATACGAACTAAAGACGAAACATTTTGCACTGCTGGCGATATTGAAGGGATAACAGCAAGAAATTGCAATTTAGGTGGGTACCATCAGAGACAATAATCAAATCGTCGACATCTTTAATGTGCAACCTGCTGCGTTGAATAATTTCAAAAGATGCTCATGCCCAGAAAATGAGGGTGCGTTCATGTCTTTCCTGCATCACTTACATAGAATATGAATCCTTCTCCCTGTTTCATTCATTCAGATTTTGGAAATACTCACTGAGCTAAATCTTACCAAAAAATAGTAGAGTGTTGTTTCTGATGAGATAATTGGCATGTTTCTCTCCAGAAACAGGTTTTCTCTCTCAGATTTTATGTCATTCTGTCCAAAAAAAATCAATAGGGCATGCGTCACGTCGCCATGCAGGAGGACGGAGCCAAAACATGCCAACAAAACCCAGAGTGACTGGGGTGCTATCTTTAAGTGGCCCCACAATCACAATCAGTAAAAACCTTCTCTGTTTACCACAGACATCTCAAGGGTACCACGCCCCAACTGGAGTTGCCCTCCTACTCTGAAACAGCAGCCACTTTGCCTCCTGGCCCTCCCCCCACCAAATGCCCATTGGCAGCATTTCTTGCTCCTCTCAGTCACCACTACTACTAAAGGAAACCTGCCTCTCTCCCATGAGACTCTCCTGGGGCCTGCCCCTTTGCAGAGGCTGGCATTGTCAAGTTGATTTAAATGCCTGGTATGGTGGCAATCTAGCAGTGACAATATGTGCCAATGGCTGGGCTAGCTGGTATTGGCAGGACACTGTCTGGCCATGTCCCCCTCACCTTACACCCCTGAGGAGACTCCCTCGACAGGTATATGTTTTAAAAGTTTATTTATTAGTGTCACAAGTAGGCTTACATTAACACTGCAATGAAGTTACTGTGAAAATCCCCGAATCACCACATTCTGGTGCCTGTTTGGGTACACCGAGGGAGAATTTAGCCAATGCACCTAACCAGCATGTATTTTAGACTGTGGGAGAAAACCAGAGCATGGGGAGGAAACCCACACAGACATGAGACAACGACCCAAGCAGGAATCGAACCTTGATCCTTGGTGCTGTGAAGCAGCAGTGTAACCATTGTGCCACTGTGCTGCCCTTACACCTCTGTGTGAACCTGTTGTAATGATTAGCATGGTGTCAATTCACAGTGGGGGCGGGAAGATCAATATCCAGCGAAGAGACAGATTAATAACTTTTAATTATATTCAAATGAACATAAAAAAGGTTGATGCTAGGAGTGGGAAAATCTGGAATTGAATTATCACTGGTGAGAACTGTGACTTTCAGATATTAAGGTCTTGCCAGCATTTGCACAGACAGCGAACATGGACTCCAAATTGCTCCCGTTATGTGCAAATTGGTACAAAAACCTGACAATGTGGACTTGCTCCTATTTCCTGTCCCTAATGTCTGAGAAACTGGAACACTGACACCGTTCTAAGCATAAACATCCCAGAATGTGTAATCAAGAAAATGCTTTTCCAGAAAATCAATCCAACTTGGTCCAAAGGTCACATGGAGAATTCAGTACCTTGATGATGGGCTGGCTGGTTGCAGAATTATTAATGTTGGCAATAGCATGGAATGTTTTGCTGACCATGCAATGAGCATGATGTATGTCTGCCTGTTATTAGGACAAAGCTTGGAACAAAAAGTCTATGCTGATGCATGAAGCAAAGAACAATGTCCCAGCACTGGTATGCGAACAGTAACTTGCGCTTGTAAATCACCTTTAATGGAGTGCGCAAATTCACAGATGTTACAAATATATATATAGGTATAAGGAATTCAAATGAGAAAAATGAACAACAGGTAGATGTAATGGGGGGGGGGGTCTGTTTTTTGATAATAAAGATTTGTACTTTGGTACACACAGGCAAGACCAAGTTTGTGTACATCATGCAGGACTGTGTGCTTAAGGTTGTAGAATTGGAGAAACACTTCATTATTGTTGGGTATGAACCTTTAAAGATTCACACAGTGTCACGGGATTACTGCAAAAACAAATATAATTTTAGCAACTATTGCCAGCAGAATTAAATACAAAACGATGCCTTCTGTTTTTGGTTCGGCTTTATCTACAATATAGTTTCCAGTTTTGGCCTCCACAGAGGCCCTGGTAAAGGGTGAGAAGAAGGTCACTTGCTAGTCTGTAGAACTCTTCTTCAGAGTTAAAGTTAGAAATTTGATGGATTTTATCTTTTTGAGGAGGGGATAAAACAAATGGAGCAAAATAAAAGATCAGGGATGGGTGGCAGCTTAAGGGAGATTTCACAAAGATGACATGAACACAAGACAAAGGGAGTGTTAATGAGATCGTTAAAGGCTAAAGAAGGTGCTGGTAGTAGCATAAAAGTAGCAGTATATAATCCATTACATTTCCACTTCTGTTCAACTCTGAATAAGAGTCTGACTTAGTTAAAACATTAACTTTGATTCTCTCTCTCCACAGAGAACAGCTGAGTTTTTCAGCTGTTCTTTCTCCACAAGAACAGCTGAGTTTTTCCAGTATTCTCTATTTTTATTTCAGATTTCCAGCATCTGCAGTATTTTGCTTTTCAATTATGTCATCAGATTTACATTCAATTTTACTGCAGAAAAACACTTACTTTGAGGAGATTTTATGGCAGTTTTTCAAATAATTTAAGGATTAGATTTGATGAATGTGGAAAGGCTATTCATGCTTTTAAGGAGAACCAACTGCATGAATATAACTTGCATAAACCTAAATGATGGGGATTCAATCAAGCAGTGTTCTTATTACTGGACCAGTAATTGAAAGGCTTGGACTAACGATCCGCAGAACATGATTGCAAATCCTACTGTGGCAATTTAAAAACTTAAATTCAGTCTAACATATCTGCAAATAAAACGTTGGTATCAATAAATGTGTCCAGGAAACAGAGTGTCATCAAAACACAAATGGCTGACCAATGTCCTTAAGTGAAGGAAACTTGTCATCTCTATCAGACTGGCCTTCATGTGACTTCAGTCCCACACCACTGAGGTTGATTCTTATCTAGCAAGAACCACTCATCATTGGTTCAAGGTAAAAATCTCTCTAAACAACTTCAGACGGACAATGAAGGTCAGTGACCCCACAACCTCAATTGGGATCTTGGGTTCATGTCGCACTATCTATAATCCCCATGACTTGCCTGGATTTGCAAAACTTCACTTACTGTACTGTCTGGAGACAATACACATCTCTTTAACCTATGCATAATGCTCTTTCCACTCACATTGTCTGCATCTTTAAGACTTGAATAGTAAACTAATTGCAAAGACTCGCATTCTAATCAGTGATCTGTAAACTGTGTGTGCTGTTATATGCTCTGTCTGAGACCAGAACTCTCCATTCACCTGACGAAGGGACAAACCCCGAAAGCTTTTGAGTTTACTATCAAATAAGTTGGTTGGACTTGTTGTGAGACTTCTTACTGGATCTAACTTGTCCAGTATCAATAGCAGTTGAGGTCATAACATTTCTTGGGGTCATGCTTGGTTTTATCCCATTTCAGCGGTAATATTACAGATCTAAGTATTCAGATATCCTCTAAATTGTGGATTTTGAAACTATAATAGTATCATTTTATAAAGTATCTGACAGCAAACTACACCTGAAATGCAGATTCTAGCAACAAATACATTGTATCTGCACATAATGACTTGGGATAAAGCGCAAGTGACAATGTTTTCGGATAAGTAGCCCAGTCTGGAGATCCAGTATCACTGGAGATCTTGTTTGTCCTTAGTCTTGATGTTGTCATCAGATTTCCATTTACAACTAAACATGCTTTTATATTTGATGCTCTGGCAGCCTTTGTAATAGGAGGCAATCTTGGCTTTCTGTGTTTACATTATAAAATCTACTTCTATGTTCCAGCAATAGAATCATGGATCCATGAAAATCTAAATCAGCTGACAGGATAAGAGAGACACTTTTAGCAATGTTAACCAATGGCGCAAATGCACAGAGTTCACTCTCTGATGGCCAAGACTGTAGAACAAACACATAAAAACATAGAACTCAATTTCCTTCCTTAATGCCTTAATTTGGAAAGGAAGCAGGAAGAAAATTAAACAGGTGCATGGCGATCCACAACCTTTGAGCACCGTACAGTTGGTTTGCTTGTGTAACCATAGATAAACTGCCAGACAAAGTGTAACTTCATATGACCTACTGGAAATTAAGTAAGCCATTAATGAGGTTTAAAAAATCAGCTGTCAACCTAACTTAATTTATGTTTGAAAAGAAGAGCAACAGGTTTTTTTAAATGAAATATTTTGATGTTTTAAGAGCATGTTTCCTGATTTATGAGATGGTGGAGTTGGCATTACTGTAATTAGAACTTGGGATGCTTCACCATAAACAGTGATTGAATCAGACATTACACTATTAGTTAAAACCAAACTGGACTCATATTTGAAAAGACAGAATGTAAAAGCATATGGGAAAAAGGACAAGATAATGGCATTAGAACACAAGTGGATTCAATAGTCTCCTTCTGTGCTTACTTGCTCAGACATCAAAGACATGACGGGCTTCCAGGAGGTTTTTGAAAATGGCTGCGAAATAGGAAGAAAGATTTATTGAAAAAGTCCCACTTGTGGGGCTGAGAAAATTAAAAGCTGTACCCACCATTACGGGTGGCAGTAAAGGTAAGTAGTGGTGGTACAGACAAGAGAGAAAACAATTTTCCTCATCTCTCTAATCTTTCTATCAATCATTTTAAATCTAAGCCCCCAGACTACTGACCTTTCTGCTAGGCCCTTCCGATCTGCTCTGCATAAATCCCTCACAATTTTGTACATCTCAATCAAATGTCCCTCAGCTTACTCTGTGCCAACAGGAACAATCCCAGTCTATTCAATCTTTCCTCATAGTTGCATTTTTATAGGAGAAGATTGGTTTAAAATAGATCGGAAGGGAAGATTTATTTTATTTAGTGAATGCAAAGTCTCCAAGACAAGCAATTTCTTCCAGTCCTGTTGTGTTCAGTGTAGATGTGTGTGATTTGGACACTCTTCTATGATGTGGTGCATGATTTGATTTATTATTGTCTCATGTATTAACATGCAATGAAAAGTATTGTTTCTTATGCGCTATACACACAAAACATACCATTTATACAGAAGGAAATAAGAGAGCACAGAATGTAATGTTACAGTCATATTTAGGGTGTAGAGAAAGATCAACTTAATGCAAAGTAGGTTCATTCAAAAGTCTGACAGCAGCAGGGAAAAAACTGTTCTTGAGTTTTTTCAAGAAACCAAGTTGGTCCGTGTCCTCAGACTTTTGAATCTTTTTAACAAAGGAAGAAGGTGGAAGAGAGAATGTCCGGGGTGCATGGCATCTTTAATTATGTTAGCTGCTTTGCCTAGGCAGCTGTAAGTGTAGACAGAGTCAATGGATGGGAGGCTGGATTGCACAGTTTGCTCTCACCTACAGGCACATAAGGGGCTGGCATTGATGGCCCATCTGTGGAGGTTGACCAAGCAGGAACTGTAGGTGGTTCTGAAACTGTTGAGGGTGGATTATTCTTTCCTTGGATAACTGAAACTAGGCAGCTGTTGGATTGAGTTTGAGACTGGTTTGTCACACCCACTTGTGTGTGTGTGTGTGTGTGTGTGTGTGTGTGTGTGTGTGTGTGTGTGTGTATCTTTACCAAAGTGCTGAGGTTCAGAGGGTGTGGTAGCAGCATCTCACATTCATTAGCTAATCTGGCGATAAAGCTTGCCGAGGGAGGCTAATAATCCAACCATAGAATCCGAACAGTGCAGAAAAAGACCATTTGACCTAGTCTGCACTGACACTCTGAAACAGCATCTCACCCAGGTGCTCCCCTCCACCCTATCCCTGTTAGCCCATGCAGTTACCATGCCCAACCCACCTAAACTGCACATCTTTGAACTGTTGGAGGAAATCAGAGTGCCCGGAAATGACCCATGCAGAAATGGGAAGAATATGCAAATTCCACACAGACAAGTCACCCAATGTCATAATCAAAATTGGACTCCTACTGTGTGAGGTAGCAGTGCTAACCACTGTGACACCCTGAATCCATACAAGGAATCCTAATCAAAGTCCCACAACCAGAAGGGAGGGCAGATTATCCTGTTCCTCCACCCGTCAACTGGGCTCAGAACATACAGGAGAGTTGGGCAGGAAACAGATAGTTGCAAGGGATCATCGCTTTCCTATACTCACTGTAATCGACTTCACCAGTTCTGAGAGAATTGGAGGAAAAGGAAAATATGGTCCGACAGGATAAGGGAATTAAATTAAGACAAGATTACTGAAACACCCCAATTTATCTGTACTGATGCATTCAATGCACACACACAGTGAGACTCAGTTACTGATTTTGATAATCTGTCAAAGTTCCATCTTTAAAGAAGAATTTTGATAAAAAACCAAGAAATAAGAGTAAAAAACAATTCTTCAGGTCAACCATAATTCCCTGCAACTGACTTTTTTGTTGGCAATTTGCCCCTTTGTTCCAGCTGTTCTGACTCCTTGCTAGGATTATGTTTCCATAAGCAATCTGTTCCTTAGCACAGGGCTATTATTCAAATACAAGCACTCACACTATTAGCAGGATATTTGACCTTCCAAAACATTAAGAGTCCAACCTGATTCACAAGTCCTTTTCCTGTAGTGGTCCACATTTGGAGCAGATTTCATACCCCCCCAGAGGGGCACTGATCCATCTAACCTGGTTAAGAGTATCTGTAATACTCCAACTGTCTTCCTTGTTAAGAACAGCAAAAAGCACATTTACCCTGAGGCTTTCCCCCTCTGTTGACTCAGCAACTTACTGGATCAGGCCAGGGATGTGGAGCATTAACTGATTTTCAAATGAGATTTTGAAATTAACATATCCAGTTTAGAAAGAGGCAACACCAAGATATCTATATTTAGTTCATGAATGATGAACACTTCACACAGAGTGGATTTGTTCGTGGTAGAATTGTTAATAGTGTGACTAAAGTTGTTAATGAACTACCAAACAAAGAAAGTTGTATGTCTTGTTTTCCAATCTTTAGCACTGCTGAAAAGTTAATTAATCAGACAACCTTTCCTGCTACTCTATCAGGGTTACTATTTCGGATCCATATTGATCAAGTGCATGCTGCTTGGCACTGGAATCTGACCTCGCTTCCCCAGAGACAGAAGAAAGGCAATAAAACCCACTTCCAAAGCCATTATTTTTCTAGACAGGGTAGAGGCTGATAAGGTTAGCAGATCTGAAGGTGCAGCTAGTGCATCGATCGTTTAAAATGAACAAAAAGCACTTAAGTGACAGAATGAGGATAAGGGGAGGGGACAGAAATGGAAAGGAAGAGAGAGGAGAGTGGAGAGAAATGAAAAGAAAGGGGCAGAAGAGGAGGGGAGATGGGAAGAAGGACAAACAAGGTGAGATTAGGAAGGAAACTGTTCAGCCCATGAGGTCTCTGCAGCTTTTGTGAAAAGCAATCTCTTTCAGTATCACCTCCCAGGGTTTCAAGTATTTACCAAATTTCCTTCCAAAGATGACTAGTGAGTCGTTTTTCATCACTCAGGCAAATTTTAACCACTTTTTGCTTAGAAACATTTTTCTTTATGTTGCCCTGGTTCCTTTGCTAATTACCTTAATCTGTCCCTCTGGTTATTGAACCTTCCAGCTACTGGAAACAGTTCAGAGGAAACAGAAAAGGAGGGAAAAGAAGGGAATTTAGGGATGATTGAAGGTCAGAAAATTACACTGGAAGTACTGTTGCAGGAAAATCTTTGCAGCTGGTGGTGTCATTTGCTGAGAGCTTGCTGGTGGAGCCAAGGCAGTTTAAAACCGATAGCAACAGATGTAGCATCGGAATTCTTATTGCACCATTACCCAGAATGACTCTATAGTGAATGTTCACATGACGGTCATCACTGAGAGATGATATGAAGAGCGCTCCTAAAAAAGTGGAGGAGCACCTGAGAAAGGGCACTTTAAGCTGAGCATAAAATCCCAATGGAGTTATTGTGCTATGATCAGCCATGATCATTAAATGCCAGAACAGGCTCAAGAGAACTTTCCTAAGTGCCTTTTATTCTCTTAATGCTTCACATAATGTGATTCTCTCAGCATCGTCCACAGACGTAATACCATTAGATTGCCACAGACATAGTCAATCTCTGATATTATTGCACACACAATACTTTGTGACAATAAAGTTGTTCTCTTTCTCCTGATCTGCGAAAATTAAGAATTTCCCACTTCAACCGTATGTATCCAAGAAACTGGCTGCTGGTGGGGAGGGAAGAGAATCTGGTTGCAGAGATGGCAGGGGGAAAGGATAAGAGATTGGCTGTAGTGTGTGTGAGAGTAACAGAGAGTGTGTATGTGTGCACGTTTGAGAGAGAGAGAGTGTGTAAGTGAGAGCTTGTGCGTGTGAGCAAGAATTTGTGTGTTGAGTGTGTGTGAGAGGTGTGTGCGCATGAGCGAGAGGTAGAGGTGTGTGTGTGTGTGTGTGTGTTGGGGGTGCTGAGATAGCGAGAGGTGTGTGTGTGTGAGCAAGAGAGTATGAGAGAGTCTGGTTCACTTCCAGGCTCAGGATTTGCACTCGTTGTCACTGCCACACACCAACATACTCACACCAACTCAAACCTCGGGTAAGGGTGAGTGAATAAATACCTGGAGTTTGAGCCGAAAAAAGACAATTTGACCTTCTTACGCTCTAATGATCATTTTTATTAATCACTCATTATTTGAAATGGTCAATTTATTGCCTTGACATTTCTTTATTTTTGCAGCTTATTTTTCTTCATACCTCAACATTTTATTGAAATTCATGTTTAATACTGCGTGAAATCTTATCTTTTTGAAATTTGCTCATTGGCCCCTTGAGTAAGTAAAAATTGAAATGTGGCCCTTCACATGGAAAGGTTGGGCAACCCAGTACTAGACTAACCTCCCAAGGTCTTGCCAAACCTTTGGAACCTTAAGCCAGCTCACATTTGAAATCCAGAACCAAGAGACATGATGAGAATCTACCAATGAAAAGGAAAAATTGTTGTCCATTGATCAAATCTATTTTTTTGAAGCTCAGGTGGCCAGATACCAATACTATGGTTAAAGGTTTATTCTTAGAAAACCAACTGTTGAACCTCCAAACCAAATATCCAATTAGTAGCAAAATACTGCAGATGCTGGAAGTCTGAAAGGAAAAAAAAAATCGAGAAATGCTGGAAGTACTAAGTCAAAATAAAAAGTCATTAACCTGAAATGTTAAGTTGGTTGCTCTTCCAGAAATTTTGCCTGGCTTGCTGAGTATTTTCAGCATTACATCTAAATGTTCTTTATTGCCATCAACGATCAGGAGTATTCTGCCTGAATCCCAACTTGCTATGTCTTCAGAAAGGCATACAAGTCCACTGTGTCAATTTACAGCTGCAATGAGGTTAGAGGGGCTAATGGCCAATGATGTCTCATATTTTTGTGTTTATTTATACTGAATTATATTGAAAACCAGCATTGTTAACAAATTCATGTTTAATACTGAACTTACTTGAAGTCTGCAGTTATCAAATTAAATCCATTGTACAGATGTCCTTCTGAAGAAATTTTCTTCAAATATGTCAAACCATCTACATCTTCAGTCAGGAAATTTCTCACTAGGTAACCTTGAACGATTATTTTTAAAAAAGTACATGAAGTTAGATAAACTCTCACAATGGCAGACACATTTTGTACTACTAAATCTAAAAGATAAAACAGTCTTCAGGTTGTATCGTTTCTGCACAATGATTAAAATGATTTTAAAAATCTTCTGGCTTTAAAGTAAATTTTACAAAATTGTAGAAATATTCTTTGATTCTGCACATTTCATCTGAACGACTGCATGAGGTCCAGCATTTGAAAGGTACATCATTCATTTTCAAAATATTCTTATTGAATTATTTACTACACTATTGTCCCCAATCTTATTAAGCAACATGTAAGGTCAGAAGGCAGACAGTGAGCACAGGGTTGAACTTGATTGTTAAGTACAAATTTTCTTCACTGAGATGTGTGTTTCCAGAGTGGAGCCTGATTGGACATAAGTGTGGGACAGTAACTGGTCATGATGTAGAGATGCTGGCATTGGACTGGGGTAGGCATAATAAGAAGTCTGCAACACCAGTTTTAAATCCAACCGATTTATTTGATAGTAAACTCGCAAGCTTTCGGCTTTATAGCCTTTGTCAGGTGAATGAGGTGTTCTGGTATCCAAAAGCACACATATCAGCACAGATAGTTTTTACAGATTACTAATTAGAATGCGAATCTTGAATAGCACGTTAGGTGTAAAGATTTGCATTCTAATCAGTAATCTGTAAACTGTCTGTGCTGATATGTGTGCTTTTGGAGACTAGAACACCTCATTCGCCTGACAAAGGCTATAAAAACGAAAGCTTGTGAGTTTACTATCAAATAAATTGGTTGGATTTAAAACTGGTGTTGCAGACTCCTTACAATAACTGGTGACAGATTATTAAATCTTGGGGTTATGACTCTGCCCATGGTAATTAAACTATGCATATGGGTGGGGGGGGGGGGGTCACTGAATAACAATCAAGTGGGCAAACCAATGCAATTTTCACCTTTCTAATGCAGAAATACAGTGACTAATGTATCATGCCAATTATCAAAACTACAGCTATCAATGCAATACACCAATTATCAAAGATGCCAAGATCAATGCATTGTTAACATTGTTTACTAGTATATCAGGTTGCATAAATTTATTCATGAACTTATAAATAAACATAAACTTATATCAGGTAAGAAATGGAGTAGAAATAAGGGGAGCACACTTAGATTGGAAGGATGTGGAGTTCTTCTCGCAAAAGTACAGGGGCATCAGTTTTTTATTTTATATAAAAATGACTTAGATGAAGGCAGCAACAGTTGTGTATCCAACTATGGCAGATGATGCTGTTAGCAATCGATGTATACTGAAGCAAGAAGTTACAAAGGGTCATAGATTAACTTTGATAGACGGAAGTCAATATAGGGAAGTGTGAGGTCACCCAAGGAAGACAAACAGAACTATTTTCTCAATGGTGGAAGAGCAGATGCAATGGAGGAACACAGCAAGATCACAAATCATTACAAGTACAAAAGGTGATCAGAAATGCAAGTGGAATACATTAAATGGGTTTGAAAACCTCTTCTAGAGTATTGCAAAAGTTGTGGGCACAGCAAAGTTATATTGGCCAGGGATAGAGCACAGCAGAGGTCTACCAATATGATATCACATTGCATAAACTTAATCCACTGAGTTTAGAAGGTTACAGGTGATTTAATAATTGTCTTGAAAATAATAAAAAGATTCCACATGAAAAGATTCACATAAACTATCGCCTCTGTCAGGAATCCTGAAACATTTTGGACTAAAATCACTCTTCCACATAGATTAAAGGAAGTTTGGAACTGACTGTCTCCCAAAATTGCGGATGTCTTGAAAGATGGATTATTTTTGAGTAAGGGCATTATAGAATGTGGTGCACAAAGAGGTAAGTTGAGTTCAGGCAAGGATCAGCCATGATATAATTGAAGACACAAATCACTGCAGCAGCACTGGTCAATAAGGCTATTAAACAGCAAAAAAAAAGCCCAAACCATTCATTTCTAGAGGGATAGAATTGAAAAACACAGAAATTACCTAAAGTTTACATTGGACTGTGGCGAGGTGACATTTGGATTATAGTGCACAGTTCAGTTCTCCATAATATAAAAAAAATCGAATTATGATGGTACGACAATATTTTACAAAGTACAGGGAAGTTACATTGATCAGGGGAGATTGAATAGGTTGGGACTCTTCTTTAGAAAACAGGAGGCAGGAGAGTGATGTGACATGAGTGTTTAAGATTTTGAAAGAATGTGGTAGGGCAGACAAAGAGAAAATATTTCCATTTGTGGGGAGCCCAAAACTTAGTGGCCTCAATTATAGGACAGTCACCAACAGAAGGAATTTCTTTGCTCAGAGTTGAAAGAATGTGGAGCCCAGTATTATGAAGAGTGGTTGAGATAAATAGCATGGATGCACTTAGATAAAGACATGAGAGACAAAAGGATACAAGATTAGACCAATGGGAGTTGAGTATGAGGAGTCTTTTGTGGAGCATAAACACCAGCATTACCATTGGGACCAAATGGCCTGTTTGCCTGTTGTCAGTTCTACATAAGAGACTCAAAGGATTTAATGTTCCTATGTTTAAGTCCACATGCTGAGTATTAAATCTTTATTTGTAATGTTTTGCGATTAAATACTGCATAAGTATCATCACAAAAATACAAAGAATCAAATACATCTTTAATTCATAGTGCTCTTCGATTATATTCAATTTTTAAAGCACCTTTTATATGTAAATTTAATGCAACCTCACGAAGACAGCTTTTAAAAATAATTTATTAGCAAAACAATTCCCTAATGCAGCTGGCTCTGCCTCATCCCACTGCATCTTTAGACAACTGGAGTGACAGTCAAGATGATGATGCTACAGCTTCTGTCAGTGCTGCATAATGCACAGAAAACAGGTCGGTCTCCAGGTGGCGGTGAAGACTAAAAATAGAAGCACTGGCAGGGTAGCAGGTGCTTATCCTGTTAGTAATTCTAAAACAAAAAGCATAATTACACCTTTTGTATAGCAGATTTGTGTTGGCAAAAATTGGCCTCAATTTGTGAAAGGAAGAGAAGGAGAAGATTTAAATCTCAACATATAATTACTTAAATCAGGAAGTAGCAAACGTAAATCTGGATTTTGGTTATGGCTTTAACATGTGAAATTCTCTATTAGTAACTAATTAAAAAATTCAAGGGAGGCTTGAAGACTCTGTTCACACATTTGCCAATCATTTCTTCAAACATCAGAATGATCATCTACACTCATTTAAAAGTTGAACATTTGAAATCAAATTTCAGGCAAAACATAGGGGGTTGAGGACACAAGTAATATTTTTGAGGGGTTGAAATCATTTTACACTGGGATCAACAGAGGGTACGTAACTTGATCAGCACCATTTTGGAGCCGCCTCTTTCGCCGAAGGTCACTTCTACTTGTCACTTCTACTGACCATTTCTTTGCCCGACTCTTCCACTTCTTCCTTATTATGGTCTCTCTCCTACAACCTTGCTCATTGTAAATGCTTGGGACAAAAAGTGGTGATTGGGAGTGTCAAGCAGGGAGTGGCAGTTGAGCAGGAACATTGGACAGGGAAGAAACAAACGAGAGAGTTGGGCAGGGAACAGCGAGTGAGAAACAGATGGTGAGGGAGAGAGGGAGAGAGTGAACGTGCAGGTGAGGCAGTCAACTGGTGTTACACAATGCATAAAAAAACAGGTTGGGCTCCAGGTGGCAGTGAAGACTAGGAATGAAAGGATTAGAATATAATTTTTTGCCCAAAAGTCAGGAGTTAACTTTACATGAGATGAACTATTATTCAAGTACAATAGCTGATGCTATCATGGATGTGATTAAGTAAAAGGTAGTTGCCCCGAATGAGATGCAAACTGTTCACAGCACTGCTGTTTCAGTCTGAAACAGCTGGCACAACCAACAAGCACTGTCTTTCTAACTGACATTAATAACAATAGTTTACTGAATATTCTGTTCAATTTTGATCTCCTTACATTGAGATTTTGGAAAGGTGACAGAGGAGGACCACTAGGCTGATTACAAATCAGCAGCATCTTATTTATAAAGAAAGATTAGGTGAATTGGCCTTAGTAAATTACCCTTTAGTGTCAGTGGAATGAGCTGGGTAATTATGTGAGATTACGGGGTAGGGCCTGGGTGGGATCATGGTTGGTGTATTCTTGATGGACCAAATGGCCTTCTTCTGCATTGTAGGAATTCTATGATACTATGAAAAATTAAAAGAGCTTGAACTGAACACTCTAACACTCTGAACACTCTTCCATGGACTGAAGAGTGAACTTCAGGTTTTAAATTAACGTAAGAAATGATTGTCAAATAATTTGTTCCAATTAAACAGGGTAGAGAGGACCAATGGTGATAATTTTAAATAAAACAGAAAACAGTGAAAATAATCACAAATATTGCGGAGAGAGAAACGGTGGAATTTTCCTGACTCTGTGGAGGTGAGTTTCAAGACAGAAATAGGAGCAAAATGTGAAACATGGACATCAGGTTGGCTCCATGATGCATTTTCATCTCTGAGTGAAGGATAGGTTGACATGACAGCAACCACCCAGCGGTAGCTAATCAGGCCAAATACTGGACCAATTTGGGGCAAGTTGCTATTGGCGCCAAGATCTTTCTTGTGTTGGATCAGTGCCCTGCAGATTTGAGACATTGACAGCAGCTTGAAGGCAGCCTCCTAGTGATAGACAGGGCCATTGGGTCCCTGTCACTGGTCCCACAGATGTGCTGCAAAAGTGCAAAGGCTACAGGATTAGCTATAATCTTTCCTATGCAAGGATTTCCCTCCGCATTGCTGACCTTCAGAGATGTTTTTCCCAAATAGGAATCAGGTTCTAAGGTCACCTCCACTTTGAGGCATCCTCAGCAGGGCTCTCCTCTGCTGGTGATGTTGCCATCAGTAGTGTTCCCATTGGGTCACTCAGATAATGGTCTGACATCCTTAATCAAATAGCAGATAAGGAGGCAGCCTGTTAACTGGCTCCCTCCCAAAAAATTCCATATGTTGGCAACCTCTGATCTATGTGGAGGTTGGAACTCGGAAATGGACCCAATGCTGAAAGGTTTTTAAAGGGCAGAAGATCTCATCCACTTTTCAAGTCAAACACCCTTTATCAGTTCCATAGATGCTGCCAGACCATCTGAATATTTACAACGTTTTTTATTTTTTTTGTTTCAGGTTTATAGCTTCAGCACCATTTTGGTTTTGCCACAAGTTTAAGGTGTGCTAGGTCAGGTCATGGTTAGATGTCAGGGAATGACATGGCTTCCCAAAGAATAGAAGATTTCCTGCACAAGTGATTGAGCCAACTTCAAATTGTCATTCCTTCAAATGACAGCTGGAGTTGCTCCTAACTGGGATGAGGATCATCTCACAAAAGAAGTACACACTGTTGGGAATTCAGGGCCAAAGTGATCTTCTGGACTTGTTTTGATGAATTAGGGGGACAGAGGAAAACCTTTTCTCTCAAGTTGAACTCTGATTTTATTTGAATTTTCACCTCAAAGGGGAGATGATGTGGTTTGGCATGGGATGAGCAGTTTTGCACTCAAGTCCTTGGCATTGTGACACAGCAATGCCCGCCACTGTGCCACCGTAATGTTTCAGGTATCTGCCCAGATTTCCTGTGGTTTACGATGGGGCAAAAAAATCAACTCATCCACCAGAAAAATTGACCTCATAAAATCTATTGCTGTAAACATGCTGATTTCATATTTCCTTGTTCATACATTGCACCCTACACCTGCTGAATTGGTCATTGACTACCTAAACATCATGGAATAGAAAACTAAGCTCTTTGAGGAATGGAAATATTGGTCTGTATTAATAGTAGCACAAGAATATTTTTGTGATTTTACAGTTATGAAACTAGAATGATGCATGAAAAATTAACAATGAAATAGTTTAAAAAAGAAATAGGAAATATTATTTCTAAGAGATTTAGGTTGATAATCCTTCTTACCTCTGCCTAATGCATTCAGTCTGTTTATTGGTTGAAGATAATTGGTCAGTGCTGCAAACTTGCCCTTCTTGTTAATACCCAACCATGTTCCTCCTTCTCTGCCTTTTTCCATGTCTAATCCTGCAGGTGACACATGGAACAGAAGCAATGCAAAGAAGTGTTCAGATGTGCTGTTTTGTTTCATGACTCACATCATGTATTTAGGAACTTATTGATCATAGTGAACCATTTAGTGAACAATGTCTTAAATTAATAAGAACCTGATCAGGTTGGCAAGAAAGGAAATAGGAAGGGGAAACTAGAATTTTTATTTTAAGTAATTTGCTTGTGAATGCAAGCAACAATTTTGAATTTCGGAGTCAAAGATTCTCTTGCTGAATTTTTTATTTGGGTGTTGGAAGAAATGCAACTGGGTGGAGGAGTGACAGAATTGGTTTGAATCATAGAATCCCTACAGTGCAGAAGGAAGCCATTCAGCCCATCAGGTCTGCACCAACCACAATCCTATCCAGTCCCTAATCCCATAACTCCATATATTTATCCTGATGCTAGGGTCAATTTAGCATGGCCAATCAACCTAACCTGCACATCTTTGGACAGTAGGAGAAAACCAGAGCACCTGAGGAAATCCACACAGATATGGGGAGAAACTGCAAGCTCCCCACAGGTAGGGACCCGAGGCCAGAATTGAACCTGGGTTCCTGGCACTGTGAGGCAGCAGTGCTAACCACTGTGCTGTCCCTTTCTCCACAATTAATGGACACTAACAAAGTCTCAAGAAACTCAGAAATTAAACAGAATAGAAATTAATCTGCAGCAGTTTTAAAAGTTAATCAGTACTGTGCAACAAAGGAATCCAAATATGGAAAGGTAAGAATCAAGAACAGTACATAAACCAGGAAGCACGACTCCATCTAAAGAGCAATAAAATACCTGGAATAGGACCCAGGCAATAAAAGCTCTGGAATTATTCAAGAAGCACTTCAATGTTGCAATGGGTGAATCCAAATTTTCTACGGTAGGATCGGATGAGTGAGCAGGATGGGCTGGACAAAATTAGAACCTAACCATTTAAAAAGTGGAAGTGGGAAGCATTTGTTCACACATGAACCATAGGAAAATGGAATTCACTCCTCCAAAAGTTTGTGACTGCTGAGTCAGCTGAAATTTTAAATTGAGATGAAAATATTTTTGTCAGACAGTGATATCAAGGGATATTATGCAAAGGCAAGTAAGTTGATTTAAGGTACAAATCAGGCATGATCTAATTGAATAGCAGAGTAGGCTCATGGGGTTGAATGGCCTATTTTATTCCGATCTCAGCTTTACTTGTCTCTGTAATGCAGTTTATAAAAATGTAATTTCATTTATGAGACATTAATTACGGAGAATAGATATTTCTGCTAAAAGAACAATTTCACCACCCCTCAACCCCCACCTCATCCTCCCCATAGAATTATCTCAACAGGAGGAAAATACTCTCCTGTCTCAAATCAAATCAATCTCACAGAGCTGCTAGCAGCTGAATTGGAAGTGTCATGACTGAAGCTCTGATCTTCACTGCAATGCGTGATCTCAGTTTAGCAACACAATAGGTATAATAATGCATTCATAATCCAGAGGTTTGGACTAGTGATTCAGAGTCATGAGTTCAAATCTCACCACAGCAGCAGGAGAATTTGAATACATTTAATTAATTCAATGTGGAATTTAAAAAATGTGCTGGTATCAGTAATGATGACCATGGAGCTACTGAACTGTCATACAAACTCATCATTGATGTTCTCTCCACAAAAAATGAAATGGTGGCCTATTCACCCAACTGATCAGGAGAACGCCAGCAACGAAGAACAAAGAACAAAACAGCACGGGAAACAGGCCCTTCAGCCCAATGAGCCTGCGCCGCCACCCCTATGTTCTCACCTCTGTCCGTGATCCCTGTCTGTGTTTATAGATCTATGGATTAAAAACCAAATTTGAGACAATTTAGGAAGAATTTGTTTTGCCAATTAGCCTAAGAGCACATCTTTGGGATATAGGAGGAAACCGGAGCACCCGGAGAAAACTCACGCAGGCACAGGGAGAATGTGCAAACTCCCACAGACACAGGCCTAAATCCATGTATCTGCACAGCACAGCGATGGTCACTGAGCTGTCGTGTTGCCCATCAAATGGTCCAGGTCAAGCGTACACTAACGACGTGAAGCACTAGGATACTCTCGAAAAAAGAAATCCAAGAGCAGCCCTCTCACGACCCATCGCGTGTATGCCCCTTGTTAGACAACAAGGTGGACCAAAGCACCTGTAGGGTAAAAACAAGTACATCAATATCATCATCTATATTGTTTCCACCTTCCTCTCCAAGTGTAAGCCTTTGCTCAATAGTAACACACTGAGCTAACTTATGGATTCAAGCCTGACCCGAGACTTGAGCAAGGAATCGAGGCTAACAATGTAGTGCCATACTAAGAGTGATGTGACATTACAGCCATTGGCTTTTGGATGAGGAGATGCCGATCTGAAGCTTTGCCACTATCAACTGGGTGCAAAAGATGCACTATTTGAAGAATAGAGAAATTAATCTTGCCCCCGGCAGATATTTATCTCACAAAGAATACTTTGCTGTGTACAAATTGGCAGTTATGTTTCCACATTACAACAGTCATGCAAGTTCAAAAGAAAGTATGTTGAGATGTCCTGAAGTCATGAAAGGCACTACAAGAATGCACATCTTCCTTCATTTGCAATGGTTTTTAATTGTTGCACATTTTCATCCAATTTAAACCCAATAAAATCAGGAAACCATCAAGCATAATCTTTATTCTCCTTCTTAGCTGCAAACCAGTACAGACTGGGATTTTCCAACTCCTCTGCTTGTAACCCTGAAGCACCGTATCTACTATTTGTCCCACCATTCATTTTAAAAGTGGAAAGGCAAGCATACACAATGATTTTTAGCTAGATGATCCATTTCTTCTTTAGAATTTCCAGTGCTTTGACCCATCTACCGATCTTTTCTTTCAATCATTTTAATTAGATTGGTTTTTATTGTGTCCTTAAGTCCAACCAACACAAGGACAATAAAATACATTTTAAAACTTTGCACTTGTCTCTGTGACACCGAAGGGAATGTTACCAACATACAGTCGTCTGGCTTGCCTGGTCATTTGGCTCCCAAAGATAGGAATCTGTGTTGGTGTGATCGTCACACCACCTACTGTGGAAGTCACCAACAGTGCTGTAGCAGGGGTCTGACTGGCAGCTTACATTGCCTTGTACTGCTCGCCAAAGAGGGGCATTCTGCTCCCCCCCACCCACAAATAATGGATAACCCCCTCCCAAAGCACACATTCATGAGGGCGACTCAGCCCAATGTCCCTTCTACCCCGTCCCAGATCCCTTACTTAGTTCCCCCTTCAGGCCACTGTCCTCTGGCACCTTATCACCGACACCCTGGTCTGATGCCTTGTGTCATAGAACATAGAACACTACAGCACAAACAGGCCCTTCAGCCCACAAGTTGTGCTGATCATATCAGTGCCTACCAGGCCATAGAACCATCTGTAACTCCTAATCCCATTAAATCTCATGTACTCATCCAGAAATCTCTTAAAAGACCCCAGCGAGTTCGCCTCTACCACCACTGATGGCAGTTGATTCCATTCACTCACCACCCTCTGAGTGAAAAACTTACCTCTAACATCTCCTCTGTACTTGCCCCCCAGCACCTTAAACCTGTGTCCTCTAGTAGCGACCATTTCAGCCCTGGGAGAATCCACTCTATCTATTCCTCTCAACATCTTATAAACCTCTATCAGGTTGCCTCTCAACCTTTGTCTCTCCAGGGAGAAGAGACCTAGCTCTCTCAACCTATCTTCATAAAGCATGCCCCCCAATCCAGGCAACATCCTTGTAAATCTCTTCTGCATCCTCTCAATAGCTTCCACATCCTTCTTATAGTGAGGTGACCAGAACTGCACACAGTACTCTGTGAGATCTGACAAGGGTCTTATAAAGTTGCAGCATTACCTCCCGAGTCCTAAACTCGATCCCTCTATTAATGAAGGCCAGTATACCATATGCCTTCTTGACCACATCCTCCACTTGTGGGGCATCCTTCTGCTCCTCAACACTGTCAAGACTCCTACCCTTGATATTATACTCCTTCATCCCATTGGTCCTGCCAAAATGGACCACCACACATTTATCTGTTCTTGTGATTTCTTCACGATGATTGTGGCTTGCAAAAGAGGAAGTGAAGACACAGGCTTAGGCTCTGTCAATGTTGCAAGAGTTGGTTGGAGGATGATAGAAATCCTTTGAGCTGTTAATGGAATATCTTCTTCAAGACACTGCACGTTGAATTTGTTGCAGATCAAAGGTTCCCATTGGATTGGAGAGGGTTTCAATGATTTCAACTTGCTAGGAAGCCTCAGATCAAATGTGTACATACATTGGGACTGAATGCAAAGCTGAGCAAAATGGAAATCCACCACCCCTTGATGTGCGTGCACACACACACACACACCCCTCCCCCGGCCAGGTGAAATTGGTACCTCCTTTCTATCACAGAATCTCAAAGGAGTTTTCTCACAGCTGCAGCTTCTGACAGGAAGAAAGGAAAATCTCTGTTGTAGGATGCAGCGCTGCAGTGATTTAAATGGTCACAGGTTAAAGACTATCAGCCATGATTGAACAGCAGAGCAGACTTGATGGGCCGAGTGGCCTAATTCTGCTCCTATGTCTTCTGGTCGCTTCAGAATTTTTACAGCTGGCAGGCAGGAATACAGATATTGATCACAGGGCTCCCTGAAATCACCATGCTGGGGTTATCTTCAGATCTGTCAAAGCGAGAAGCAGCAGTCCAGCCAAGACACACCCTTGCCCCCAGCTCGAGCCCACCCACCCACAGGACCCTTGAGAGATCCTTTCTCAGTAGCCTGGCAGCAGTGGAGGGGCAAATGACTACTGGATCTACCTCTCAGGGCTCAAAACACCAGACCAGGGTGTCAGTTTCAGGGTGAGTGCACAATTAGCACTGCAAAAGCCATGGCCTGAAGGGAGGCTGAAGGGGAAGAGGGTAGGATTGGGTTGGATCACTTTCATGCTTGCACGGTGTATGTGGCTTGGGGGGAAGAAATCTGGGCAAATAAACAGACCCCGGAAAGCAACATTTCTAAAAAAAACTTGCAATCCAATAAAAATCCTCTACTTTCCAAAAGCACTTCATAACCAATAACATTATTTTGAAATATTATCATTGTTTTTCAAGCAAAAAGAGAAAAGTGTTGAAGATAACATAAAGCAGAATGCCAGGTATTGAGACTGGATTCAGTTCAGGTGGTAGGCTATTTTGAGTTATGTAGGTTAGAAAGCACAATGGGGTATGTAAAAAAATAGAATATTAGCTGTCAGCAAGGTCTTCTTTTGAGAAAGAGCAACTGACATTAGGAACAAATTGGTGTTTATATAGAAATGCCTAAAAAGACTTGTAATAGATGGTGCTTTTGACAACTTTAAGATGCCCTGAAGTGCTTTTTGAATTGTAACCATAGTTAAAATGTAGATTTACTACAAGGGTCAAAAAGCAAGCTAAATGAGATCGTAACTAATACCAGTGTGCAAAAGACAAGTGAATACTGGATAATGTGTACTCCAGTCACTTTTGTTTCTTAGAACTTGTTTACTTTGTTGCACTGTTCCAGTGTATTCCTGGCTGGCCTCTATCACTGGACCCTCCATAAACGTGAGATAAACCAAAACTCTTCTGTCCATGTCCTTGTCTACATCGAGTCCACTTATCTATCACTCCTGTGCTCATTAGTCCATGCTGTTTGTTGGTTTAGCAAAACACTCCATTTTAAAATTCTCAACCTTGTTACAACCTTGTTACCGTCTATTACAAGTCTTGTTACAAAACTCTTCTGTGGCCCTGCCTGTCTCTAATGTCTGCCAGCCGCACATACTCATCAAATTCTAGACTTTGAACATCCTATTTTAGCCGTTCCACCATTAGCAGCCATGCCTTCAGCTTTCAAGGCTGCAAACTCTGAAATTCCCTTCCTAGACCTCTCCGTCTTTCTATCATCCTTTCATGTAGTCATTAAAACCTATTTCTTTCACCAACTCTGTCATCTGTCCTAATATCTCCTTGTATGCCTTGGTCTCAAATTTTGCTTTGTTAGAGCTCCTATAAAGCACTTTGGGATGTTTTATTACATTGATGGCGTTACATAAAAAAAGCTATTGTTGATCGGGAACACAATAAATTGAAGTAGGATTGATACAATTCCCTCAGGCTTGCTTTGCCATTTAACAAAAACATGGTTGATCTTAAATTCAAGAGCACATTCACACCGGATTCCTCATATCTCTCATTCCGTAACTGCTTCTTTTTCCATGCCAGTCATTACTAAGTGGATAGCATTTGTGTTTGATTCAGAAGCTTGTGGATTCAATCCCCACATCAGTGATCTGAACTCAAAACATCCCGGTTGATATTCCAAGATTAACATTGGTTAACATTGATAGTCATTGTCAGAGGTTAACATTGAGATGCTAAACTGTAGCCTTATCTGCTCTCAATGATAGTAGTTCATATGATACTATTTTAAAGAACAGTTGGGGAGCTATCAACAGTCTCCAAGCCAATTAAGATCTCTCAATCAACATCGTTGAAACTGATTATCTGGTCATTATCTCATTGATGTTTATAGGAACTTGTTGTGTGCAAATTGGCTATTGTGTTTTCTGCATCAAAAGAGAGACTACATTTTTTAAAAACATTTAATTAACTGCAAAGTGCTTTGGGACATGCTAAGATGGTGAAAGATGCTATATATATTATATATATAAAAATACAAGTTTTTCCCCTTAGGTAAAAACCACCTTTGGCAGGCCACCAGATGGAGTTCTTCATTAAGATAGAGTTCTCTCTCTCTCTCTCTCTCTCTCTCTCATTCTTTCTCTCTCTCAAAGGTGGGAGCTGCCCGACCCAAGGAGTAAGCTGAAACTAAGGGTGAAGCTTCACGACTTGCTGTTGGTGAGGAATCTGTGACACAGATTGTTTCTTGATTGAAGAATTACTGGGTGGGTTAGTGGCAGAGAATAATGAGAGAAGAAAATCTTATCAACAAAATAATTCCAAATGGGGCAGACATGGAGAATTATAACACACAGAAAACTGCAAAGAAGTCAAATCACTTATCAATACATAACATCTAATGTTGGCCATGAAACCATTGTTGTAAAAACCCATTTCATTTACTAATGTCCTTTAGGGAAGGAAATCTGCCACCTTTATC
The DNA here is from genome assembly GCA_024679065.1 of Sphyrna mokarran. Lineage (NCBI taxonomy): Eukaryota > Metazoa > Chordata > Chondrichthyes > Carcharhiniformes > Carcharhinidae > Sphyrna > Sphyrna mokarran. Next base: position 44,830,496 of record JAGIQG010000020.1, on the reverse strand, counting down.
TGGTCTGGTCTGATCTACATGTGACTCCTAACCCACAGCAATGTAGTTGACTCTTAAATGTTTTCTGAAATGATCTAGCAAATCATTCAGTTCAAGGGGCAATTAGGAATGGGCAATAACTGCTGGTCTAGCCAAGAATGCCCACATACAATAAACAGAAATTTAAAAAAATTGTTTTTTTAGTTCTAACAAAATACATGGGACACGGATTTTCCTGGAGCAACTCCTGCTAAGTTAGGAGAAATTTGTGCAAGCTCAAGAATGTGATTTGTGCCAAGCACAAACCAGTTTGCGAACTTTCTGGTCCGTTTCCGTTGACACAAACTAAATCATGCCTCGAAGGGATGAAGTCTCTGGACTTCAGATTGACAGGGGATTCCTTCAAGCAAGGATGGGTGGGGTTTGGGCTGGCCAGAAGGGGCTTAGGACAGGGGCTTTTCTCAAGGGATGGGGGTGTGTGGCAAGTCTTCTCTCTGTAGCCTTGAAACCCTTTGATGTGTCTTCCAATATATCAAGTTGAAAGATCTGTCAGATGAAGGTGGAAGTCTCCCCTCTTATGTGATGGAAGTCTTTGAACTGCTTATTTCATATTCAGTTTTATTCCTTTTTAACTTTTTGGATAGTCTGATGGCAGGGGGATGAGGGGGAGGTATCTGCTGCTTTCACCTGTGTTCATTTGGTACTCCTCTAACTCCTTCATCTTATATGGCCTAGCGCTATATTTAGGTATCCTGCTCTACCCACTTCCAGGAGATGTACAGTCAGGAAAAGGGGATTTGGAAAAGCTGAAGACTGCCAGGGTCTCCTGGGTGGAAGGCTGTGGGATGGGCTCCAGTAATTCCTCCTCTCTTAAATTACTTGTGGGCCTTGGGCTACTTTATGGGACTTTGGGGCAACTGGAGATCCAACATTGACCCCATTGTGCAGACAAAGCCCTTAACAATGCACCTCTGCAGCAAGATCATGCTCTCGAGACTCTCAGCCAACGTCCTCAGAAACAGAGCCATGCTTCGGACTCCACCACTGATGGACCAGACATCCAGTCCCAGCTTTTCCATTGCACCCTATCCCAGGCTTCCCACTGCAGCCACCACCCTTACAGTGTTGTCTTGTGTGGCACACAATATTGGCAATATCTTCTGCTACTGAAAGCTTTGGGACTTCTCAAAGCGATCTTACAGTTGCTGGAATATTGCTGACATCCCTTCCTGGATTTCCCAGCTCTGCCTTTGCATCTTCAACAGCTCTGGGAGAAACCTTTCCAGGAGTTCAGCATCTGGTTCCAGACCAGCTGTTTTCTGGGATTCTGCAGACCTTCGTCTGCCCACTCCCATTGAAGTTCCTGCCTTCACCGGATGTGCATCAGCAGCTGGGTGGTGCACACCAGATAGTGACCCAAAAGCTTGTTCAATAAGATGTTCTACCAAGGTGCATGTCTCTGGGTTAGTGAATGCAGTAACAACTGATCAGTGTCCTCCTCAGAACTTTCCTCCTCTCCAGAGTTGCAGGGGCCAGCCTCATCTAATGGTGATCCTGCAAGGCAATGGGCATGGGTTCAGAGGAAGATCAAGGGTCTGGGGAATAGGCAGTTCAATTCAGACTGGGTCATCTCAGTAAATGTGCAGTGAATCCTCACTTCTCTGGCACAGACCAATGTGCAAATGGCATATGTGTGCACTGTGCCTGGACAGGAAGGGGTTGTGACAAAGAATGCTGAGAGGTTCTGAAGAGGATGCTGGTGGGGCAGTCAGTTATTGGGAGGTTGAGAGATGGCAGGTAGTAGATTAATGGTGACATTCCAGGGGTGAAAATGGGGTTCATACCAGGAGGAGACAGGTGGTCACTTACCCTTGCTGTTGGTATGAGGGCATTCATTTTTTTCTGAATGGATGGCTAGTGGCACTGACTACAGTTACCACCACATCCTGGGTGGTTAAGCCTGGTTAGTTGTGGGGTCTCCTACCCATTTGGGGGTAAAGAATGGTATTATCGCTATTATATTAACCCAGGAGCTCAGCTAATGTTTTGGGGACCCACGTTTAAATGGCAAATGGTGGAAATTGAATTTAAAAAAAATCTGGAATTAAGAATCTACTGATGACCATGAAACCATTGTCGAAAAACCCATCTGGTTCACTAATATCCTTTAGAACGGAAATCTGCCATCCTTACCTGGTCTGGCCTATGTATGACTCTAGAGCCACAGCAACTAGGGATGGGCAATAAGTGCTGGCCAGGCAGCGACACCAATGTCCCACAAATGCATAAAAAAAAGTGATGTAAATTTATGCTCGTTTGTTTCAGAGCTTCTATTTTAAGTGCAAGAATTAGATATGGGAACGTTGATGCTCGAATACTTTAAATCATCCTGTTTTGATTTAAATGCTAAAATCTCCATTGGATCTAACATTGGATCTCCAGGAAACGAGAAGCTAGTCTTTCTGTAGGCATCCTCCTGGCCTGAGAGTGAGGGCAGAAGGACAAGCTCCTCCTTGTTAACAATGCACAACTGAGCTCTGCTTTGGGCAAATTGATGCCTCAGAACTGCAATTCAGTGTGATTCACTTGGGGATTCATTATTGCATTCAGTGTAAGAAGACTATGATCAGTTTTTTTAGGGGGAATTTTTTTGGGAAAAATTCCACCCATTATCATCATTTAGTTCAAATCATCATTCTTTTATAGATTCCTTCTCACAGCACATAGATTCTTCATCCTGAGCATGTTAATATATAAGGGGGACTTGCAATATAGAAATCATAAATTACACCTTTAAATAAGCAAAGTCAATTTAGACAGAGCTATTATATGTCCGAAACCTAGAATGGTGGCAGTTTGAAATTATCAATATAAACTCCTTCCTCTTCACATTTCTCATTTTCTAACTGCAACATAAGACATGAAACACACAAATTTTGTAAAAAGCATAGGAAAAGCTCCTGGTCTACTGAACAGTAACAAGTCCTTCTGTTCTTTGGGTGACTCAACTACAAATAATTGAAAACTCATGACAATCAAAATTCAGATTTTAGCATTTAAATCAAAACAGGATTATTTAAAGTATTCGAGCATCAACGTTCCCATATCTAATGCTTGCATTTAAAATAGAAGCGTTGAAACAAACTTGAGCATAAATTTACATCACTTTTTTTATTCATATGTGTGACATTAGCATCACTGGCTGGCGTGCATTTATTGCCCATCCCTAGTTGCCCAGGGGCAGTTGAGAGTCAACCACATTGTTGTGGCTCTGTAGTCACGTGCAGATCAGACCAGGTAAGGATGGCAAATTTCCTTCCCTAAAGGATATTAGTGGACAAGATCGGTTTTTCCAACAATCAACAATGGTTTCATGGTCATCAGTAGATTCTTAATTTCAGATTTTTTTTGATTCAAATTCCACCATTTGCTGTGGTGGGATTTGAACCTGGGTCCCCAAAACATTAGCTGAGCTTCTGGATTAATAGATTGGCAATGATACCACCAGGCCATCATCTCTCCTAAATTTACTGCCTATTATTTCAATGATTGGTAAATTTAGGAGTGACTTTTCCAATAATTCTGGCAACTAGTCGAACCTCAAAGATGTGAGAGCAACTTATACCTTTGTTAAACAAATTTTTAAGAAAGCAATGAACTGGAAAAAAGGTTCTATGATGTGCTGATAAGAAAAAGGGCAGTTTTCACTGAAGAACAATGTCCTGAATTATGATACGAGCAGCTAATGACCCTTATGCAAATAAGTGGAGACATGATCACAATCTTCTGAACTAACATATCATCTGAGGCAGCGATAACCTTGAAAAGAAAAAGATAGAGGGAAAAAGCAAAGAGAAGAGACAATAAAGCAAAGGTAAGAAATGTTTACTGATTCTGTAATGCCAATGAAGAGCTATTCCTGCAGGCTGTGTAGACTGGAGAATTGATGCTAACATGTTGCTGTCCCATCCCCATGTGATCTGTGCTTCCTTTGAGTATTGTTTTGTGCTAGGAGTACAGGATTGCTGAGTTCATCCCCCTGTTCCAATTTTTAATCTATATTATATTGTGACACTGGTTCTTTATTCATGAAGAGTTTTACAGCATAAAAAGAGGCCCTTCAGAGCCCATCATGTCTGTGCTGGCCATCAAGCATTTTAAATGCCTTTTCAGCACTTGTCCATAGCCTTCTGCACTATAGCATTTCAAATGTTCATCGAAATGCTTCTTAAATGTTATGAAGGTTCCTGCCTTTACCACCATTTTAAGCACTGAGTTCCAAATTCCCACCACCCATTAGGTAAAAACATTTTCCCTCAAATCCTCAATATCCTACCTCTTATCTTAAACTTATGCCCCTTGGTTACTGGCTCCTCTACTAAGGGGAAATGTTTCTTCCTATTTATTTCCCTCATAAATTTTGTACACTTTTTTTTAACTCCTAGGCTAGTCCTAAATGCCCACATTTGGCCAATATCCCTCTATGCCCATCTAACTATCTAAACACTTTTTAAAAGACAAAATTGTACTTGCATCTGGTACTACCTCTTGCAGTTTGTTCCAGACACTCACCATCCTCTGTGTGAAAAAATTGTTCCTCTGGACTCTTTTGTATCTCTTCCCTTGACCTTAAACCATGCCCTGTAATTTTTGACTCCCCTACCTTTGGAAAATATATTGACTATCTAGCTGATCTATGCCTCTCGTTATTTTATAGACCTTTATAAGATGACGCCTCAGCTTCCTGCATTCCAGAGAAAAAATTCCCAGTCTATCCAGTCTCTCCTATAACTCAAACCATCAAATCTTGGTAGCATTCTAGTAAATCTCTTCTGCATTCTTTCTGGTTTAACAATGTCCTCTCTATAATAGGATGACCTATCCTTTTGCCTTCTATGGATATGCACCTTAAAAATCCCTTAGTTCTCTGTACTTCCTAGCATCCTACCATTCATTATGTATTCCTTTGCTTCATTAGTCCCCACAAAATACATCACCTTACATTTTCCAGGGTTAAATTCCATTTGCCACAGCTCTGTCCATCTGAGCAGCCTGTCTATATCATTTTGTAAACTAAGGCTTTCCTCCCCATTATTTAACGCACTACCAATTTTGTGTCATCTGAGAATTTAGTTATCATAAGTTCCATGTTCAGATCAAAATCATTAATATACTACAAAGAGCAAGCACCCAGCACCAATCCCTGTGGTACACCACTGCACACAGGTTTCTGCTTCCCCACACTGAGGCTAAGCCAAATTGGCCTGGATCCCATGAGCTCTTACTTTCTTGGTCAGTCTCCCATGCTGGACTCTTGCAAAGCCTCAATGAAGTCCATGTAAACTACTTCAACTGCACAGCCCTCATCTGCATATCCATTCATCACCTCGAAAAATTCAATAAAATTTGTTAGACAAAAGGAAATTAGAAGTGAGGCATCAATATACAGTTAAATCTTAAACTAGAATTAACTCCAAAATTGTCCTCCCCCTTTAATCCATCTCACTACCAAACCAAATGGGGACAAAAATATAAACAATGTGTTTCACTCTCTCAGGATGGTCAATTCATTGATTTCATGCTCTGATTTTAAGCTGAGAATTTGATGCTTCAATTGTTTTATTCTATTTGGGCCTCTTCAGTTGCAGTTTTGTCTTGCTCCAGTTGCAATGCAGTGATCCAAAGTGATTTGGCTGTTAATTTTCCTGCTTGTTTTGGAATTAGGTGGTTTCTGCCTGCAACCTGCTTACAAGAGTGATAGAGATCTGAAGTTCAGTAAGGCTACTCATCATAGGTGAGAACATGCACCCCACTGAAAAACCGACCCGTGGCATACCACAGAAATGTCAGAATATGTTGTAACCAAGATGATGTTTGACAGTAATGATTTAGCCTTATAGACTGCTTTTGCAGAAATAATTTTAAACTGCTGGGAACTTTGTGAAGAGGTTCATAGAATCCCTGCAGGGCAGGAGGCGGCCAATTAGCCCATTGAGTGTGCACTGACAACAATCCGACCCAGGCCCTATACCTGTAATCCCATGTATTTACCTGCTAAATCCCCTGATACTAAAGGGCAATTTAACATGGCCAATCCACCTAACCTGCACATCTTTGGAGTGTGGGAGGAAACTGGAGCACCTGGAGGAACACGCAAACATGGCGAGAATATGTAAACTCTACACAGTCGCCCAAGTCTGGAGTTGAACCTGGGTCCAGTGCTAACGACTGTGTCATTCTAGTTGGTTAAGCATGATCTGTTGTTACCTCTTGTGTCTAAGTACACATCCAGTTTAAACCTCTCCTATATACTTGGTTCATATGGGGATGGATGAACAATACAAACAAACAAGCTTTAATGTGACATTAATGTAATATGAGGCAGATTTATGTCTGGTTTCTGTTGGAGTGGGCATCATCAATGGGATAGAAACATTCATGCGGCATTGTGGCAGAAACGTGATTGGGTTAGAGAAGAAGGAGCTTTATTCTGCATCTAACTATGTTACAACTGAAAGAAAATCTGAAACAAATACACAAGATGTTGGAAACATTCAACAGGTTTAAAAAAAAAGGGCAACATGGACAAGTTGGGCCAAAGAGCCTGCTTCCATGCAGTAAACCACTATGACTTTGTGAGGTCATTCAATCTCTGTGGGAAGAGCAAACGAAGTAGCTTTTTCAAGGTTAAGACATTTAACAAAGGGCTATATCTGAAAGGTGAACTCACCTCTCTGAAGATACTGACTGATTTGCAGGGCATTTCCAGAATTTTCTATTTTTTGATTGTTAAATGCAAAAAGTTGAGTGGGGATATGCCATGATTGAGCAAAGGCATTCCTGAACTCTTGAGTATCAAAAAAGTTGATGAAAAGTTTTCTTTACAATGAGCAGAAGGTTGTACATGCTGGGCAGTGAATCACAATTTGTGAGCATGTGTTTCCCTGTAAAATAGTTTAGAATTGATTTTTACTGTTCAGTCTCTTTACTGCACAAGAGCAAACTGAAACAGTCAGATCCTGGAACCAGCTGCATCCATCACACTTAGAAATGACCTTAAACTAGAGGAAGTTTAATCAATACATTTGGAAAACTGAACATATCTTGTATTAATGCAAAACAATTTCCACATTATTTCCTTTTTACATTTAGAGTTACAACAAATAATGATTCAAATATAATTCTAGTTTACTGCCAAATAAAAATCGAACCTTTCATTTGTTCAATAAAGTTTTAAATAAGTAGAATATTGCTGGCAAACCTATTCCTGAATCCAAATGTTTTGAGAGAGATAGCAGGGAATTGTGAATTTGAACCTGTTAGTTGACTATCACTGCTTTATATTTGGATCACAGTGTGATCCAAGGGCAGAGCAAAAGAATTTTTCAGTGATCTGGAGTGTATAGTAATGTCTTTCACACAGATCTTATCAGTCCTTTTAATCCTGACAAGGCAAATCAAGCAACGAGGCCAGATTTGTCTCATTAAGCTGCTTTATATTAAAGTGGACACATAACAGTTGTTATAATCAAACTGACTTAATTCACACTGCACAACTTATCTTTGTGTAAAATCCAAATAAAAGGATACCGTGCTATCCAATCAGTCAGTTATCTTACATGACTTGATGCAACATAGCTTCCAACTATCCTTCAGCATTTCTATCCTTTTCACCAAAGGCCTCACAGCTTCCACCTCAATGAGGCAGCATGGTGGCATTGTGGTTAGCATCGCTGTCTCACAGTGCCAGGGACCCAGGTTTAATTCCAGCCTTGGATGATCATGTGTGTGGAGTTTGCACATTGTCCTCGTGTCTGCAGCTTAGGTTGATTAACCATGGTAAATTGCCCTTAGTATAAGAGGGATTAGCCAGGTAAATACGTGGGGTTACGGGTTTAGGGCCTGAGTGAGACTATTGTTCAGTGCTGGCTCGATGGACCAAATGGCCTCCTGCACCATAGAGATTCTATTATATTCTAAAAATGAGTGTCTCTGCCATTCTCCCAATTCAGGAAATCTCCTGAATAACAATCTGATCAGGATAGCCAATATCCTGCAAGAAAGTTTTGACAGTGAACAAATGGCAATATAATTGCAAGTCAGCATGGTTTGTGACTTGGATGGGAACTGGTAAATGTGGGTGTTCCCGTGTGTCTGCGACCCTCGTCCTTCGAGGCAGTAGAGGTCGTGAGTTTTGAAGATGCTGTCAAAGGAGCCTTGATAGGTGGCTGCAATGCATCTTGGAGGTGGTATACACTGCTGCAGTTGTGTAAGGGAGTAGATGGTGGATGGGGCGACAATCAAGTGTGTTGCTTTGTTCTGGATGCTGTTGAGCTTCCTGAGTGTTGCTGGAGCTGAACTCATACAGACAAATGGAGAGTATTCCATCACAATCCTGACCTCTGGCTTTGTGGAGTCAGAAGGCGAGTTACAGTCTGCGGAGGTCTCAGTATCTGACCTGCTCTTGTAGTCACAGTTCTGGTTAATGGTGACTGTCCAGAATGTTGGTAGTGAAGAATTCAGTGGTGGTAATGTCAGTGAATGCCAAGGGGAAATGGTTGGATTCTCTCTTGTTGGAGATGGCTATTGCCTAGCACTTATGTGGTGTGAATGTTACTTGCTACTTACCAGCCCTTGCCTGAATGTTGTCCAGATCTTGCTACATATGGACACAGGTCTGTTCAGTATCTCAGGAGTCCTGAATGGTGCTAAACATTGTGCAATCATCAGCAAACATCAGGGAATCAGGAGATGAGTTACTTAGCAGGACCTCGCCTCTGACCTGCACTTGTAGCCACAGCCAATGTTTGACAATCAAATTAAATAATGTTTGTTTTATACAATCAATCCACACTTGCAAAACCCAAACCAAAACGTTGACTGTTAGATTTGATTTTGGGACTGGGCAGTATTTACTCAACAATACTGAGTGCGCTAATAGCTAAACTAATAACTAATTTAAGATAAACAGATAAACTTGTAATATGGTTCCTTTACGCTCGTTAGAAATTAAATGTATTCATATGCAGGACCAGTTCTCTGCAAACAAAAGGAATATGTTCAATTCTTGTGCCTTTACTGAATTGCTCTGCACCATGGGAAGACTATAGAATCATAGAATCCTTACAGTGCAAAAGGAAGCCATTTGGCTCATTCAGCCTGCCCCAACAAAATCCCACCCAAACCCTATCCCACAACCCGTGTATTTACCCTGCTAATCGCCTTGATTCTAGGGGGCAATTTAGCATGGCCAATTCATCTAAAGTGCATATTTTTGGACCATGAGAGGAAACCGGAACCGCTGGAGGAAATCTGCACAGACATGGGGATGATATGCAAAGTCCGTACGAACATTCACCCAAGGCCGGAACTGAACAAAGGTTTCTGGTGCTGTGAGGCAGTGATGCTAATACTGTGCCACCATACCTCCCTGAAGTTACTTTCTTCATAGCAATTACTTGACTAATCAGAGTCAGCTTGCCAACAACCAGTAACCCTTTATGCCTATGGTATAGAAAGCTGTAAAATTTTAACATTCTTGCATTTGTCCTGACGAGCGCAAGATGAAATGCTACAACAACATATCTTCCTTTTCAGCAATGTCCTTCAAATCCCTGTCAAGTACCTGAGAGCAGCACAATGCATTGTCAATTGTTTAGCAAGGGTCAAGACAAGCTAATGAACTGCTCATTATCCACGGGGACAATTTGCATCTTAATGTAGATCCACATATTTATTAAACTTCTGGGAAAATACTGCAATTTAAAACACATTTAAAGGTAATTATTTTCCTCAAACCTTTTCTTTGAAAAATGGTCTAAAAAAAAATCAATGGTTATTGCATTGCATTCAGAAAGAAAACTACTTTGCCAAACACAGACAATGTATGGTAGCTATTAATACAAAATAATGTGGATTAAACATTAATTTCACTTCAAAAAGCAAACATCAGCAATTGAAAAATAAAGAGATGGCACACATTACTCAGCTGAGTTTTATATTTGTTTGTAATGAATTCACAGAATGTGGGTGCCACTGGAAAGGCAAGTATTTATTAACCTCTCTCATTTCCCCTAACTGAGTGACTTGCTAGGCTTTCAGAGGGCAGTTAAATGTCAATGACATTGTTGTTGGTCTGGCGTCACACATGGACCAGACTGAAAAAGGACAGCAATTTTTTCCTTCCTCAAAGGACATTAATAAACCAGATGGATTTTTTTTAATGAAGATGCAGTAATTTCATGGTCATCATGTCTGATACAAGCTTTTTATTCTCAATTTATTGATTAACTGGAATTAAATTTCCCAGCTGCCATGGTAGAATTTGAACTCATGCTTCCAGGTCATTAGTCCAGGCTTTGCAATTACTAGTGCTGCCCTCAGGATTATTGGTCTGGATCTTGGCATTACTAGTCCAGTAACATAACCACTACACTTCCCTTATTACGAATAAAGCAAGCAATACTTAACTCCATTATTTTAAGTGACATAAAAATATCTGTTCCCCTCTCTAATTTGATAGTTATTTCTTTCAATTCTTATTTTATAGGGCTTTGCTAATGTCATACCTCACACCCTTAACTCACAGTTGGTTTGGTGACCTACTTGCTGAATTTATCTTAATTGAGCCGGATAGGAAATACTGAAGAATTGCCATGGGTTGGTTTGGCCTTTAGTTTTTGCTCCCTCTGGGAAAACACCACAATTCCTTTCCCCCTCTTATTTCAGTGAGCCAGCTGTAGCAATCCATTAAGTCATGAAGTATTCAACAGCAAAACCACAAGATACTACAGACAATTTAAAAGTGAAAAAAATATTCAATTTGTCTTCCAGATTTAAAACTGATATTACAGATTGGCTGTCTTTTAAAGCAATTGCCTGTTTTTATTCCCATTGGTGTAAAACCCATGTAAAACTAGTGTCACCTACTGAAATTAACAGAAATTAGATACTTTCACCCTGGGGCAATCAGAGAGTGCGAGCGATAATGAGACATTGCGTGATTACTAATGCACCCTGGACCTTGGGGAAGCCAGCAAACCTATAAAACTTTATGTCCTTATCTCACTGCAGCCTGGGGTGATGAATTTGCCAACTCCCCTGTAAAGTTAATTAATGATCTGAGCATGTATGTCTGAACTAAAAGTATAGTGATTCCTTCAGCTGCCTGAATAAGCCAGAGCCATATACATTGAGTTTGGTCATCACCTTCAGGGCTACAGAGGGAACAATGGACAGGTAAGCAAAGTTTCCATCATGCAGCAGGTTGATTGAGCTGGCCTATTGTATATTCCATGAAGCATACTCTTCGTACGCAGGTAACCTCAAGTAAAGTTCTTACACAATCTGTTATGCCTATATATTCCCTGTGTGGGATTGTAGTAGCTGGTGGCTTGCATCATCCCATCATCTTAAAATGATACCCACCCTTCCTTGCTTCATCCTTTGATCCTCCTCCTTTATGTTCGTGGCCTCTGAGGTTATACTCATCAGGAATGTCATAATACTCAAGACAGTCCTTCATCATTCATCAGGATTGTGAAGTCAAAAAACTATCTTGCAATCTGACTTTGTCAGAAAGAAACAAACTCCCGCCACATGAGTCATGTGAAAAATCAAGTGCCGAGATTGGCATTCAGGATCCAGAATTTTTTCTATGCTTTGTGTCGAAAATCAGCCTTCAAAGCTTAGACTTTTCTTAGCGATGGAAAGTAGATCAACACAGACTATCACCCAACATGGCAAAATACAATCATCTAAATGTTTCCTTGTATTGTAGCCCACCCAAGTAAAAACTTACTGGATACACATTTCCCGACTGTGTATTGTAAATAGTGCTCCTTGCACCAAAGAATCAGCAGGAGATATTACATTGTAAGTTTGCATGTTTATCCTTCCATTTTCTCAACTTTTATTTTTCCCCAAGGAGTTGTATAGACGGGAATCAAACAAGGATGATCCGAAGAACTGAAGTAAACGTCTGCTGTTTTGTCCTATCCTTTGTCCATTTAAACCTGTCCTATTGTCCAATTAAGACCTTGATAACAGGAGGAAGGTGGGGAGGAACTTGCATTCTCCTTCTCCATATTAACATACTGACAAGACTGAGCTGGAACTCCAGGAACATCTTCCCCAATACTTCATCATCTCTTCTTAAGTTGTAGGTACATGCAAAGTTATGCTAGTCAACCTGGCTAGTCACTTTGTGATGTCTCACTCATGGCCATTATTCACATTAACAGCATTTTAGTAAGGTAACAACCAAGCCTCAATCCTGTCCTCAACTGATATTTAATTATATTTTCACTTTCCCTCTGAATAACAAGTAGGAGTAAGATTCCTGGCCGAAGTTTCTCCTACTTCCTCTCACCATCATTCCAAACTCCCCCAAAACAGGTTTGCTGACATCAGACGTAAACCTGTGATTCATGTTTTGACAATCAGATAGCAAAATAATCGGGCACCCATTGGTGTTTGATCTTGAGAGACATATCTTTACCCAATAGATCATCTGGTGTCTTTCGAAATGGGAATATTTTTTAAATATCAGTAAAGAATGTTCACATTGTATAAGATTGGATTTCAAAATAATCTATACTTATACATTTACTTCTTTGTTCATTTGTGTTCATTTCCCATTACTGACATTCCCATTTCATGGTTTCAATTGAAAATAGAAATTTGTGAATAAATCTGATTGTAATTATTTCTTCTCATGGACCGAAAACAGTTACATAGGCAGATTGGGCTGAATGGCCTGGTTCCACATTGTACATTTCTATGCAAAATGGGAAAAAAGGGAAAGAGGATGCAGGAGAGTATTACATCAAGAATGCTGCTTTGAATTCTGCTTCCAAAGGGGAAAACACTGGAAAATCTCAGCAGGTCTAGTATTCTGCTTAATCTGCAATTTAATTTTCTCTAAATGCTAAAAGGAAAACAATTATCTTGGGTAAGTTTGTTGATGATCAATATCTGCCTCTGCAATGAACCTGTAGAAGAATATTTTTATAGAGATAAAGGCAAAATACTATGGATGCTGGAATCTGAAACAAAATAAAAAGGCCATCCTGACTCAAAATGGTGGCTCTATTCTCTCTTCACAGATGTTGTTGTCAATCCTGCTGAGTTTCTCCAGCATTTTCTGTCAATATTTCTGTAAAGTTACATAACTGGACAGTATTGACATGGTACAGCAAATACTACTGGTTGGTTGAGGAATTTGTATTTTGTTAACTTACAAGAATAGAGTCCTAGAACGGTTATGGCATAGGAAAAGGCCAGTTTGCACATCAAGCTTGTGTGGCCCTTTTCTACATGACTACTTTTGTTTTACTGTATGTATTCACATGGTTCAACAATGTCAACTAAACTGTCCATGTGAGAAATATAATGGGAATTCATTTTCATCCATCACCAATAGACCAAATAAACTCTGAAGCATCTGATGTTAAATCTCAGCTGTATTTGGAAGAAAAAAATTGCAAACATTAAGGTGTGTTGGTGGTGGAGAAATCATTCAAAAACCTAGTTTTATACTATTTCTCATGATGCCTACACCAAGAGTAATCAACTAGCATATTCTTGAGAATTGAAACATTGGCCAACATATTTTAATTTTCACTACTATGCTTGGACTTGTAGCTTAACTGTTGAGAAACCAAGTGATTTGTTCCCAGTGCCTTGTAAGTTGTTGATGTGCGAGACCTTTGGTTACTCATTAATACAAGGAATGTGTTGCCCAGGCAAGGAATCCCAGTTAGAATATTCAGAACCTTGTAGAAAGGCAGCAAAGCCTCTTGAATAGTTCAGGTCAGAAATTGAACAGAGTGGGGAATTCTGGAATCACTAGACTTTAAAAAGACAATAGGCTATCTCATTTGTTCTCTTTTAGATTAATAATGGATTTATTTACTAATTAAGATTGTGACCATGTCCAAAACATTCTCATGTGTGGTGAAATAAACCCTTAATAGTTGGAGGAACATTCGCTCTAAGCAATTTATTCCTTCAAATCATATTACACTTGGCATCATGATTCAAGTTGCCCTTTTTAGGGCCATTTGAATTTGCAACCTTCCACTTTGGTTGCATAGTACATTCATGGCTCCAATTGCAGCAGATATGTGACATGTCAGGAAACAGAGATAGTTTTAAATAATCTACTCTGTATTTCTGGATATTGGAAACAAAGTATAGTTTTAAAGAAGTGTAATTTTGTGTTTCTGTATAAACAAGGGTTAAAACTTTAGTTCATTTCACATTAAACAAAGTTGACTGCATCTCTGAGTTTTGGTCACTTTAAACTGTGCCACATAGTAAATAAAGGGTTTACGACATGAAAGTAAACATGGTTTCAAGGAAAACTGAGTTATTGCTTAGCAACCAGGGGCAACCCTAGGAATAGAAAGAACTTTTGAGTTTGATCTTAAACTTGGTCCAGAAGGAAGGACAGGATCAGGGGCCTGGAAAAATCAGACTTCCCAAAAGAACAAAAGAAGGTCCAGAAACTAGAGAGGTGGGGCAAAAAAGCCTGTCTTAGGAAGACAGTTAAAATAAAGGCACAAAGAACAAGAAGTTGACCAAGATTCTATTGGGTGAAGTTAACATAAAATGCAGAGAAAGTGCAATTAGAGACAGCTGCAAGATCCAGATTTAAAATTAAAAGCCAAACATCAGATAAGTCAAAGGTATGGTGACATCTTAATACAACCTATGAAGCAGTAATGTTTTGTTGGCATGGCTGATATCCAAGAGATTGTATGCACTTGGTAATCCATTAAGAATCTCACAACACCAGTTAAAGTCCAATAGGTTTATTTGGTAGCAAAAGCCACTTTTGCTACCAAATTAATCTGTTGGACTTTAACCTGGCGTTGTGACACTTCTTACTGTGTTTACCCCAGTCCAACGCCGGCATCTCCACATCATGGTAATCCAATGCAGAGGAATTCGAAAGGGGGAGACTGAAATTCTAGAAATGTTTCACAGTGAAAACATTCAGGAGAAAGCGTGGTTTGGGAGAAAATTCCATGGTGTGTTTTTTGAGAGGAGAGTTTGGAAACATATAAAAGTCAGAGTTCCAAAAGATCAATTGGCTCACAATGTGACAAGCATCTAGGAAAATTTGATGAGAAATCCAGAGAAGTTATATTGGGTGGCATCTGCCATTTGGTTTCAGTATGTGGTATATCTGACCACAGATGGTCTATTGGTTTGCATGGATTGTGCACTTACAGATTAAAGTAGAAAATGCCTTTTGCATTTTGAGTTATCTTTAAAAATCTGTATATATAATTAAAGATATAGCTGGAGTGAAGGAGTACTCTAGTTAATCCTTTCTTTTTGATAATTTGACTTTGTTAAAAAGTTAATTGGCAATCTTGTAACTCCACATTTCTAAAGAGAAATAGAAGTTACGATCTGGTACCTGACTGTCCAATAGGAATTTCAGCAGGGGTTGAAACGAACACCATGACCAGATAATTCTGCCTACTAAATACAATGAAGCCGACTGCTTTTTCAAAACTATGGTAGATAAGACTTCAAGTGATTTTCTTTCTTTGAATATGTCCATAAAGCCAAGAAGAATTTGCTTGTGATTTGCTTTAAAAGTTAGTACACAGAAAGTAAAATACATACTGGTTAAGATAAATCATCTTTGTCCTACTTGAGTTATTTTAGAGGATTGCACTTCAGATAAGTCACGTCCTTACCACTGAGAATATCAGAGTTATTTCCCCAGAAATCTGCTGGTTTTGACGGTCTGGAATAGTATTCATCCCGATTTGCTGCGAGGATAAACCTGCAAAAGAACATAATATATAAAAATGTACGCACATAGGAGTCAAACATAGCAGAATGGTACAAACAGGGAGTGACAATATAAACTAGTGATCCAGTCACCCAGACTTTTGCTCTGGAAACATGAATTCAAATCCCACC
The DNA here is from genome assembly GCA_024679065.1 of Sphyrna mokarran. NCBI lineage: Eukaryota > Metazoa > Chordata > Chondrichthyes > Carcharhiniformes > Carcharhinidae > Sphyrna > Sphyrna mokarran. Next base: position 44,814,572 of record JAGIQG010000020.1, on the reverse strand, counting down.
AAGGCACCCAGGAAAATTTAAACACAACTAATCAAAAATCTGAAATGAATAATAATCTCATTAATAATCAGCATGAAACCCTGGATTGTGGTAAAAACCCATTTGGTTCACTAATGATCTTTGGGTCATTTGAAATCTACCATTTTTAATCTGTCCAGTCTAAATGTGACTTACATCCATAGCAATATGGTGGACTCTGAAATATCCAAGGTTGTTGTTTGGTTGTGTCAAATTGATACAGAATGGACACTGTGAATGTATCTATGCCACATGGACTGCAGTGGCTCAAGATGGCAGTTCACTTTTTCAAGGGCAATTAAGAATGGCCAAAAATTCTGGTCATGGCAATGATGTCCACAGTCCAAAAACTAATTTAAAAATAATGGCATTTGCTGCCAATATAGTTCATGCACAGATGTACCACTTCACTTTGTGGACAAGTGCACCTGCACAGATGGGTACTAGTGGCCATCTGGCATTGGCAAGAGGCACAGGCTGGAATGTTACAGTTGTTCATGCCAGCAGGATTTTCCCATCCCACTGCAGTGAACAGAGATTGACTGGATGCCAAATTCTCCAACTTCACTGCAGCAGGAGCTTGGCTTGAACAGCTGGGAAGATCGTGCCCACGGCGCTTCAAACTAATAAAGTCAGTAGCTGTCCATTATCATGAAGGGACAGCATTTGGGAGCGGCAGGATGAACTCTTGGTGGTCACTGAATGAGCAAGAGATTGGTGCAAAGATTTGAGTTATAATCATTAGGTTAACAGCAGATTAAGTTGGACTATGGAGAAGTTTTGGAGAGATAGTTAGATTGGTTTGTATTGAAGGGTGCAGGGTGGTCGAGAAGGATGAAGAATCCATCACAGTAACTCAAACATCAATACACAAAATCACTGAAGAATATATGATGCTGAATATTATCATATTAAATCTGTAATTTTGAATCAATTTGGGGCTAATAGTTAACAGAAAAAGTATACATGGTGTGAATGAAAATTTAGGTTAGCTTCTTATTTGAAAAGGAAGATTGAGCACGGTAATGTGGGGAAGGTGGGAGAACAGCACTAACTTAATAGTGGATTTGGAGACACAATGGTCCGACTGGCCTCCTTCTGCATTTAACAATTCTGTGAAATCCAACAATAATCAATGATTGCTAATATGGTGCTAATTGCACTTTGTGAACACAGAAACTCTCAATTTACAGCTTTAACCTGCTATATCCAAGGCTGAGATAGACAGATTTTTAATCAGTGAAGGTGTGGAGGGTAATGGGGATGAGTCGAGAAAGTGGAGTGGGGCACCATCAGATCAAATCAGTCATGATCTCATTGAATGGCGGAACAGACTCAATGGATCAAATAGTCTACTTCTGTTCTTACATCTTATGGTCTTAGTTCATTAAATTCATCACTGCTAGCAATTGAATTTATCCCAAAGAATGAGGGGTAAAGATCCTCATTTAAAGTCCCACAGTTCAATATTGTGCATTGGAATGGAGCCTGTTTGGAGTCTAGTGGTTACTTATTCCAGATGCATGTGAAGAGAATATTCAATGTACAGTTATATACTTGCTTCATATATACCATACAACTAGGAAAAAATAAGAAAATACACAAAGACAAAAGTTGAAAGGGTTCAAATTCTGTCAGAGAATCTGCGATGTAAGTGGGAAGCAGCGCAAATACAATTTTTCTGCTCACCAAGAATCCTCAGTGTAATGAGGTTTAGATAAGGTTTAATAACGTTTGAAGACCAAGGCATAAAATATAAAGTTCTCAAGCTCAGCAGAACTGACAGCTGAGGCAATCTCATCCAGAGAATGCACAAAGGATAAGGGGGGAAACATATCTCTGACAAAAGCATGTAAGGCAGATGAGCTGAGGCAGGTTCAGAATCAGCTGTTGTATATTGTCTTCATGATGGAATAGATGTGTGTTCAGAGGCTCATTTTGGAGTCAGTTACGTCACCAAGGTTATGGTTGGTCTGGCTGAACCTCAGAGTTGTCAGGGAGAGGGATACAATCAGTGGTTCAGGAATGGAATTTGTGGTTAGAACCAAATACAATTAATCTTCCTACTATATTGTTGGTGGAAATGTCTGCCTGTACTGAATATCTGAGAAACAGTCTGACAAATTAGGGGCAGTAGATGGATCATGACCTAGCGTGAGGTAAAACTGGGAGTTATCAGTGCACATGAAAACTGTTGCGTGTTTGAATGGTGTTGTGGAGAGGACCACATATAGATTGTTGGGGAACTTCAGAGGTAAGTATTCGGAATTCTTATGGGACGTTAACTAAAAAACATTGAAGATAAAAATATTGGGATATATAAATATATTTATGTAAATGAATGATATATTGTATCACTCATTTTGTAACTGAATCATTTGTTTCATTATTCAACAGCAAAGTTGAAAGAACACATCGGTGTTTCAGACTTCAGGCTCATAAACTGAATAGTCCTAAAATTTGGCAAGGGATTTCTTTTGTTCCCAGATCTGTAAAAAGGCATGAAAATGTCCCTCACTTTAAGTTATCAGTAATGCAATCTGAAGGAGAACTCTATTCTATTGGTTACATGTAAGGGAAATATTTGAAGCTAGTGTATGTTTTGTTCTGCGTGGGTTGTACAAGGCACAGATGATGGAGCTTTGGAGGAGGTCTCCATTGAAATTCAAATCAATTTCCCATCAATTTTCATTTATGTCAAGTTACTGATAAATCAGAACAACTTATTATTAGATTTTATCTATGAAGGAGGGTACAACATTTAAAAACAAATCCTCTAAATTAAGACAAAAATCCATCAAATAAAAAGTACTAATTATTTGAATTTTTTGGTCCTCAAGAGCTGAAGTGTCAGAGATTGGAACTGCATGTGAACCAAAGCCTGCAGTTTGGACACCCCAACTTCAAGGCTTGTGAGTTTGCAACATAGGGGTTTGACTTAGAATACCTGTAAGCAGAAACTGAATGTGGGTCAAACTGGAAGAAGATGATACACATGGAGACTTCCGGTTAACTTCACTTCTTCAGAGCCTGGGATAAAGTTGGGTTCATTGATACAATGCCTGGGGAAAAAGGATTCAGATCAAATCTCGTGATCCAGATAAAGCCCACTATCAACCACAGCATAACCTCATGGTCTCTGTTGACTACTCCTGTGTGGTCAACAGAGGCCATGCAAGATTTAAATTTGTACATATTTATTACGGTGATGTTTGTGTCTGAATACAATATTACTAGAATGCAAAGAAAATCACATTAAAATACAGGCAAATTTTAAAAACTATGACTACTCATTGGTTTTTGCTTCCAAACATTGAAAATAAATCTGTCAAAATGAAGCACTGTCATCTATTCATATTATTGGTTTATGCTGGCTGTTTCTGGAATATTCAGGAATCTTCATTAGAGTTGGATAAAAAAGAGACACCTTAAATGCAATGTTCTAAGGAAGCATAACTTTACATTTTGCTGCTCAGAGCTTATTCACATTCAGTTTTTACAAGTAGAGACAGACAAGCAGATGTAGTTGAAAGCTTATAAATTTGCTGTTAATCTAATTATCAAACAGATGTTTAATAGTCTTGGTTTCAGTATCTCTTAAATGGTACATTGGAAGCCATGACGTAAAGAATGCCGGCGTTGGACTGGGGTGAAGGCTATAGAGTCAAAAGCTCACGAATTTACTATCAAATAAATTGGTTGGATTTAACATTGGAAGCCAGGCAGAGCCTTTAGCCAGCAGAGAAACTGATCTGCAGCTAGTTCCATGGATGGGTGTTTAAGCTTCTTTTGATGGAACAGACAATTTACTGAAACATTTGGAACCAGCTTCATTTTGATATTGTGGATCAATCTGTTCAAAATATTGCCACACAATCAAACACCGCACATCAGGATTAACAGGTAGTATTGCCATGAAACACAATTGACAACTAAATGCAATTGTTACTTTGTTTCCAAGCCCAGTGATCTGATGAATTTGGCCTTTCTGGTGCAAGCTATGCCCAAGTGAAACATTTTGTCACTGAAAACAAGGCTCAGGTGCCCAAAAAAAGGTCAAGCAGGTAATTGCCATCACTGTCTGCACTCAATGAACATGGTGAGAGAGGAAGCAGCAGATGTTTAGGAACTCCAAGTGCCCAGTGTTTTTCTGGACTTAACAAAGAGAAACAGATAATTGGTGTGATTTTTTTTGAGGAATGACTGAGACACTTTGACTTGAAGCATGCATTGCATAGCTGTAAAGCAGCCTGGGGAATCAAGAAATGCATCGCTGAAGTGAAATGCCTGCATTTGAATGCAATGAAGCAAAACAACATGGGTGCTGCTACAATTTATTTTACAAAATATACAAAGGGGAATGTTTGGTGCTAGAAGTGATTGGTGGCTATGACTTTTTTTATGCATTCATGGGACATCGGCATGGCTAGCTTGCCAGCAATTAATCCGTTGTTGCCTTGTTCAGAAGGCAGTTGAGAGTCAACCAGATTGCTGTGGCTCTGGAGTCACATGTAAGCCAGACCAGATAAGGATGGCAGATTTCTTTCACTAAAGGATATTAGTGAACCAAATGGGTTTTTCTGACAATCTACAATGGTTTCATGGTCATCAGTAGATTCTTAATTCCAGATTTCTTTTATTGAATTAAATTCCACCGTCTGCCATGGGTGGGATTTGAATCCAGGTGCCAAGACCATTACACACAGTAAAAATTGCAAATGCTTGAAAATCCCAGCAGATCCCTGGGGAGAGAATAAAGCCAATGTTTCGAATCTAGATGAGTCTTTGTCAGGGATGACGAAGGGTCATCTAGACTCAAAACCTTGGCTCTCTTCTTTCCCCGTAGATGCTGTCAGGCCTACTGAGATTTTCCAGCATTTTCTGTTTTTGTTTCAGATTCTAGCATTCACAGTATTTTGCTTTTATCTCCAGATCATTAACTGAGTTTCTGAATTAATAGTCTAGCAATAATACCACTGGGTCATTGCCTCCCTTGCTGGCATCCCACTTTGGGTAGCCTGCAACTATTTTGCGTAAGCTATCAGCAGAGGAGGCAACTTCATTTGATATGTGATCAGACTCAAGCATTGCCAGTCCACTGAAGCAGGAATCTTTGGAGCCACACCAGTTGTCTGTTGCTACTGATGACACAGTAAGAATTTAGCAACACCAATTTTAAATCCAACCGATTTATTTGATAGTAAATCTGCGAGCTTTCGACACTCTTGTGCCTTTGTCAGGCAAATGCAGTGTTCTGGTCTGCAATCGCACATATATCAACACAGACAGTCACAGATTGCTGATTAGAATGCGAATCCTTACATCTAACCTGCTATTCAAGTGTTAAAGTGGCTAACAATGTGTGTGAAGGGAATCCTGAGCATTGGTTAGAGAATTGTGTATTTTCTCCAGACAGCACAGTAAGTGAGGTTTTTTGCTAACCCAGGCAAGTTACGGGGGTTACAGATAGTGTGTCATGAAGCCAAGATCCCTATTAAGACCGTCCTCATGTGTGCGGAACTTGGCTATCAGTCTCTGCTCAGCAACTCTGCACTGTCGTGTGTCACAAAGGCCCCCTTGAAGAACATTTACCCGCAGGTCGGAGGCCGAATGCCCATGACTGCTGAAGTGTTCGCCCACAGGAAGGGAACTGTTTGCCTGGTGATTGTTGAGCGATGCTCATTCATCCGCTGTCATAGTGTCTGTATGGTCTCCCCAATGTACCCATGCTTCGGGACTACTGATGACATACATAGCTTGTGAATCCACTGTCAGGAGTGATAAGGATATCCTTGTGTCTGGATTGCTCACTAACATGGAGACAGCTAATGCCATGGAGTGAGGAAGAGGTACAGATGAATGAGCCTGATGAACAGATACAGAAGATCAAGTGCTTACAGTGGCTATATTGTTTAATTATCTGCATTTGATGAGCACTGGCTGATATCTATACCATCTGCACATCAACAGGACCTTTGAGAAGAATAGTTAGTGGCAAATAGATTAGCAGAAGACAAACCACAATTGCCAATTACTTTGCATAAGTACTTTGAATGTTATGATGGGTAGTGCTGCTTTTGGATCAATTACATTTCAAATATTGCTTTAATAGATATTTTATGTGTTTGCTTCATACTGTATTTCTGAGTTGTTTCATTAATATTACCATTCTCTCTTCCACCTTCCTCTATCAGGAAAAAGATATAAAAGTCTGAGGTCATGGGCCAACTAACTCAAAAACAGTTACTTCCCTGTTGCTGTCAGACTTTTGAATGGACTTCCTTTCCCTACACCCTAGCTATGATTGTAACTCTACAGTCTGCATTTTCTCATTTCCTTCTCTCTGAATGGTATGCGTTGGCTGTAAAGCACGCAAGAAACAATACTTTTCACTGTATGTTAATATATGTGATAATATTAAATAAAATCAAAAATCAAATCAAATTTGGACAATTTGAATTATTTTTCTGAGAAGAAACTTTCTAGCAGAACAGGAACAATGTCCTATAGTCTAAGGAGCAATTAGATTGTATTTCAAACTCATTACTATTGAATCCTATAGGTTATTATGACTTGATGGTTCATCTGAAGCTGCAACAGTTAACTTCCTCATCTGATAGCTCGAACAGCTGTGCTCCAAAGAACTGCAAAAACTAGGTGTTCTTCAGGATTTTGTTGTCTCATTCTGATGTTTTTGCTCTGTATTCATTGTAATCAATGTGTAAAAGTGCGATTGATATAATTATGTACACTATTTCTTTATGTTTTAGGGGAAAGTTTAAATATTTAGCTTTATTCTACGGGCAGCTGGTATATCTGGCAGAATGCAACTCAGATGTTGGGAGAGCAAGATAATTACACATTTCAGTGATGCAAGTGGTTATGTTGAGTAGAATTAATGGACTTTTGCTTACTTAAGTTCCCTTGCGATTTTAGATTAGAGTGATTGACCAAAGTCATGTGATGTGGTTTATGTGCAGACCTAGGTCTGTAGCAGAAAAATTAGTTCCAGTTGGGAGTTGTTTGAAGACAGAGACTTCAGCAAGCTGCTCTGAAACTCATTTTCTCTCCGAAAGCTTAAAGTCTGTCTACACTTTAAGAATCTTTGTGGTTGCTATTTAAAGTATTATTTACAGCTATAAGACAAATTTGGAACTAAGGGCGATAAGTTAGAAATTAAAGTTTTTTTTTCATTTTTAAATATTGTTCAGCTGTTAATAGTTAAGCTGCTTCATTTGTTAGAGTTATATTTCAACTTTGATTTGATTTATTATTGTTACGTATTAATAGATAGTGAAAAATGTTGTTTCTTGTCTATTATAGAGACAAAGCATATCATACGTAGGGAAGGAATGGAAACAGTGCAAAATGAAGTGTCACAGTCATAGCTAAGATGTAGAGAAAGATCAACTTAATGCGAGGTAGGTCCATTCAAAAGTCTGATGGCAGGAGAGAAGAAGCTTATTTTTGAGTCTGTTGGTATGTATCCTCAGACTTTTCTATCTTTTTCTCGATGGAAGAAGGTGGAAGAGACTATGCCCGCAATGTGTGGGGTCCTTGATTATGCTGATTGCTTTTCCAAGCAGGAAGCGTAGACAATGCCAATGGATGGGAGGCTAGTTTGAGTGATGGACTGGGCTTCATTCACAACATTTTCGTAGTTTATTGCTGTTATTAATTTTTTTGATGCTTATTGCTATTATTAAATAAAGTTTGTTTCATTATAAAAGCTCCCTAATTTGTCAGTGGAATTACTCCTGAAAGGAAGTGTCTTATCCTCACATTTATACCAAAACAGAAAAATTATTGTGGTCTAGTTTTGCATCCTAATGTAACTTGGGATTCTGGTCTGCAACCTTAATAAATGTCAAACATTTTTACAAAAATAAGCAGTTGGAAAATCCTTTATCATTTTCAATTCCGAAGAGTTGAAACACATGAGGTTAAAATGGCATACTGTTACACAGAGATCAATGGACGTTTCTAAGAAACTACCTGTACAAACTACTAATACAGAAAGTGTCTGCTGTGAATTCCATTTGTGAATGGTCATAGGAGAGTGAGAAAAGCAACTTGGGCTTGATGTTGAAGAGCAAGTTTATGCCACAAACTCAATTATTTTCAAACCGTTTTAACTACAATCAATTGGAACAATGTCCTCAAGATGAAACTATTTTATCATTTGATACTGAGTAATAAAGGCACAACACAAACTCCAAGACGTGCAAACCACTAATGTGAGTGATGAATATTTAATGAAGATCCTAAACTTGTAACAGCCACTTACTGTTTTGGAACTCATTCACTCAGTCTAATTGATGCTGCCAACTTTAATTTTAAAAACATTCATTTTTGATTACAAATCCCCTCCAAACTTTGTCTTCATTAGCTCTTTTGTTTAATGGAAATTAGTTCTCTATCTATTATAATAGATGTTATTATCCTTTGATGTCCCCTGTTCCATAAACTCAAATTAATGGCAAGATGTTAACTGGTCCTCAAAAGCTCACAGAAGTCTGTAATCTAAATGAGATATTTCATTTGATAATCTAGAAAAAGTATTGGGTAAAATTGGTGATAATATAATAATGGACAAGTATTCGAACTAGTTAGAAAATGCTTTACAAATGCTTCCAGAGGATCCATTGAAATTCAGAAGTGCATGATTCAAAGAAATACACAAGTGGTTTGTTGCAGTATCTGAAGGTTCTAAGATATGGAAATCGAGAAAGGAAGCGCTTGTTCATGATTAAAAGGGCTAGGGGCCAGCTGGCAGCATATTATAAGACATCCTCGAAAATGGAAGAATAACTTGGATGTAGATTGGCAGTCTAAATGATATAAGCCAAAATATAAATAAGGCATAGAATGCACAAAACAGTTAGAAAATCTATTATCCTAACATAACTGATGGATTTCATGGTCATTTTCGTAAGACCATAAGTTGCAGAACTAAGCTATTCAGCCCAATGCACCTGTGTTACAGTTCACGTCAGAAACTCATGTCTTTTATGGAGCCTGCCTGGAACATAAATGTTACATCTTGAATTTGCTAAGATAGAACATAGAACATTACAGCGCAGAACAGGCTCTTCGGCCTTCGATGTTGCGCCGACCAATTAGGAAAAAGCAATGACCCTCTAACCTAAACCATTCCCTTTTCGTCCATAAACTTAAGAGATTATCTACTAACCTCTTAAACGTCACCAAACTTGGCGCATCTACAACTGCCGCAGGCAGGGCATTCCATACCCTAACCACCCTCTGGATAAAGAACCTACCTCTGATATCCATCCTATAACTACCACCCCTTAATTTAAAGCTATGTCACCTCGTGCTAGCTTTCTCCATCCTAGGAAAAAGGCTATCACTGTCCACCCTATCTAAACCTCTAATCATCTTATATGTTTCAATAAGGTCTCCTCTTAGCCGCCTTCTTTCGAACGAAAACAACCTCAAATCCCTCAGCCTCTCTTCATAAGACCTGCCCTCCATACCAGGCAACATCCTGGTAAACCTCCTCTGTACCCTCTCCAATGCTCCACATCTTTCTTATAATGTGGGGACCAGAACTGCACACAATACTCCAAGTGCGGCCGCACTAGAGTTTTGTACATTTGCAACATGACGTTGCGGCTCCGAAATTCAATCCCCCTACCAATAAAAGCTAAGACTCCATATGCCTTCTTAACAACCTTATCGATAAGCATGAGCATGATTTGTTTCACTTCAGGTATGATTCAAATGATCCACTAGGAAACTTTTATCAAACAAAGTTTATTTCAGAATATAGTTAACACGAACATATATGGAAAAAATTAGTAATGACTTTTATCAATTATAAGTAAAACAACCATGATAATGTATAACCCTTAACAAATATTTCTAAGATGTTCCAATCAAACCATTCCTATAAACAAAAGCATTTAAACAAGTTCACAGCGAAGTCTCACGCTCGTGATACTAGAATGGAGTCCTTTGGTTGGTGAATTGAAAACCCTGTCTTGTAAGTTGTAGTAGTCCTCTTGAAACACACAGAACAATCTGAAGTTAGAACAGCTTTCCAGAACTTCAGGTAGACGCTGATCACACCATCAACAGCAGATTCTTTACTTTGGAAAGGCAAGAAACCTTGCTTCTGGCTAACAGCTGAATTTCCAAAACCAGAGAGAGAGAGAGAGACACTTCTTTTCAATTTGATGACTTTTCTAATCTAAAACTAAACTCTAACCTGCAGCTCACAACTGAAAGTGAAAGAACTCCTGTCACTGACCTGCTGACCAGGTTTTCTCCTAACAATACAGAGCCACAAAAGACTCCTTAGTAAAAATAAACAAATCCCCGTTCAAGCAGCTTAATAAGCAATGAGAGGACATCTGGTAGACAACTCAACAGCAATGAGAAAAACTGAAGCTGTGAGAGCTCCAGAGATCAGGATTTTAAAAAACCCTTCCTAAAAGGTACACTAATGTCACAGTCTGCTCTAACATTCAATGAGATCATGACTGCTCTGAAGATAATCCTCAACTCCATCTTCCCACCTTACCCTATAACCCTTGATTCCCTTACTAATTAAAGATCTGTCTTTCTCAGCTTGAACATACTTACTGACTCGGTCTCTACAGTGCTCTGCAGTCAAGAATTCCACAGATTCACTGTCCCCTGAGAGAAGAAATTCCTCCTCATATTTGTCATAAACGGGTAACTTCTTACTCAGAGATTATGCCCTCTGGTTCCAGACTCTCCAACAAGGGGAAACAACCTTTGAGCATCTACTTTGTCAAGCCATCTGAGAATCCAATATCTCAACAAGATTGTCTCTCATTCTTCTCAACTGTAATGAGGCTTAACCTACTCAACCTTTCCACATTAAAAAATCCTTCCGTACCCAGGATCAACCAGTGAACCTTCTCCAGATTGCCTCCAGTGCCAGTATATCTTTCCTCAGATGAGGCGACCAAAATCATTCATGGTATTCCCTGGTATGACTAGTCTTGCTCAGGTTTTAGCAAGACTTTCCTTTTTTATATTCCATTCCCTTTAAAATAAAGATCAACATTCAATTTGCCTTACCTATTACCTGCTGAACCTGCATGCTAGCTTTTTGTGATTTATGCACGAGGAATCCTAAATCCCTCCTTGCTGTAGCTTTCTGCAGTCTTTCTCCACTTAAATTTAGCTCCTTTATTCTTCCTACCAAAGTGCATAACTTTACATTTTCCATTATATCCCATCTTCCAATTTCTTCCCACTCTCTTTAACCTGTCTATATCTGTCTGTAGGCTCTGGGCCCTATTTTACCATTTTGATTCTAAGTGCTGGGCAGACTTGAATCTGGGAGTGTTTCAGATCTGACTTTTAGACCTGTTCTCAGACATCCCCATAACACTCTGCCTGCAAAAATATCAGCAATTTAAATCGCGCTGCACAAACCTGTGGGTGGGACCTAACAACCCCGAAACCTGCAGCTCCAATTGGCGCCTCCAACTGTGCATGCGTAGAAAAAATGATAGAATGCTGCTTCCCTGATAATGTCTTCCCCAGCCCCCCAACAGACATTGCCCCATCCCCATGACATTACTCACCCCTTGTCTCCCCAACTTCCAGCCACCCAGACCAATCACGCGTTCTTTCCTCCCACTGATCTCAGGCAGAGTGGCAGCAGACTCATCTCCCCTATCTTTATCACCAATCTCAAGCACAGAATCGTCAGATGGTAGGCACCATCCCACCATTAAGGGGGAACCTCACTAACTGGAGCGCCCGAACTGGACTTGTATAGAGCATGTCTATTTCATGCCAATTCTGGATAGACAAATGCGGTGATAAAGGGGAAAATACTGGTAAAGTTCAGCATGCAACCCACTAAGTCAATTTAAATCCATGCAAATGCATTTAAATGGCTGTTGCATCTGTTTCAGACATGGTCCCAATTGAGGCCATTTTCGGGTTTTGGTAAAGAGGGAATGGTAAAGAGGGTATGGAAGAGGATGTGGGTCATGCTACTCGCCTCATGTTTGACTTTGCTAAGTTTTCACACTCGAAAACGGGCGCAACATGATGGTAAAATTGGGCTCTCAATCTCATTCTCCTTGCTTCTCATTTATTTTTGTATTATCTGCAAACTTGGCAATTCCCTCGTCATATGTAAATAATTGTGGCTCCAGCAGAGATTCCTCTGGCATTCCACCTGCAACTTGCCATCCTGAAAATGCCCCTCTTATCCCAACTTTCTGTCTTCTGTCAGTTAGCTAATCCTCTACCCTAATATGCTACTCCCAACACCACGAGGTCTTATTAAGCAACCTTTTGTGCGACATCTCACTGAATGCTTTTTGGAAATCCAAATATAGTATATCTACTTATTCCACTTTATCTATCCTACTTGTTACCACCTCAAAGAATTCTAATACGTTTGTTAGGCATGATTTCCTCTTCATGAAACCATGCTAACTCTGGTTGATTAGGTTATATATTTCTAAATGCTCTGCTATTACATCCTTTATAAACAGACTCTTAAAATTATCCCAATCACAGAAATTTAGTAGCTAGAAGTTAAGAAATAACAACAGTTATCAGATTTTTTTGTCTCTGTTTTTGAACAAGGGTGTTACTTTGGCAGCTTTCCAATGAGTTCATTGACAACACCTTTGAAACCAAAATTGTACTGTGCCAGACCATGACTATTTATTAATGATTAAGTCTGTACATCACAATAGAAAAGGAATTGACCTCAGTTGCTATCACATTAGCTTTAGAATTAAATCAAATGTAAAGCACAGAAACAGATCATTCTCCCACCTGGTCTTTAATGTTCGTGCTCCATATCTCCTACCCAGCTTCATCGAACCAAAGCACAAATTTCTATTCCTTTCTCCTTCTGTAATTATCCAGCATTTCTGTAATGTCTGTGTCAATTCAGAGTTTCTTCTGCAAGCAGCTCAATGTCAAACACACTTATAGAAACTATTACTTACAACTTAAATGCTGTGTCTTTTATATACTACTGTTCTAGGTTAACGTAGAACTGGTGTAACATTCTGTGCTGATTATGATAAATGACTTACTGGAGTAAATATAGATAGCCACTTCAAATAATGGAAAATATCACAATCAGCTCCCACATTATACATGCTAAACTAACATCCAGAATGATTTATAAATAAATTCATTTAATGGCAGTGTCAGATGAAATATTACTATGCAGCACAACCAGTGATTTAAACCAAATTTGTTACTGAAAATTATTTCACAGCATGTGGATGTTGCTGGCTATGCCAGTGTTTGAATGGACAACAAATGTTGGCCAAACCAGATATGCCTAAATCCCATGAAAGAATAAATAAAATCTAGTTTAAAATATTGGTTATGCTGCATAGATTAAATGGGACTGATAGTTCAATGTCCATAATTCTTCTAATTTTCCTCAAAAAAAGTAAGGCACTATTCTGTGTTGTTATGCAAAAAAATGCATGAAACAATGCTTCCAATGTAGAAACACCTACTGCAGCATTTATTTCTGTTCTCTAAGTACTTGCACTGGATATAGATTTTACCCAACTGCAGAAAATCTGTGTGTAAATTAGCAATGATTATGCCATGTTCATTGTTATTCATGTTTGAAACGTATCAGATTTGATGATTTGGAACATAACAACTCATAAGGTCCAACTTCTTGCAGACTTGTAAATTTGTTCAAATGCAAAATGTTTCAAAATTAGTATTCTGCAGTTGCATTAAAAATTAAGTCCAGAACTGGTTGCTTACAAGCTGGTAATACATATATACACATACACAATGGAAAGAGAAGGATCCTTCAAGATTTCTTCCTATTTGCACCCTAATATACCAGATCATATAGTTTGAAAGATTGCAGAATTTTGAGCCTAAGTACTCATGCACGATACAACATGTCAATCTCAGCTGTTTATGTCTTTTCACTAAAACCCTCTATCTGAATCAACAGTGAGAGAACTGGCCACACCCTGATTCTCTTAAATGAGAGACTCAATCAAGTTTTCACCAGTAGCAAGAAATAAAACCATTTTCTTGATCCTTTCACTTCAATTTTTTTGGGTTACGTTTACTTGAATTTATCCTCAGAGAACTGCTTTGCAATTGTAGACAGAGTGGTCACGTGATTACATGGTTATTTAGGAAGTCACGTGACAGAAGCACAGGCGATCTCCCTGAAGCACAGGCAGAGTCCAAACATGAAGTCACTGTTCAGCTAGTTAATTGTATTGTTTGTTACAAGTGGGAGGAAACATGCTAAGTGGAGAACGAGGCATCCACGGCTGACAAAAAAAATCAAGGGCAGCAGAAAAAGCAAAAGATAAAGTATACAAAGTAGCAAGGATTAGTGGAAGCCAGAGGATTAAAAACGAACAGAGGACAACTAAAAAAAGCAATAAGCAGAGGCGGGGGCGGGGTGGGGGCGGGGGTGGGGGTGGGGGGACGATCAAGATGAAATATGAATGTAAGCTAGCTACGAATATAAAAGAAGATAGGAAGTTTTTTTCCAATATATAAAAGGTAAGAGAGTGCCAAAAATAGTCATTGGACCACTGGAAAATAACAGGAAGCAAAGCAATGGCAGAGGAACTAAATAGTTGCTTTGCATCAGTCTTCACGGTGGAAGACACTAGTGGGATGCCAGAGCTCCAAGAGAGTCAGGGGGCATAGCTAAGTGGCGTGGCCATCAATAAGGAGGTTTTACGGAAACTGAAAGGTCTGAAGATGGAAAAATGACCTGGATCGGATGGACTGCACCCCAGGGTTCTAAAAGAGATAGCTGAGGAAATTGTGGAGGCATTGATGGTGATCTTTCAAGAATCACTGGAGGCAGGGAGGGTGTCAGAGGACTGGAAGGTAGCTAATGTTACACCGCTATTTAAGAAGGGGGGAGGCAGCAGATGTGAAACTATAGGCTGATTAGCCTGATTTCGGTCATAGGCAAGATTTTAAAATCCATTATTAAGGATGAGATCGGAGTACTTTCAAGTGCATGATAAAATAGAACTGAATCAGCACAGCATTATCAAGGGGTAATCATGTTTGACAAATCTGTTAGAGTTTTATAAGAGGTAATAAGGAAGTTAGATAAAGGAGAACCAGTGGACGTGATTTATTTAGAATTCCAGAAGGCCTTTGACAAGGTACCACATAGGAGACTGCTAAATAGGTGCCCATGGTGTTAAGGGTAAGATCCTGGCATGGATAGAGGATTGGCTGACTGACAGAAGGCCAAGAGTGGGGATAAAAGGATCTTTTTCAGGATGCCAGCTGATGACTAGTGGTATGCCTCAGGGGTCAGTGCTGGCACCAAGACTTTTCACAATATATATTAATGATTTGGAGGAAGGGACTGAAGGCACTGTTGCTAAGTTTGCAGATGATATAAAGATATGTAGACAGACAGGTAGTATTGAGAAAACAAAGGGGCTGCAGAAGGACTTGGACAGGTTAGGACAATGGCAAAGAAGTGGAATATAATATGGAAAAGTGTGAGGTTATACACTTTGGAAGGAGGAATGGAGACATAGACTATTTTTAAATGGGAAAATGCTTAGGAAATCAGAAACACAAAGAGACTTAGGAATCTCTTAAGATTAACGTGCAGGTTTAGTGAGGAGTTAGGAAGGCAAATGCAATGTTAGCATTTGTGTCGACAGGGCTAAATGCAAGAGCAGGAATGTACTTCTAAGGCTGTACTTCTAAACTCTGTTTAGATCCCATTTGGAGTATTGTGAGAACTTTTTGATCTCACATCTAAGGAAAGATGTGCAGGCTTTGGAAAGGGTCCAGAGGAGGTTCACAAGAATAATCCCTGGAATGAAGGGCTTGTCGTATAAGGAACAGTTGAGGACTCTGGGTCTGTACTCGTTGGAGTTTAGAATGATGAGGAGGGATCTTATTGAAACTTACAGAATACTGCAGGGCCTAGATAGAGTGGATGTGGAGAGAATGTTTCCACTAGTAGGAAGAACTAGAACCAGAGGGCACAATCTCAGGCTAAAGGGACAATCCTTTAAAACAGAAATGAGGAGGAATTTCTTCAGTCAGGAAGTCCTGAATCTGTGAAACGCTTTGCTGCAGAGGGCTGAGGAGGCTAGGTCATTGAGTGTCTTTAAGACAGTGATAGATAGGTTCTTTGTTCATAAGGGGATCAGGATTATGGAGAAAAGGCAGAAGAATGGGATTAGAAAAAATATCAGCCATAATTGAATGGCAGAGAAGATTCGATGGGCCAAGTGACCTAATTCTGTTTCAATATCTTAAGGTCTTATTTATGGGAATTTTGTATTTCCTGTTTATTTTACTGCATTTTAAAATAAACCTTAGATCTCAAACTTTGCAAAGCATTTCTAAAAAACTTAAAAAACCTGAATGATGGCTGAACTACTTGAACTTCCAATTTTAACATTCAAAAACACTTAATTCTGTGAGTTCTTGGGTTTCTATGGGCTTCAAATATTTTCTGCTGGTTTATATTCATTTTAAGTATTCAAATTGAATGTAATCTGGCATTAGCAAAACAAGTGCAACATTTTCTGAGTTTGACTTCTGGATTACTATGGAGGAGGAAATTTCAGGCAATTAGATTGTCACCTGGTCTTAAATGTAGTTTTTGAGGAAAGACTGATGTATTAAGGAACAGATGGACAACTTGCGAGATGAGTTTAAAGAATATTTTAAATGTCAGGCTCATCCAAATTATCCAGGGCCAATATCAATGGGGGAAATGGCAGCAATCACATTGTGCTTTATGCAAACAGCAAACCAGGTGGTCATGTAGGTGTCTGATTTGATTTGAATTATAATTATCACATGTATTAACATACAGTGAAAAGTTTTGTTTCTTGCGCACTATACAAACAAAACATACCGTTCACAGAGAAAGAAACTGTAGAATGTAGTGTTACTACATTGGATTTCAGGATAATGTGGGTACAAAAGGGGTCATGTGTCAGGAGCACTCACTTGGCTACAGACAGACATACAGCATCTAAGAGTTGCTCAGTATTATCAATAAATCTTTAGCATTAGTCTCTGATCACCAGTTATTGCAGCCCAGTATTTTCTACAGGTAGTGCTGCTTCTCTGAGCAGAGCAGCATGGTAGATTGGCAGCATAATTGGCCACATCCTCACAGCCACAGAAACAGGGAAGGAGAGCTAGACAGTCATCCTTTTTCCTCAGTGCACTTGCAAAGCATGCTTTTATCAACGGTTCCAAGGAACAATTCCATTCTTTTTACTTGAGAAAGGATATCCTTACTTGAGAAAGAATATACTGGCACTGGAGGGGGTGCAGAAGAGATTCAGTAGGTTGATTCAGGAGCTGACGTTGGCTTATGAGGAGAGACTCTACACTGAGGCTATACTCACTGGAATTCAGAAGAATGGGGGAGATCTTATAGAAACATGTAAGATTCTGAAGGGAATAGGTAAGATAGAAGCAGGGAAGTTATTTCCACTGGCGGGTGAAAAGCGAACTAGGGGCATAACCTCAAAATAAGGGGAATCAGATTTAGGAATGAGTCAAGGAGAAACTTCTTCACACTAAGGAACATAGAATAGTACAGTACAGGCCCTTTGGCCCTCAATGTTGTACCGAGCTACATCCGAGTCCAAGATCAAGCTACCCCACTCCCTACCATTCTGATGTGTTCCATGTGCCTATTCAATAACCGCTTGAAAGTTCCTAAAGTGTCTGACTCCACTATCACAACAGGCAGTGCGTTCCACATTTACTTTCTGACTAAAGAATCTACCTCAGACATCCCTCCTATATCTCCCACAATGAACCTTAATGTTATGCCCACTGGTAACAGATATATCCACCCGAGGAAATAGTCTCTGCACATCCACTCTATATATCCCCCTCACCATCTTATAAACCTCTATTAAGTTGATGATGAGGGGGATACCCAGAGTGGACGTGCAGAGACTATTTCTTTGGGTGGATGTAGCTGTTACAAGGGTTGTGAATCTGTGAAATTTTTTGCCCAGTAAAGCAGTTGAAGCTAACTCACTGAATGTTTTTAAGACAAGGGTAGATAAATTTTTGAACTGTAAAGGTTATGGTGAGTGGGCGAGTAAATGGAGCTGAGTCCACAAAAAGATCAGCCATGATCTTACTGAATGGCAGAGCAGGCTCGAGAGGCCAGATGACCTACTCCTGCTCCTAGTTCTTATAGAACATAGAACATAGAACATTACAGCACAGAACAGGCCCTTCGGCCTTCGATGTTGTGCCGACCAAAATAAAAAGCAATGCCCCTCCAAACTAAACATTCCCTTCTCTTCCATATACTTATCAATTAACCTCTTAAACGCCACCAAACTTGGCGCATCTACAACAGCTGCAGGCAGGGCATTCCACTCCCTAATCACTCTTTGAGTAAAGAACCTACCTCTGATATCCGTCCTATAACTCATACCCCTTAATTTAAAGCTGTGCCCCTCGTGCTAGCTTTCTCCATCCTAGGAAAAAGGCTATCACTGTCCACCCTATCTAAACCTCTAATCATCTTATAAGTTTCAATAAGATCCCCTCTAAGCCGCCTCCTTTCTAACGAAAACAACCTCAAATCCTTCAACCTCTCTTCATAGGACCTGCCCTCCATACCAGGCAACATCCTAGTAAACCTCCTCTGTACCCTCTCCAATGCCTCCACATCTTTATTATAATGTGGCGACCAGAACTGCACACAATACTCCAAGTGCGGCCGCACTAGAGTTTTGTACAGCTGCAACATGATGCTGCGGCTCCTAAATTCAATCCCCCTACCAATAAAAGCTAAGACCTCATATGCCTTCTTAACAACTTTATCCACTTGACTGCCTACTTTCAGGGATCTATTGACACATACACCAAGATCCTTCTGTTCCTCAACACTATAAAGAGCCCTACCATTAGCCCTATACTCTACACATTTGTTGTTCCTGCCAAAGTGCATTACCTCACACTTTTCCACATTAAACTCCATTTGCCACCTCTCGGCCCAGCTCTGAAACTTGTCCAAGTCACTCTGTAAACTATAACACCCCTCTTCACTATCTACCACTCCACCGACTTTAGTGTCATCTGCAAATTTACTAATCCATCCTTCAATACCCTCATCCAGATCATTTATAAAAATTACAAAACAGCAGGGGCCCCAAAACAGACCCCTGAGGTACACCACTTGTCACCGAACTCCACGATGAATATCTCCCATCAACCACACCCTCTGTCTTCTATCTGCTAGCCAATTCCTAACCCAATTAGCTAAATCACCCTCTATCCCATACATCTGCATTTTCTGCAGAAGTCTTCCATGGGCCACCTTATCAAACGCCTTACTAAAGTCCATATATACCACATCAACCGCCTTACCCCCATCCACCTCTATGGTCACTTTTTCAAAAAACTCAATGAGGTTAGTAAGGCACGACCGACCCTTCACAAAACCATGCTGACTATACCCAATCAATTCATTTCTCTCTAAATAACTATAAATCCTATCCCTAATAATTCTCTCCAATACCTTGCCCACAACAGAAGTAAGACTCACTGGCCTATAATTCCCTGGAGGGTCTCTCTTCCCCTTCTTAAACAATGGGACCACATTCGCTATCCTCCAGTCCTCCGGAACCACACCCGTAACCAACAAGGACCTGAAGATCAGAGCCAGAGGCTCTGCAATCTCCTCTCTTGCCTCCCAGAGAATCTTAGGGTAAATCCCATCCGGCCCAGGGGACTTATCCAACTTCAAACCCTCGAGAATTTCTAGCACATCCTCCCTATCTACTACAATACTTCCCCATTTGCAACCCTGTACCTCAGTGATCTCCATAGCTACATTTCCAGCACTCTGCGTGAATACCGAAGAGAAATATTTATTCAATGCCTCACCAATCTCTTCAGGCTCCACGCACAACTTCCCACTGCTGTCTATGACTGGCCCTAATCTTGCCCTAACCAATCTTTTATTCTTAACATATCGAAAGAAAGCTTTAGGATTCTCCTTAATCCTATCAGCCAACATCTTCTCATGTCCCCTCTTAGCTCTCCTCAATTCACTCTTTAGCTCCCTCCTGGCTAATCTATAGCTATCCATTGCACTAACCGAGCCTTCAAGCCTCATCCTGACATAAGCCTCCTTTTTCCTTTTAACCAGTGAATTAACTTTTTTCGTACACCAAGGTTCCCTTACTCGACCATTTCCTCCTTGCCTGACAGGGACATACTTATCAAGGACTAGCAGCAGCTGCTCCTTGAATAAGCTCCACATTCCAGATGTTCCCAGTCCCTGTAGTTTCCTAGTCCAATCTATGCACCCTAATTCTCTCCTGATGGCCTCATAATTACCCTTCCCCCAGCTATAACTATTGCCCCCAGCCTCATGCCTATCCCTGTCCATCACTAAGGTGAACGTAACCGAATTGTGGTCACTATCACCAAAATGTTCACTAACTTCCAAGCCTGACACCTGGTCTGGCTCATTGCCCAACACCAAATCCAATGTAGCCTCACCTCTAGTTGGCCTATCTACATACTGAGTCAAAAAACCTTCCTGCACACTCTGGACGAAAACTGACCCCTCTAACGAGCTAGAGCTATAGCTATTCCAATCAATATTAGCAAAGTTAAAGTCCCCCATCACAATTACCCTACTACTTTCACTCCTAATCAGAATTGACTTTGCAATCCTTCCCTCAACCTCTCTAGAACTATTAGGAGGTCTGTAAAAGACTCCCAACAGGGTGACCTCTCCTCTCCTGTTTCTAATCTTAGCCCATACTACCTCAACAGACAAGTCCTCATCAAACTTCTTTTCTATCACCGTGATACAGTCTTTGACCAATAACGCCACTCCTCCCCCCCTTCTAACTCCTTCTCTACTCCGACTAAAGCATTTGTACCCCGGAACCTGCAACATCCATTCCTGTCCCTGCTCTACCCAAGTCTCTGAATTATGTTCTTATTCCATTAGTGCACAGCTGGTATCATATGCCAAGATCTTCATTGCAGATATTTGGTGAAGTCTTCTTGGCAGCAACTATAATGAATACATCCAATTGCTGACTAGACAGAAGGTTTGTGGAAGATAAGTTCACTGATGAATAATTGCCAGGTAAGTGATCTAGCAATCTCAAAGGTTGGGCACTCATGCTTGGCAGTGATTAAGATTTGCTATAGCTTTTGTTTGCTGTGCCAGTGGCTCAGCTTGAATGCTTGGAAAAGGGCATCGTGATACTCATACTGCAATGAGGTTACAGCTGAATAGTATACTTTTGACATTTTACATAGGGCAAATCAAAACACAGCCCTGTGCAACGAGGCAGAATCATAACAGGCTGACACTGACAGATGGAAAGAGTTATAATTGGCAAGATTTGTGGGGCAAAGGATGAGTGACCGCATACAATATTTCTCTATATGACAATCGTCTTGGTTTTAAGTTAGAGGGGGGATAAAATTGCCGGCAAGGTCCCTCTCTCCAATCAACAACTCTATACAGGCACCAGTCTGATTTCTGGCACGGTAGGGAGTTAAAATGCTCACGGGGAGGCACTTAGCTTTCATAAGGCCTTTCTGCCTGATGATTGGGAACGCATCATACATCAACAGGGCTGTCAGCACTCAGGAAATGTTGTGAATGAGGCTTACAACTACCCAAAATGAAATATGTAGCAAGTTCATTCAAATAAATGGATCTTTATTTCCAGAATGACGTTTCAAAATAGTTTGTACTTTTAAACCAAGATAAGTGTCACTTTAAATGTGCAAATCTTGACAGGTAGACATTTTATATGGAACACTAATACAGAACGCAATGTTGCACATTATAAAATCCCCAGGAAATTAATTTAAACCAGCAATCAAATCAAGGGGCATAAAGGGTACATAATGCAGTAGAACTTTGTTCTGTCCAAAATCAAAGCTCCAGTGCTGCATTATTGCCTACTGATCAGTACCAGATGTATATTATCTCAGTTGGATGCAAAAAAATGTGCATTGTTAAATTGCTGAGCAAAACTAAAATGGCATTTTCAATTTATATCAACTCAAAAGACTTTAGCAATATATCCTGAATGATTCCCTCAATAACAATCAAATTCAGCCTTCAGTTATTATATGCTGCCATACTTCTTGCCATATGTTTTTGTAATATTTACTAAATGTGCTGCATATATATCAAACATGCTATGGCGTAAAACAGGAGGAGCTAGAGATGGGAACCAAGACAGCATGTTGGAGAGATATACCAGGGTGCACAAAATACTGGAAGAAACAGACAGCATCGAAATAGAGAATAGTAAGTTAACAAGACAAGCAAAATTCGACTAAGGGTGCCATAGTGGCTAGCACTGCTGCCTCACAAGGTCAGGGATCCAAGTTCGATTCCCAGCTTCTGTCATTGTCTGTGTGGAGTTTGCACATTCTCCCCATGTCTGCATGGGTTTCCTCTGGGCGTTCCGGTTTCCTCCCATAGTCCAAAGGTGTGCGGGTTAGGTGGATTGGCCATATTAAATTGCCTCTTAGCTTCAGGAGGACCAGCGAGGGTATATAAATATATGGAGATAGAGCCTGGATAGGATTGTGGTTGGTACAGACTTGATGGATCGAATTGCCTTCTTTTGCACTGTAGGATTTTATGATTCTAAGGAAGAAAGTAATGAAGTCTAAATCAGGGTTACAACATATGTACGTGAATGCATATCCTAGAAATATTCAAAAGCACCATCATCAAAGCTACGATCACCTCAAATCAACTCCACTGGGCTGACGTGTCGAGGATGTCAGAGTCCCTACTACCAAAGCAAATCTTTGATGCACTTGTGGAAGGCTCCTGAACAAGAGGAGGAAAAAAGCAAGCACTTCAAAGATTCATCAAGGTTTACCTCAAGAAAAACAATGGACATCAACACCTTGGAGGCCCTTGCTCAGAAGGGACCTACTTGGAGAAACCTTCTGATTGAAGAGACACAATTCTTCAAGGATACCCAATGGCAAGAGGAGGCCTGAGAAAGGAATACTTGTGATTTAAAGTCTAAGAACCAAACCACTTTCCGGAAACATCTGGCAAATATGCAAACGAACATGTGGTTCTTGGATTGGGCTCATTAACCAAACAAAGGCTAACTGATAACATGAATTTCAAGTTGTACTTGTTAATAAATGAAGAGACTGTATTGTAATTTCATCTAGTTGACACTTCATTTTTAGGTATGCCTGGTGTTGCTCCTGGCATGCCCTCCTGCAGCCTTCTTTGAACCAGCGTTGTTCCCTGGATTGTTGGTAATGGTAGAGTGGAGGATATGCTGGGCTACAAGATTACAGATTGTGGTTAAGTACCATTCTGTTGTTGCTGATGGCCCGCAGTGCCTCATGGATGCTTAGTTTTGAGTTGCTAGATCTGTTGAAAGCTAAAGTTAATTTATTAGTTACAAGTAAGGCTTGCATTGACATTGCAATTAAGATGCTATGAAATTCCCCTAGTCACCACAATCCAGCACCTGTTCAGGTCAATGCACTTAACATCTTTCAGAATGTGGGAGGAAACTGGAGCACCCGGAAGATACCCATGCAGATATGGGGAGAATGTGTAAACTCCACAAAAACAGTGACCCAAACCAGGAATTGAACCTAGATCCCTGCCGCTATGAAGCCATCATGCCGTCCCACTCAGTCCACTCAAGGATGGCGGGAATCAGGAAAACACAACCTGTGAAGGTGGCAGATCCCAATGTAGATGGAGTGTTTCCTCGCTGTGAAGACAGGGCTTCATCTCACAACAACTGTGCAGTGCTCATGCTGACTGACAGTTACGGGAGATGCATCTGCAGCAGTCAGGTTGGTGAGGGTGAGGTCAAATTTTTTTTCCCTCTTATTATTTTCCTCATCACCTGCTGCAGAGGCAAATCTTTTAGGAATCTGCCAGCTTGGTCACTTGCAGTGCTACCATGACATTGAAATCTCCCAGCCAGAATCCATTCTGTGCTTCTGCCATCCTCAGTGCTTTTCTCAAGTGATGTTCAACATGGAAGAGCACTGATTTATCAGCAGAAGGGAAAGGGAGGATGATATGTGGTAATCAGCAGGAAGTTTCCTTGCTGATGTTTGACCAAATGGCATGAGATTTCATAGGGGTCAGAGTCAATGTTGAGGACTTTCAGGGCAACTCCTTCCTGATTGTAAATCACTGTCTACCACCTCTGCTGAGTCTGTAGTGACAGTGGGATAGGAGATACCCAGGAATGGTGATTGTGGTCTTGGTGGTAATCTGTAAGGTACGATTCCTTATGATTTTGTTAGGTTGTTTCTTGGTTAATCTGTGAGATAGATCACCAAAAATTATTAAGGAGGACTTTACAGGGTTGACAGGACTATGTTTGTAGCTTCCAGTGCCTAGGTCAATGGTTAGTCTGATTTCATTGCCTTTTTATTGACTTGACAGTATATGATCCAACTGAATGACTTGCTATACCATTTCAGAGGAAATTTGCATTTAAGAATGAATGATGAATCTTATTATTGCGATCTAAGAATGTTAATGGATGATGAAGTAAGAGAAGAAACCAGGATCATCAGATTAATAATGATCACTTATCTTTCAATCAGTCATTCATTATGTCAGATTGTTACAAATGATGTGCAGGTATGAATTATACCCATTATGGAGCTTCAGGGCAACACTGATAACTGTTTCTATTTTTAAGCAATATTGTTTGCTTGGTGATTCAAATGCTACATTCAGGGCTGAAAGCTTCTAGGTTCTAATCTCAGCTGGATGCTTTATTTTCTGAAAAGTATAAACTTTGTGAGGAGCTTGGAGATTTCAGTGTTTTCCATACTATTTAAACAGGAGTGCTGTGTTTGTTAGATGTCTGACACTCCTGGTCGAGCCTGCAATCTGTTGACTTTTAATCTGGATTTATTGTGTAACTGTTCGTTTCAGGCAGATAGCAACCTGGTAATTTGGCCTAGGAGGCAAACCTCAGAACTGTGTGTCTGGAGTCAGATATAAGCCACAGCAGGTGACGACATCAGATTTCCTTTCCAAAAGAGCCACTTGATCCACAAACATTCACTCCATACATCAGTGATTGTTGTAGAAACTCAGCAAAGCTCCTTAGGCAGTACCTTCCAAACCCAAAAGACTTTGGGAATCTGAAGCACAAAGGGACTTGGGAATTCTGGTTCAAGACTCTATTAAGGTTAACATGCAGATTCAGTTGGTAGTTAGAAAGGCAAATTCAGTGTTAGCATTCATTTCCAGAGGGCTAGAATACAAGAGCAAGGATGTACTTTTGAGATTGTATGACTCTGGTGAGATCCTATTTGGAGTATTGTGAGCAGTTTTGGGCCTCACATCTGAGGAAAGATGTGTTGGCCTTGGAGGTTGAGGGGGTTCACAAGAATAATTCCAGAATAAAGGGTCTGTGATATGAGCAGCGGTTGAGGAGTCTGGGTCTATACTCGATGGAGTTTAGAAGGATGAAGGGGGGTATCTAATTGAAATTTACAGAATATTGACAGTCCTAGATAGAGCGAATGTGGAGGGAATGTTTCCACAAGTGGGAGAGACTAGAACTTGAGGGTACAACCTCAGACTGAAGGGACGCTCCTTTAAAACTGAGGTGGAAAGGAATTTCTTTGGTCAGAAGGTGATGAATCTATGGAACTCACTGAGGGTTGTGGAGACCAGGTCATTGAATGTCTTTAAGACAGAGATGTATAGGTTCTTGATCAATAAGGGAATCAAGGGTTACAGAGAGAAGACAGGAGAATGGAGGTGAGAATTCTATCAGCCATGATTGAATGGCAGAGCAGATTCGATAGGCCGAAAGGCCTAATTCTGCTCCTATATCTTATACTCTACTATCTAGAAGGACAAGGGCAATAAATACATGAGCACATCACCACCACATAGGAGTTTCCCTCCAAGCCATTCACTATCCTGACTTGGAAATGTATTGCTGTTCCTTCACTGTCACTGGGTCAAAATCTTGGAATTCCCTCCCTAACAGCACTGTAGGTGTACCTACACCTCAGGGACTGTAGCAGTTCAAGAAGGCAGTTGCCTTCCAGGGCCATATGGGTTGGACAATAAATGCTGGCCTAGCCAGCAAAGCTCATATTCCCACAGTCCTATCTTAATATAACTTAGGGGGGAGACTGATGGAAACTGACACCTGAAGAAATTCAACAAACAAAATTGAATGATTTGTACAGTGGGGCTGCTCATGAGAAGGAGTTCTGAGATTTGCCTCCTGGGCCATATTATCAAGTTGCTATCTGCCTGAAATCAACAGTTGCACAATAAATCCAGATTAAAAGTCAACAGATTGCAAGCTGAACCACATGCGTCAGACATCTAACAATCATGGCACTCCTGTTTAAACAGTATGGAAAACACTGAAATCTTCAAGCTCCTTATAAAGTTTTTAGAAGATAAAGCAATCTGCTGAGATTAGAACCAAGAAGCTTTCAGCCCCGAGTCCAGCACTTGAGCCACACAATGTGCTTAAAATAGAAACAGATATCAGTGTTGCCCTGAAGCTTCCTATTGGGTATAAATTGCATCTGTACCACACTTGTAACAATCCGACATAATGAGTGACTGATTGAAAAATAAGTGAACATTATAATTTGATGGTCCTGGCTTCTTCTCTCACTTCGTCATCCATTAACATTCTTAGGTTGCAATAATAAGATTCATCAGCACACATTCATGTAACAATGCAAGGTAAGAAGAAGGTGAAATGGAAAAAATAATCAAAATCACAGGACCCAGCGTCCCCTCTCTCATGGCACATTCTGTGACACAATGATCAAGTGCTGTTCCATCTCTCTGCTTGCACTTTGGACGCCAATATTTGTGCACATTTGATTGCAGAGACAGGCAGAATGATTCATCTGGGAAAACTGCAGTAAATTCATGCTCTAGAAATGTATACTGTTAAAGTTCATAAGAATCCATGAGCAGTTTGTTGCCAGCAACTGGATTGTAAATAACTGGAGGTTTTCACATGAATAGTAAATAGTGGGAGAAGTTGGGAGTTTCAAACCTCTGCAACAAAAGAGTTAAAACAGGACAAATCTAATCAGGCTAATTACTGGCATGATCATCAGTAAAGTGTTGGAAGGGGTGAGCAACAGCGTTATCCAGCAGTACTTGTTTTGCAATAATCTGCTTGCTGACGATCAGTTTGGGTGTCTCAGCTCCTGATTTCATTACAGCCTTGGTTCAAACATGGACAAAAAGAGCTGAACTCCAGATGGGAGGTGGAAGTGTCTGCCCTTGACACCAACGCAGCATTTCATCGAAAGTGACACCAAGGAGTCCTCGCAAAGCTGGGATCAATGAGAATTGGGGGGAAACCCTCCATTGATTGAAGTCCTTCCTGTCACAAAGGAAGGTAGTTACAGTTTTGGTGGTTTGAGGTCAATCATCTCAATTCCAGAACATGGCTGCAAGGGTTCATCAGGATGATGTCCTAGGTCCAACCATCTTCAGACGATTCATTAATGACCTTCCTTCCATCGTAAGGTCAGAAATGGGAATGTTGATCAATGTTTACAAAATATCAGCTCCATTTGCAACTCCTCAGATGTTGAAGCAGTCCCTGTCCAAATGCAGCAAGACCTGCATAATATCCAGGCAGAGGCTGACAAGTGGCAAATGGTACTACACAAGTGCCAGGCAATGACCACCTCTGAAAAAAGAAATGCAACCACTGTCTCTTGATAGTCATTGGAATTATCACCACTTATTCCCTGACTAACATCCTGGGGGTTACCATTAACCAGAAACTGAACTAAAGTTAAAGCTTATTTATTAATCACAAGTAGGCTTACATTACCACTGCAGTGAAGCTACTATGAAAATCCCCTACTTGTCACACTCCTGCATCTGTTCGGGTACATAGAGAGAATTCAGCATGGCCAATCCACCTAACCAGCACATCTTTCAGACTGTGGGAGGAAACTGGAGTACGCTGAGGAAACCTATGGAGGCATGGAGAGAACGTGCAGACTGTGCACAGAAAGTGGCCAGGAATCGAACTCAAGTTCTTGGCGCTGTGAGGACTAGTCACATAAATACTGGCTTCAAGGGCAATTCAGAGGGTAGGAACCTGTAGCACGTAACTCATCTCCCAACTCCCTAAAACCTTCCACTATCCACAAGACACTAGTCAGGTGTGTGATGGAATGTCTCCACTTAGCTGGATGAGTGCAACACCAACAATATTCAAGAAGCTTGACACCATCTAGGACAAAGCAGCCCACTTGATTGACACCTCTTTCAAAAACATTCATGCCCCGCACCACTGATGAACAGTGGTAGCAAAGTGAGCCATCTACAAGATGCACAGCAGGAACACATCAAAACTTTTTGGGACGCACCTTCTAAACCCACGTCCACTACCGTCTAGAAGGACAAGGGCAGCAGATACATGGAATGTCACCTACAATTTCCCCTCTACGTCACCCACCATTTGAAAATATACTGCTGTTCCTTCACTTTGCTGGGTCAAATTCCTGAAACTCCTTCCTTAACAACACTGTGGATACACACAGTACACCACATCCACTACGGGCGTTCATGAATTGACCTTCTTAAGGGCAATTAGAGATGGGCAATAAATGCTGGTCTCACTAGTAATGCCCATATCCCATCAATGAATAATAAAACAAAAATCAGATCCGGATTCTGGAATTATACAACTTCACCACTGGTATTGTGACAGAAATAGTTATTACCTCAGTCGCAATACTTCTTGTCTCCAATCTGCTGGCATCTTTGTGGGTATTGCTCCTCTTACATTTTCTATTTGTTTTCTTAGGCTCCAAGTTCATCACAGATAGTTTTCATCCTCCATTTTGTTGTGCTTATTTTGGATTCTCAGTATACATACAAAAACTCTTGTTTTAAACAATGAAATGGGTTTTTTTTTTAGGTATTTATCATATATAGACTATTTTTCACATTCTGTAATCAAAAATCACAGCAGCTTTCTGAAAGGCTGGGCAAGTTTATACTGCAAGAAGCTAAATCACACAGCATAGAAAGTCTCTGAAGTGCTGGTCTGGCAAAATCACAGCCAGGTTTGCTGCAGGAGTACTAGTCCAGGGGATCTTTGACCAATGTTTAGCAACCTCCAATAAGCAAAAACAGAATCCAATTCACGAATGAAGCTGCTGTAACTGAACAATCACTTGCTATCACGATTCCAATGAAGTATAGCTATTGGTGCTCATGGAATCTTACCCAAAAATCTCATGAGAAATCAGCTGCTGTTCTTTTTTCAACAGAAAGAGGATCTGGGCATGCCACAGGAATACAATCAATTATGACAACAGTAGTAAAACATTCAAGTTTGGTCCAGAGCTTCTATGAGCATTTAAGGCATACTGTAATCTATCCGTGCATCAGATGCTGCCCTACCTTCATGGAGGTGAAAATCTGAATGCCACCTTGGCTTGTTTTGTTTTGTTGATCTCCACTCTCCTTCACAAAGAAAGAAAAACTTTACCTGCAGCATATCATTTTTATGACCTGCATCACAGGCACAAAATGATGCATCAGTACATGAGCAGATTGTAGCAACAAATGGAACACATAGCTTCATTCAAACTTAGGTGGTTTGCTGATCTATCATTTCTTCCACACCCAGCCCACCTAACCCAATCATCCAACCCCATTTTTCTTACCAATTTTCACTTCCAATCTTTTCTCTTTCTCTCCTCTCCTGAAAGCATTGGCTTCTTGATGATCTGCAGTAGCTATAGTACTTCACCCAAGGATGGCATGGTGGTACAGTGGTAAGCACTGCTGCCTCACAGCACTGGGGACCCGGGTTTGATTCCCAGCTTGGGTCACTGTCTGTGCAGAGTCTGCACGTTCTCCCTGTGTCTGCATGGATTTCCTCCAGGTGCTCCGGTTTCCTCCCACAGTCAGAAAGATGTGCTGGTTAGACGCGTTGGTCATGCTATATTCTCCCTCAGTGTACCTGAACAGGAACTGGAATGTGGCAACTTCATTGCAGTGTTACTGTAACACTATTTGTTACTTAACTGAAATTACTTTACTTTAAACTTAAAGAAGTCATTATTTGTAAGTGGACCCTGTTGTGTTGACGGGTTAAAAGTGCATGGACATGGGATCACATCACAGCCAGATTCTGCCTTTGCCCTTTGTTTACACTTATACTACCCGCATGGAGTGGTAGTTAAGTGATCAGGAATGGGACCACTGGTTAGTTCTCTCCTTTGTTACTAAAGAATTGCTACATGGCAACTACTATCCCAGCTGAGGTTAACACAAAGTATTGGAATTCCATTTTCAGTGCAATTAATTATCAGAAATATAAAAACTTTCTGACTATACCATTAAACCTGGCATCAATCCATTTAAATTATTTTCGTAATGGTTTCTGAATGAAGAAACACATCATCGTTTAACAAAAAGAATTTGAACAGGATGCTGTTTGCAAGTATAATATTCTATATACAGAGAAATACATATATATAAAACCTTATTCTTTCCAGATTGTTTTTTTCTTAAAATATTTAAACTGGTCTTTTCAATTATTTCACAAAACTCCTGGAAGCTTTCTGATTTAGAATACATCTTCACAACAAAACAATTGCCTTTTAGGCCATTGTATTTGAATCTCTAGTCAGTAAATGCACTATGTAACATCACTTTTAGCAACTATGTACTCTTTCCAATTACATCCCTACCAGCTGTTCCTGGTCTATTATTCTACTCACACAGCCTCTCCTATGAATGTCAACAGACTCCGCTTAATAGAGTGCAGCTATGTCTTGCGTTGGTTATTCGCTCAATAAATTACTAAAATTGTTGGTAATTGTACATTTTTATGTTGACTTTTACACTATTCCTGTACAAGATGCTGAATGACATTTTAAAATGTATGAAGAGTACTGACAGCTACTATCAATTTTCTATAGCAATGAAATAAGCACGACAGTGTTCCCACCAAACATGATCAAGTGAACAGCAGAAATTTATTGGAGGAGAAAATGATCTCAGCAATATTTCCTCTTTTCATAATCTTTATAGGCTGCAGTCTTTTATTGTAGGCAGCAAGACTTGTTTCTCCTTTTGGTTGTAAGTCAATGCATGCTTCAAGTTTGAACAAACCTCATTATTTTCAGGATATGGGGTGATTTGACCCACTCAGAAAATGATGAAAGTTATTCAAAACTGGGCAAGTAAACCATTTACAATTAGTTGTTTGTTTTCAGCTTTATAATTTGGATTGGCAACTTTTACCAAGAATAATGCATCCTTTTCCTGTGTACTTGACCCATCCTGCGTTCATTGTGCGGTAGAAGAGAGGAGGCAAGAAACAACACTGGCATGGGTCAAGGTAATGAATGGAAATATTAATATTCAAAAAGAAATTCTGAAAATATGAGATAGGTTTATCAGCATCTGTAATGAGGCAGAACACATTCCAACAAACCCCATCGTCCAGGCCTTTATCTTTTCGGCCCTAGTATATATTTTCTGCATGTTATGTTCTACAGATATTTCTAGTTTCTTCTTTTTATTAGAAATGCCAATGCAGCTGGAATGAAAAGAACTTAAAGTGTTTTTTTAATTATGTGAAGCAGCATGCAATTGCCTCCAAGTCCTGCCTCCGATGGGGATTATATAACTGTTCAGACTTTGATCTCAGTCTCATACATGAATGCTCTAAAGACGGATGTCTGAGCTTTCTGTCTGCATGGGTGCATACCATGGAACCTCGCAGGCAACATGTAAAATTTAAATTAATTTCAACGGGTCTCAAGTTGCCATTGTTCAGACTCTTGGTGTTCTGATCTTGGATTTACTCGTCAATGAGGCAACAACACTAAGTACAGCCATTTCTAAAGCTCCAAGCACATGCAAGTTAAATAGGTCAAACTCAATGAGCAGAAGAACAACAGCAACAACTTGCATTTATGCAGTGTCCTTAGGACAGAAAAACATCCCTAGGTGCAAGAAAGACCAAAACCAAGTATTTGGGGTGGCCAAATACTTGGTCTTGTTCACATTGTTGGATTTTAAAGGAGGAGAGAAGGAGATGGTGAAGCTGTCCAGGAAGCAATTCAAAGGATGGAATAAGTTATCTGAAAGCACATCTACCAAGGATGGAATAAAGATGCACAAGAGTCAGAGAACTGGGGAGCTCTGGGATAGGAAGGCTGGAGGAGCAGTAACAATTATATGGAGAGTTTGAAAGGGGAGTTGTGAGGATTTGAGAGGTGACAGCACCATGCTAGTGAGTAGGAGGGGTTGAGTTATCAGGTTTGAAGAAATTGTCCAGAGAAATGGGTAGGAGGAAGGTGTAAGTTATAAGATTTTGAGATGTTACATAGCTATGGAAGGGTGAGACCATTAAAGGCATTTAAGCACATGAATAAATGTAATGATTCAGGAAGCCTGACGGGAAAGGAACAGTTTATTACAGAATGCAAAGTCAAACCATTGCTGTGGTGAATATACGCTAGTCCCTGCCTGGTACTATAGTTCAGCAGGCCCAGTCCTGGGCATGTCTTATAAAAGGCTCAGGTAATGAGTTCCAGTTGGGCAGGCCACTGCCTGTTATTAGGGAAACTTGTACCAACGAACCTCTCTAGGAAATCAATTAGTGATTGGATCTCATAGAAACATAGAAGATAGGAGTAGGATCAGGCCATTGGCCCTTTGAGCCTGCTCTGCTATTCATTACGATCATGGCTGATCGTCCAACACAACAGCCTAATTCTATTTTTCTAATCGCTGGGGACTACCACAATAAGATTTTAAAATTTGTTAACTTCATGTATTCTGGAAGCCAGTATAGCTCAATGAAGACAGGGTGATAAATTTGTGCAACTTGTTGCAGGATAGAATATAGACAGCAACCTGCTGGAAGTTGGAGAATTAGAAACTTATAAGGTGCCCACTGGAGTCATCAGGTCTACAGCAACAAAGGAGGATGGGTAAGATCAGGGTGGAAATGGAACAGGTTAGAGTCAGTGGTCTTTGTGATGGAAGTGCTCTGATTCTTTGCTTTTAGTAGCAAATCTCTTGAATACTTGGTGCAGCATGTAGCTGAATTTTGAGGCAAGGTTTTAATTTTGGAGCTTTGACAGTGCACAAATTTGAACATCTTCCAATGCTTTGCATTGTTTTTCATAATTTATCACTGCTCCAGAGGAGCATTATGAAATCAAACATGGCAGCAAGTCACAGATATGCCAGGTGATCAAAGCTTGGTTAAAATGACAGATTGTAAGGATTGTTTTAGGGGAGGAAAATGAGTTGGGCAGAGGAAGGGTATTCCAGAATTTAGGATAAGCAACCAAAGATTCAGCTCCAATGGTTGAGAGATTAAAATTGGAGATGCTCAGGAAGCTAGAATTAATGGAATGTAGATATTTCAGTGGAATGTTGGGATTACAGGAAATTAAAGAAAAAGGGAAGTACATGACCTTGGGTTTGAAAACGAGGATGAAAATTTTAAAGTCAAGACATTGCTTTGAATGATTTCAAATCTAGCGAGGTAGAATGTGGCAGTCCAGCTAGGAATGCACTGAAAATATCAAGTTTCAAGGTAACTAAGGCATGGATGAGGATTTCGGTAGCAGATGAGTTGAGATGGACAAAGCTGAATGTGAGCACAAGGTTTTGAACAAACCAGTTTAATCTTAAACTATTGCTGTGAAATAGATGAAGTCTATAGCTACTGAAAGGAGTTTGAAGTGGGGACCAAAAACAACAGCTTCAGTCTTCCCAATACTTAAATGGAGAACATTTCTGTGTACTGGATGTTGAATAAACAGTTTGATAATTTGTGAAGGAATTAGACCTTTAACTTTTATTCCATTGTGTCTAAGATTTTATTTTTACTTACATTTTTATGTTCTGCAATGTGTCATTGTGTAGGTTTGTTCAGTAGGTGTGAAAGGATTAAATGATTTGAGTCATGGTTGTCAGCACAATTGTCAGATACACTCTTGTGATCACCAAACAACAGTTTGTGCATATAACAAAGCAAATTGCTCAGTTTCAGCCAAACCCAAGTATGAATGGACCCACTAGGATAAAGAGCTTCAAAATTCATTTTCCAGTAATTACGCAGTTTTGGTTGAATACCTCCATAAACTACATGTGAAAGCACCACACACCAGAAGCCAAAGATATATCTTATTCCTGTTTTGTCAATCCAAGGCTGTCTAACAGACCACAGGCGGGGCACCAACTTTAAAATCAAGACAATTCCAATCATTACTCCGTTAGGACAGGATTTGAAATGATAATGGGCAAGAAGAGAAGGTAAACAATAAAATTAGTTTTCAGTACTGGTTGTGAACTTTCAGCAGGCAATGATTTTTAATTGAGTCACAGCAAAAATCAAAGCACAGTAAGAAGTCTCACAACACTAAGTTAAAGTCCAATGGGTTTGTTTAGTAGCAAAAGCCACTAACTTTTGGAGAGCTGCTCCTTTGTCAAGTAAGTGGGAATTCTGTTCACAAACAGTGCATATAAAGACACAAACTCAATTTACAAAATAATGGTTGGTATGCGAGTCTTTACAGATAATCAAGTCTTAAAGGTATAGACAATGTGAGTGGACAGAGGATTAAGCACAAGTTAAAGAGGTGTGTATTGTCTCCAGCTGGGACAGTTGGTGAGATTTTACAAACCCAGGCAAGTCATGGGCGTTACAGATAGTGTGACGTGAACCCAAGATCCCAGTTGAAGGCGTCCTCGTATATGCAGAACTTGACTATCAGTCTTCGCTCAGCAACTCTGCATTGCCGTGTGTTGTGAAGGCCATCTTAATCACGAATGCCCGTGACCGCTGAAGTGTTCCCCAACAGGAAGAGAACACTCTTGTCTGGTGATTGTTGAGCGGAGTTCATTCATCTGTTATCGTGGTGTCTGCATGGTCTTCCCAATGTGCATGCCTCGGGACATTCTTTCCTGCAGCATATCAGATAGATAACTTTGGCCAATTTGCAACAGTATGTACTGCGTACCTCGTGGATGGTATTCTTACATGAGTTGATTGCATCTGTGTTGATGATCTGGCACATCTTGCAGAGGTTGCTATGGCAGGATTTTATTGTGTAATGCTCACTGTTGTCCTGAAGGCTGGGTAGTTTGCTGTGGACAATGGTCTGTTTGAGGTTGTGCGGTTGTTTGGAGACAAGAAGTGGGGGTGTGGGGATGGCCTTGGCGAGATGTTTGTCTTCATCGATGACATGTTGAAGGCTCCGGAGAAGATGTCATAGCTTCTCCGCTCCGGGAAAGTACTGGAAAACGAAGGGTACTCTGTCCGCCGTGTCCTGTATTTGTCTTCTGAGGAGGTTGGTGTGGTTTTTTTGCTGTGGCACATTAGAACTCTTGATTGATGTGTTGAATGCCATATTCTATCCTTATAGGGCATCTTTCAGTGTCTAGAGATGTCTGTTGCGATCCTCCTCATCTGAGCAGATCCTATGTACATGGAGGGCTTGTTCATAGGGGATGGCTTCTTTAATGTTTTTAGGGTGGAAGTTGGAGAAGCGGGGCATTGTGAGGTTATCCGTGGGCTTATGATACAATGAAGTGCTGAGGATGACTATCCTTGATGGAGATGCGGACGTTCAAGAATGCAAACTATTCCGGAGAACAATCCATGGTGAGTTTGATGGTGGGATGGATCTTGTTGATGTCATCATATAGTTGTTTCAGTGATTGTTCGCCATGAGTCCAAACGAAGAAAATGTCATTGATGTATCTAATGTATAGCAGCGGTTGAATGTCCTATGCAGTAAAGAGGTCATATTCGAGCCCATGCACAAAGATGTTAGCAAATTGAGGTGCGAATTTGATCCTCATGCTGTTCCATGTGGCTGAAGAACTAGTTGTTGAAGGTGAAGACATTGTGATCCAGGATGAAGCTGATGAGTTGTAAAATTGCATCTGGAGACTGGCAGTTGTTAGCATTGAGTATTGAGGCAGTTGCAGCAATGCCATCGTTGTGGGGAATCTGATGTAGAGTGCTGAGACATCCATTGCGATGAGGATACACCAGCTCTGATTCCTATCAGCTTTGACTCTGTGACTCCAACATTACTTTTAACAGGCAAAGGCTAACAAAATCTTTTCTTCTGTACAAATATACAGTTGACAAGGTTATTAATACTTTTGATTTTGCCTTCATCCTCTATGTTTTCTCGTTATTTTTCACAATTGAGAGAAACCCAGCTGCTGGCCTGTGACAATACCTCTGTATATCCTCCTGGTGGGAAGTACATGACATCAGCTTCGGCTGCCTTAGCAATCAGCGTTGCCTTTTTAGCTCTTGAGAAACACTGTCATTTGTACATTGGACAGTTTTTTTGGACAGTGGGTATACCATTTACCCATGGAAATGTAAGGAAATGTCACTACTTTGAAATAAATACTCAAGTGATACAACTGGTTTTAGCACGGACATGTACTATCACAGGAAGGTGTGGCGGTGACAGTTTGTGATTATGGTCCTGTGCTGCCAACTCAGAAGTCTGACATTCAAATTCCACTAAATCATCATTCTGTCATTCAAAACCTAACTGGTTCAGCAATGTTCTCCAAGCAAGGAAACCTTCTACTCATATTTTATTGACTCTTACTGCCCTGTGAAGTACATGACACAACAGAACAATGAAAAAGTAAAGTTTAAAAGTTTATTTATTAGTGTCACAATTAGGCTTACATTAACACAGCAATGAAGTTGCTGTGAAAATCTCCTAGTTGCCATACTCCGGCACTTGGGTACACTGAGGGAGAATTTAGCATGCCAATGGACCTAACCAGCACGTCTTCTGGATTGTGGGAGGAAACCCACATAGACACGGGGAGAACGTGCAGATGCCACACAGATAGTGACCCAAGAATCGAACCTGGATCCTTGGTGCTGTGAAGCAACAGTGCTAACCATTGTGCCACCCATAACTATTGATATTATTACAAGGAAGATTATCAGTTCAAGAAGTCCCACCATTAGCACCTCTTCATAATAACTCAAGATGAAAAATATACATAGCCTTGAAATACCACATCATTTAAGGAAAAAAATGAGAAAAAAAAGCACTGGACACTTTACAATAATCGAAGTTTGAATCCTTCTGATAAGATTTCTTCATCAACTACAACCTTACCTTTTTTCGCATACTGAATGCAACATGATACAATAAGAAGCATCTGTAACATTGGGCAAATGTCTGACAGAAGAATACCCTGTTTGTTGTAACTTGCCAAATATTTTCAGGATCTGCACCAAAATGCAAAAATCAAGACCAGAACTGTCTGGTGGTCTAATATGTGCTCAGCAAATCTTGCTTCAGGAAGTAATAGTGTGTTAAACTTGAACATACAAGGGATAGAGTTCTAGATAACATCCCTATCTGGAAGACAATTAAACTGGCATAGCAGCCGTGTGCAAAGCTTAGATGATGGTATGCCAGCTCTATATTTAGGTTTGATGTAGAATACAAATATAACTTTCTCTCCTTCCTACACAACTTAAGCAACTTTTGCATTACTGAATTAGTCACCATTTGTTAGAGGATAAACAGCCTAGATGCTTCTCTCTTCTATTACTGGGATAAAAAAGCAAATGTTCATGCGGTCAAATTAATTTAATGGTTTTGAGTGTCCAAAATAAAAGAGCAACAGATGGGATTCTCCATAATCTGCTGAACAGAGCTATCACTGAGTGGATAAGCAGCCTCCTCTATGATAGAACAGTTGACTGTGATGACAGGAAGAAGAAACCCCTCCACAGGAAAAAAAATTACACTACCGACAGAAATTGATAATAGATTTTGTCTGAGTTACCTGGTTCCAAAGTATATATCTTTATTACAGTTATAAGGGAGAAGCAACTATAATACAAGAGATTACACTTATAACAATGAGTAAGACATTGAGATACAATCTGATAAACAGTAAGGTTCTGAAGTGATTGATTTTGAATGGTTTGTCGTAACACTTGAACAGTTCTGTATCACTCTAAGAAACATTCTAATATTCTATACTTTTATACATTAACCACTCGAAAGTTCAGACTGCTTTTATGCCCCAATGTCAATTGATTTCAATGCTTTCTGAGCAAAGCAACTGTAAAATGACCTTACATTTCACAACTGACAGAAACACAAATAATCAATGGTTCCTGCACAATTATCCTATAAGCCACAAGGTAACCACAATATACAACATGTCTTGTTACACTGGTTTATCAAAGAGTTACACAAGCTGCTGACAAGAACTTTGAATCTAAGAAAACTATAGGCATGGTGACACACTGGTTAGCAATGCTGTCTCACAGTGCCAGGAACCTAGGTTCAATATGGTCTTGGATGACTGTGTGAGATATGCACCTTCTCAACGTGTTTGTACAGGTTTCCTCTCGGTGCTCTAATTTCCTCCCACAGTACAAAGATGTGCAGGTTCGGTGCATTGGCCATGCTAAATTGTCCCTGTGTGTCTCAAGATGTGTAGGTTAGGGGAATTAGCCAGGCAAATACAAGGAATTATGGAAAAGGCCTGGGTAGGATTCTTTGTCGGAGAATTATTGCTGATTCAATGGGCCAAATGGCCTCCTTGTACATTGTAGGATTCTCTGATTCTGTACAATGCTTTACTACAACTACAATAACAACCACCAACAACCAGCATTTATGTAGCATCTGAAGTAGTAAAAACGTGGACAAAGAGGTAGTTTTTATAACATTCTTGAAGGAGAAAAGCTAGACAAGCTAAGAAGTTA
Source organism: Sphyrna mokarran (assembly GCA_024679065.1). Classification (NCBI taxonomy): domain Eukaryota; kingdom Metazoa; phylum Chordata; class Chondrichthyes; order Carcharhiniformes; family Carcharhinidae; genus Sphyrna; species Sphyrna mokarran. The sequence continues at coordinate 44,775,750 of JAGIQG010000020.1, read as the reverse complement.
AGTGAAGGAATTCCGAAGCTTAGGCCATAGGCATCTGGTTTACAACATTGGTTTACACCAATGGTGTAAACAGGCAAAATGTGCCTCTCACAATCATTAAACTAGCAATGAAACCAACAAGTCACCACCGAAGTAGAAGGACATTTTGCAAATCAACTTTTTAAGACTGGAAACAAATCTACTTTTGTAAGATGCAAGGCAAATTGTAGCTTCCACATACTAATTCCCTAAAATATTGAGACTTCAAGATGATACATTATTAATCCTGGGAAGGGATCTTCATTGCATTACCTTTGCAGTTTATAACACTGCAACAATAATTATTCTTTTGAAAAGGGGATCCAGTGAAATTGTGTGAGTTATAGAATCTCTACGATATAGAAGGAGGCCATTTGACTATTGAATCTGCATCAACTCTCCTTAAGAGCACCTTAAGAGCCATTTAGCATGGCCAATCCACCTAATGTGCACTTTTTTGGAATGTGGGAAGAAATCAAAGGAACTCAGAGGAAACCCACGCAGACATGAGGAGAACAAGCAAACTCCACAGTCACTCAAGCTGGAATCGAACCTGAGTCCTTGACTTTATGCTAAAACTGCAAATCTGCTGATTTTATTCATTTGCTAAGCACAGCTGCAGTTGAATAATCCTGCACAGAAGTCTGTTTAAAAAAGGTTTATAATTTATACAAGTACACAATTTTTTTTAATGAGTGTGGAAGAGGGCACAGTAATTTCTGCAAACTATAAGTATGCACCTTTTTGAAGTGAAGGCCAACGTCACAAGGAATGCCTTAGAAATTAAAGCCAGGCAAAGAAAATTATGTGTGATACTTCATGGATAGAAATAAAATTAAAACACTCCTACATTAATGAGACTTAAGTTATATCCATAGCAAAGTTGGACTATTTTAGAAGCAAAATGATGCCAATGAAGAATCACAGCTTAATAAGTGACAAAAATCAGGAGCTTTTCAAATGTTATTTAATTATGAAGTTCAGAAATTTCAAAAATGGCTGTTAACATAAAACCGCTTCTTCCCCAGGGTTTTAAGGAAAGGTAAAAGACTTGCATTTATACAGTGCCTTTCATAACCATTGGACACCTCAAAGCATTTTTCAGCCAATTAAGTACTTCAGATTGTTGCTAATGTTGTAATGTAGGAAATGCGACAACCAAGTTCTCACATAGAGGTAGCTGATAATAATCTTGTATTTTTTGTGAAGTTTGTTGAGGGATAAATATTGGCTAAGATTAACTTACTGCTCTTCAAAATAGTTTCACAGGATTTTCTACATCCAGCTGAGAGCACAGACCTCAGTTTAACATTTTGTCTGAAATATGCATCTCTTACACTGTAGCACTCCCTCCGTAGAGTGCAATATTTATTTGAGTCTTGTTTCTTTTGCCTAGGTCTCTGGAGTTGGACTTGAACACACAATCTTGTGACTTAGAGACAAGAATGCTACCAAATGAGCCACGGCTGACACTTGTAAAAATACCAATGATAACATAACATCATAGAATCCCTATAGTGCAGAAAGAGGTGATCAAGCCTGTACTGACAACAAAAAAAACCTGAAAGTGCTGAAAGTATGGAATGAAAATTGAAATTTTAAGTGGTCATGGTAGCCAGCATCCGTAGAATAGGTAAGTTAACATTTTGGATATAGACTCTGTCAATGTTTTAGCAATTGCATCCTTTAGCAACTACATTTGTTAAGCATTGTTACAAGCAGGTGATGAGCATCGGCTGATTTACAAATGGACACAACTGAAACAGTTGGGGAAGAGGGAATAGGAAGTGGCTGTTACTGTGTCGAACTGCTATGAGAATAAATCTGGTGAAGGTAAAAAACAAGCTTCAGACTTATTCTTTCTCCACATGCAGTTATTGGATTTAACAGACTCCAAGAAACTCGCTTGTCTATTTTCTACAGAAGCTGACTGACCTTATTGACTCATGCTGTGTTTCCATCATTTACTGACAGTCTTCAAGGTTAATCTTGTCTCTTATTGATTTTGCTCAACCCAACAACCCACTTTTTCACCAAATCACTAATTTCCTCTTGCCCCAGAAGCAGATCTCAGAGCTATTCTTGTTCATGCCAAACATTTCCTTTTCAATAGCAGAATTCCACCTGGAATCTGCCTTTTTGTTTTTATATTCAACATAAAAAGTAAGGAAATGATGTTGAACTTGCACAAGACATTGGTTAACCCCATTTGCCAAGTCCAAACTCAAATCTTTCCTCATATACTTTGCAGAAACCCAGCATCACTTTAGTTTTTTTTTACTTCTCTCCCCTGCTTTTCAAAGGCAGTAATATCCTTATAATAACTGAGTGACCAAACACCACACATTCCCTCTGTGTGGAATGTAACCAATGCCTTTTTATAGCTACCCTGCAATTGCATTTGATTAATACTTTATTTCTCTGCTAATGCAATCCAGTGTCTTCCCCTTTTTTCTTGTAATTAAAGTTTTATAGATTTTATAGATTTAGCCCTTCCCCCAAAAAATCTTTTAAAATTATTGTAAAATATTGATTGCATCACAAACATAAATTATAAGTTCTGGTCACCAGTCATCAGAACCTAACTGAGGCACGATTTGTACTCTATATACTTAATGGTATACCATGAAAAGAAAGGATGGAGAATTTGAAGCCTGTTTTTACAGCTGTATCATAGTGTCGAACAATAAAGTTATGTAGGAAAATCAAAGACCTGCAGCAGCTGCTGACTGAAATATTTCGTTGAGACAAAAATAACCTCATCAGCTAGACAGGATAATAACATGTGGCATTGTGGTCTCATGCAAGGATGTTTTAAGATGCAATAGGTCCATACTTACCAATCAACAGATCACTTTAAGTGCCCATCTGGCTTAAGAATGTTTCCTATGATAGGAATGACGGATAAGAATCAACTACAGACCCCATGGTTTAGATTACGGAACATTTTTTCTAATTTTGTATCCTACAGTGAGAAGTGGCTTTGCAGTTACGACACTATTTTTAAAATTTTAAATGAAAATATTCTGCACATACCAAAAAGACTTTAGACAGCAACTTGGATTAGAAAATTCAAATCAAATCCTCAGCTAACAAATGCAAAACAAAAAATTCATAGGCTAAGATATTTAACGAAAGCATCATGTGTGAAGGAATGCACCTCATCTACATTGATACTACATAGAAAATGAATCTAAAATGCCACAAAGTAGATATAACTTACAATGCAAGAATTTGTCAAATGAACCACAGCGCAAGAAAAAATACAATCATCTGGATATACAGGACCTCCAACAGGGTGACTTGTTCTGTTTACTCATTTAAATTCAGTATCTAATAGACCGTGAATCTGATTTAACATCTTATTAATTCAAATTTGGTGTGAGTTACTGATTATGGATTTTCATATTTTAATTTGAATAGATCGCCTGTCTTTTCCATTACAGATGTCCTTCAAGCAGTTAAGGAAGTAAGTGATATGTCGGCCTTTATTGCAAGAGAACTGTGTATATGAAGAAGAAAGTTATTACTGTAATCGTAGAGAGTAGATTTTTGGATTCAATGATAATCAAGAAGCTACGGAATTAGAATCATAAGGTGTAGCTGAATTCAAGGATCAACTGCAATTTTATTGAACGATAGAGCAGGTTTCAGGGTTTGTACTCCCATTTCTTACGTTCTTGTATATCCATGAAAAGTAACTAAGTTTTTTTCATTCTTTTATGGGATGTGGGCATTGCCAACTAGGCCAGCATTTATTGCCCAACCCTAATTGTCCTTGAGAAGATGGTGGCGTGCTCCTTTTTTGAATCATTACAGTCCATGTGTTGTAGGAACAACTGATGTGGCAATGTTGGTGTTGGACTGGGGTAAACACAGTAAGAAGTCTCACAACCAGGAACATGCACAATGCTGTTACATGATTCTGACACAGTGACAGTGAAGGAATGGTGATATAGTTCCAAGTCAAGATACCATATGGCTTGGTGGCGCCAATCAAGTGGGTTGATTGGTGTTGGGCTTTTTGAATGTTGTTGGAGCTGCATCCATTCAGCCAGGGAGGTGGAGAGAATTCCATCCCACTCCTGACTTGTGTCCTGCAGATGTTGGTCAGACTCTGGGGAAACAAAAAGTGATTCTGCAGAATTCTCAGCCTCTGACCTGCTGTTGTAGCCATAGTACTGATATCATAAAGCCCTAAGTACAGAAAGAGGCCATTCAGCCCACTGAGTCTGTACCGACCACAATCCCATCCAGGCCCTATTCCCGCAACCCACACATTTACCCTGCTAATCACCCTAACACTAAGGGCAATTTCACAAGGCCAATCAACCTAACCATATGGCTGGTTCAACTGAGTTTTTGCAGTGTTTTAGGATTTGAAGATTTTGAAGGCTGTTATATTAAAGCCAAGACTTCTTTTAAAAAACTTATTTTTCTACCTTTTTCTGTGCTTTAACATTTTTTTTGACTATTATAAACCACCAGTGATAAAGCATGAAATGCATAATTCTATGCTTTAACATTTTTCTTTTGACTGTTATAAATCACCAGTGGTAAAGCATGAAATGCATAATTCATGAAACATGCCATCTGACAGATCTGCAAAAATTAACTGTCTTGGAATACTGACCAATAATACAACTTACCCTTGAAACCTGATTAATACACTATTGTTAATTTATAACTAAATGCAACTGTAATTCTGTTTTATAGGTGGATTAGTACAGCAATCAATAATAAAAATTTTATCTGAGTGATAAATACATGAGAATGACATTTTTATTGGATTAGAGCAGTAATTGTGAAGGTTGCCCATTTTGTCTCGATCATTTAAAGTATTTCAATGTCTTTTATGAATTCTTCAGAGTCCCTCCATTAGATATTGTTGGAGGGAAAGGAACAATGATTAAACCGCAACCTTAATATTTAACAGAGCTGTCAACACTGGATAATTTCCAGTCATACTTAAGTACCCAAATACTTTTATCTGCCCCAAAAGTATAACCACATTAAAATTGATATCTCTTACTGGAACCAGTGAAAAAGCATTAATATTGGCATTTTTCTCTTATATTCTTTAATTCTCTTTTTCAAACACAGTTTGCTTGGCTGTGAAACTCATTGGTACTTACTCCTACTGAGAAGTGAAATCAAGAAAACACTATGGAGGCAGGCCTATTCCTGCATACAGAGATAGTGAAAGTTATGAAAATTATTTGGCTTTTATAAAAACATAAGGCGTGAGATGACAATCTTAAGATAGAAAACTGCAATCACCCAAGTAGATCTTCTGCCTAATAAACATTTTGATAGATCTAGTACTTCTAGATATCTTTGCTCCTCCACAATTCCTAGCTCCTTGTGACTTAGAGAAAAAACTCAGATTGATCTTGTTAAGATCCAAAATAGACAACCTCACACCAAACTCGAACTGTCATAAATACCGCATGGCATAAATACTGGATGTTCCAGTTTCCTCCCACAGTCTGGAAGACATACTAGTTAGGTACATTGGCCATGCTAAATTCTCCTGCAGTATACCTGACCAGGCGTTGGAATGCGGCGATTGGCAATTTTTACATTAAGTTCCTTGCAGTGTTAATGTAAGCCTCCTTATGACACTAATAAATGAATAAACTTAAAAAATAGCAGTAGAGGCAGGATGTTTTGCCAAAATGGCTCACCTCCTGACTTTTCAAGGAATCTTCACCATCCAACTTTGATTCAAGCCAACAGTGATAATTAAATTCTTACCTGGTTCAATGTGGTTGCAACACTGCTCATTATGATCAGATGTAGAGATGCCGGCGTTGGACTGGGGTAAACTCAGTAAAGTTTTATAACACCAATTTTAAATCCAACCAATTTATTTGATAGTAAATCCGCGAGCTTTCGACACTACGTGCCTTCGTCAGGCAAATGCAGTGTTCTGATCTGCAGAGGCACTCATATCCACACAGACAGTTACAGATTGCTGATTAGAATGCGAATCCTTACATCTAACCTGCTATTCAAGTGTTAAAGTGGCTAACAATGTGTGTGAAGGGAATCCTGAGCATTGGTTAGAGAATTGTGTATTTTCTCCAGACAGCACAGTAAGTGAGGTTTTTTGCTAACCCAGGCAAGTTACGGGGGTTACAGATAGTGTGTCATGAAGCCAAGATCCCTGTTAAGACCGTCCTCATGTGTGCGGAACTTGGCTATCAGTCTCTGCTCAGCAACTCTGCGCTGTCGTGTGTCACGAAGGCCCCCTTGAAGAACATTTACCCGCAGGTCGGAGGCCGAATGCCCATGACTGCTGAAGTGTTCGCCCACAGGAAGGGAACTGTTTTGCCTGGTGATTGTTGAGCGATGCTCATTCATCCGCTGTCGTAGTGTCTGCATGGTCTCCCCAATATACCATGCTTCGGGACATCCTTTCTTGCAACGTATTAGGTAGACAACGTTGGCCGAGTTGCAAGAGTATGTACCGTGTACCTGGTGAATGGTATCCTCACGTTTGATGATGTCGTCCATGTCTATGATCTGGCATGTCTTGCAGAGGTTGCTGTGGCAGGGTTGTGTGGTATTGTGGTCACTGTTCTCCTGAAGGTTGGGTAGTTTGCTGCGAACAATGATCTGTTTGAGGTTGTGCGATTGTCTGAAAGCAAGAAGTGGGGGGGTGGGGATGGCCCTAGCGAGATGTTCATCATCACCAATGACATGTTGAAGACTCCGGAGAAGATGTCGTAGCTTCTCCGCTCCGGGGAAGTACTGGGCAACAAAGGGTACTCTGTCCACCTTGTCCCGTGTTCGTCTTCTGAGGAGGTCAGTGCGGTTTATCGCTGTGGCACGTTGGAACTGTCGATTGATGAGTCGAGCGCCATATCCTGTTCTCACGAGGGCATCCTTCAGCGTCTGGAGGTGTCTGTCACGATCCTCCTCCTCCTGTCTGTGTGGATATGAGTGCCTCTGCAGATCAGAACACTGCATTTGCCTGACGAAGGCACATAGTGTCGAAAGCTCGCAGATTTACTATCAAATAAATTGGTTGGATTTAAAATTGGCATTATGACCAGAGCAGTTTGCTTGATTACTGCACTTGATATTCATCTTCTCCATCTCTGGTTGCAGTGTACATAGAGAAGTAGCAACAACTAGCCAAGTTTTCTCTGACTACACTTTCCTCACCTGCCATTTCCAGCACAGAAGTTATATTATGGAGACACTAATAACCTCCAAGTCACACACTATTCTGAAGGTGCCAGCTCTCATTAGATGTAATCAACAGGATGTTATCTCATGATCTCTCATCTCCATCTGTTCTCCCCTACTAATGCGTACCTGACATGCTATTCTCACAGCATACCACCTTCCTAAGCCAGTTGTAAAGTCAATAACTTTTGCTATTTGATTGTATGATTAATCATTAATTCCAGGTGCCCCAAGAATTTTTGGGAGGGTTGGCATCTGTACACCATACCAACTTGGGATATGTATCTTTACACCTGGATCAAGCCAGGTCAATATCCTGAATTATCCCATCTAAAATTATTGTGGGTCACCATCAGCAAAACAACTGCAGTAGTTCAGGAAACAATCATCTTTCAGGCAATTTTGGAAAGACAATAAATACAACCGTGCTAACATCACTCACATCTCAAGACAAAGCAAGAAAAGGAGAAAGCTGTGAAGATGGGATTAAGGGTAAGGTGATGGCATGCATGATATAGTCCCATCTTGCAAAATAAATTTCTGGTACCTCAAATCCTTCTGTTCGTAATATGTTTGACTACTACCATCAGGAACTGAATAGCTTGGTGTATTTGCACATGTGTGCAACTCCTCCTGATTTCCTGCTACAATGTTGATGGGAGAAAAACAGAAACCTCTAAGAAACAACTAGAAATGGGCTTTTACACGCCCAGTTCCTCTGTGACTTCTGTCAATCTTCTAGCAAAGTTGTGGTGGAAATTTAATTTTTGCAGGATCCTCAACAAAATGATAGTGGCATTTTCAACCAAAATGCTCATGGGAAGAACCCTACAGCAATAGATCTGGCTACATCTCAGCACACAATATTTCTAGTTTTGAGATAAGCTAATGATGGCTGGTATAGGCAATTCAAAATTTGACCTGGAAGTTGGAGTTGGAGCATGGTGTGACCACCAAGAGGCAGGAACTTTATTCTGCATATAATTATGCAAGATCAGGCTTGGGAGTGTGTAATGCTACACTGGCTGCCTGAAGCATAACGAGTGCTATTGCATTTTCCCGCACCAACGTCTTCCACTTTCCTAATCATAACAAACACTAGTCAGAGTTCATGATGATATAGTACATTTATATGTTTGTCAATAGTACCCAGCTCCTAACAAAATGCCTAGAACACAGCACTGTCATAACTAACACCTTGTTCCATCTGAGAGACATGTACAAAGCCTCACGGCAACACTCTCGCTCCAAGCCCTGTGACCTACGTCATCGTCCAAGTTAGGAAACTGCAAACGTATGTGTCTCACCTGCGATGGCAGAATCTGACAACTGCTGGATGGACCACTGTCTAATCCGCTCTATGATCAACATCAACGTGGCCCCAAAGCAGTGATGGCAACTGAAACCATGCTGGAAGAAAAATTAATGCTGAGGCATTCAAAGACTCTGATAAAGAGAGCCCTATTCAGTCAGTGACCCTGAGACGCAGTGTGTTCACAGCACCTGATGTGCCCTTAAGGCTTCCATAATCAACACCTATACCGAGATGTTTGGTCACTCAATCAGGAAACACCAAGACTGGTTCAATGAGAATGACCAGGTAAGCCACAACCGCAAGGCTTTTCTGAACCTAAAACTGTAACACAACTAGAGAGCAGGAAAGCAGCTCCACAGATAGCAGAAGTCTGAAGTCGAGGAAAACACACAACCTAAAAAATATATGGTGGGCCTAATGTGCATGAGGTACAGCAGTTAGCTGAAAGTGATATTGTACAAGGTTCCTTTTTTGCAGTCAAGACCACCTACTGCCCAAGCACCCAAGATCCACTCCAGTGCTAGCCAAGAGATGCTCATCAAGAACAGAAATGCAATCAGTGCCCACTGTGACACAAGGTATACATGTGGTGTTTGTCATATGATTTGTCATCAGGTGGTATCAGGTGATTCCTGTACTGTGTATATACAAAAATAAAACATTGGCACTTGTAGAATAAAGGTTTAATGATTATGTTTATTAGAGAATGACAATGCAAGCATGACATCTGGGTCAGATGACCAAGAGACATCAAGGGAGCAAGACATAGAACAAACAGTCTTAAGACTAATGTACTTAACCATGAAGCCTTGGATGTAAACAGTTTCTTAAAATGAAAATATTAACTATTTGCATGTCACTCCTAGAGTAAGTGAAACCTATTGAGACGGAAGACAAAATCAGGGAAGTGCAATAGGCCAACGAAACTGAGGCCACACATTGCTAATCCAAAAGTGAAAACCTTCGAACAGTTTGACTTTGAAAAGAAGAACATAAAAAGATATTCTTTAGTAGTGGACAATGAACAAACCATTCATGAAGTCTACAGCCACTTCCCCCTTTATAGACCTTCTAATAGAATCTGCAGCAAGAACAAATTGAGGTGCTGTAGTACTGCTATTCAAAACATATTTTTTGGGCTTACAGGGTGGCACAAAACACAATGTTAGTACCCTTCTATACGCAATTAGAGATTTAACTGATGCCCTGTAGTGAAGAAGCCCTCAGTAACCTAAGAGGATTTTGAGGACCTTCAATATTACCAGCCCTATGAAGAATATGATCATTGAATAAATGAGATTCAATCGAAAGGGGCTAAAGACCAGGCAAATGTATCAACTCATTTATTAATAACTTGCAAAGGTTGGCCAGTGGTTGATGCTACAGAACATTAAAACATGATTTACTTTGCAACCACAATGTACTTGGCATGCCCAATGAGATGATGTTGGGTAGCTTTCAAACCAAGGAGGATTTGATGTTAGAGAAGGCTGAACAATTTACAAGGTAGGTGGAACTGCAAAGAAGAATTGGGGTGTATTTTGGAGAGATAATGAGGTTCTAGTTGATCCAGTATGGAACCCATTAAAAAGGCTGCCAAAACAGTTGAAGGGTCTGGGAAACCCCTTCGAACTATTTTAAGATGTGATACCAAAAAACAACATTGTTAGAGAAAATTCCAAGCAGAAAGAGCCAAATGTTTCCTCTTTGGAAAGACCAAACATTGTAAACAACCTACAGATTTAAAGGAAAAAACACTGGAATAAACTTCCAGCCAGTTCAAGTGCAGGAAACTGGAAATACTGTTTGGTAATTTCCTTTGAGAAATCAAGGACCTTAATAAGCAGTTTTGATCTGTCAAACTAGAAGTCAAAGATTACAGAAAAGAATTTAAATCGGACACTCGGACTGGGGTCACAATCTTATTGGACAAATTGGGTGAACTTAAGGATGCTGAGATCTGACCATCAAAAATAAAGCAACAAGGGCCTGGAGGCCCAGACCTCAAAATGAAGGGTCAGATCACAACAATCCTTAGAAATAAGGATTAAAAAGATTAATGGAATTGTTTATATCTCATAAAATCAGTAACCTTCTCTGCTTAGGGAAGCATGTTCAGGACTGATCTTTTACAAAGGATTGATGGATGCAGGATGACAGTAAAGCCATATTTAGGAATAAATTTCTTTGTTTCAGCCCATGGAATAACTTATCACATCACCGTTCCCCTGCACTTGGATCTGCTTAACTACTGCTAGGAAAGTACCACACCCTCTGATTGAGAAAGTCAAAGAACAAATCAACAGGATGTTGATTCAAGGAGTAATCTTCCCTGTTAAAATGCCTACAAAATGGTGCTAGAGGCCAGCGACAGTTCCTAAATCAAATGACAAAATCAGGCTCTTGTGTCGATACCGGATGTCTTTTGTTGATGACAATCTGGCAAGGTTGTCCAAAAGTATTGTTACAAAGCTGGATGCCAACGGCAGTTTTCGGCAGATCTCTTTGACTAAGAATCAAGGTTGTTGACAATGTTTTTCACTTCCTTCAGTTGCTTTTGTTTCGATTGACTTCCCTTTGGCTTACTCTCTGCTCCAGAAATCTTTCAACGCCTATGTCCAACATTCTCAATGGCAGTAAAGGAATTATTTGCTTCGTGAATGAACTGCTCATCTATGGTGCAGCTAAAGAAGGACACAATCACAGAATCCAGGACGTTTTAAACATGCTTGAACAAGAAAGCCTCACTCGGAACAAAAAGTGCAAAAAAAAGCAGACCCCCAAAAGGGCCAAGGCAAGTAAAAAATTTCCACAGCCCAAGTGTATTGCTGACATACAAACACATATTAGGCATGGTCAACCGGGTGGGGAAATTCATCCCAAATCTGCCTGCCATTGACAAATCTTTACAAGATCTGCAGAGAAAAGGTGAACAGTGGTATTGGGGACCCTAACAGAAGAATGCCATTGACAGGATCAAAGAACTGCTCATCTCATTGGATGTGCTTGCACATTATAAGCCAAAACTATTGACTAATGACAGCTGATTTCAGTATTGTCATGATGAGAATGTGGAGACACTCTACAGCAAACCCCAGAAGTGACACACAAATAAGAATACTCAAGATGCAATCAAGAAGAGTAATGAAAGCATCAGACAGGCCCAACCTATGATGTTATGATTTTGGAGGCAGATGATGGAAATAGAAATAGTTCAACAAAATATTTTAACAGTTTTGGGTGGAGAGCACAAAGGGTTATGGTAATAAGATAATGAGACTCCAAGAGAGCAAGGCAGAATAGTCTGTGTCCAGAAAGCATTAGAACATAGAACATAGAACATTACAGCACAGAACAAGCCCTTCGGCCTTCGATGTTGCGCCGACCAATATAAAAAGCAATGCCCCTCCAAACTAAACCATTCCCTTCTCTTCCATATACTTATCAACTAACCTCTTAAACGCCACCAAACTTGGCGCATCTACAACTGCTGCAGGCAGGGCATTCCACTCCCGAACCACCCTTTGGTAAAGAACCTACCTCTGATATCCGTCCTATAACTATCACCCCTTAATTTAAAGCTGTGTCCCCTCGTGCTAGCTTTTTCCATCCTAGGAAAAAGGCTATCACTGTCCACCCTATCTAAACCTCTAATCATCTTATATGTTTCGATCAGGTCCCCTCTTAGCCTCCTCCTTTCTAACGAAAACAACCTCAAATCCCTCAGCCTCTCCTCATAAGACCTGCCCTCCATACCAGGCAACATCCTGGTAAACCTCCTCTGTACCCTCTCCAATGCCTCCACATCTTTCTTATAATGTGGGGACCAGAACTGCACACAATACTCCAAGTGCGGCCGCACTAGAGTTTTGTACAGTTGCAACATGACGTTGCGGCTCCGAAATTCAATCCCTCTACCAATAAAAGCCAAGACTCCATATGCCTTCCTAACAACCTTCTCGACCTGACTGCCTACTTTCAGGCATTGAACTTAAGTTGAAGTTTTGGATATAAGTAGGGTAAATTGTTTTAAGAAATAATAAATACTGACTATCTCCAAGTCAACCTGGAGGAAATGAAACTTCACCAAGCCAGAAGACAACACAAGTAAAGGGCAACATGCCAAACCAGTAGCCTTTGTAACAACTCACAGCTGCAGCTACTATTTTAAAGAGGTACTGACACACTCCTCTGTGGGAAATATGTCAGCTTCCAATTTGAACCAGCCAGCAGATGTGAGAAATGGGGAATAAAACTGTTTCTCAGTCTTTTGTCTAAGATCAAGTGTCAGATCAAGCCCAAGATGGGATGCAATGCCTTATCATGCATAAAGTAAAAAAGTTTAAAGTTTATTCATTTGGTATGAATAGGCTTACATTAATACTGCAGTGAAGTTACTGTGAAAATCCCCTAGTCGCCACACTCCAGTGCCTGTTCAGGTACACTGAGGAAAAATTTATTTAGGCAATGCACCTAATCAACGCGTCTTTCAGATTGTGGGAGGAAACTGGAGCACCCAGAGGAAACCCATCCAGACACGGGGAAAACCTGCAGACTCTGCACGAACAGTGACCCAAGCTGGGAACTGAACCTGGATCCCTGGCGCTATCAGGCAGCAGTGCTGCATCACCGTGCCATCTATAGATATGTATTATGTCTCTCTTGTGAGACCCACAAATTCAATTTAAATGGGGTTTTTGGAACAAGCGAGGAGATGGATTTGGGCTTGCCCCATCCAGTCTGCGCAGTGGAAGAAAAATTTTAAAAAAGGATAATATGCAAACTGGCAGCAGCTCACATGTTTTTGGGAAGCCCAATGACACTGCCTACTTATCTCTCATTTCTGGTCTGTGTCCATTTTGGATACTTCATTCAGCTTTTTGATACTGAATATTTCTCAGTTGTTCATTTCTTCTTGCGAACATTTTATGCAATTTTTGACAATGAACTTTTCCTTCATCAATAATGATTAGTCTTCTCTTGGTTTCCATCATTATATAAGACCATCTTTTTCATGTCCTTGTTAGATTGTTGCTCTGTGTATGACACTGGATATGTTTTTCCCACAAGCTTCAGTAAACGATATTTCCAGGAACAAATAAGGATCCTGAATCCACACTTAGCAAGTGCCAGAACAGGAGAGTTATCTTTCCAGCAGGAGCCAGCTTATGGGCTGCCTTTGTATTCACTGTCCTGCAAAAGGCGTGCAGTCTTGAACTGTCAATCCTGTTAATGGATCAGCATCTTTGGGAGTGTCAGAGAAAAAACCTATCTGCTTGCATCACAGAAACTGCCCCTGGACCCCTATTTCGGGCATTAAGCCTCTGGCTCTGATTATCACCCTCATTCCCCCACAAATCCTGCTGTAGGGAGGTTGCTTTGCTGGAACTGGTGGGTTTCTTACGCGAGAGGGCTGGTATCAATGCCTTTATGAAGATGCTGATAGGCAATTTAAATAGCCACAAATGGGGCCTCAATTATTTAAATAGACTGACTGCTTTGCTGTGGACAGCCAATTCACATTCATGATTATTTCAGGGAATGCCCCATTGAACACTGCCCTACTGCAACTCCATTTTCCCAATGCCACCTCCTCCCCCAAGCCGAGAAATTCTATCTAACAACACCATCACAGATGCTGGGTCTTTCCAGAATTTTCTGTTTTATTTCACATTTCCAGCAGCCAGTCTTTTATTTCTGTTTCTATTCTTCCTCAAAATGCTGCTCTTTTACCTTCAGAATGAGTCCGCATGCCACTCAACTATTTTCAACACCAATTAACAGTCCTTCTCACATTCTGATCGCTGTTGCTTGGTCACCAGGTCCTACTGCTTTGGTTATTGCTGTCTGCTCCTCTGTTTGCCTTGATCTAGACTTTGGTCAAGTTTGTTTGCCAATATATGTTGCTCTTTTGCACTCTTTGACACAGTTTATGTCATTAGTATTGCAAGATCATCCAATTCAGGCCAATGATGCAATATGTGATAAAATTTATAGATAACATGTGAGTTACCACTGAGATAAAAATTAACTACCATTCAAAAACTGGTAGCAAGTACACATAGAGACATGTTGATGTTTGCATGAGGCACATAATAAAATAGCGATGATTTTTAATTGAGCATCAAAGATTCACCTTCTTTCTCCTACATGTTGGTACTACTGCAGTACAATCATTGCAAGCAACAGTTTTAAAGCATGCAATGTTTTTACCACCACAACATTATAATGCCCATTTGAAACAGCAGTCAGATCACCTGGTTCCAAGTTGCTGTCTATTCTATTCTTCAATCAGTTGTCAGAAAATACAAAAACAGTACAGATTAACTGGCTTTCTGCATTTGTTTAGCCTTATTATGAGGAAGAACATCACAAAGTGCTTCACAGGATAAAGTGAAGTATGAGATCGTGATCGTTGAAAGACGTTGGCTTAGAGGGGATCTAATAGAGGTGTATAAGATTATAAGGGGTATAGATACAGTAAATGGTGGTAAACTTTTTCCACCTTCAGAAATGGATAGGATGAGGGGTCATGGCCTTAGGGTGAGGGGGGCTATGTACAAGACGAATATTAGAGGGCAGTTTTTCACACAAAGGGTAGAGGGGGTGTGGAATGCACTGCCGAGTAAGGTGGTGGGAGCAGGCACGCTAGGGCTGTTTAAGGGTCTCTTGGACAGCCACATGAGCGGTATGCAGATAGAGGGATATAGTAGGACTGTTTAACTACGGCTTTTTCCACAGGTAATTCAGTCCATACTTGACCAACATTGAGCATGCATTCGGCAGGTGGTGCGGGTACAGCTCTTGGATGTTGATTCATGGGTTGCCTGGTACCTCATGTCGTAAATGAGTGCTTTATGTGGACCATCTGACGGGCACCATGACAGCTCAGAGACTATCGATGTGGCTGTGCAGACACTTGGAATTGGGCCGGTGTCTGCGGGAGTTTGCGCGTTCTCCCCGTGGTTGCGTGGGTTTTCTCCGGGCGCTCCGGTTTCCTCCCACATCCCAAAAATTCGCTCTTAGGCTGATTGGGAAACAAATTGTCCCTACAGTGAGACTCTTCCATATTAGGAATAACCTAAAATTAGAATAGGATAATGGAATTGTTACTATATAGTTATGACGGCGGCGCGGGCTCGTTGGGCCGAAGGGCCTGTTTCCCGTGCTGTGTTGCTCTAAAAAAATCAAGTTACATGAGGATATTAGGTCAGATAATCAAAAAACTTCGACAAAAAGGTAAATTTTAAGAAGTGCCTTATAGGGGAGACAAAAAGAGTTCGAAAGGTTTAGAGAGGGAATTTCAGGGTTTGGGTATAGGCCACTAAAGGCAAACCCAGCATAAACAGGGAGAGGGTGGGATTGCAAAATAACGCTGACATGTAGGACAGGACTTTATGGCCTTGCTTGAATGAATCAGAAAATCCCACCTGAATTCAACAGACATTTCTATTGTTTGCCACACACCCGATCCATTTCTTTGGGGCGAGGTGGTAGCATTCCAGTGGTAATCCTGACATGTATTTTGCTGCACAGGTTGGTTTTTAGGACAAGATGGAAAATATGATCAGTAGGAATGAAATGGTTCTTTAACAATGGCACCTTTAACCTTGACTTGAGAGATCAAATGTGGCCTCAGTCTGATGTCTTATCTCACCTCCAAGAACATAGAATATAGAACATTACAGCGCAGAACAGGCCCTTCGGCCCTCGATGTTGCACTGACCAATTAAGAAAAAGCAATGACCCTCTAACCTAAACCATTCCCTTTTCATCCATAAACCTATCCACGGACCTCATAAACGCCCCCAAACTTGGCGCATCTACAACTG
The DNA here is from genome assembly GCA_024679065.1 of Sphyrna mokarran. Taxonomy (NCBI): domain Eukaryota; kingdom Metazoa; phylum Chordata; class Chondrichthyes; order Carcharhiniformes; family Carcharhinidae; genus Sphyrna; species Sphyrna mokarran. The sequence goes on along the minus strand of JAGIQG010000020.1, from coordinate 44,759,388 downwards.
CAGCAGGCAGGGCATTCCATACCCTTACCACCCTCTGGGTAAAGAACCTACCTCTGACATCGTCCTATAGCTACCATCCCTTAATTTAAAGCTTTGTCCCCTCGTGCTAGCTTTCTCCATCCGAGGAAAAAGGCTATCACTGTCCACCCTATCTAAAGCTCTGATCATCAAAGAGTACAGCAGTTCCTCCATACAGCACTGGGACTGTCAACCAGATTTTTGCGCTCAGGTCTTTGGAGTGAAGTTTAAATTCTAAACCAGATTAGAGAGTGCTACCCACTGAGTCACCACTGCCACCAATGTGTATGGAACACAGGTGTTAATATCTCAGGCTACACTTTAGATATAATTGATTAACAGTCAGTGAAGGTAGCAGCATAAAATAAAAAAAACAGGGCAAGATATCCTAAATCAATTTCTAACAGTTAGGATATTGCCTTCAGAGTTTAAAAAAATACTTGATAATGGTATTTGTTGAAAGAAAACAATTTCTTGATATGTGGCTTTTTATTATATCATTCATGTGCTAACTATACTGAATTCTGGCTATCCAACTAGATCCAAAATTATCCCCAAAGATTAACTTCACTAAAATTTCAATATAATTAAAATACATTAAATGTCTTTTTGGCCAGGATGGTGAATTACTCCTGGTCTCAAAGTGACTAGAAGTGCATGCATAGCTGGCATGCAGTTGACTGAAACTAGGATGAGATTTGTCTGGTCAGTCAAGACTCACACAAATGTAGCGGCCATTTGGGAACGTACAGGATGGCCTTGTTGGTAATCCCAGTGAGAACTGGTAGGAAGGGCTGAAAATCAGAGAAAATCTAAAAAGTGAAGAATAAGCATTTTTGAAAAGATTCAGAATGCTGGAATACTGAATATTCGTTAAAAATCACAACATGAGAGTGAAAGACAAAACCCATATGTACTTTTTTATGTATGTTTCATTTGCTGAACATTAACAATTCTTGCCCTACTTCTGAAATGGTAATTGCTTCTCCTTTCATTCAATTGTATGTGCACATGTCCGAAGAGATCTAGTGGGCAATCTGCTTCCAGTACTCTGCCAATTGCCAACTGTGCAGTATAAACTATACATGAGCAACATGGATGATTTTCCTTTTTAGGATGGAGTTGGCGAGGGAAAAATGTTTCTATTTTGTTCAATCCCTCATTTTGGGAATTGGGAATTTGGTATTTTAAGAGATTATGTGTAGGTACTGGTTTCTATACATGTTTTTTCACCAGAACAATGAAGAACAAGTAATAAATGCTGGATTTGACAATGACATCCACATCCCATGAATGAATTAATGTGGTTAAAAGAAGTTTAAGGATCATATTAAGAAAACAGTTAAAAGGAATGGTGAAACATTTATACTGTGTTCAGTCTTCCTGCACTAATGCTGTGCAACACTGCAGGCCAAGAGGTGCCTGTGAGCTACTTTGAAACTGCTGCCAGTGCTTAAATGTAATTAAGCATTGAGCTGCTCTGGGCTGAATCACTTGGCACATTTCCCTTCAGTCCTGTGTGGAAGGTCTTTGTGCAGCACCTCCCTTGACAAGGCTTGGCTAAAACTAAGAACTTGCCTTGGGTGTAGCTACATAAAACACTTTTTATTTTAGACTTGAATTTCCTGACTTGAAACCAGTGATAAAATGCAGCAACAGCACAACAAAAGTAACAGAAATACAAGTACATGACCAACTTGGCAATTACTGCATTTTAAAAGCTTAATAGCATATTATATTATGCCGTACTGTAATTGCACATTTAAACTCTAAACAGAACAGATATTGTACATTCTGACATTATGATCAAATTAAAAACAGGTCTAATACAAAAGCAAAATCCTGAGAATGCTAGAATCTGAAATAAAACCACTGGAAGAATGTATCAGAAAACAACAGTGAGACAGGAGTTAACAGGTTGAGATAATCATTTACCAGAATGCGACCTGACCCGCCAAGTTTTTCCAGCATTTGTGTTTTATTACAAAGAGCAATAGTGGTTAGTACTGCTGCCTCACAGTGTCAGGCTTCAGTCACTGTCTTTGTGAGTCTGCACATTCTTCTCATGTCTGCAAGGGTGCTCTGGCTTCTTCCCACACTAAAAGACGTGCTTGTTAGGTGCATTGCCCATGCTAAATTTCTCCTCAGGTGCTGGAGTGTGGCAACTGGGGGATTTTCACAGTAACTTAATCGCAGTGTTCACATAAGCCTACTTTGTGACACTAATAAATAAAAATAGCATATTGTACTCAGTTCTGTTATTGAGAAATAAGGTAGACATTCCAGCACAGGAGCAATATTTCAAGGTTTCCAGCAAAAGCATCAGTGATTCAAGGTTTACTACAGGGTCTTCCATACGAGGAAGAAACATGAGCTCAGAAGTAGATGAAATTATAAAAAGCTATTAGATGGTGAATGACAGAGATAAATTAAATTCATGGAGGAACATTAAAATAAATTGTCAGATTCAGGCAAAGGATACAAGTCCAAAGGCAAAATTAAAATTGCCCAGGAAATTCCCAGACAAAATTTGAAAGGCAAGAACATGAATCCTAAAAACAACTGAATGCTACACAACATTTGGGGATGGTGGGAGTGGGGGAACAGATGGGTATTGTATCTTTCTGTGTGAATTAGATAGAGGGTGTTTTAAGGAAAGCTGTCTTCTTCATTGCCTGTTTCTATGAGAAGGTTTATTGAACTGATCTTAAAAGGTCTGCCTTCGGAGGCAATCTCATGCCATGGTCACATGACTTCAGAAAGCTAGAGATATTATTCAGACTGGTTACATTTCAAAACCCAACAATGGGCAGAATTATAATATGATCTTGTGATTCATCTATCAGAGCTAAGGTGATAACAGAAACATTTTTAAAAAGAGGCTGCTATAATTGTATCAGCTTCCCATTCAGCTTGGACCCATGAACTGAAAAGATTTATTTTGACACTTATCTCTCATCAGCTGATCAGACAATAGGATGACCTTCAAATTTCACAGGTGCTGAAGATTGGTTTGAACATAATGCCCCAGAATGTCATTAGCTTAACTTTCCACGTTAGTTCTGTTAAGCAACAATATTTCATAGAGATGCAATAGTTTAAGACCATAAAAAGTGCCAACAGAATGACCACTTGATATATTTTTGTATCGCATAATCTTCAGAAAGTAATTTAAAAGGTACGTTAAAATAGATGCTGGATAAGGAATTGGGAGGTACAATGCATTTGCAAACCCGATGGGAGGCGTGATTCCATAGAAGATAAGCCATGCAAAGCGACAAGATTTGAGAGATGAAATAGACAAATGATTACTTTTGAAAGTGGCTCACAAGTAATGTGTGGTCTTCAGCCTTGGCTGTTCACCTGGTTATACCCTAGTGAGGTGGGGGGAAATATCTGTTTATGGGATGGGGAAAAATTCTAAACTCTCTCTATTGCTTACACCTGTGGAGAGGGAGTGTCTTTTTATCAATTCAATTACACAAAAGAAAAAATTTTGTCATTTCGCAATGCGGCTGGCATGTCAGTATTTTGTATTTAATTGTGGTCTTTAAGGTCCACAAAACAACAAAAGGAGTATGGGAATGCCTGGATTATAGTGTCTGGCCCTGTTATTCAGATACGAAGTTCAGTAATTTTTCCTGTGAATTGACCATGAACAAGTAACAGAGTGAAATGATTTCTAACCATGAAACTGGTGAGCTCAATGCATTCAGAACCATTAGGAGATGGGTATCTGGAATTTGGCTAGGACTCAAAATTTCAATGAACTGAACTAGAACTTGGGCTTTTCACTCCAACTTCAATTCTAAAAAAACAAAAGCACAGATGATCAGAAATACAAAAAGTACAGCTTTTGGCTAGCCCACAGACCGAAGATCTGAATGTTCACTGCGAACAAGCACAGGCCTACTACTGTTTAGATGTATCCTGATCTTTATTATGACAAAGAAACAGCATACTGGGCAAATGAATACTATTCCTTCTTAGACATTGGCCCTACACAGAAGAAAAGTGGATTGAGCACGAATTGAACAAAATTAATGAATAACTGAAAGCAACTGCAAGGCATTAATCTAAACAACAGGGTTAGATGTTGTTAGAAGCAAAGCTCGTGTTGTTTGGAACCGTGATGTGAACTTCTAAATTAAATTAAAGCCGTGAAACTATTGTTTGGCTTTATTGCTTTTAAGAATATGGATTGTCCTGTCTGGATGTGAGACAGAAATGCATTCAGTGCCAGTTTCTAGTGTTCAGAAACAGCATGAAGGCTAACTGCCAGTGCATTCCAGACCCTTCACAAGCAAGAGTGTTCAAGCATGTTAATGACTCTGACATCTTTTACTGCTGACTTAACTTGTAATTCTCTGTCCAATGTATACAGAACACTTTTAAAAGAGCCACTGTCTTCATGAAAAAATATTGTGCAAATCTTTTGTTATCTGGAAACAAAGAAGAGCCAGAGTAATGCATATTTCTCCTCATAATGATGCACCCAAGTGGCAGAGTACTGATCATTTATGTAATTTTCCCAGTTTATATTCACACTAATTTTTTTTGTTAGCCTTATATCCCTCATACAACCTATTCAACAGTTGCCCAAGTTTTTGTCATCATAGGTTATACATACTTTCTGTATATTCTCTATACCATATATAAAAGTTAAATCATGATTCTTGTTCATTTTAACTAATTAACACCAACCATATTTGATGTTAATTGATTTATCCACAGAACCTAAAAACAGGAAGAAAATGTTTCAGAAGGAGACTATTTGACCCCTTGTGTCTGTGGGAGTTCAAAAACAGCTATTCATCTTGTTCTGTAGTCCTGTAAATGATGGCATCTTAAGTGCATATCAAATGGTTTTTAAATGTGACATGAGTTTCTGTCATTGCCACCTTTTCAAGCAGAGTTTCAGACTCAAACCACCTTCTAGGTGAAAACATTATTCAACTTCCCTCTAATTCTTTTCTCAATCATATTAAGTCCAAGATCTAGTATCTATATCTAAATCCCTCAATTTTATTCACCTCAATTAAATGTCCTCCCAGCCTCCTCCATTCCAAAGAAAAAAACTATAAATGGCCTTCTCTTGCTACAAATTTGTATGTCCATACCTAATTTGCAAGGCAATGGAGAATGAATGGGAAAGCAGGACTAATTGGATAACTTTATCAAAGAACCATCACAATCACAATGAGACTCCGTTTGGAGTCTCCATTTGGAGGCCTCCATTTGTGCTGTACGCTGAGTGAAAATCTGACTGAATTGTTGGAATAGTCTGAGTTTGAAGAATTGGTACAAAGTCTCACAACACCAGGTTAAAATCCAACAGGTTTATTTGCAGCAAATGTCACTAGCTTTTGGAATTGGAATAGCCAATTCAGGTGACTAAAGAGCTGGACCATTGAGGCAGAGGGTCTACATGCAGGTCTATGGACTACAATGTAATAATTTGAAAAAAAAGTGAACTTCTAATATGATTGAAATTACTTCAGAAATGAAATTAAAGGAATTTTAACCCATCTTACGGATCATTACCTGTACCAATGTGGCAAATCTGGAAGGAACAAATCTGCTTCACGTCACAATCCTATGAATCCACAAATGGTCACTCATGACAATTCCCTGAATGTAAACCTTAATCTACAAGTCCCTCAGGCTATCTTTATAATTTAGAGTGGCAGGATAAGCCATTGATGAAGGGGCTTCACTTCTCAATTAGGTGACCTAATTTGTGTAAAACGGCTGCTCATGACCTTCTTCAAGGCTGCATAATTTGAATTTAAAAGTGAATCACTTTTCCTGATGGATTTCAATGGGAATTGCCTGCAGAACTCTGCTCCAGCTAAAACAGGAATATGGCACTGCTAGGTCATGAAAGGGATAAAGTCCAGCCAGGGGCAAGCCATGCCCTCCAAGATAAAAAGGGCAGAGACAGTCTGTTACAAGTACAATCAGAAGCCTATAATGTGGAAACCATGAGTGTATCGTATATATGAGCACTTAGTGAGCCAATGCATCAAAGATCACATTAGTAACATGTTATGAACATATTACCTTAGAGTGAGATAAAAGCATTCTCAACTTATACAGACATATTTTCAAAAGCTTAAATACACTACAGCAGCTTTTATTTGTTGGAAACCAAGAGACAGCTCACTCTTGTCACTGAATACAGTAAGGCTGAAAATCCAATGGTCACTATCCTGCCAGTTACATTAGAAGGTTGCCCACTTGATGCCCCAGTGCTTAACCTACCAGAGCACCTGTAGCTCTCCTGAATATGTATTCCAATATATTGCATTCCAAATCTGTAGCAGCTGAAGCAGTACTTTAATGTGATTTTTTTTTTGTAATTCTATATTTTATAGCAGAAAATAAAACCACACAACAATTTCATTAGTTTGCTTCTGGCTTTAGAACAATTCTCCAGCTCAGCCACAACCAGCCGATGTTATAGTCTCTGTCCAATTTTAGCTCAAATCTTTATAGAGGAATTTTGAAAATTGCAATAGCAGTCCTGTTGGACTATTAAATCCAGCATGATTGTGTTATCTCGAAAATTTTAAGTGACACAGATTTCAGGTATGTTCAACTTTTATTTATCTCATCTAAGGTAGCAAGGAGGTTACTGCAATTGATTTTACTCAACAAGACAGAACAGGAGACAAGGGAAAGTGGCTTTGGCCCTCATTTCTGATCTTTTTCCAATAGCTTATGGTGAAAAATGAGTATGTGAGAAAATCTGATGAGGATTTGGTGAGACTTGGCTGGAATATTTCCTCTCCCATCTCCCCGACTTGAATAGAGTATCTGAGTTTACGCATAAAGTATGGTTTTTAACTGGATGATTTCATAAAGATAAAATATCTTTATGAGGAAAGCATGTTTCAGGTCAAGCATCTAAAAAAACCTTTTGTTGAATAAGATATACTGAGAAGCCTTGGCAAAGAAATTAGATGGTGAGATCAGGATTTTTTTTTGACACAAGTTGTCATTAAATGAAATGCAATGTCTGGTATTGATTTAATATTTCCAGTAGACTGCAAGTGCATGGGGCCATGTAATAATCTGAAAAGTATTGCGCAGGCTCTTACAAATTGACCCTTTGAAAATACCACATGTACACAAAACGCAAAAAAAAATTAAAGGTGGTGCTCCTTCAAATTAACGGGCTGTGCCAACAGAAAACATTTAAAGTGGATTACCTTCTCTGTTATTTATCTAACTTGAAAATCTATTATTTTACCTTTTTCCCCTTATTATTCCTTTGTAGTTAAAAACAGATAACGTGGAAAACATATTTAGACTTTTATGAGAGTAAACTTTGGCCTCAACTAGAATACCATTGCCTACACATTCTCCTGAATTGTGATTCATGCTTGAAACTAACATACCATCTAGCCAGCTGCTTGAAAATTTCTGAAATAGTATCTATATTTTGCAAGAAATGTTGGTTTTGCCGGTGACATCCTCATCCCGTGAATGAGTAAAGAAAAACCTTTACCTGCTTCAGCTTCTTTTGGAGGCATGTGTCACACAAATTTGATCAGAAGCTACCTGTGTTAACAATGACTTGGTGAGATTTTAGATTCCCCAAAATCATTGCACTGCTTTATCTGTGCTTAATATATCACCAAATCCACATTCCTTTTTTTACCTTATCCTACAAATTCAGTCATTTTTGAATAAAGCAAATCACTGATAAATAGAACTCTATTTAACAAACCTTTTAACAAAATTCTTCTCTAGCTTAATGCATTTGCACCTACAATAATCTTGGCTTTGTGTTCAGAAGAAAAGGTCATAATTCAGATTTAGCTCCAACTCAGACATAAAGCCAGTTAAAGAACACATCATCATACACCACTTTGTTGTCATGACATTTAATTTACTGATGTGTTCGTAGCTGAGCCTTGATAAAATGCAGCAACATTTTATCCCAATGATACTGCATGTGGACTGCCATCAGGAAAGGCACTCTTGACACTCTAATTGAATACCTCAAAGCTTAATGAACAATCAGGCAACAACTTACATTCGGTCATGTAAATTGTCAATTTTCATTCATCACATGACTTTGTAATGAAGAAAAGCTGTAATGTAGCTTAACTATTAGCTCAAGGGAGAGAAAAGTTTGCCAGGTTCTTTGATAACCTTCCAAATGTACAACATCTATGACCTAGGAGGTAAAGACAGCAGATGCATAAGAACACCACTACCTGCAAGTTTCTCTCTGAATGGCATACCATCCTGAATTATAACTATATCATTGTTCCTTCATTATCACTGCATTCAAATCTGGAACTCCACCTTAATAGCAGAGTGGATGTACCTACATTGCATGGACTATAATAGAACTATAGAACCATGGAAAATTACAGCTCAGAAACAGGCCTTTTTTTTTGGCCCTTCTTGTCTGTGCTGAACCATTTTTTGCCTAGTCCCACTGACCTGCACTTGGACCATATTCCTCCACCTCTCATCCATGTCTCCCTCCAAGTTTTTCTTAAATGTTAAAAGTGACCCTGCATTTACCACTTTATTCGGCAACTCATTCCACACCACTCTCTGCGTGAAGAAGCCCCCCACCTAATATTCCCTTTAAACTTTTCTCCTTTCACCCTTAACCCATGCCTTCTGGTATTTTTCTCTCCTAGCCTCAGTGAAAAAAGCCTGCTTGCATTCACTCTATTTATACCCATCAAAATCTTATACATCTTTACCAAATCTCCCCTCATTTTTCTATGCTCCAGGAATAAAGTCCTAAGCTATTCAAACTCTCTTTGTAACTCAGCTTCTCAAGCCCAGCAACATCCTTGTGAACCTTCCCTCCAGTCTTTCAACCTTATTTACATTCTTCCTGTAACAAAACTGTACACAATACTCTAAATTCGGCTACACCAATGCCTTATATAATCTTACAATAACACTCCAACTTTTATACTCCATACTCCGATTTATAAAGGCCAATGTACCAAAAGCACTCTTTACGACCCTATTCACCTGTGATGTCATTTTTGGGGAATTCTGTACCTGTATTCCTAGATCCCTCCGTTCAACTGCACTCTTCAGAGTCCTACCGCTTACCTTGTCTGTTCTACTTTGGTTTGTTCTTCCAAAGTGCAATATTTCACATTTGTCTGCGTTAAATTGCATTTGCCATTTTTCAGCCCATTTTTCTAGTTGGTGCAAATCCTCCTGCAAGCTTTGAAAACCTTCCTCACTGTCCACTACACCTCCAATCTTTGCATCATCAGCAAATTTGCTGATCCAATTTACCACATTATCATCCAGTTCATTGATATAGATGACAAACAACAATAGACCCAACACTGATCCCTGCGGCACATCACTAGTCACAGGCCTCCACTCAAAGAAACAATCCTCCCCAACCACTCTTTGGCTTCTTTCATTGAGCCAGTGTCTAATCCAATTTACTATCTCCCCATGTATACCTAGCCACTGAACCTTCCTATCTAACCTCTCGTGAGGGGCATTATCAAAGGCTTTGCTAAAATCCAGGTAGACAACATCCACCACCTTCCCTTCATCCACTTTATTGGTAACCTCCTTGAAAAACTCTAATAGATTGGTCAAGATGATCTATCACACACAAAGCCATGTTGACCCTCCCTAGTAAATCCCTGTCTATCCAAATATTTGTAGATCCTATCCCTTATCACACATTCCAATAGTTTGAGAAGGTGGCTCACTATCACCTTCTCAAGAGCAATTAAGGATGGACAACAAAAGCTAGCCTCATCAGTGACATTCGTATACTACAAATGAATTGTGATTATAAAGTTTAATAAAACATCAAGTCTGTGGTGCATACAATGTAGAAGGATGACAGCAATATGGGAAAACGCAATTAACCTTAATACTGTTAAGTTGGGGAGGAGAAGAAAATATATCAGCTGGGTTTCCTGCTTATCACTGTCCACTGCCATCTGATGTGCGGTAAGTTCACTCTTCCAACTCACTCAAGAGCATCCACGTTTATACACCATGAATGACAGTTGGAAGACACCACAAAATAAGTACAAATGAGAAAGACCATTTACAATTCTTGGGCCAACCATCTATAAAATTCAAGCCATCCTATCTTGACATTGAAATGTTTCAAGAATAATGTCTCCATTTGCACTATCTAAAACTGTTGGGATATTATGCCTCAAAATTACTGTTCTTTAACACAGTAGATAAAAGAACTTCTATAATTATACACCAAATATCTGTTCAAAATGTAATTTTAAGGACTTTGTATGAAAGGGAATTTGATGTTTCTCTATTTGAAGCTGCATCATTCTTGGTAATATCAGGAAACTGTCACTTAAATCTCCAAATTAAGCAAATTTTCAAAGACAAAAGCAAATTACTGGATGACTTGTCATCTAGATTCAAAACGCTAGCTCTGTTCTCTCTCCACAGATGCTATCGGACCTGTTGAGATTTTTCAGCATTTGCTGTTTTGCTTTTCAATGACAAGTCTTTTAATTCAGCATTGAAATGTGCAATTGCTACTGGAACTGATAGCTTGACAAAATTCAAAGTTGTTTCAGCAAACTGGGTGGCTGCATTTACAGTCCAGCAGAAACATCAGGGCAAAGAAGCATCACTTTGTACTAACATTGAAGTTGTGTAGCATAAATTGCTTGAGATACAGACTTTCTGGTGGCCACACAGATGTTACCATTGTAATGTCAATGTACCCAATGGCTAATGCTCAATCAACCTGAAATGATTAGCTTTGTTTGTGGTAAAGAGGATTTCATCACAGCAGGCTGATAGAAAATTATCTGGAAAGCAATTTCAATTTTTTTTAAGGTACAAAAAGGGACATCAGTAAAGCAATCAATTTTTATCCTCGTTCATAAGTAGTTACAACTTTATTTTGAATAAAAATACTTTTAAAAACACTGACAGCCTCAAAAATAAAAACTGAATTAAAAACTACAATTCACATTTAGTAACAGTTCACCCAAACTAAAAATCCATAGGAAAACAAAATGTTAGAGTAAGAACGGCTTTTATTCACTTCTGGTTTTATTTCTTTCCCTGTAATCCTTGCCTTGTATAATGTGTGTGTATAGGAACAGGCAAGTGCAGTTTATTCAGAAAATAACGAAATAGGTTTTCTTCAGCCAATCTGAAAACTTGGCTCTTTCATTACCGTATAGAATCACAGAATATTACAGTACAGAAGGCCATTCAGCCCACTGAGACTGTTTTGGCTCTCTAAAGAGCACTTGACTAGACCTACTCCCTGTAACTTTACACATTCTCTCTTTTCAGATAGAATCCAATTCCATTTTGAATACCTTTATTGAACCTGCCTCCATCAGCCTTTCAGGAAGTTATTTCCAAAGTCCTATCATCCCCGGGTAACATTTCTTTTTCCTGACGTCACTTTTACTCCTTTTGCCCATTATTTTGCATCTCTGCCTCTAACTGTTGTTGTACATCTGAGAAGGAAGAGTTTCTCACTATTTACCATGTCCATATCCCTCAGGATCTTGAATAACTTCATCATGCCTTCTTTTCTCCAAAGAAAACAGGTCCAACTTCTCTAATCTATCCTCATAGTTATAATTGTTAATCCCTGGAATCATTCCTGTAAATGTCTCTGCATTGTTTCCAACACCTTCACATCCTTCTTCAAGTATGGTGCCCAGAACTGGACTTTTGGGTTTATTTTTAGAAGAAAAAAATGGGAGAAAATTAGTGAAGAAAAAATGCTGGAATTTCCCAGAGAACAAGACTGGTATTGGAGGTGACAGGATGCAGAATCATGTCACAGGATTTTTCCGACTCTAAGTGATTTTTCAGATGGTTCAGGAAAATGAAGACTACCTGCCTGGCAACAATTCACAGCTGTGCCATATGCAATGAATGCCTTGACAATTTGCCAACATACTGATGCTGGGTCAGCAGGAATAGCTTTGAAATGGGCTGCAGCTTTATTCAAATCTGAGATTTGAATATACTTGTACACACCTGGATATATGCATATGGCACTATGAGTGCATCTACAAGAACCACAAGATTTTGGAAGACATTGGGGTGCCACTGTCTATGGCATGTGTAACTCAATTATTCTGAAGTGGGGATGATATTAATAAATGGATCACTGTTCATTGGTTATATTCAGACTCTACCACAGCAATACACTGCTTTTATCTAGCACATTGAAAGTGGAAAGAATCCCAAGACATTTCACAGAAGACAAACAGAAAGAATGCTGACCTTTTATAAAAGAGTTAAGAGACTGAAGGCTTGGCTGGAAGATGGACTTTGTGGAGCTTTTTAAAGATAGAAAGGGAACTGGAGAGGCAAAGGGTATCCCAGTTGGGCTGAGACAGTTGGTTGGCTTTCACACAAAGAAGTGCACAGAATTGCTGTAGCATTTTTTTAACCCCTGAATTTCAATCTGTTTTGTTGTTTCAGAAATACAAAGGCTACTTCAAAGAGAAGTGATAAATCATGACAATAAATACATTTTTGCTTTCTTCTTTTCTAGTATTATGACAGCAACATAAAGCTTTTACATTTCAGGACATGATGGATAGCAATCCACTGTAAACACTAAAATTTCAATATAGTGCTAATTGTGAAATCTTTCTAATTTGTTGACTTAAATTGTGGAAAATAATTATTTAACATTTTATTTCTTAGTAACAAGTAAGGCTTACTTTACATTGTGGTAAAGTTACTGTGAAATTCCTCCAGTTGCCACAGTCCGACGCCTGTTCAGGTCAATGCATGTAACCAGCACATCTTTCAGAATTTGGGAGGAAACCAGAGTACCCAGAGGAAACCCACACAGACACAGGGAGAACATGCAAACTCCACACAATCACCCAAGCTGAGAATCAAACTCAGATCCCTGGTGCTGTGAAGCACAGTGCTAACCATCGTGTTTTTTGTGCCACCCCTATCAACAGTATAATTATAAATGTCGCTATTCCTAATTATGGCTGTGTTTGAAAAGAGAATTTTGAGCTAAAAAACACTGAAGTACATCACTGGTGGTAGTTGCAGTAAGCAAAAAAAGCACACTTCATGATTTTAGAGCACATTTCATGCACTTTCATGTTCTAAGTAAAATGTGTTAAATTAATTTTGAAACACAATTTGCTTCAGCTATATTTTTGTCATGTTGGGAAGACTGAGAGAACATAAGAACATAACTAGAAGCAGTAGTAGGCATCTGGCCCTTTCAGCCTGTGCCACCATTCAATAAAAACATGGCTAATCTTTTCATGGACTTAGTTCCACTCACTCGCCCACACACCATAACCCTTAATTCCTTTATTGTTCAAAAATTTATCTATCCTTGCCTTAAAAACATTCAATGAGGTAGCCTCAACTGCTTCACTGGGCAGGGAATTCCACAGATTCACAACCCTTTGGATGCAGAAGTTCCGCCTCAACTCAGTTCTAAACCTGCTCCCCCCTTATTTTGAAGCCATGTCCAATAGTTCTAGTTTCACCTGCCAGTGGAAAGAACTTCCCTGCTTCTATCATCTATTCTCTGCATAATCTTTTATGTTTCTATAAGATCTTCCCTCATTATTCTGAATTCCAATGAGTATAGCCCCAATCTACTCTGTCTCTCCTCAAAAGCTAATCGTCTGAACTCTGGAATCAACTGGTGAAACTCCTTTGCACCCCTTCCAGTGCCAGTATATTCATTTTCAAGTAAGGAGATCAAAGCTGTACACAGTACTCCAGGTATGGCCTTGCCAGCACGTTTTGCAGCTGCAGCATTACCTCACTGTTTTAAGCTCCATTCCTCTAGCAATAAAGGACAAAATTCCATTTGCCTTCTTAATTACCTGCTGCACCTGCAAGCCAACCTTTTGTGGTTCTTGTGCAAGGACACTTAGGTCCCTCTGCACAGTAGCATGCTGCAATTTCTTATCATTTAAATAGCAGTCCATTTTGCTGTTATTCCTACCAATATGGATGACGGCACATTTACCAACATTGTACTCCATCTGCCAAACCCTTGCCCACTCCCTTAGAGCAGTTATAACCCTTTGCAGATTTTCAGCATGCTCTGCACACTTTGCTCTGCCACTCACCTTAGTGTCATTTGCGAATTTTGACACACTACACTTGGTCCCAAATTCCAAATCATCTATGTAAATTGTAAATAATTATGGTCCCATCACTGATCTCTGAGGCACACACTAGTCACTGAGAGAGAAGGGGTAATCAAGTCTCTGCTCTGGATTAGTCGATTATTGAGGTAGATCCACGTAATATGGAGACACAGAAGAAGGTAGACTTTGGTAGCTGGTCCAATCTGCAGGTCACGGCCTTCAGTAGGAATGGCTATCAGGACCCCAATAATTCAAAAAATGGTTAACACCAAATTACCATCAAATATGTTTGAATATATTTAAGTCAAGAGTGGATAGGTTTTTGATTGACAAGGGAATTAAGGGTTACAGGGAGAAAGCGGGAAAGTGGTACTGAACCACTGCAGATCAGCCATGATCTTATTGAATGGTGGGGCAGGCTCGAGGGGCTGGATGGCCTACTCCTGCTCCTATTTCTTATGTTCTTAAATTTTGCAAGCCTGTTTTTCAGATCTGCTTATTTTTCCAGACATTTGCAAAAAGTCTTCCAGCTTTCCTTTTGGAGATAGGTGGCACTATACTGCCACAGGTAAACTATCCTGATTCCTTTGAGCTAAATGGCATTGTGCTTCATTTCATGTTACCCTATGAGACAGGCTCCACTTCAGCTCCTGGTGTTCCAGTATAAGATTCAACAGTCAGTGGGAGCCAATTTTAAAGGTCACAATTTTAAAGGCCTTGAAACTATTAACTATTAATAATGCTTTCAAAAAAAAAGCCAATTCTTATTCAGTGCTGGAATCCAGTTTTTCAGACTGCAGAAGTTGGATATCGTACATAGGGCCCACATCTTCGGAACAGAGCTCAGGTTACGCTGTGCATTCTCTACCACAGTTTGCTGTGCCCTCCCAACAAACCCCATCCCCAAATTTAAGACCTCCATCCTTGACCACTTGATATGCTCCTTCAACTTGCAAGTTAGTACAACCTTCTGACCCAGGACCTTGCAGTGCTAAGTAATGATACATGCTGTGAACTGAACAAATTTAAATTCCTTCAGCACTAAAAAACTATTAATAATTAAAACATCTTAACTCTCCAAATGCATTTGTAACATGGAGCTCTTGCACTCACAACTTGAATCAGCTTCCAGTAATGTGGGTCAGGTGAATATTCCCTATAGTTTTCCCTATAGAAAGCCCTGTATTATTTAATTCTCATTTTCCCTATTGAGCAAAAGCAGGCTTTGATAATGGGAATGTAATAAAATATATTTTTTAATTATTCCACAGAAATAATCTGAAGGTTTATTCTTCATACTTTTAACTATTGCATTTCCATCTACACTACCTATTCCTCTCCCCGACCACAGAACTCTCACTCTTGATTACTCCTAATATCTGTTCCCACTTTGCAGCCATGCCCTTGCGTAACCCAACTCCCTCCTAATGATTCTCATTGTTCCAACTCCAAGAGTCCGTGCCTTATACCCACTCAGCTTTACCATCCCCATGTGCTACATTCCATTCTCCCTGAACATATACTTTTGTCTTTCTTACTCTGCGCTAACAGATCCAAAACAGAAGCCACTTTGTTTCTCCATCAATCAAGGTTTATCAATTCCTACTTCATCTCTTCACTGGATGTTTCTGTTTCCCCGATCCCTCCTACTGCTCTTTCCCTGCTGAATGGTCATTTCAACCCCCCTCAGCTCCCGTATCATCTTGAATGTCATCAACTTTTGGCATCTGTCTGTCCAGTCCCCTCACCCAATCAAAACGCTTCACTATCACTTGTATCTCATTACTCCCAATCCAACATGGATCTTCCTCAGTCTATATTCCAAATTAGACTCCTCTATTAGCATTCACTTGGCACTACTATTCTCTGAACTAATTATCACCATCAACTTCTTTACACCTGTATTTTTTTCTCCCCTCTTACATTAAGGAATCTTTATTTGGGGAATAAAAGTCGAGATCTGAAGGTTTCTGAATCCAGCTCACAGTTACTTAATTTTCTGCTCAATAATTACTGAAAAATTGGGCCATCCACAAATTCTGACTTTTACATCAAATGTTCCAAATAATTTTCTGGTTGCAAAAACTTGCCCTGACTTTTTTCAATCTATCTGCCAAGAAAAGGAATCCATTAGGAGCAAGCAATTCACCACTAAAGATGTTCTATCATCTTAATGCAGCGAACACAGCAATCACCCCACAATAAGCTGAACGTCTAACAGCCTCAAAGAAAAGGGATGATGCTTTAGAATGGAGACGAGGAGGAATTTCTTCAGCCAGAAGGTGGTGAATTTATGGAGTTCATTGCCACAGAAGGTAGTAGAGGCAGGTTATCAAGTGTATTTAAGACAGAGATAGATAGGTTCTTGATTGGTAAGGGAATCAAAGGTTACAGGAAAAGGCAGAAGAAAGAATTAGGGAACTTATCAGCCATGATTGAATGACAAAGCTGACTTGATGGACTGAATGGTCTAATTCTCCTCTTCTCCCCTTACTAGGATATTGGAGGGATTTGTGTTAGGACCCCAACAACTCACATATATATCAATAATTGGAAGAGGGAACTGAATGTATTATTTCCAAATCTGCGAATAATACAAAGTTAGTGGGAGGGTGAGAAGTGAGGAGGATGCAGAGATGCTTCAGCATGAATTGAACAGCTTGAGTGTGAGGGCATATGCATGGCAGATGCAGTAAAATGTGGATAGAATGGGAAGTTATTTATTTTGGCAGTCATAATAGGAAGACAGACTATTACTAGAATAGATGTAAATTGAGAGAGATGGATACTCTGCAAGACCTTGATGTCCTCATGCATCAGTCATTGGAAGTAAGTGGACAAGTGCAACAGGGCAGTAAAGAAGACAAATGGAATGTTGATCTTCATAGCAAGAGGATTTGGTACAGGAACAGAGATGTTTTACTGCAACTGTATGGAGCATTGGTGAGGCCACACCTGAAGTATTGTGTGCAGTTTTGGTGTCCTTATCTGAGAAAGGATGTCCAGAGGAAGTACAGAGAAGGTTTACCAGGCTAATTGCAGATCTGCCATATGAGGAGAGAGCAAGTCAGTTGGGATTATATTCATTGGGTCTTATAGAAACTTACAAATTTTTAACTGGATTAGACAAGGTAGATTCAGAAGGAATGTTCCCAATGCTGGGGAAGTCCAGAACTCGGCGTCATAATTTGAGAATAAGGAGTAAACATTTTAAAACAGAGGTGAGGAGAAACTTTTTCACCCAAAGCGATAAATGTGTGGAATATACTACTACAGAAAGAAGTTGAGGCCAAACATTTTGTGATTGCAAGAAGAAATTACATATAGCTCTTGGGACTAAAGGGATAAAAGTATATTGAGGGGAGGGGAATGGCATTGGAAAAGGAGGAGGAATCAGAATATTGAATCTGATGATCAGTCATGATCATAATGAATGGCAGAACAGGCTCAAAGGGATGAATGGCCTACTTCTGCTTCTATTTTCTATATCTTATAGGCTAATATCTGAACTTTGTGACAACATGAATATTTTCAGCACCAGAAATGGAGTTCCACCATTGGATTCAAAGTTCCCCTCATCCAACCCTCCATCATTCACCAAATGTGCTATAGCAACCTCCAGCTGCATGTATTTGCTCCAGTCAATGTCTCTCTGTAGCCATCATGTTCTCCTCTACCAGCAAAGGAAAATCTCCAACATCTCCATTACAATAACTCCAGGAGTCAGTTATGGAAGAACCATGCTTTTATTGTGCAAATTAAAATAAACAATAACCACAAGCCTGAGGTGGACACAACAACTCCCAACTGGGACTAAAAGGTAATGGATCCTCCAGGGTCTTGTCTTATATAGGTCTCGGTATACTAGCTCCACCAGATGGGCTAATTATCAGTACTCGGAGAGCTTCTACTCAATGGGCCCAACTTGAAGATCAATTAGTGATTCCCCATGCAGATTATGGGGATTATCACATCCATAGACAGTTTTAGGTTGTCCCAGCACCTTCCTCTTCCCTGAGTACAAATACAATGTCTTTGCTAGTTAGCCTCTCCTCACTGAGAATAATGTTGAGCTCCAAACAGAAGTGTAAACAGCCTCCCTTTACTTTTGGGATGGAAATCTAGACATGATAGAGAGAAAGTGAGCACTGTGCTACTATCCTTGCTATTACTTATCTGCCTGCTTCACCCTCCCAATCTCTCTCTATTCACCTTTCCTCCATCATCGTCCCCTACTCAGCTTACATTAGTTTCCTTCTTATTACTTTATTATTCCATATCCTTACCTCTTCTCTCTATTGCTCTATCTTTATCCCATGCTCTTTTTGTTCATTCTCTGTTTCTCTTTCCATCCACCACTCCTCTCCCTTCTCCTCTATTGCCTCAAGAATGCCACAAATTTACTAGTGTACCAGAAAAACAAATGTTGCAGATAGTATGTGAGGCGGATACACATTTCTTGCAAATGAAACATACCTTTCCAAAACAAATTTTTAGGATGTGAAAAAGATGAATTGGTGGTCATCACTTGTTGACTTGATAATTAGTGCGAATGAAACAACTTCAGAGGTCATTAGGTGTCACAGTGTAGGACTGAAATTGTGTAGATTTGATTTGCTGGGAGTGGCAGGTTCCCTTCTATGAAGGAATGAGTGAACTAGATGGGTCTTTCAACAATCTAGCAGCATCCATGAATATTTTATTTCTAGCGTCAACCCACAATTCCAATGATGTATTAAATTCAATATTGCAACTTGCTGAAAAGAAAAAAAGAACTTAGATTGTGTTGTAGACTTTCATAATATCAGGATACCCAAAATCACCTCAGTCTATAAAATACCTTTGAAATGCAGCCACTTATCACAAAAGGAACTGCTGTAATTTATTTTCATACAGCAAAGTCCCATGACAGCCAAGAGATAAATGACGAGATAATCTGTTTCAGAGTGACTTTTGCTGATGAATTGGGAAGTGTATTTTGTGCATAATAATGTGAATTTTGCAGGTTTTCACGTGCAGCCTTTTCGTATTTCATTTGGCAATCGAACCCAACAGGTAGAGTTTATATGTACAAATCATCCATATGTAGTTCCAACATTATCTAGAGACATATTTGGGCATGTGTAATTTCCCTTTCATGACAACATCAAACATGGGCACACCTTCTTTCACTTACTGCAATCTTCAAATTCTTGCAGGTGCACACTCTATGAAGGGAGCTCCTGAAACAGGCTAAGTCTGTAAAATAATCTAGCATTTATTGTGCTTATTTGTCTACCTATATGGTATTTTCAGAATTTTATTGCTATTTGTGTGAATTATATGGCTGAGGTTGGTGTATTCCTTTGTTGTGAATCTGAATCCTGGTCATTGTGTCACATCATAATAAACTCATAGAACATTCTAGAAGCAGTGCCATGCATCTTTTTGATTTTATTATTGTTACATGTATTAGCATAGTGAAAAGTATTGTTTCTTGCACGCAATACAGAAAGATCACACCATTCATCGCGATGGAAAGGAGAGAGTGCAAAATGTAGTGTTACAGTCATAGCTAGCATGCAGAAAAAGATCAACTTAATGAAAGATAGGTCATTCAAAAGTTTGATGGCAGCAGGGAGAAGCTGTTCTTGAATCGGTTGGAATGTGACCTCAGACGTTTGTATTTTTTTCCTGACAAAAGAAGGTAGAAGAGAGATGGGGGGCTGGTCTGCCTGATGAATTGGGTACATTCACAACTGTTTGTAATTTCTTGCAGTCTTGGGCAGAGCAGGAGCCATACCAAGCTGTGACACAACTAGAAAGAATGCTTTCTATGGTGCATCTGTAAAAGTTGGTGAGAGCTATTGCTGACATATCAAATTTCTTTAGTCTTGTGACAAAGTAGAGATGTTGGTTGGTGACATTAACTGGGATCTTTAAATAGTTAAAGATTAGCAATAAACAGTTAATGTTGACACATATAAATCTCAAGCTCCCAGCATTGACTCACCAAACTAACCTATAACATAACATGGTGCTCAGTGATGACACTATAACAATACTTTGTACTAATGATTTAGCAGCTTTATTTTTCCACTGTTTTTCATGGTCAGAAATTGACAATCCTACACTGTAATCCATTTCTCTGCTGTTTCTGGATTTATAGCAGTCTCCAAATTCTGTACCAAACAATAACATATCAGTTTTCACGTGCTACTAACTGCAGAGCTGAAAGAGTTGTTTTACACTTTTCATTTGTACTTTCAGAAAAGAAAGACCTTGTACCAGTGAAGTTCTGTTCAGAATCTTTAGACATCCCAAGCGCTTCGCACTCAATTTGGCACGAGTGAAGTCACTTTTTTTAATGTAGGGCTGTTTTGAGAAAAATAACTTTAAAAATCCCAAATGACCAACAGAAACAAGATATGACATTTTAAGTCTTTTACTGTAATGAGCAAATTAAAATCAACACAAATCATAAAATCCTTGCAGTGCAGAAGGCAGCCATTTGACCTATCGAGTCTGCACCGACTCTCTAACAGAACATCTTATCCAGGCCTACCCCCTCATTTATCCCTGTAACCCTACACATTTACTCCGCTAATTCCCCCTAACATTGATGTCTTGAGACACCAAAGGGCAATTTAGCATGGCCAATTCACCTACCCATTTTTGGAATGTGGGAGGAAACTGTAGCATCCAGAAGAAACCCATGCAGACAGGATAATCAAACATTACTTAACAGGCAACTAATGCTTCGAGCTAAAGAAAAGGTACTTCCACCTTAAATGGCTAACACAATCAAGACATGTCTCACAGCTCACCCTGCTGTGCATCGATGGCAGATAATATTGCAAGAACAGGTTCAATTTACTCCCGGCCCTTCAGCAAGTTCGCTTTTCCCTGCCATGCTACATCGAAACTACTGGTGACTTTCAAAGTTGTACCACTCAGCCAGAGTCTTCCAGATCAGATTTTCACCAGCAAGACACATCTAAGTGACTCTGTTCCTTAAATCTCCAAAAATCCTTCTGGTTCTGACTCCTTCCTTTAGATGTAGAGATGCTGGTGTTGGACTGGGGTAAACACAGTAAGAAGTCTGACAACACCAGTTTTAAATCCAACCAATTTATTTGATAGTAAACTCGCAAGCTTTCGACTCTATGGCCTTCGTCAGGCGAATGAGGTGTTCTTCTTCCTTTAGAACAGAGAACCAACTCTCGCAAGTATCCTGCTTCTCCACCCCAGCACATTCTTTGTTAATTCACACAGCAGAATCCCCTTTGTCTCTCTCTCTCTCTGTCTAACAAAACAGCTGTCCTCTTACTGTGAATCACGGTGGATAAGTATGAAAACTGCTACCTGACTTCCCTAAGTTTCTATTCATGCTTCACACTCAACTAGACCACACATGACTGCCTAAAAATTGGAGTGCTTTCAGAAATCCAAATTTAACATCAATTTAAAGGAGATGTTTTGAAATATAGCAGTCTTGTTAAGTCCAGCATTCATAACAAAGCACTAAAGCATATGTTTTGTCACTTTAGTAACATAGGAAATGAATCTATCTTTTAGATAGTAGTAATTAAATCTGCCAACCTATTCTCGAAGTATTTGAACTACTTTGTTGTCTCAGGTCTAAATAAATGCAAGAAAGATTTACATTTATGTCTGCATGATGAAATGCAAATCTGCTGATTGCTGCTGTGTGAAAATGAAATGGACATTTTTTCACTGGCATCACGTTACCCTAGTAATTGCTTTATTTCACTGGGCCAGTAATACTGCAGTGTTTGGTGTTAATTACGTGTTTTCAGCTGATAAATCACTGTGGAAGAGTTTAAGCTTGCCACTGACTTCGCTGATTGGGCAAGTTTCAAAGATAAAATGTTATGATCTTAATTTTCTTACCAGGAAGTTTCAGGACAGTCCTCAAATTGACAAGTTGAAAGGTGATCACTAAATCTAAATGACTAAAGTATGTTTAACTGTGTTCTAGAAATCGTTTCCAGTTCTTTGGCAGCAGATCTTCCAAAAATGAAATCTTTTGATATTAGCATCCCTTGTTGGGTATGGATACTAGACAAGTACTCCAATGCATAACATTACCAATTTAACTATGAAATAAACTTTGCTGTCTAACAGTTAATGCTAATATGACATCAACAACTGCAGTCCATGCACCAGATGTAGCAGGTAAAAACAGAGCTTTCTATACACAAATAGTACGTTTTTTGTGTCTTTCATTCTTTTGAACAATTTTTTCCCCCTGTGTGTACATTACAAATAATGTTTACTTCACCAAAAGGGCTCGATTCAAAACCTTTATTCCTTCTAAAGAGCTAATATAATTTGCTCAGGAGTTCTATACAGTTACTGTAATTACATCTGGCTTAGACAAGTTTAAAATCTATAAATTCCCACTAGTTGCTGTGGAGCTAAATACTTGTTGGAAGGAAGAGAAGAATTCACACTAGATATTGAATGATACATAACAGTTTCATTTTATTGTGGACTTGATTTATCTTTAAGATAAACCAACACAAGTCAATTTACTTCAGCAGATTTTTTAATTGCCCAGTGTCCCTTACTGACAGAAAGGTGAGAGGCCCATTCTGAAACCTCAGCCACTAATGATTTTTATCCAGATTCCAGGATAGTTGACTTACTTGATTTTTCCAATTCTTCTATGGCCAATTCCTTAACACTACACTGAGAGACGCTTGTGATACATTGACATACCTTTTTAACTTCTCCTTTAATAAATATGGCAATATAAATATTACACCATTAAGATAATATGAAAAAATACAAATTCTCTGGGATCTTCTTTCAGGGTTTTTCTTGAAATTTTTGATTTTTGGGGGTTCCTTTATCATTCTCACTATCTGGGATTTTATAGATGGTTGCATGTTTGTCTCTCCGTTAATGAAATACTTCGAGATGTGATACCACGTGAATGTGACCCTTATACAATAATTTGTTCAGGATTAAATTGTTCAATTCACAGTGTTCATTACAATAGCATCCACTACATTCTTCCTTGTATAGTGAACTCTTCAGCTTATGCAGCCTTAAGCAAGAGACTCCACCTTCATTTGCAAGGTATTCATTATCTTGCGATTTCAAGTCTTCCCGGTGATTAGTTAGCTGAATATTCTTTTGCAAACAGCTCACCTTCATTGCTCCTCACCTTCCCAGCCCTTTACCCTCCCTGCAGCCTCTCTCCATGCTCTCTTTTGAAGATGAGGTACAGAGACCAACAGGAGTGCTTATGGGGTGGCAAACCTCGGAATCTTCATCATCTGTGTCTATCACTTCACATGCAGGCAGGAATTCACTCTACATACATGTTGAAGCTGACAAACAGGAAATGTTGCATGGGCTGTTCAGTTGACCAAGGCAAGTGAGTAAGCTGGGCAGCCATTCCCCCTCATAGTTTCTTCTCCTACCTCCCCAGACTAGATCATTCCCACTCCACGCAAATTCTGGGCTGACTGGGCTCCAGCAACCTCTACCATCCAATGCACCCCCCTACTTCCCCCCACTTCCCCTCCATCCCACCAGCCCTCCAGAATCCCTGCCTCCAATTCCCCCTCTACCTCAGCATCACTTGGCTTCTTGCCTATTTCTGTGTCATCCATAAACTTGGCAATAGTACATTAAGTTCCCTCATTCAAGTCATTAATATAGTCAGAGTCATTGTGGCTTTCTGAAGGAGAAATTGTACTTCACATATGTTTTACAATTCTTTCAGGTGGTAACACGCAGGATAGATAAAAGGATAAAAGGGAACCAGTAGATGTAAAATGCTTGGATTTCCAAAAAGCATTCAATGAGGTACCTCACAAACAACTACTAAGAGCCAATGGTATTGGGAGTAGTATATTAGCATGGATAGAAGATTAACTATAGAAGACGGAGTTTGGGCTAAAAGAGGAGTTTTTCAGGACAACGACCTGTAACTAGTGGAATGCCACAGGGATCATTGTTTGGACTTCAATTATTTACAATATATATTTATGACTTGGACGAAGGAAGTGAATGTGTTATTGTCAATTTTGTGGATGACAAAAATAGGTGGGAAGGCAAATGATGAGGATGGTACAAAGGCTGGAATTTTACCAGCATGCCAGCCCCGATTCTGGGAGCGGGCTTGGCTTGGAGAATGGCATTCTCCATTGGCCTCGGGTGGGATTGTGTGAAACTTAGGCAGACATGCTGGTAAAATTCTGCCCAAGTGTCTTATAATGGGATACAAACAGGTTAAATAAGTGGACAAAAACTTGTTAGAGGAAATATAATGTAGGAAAATGCAAAGTTTTGCACTTTGGTAGGAAGAATAAAGGAGCTGAATAAATGGAGAAAAGACTGCAGAAAGCTGGCCACAGAGGAATCTGGGAGTCCTCATGAATAAATCATAGAAAGCAAGCACACAAGTTAAGCAGGTCCCACAGAAGGCAAATGAATCCTGGCCTTTATTTCGAAGGGAATAGAGTAGGAAAAGAAGGAGAACTATACAGAGTATTCGTCAGACCACACCCTGAATACTGTGAACAGTTTTAGTCCTCTTATTTAGGGAAAGATATACTGGCATTGGAAACAGTTCAGACAGCGTCACTAGGTTGACCCTGGGAATGGAGGGATTTTCTTATGAAGAGAGGTTGAGTAGGTTTGGCCCGTAATGAACTCCAAATGAGTTTAGAAGAATGAGGCGATCTTATTCAAACATAAAAAATTCTCAGAGACTTGATATTGTAGATGCTGAGAGATTGTTGCCTCTTGTGGGAGAGTCTAGGATCAAAGGATATCACTTCTGAGTAAGGGATGAGCCCATTTAACATGGAAGTGATGAGGAATTTCTTCTCTCAGACAGTAATGAACCCATGGAATTCTTTACCACAGAAGGCTGAAAAGATGTGTTGTTATGTTCAAGGCTGAGATGGACAGATTTAAAATCAGGAAGGGAATCAAGGGTTATGGGGATAAAAAGGGAAGGTAAAGCTGAGAATTATCATATCAGATCAATCATGATTTTATTAATGGTGGAGCAGACTCAATGAGCCGACTGGTGTATTCCTGTTCCTATGTTGTTTTACATGTAGGATTCAGAAAGAAGCTCTGTGAATGTTAGAACATAGAACATAGAACATAGAACACTACAGCACAAACAGGCTCTTTGGCCCACGAGTTGTGCCAATCATATCAGTACCGACCAGACCATAGAACTATCTGTAACTCCCAATCCCATTAAATCCCATGTACTCATCCAGAGAGTCCCTAAACTCCAGAATCCCTAAACTCAATCCTTCGATTAATGAAGGCCAGTACACCATATGCCTTCTTGACCACATCCTCCACTTGTGGGGCTGTTTTAAGAGTCCTATGGACCTGGACCCCAAGATCCTTCTGCTCTTCAACACTGTCAAGAGTCCTACCCTTGATATTATACTTCTTCATCCCATTGGTCCTGCCAAAATGGACCACCGCACATTTATCCACGTTGAAGTTCATCTGCCACTTCTCCGCCCAGTCTTGCATCCTATCTATGCCTCGCTGCAGCTTCTGACATGTTGAGGGAAAGATAACCCTTTGGAGGAATGGTATTCTACTTGGCTTGGTTGAAAAGGTGGAATGCAGCCTCAGGGAGCCAGTAGAAGGCCATCTCAGAATCTCAGGAGAAGAGGTTAAACCATCAGTGAGTATCCAGTCATTGAGGCTGGAGCAGGTTATAAGAAAATTCAGAGGCTTGAGCTTTGGAGGGAGACAGTGTTTTAATGGGATTGTGTAACCCACAGTGGACAGTTACGATTCGGTAGGTTGGTGAGAGATCCATTGGATTGTTCTTTGTCGTATCTATCATTAACTGTGCAGTGCAGTGTGGGGTGTGCATCCACAGTTTGCCCGTTAATTCATATTTATCCTCATACTAATTCTGAATATAGAATATAAGATAAATATTGCAAATTATTTTGACTTTTCATTGTAAAGATTATTTTGGTTTGCTTAAATCCCTCCCACAGAATGTTGCAGCTTTATTCTATCAGCAAGTACCTGTGATTTCAAACTTGGTGTAATTTACTCAAAATGTTCTTGGTCCTTAACCAAATAGCACCAAAATTAGGGGATCTGGTTCAGGATCACAGCATTCTTCAAACAGTCTCAGAGCAGGTCCATGACAGGATGAGCAAGGCCTGAATTGTAGGATTCAAGATAAGTTGAGGGCTTGTAGGGCTGTAGGTTTGGAATCACATGTCAGCCAGACCATTTAAGGACAGCAGATTTCCTTAACAGATGCTAGTGAACCAGATGCTCCAGGAAATAAAGGGATGTAGTTTAAAAATAAGATATTAAAAAAAGGTAAAGCAAATGTTATTATGAAGAAATAAGCTGAGATATTCATCCTATGGGTGTATGGACTGAATATGCAACAGGTTTAATTTAAAATTCACTTCATCACCTTTTTTCATATAATTATTTTATTGCTGAAAAAAGAGACATGTTGTCAAAAGCTTTTCATCTCGCACTCATCAGGACTGATTTGAAAGGATACCTATTGTAATGAGAGCAATAATTTATACTGCATGAACTTGGAGTGTTGATTAGCTGGTATGTGAACTGTGATTGGTAGAGACGTTGCCATGGGGAATACGCCAGGGAACATTTAAATACAAAGCTTTTGTTTAAATTCAAATCAGCAGGTGAACTCACCACTGAGCCAGAAAATGGCTGTCCCCCAAATTTTTGTTTAGTTGAAAAAGGCACCATGCATCAATATGCTGTCTGCAAATTCACAAAAGGGACCACATCCTTTGTAGACAGAAGAAGTGTCTATTATGTCATAGTCCACATCTTCAACATTTGTTAAAACATATGACAGACCACATTAGAATTTCTTTTGATCCAAAACAGAGATTTTTTTGGTGATCCTACTCAGCATTTTCTGATGTTTTTGAAGAAATGTTTGGATTTTCTTTGTTCCCAACAAGAAGAATATTCAATGGATCAGGTAGCTCACTTAAGGCGTAGCAATTGCAGTTTATCATTTTGTTTAACACATTGAGAAAGTGGTTATTTTTTTCCAGTTTGTGATACATGCACATTCCTCTAATTCACTGCCAATAACAAATTCTGGGTCTGGCTCAGAATTACCATGTAGATCATGGATGAAAGCTTCTTTAAAGAGAGTCCTGGTCTCTTATACATAGCACTACTTCTTCCTGCACTCTGTTATTCTCTGCCAACTCCTTGTCTCTTTCTCTCGTCTCTTCGTTTTTACTTTTGTTAATGGCTGCTTTTCACTTTGTCACCCTTTTGATCTTGCCTTTTCATCTTCCATGCTACCTGTCAATTTCTCTTACCAAGTCATAATGTATGTCTCAGAATATAATGAAACAAAATATGAGAATAAACAATAAAATATTAAAGAAAGTCAGGGATTTATGATGTAAATGTGTTGTATTATTTCTTGAAATGAATGATTATGGTTGA
Organism: Sphyrna mokarran; assembly: GCA_024679065.1. NCBI lineage: Eukaryota > Metazoa > Chordata > Chondrichthyes > Carcharhiniformes > Carcharhinidae > Sphyrna > Sphyrna mokarran. Next base: position 44,731,780 of record JAGIQG010000020.1, on the reverse strand, counting down.
TTATAACATGTCTGAGTTATGGTTTCAGCAAGGACACAGTAGGTAGGGCCACAGAATCCCTTACTAGGAAGCCTGGGGAGGAATTTCTTTTATTCATTCATGGGACATGGGCATCGCTGGCTGGCCAGCATTTATTGCTCATCCCTAACTGCCCTTGAGAAGGCGGTGCTGAGCTGTCTTATTGAATCACTGCAGTCCTTGTGCTGTGGGTTGACCCACAACGCTGTTAGGGAGGTTAAATGTCAAATCCCAACAACATTACCTTCGATCTAAGATGCCCACAACGTTTATCAGAGATTGGCCCAAGGATTTTCCTTTTATATAAAAAGATAGCCAATTATAATGATCTGGAATGCACTTCCTGAAAAGTTTGATAGAAGCAAACTCAATAAACTTAAGAGTTCAACGTAAGAATGAGCCTCAGGAGTCGGCAATTCAGCCCCTAGAACCTGCTCCACTATTCAACACGATCATGGCTGATCTCATCTTCTCCTCCTACTCACTACCTACAACCTTCATTTCTTTACTAATTTAAAGCCAATCTATCTCCTCCTTAAATTTGTTTCGTGTTCTGCATTCATTGTATCTAGGGTAGAAAATTCCACAGATTCATGGTCCTTTGAATGAAACAATTCCTACTCACCTCCGTTTTAAATCTGCCACCTAAAACAATGGTCTCTCATTTTAGAATGACCAAAAGGGAAAACATCTGCTCTACATCTATCGTGTCAATTCTCTTTAGCCAGTTCTGAACCCACATTCCATCAGGAGTGTCGTGTAGTTGTATTAAAACGATTGGCTGGCTTAAACACTTCACCCTCATAGCACATGGTCAGAGCAACACCATTGAGAAATTGGCCAGCATGCTCCTTCAGTATTAGTGGTCAAAGTCCTGAAGATTCCTCCCTCAGAACACTGCAGGAGTAGCTTCATCACATGGACTGAAATAGTTGAAGATGCCTGCTTATCACCACAATCTCTCAAGGACAACAGGGATGGGCAATAAATGCCTGTCTTGTCAGTGATGTTGACATCATATCAAAGGAAAATATACTACACAAGTGCTGAAAAAAAACCTTTCATGTATCAATATGATGTGACTGCAACAACATGATGCACAAAATTTACAAGAAACTGTAGTTCTAAAAGGCAATATGGGAGGTAATTAGCACAGCTCTTAAAAGTATTTGCTAAATTTTACATAAATATATAAGTAAAACTAAAAAATATTGGTTTAGACCAAAGCAAGTGATATATTCTAAACATATATTTCCTCATTCATAAGTGAGTCACCTTAATCCAACAGTAATTTAAGTGCACCAATATTATACTGCTAATGTTAGCCAAACAAAAATGCTGTATCATATTATAATATTGTTATGACTGGGAATGCACTGTTTATCTAACTGCACCACTTCGTAGATCATGCCATTAGTTTAAAAATGAATTCACTCACCAAAATCCATTTTAAGATTTGTACTAAGTTTCTTCCAATAAATTCAGAAATTGCAAGAACTGGATGATACACTAACTAGCGCACAGATAACTGTAGATGGACGGTTGAAGAGTAAACGTTATAAAACAAAAGATAAAGTTCACAGGGTTTTGGCGCTATTGGTTTGGAGTTCCCTCATGTTCAGACAAATTGCTATACCCACTAGAGACCTGAAAATCTCACCAAAGGAGTTTCAATGCAGAGAAGGATAGAACCTGATCAATGCTTCTCGTTTCAGGCTAATGAGTTTCTAAAGACAGGAAAGTTTCAGTGAGGTGAGGATTCTTAGCTAGATATTGGCAATCACATGGTTACAAGCAAAGTAAGGAGAATGTGAGCTAGCAAATTTTCAGTACAGTCTCAACTGAATTCAAAAAACAAGTTCAAAACTTAAAGCGCATAATGTGATTTCCAGCAAATCACTGGACTTGGTCTTTAAACCTGTTTTTTTTAAAATCAATTAAAATAATTGCTGTGCAAACAAGCATGCAGTTCTCTCCCATTAAATACCATGATGATAGGAGATTTCTTGGAAAAGCCATGCTTGGTCCCCAAAGATGAACTTCTGAACTTTCTGTAAACAAGTGTCCAAATAGTGCAATGTCTTCCCAGATTTAAAAATGTTTGTCAAGATTATGGTTTTTCCAATAATAATTTTATTTGTTCTTCAAATGTGAGTATGGTTGGCACAAATTGCTCATTCCTAATTGTTCTTGAGAAAATGGTGGTGAGCTGCCTTCTTGAACTGCTGCAATCAGTGTGGTCGAGGTACTTCCACAATGATGTCAGGCAGAATTCCAAGACCCAGTGACGTTGAAGGCATGGCAACATACCTCAAGCAGAGAAATATGTGACTTGGAGGGGAATTCGTAGCTGCTGCCCTTGTCTTTGTAGGATTGTATTCTTGGATAATACATTATCACATAAGTTGCTTGTTGTTTTCAGTGACACAATTGATCATAACATCCTTTGTGGCATTGCCATTCCCTACTGACTTAACAGTATTAAAACTTTTAGGTGCTTGTCTTGTCTGATCTTCCTGACTCAAGCCAGGGAGAAATTCAAGTAGTGCAGCAGATCCCTGGCTCCAGCGCTGAAGTGTAAAAGAAGCAAAGTGAAGAAGAACACACTATGGGACACTTAAACTTGCCTGCTGTATTGCAGTTTGTGCTGTTAATAAGTGAAGAAGAACACACTCCTTCTTAACAGCACAAACTGCAATACAGCAGGCAAGTTATGTGTCCCATACAAAAGAACAACCAAAGGCGAAGATAAGTGCCTAAGATGAGTGAATGGAAAGTGAGGGGTGGGGATTTGGTCATGGGTGGAAAGTTGGACATTTGGAATGGGATGTTGGGAGTCAACCATTGGGGGTTTGGAACTGAGTTGGACCCGGGGTTGACAATGGGTCTGAGGGCAAGTTGAACATGGTAATGGGGGGAAGGGGGAGGGGAATGAGGGGGAGGGGGAATGAGTGGGAGGGGAGCGGAATGAGGAGGAGGGAGAGGGGAATGAAGGGGAGGGAGAGGGGAATGAAGGGGAGGGAGAGGGGAATGAAGGGGAGGGAGAGGGGACAAGTCAGACGCTGGGGTGTGGAGATATATTGGACATTGGGGGCAATTCGAAGACTGAAGTGGGGGGGGACAAGAGTGGGGTGTTGGGCGTCAGTTGGACATCAGGATAGGTGGAGGTTAGTCAGGGGGGAGTCAGTCATTGTAAGTGGCAGGGCTGTGTGAATGCTGGATAGGAGTGGCAAAATTGGATCCCTGGGGAGGATTGTGGTGGGTCAGGCACCAAGAGAGGTTGGAAGGGAATTTCACAGCAACTTCATTGCTGTGTTAATGTAAGCTTACTCATAAATAAAGTTTAGTTGAGTGAGACACCAGGTGGGACATAGGATTGGACGCATTAGACACTTCGGAGGGTGCAGGGAGGAGAAGTTGGACATTGGAGGAGTCAAACTGGGCTGGTCAAGGGGCAGGTGGTGGGGTGGTGTAGGTGGAGGCAGACAAAAGAGGGGGCATTGGTTCAGCAGGGTAGAGTGGTTTGGAAGTTGGAGGCAGAAATGGGGGATCGCATGCAGATGGGGATTATTGTTGGGGGAGTGCTTTGTTGATGGGCGGGGGGGAGTGAGAGAGAGTTTGCCTGGGTGTTTAAAATAGCCACGCTGAACTTAGAAATGCTTTTATTTTTTCTAAATCTTTCAGATTTTCAAAATAACTATTAGCATATCACTGCCGGAGCCATTTGAAGGTAACGATTTAAACTGATTTGTCTGATAGTTCTCAGCAATCATCTGGAGAAGTTAGTACTTCTGGATAATTGTCAGTTAAATCCTTATCTTACTTAAGCAAATCTGACAGTGGGGAGCCTGGAAGTTACAGGCCATAAATAGAAGCTATTACTAATGAAATTCAAAATGATGTCATCCAATTGTATCCATAGTTAAAACTATAATGTTTAGAAGCTTATGAAAAAAATGAACAAGTGGAAGAGCATTAACTCACATTCCAAGATAATAGTACATTACTTATTCCCTTATTGCAACTCAATTTTTTCCAATATCTAATATGGTAACACAGACAGCCTACCTAAAAAATGAAATAGCATATCATGAATTAACCTGTTACTATCAATGAGATTAGGTCTACTATCTTATTGACATTTAACGGGAGATTCAAACAGAAAAATTTGTGATAACATGGGACAAATGAAAGCTGCGGCAGAAATTACTATAATGCCGCTTACTGATAAGTTTATTGGTTGTTCTATGAAAAATTAAACTGATAGAAAACTTTCTGGACTGCTATGAATGCTGGGATAGTCCATCCTCCATAGCTGCATTTTGCTTTCGAGGCAGAGTAAACAAGAAGAAACAAACATTCAGGCAATAATAAGAAATAACGTTTTTTTGCCCAAGAATAAATGTTCGGTGTTTCAACATAAATATGGAAAACACTGGCAAGCTATTCCCATCATATGCCCACATTTTTCGACTCATAAGCATGGACAAATTGACTAATGGAAATGCATCAAGCATTTCTCTGACCAGCTGTCCTCTTTCACAGAACTGTAAGCAGTAAAAAGAAACACAAGGAGTGATATTTCAGTTCATCAAACCTGCTTTCGAAGCATATGTTTTAACATGACGCAGGAAGGAAACCTCCCTCTGCTTGATGTTATACAAGCACGAAGGTGCTGTCAAAATGGGGGATGAGCAGATATTACTGGGCCCAATGAGGGTAAATTCCCAATTTACCCTAGACATCAGGGCGATTCTAACAGAACCCAGACCACAAATTGCGAGCTTCATAATGACAAGATATTGACAGCAGCCGATCAATGGCGATCAGACATTCTAACAATTTACTCACTGTTTCCTCAAAGACTCTGGACACTCGGCTCGCCAACTTATCCATAAATCTCACTGACAATCCCCTTCGCACCGCAGTCCCCTCAACAACAATCAATCCTATTGGTGCAGAGCGCTTCTGCAACGATTCAGCACCCGCCCTTCTCTTACAATTATTGGACAATATTTACACATACATTTTTACTATTGGCTAATATGCATGTCGATTAGAGCAAATGCCCGGAAAGGATTGGTCAATTCCGTAAGGGGCGGTATCGCTTGGTAGATGCCGCCCATTTTAGGATATGATTGGCTGAGAATCAAACAACACGGTACTGGCGGCTCTGACTGCCTCACCGGTCTGTCAATCATACGGCGGCCGACAGCAGATTCGGGGAATGATTAGTTTCCTGTGATGTCCATCATTTCTCGCAGTCCACCTATTGGACAGCTCTACTGTCAATCATGAGGAGCGCGGTGGTGATTGGTGGAGTATTGGCGGTTGTAAGGCGGGACCAGAGGCGGTGGCGGCGTCGTCGTGCGAGTCGGTGTGAGGGCAAATTGTGCGGGTTTGGCCGCTCCCCGCGCGACAGGAGGCGGTGAAGGTGCGGGAGAAGCAGCGGTTTCCTCGGCTGTGATTCTCAGCCACCTGCTCCCTCGCTCTTTTCAAAATCCCTTCAGTGGTGTTTTTTTTCCCCTCCTCTCTCCTTTCACTGAATTTATTTCGGATCGAGACCTTTCCCACCCCTCTCCCCTCCCCCATTCCAGGTACCATAATCCGGGGAGAAGTGAGTGGCCTGAGGGCAAACTCTGCAGCAGGTTTCTTTTTCTCCTCAAAAAAAGGGGTAAGAAAAAATTATCTTTCAAATAAATCTTTTTTTTAAGAGGAAGGATTGCAGACTTGGCTATCGCGCGTTTGTCCTTGTTTTTCCCCCAAATCCTCCATTTGCTGAAAATACCGGAGGGGGAAAACCCAAGTGGAAGGTTCAAAAAAGATCACCGTTAAGTGAAGCCGGAGGGGACGACAGCAACAAAAAGGAAAGGCCGAAGCGGTATCCCATTGCTGCTGCTGCTGCTTGTTCTGCTGAAAGGAAGGTTTTTTTTGGAGACGAGAGGGTCCGGCACAACTTAAACAAAAGGTGCCGTAATTAATCTGTCTGGGATTGCCCGCCTACTCCGAGAGGAAGGAAACCTTCAAAGCTGGGAGATCAGAATTGAGGTATGCAGCGGGCCACACAATCAACTCTCTCTCGCTTCCTTTTAATTTTCATATGAGGATGCGATTGGGAAAACCTCGTGTCTTCAGTTTTTTAGTTTGCATTTGGGATGAAGCCATCAAGCTGTTTTATTTTATTTTGTTGCGTTGGATTGATTCCCAACTACCTGTTAACGGATTCCTATTTTGTTTTGCCAATTTTGCAAGAACTGAAAGCGAGCTCGTAATGAAGTGATACTACTGTTCACAACCTGATTGAGTGTTAAAGTTGGCCCTTCACAATTAGATATCTATCACTATGTTTGCTACCGTTTTTTATTTCCCTATTTGGCTTGACTCCGTTTTGGAAATCTGCAAGGCAACAGTAATGAAATGTTGGAATTGAATTATCCGGAGTGAATGAAACCAATTCACTTTAACGTACAAAAAAATGCCTACTCTGGTAGCAAGCTGTGATTTCTAATTCGATACTATGCCTGTGTAGAAACATTGGAGGATTTTCGTTACAGTGTTAAAGATATAATAACATGGTTCACTTGCGCATCGTGAGTGACATTTTTTTTCTCTTAGACTTGCATTCTGGCATGTGTATTTTCTCTCATACTATGAAGGATTTTTTTTTGGAGAGGGTGGTGGGGGAGAATGTAGAAGACGATTTTTTTTAGGCATTCTATTTGGCATTTAATGCTCCTCGTTTGGAAATAAGACATGTAAATTAACACATTGTAATGTTGCGCATTTTCCTTTCTAAAACTGGAGTTTTTAAAAATGTCTCTGGCAACTAGTGGAATTGATTTTAATATTTACTTCATCTTAGGGGATACTGCAAACCGTTTTACCTTCGTTAGATTTTTTTTCAATGTAAACATTGCTTCAGACAATGACAACTTGTAGCGACAAGCGGAGTCTACCTCTGACCATGTAGTTGGCAGGTGTACACGTTGCAGAAGTGAACAGATGGAATATCATTTCTATTGTAGAACGGATACATATAGGGAATTGTGAAAAGCAGCGTAGGAAACGTTTAGAGTTGTGGTTTCGCAAATGAAAGTTAACTGAACCACCGATTTCTGACTTAAAAATTTACTCCGCCATGATTTTGGTGCCCTGCCTTAAGACTTCCATGTAGCTCAAGTGTCAGAAGTTTAACTTGTGAAGCATCTTGAAACCACCTTGACCATTTTAATTTCTTATTAAGAGAGTTGTTTATTCCCAAGTCTGATAATCTGATTGTAAAGTAAGATGGTGAATAACGAAGCGCCTTTCAGAATCTGGAGACGTCCCAAATCACGTTACTTTATGAATTGTAGTCGTTATATACGTGAATGTCGCGATGAATTTATGCACACCAGGGTTCCACAAACAACAAATGTAACGAGATCAGTTAATCCATTTGTTGTTTGAGTAACAAATATAATGAAGCATCCTGGGAAACTACAGTCTGGTCCTAGTAGACTTAAAAAAAAATCACCTGAACAGACAGGTTCTCAAGTAGAAAATGCCAACTTTTTATGGCTCCCCAGCACTGTACCGAAGCGTTGGCCATAATTATATGCTTGATAAACTGGGATTTGAACCTACAACCTTCTGCATGTTTGCAATTTGTGTATGTGGGGGGTGGCTCACTATTGAGATTGAATCGGACAAAATGTTCATTGATCTTGGTCTTTGTACAGGGGATGCGGAAGGAATACTTGGATGCTTTTGAATTTTTGGTTTTCATCATTATTGAAATAAATAGATCTCTCCAGCAACGTAAATTGGGGCTTTATTAAACCACATGAGAATAAAAGATGATGGAACAATATGTTGATGTTTATGATGTGGTTTTAGGCTACTTGAGCAACCTTTTGGTTTGCAATAGCAAATTGATTTCTTTTAATATCTAATCTCTGTTTGAACTGAATTATTCTTAAAATATTGGGGAAAAATTGTGCTATTTCGTTGAACTGATTAGATGAACAATTTGAATATGACCTTTACCCAAAGTTTTAGAACCTATTGGAGACAATTGTGATGGAGAGATACCTCAGTTACTATGTGTCACCAAATTGCAGGAGTAAAATTTTGTTTTGTCTTAGAAACTTCAAAATATTTTTTATAAATAACTAGCTTATCCAGATTTGCCACTTTTCTTCTTTAAAATCATACAATGAAGCATTTCCTCCTTCAGAACGTGTTGGTTTTTTGGGTTTGATGATTATTTGGAATAAGAGCTCAGATTGACTAGTGTTTTCTCCCTTTAATGTTGTGTAACTAAGCTTTCTGCTGTGGTCATTGCATGGTAATGCAAGCTGATAATTTGGGCGGGCGGGGGAGGAGGAGGAGTTGGCTGTGAATGTCAAATCAGTCTGGGTATCACTTGTTTACCTGTTTTTCTCCATAGCTCTTGTTGCCTCTGGAGTTTGTGCAATTTGATATTGTGTTAACCAAGGATTTCTGTCCAGTATAGTTGACGCAGTCCTCCATGTCTGATCCATTTCATGTACTTGTACTGTGGCCCCTTGTCCCTCCCAGAAGCACGATTGTATTCCCCTTGCCCTCACTTTCGTGTAGCAACTTCTATATTCAATGTATTATTCTTTGCCATTTTCACTAGCACCAGACACCACCTCCATGAACATCGTCAACACTGGTGCCCCGCAAGGCACCAGTGTTGTTCTCAACCTCCTACTATAGTCTTCATGCACCCATAACCATCACTAAATTTCCCTCCAATTCGATTGTCAAGTTTGCTGATGACACCACCATAGTAGGTTGGATTTCAAAGACGAGAGAGTATAGGAATGAGATAGAGAATCGGAGGACTAAGGAAATTTGGCATGTCAGCAACGACTCTCATCAACTTATACAGATGGACCATAAAAAGCATTCTTTCTGGTTGTATCCCAGCTTAGTATGGCTCCTCCTCTGTCCAAGACAGTAAAGAACTACAAAAGGTCGTGAACGTAGCCCAATCCATTAGGCAAACCAGCCTTCCATTCGTTCACTGTGTCTACACTTACTGCTGCCTCGGCAAAGCAGCAAGCATAATCAAAGACCCCATTCATCCCAGACATGCTCTCTTCCATCTTCGTTGATTGAGGTACGAAGATTGAGGTACGTACCAACCGACTCAAGAACAGCTTCTTCTCTACTGCTGTCACACTTTTCAATGGACTAACCTTGCATTAAGCTAATTTTTCTCTGACCCTATGACTGAAACAGTACATTCTGCACTTGCTTGTTTCCTTCTCTATGAACAGTACGCTTTGTATAGTATGTAAGAAACAATACTTCTCACTGTAAATTCATGTGACAGTAAATCAAATCAAATGATGCCACCATCAAATACATCATCTTCTGCCCTTTCCTTTCAGAATTCTGAATGGGTCATTCCATCCACAATGCCCTGATGCACTCCCCCAATTAAACAAATTCCCCCCTCCTTATGACACTTTTACGTGAAAGTGCAGGAGATGCAACACCTGTTGTTTCACTTCAGTGCCCTCACTGTTCAAGGACCCAAACAGCCAAGTGAAAGTGATATACTACTTTGTTTGTTGTACAAAGTTAACTGTTGACGATATGATCTCCTTCACATTGGTGAGATCAAACACAGATTGAGCGACCTTTGCTGAAAACTTCCATTCAATTTGTAATTTAGTAGTTACTTGTCGGTTTAATTTGCTACCTTGCTCCCATGCTGACCTTTTTGTTAATGGTCTGCTAGTATTCCAATGAAGCTATGTAAGCTTGAGGAACAGCACTGTATGTTCTGATTCTGCACTCTCCACAACCTTGAGAACACAACATTTGACTTCCAAGAACTTGAGATCGTAACTTTTTTTTTTGCTGGGTTGGTTTAGCTTTATTTATCTTGTACATACCCACCACACATACGGTTACACTTCTATCTCTTCAGTTATTATGAAATGCCCTTGGGCCATGTAAAATTCTCCCACTGTTTTTCTGAAACGGCACTGGAGTGTGGCGTCAAGGGGATTTTCATAGTGACTTTGCTGCAGTGTTAATGTAAGACTATTGGTGACACTAATAAATAAACTTTAAACTTGAAAGGTCACCTTGCCTGAAATGTTAACTTTCTCTCCATGGAACTTGATCTGAGTATTTCAATTTTTCTTGTTCTGATTTCAGAATTCCATTGTCCACCATATTTTGCTTTTGTATTAATTATCTTTTGTCTGCAAATACCAGGCTTAGGACTGTCCTTTTTGGATGGTTTTGCAATATTGTACATTCACTTCTTGGCAAGAAACTGCTGTGTTTTAATGGGAAGTCATTGCTTTGGGGGAAGATTCTGCTGCCTTCATGATCAGTGTTGCTATCTGTTACGTCTACCATTCGGGCAAGTTTGCTGTAGAATATGTTAAGAATACATGATTCATAATTTATCTGTTTTAAACTATGTTTTAAAAATCTAACAGGCTAACTATAGATAAATAGGCACATCTTGTTAAGGGCTTGGTGAGCATCCATGGAGTAGATGCAACAGGCTTCAGTTAATTACCATCGAAGAATGGTTCAAGATCATCAAAAGGCTCAGACACATTGACTTTGGTAGGGTCATAAACACATGGAGAAACTTAAAACAATGGATGATCTATCCTTGGGAGTTTTGGTTGAGACATCATTTCTGCAATCATTGGGACAGTCCAGGAAGAGATTTTTGGAGTTTTAGATTTAGTTTTAAAGTATTTGGTTAAACATGTAAAGGTTGTATTATCCATCCTTGGGTCAGTGAAGGGATTTTAAATGAGGGATGCTTAGTTAACTTTTTTTTAAATTCATAGAACACTACAGCGCAGTACAGGCCCTTCGGCTCTCGATGTTGCGCCGGCCGGTGGACCCTCTAACCTAAATTATTCCAATATAATCCATATGCCTATCCACCGACCATTTGAATGCCCCCAAAGTAGGTGAGTCCACAACTGCTGCAGGCAGGGCATTCCACGCCCTCACCACCCTCTGTGTAAAGAACCTGCCTCTGACATCCGTCCTATAACTACCACCTCTTAATTTAAAGTTATGTCCCCTCGTGTTGGTCATCACCATCCGAGGAAAAAGGCTCTCACTATCCACCCTATCCAGTCCTTTGATCATCTTATACGCCTCAATTAGGTCACCGCGTAACCTTCTTCTCTCTAATGAAAATAACCTCAGGTCCCTCAGCCTTTCCTCATAAGGCCTTCCCACCATACCAGGCAACATCCTGGTAAACCTCCTCTGCACCCTTTCCAATGCTTCCACATCTTTCTTGTAATGCGGCGACCAGAACTGTACGCAATACTCCAAGTGCGGCCGCACCAGAGTTTTGTACAGTTGTAACATAACCTCACGGCTCCTAAATTCAATCCCTCTACCAATAAAAGCTAACACACCGTACGCCTTCTTAACAACTTTATCAACCTGGGTGCCAACTTTCAAAGAGCTATGTACTTGTACCCTAAGATCCCTCTGCTCGACAACACTATTAAGGGTCCTTCCATTAGCCCTATATTTCATATGCCTGTTATTCCTACCAAAGTGAATCACCTCACACTTATCCGTATTGAATTCCATTTGCCACCTCACGGCCCAGCTCTGCAACCTATCTATGTCCCTCTGCAAACTGTAACATCCATCCTCGCTGTCTACAACTCCCCCCACTTTGGTATCGTCAGCAAATTTACTAATCCAACCCTCTACACCCTCATCTAGGTCATTTATAAAAATGACAAACAGCAGTGGCCCTAAAACAGATCCTTGAGGTACACCACTTGTAACTGCACTCCAGGTTGAATATTTCCCATCAACCACCACCCTCTGTCTTCTATCAGCTAGCCAATTCCTAATCCAAACTGCTAAATCACCTTCAATCCCATGCATCTGCACTTTCTGCAGTAGCCTACCATGGGGAACCTTATCAAACGCTTTGCTAAAATCCATATACACTACATCAACTGCCTTACCCTTATCTACCTCTTTGGTCACCTCCTCAAAAAACTCAATAAGGTTTGTGAGGCACGACCTACCCTTCACAAAACCGTGCTGACTATCCCTAATCAATTTATTTCTCTCTAGATGCTTATAAATCCTATCCCTTATAATTCTTTCCAAGACCTTGCCCACAACAGAAGTCAGGCTCACCGGTCTATAATTTCCAGGATGGTCCCTACTCCCCTTTTTGAACAAAGGGACAACATTTGCCATCCTCCAGTCTTCCGGCACTATACCTGTAGCTAACGACGACATGAAGATCAAAGCCAAAGGCTCTGCAATCTCCTCTCTAGCCTCCCAGAGAATCCTAGGGTAAATCCCATCTGGCCCAGGGGACTTATCAATTTTCATACCCTCAAGATTCGCTAACACCTCCTCCTTATGAACCTCAATCCTGCCCAGTCTACAGCCTGGTATCGCAGTATTCTCCCCGACAACATTGTCTTTCTCCTGCGTGAATACTGACGAAAAATACTCATTCAGTGTCTCTCCTATCTCCTCAGGCTCCACACACAACTTCCCACTGCTATCTCTGACTGGCCCTAACCTTGCCCGAACCAATCTTTTATTATTTATATACCTGTAAAAAGCTTCTCTTTAATCCTATCCGCCAAAGTCTTCTCGTGTCCTCTTCTAGCTCTTCTCAACTCCTTCTTTAGCTCCTTCCTGGCTAATTTATAGCTCTCCAGTGCCCTAACTGAGCCGTCTCATCATTATATAAGCCTCCTTCTTCCTCTTCACCAGAGATTCAACTTCCCTAGTACACCATGGTTCCCTCACTTGACCACTTCCTCCCTGCCTGGATTCAGGACATCCAGAGAATGCCAAATTGTTATGGAGATGGATGAATATTGGGGAGATTTTCTGGTTTAAATTTATTGAGCAGAGTGTTTTTTTTTTTGTTGTTGCAGCTTGGATTTTGTGTGGTGTAGCTCATAGAAGATAAATCAAAATAAATGTGGAATGTGGGTGAGACCTTTGTTTGGATTTCATGAAGGAAAATTGTCAAGTTTGACGTTTGTGGCGTAATTTGAAGTGGTCCTCAGTCTTGTGGTAAAAGTAAAAAACCAGCAGATTAGCAGCAAATATTGGGAATTGTTATAATTCAGGTCAGAAACTCCAAGTGTTTTATGAAGGCTGCCTGAATTTTGCACTTTGAATTTGGCGAGGGTGACCATGAGATGCTTAACTTGAGATATGATTCAAGTGCCCAATTCAGGAGCTTTTATAAAACGAAGTTTATTTAAGTATATAGTTAATGTATAGAAAAATTGGCAATAACTTCTACCAATTACAAACAAGAAAAAAGGCCATGATATTGTATGAGTCTTAACAACTAAGCACCATTCCAAACAAACAAATCCCATAAACAAAATCCTTATCACAGGTTTTAACACAGCAAATATGAATGCTCACATGATGCTGGAACTTAGTACTTTGGGTGGAGAATTGAATTGTGACTTTCCAGTCTTGTAACTTCTAGCAGCCCTCTGGATATACACACACAACAGCTTCCCAAAACACCACGTGGGGAGAGAGACTCTAGGCAAGCCTAGAATGATTTTCCACTCCAGGAAGGTCAGAAGATTTGCTTCGGGGGTGGGGAGGAAGGGAAAAAACACTGCTTTCAGTCTGATGTTCACCTTCCTTCCAAGCTAAAACATCAGCTGAAAATGAGCTTGAGTCACCTGACCTGTCAACCAGTCTTCCCCCTAACAATGCAGGGTCATAAAACAAATCCCAGAAAGTACCTGCGGCCCAAAGTAAAAGTAAACAGCATCCCCTCCCCAGTTATTTTGGTTCAGGTTATTCAGACTAGAGTTTTATAAATTGCAGGCTGATTCCTGATCCAAAATAATCTAACAATACAACATTTGTGAGTAGCATTAGGCTATTAACTCTGCATGTCTGTTTGACCATTTTGATCTGCAGCTGAGGCCATGTATCTGCTTTTGCCCCAATTCCCTTGATAAGTTGTTAACAATAAGGTATCAACCCTGGTTTAGAATTAATAATTCATCTCGCATCAACTGCTATTTCTGAGAAAGTGTTCCAAATTTCTTCTACCCTTGCGTGTCCAACTGCTTCTCAGCTTGCAGTAGTGAAGTTATGTCTCAGTTTGCATTTTCCCCACCAAGTCCTGAATCCTCCAATCAATGTGGTTGTGACTAGCTCATCTCTTCTTAATATATTGAAAACATTCTTCAGATCATCCCTTTATCTTAATTTGCAGGGAATACAATTCTGTTTTGTATGATCGCTCCTTTATTTCCATCTTTTTAACATGTAGAAAGTGCTCCGGTCTACCACTTTTAGCTCCAAGATGATGATCTCACATCTGTCTAAATTGAAATCATTTGCCACAGTTTGCTCATTACTTAATATTTTTGAAATTCCATTTTCACTGTTTACTGCCCTGGTAGAATATCACTGGTCACACATCTCTACTCATTGTTCTTATTGGCCAGCCAATTTCTGAAACATATAAATAATTTCCTTGAATTCCATGAGTTTCAACTTGGGCTAACAGTCTCTGTTGTAGGTAAAGACACTTCTGAGACTGTTAGTGAGTCAAAATACAGGGAGTTTTATTTTAAAAGCTTTTGGGAGAAACCTTGTCCTAACAGTGGTTTACCAGGCTTCTCATTGAACACAAATACAAGTGAGTATTTATATATCATGAGACCCAATGTCAATCGTGCTGCAAACTCCCGATTTCAGTTAGAACTGTAAGTCTTCCTACTTTGGTCATGATGCAAACTGCCGATTCAGCCAGGACTCTGTCCATCTGACAGCTGCAGTCACACATAATCTTCAGTCCGATCATGATCCACGATGATTCCGGCAGCGTTGGCATCTCCTTCCTTGAAGTTACTTGGGTGGTCGCGGCTGTCTCAGCAGGACTCTTCCTGTTAATAAGCTGGGATTGCAGTCTGCCTGTTGCAGCTGTTTAACGATGTTCAGTTAGCATAAAACAGGTAAGGTTTGCAAAATACCATTCACATTTGACTATTGTTCTTTATGGAAATGAGTTAAAGAACGAAAGATATGAGCAAGTAAGGAAAACATGATAATCTGTATTGATGCCAGGAGCAGTATAAGCTTAAGGAGATCAGCCATGAGAAAGGGTTATGTTTGTGATGTATGTCAGGTACAAAATGCATTAAATTCATTAACCCTTTCCCTACTTCAGGCTCTATGAAGATATTAAATCAAATGCCTCCTGGCAATCCTTGTATATAACTAACAAGGCATTCCTATTTGCTCTATTTTAGTCATTTGTCATACCAGTGCTTACTGTATATATTTTTTAACTTCACTGAGGACTCTGCACTTGGTTGACAGGACTCTTGACCATGTATGTTTTTTTTGTACGAGCTCTCACTCTTTCCCCTCCCCACAAGTTTGAGTAGAGTTTTCCTCTATCCTCACTTTATCCCACCAGTCTTTACATTCACTGGATTGTCCTTACCTACCTTTCTGATGCCATCATTTAAACAAATAATTTTGCCTCCCTCCCACTATCCTGAAGTGATCATTCTCTCCAAAGCCCTGGTCCACTTCTGAATAATTGTCAGCATCTTCCCTCCTTCCCAAAAAGCAACACCTGTTTGAAACAGCAATTTATTTGTTCTTTGAATTTTGTAATGCTCTAATTCCTGCTTGTGTTGCAGTCTTCTGCATACTATTTGCATTTCAATTTTAAACAGGTGGTGGGTATTAACTGGGAATTCACTTGTGCCCCTCTTAATGCACAAAGACTACAACTATGATGGTTGGGGGTTAGCAGGTGTTTGCTTGTAATTTAACTGTGTGAATGAATGCTTGTAAAAGTGTGTGTGAAAGGTTGGTTCTAGTTGTATCAGTCAGAACTAGCTTTTTGTAGAACATGACACACTATATATTGAAGACCAAATATGAATTGAATGAGTGATTTTCAGTTCACAAGTGTGACCCCAAACTTTCGGTCATCTTTCATTTTAATTGATGGTTTCATTTTCACTTTGACCTATCTGGCTTTGGCTTTCTGCGTTGTTCCAGTGAAGCCGAACTTAAGCTCCAGGAGTGGCCCCATATCTTTCAATGAAGCATTTCTGGACTAAACAATGAATTTTCTTTCAGATTATAACTACTGTCCACTTTTTTTAGATAGCTGCTGTTGGCAGTAGTTCCGTGATTTACATTTGCAACTCCACTCAACCTATGTTTTGTTTCCTTTTGTCCCATTAGGACCATGCATTATCATCATCCTTTTTCTGTAATTTAATCTCTCCTATTTTCCACCTTTCACAGATCTTCCCCTTATCTGTGAAACAGAGGAGCAGGAGGAGGCCATTTGGTCCTTTGTGCCTTCTCTGCTATTCATTACGATCAAGGCTCATCGTCCAACTCAATAACCTAATTATTCTTTCTTCCCTTTGATCCCATTTGCAACCAAGTGCTATATCTAGCCACTTCTTCATATACTTGATTTCAAATTGGTTATATCATTTAAATTTTTCCATTTGAGTTTTTTCTTCCTCGGACGCTGTCTGATCTGGACAGCATAGTGGCAGATAATTAGCACTCCTGTCCCATTCCCAGCTTGGATCATTGTCTGTGCAGAGTCTGCATGTTCTCCCTGTGTCCACATTGGTTTCCTCCTACAGTCCAAAAGATGTGTTGGATAAGTACACTGGTCATGCTAAGTTCTCTCTCTGTGTACCCAAACAGGTGCTGGAGTGTGGCGACTAGGGGATTTTCATAGTAACTTCGTTGCAGCATTAATATAAGCCTACTTGTAACACTAAATAAACTTTAAACTTTTAATTTCCAGAAAAATATTTTGCCTTTGTAATTTGAGAACTGCTTTGAATCAGCCTGAGGATGTGGTACCGTTTGTGGTCTTGACATTGTAGGTGATGAAAATGTTTCTAGATGCTGTAATTTTTATGCCATGGAGTGAATTCAGAAAAAAATTGCTAATGGTTTTCTTAATTAACTATCTGAGCATTGGCTGTTGCCTTTTCTTAAGATAATTAAGTAGATCAAGTGCACAGAACACCCATTCATTTATACAGTACAGAATTACTTAATAAATGGCACTAGCTGTGATAGCAAACTTTTAGCAAAGCCTCTAATGTAAATTATTTTATCAGGGATGAAATTTTTTATCCAAGATTCTTCTGTTGTTCCATTTCAGTCTTTCTCCATGTCTTCTCAAGTTTTGACTAGAACCCTGTGTGGGTGCGATTCTGTTTTTGTTAAAATTTGCATTTTGTGTGGCATTACTGCTGCTGATGTGGAGATGCTGATGTTGGACTGGGGTGGGAACAGTAAGAAGTCTCACAATACCAGTTCAGGGTCCAATAGATTTGTTTGGCATCACTAGCTTTGGAGTGCTGCTCCTTCATCAGGCTCCTTCATCCTTCTCACCTGGTGAAGGAGCAGTGCTCTGAGGGCTCCTGATTCCAAATGGACCTGTTGGATTTTAACCTGGTGTTATGAGACTTCAACGATTACAACTCCTGAATCAATTGTGAGGAAGTCTGCAAAAGCTGTTCACTGTGGTTCAATTTCTAATTTTCATTCCTTCCTCTTTGGGCCCCAGGAAGATAGGGGTTTTAGTTCAGTCAGGCAGCATGGTCGATGCAGTCTTGCAGGGCCGAAGGGCCTGTTCCTGTGCTGTAATCTTCTTTGAAGCCAGTTGCCACATTTTTATCACTAATTTTCCGTGTTGTCCTGTTGGTGTTTTTCCAATACAATGCGATTGAGATGAGTGTTTTAGTACGTGGCAGGAGGGAAATCATAGGCAGAAAAATATGTCCTACCACTGGTGGTTAATTGTACTGAAAAAATGCAGGTGGATTCTGCAAATATGAAGCAACTTTATCCCAAGTGAGAAAAGTAGACTGTAATGTGACTAAAACTCTTGACATTTACATGGAGAGGTATGAACAAACATTGTAAATAGTATAAGCTTCAGGATAAATTTTTGTTTCATTATTCTTTTATTATATTTATGATATATCCTGTTAGCCTTGTGTTACTTTCTAATGACAGTGAGCTTTTGTTTTGATTGGAAGCTAGTTTTATTTTCTCTGTCAGTGGTTGACCAAATTTTGTTATCCAAAAAACACAAAGCAAATTCTTGGGATGTGAAAGAAACATTACTTGCGTTTATACAATATCTTTTAATGTAGCAAAATATCCTCAGGTACTTCCAAGCATTATCAATCATTCATTTAAAGTGAGCATTCTATTGAATTGTTGAGAATCAGCTCTTTATAGAGCCATTGTCACACTGTGTAAGTCAAAATGAAGAGCATTTGGATTTATGTACATTACCTTCATCGTGTAGAACTTTTATGGAATTCTTCCTTTGACCCTTTGATGCACGTTGATACGTTACATTTCATGGGCTGCCAAAGATGCTGGAACTGCACGCCTTTTGCAAATTGGTGTGTTGCTCATCAGGCTACTTGTCACAACAATTTTTGTTGGAAGCTCCTAGTAAGGGTTTACGAGGGCTCTAGCCCATGCTGTTCAGCTGTTCAATGATCGGTTTGCAACTACCTTTTTTGGAGGCAGGAAGGAAGATGGACATCTTGGGAGTTTAAACGAGGCTAAACATTCATTGCTGGAATCTCTGAACCAGATACCAAACCTCTGGTGTGTTTATTAATTTGATAGTAAGAAGTCTCAAGTCCAACAAATTTATTTTGATAGCAAAAGCCACTAGCTTTCAGAGTGCTGCTGCTTTATCAAGTGAGCATATAAAGATACAAACTCAATTTATAAAATTCTGGTTGAAATGCGAACCTTTACAGGTAATCAAGTCTTAAAGATACAGACAATTTGATTGGAGAGACAGTTAAACACAGGTTAAAGAGATATGTATTGTCTCCAGTCAGGACAGTGAGTGAGATTTTGCAAGTCATGGAGTTACAAATAGTATGACATGAATCCAAGATCCATTTGAAGTCGTCCTTGTGTGCAGAACTTGGCTATCAGTCTCTGCTCTGCGTTGTCGTGTGATTTGAAGGCCACTTTCTGAAGTTTAGAGTTAGAATGCCCATGACTGCTAAAGTGTCTCCCAACAGGAAGAGAACACTCTCGCCTGGTGATTGTCGAGTGGTGTTCATTCATCCGTTTTCGTCGTATCTGCATGGTCTCCCCAATGTACCCTGGGGAGCATCTTGGGTATCAGGGAAACCTTGCAGATGCTACGACAATGGATGAATAAACACCACTCGACAATCACCAGGCAAGAGTGTTCTCTTCCTGTTGGGGAACACTTTAGTAGTCACGGGAATTTGGCCTCTGACCTTCAGTTAGGTGTTCTCCAAGGAGCTTTCAAAACACACAACAATGCAGAGTCACAGAACAGAGCCAAGTTTTGCATTCATGAGGATGGCATCAACAAGGATCTTGGGTTCATGTCACGCTTTCTGTAATCCCCACGACTTAACTAGGCTTGCAAAATCTCACCAACCACTGGAGAAAATACACATCTCTTTAACTTGTGCTTAACCCTCTCTCCACTTGCATTGTCTTTACCTTTAAGGTTTGATTATCTGTAAAGATTCACATTCCAACCATTATTTTGTAAATTGAGTTTGAGTCTTTATATGCTCTGTTTGTGAACAGAACTCCCACTCACCTCATGAAGGGGCAGTGCTCTGAAAGCTTGTGGCTTGTGCTACCAAATAAACCTGTTGGATCTTTAACCTGGTATTGTGAGACTTCTTACTGTACTTACCCCAACCCAATGCTGGCATCTCTTCCATATTAATTTGATGCCAGAGATAGGTAGGTTTGCAGTGTTCCATGAAAATGATTAATGAAGCCAGGAGAATAGGGGATTGGAGATTTTTCCCACTTGCCTCCTGCTGATCCTTCAAGCCATGCCTTGAAGTTCTGGTCGTGTCAAGGATTTGGCTAACAGCAACCACTGTTTACAAAGGACTGAAAGATGGAAAACAATCCCGCAACAGTAACATTTCCAGCAGCAGCCAAGCCTCCAGTGGCATTCCAAAGGCTTGAGAGCATCTAAAGATGATCAGTTGTAAATAGTTCTCATAACAGGAGAAGTATACTTCGATGACTGCTATTGAAGTATTAAGTTCTTCAAGCAGAAACAATTTACCGAAATGAGTGGGTATTTAGGACTACAAAAATGCTGAACTTTGCAAAAGGAAAGAATTTGAAATATGTAGAGAGCCAACTCTTGAGTTTGAAATAATGAGCAGGGAAATAGCATAACTGTTAGCTCCCCTGGAAGCAAGGATAGTCCGCGTTTCAGTCAGATGCCAGTTGATATCGCTCAACCAGGTGGCTAAAACCCATTTTGCAGAAAGGGGGTCAAATAACATAACATCTTTTACCCCTCAGATGCTGTAATGCTGCATCTAAGCCTTAGGGCCAAAACATTGCAGGAAACATTTGTAAAGGCAGTTTAAATATCTTTGCTGGATTAGGAAAACTGTGTTGTGTGTTTTGAAAGCCGCTTTGGAGAACACCTAACTGAAGATCAGAGGCCGAATTCCCGTGACCGCTGAAGTGTTCCCCAACAGGAAGAGAACATTCTTGCCTGCTGATTGTCAAGTGGTGTTCATTCATCCATTGTCGTAGCATCTGCATGGTTTCCCCAATGTACCCAAGATGCTTCCCAGGGTACAAGTTTTCCAGACTTGATCATTAACTCTGTATCGTGTGGTAATTCATGAGTTGGATTTGACTTAGTTATTTAATTGGAATGATACTTGGGGAAAAAATTCTAATGAGTTCAAAGATTGTAGATATAATTTGGGGCAAAGGATAATTTTACATAAACTGTCCATTTAGTTGTTTGTGTAATTGTCCTTTTCATTTTAATAATTGTTCATATGACAACTAGTTCCTCACTGGTTTTACATGATTTCTCATAATATTCTAAAAAACAATACTCACCATGAACCAGTGTTTCAGGTAACATCAATGTGGTTCATGGTAGTAGGCTGTATAATTTTGGCTGATTGAATTTCAGCATACTGTTACTCTCACTTGTGCCTTAAATCTTGGTGCTGTTGTCATGTCTCAAAGCTCTTGGATTTGGAGAAATGTGTTGTGTAGAAAGAGATAAACTTGCTTTTTTTCGAGTTGTATAATTTGGAATGTATGTAAGTGCGAAGAACAGAACCCAGGTGACCACAAAAACAAATTTATCTTGACATTTGTAAGTGAAGTTGTTGTTCATACAGTTTGCTCATCGCTTAAAGATTGTTTTCCTACATAACGTTTTGCCACATATTAACATGAAAGTAAAAGTAAATTACTGCAGATGCTAGAACTTGAAACTAAAAGAGAGAATGCTAGAAAATATCAGCAGGTCTGGCAGCATCTGTAAGAGAAAAGAGCTGACATTTTGAGTCCAGATGACTCTTTGTCAAAGTTTTGATGTGGAGATGCCGGCATTATTTACCCTTCTCAAAGTTTCAGAGTTTTGTCAAAGCTCTTTGACGAAAGGTCATCTGTACTTGAAACGTCAGCTCTTCTCTCCTTACAGATGCTGCCAAACCTCCTAAGATTTTCTAGCATTTTCTGTTTTGATTTAACATAGAGATATTTAACTTTGACAGTAGCATTCTGTTCTGAGTGTAACATTTTTAATATGCTGGAGAAAAATTTATGATGTGTCAATGTCTACATGAACCTCCAAACATTTGGTAACAAAAACCATTTGATGATCGGTGTTTGTTAGATTATTATAATGACTGCACTTAGTATTTCATTGGTTTTAAAGCACTTTTGAGGCTTTTTGAATCATGAAAGGCAAGTTTGTTTTTTTTCTTGCACCTTAAA
The DNA here is from genome assembly GCA_024679065.1 of Sphyrna mokarran. Lineage (NCBI taxonomy): Eukaryota > Metazoa > Chordata > Chondrichthyes > Carcharhiniformes > Carcharhinidae > Sphyrna > Sphyrna mokarran. The sequence goes on along the minus strand of JAGIQG010000020.1, from coordinate 44,709,916 downwards.
ACATTTTCCATTGAAAGTTTCTTTGTGTACATGTCTCATGAGTTTTTAAAAATTCATTTCATGGGATGTGGACATCATTGGCTAGACCAGTGGTTATTCCATCCACTTGAAAATAGTAGTGAACCACCACTGCCTTGCACTGCTGTAGTTCATGGCTTGCGAAGCTATTTAAGAAGGCAGTAAAGAGTCAACTATGTTCTGTGGGTCTTGAGTTGCATGCAAGTTAGACAAGCTAAGGATAATGGATTTCCTTCCCTGAAGGACATTTTTCTGGTTACAACTGACAATGGTTTCAGAGTTTATAATAATTATAAGTTCCATCTGCTGCGGTGGTGAGATTTGATTAATGTTCCTGAGTAGTAAGTTGTCCTTTTGGATTACTAGTTCAATGACAGTCACTATGTCACTGTTTCCCATTGTACACCATGCTTTTGTAGAACTCTTACAGTATCACCATTGGCAGAAATGCTGGGGAGACAGTGATACCCACATTGAATGAATTTTAAAAAATGCTGCAATTAGTGACAAGTTTGAGTAACCAAATTTGATTGTAATTTGATTGAAATTTATAATAGCAAAGTCACAGTTGTATAACTTCACATGGGGACTTGAAATATATCTGGCCCTGTTCTGGATATCCCTGCTTGAACTGAAGGTTGCACTGATAAGAAAATTAACATACGCGTGTTTGTTTGCTGAAACATTGTTGAAAAATGGAAAAGTTGCCTTCGAGCAAAACCAGTTGTGAATTGCATGTTCCCACTTGGCTGGGTAGAAGTTGTTAATAGAATGCAGTAGACTTTTTCTTTGCAGCATCTGTTGTCCAGGTATCCCACAGTGAAGCTTCAACTGTTTGCTATATTAGCAATTTAGATGATGGGAAAGAAAGCTACGTATCAAAATTGCTGACACAACTAGGTGGCTTGTATCATGTAGATATGTAAAATTGAGTTCTTGATAGATTAAGTGGGTAAAACTGGCCAGTAGATTTCAACGTAGACTAATGAGGTCATCCTCTTGGAATTTGAAAAGGATGGAACAGGGTACATGTTAATTGGTGAAAAGCTAGAAACAGTGATGGCATGAAGAGACCAGTGGGGTTGGTCCAGGTACATACATTAAAATATCAAAAAAATGTACAGAAAACATTCTATTCCTTTAGCCTTTACATCTAGAGATTTTGAGTACAAGGTGGCAGTTATACTTGTGGCTAATGTGAGCAGTTCTGGGCATCACATCTTGGGGACGATGTATTGGCCTTGGTAGAGCTGCAGAAACTTACCAGAATGATAGCTTAACCTTTGGGAATCCAGGTAAGAGGAGAGATTAGATAAACTGGAGTTCTATTCCCTGCAGTTTAGAAGTTTTCAAAATATTAGGGGGAAACAGACATAAGAAGAAGCTAAGCACTGGGCTGAGGATATTCAGACTAGGAGGGCATAATTTAAAAATTGTTCAAGAACTTTCAGAAGTGAAATTAGGGAACACTTTCTACATAAAGCTGTTAGAAGTTTGGAATATTGTTCTGCAAGTGGCAGTTTATGCCAAATGAGTCAAATTTGGACTGAGACGGATAGGTTATTGTTAGCTGAAGACAATTAGTTCAGGGGCAATGGTATTTGAAGTTGCGTTGCAGAACCATTATGATTTAATTGAATGGTGAAACCAGTTGGTGTCTAAATGGCCTCCTGGTCCTATCTGTCCTTAAAGGCAGAGTTGCTTTGTGTTTTGTCACAAGTGTTTCTTTAGAATATGTGGGATTGAATGCAATGAAGTGAGTTCATATTACGCATTCCCATGATCCCTTAATGGATGCAAATCTTTTAATTACTCCTGTGAATAGCATAGCTGTTTGACTTTTGGTCTCTGACACTGGTCAGTGTAAATGTTTTAGCACAACTGTTTTGCCAGGCCAGGATTTTGCTTCCAGATGATTTATGCTGCATTATAATAAAACCAAGTTTTTAAAATCAACAGTTAAATGAATTCATGATTGCAAACAAAATGAAATAAACTGCCGAAGTACAGAATCTTTGTTAAGTTTGAACTAAATTTGAAGATAAATTTCAATGGAACCTTTAAAATGTGTTATTTTTGTTGTTTTTGAAATGTTGCCCCCGTAATAACAAAAAAGGGTCCCAGCTTGAGTGGGCCTTTGAAAACTTTACAAGCTCTAATTTTAACACCAGCAATTAAGCATTCAGGCTGAAAGTTTCCTTTCCAACTTAAGTTTATTACAGGGTGACACTGATTTTAATTTTCTCCATCTAATATCAGAATTCAAACCCATCTCTTTGTTTTATCCAGTATTTTTCTTGTTTTTTGACTGCGTAAAAATTAATTGATCCACTTTCTAAATTTGCCATGGAAGCTTTTGTGTCACCGTAATGTTTTAACCAGTTGTTAATTATGTTTGCTATTTATGGGATCTTGTCCGCTGTATTGCTTGCATAACTATGACTGCTCTTTGTTTGTTGGGGGGGGTGTCATCTCTTGAAGATGCATTCTTGCTCTAAAAATGTGTAAACTTCTTAACTTGCTACCTACCATTGACTCAATTTATTTTTCAGAAATAGCCAAAACATTCTATAAGGCTTCCATTTTCATCTTTTATAATTTTATTGTCTCTGAAACTCATCTTTTGTGTAAGAGAGCCATCAGTCTGTAAAAGTGCTCCTGATTGGATAATGTTATGTTGCCCTGTAAGAAACAAATGCTGATGAGATTCTGGCAGCTGGGATTTACTGTTTACGTTGACCTAATTTTTGATGGCTTTATCAGGGTTGGGCACAATTGCTGTCATGTGAAATTGTGATTGTCTCCACTGATTTGCTTAAGAAGGCTGTGGGGTTTTGTCAATTTTCAGCATGAGATTCCACTTCAGAGTGCTTTCTGATTTGGACATGAAACTGATGTTACTTGGTGGCATGATGTGGAAGCTCCTCGTTCTTAACCTGTTTACGGTTTTAATGCGCTGGACCATGTCCACCTCCTTCAAGAACTCTACTCTGTAACTTGGTCATGTGCAACTGCTTGATTCCATTCTTGCCTATCAAATAGAGCCTTTGAGATGCCTGTTTTGGCTTTTTCTCCCGGTTCAGTATCATAAATTGGAGCCCCCCAAGGTTGCAAAATGGATGAATGTTTTTTCTACTTTGGGACAATTCAAAACTACATCCAGAAATACAAGATGATTACTAATAATGCAATAAGGGAGGATGGAGAAATTTCAGAATTTTCTATCACAGCAAATGATGGCAATAAGCAGCTGTTTTCTGTAGGAAACTACACTGGTATATAAGATCAAAAGCAAAATAAAAAGATGTTGAAAGGCTGTGTTCAAGTAAATGAAATAGGAGGGGATTTGTCTGGAGAATAAGTTGCGTGGATTGGCCAGTTTCTGTCTTCTATTTTGTATGTATGCAGGAATGCCCTTTGTGACTCAGGATACTGCCCAGTGAGATCAATTATAAATATGACCATGAAAAGGCCTTCTGTATAAGTTTCTTGCATTTAAAAAAAAAAATTAAAATGTGATAGTGATGGTGTGTTATGGCTCATTCAGTCCAAGTTGCTGTGGCAACATGCCTTGGAACAAATGTGGTGTACATTTTGTTGCATATTGTCTATGGCAGTGATATCTTTTCTGAGATAAGGGGACCAAAACTGCGCGCACTACTCAAGTACTGTGATTTGGCAGCATGAGGACCAGGGTTTCTTTGGGGTAAATATATTGGGTTGCAGGGATAGGGCCTAAGTGGGATTGTTGTCAAGTTCAGACTCGATGGGCCAAATGGCCTCCTTTTGCACTGTAGGGATTCTATGATTCCATAATTTATCCTTGTCCTTGTTCATCTACATGTTTTCCCTCTGATCTAATCTGAAAGTATATCAAGTTCCACATTTGCTGTTGACACTTCTTCAGACCGCCTCCATTATCTCTTGTTGTATCACACTACTTACCTGATATTCAGTTCTGGATGAGCAGAAATACCTTTTCAAACAAATGTTGGGAAACTCTGTTTACTATTCACTATTTCCATCTCTCTCTGCCACTGAACCATGTTGCAACGTTAATATTGTGTTTGACTGTGAGATGAGGTTCTGTTTCGTTATCAAGACTGCATGATTCCACTTCAGTAATATGATTTGATTCTGATAGGTGAGGATACTGAATTTGGACTTTCACATCTCTGCTTCTGTTACCTCTACTGTTCTCTTACCTGGCCTGTCAGAATCCACTACATGTAGATTTGTATTGATCCCAAAATCTGCTGTCAATATTCTAACTTGCACCAGGTCCTGTCTTAAGACATCTTTCTGTGGCTAGGCACCAGTTTTTAAAAAAACTTTATTAATAATATTTTTGCCCTGTTCCTTAAGGTTTTTCTAAAGTTGTATTATTTAAATGCATGTTTATCAAGGATTTCCTTTCCTCCCACATTGGTGCTTTAGTTTGTTGTTTGTGATATTTGGTGAAGAGTATGAATTAGAGATTGTGTTTATCTGGTCCTGATTCTAAAGAAATTATTCAATTTGAAGAAAAGAACAGGTGGGTTTTATAGCAGGAAGCAAGAAGGAAGTACTCCTTGGGTGAAAACTGTCTGGTGTAGCACCGATTGTTGCATTCATTGACTTTAGTTGGAACAGCTTTTGTTTTCATTGTAGATCATTTTAGTACTCCTGGATTAAGAGGGCAAAATTTTGCTTGTTGGATCAATGGAAGGTCTAGATTGTTTTACTGGGAAAAGAGGAGGCAATGAAAGCAGCTTGTGTGCTAATATTGAATAGACTGAGTCACCAACATTGCCAGAAAAGTGTTGAATGTTAGGCTGTAAACAGTTGTACTTTAAACTTCCATTTAGTTCCAAGATGAAAGGGAGCTGGGCTTGCCGGGAAAGCTCTTTTAATATTTTTAAAGTTCTAACCCATGTGATTCATGTTGTCATGAGGAAGGATGCAAAGAAAGCCATTGTAAAGATCAGGCTATAGGCTTTCCTGGAATATCATGAAATAGGCTTGCCAGGCTGTCTGGATTCAGGTGAGGGGGAGCAATTAGCTTTAAAACAAGCTTCATACTTCACGATGGAGGATGCAAATGGATGATCGTACTATGATTGAAAAACCGAAAGGAGATTGGAAGTGTTGCCTAACTTGGACTAGAAAGATATTGTCTGGGAAAAAACTAGATAATTCAATGATTGTTGTGTATCTGTAAAGTTTTCAGTTGGACTAAGAATGAGAAAGATGGGTATTCCATTCTGTTTGAAGTCTAAATTGTCAACAAAGGTAGTTTTTAATTAATTGTATTTTTAATCATTAGTTGCAGTGAATGTCTCAGTTCTTTTAAACTATTAACTGGAAGTTGGAATTTCCTTTTACAAGTTCTGTGCCTTTATGGGATCATAATAGTGCACCTCTTCATTAGGAGAGAATAATATGCTTTCTTAATCTGATGTCAAATTACAATATTATTGTGAAAAGCTTTGCTTGCAAGGTGTGATGACAAAATAATCAATGTCAGCCGTTACCATTGTGCAGGTGTCCTTTCATTGAATATGGTCAAGGCCCCATGCAATTTCATGGTCTGAGTGCCATCCATGCTTATATGCGTAAGAATCATTTTGCTGCGAGGAGCAGTGGGATATCCTGAGGATGTGAAAAGAGCTTTCTGAATCCACAGTGAATAGTCAATTATGCCACAAGTCTGGCATGGTACAAAAGCAGCTTAACTGCAGTGCCCTCATTGCAACCTTGGCTGAGATCAGCCAACACTGCACAGCAGAGACTGAACTAATGATTATAGGACATCTTTTGGCCAATGGGATGTGGAACAGGTGCAAAGTTAATTTTTTTTGTCCCCTCTGTCCCTCCTTGGAATTTTTTATTATTGAGACACCATCAGTTGTTAACCTTGTATTTTTCTAAAAGCTGACAGTGAAAATGCAAGAGTGGATTCAGGTCTGACAGATTTTAAGTAATGCAGTGTGACATTTTAAGTTATTGACTGGGTACTATAGATGGATCTTTTATATGAGGTATAGTGTCCATTATGGTACTTGATTTGCTAGGGTACAGCAGCTGCAATTGTCAGCATGTTGTGTATTGATTGACAATTTAGTTGCTTTTGCTATTTGGTAAAATTTGGAAATTATGTAATGAAAAGATCAGATTAATTCTCAATCAGGGATTCTTGAAACTAGAAGCAGGAGTAAGCCATTCAGTCCTTTGAGCCTGATCCATGATTCATTTTGATTATGGCTAATTAAATTCAATACAACACACCTCCACATCCCATCCCTTGATTCCTTTTAGCACCTAGAGCTATACCTAATTTCTTCTTGAAATCAGACAATGCTTTTGCTTCGACTACAGTCTGGTAGTGAAATCCACACATTCACCATCCTCCGAAGAAATTTCTCATCTCAATTCTAAAATGTTTACCCCTTATCCTAAAACTATGACCCCCTAGTTTGGAACCCCCCATTGTTGGGAACGTTTTTTTCTGAATCTACTGTCTAATCCTGTTAGAATTTTATAAGTTTCTATAAGATCACCTCTTTGTTTTCTAAACTCCAGTGATTATAATCCTAATCAATTTAGTTTCACCTCATGACAGATCTGCCATCCCTGCTCCTCTTTTATCCCCACTCTCTGCCTTCTGTCAATCTTCTATCCATTCTAGTCCCTTGCTTCTAACATGGACTATTATTTTACTCAGCAGTAGCATGCGTGGCATCTTGTTAAAGGCGTTCTGGAAATCTGTGTAGATAACATCCATTCACTCTCCTTTGTCTAACCTGCTTGATACCACCTCAAAGAATTCTAAACAGATTTGTTTAGAACCTCCCCTTGATAAAACCATGCTGACTTTGCCCTATTTTACTATGCACACACTCCAGAAATTCCTGTGACTCGGGAAATGGGAGAGAGGAACTCCAGGAAAATTACAATCACTAGGGAAGTTAAGTTTATATTAGTCACAAGTAAGGCTTACATTAAGCACTGCAACTGTGAAATGCCCCTAGTTGTCACACTCCAGCACCTGTTTGGGTCAGTACATCTAATCCACATATCTTTGAGACAATGGGTGGAAACCGGAGCACCCAGAGGAAACCAGTGCAAACACGGGGGGGGGTGGAAAAAGTGCAAACTCTGCACTGACCAGTGACTCGAGCCAGGAATCAAACCTGGATCCCTAGCGCTGTAAGGTAGCAGTGCTAACTTCTGGGCCACCACGCCACAACCAGAGCTGCAGTTAAATTTGAAAGATAAATTTTGTTTCTGATTATATCCAATTGTTTAGGGCTCTTCTTTCCTATTTCACATTACTACCAAACAAAAGTTTACAAACTGTAAACCACAGAAATTACTTGAATGGCTGTAAATTAGGAGAGGGGAGTGTGGGTGTCCTTGTGCATCAGCTGCTGAAGGTGGGCATGTAAGCGCAGCAAGCGGTAAAAAAGGCATATGGTATTTTGTTTTTCTTTGCAAGAAGGTTTGAGTAAAGGAGTGGGGATGTGTTGTCGCAGTTATACAGGACCCTTGGTGAGGCTGCACCTCAAGTAGTGTGCACAGTGTTGGTCTCATTTTCTGAGGAAGGATGCTTTTGCTGTTGAGGGAGTGAAGCAAATATTTACCAGACTGATCCTGGGAACGGCAGGACTGATCTGAGGAGAGAGTGACTAAATTAGGATTGTTTTTGCTGGAGTTCAGACGAACAGTAGAGACTTAAAAGTCTAACAGGACTACACAGCGTAGATACCAGGAAGATGGGTTTGTCCGGAACCAGCGGTCAGTCAGAGGATTCAGATATACCGTTTAGGATGGAGATGCGACTTTTTTTAACGTAAAAATCTGGTGAGCCTGTGGAATTCATTACTACAGGAAGCAGTTGATGTCAAAACATTAAATGTATTCAAAAGATGGTTGGATATAGCACTTGAGACAAGTGAGATCAAAATTATGGGGAGAAAGCAGGATTAGGCTATTCAGTTGAACAATCAGCCATGATTGTGATGAATGGTGGAGCAGGCTTGAAGGGCCAAATGGTGGCCTCCTCATTCTATTTTCTATGTATCTATGTTACCAGAAAGATTCACACCATATGATTGAAATTCAATGGATCACAAAGTGTCAAGTTGAATAAGTAGCAACTCACTGAATTGGTGGGAAACCTGGGGCTGCTAGTGTGCACAGAGCCTTTTGATCCAGAAAGGAAATGATTTGGGTTCGCCCTTTCTTTTCCCTTTAGCGATATTTTCTCCTGCAAAGATTCCTCCCCTGTAATAAGTGGGATTAACAGTAGTTCTTTCAAATGACTGACAACAGGGCAAGATATGTAGAATGGCTATACCAATTCTAGTTTGTTACAAGTAGGCTTACATTAACACTGCAATGAAGTTACTGTGAAAATCCCCTAATCACTACACTCTGGCACTTGTTTGGCTAGACTGAAAGAGAGTTTAGCATGGCCAGTGCACCCAAGCAACACATTTTTGGACTGTGGGAAGAAACTGGAGCACTCAGAGGAAATCCACACAGACCTGGAGAACGTGCAAGCTCCACACAAAGTGACCCGAGCTGGAAGTTGAACCCGGATCTCTGTTACAATGAGGCAGCAGTGCTAACCACCTGTAGTGGGAGGAAATAGTGAATATACAGAGGAAGGGACTGCTGTCTGAACCCAGTGTTTGTCTCTCATAGTTTCAGGTTGTACCATGCCCTGTGCAATTCTAGCATTCTTGGCTTGTGTTACTGATTTGTTTCATTTTTGATTTTTGCTGTTTTGCAATGTCATTTTTTTTTTAAAAGATGGTAATTAGGAAAGCTTTCTTGTTCAGTATTTGGTTTGAACTAGAGGAAGGGATGGGAAGGAAGTGTGGATCCTTTTAGGAGATCCTGTTAACCTGAAAAAACTGCAACTGGAAAAATGACCAGCCCCCTTTTTTTCTAAAAACTATCACAGGGCTGAGCAATAATCATTTAGACCAGCATACTTGGAATGTGAGAATAACTGAGCCAACCTGAGAAATGGGCTGATATTTCTTTGGCAGTCAAGTGCTTGAATAGTTTTTAACTCTTGCATGTTTATTTTGACATGCACTATGAACAGGCTTCCTGGAAAAGACTCTGCCTGGGACAAGGTATCCGAGGCTGGGTTCCCAAACCAGGCGCTGTTCTGTCTTCTCCCTGCCAGCCCTATAGTCTCTCCAAGGCTGGGCTCCAGTCCTTGTCGCTGCTCCTTCCAATCTGCACTTGCCAGCCCTCCAGTTTGAATACTGCACTCATTAAAACGTTCTGGCCACAGGTCATGGTGCACTTACATTGTTGGTGCAATAGCAGATTGGTTGAAAACTACTCCAGGGCATTGGTGAGACCACATCTGATGTAGCATGTATAGTATTGGCCTCTTTTTATTTAAGGAATGATGTAACTATGCTGGAAGCTGTTCTGAGAAGTTTCAAATTTATTTATTGGTGATAGTAAGACTTGTATTAACATCTCGTTGAAGTTCTAATCACCACATTCTGGCGCCTTTTCAGATCAATGACCTAACCAGCGTGTCTTTCAGACTGGGAGAAAACCCATGCAGACAGAGAACAGGCAAGCTCTACATACAGTGACCCAAGCCAGAAATTGAATCCAGGTACCTGACCTGATAATACTAGATTAATATCAGGAATGGGTAGGTTAAATTGTGTGGAGAGGTTCGACATGCATGTGCTGGACTTCAAAAGAGTAAGAAGTGCTTGGCAGTAAACACAAAGTCCTGAAAAACTTGGAAGGAAGAATGTGGAAAGGATTTTTTTTGACGGGAAATCTGGTGCCATGGGCAACTGTTTTTAAAAACGAGGCATTGCCCATTTAGGACACTGAGGAAGAACTTCTTTTGAGGGTCGGAATCTTTGGAACAGTTCTGCAAAAGGCAGTGGAAGCAGTATGCTTGATTTTTAAGGCAGTGGTAAGTAGATTCTTGACAAGATGAAAGGTTATCAGGGGAGGTAGGAATGTGGAATTGAGTTTGGAATCTACTCAGCTGTGATCTTAATGAATGGTGGTGCAGGCTTCAAGAAGCATGTATCTGGCCCCTTTAGTTGATGAAAATTTCAGTTGGAACTCCAGCAAGAATCTTTTGCTTATTTACAATGTTACACTTCTTAAAATACATGTATTGTTTTCCCAAATGGTACTTTGTGCTTTTACATGTATAGTCCTTTTTTTTAAACACAAAACTGCATTTGTATAATTTGCATTTACCCTATTCACTTTTTTAAACAAATACTGTAAGCAGCAATGGATGTGTTTTAATTTCAAGCTGGAAAACATTTTTTGATTTCAAATTTCAGGATTGTAGAGTTGTTTAGGAGGAAGAAATGGCTAAATATATTTTGATGTAAAGATGCCGGCGTTGGATTGGGGTGGTAAGAACTCAGTAAGAATTTAGCAACACCAATTTTTAATCCAACCGATTTATTTGATAGTAAAATTGTGAGCTTTCAACACTGTGTCTTCCTCAGGCAAATGCAGTGTTCTGGTCTGCAATAGCACACATCAGCACAGACAGTCAGAGATCACTGTTCTCCTGAAGGTTGGGTAGTTTGCTGCGAACAATGATCTGTTATCACTGATGACGATGAACATATTGCAGTGTTGAAAGCACGCAATTTTACTATCAAATAAATCGGTTGGATTAAAAATTGGTGTTGCTAAATTCTTACTAAATATATTTTACCAGAAATGCACTTAATGAATCAGCTCACTGGTGAGTTTGCGATCAGGTTTACTCATCAACATCCACTTCACAGTACGAATACCTGAGGAATGTCTTGTGACACGTGGATCAATCTATTGTGCCAGTATACCTTTGCTTCTGACATTTTCTTCATTGTTATTCGGACTGTTGCCTATCTCTTCACGTAAGAAGCCATGAAACTGCTTAAGGGCTAAATCTGTCAATAATCTTGTGTGCGAAATGTCCAAATTCCAATAAATTAAAATATCTATAGCTGTTTACATGAAACATGCAGTCTTGCAAAAAACTTAAACTGGTATACCATTTTTTAGAAAAAGTAGAAGTTAATAGGCACATTGTGCATACAATTGGTTAAATTTAGATTGACGGAATAGTTTTCCACATCTGTAACAGTTTAGACTGGCAAGAAATGAGATCATGATTTTGGTTCAGTAGAGGGTTTAAACAATATTTTCACATAATCTGTGCTAGTATCATGCAGAATAGAGGATTTTAAAATGCATGGTTTGCATTTTTGAAATTTATGGTTGGCTGTTTTAAATGGCTTTTAGTTATGAAATTTTGAAGAAAGGAAAAAAGCCTAATCATTCCTGTTGCAGCATGGCCTCAAAATATTGAAATAGGTTGGTGGTGGCACAAATATTTGCATGTATATTTGAAAAAATAGTACTGTGTCTGTGACAGATTGAAAGCTATAGCTTTCAATTTTAAAAAAAATCTCAATTATCGTCCTTTGCTTAAAGAGTCAGGTTTACAGCGTGGAAACAGGCTCTTCTGCCCAACTTGTCCATGCTGCCTGTTTTTTTTATAAAAAAAACCCCCTAAGCTAATCCCAATTTTCCGCATTTGACCCATATTCCTCTATACCCATTGTACCCATGTAACTATCTAAACGCTTTTTAAAAGATAAAATTGTACCTCTAGCAGCTTGTTCCAGACACTCACCACCTTCTGAAAAAATTGCCCTCTGGACACTTGAGTATCTCCCCTCACCTTAAAGCTATGCCTTCTAGTTTTAGACTCCCCTACCTTTGGCAGAAGATATTGACTACGTGGCTGATCTATGCCCCTCATTTTATAGACCTCTCTATAAGGTCACTCCTCAGCCTTCTACACTCCAGAGAAAAAGTCTGTCTATCCAGCCTCTCCTTGTAACTCAATCCATCAAGCCCTAGTAGCATCCTAGTAAATCTTTTCTGCAGTCTTTCTAGTTTAATAATATCCTTTCTATAATAGGATGACCAGAATTGCACACAGTATTCCAAGTGTGGCCTTACCAATGTCTTGTACACCTTCAAGATGTCCCAACTCCTGCATTCAGTGTTCTGACCGATGAAACCAAGCATGCCAAATGCCGCCTTCACCACTCCGTCCACCTGTAACTCCACGTTCAAGGAGCTATGAACATGTACCCCTAGATCTCTTTGTTCTGTATCTCTCCCCAACAGCCTACCATTAACTGAGCAAGTCTTGTCCTGGTTCAGTTTACCAAAATGCATCACCTTGCATTTGTTTAAATTAAACTCGATCTGCCATTCGTCAGCCCACTAGTCCAATTGATCAAGATCCTGTTGCAGTTGGAGATAACTTTCTTCACTGTCATTGCTGGCTCCTTGCTTAGTTATGATTGATAGACATCTCCACTGGCCATAAGGTAAAACTGGTACCCATGGAAAATGACCTTGGCAAGTTCAATGTTTAATTTATGGACGGCTTCAGGAGACGGACACTTCCAATCTTGCTTTTAAGTTGGTCAAAAGTGTTTTTTGGCTGGAAAATTCAGTGTTAGAATTCTTGGCCTCCAACTGTGTACATGTATATTTCCATCACAACAAAAGTTTGAGTAGTTAGACTTTTTGTTTTTGAACATTGAAATCAGTTTGGTTGTGGATATTGGGGATTCTTGCAGCATTGCAAGAAGTAGTTCAAGCGAAATGTTGATTAATTTGTACTGGGATATTATTAGCGCTGCAAACTATCCCTACAAAAGAAAATTCAGTCTTACGTCTACGACTATCTCATGTAGAGCCCTTCAAAAATATCAGTTGAGGTATTTATTAACGTCACAAGTAGGCTTACATTAATACTGCAATGAAGTTAGTGTGAAAAACAGCAAAAATGTAAGTGCACAGCAAAGTGAAAAAAGTTCTATCTTTTCTATGTTCTGTTTTTAAAATTGGGAAATAAAATCCAAGAGAAAAGTAGCTTTCTTAAAAAAAATTGGTGAAAGTGAAGTGTATTCTTGGCCCAATGCTGTCCAAAATTAATCTTGGTCACTGCGTTAATTTTGAAGAGCCAAATTTTCATGAACATCTAGAGAATTAGTCAAATTTAACAGAAGTATGAAAAGAATTCTCAGTTAATTATTTTGGTACTTGTATTTTCAAGTGCATATTCTTGGCAGGTTAATGTCATCTGGGCAAATGTCCATCAGTCAGATTGAAAAGCGAATGTGTTCTCTAAATTTGGCGTTGTAATCCTTTTGATTATCCTTCAACATCTGGCTTGATGAGGAAGTGGTTAGTATTGGACTATTCCCATTAGTCCAAATTCTAATTTTATTCTATACTCCTGTGTTGACCACATGAACAGTACCAGAGAAACCATGGGCCCAGTTATGACAAAGTTATGAGAAATAGGCAATTTTTAGTTCTCTAAGTTATGTAAACTAATTGCATCAATTGTTTCATTATGTGCAGGTAAATGGCATGATTTGATTTATTATTGTCACATCTATTAGTATAGAATGAAAAATATCATTTTTTTGCATGCTATACAGCCAAAGCATACCGTTCATAGAGAAGGCCAGAGTGCAGAATGTAATATTACAGTTATAGGATGCAGAGAAAGATTAATTTAATGCAAGGTAGGTGCATTGAGAAGTTTGGCAGCAGGGATAAAGCTTTCTTGAGTCAGTTGGTATGTGACCTCAGGTTTTTGTATCTTTTCCCGACAGAAGAAGATAGAAGAGAGAATGTCCGGCATGCATGAATCTTTAATTACGTTGGCAGTTTTTTGAGGTAGAGGCATGTTTCGACAGAGTCAGTGGATGAGAGGCAGGTTTGTGTGATGGACTGGGCTTCATTAATGACCCTTTTGTAGCTTCTTGCGGTCTTGGGCAGACCAGATGCCGTACCAAGCTGTGATACCCCATGGAAAAGCATTCTTTGATTGTATCTGTAAAAGTTGATGGGAGACATTGCAAACATGCCAAAATTTCCTTAATCTTCTCAAAGTAGAGGGGGGAAAGGAGGGAAGGAAGGTAGGTAGTAGTACCAGTACCAGGACAGGTGGTGGTTGATCTAGGCACCTATGAACTTAATGGCCTCAACCATTTCTATTTCAGAGGCATGTTCTCCACTGCACTTCCTAAAGTCGATGACTATTTCCTTTGTTTTGTTGACATTGAAGGAAAGATTATTGTCATTGCACCAGATTCTCTACCTCATTCCTGCACTCCATCTCGTTATTGTTTGAATTCAGACCCGCTTAGGTGGTGTCATCGGCAAACTTGAAAATCGAGTTGGAGGGGAATTTGACCATGCAGTCGTAGGTGTATAAGGAATATGTATAGTAAGGGGTGGAAGGCACAGCCTTGTGGGCCACCAGTGTTGAGAATGATCACGGGGAGGTGTTGTTGCCTGTCCTTACTGATCGCTGTTTGTGTTAGGAAGTTCAGGGTCCAGTCACAGAGGGAGGCCCAGGCCACAGTTTTGAGATGAGTTTTGTAGAAATAATGTTGAAGGCTGAGTATTAGTGTCTTTGTTATCTAGGTGTTCCAGGGTTGAATGCAGGGCCAGGGAGATGGTGTCTATTGTGGACCTGTTACAATGGTGGGCAAACTATAGTGGATTCAGGCAGTCTGAGAGGCTGGAATTGATTTGTGCCATGACTAATCCTTTGAAGCACTTCATAATGACGGATGTCAGAGCCACTGAACAATAGTTAAGGCATGCTGTTTGGCTTTTCTTTGGTACTGGGATGATGGCCATCGTCTTGAATTGTGATGTCAGTTGGTAAATATAGTAGCACTTATTGAGATTGCTGAGTTGAGAGATGTATGCTTGTAATGTTTTGCTCGACAAGTAAATTTAAGAATGAGTAAAGATTGGCCCTAGTATCATCATTCACTAAGTTGCTTTCTGGGATAGAATAAATTATCTGTAGTTGATTGCTCAGTCAGGTTGCATCACCCAAGTAGCATTTTATTAAGATATCACTGAAGGTAATACTGTGGACCACATCCAGCTTAGTTGATCTTCAAATGAGACACCTCTGCAGGCTCCCAATCTTTGATCCTGCCAGATGTTTAATCTCAATGACTAGCTAAAAACATGTCTGAATTTTTCTGTTTTGCATGCTCTCAGTATCCCATGGCAAAACTGGCAGTAACCTGTAATGCCTGGGCCCGAATTACTGACGTGCAGCTGACTCCTATAGTACTGTAATATAAATGCATCGCTCAAAAGCTTGAGCATATTGATACAATACCATACAAACCAGAAGAACTAGGTTGATCTGGGAGGGGGATAAAGCAGATAAATGTTAGATAAGAACCATGTTGGCCACCTTCACTGTGATGCTTTTGAGGTAAGTAGTCTGCCAGTAACTGCACGTGTGGATTAGCAGTATGCATAACAGTTATATTGTCATGCACCATCAGGAGTTGGTTTAATCTCATTCATTTTCTCCCAACGTATCCACTAAGTTCTTATCTCCATGGCTTAAGTTTGGGTTCCCTGTGCTACTAGTACTTTGTCCTCTGACTCAAATACAGTTTTTACTTTTTTGAGGTGTAGTGTGATGATACTGTGCTGTTACTATGTTTAAGGGGACAGGCAGTCTGTACGTCTGGTGGGGAAGCTGGATAATTATTCACTTTAGTCTTGTATTATTTATTTAGGTGAGAACTAATAGACTCTTGCTTACAAAATAAAATGTGTTCTGAGTGTTTTGATTTGAAGGAATGCAAGGTGAGTTGAAGTATGCACGGTTATATGATTTTGTGGTTAATGGGAGGAGCTAGATTTGTAGCTATGATGCCATGATTTTGTGCTAGTTTAGTTTCAGCTTTCTAATTAGAGTTGTCTAAAAACGACTGCAAGCTGCTCTGAAAAGCAAAATTTCAAGTTTCAAGGCTGTTAACACAACTTACAAGTATGTCTGGATTTGCTAATTGTTTAAAGGGCATTTGAGTAAGGAATGTTGCTCATTTGGAACTGAAATAGTGATATTAGAAATTAGAAACATAGAAGAACTACAAGCACAATACAGGCCCTTTTGGCCCATAAAGTTGTGCCAAACATGTCCCTACCTTAGAGATTAATAGGCTTACCTATAACTCTCTATCTTACTAAGTTCCATGTACTTATCTAAAAGTCTCTTAAAAGACTCTACTGAATCTGCCTCCACCACCATTACTGGCAGCCCATTCCATGCACCCACCACTCTGAGTGAAAAACATACCTCTGACATCTCCACTGTACCTACTCCCCAGCATCTTAAACTTGTGTCCTCTTGTGACAACCATTTCAGCCCTGGGAAAAAGCCTCTGACTATCTACTCGATCAATACCTCTCACATCTTATACACCTCTATCAGGTCACCCCTCATCCTTTGTCTCTTCAAGGAGAAAAGACCAAGCTCATTCAGCCTATCTGAATAAAGCATGCTTCCCAATCCAGGCAACATCCTTGTAAATCTCCTGTGCACCCTTTCTATGGCTTCCACATCCTTCCTGTTATGAGGTGACCAGAACGGAGCACAGTACTGTCAGTGGGATCTGACCAAGGTCTTGTATAGCTGCAACATTCTCTCTCAACTCCTAAACTCAATTCCTCAATTGATAAAGACCAGTACGCCATATGCCTTAACCACAGCTTCAACCTGCACAAGAAATTAGTTGTTTCCTTTCATTTTTAACTATTGTTTAGCTGTTAAGTTAAGCTGCTCATTTTGTCAAGAGTTGTATTTTAAACTGTGTTGTGAATAAAACTCGTTTTGATAAAGGATTTCTAGATGATTTTCACAGTAACTTCATTGTGTTAATGTAAGCCTACTTGTGACACTAATAAGTAAACTAAACTAATTTGTCAGTAGAATTACTTGTGAAATGAAGCATCCCATCGTCACATTGATGTCAAAATAGAAAAATTGTTGGAGTCTAGTCTGACTTCATGGTGTACCTTGATTCAGATCCATGACCTAACAGTACTGAACTGAAAATTTATACCTAATTAACAGTTCTGTCCATGTCACTGGTCAACTCACATCCCATGAATTCTTTTTTAACAATTTGAAAGATGTTCCTCATTGCTAATTAAGTGGTCTCACACTTCATGCTTGCAACCTTCTCTGGCTTCGCAATCCTCAGCTATCTGTGCTCCTCCAAAGTTGACATCTTGTGCATCCCCAGTATTAATTTGCTCCACCATTGGCCATGCTTTCAGTTATCTCAGCCTTGAACACTGTATCCTTACTACACCTCTGCCTCTCTACTTTAGTTTCTTCCTTTTAAACCACTTCTTAGTACCAACACTTTGACACAGTCCCTAGTCATCTTCGCTGATATCTTCTTAAGTGACTTAGTGTCATTGTTTTATAACGCTCCTGTCAAGTGCCTTGGTATGTTTCATTGCATTTAGGTGCTATATACATATAAGTTGTTTTGTCTATTGCCCATCTCTAAATGAAGAATAGTCTGATCACTTATCAGTTCTCAATTGACTCTTACATTCTTACGTTTTTATGTATTTTATGGACCAGTAGGCTAAGCTTTTTGGAGTATGCTTCCATCATGGAGACCTGAATGTCATAGAATTTGACTTGCTTTCTAAAGGGGCAGCCAGTATTTGCTATAATGCATTTGTTTTATGGGATGTGTTTGTTTATTTGTAATGTGAATAAGATGTTTTAAATGGCAACCATACATTGCATTGAGAGATTTCAAGTCAGCTTTTGGTTGAAGGTTGTTTGATTGTTGGCTTATAGCTCCAGCTTATTTTGTTCCAAATTCTGTTTCTTAAGGTGGCCCTTCCATTACAGTTGTCATATTTTTTATGCGAGTCAAATTCTCATTAGCGTAAGGTACCATATGATAGTGTGTACAAACCTCGTCTCCCAGCTTTGAGACCTAATAAATTGGATTTGATGTAAGATATCTGATTCATATTCTACTTCAACTTGTAGTTATGATCAAATATCTCCTCTAATGCATCTATCATGATGAGTAAAAACTTTATAGAACAAATGCTGACCATATTGTTGTTTTAAGTTGCAAAGCTCACTGTTAAATTGTTGGTTACTTTGGATCATTTAATTTGTACGTTGAGAAGTAGCAATGCTGAAACAGAAATGGAACAATTGAAGGGATTACATTTTGCTGATCCCAGTATAGAGCAAGAGGATCATCCCTTCACATTCTATTTGTGATGTATAATGATTGGAATTTGCATACTATGCCAATTTTTTATTTTGCAATATTATATTACAATTTCAAGAAAATAACCTATGGATATGGAACAAAAGTAGTTTTCCTATATATTACAAAATAAGAAATTACATTTATATAATGCATGATTGCATGCCAATTGTTTTGGGTGTTTACAATTGGCACTGAACTCTTCTGATTGTGCTTTGGGCTTTTTCACCAAAAGACCCAGATAGAAACTTGGTTTAATGTCTCATCCAAAAGACAACACTGCAGTGTCAGCTGGATCATACATTCCAACCCAGGAACCAGGGACCTAAATCTGCAACCTCTCTGCTTCAAATGAAATTGTGCTATAGTTGAAGCAAACTAACACTATGATAAGCTTAGGAAGTTAACTTGTTAGCTTGCGCCCTTAGATTTATCTATATATGATTTTGTTTTGCCTGTTTGCCACATTTTCCCCAGAATGGTAGTGATTGTGAACAAGTGAATTAGAACTATTCCAGATGAATCGTGAATAAAGTACTGAAATACGCAAACACCAAAATAGGTTTACTTTTACAGAGCGTTTGATTTTTTTTTCAATTAATTACTTATGCTTCACCCCTGGGCAAAAATGCGGTGGTGGTTCAGGTTGCTGGTGACTCTGAATTCTTTTTGTCATTGGCTATTGTAGTGGAAAGTTCACCAATGTAACTACAGTTCATTTTTAGTTATTGGATGTTGTGTAATCAGTAAAAAAGTGACTTCTGTCCTTGAAATTGGTGCTTGACGGATTGTGAGAAACAGCATGTTGGTGCACCACTTGGTTTTGATGAGTTTCCTGTCCCTGGCTCCAATTCAGTCTAGCATGAAAAAGAAAAATGTCTCTGCCTGCGAGTGTTCCAAGAAATGAAGTTGGGTAGTTTCAATCCATTTCCTCTTGGACGTGAATCCAGAACACATCAGCATTTTTGTAAAGGTCACAATAATGCTTTGTTTTATGTTCATGAGACTTGAGCTGGAGTTGTGGTACAATCGTATTGAATTTTATTCAGTTTCCAACATTACGTACTGGTATCACTTTGCTTTTTTAATGCCTACAACTTTCACAATTTTTCTATAACTCCTGTCAGAGGCAGGGCTGAGAGAGTGAGTGTCAGTTCCTTACATGGATTGGTTGCAATATGCTACAATAGGACGTTTCCACTGGGGTTATTCCTTGTTGATTTTCCCTCCCCCCACAATGATTGGGATTTGCCATGTTTCCCCATCTCTCTCGCACGCACGCATGATGAGTTCCTCTTCTGATTAATGTGTAAAACTGCTTGCATCAAAAACCATCTATTCCTATATGTGTAAAGTTGAGGGAACGTGGCATAATAAGGTTGATAAGAGCATGGCATTTGAAATCTAGCTTGAAGAACTTTTTATACGGTAGTTTAATATATATAAAGAACAAAGAACAAAACAGCATGGGAAACAGGCCGTTTGGCCCAACGAGCCTGCAACGCCACCTTGATGTTCTCACTTCTATCCGTGATCCCTGTCTATGTTTATAGATCTATGGATTGAAACCAAATTTGAGACAATTTAGGGAGAATTTGTTCTGCCAATCAGCACATCTTTGGGATGTGGGAGGAAATCGGAGCACCTGGAGAAAACCCATGCAAGCATGGAGAGAATGTGCAAACTCCCACAGACACAGGCCCAAATCCATGTATCTGCACAGCACAGCGATAGTCACTGAGCTGTCGTGTTGCCCATCAAAGGGTCAACACGTACACTAACAACGTGAATCACTAGGATACTCTCAAAAAATCCAAGAGCAGCCCCCTCACGACCCATTGCGTGTATGCTGCTTGTTAGACAACAAGGTGGGCCAAAGTACCTGTAGGATGAAAACAAATACATCAATATCATCGACTGTTTACATACTTCCCAGGGACTCCCAAGGCTCATGATCCCATTCCCATTCTATTCATGTGCCCATCTAAGTATTTCTTAAATAGCTTCAGAGTGCCTGCCTCTACCACTTGGCAGCACATTCTATACCTCCACCACCCTCTAATGTCTGATTCGCTCTGGTATTTTCTGGTTTAATTGGGAATTAGTTTACTGTTTCCAAAATGGTTAAACCACTTCATTAAAATGTTATGTTTAAGGTTATGATATGGGGCACTCAACACAGGCTGTTCGTTACACTTTCTGAATACAGCTTAAGATAAGTTCTGAAGGTGTTAAATTAGTGGCTAGATACTGGACATTTGGAAGCGGTCATTCAAAATGCACTAAATTTTGTATTAAGATATATATCCTTTATATAAAATGTTTGCATGTTATCTTTCAGAGGCATTTTGACTGTTCATCAGCAGAGATTATGCCACAGATGTTTAGTGAGGCTCCTGCATCATGTAATTTGTACATTAAAAGTTGATGTATGAAACCAATGGTCAGATAATGGAATTTTGGAACCAAGCTTTCAAAGCAAATGGTGTTTGGTATTTTCAAGAGTTTGTTTTAACTTCATTCATTTGTGTCACAAGTAGGCTTACATTAACTTCATTACAGTGTTATTATGAAAATCCAACCACCATGCTTTGGTGCCTATTCGGGTACACTGAAGGAGAATTTAGCATGTCTTTTGGATTGTGAGGGGAAAAAAAACAAGAGGAAACTCGTGCAGAACTGGGAGAACTTATAGACGTCGCAAAAACTTACACAAGCTAGGAGTCAAACCTGGTCCCTAATGCTGAGGCAGTAGAACAAACCACAGTTGCTGTTGTAGAAATATTAATAAATAACATGATATTGTGAAACTCATCTGCTTTGAGATGAGAAATACTTAAGTTTGTATGGTAGCCTTCGTGATCACTAGACATCTCGAACGTACTTCATTGACAATCAATGAAGTACTTTACTGTTGTAACATTGAGGATGTGGCAGTGAATTTGTGCACAGCAAACTCCGATGAACAAATGTTGTGATGACTAGGTAATATTTGATTTATTTTGCCAAATGAGGGACAAATATTGGCCAGCTCTTCCTTACCCTCACCTGAAAGGAAACATGGAATGGGATTTTCCAGCTACGCTTGCCCTGATACCAACGCACCTTTGCATGGTCCATGTTCCACCCACAGAGTCCCATGGTGGGCAGAATGGGAAAATTCCACCCAGAATCTTGTTTCGTATCTTACCCAAAATACAGCACCTTCAACAGTGCAATATTTTTCGGTATTGCACAGGAGAGTCCATCTAAATCTTTGTGCGTGAGTTCAGGAGTGAAACTTGAACACGCAACTTTTTGACTCAAGGCTAGTGTTGCCAACTGAACTGCAGTTGACAGCAAAAAGTTCCAAACAATTTTTATATTTTGGATCAAAAATAATATGGAATGCTTATTACAGAAATATTTGGTTTAATCAGAATTTCTGAAGAAACAAATGAAATTGTCTTGACATGCTATAAAGAATTGATGTGCTTGATTATCTGTATTCTGAGCTGCTGCTGCTCCCTATGGATTTTGTTGAGCTGTCTGTATGTAATGCTGGTGACTGAAGGTATGCTGTATGGAAAGCAGCTATGTTTGTCAAAAGATGCAATATACTGTTGTATTTCTGAGTGTTAATGACTTCACTCTGTCTGTCCTTTTTCACAGTAAGAGAATATCTGATTTAATGGACATTAATCAGAAAAAAGAGTTGAGTTAAGTTGCTCCAATTATTGTTGGAGCTTGAGCCAATTGTTATGTAATTCTAAATACAAGTTGGCACTATATTTTAATGCTGTTATGAGGGGAAATAGTGGTTTTTTTGGTTTCCAGTTAACTATCAGTTGGGAAATTGCAAGTTTTTTGAAAATATTTTAAAATTAATAATTCCCCTTCTCCATTGGTCATTGTACTGGGGCAGACTATAGTTTGCATACAGCAGCTCTTCAGAGCACTTTGGAAATCCCCACCACTCAGTAGTAAGTGATTGAAAAACATAGAAGTAAGCAGTTCATTGCTGCACAATTAAATGTGACACTTTGATTTATTATTGACTATACAGTGAAAAGTATTATTTCTTGTGTGCTGTACAGAAAGCATACCATATACAGGGTAGGAAAAGAGAGCGTGTAGAATATAGTGTTAGTTGTAGCTAGGGAAGAGAAAGATGAGCTTAAAATAAGGTAGGGCCATTCAAAAGTCTGAAGGCAGCAGCAGGGAAAGAGCTATTCTTGAGTGGGGGGTATGTGTCCTCAGCTTTGTATCTTTTTCCTGACAGAAGAAAGTGGAAGAGAGTACATCTGAGGTGTGTGAGGTCCTTGATTACGCTAGCTGCTTTTCCCAGGCAGCAGGAAATGCAGACCGATCGGAGGCTGGTTTGTATGATGCACTGGGCTTTCATGACCCTTGGTATGGCTCCTGCTCTGTTCAAGAATACAGGAAACTACAAAGCTGTGATGCAACTGGAAAGAATGCTTTCTGTGGTGCATTTATGAAAGTTGTAGTGGATGTTCCAAATTTCCTTAGTCTCCTGAGAAAGTAGAAGCGTTGGTAGACTTTCTTAACTAGACCGTCTGCAAGGAGGGATTAGGACAGATTGTTGTGATCGGGACACTCAGAAATCTGAAGCTGTCTACTATTTCTACTTCATCCCCATTGACGTGGATAGGGGAATGTTCTTTACTAATCTTCTTGAAGACAATGACTTTGATTTGTTGACATTGTAGGAGAGAGGTTGTTGTTGTCGTCGTCACACCAGGTTCTCTATACTTTGTTTCGTTGTTTGAGATCTGACCCACAATGGTGGTGTCATCAGCAAACTTGAAAATCCAGTTGAAGGGGAATTTGGCCACAGTCATGGGTGTGTAAGGAGTATAGACAGGGGCTAAGAGCTAAGCCCTGTGGGGCACAAGTGTTGAGGATGATCATGGAGGAGGTGTTATTGCCTATCTTTACTGACTGCAGTCTGTGGATTAGAAAGTTTAGAATCCAGTTGCAGACAGAAGAGCTGAACCCCAGCCCACTAAGTGGTCAACGTTACTTCCACCCAAGTAGTGCATAGGAAAGTTCTGGATGCGCTGTTGAAAATCAATGCGTTCTGACTTTTTGCATTAATTCCATGATTTGGATAACTGGTCATATAAAATTTGGTTCGCTTCTTTGTTAGCGGTCAGTATATATTTGGAGATGAGGGGATGTGGTGTTAGCTTTTGTTAAGTAGGTAGCATTCTCTCCTTTTATTCCAATTCAATCCAATCAAATCCAATTCGAAGTCTCAAGTTGAGACGTTCCTGATCCAAGCTGACAAGACAGGACTCTCACTTCCTGTCTTGGGCTTGATGTATATGATCCAAACTGGAATAGGCATTGCTCCTCTTCCAAGACTTGATCTCATTTGCATCTTAGCCAAAGGCTGAGATGCTGCTTTTAAAAATTGCTTCAAATGAGGTAACCTAATGACTTCAACCAAGTACAGCGTGTTGATATTACACTTGATATTAGCCAAAGTTGCAAAATTTTGGGTTGAAGTCTCATTCTCAGCTGATAGTGTGGCATTCCTTCTGCACTGAAATGGACTGTCTTTTAAGACTGTAAAACATAGAAACAGGAAGGAGTAGGTCATTCAGCCCATCGAGTCTATCCATTCATTCAATGAGATCATGACTGATCTGATGTGACAATCCTCAACTCCACTTTCCTACCTTACCTTCACAACCCTTTATTCCCTGATGATTAAAAATCTGTATGTCTGTCTTGAATCTACTTAACAATGCAACTTGCACAGCCCTCTGCAGTAGAGAATTCCACAGATTAATTATCCTTATGAGAAGAAATTCCTCCTCATCTATGTTTTATGGATGAGCTCTTACTTGAGATTATAACCCCAGCCCAGTTGGATGAGGCTCCGTCTCTTTGAGAGAGTTATTGTGTATCCTTGTTATTACATCGCCATTTGTGAGAACTTGTTGTGCACAAGTGGGAAACTGTGTTTCCTTTGTTACAACACTGACTGCACTTGAAATGCTTGGAGTTTATGAAATGTTATATGTAATTGCAAATCTTTTTATAAGGGGTTGAGCAGACAGATGTAATGGATGGTTTTCTCTTTAAGGAAGAAACCTTTTTTGCTCCCCACTTCCCTCCCATCTCCACTTGCTGATAGCTACTGGTGACCTTGGAATATGTTTGGTAATTAAACAAGGACCTTGTGTCTTTAAACTGGGATGAAAATAAGACACTGAACCTTTAAATTGTTGTTTGTTCAAGCATGACAATTATGCAGCCAGTTCCAAGTAGAAAAGGACTTGAATTAATAGTGTCGGAACATATAATTAATTAAAGATCAAAATATAGAAGGAAGCCATTGGCCCATCAAGTCTGCACTGGCTTTCCAAGAGCAATTTGGCTAGACCCACTTCCAAACCCTTCCCCCATAGACATGGAATTTTTCTCTAATTCCTCTTTCCAATGCCACAATTCCTTACAGTTCATAATGCTTACTAGGGCAGCATGGCGACACAGTGGTTAGTACTGCTCCCTTACAGCGACAAAGACCTGGATTCAACTCCTAGTCACTGTCTGTGCGTGTGCACGTTCTCCCTTGTTCTGCATAGGTTTTCTCTGGGTGCACCAGTTCCCTCCATAGTCCAAAAGATATGCTGGCTAGATGCATTGACAATGCTAAATTGTCCCTCTGTGTGCCAGAACAGGAACTTGTGTGTGGTGACCAGGTGATTTTCATAGTAACTTCGTTGCAGTGTTACTGTAAGCCTTTTAACTTTTTAAAAGAAGTTTATTTATTAGTGTCACAAGTAACCTTATATTAACACTGCAATGAAGTTACTGTGAAGTTAACCAGGCCTAGGTCATTGACATGGATTAAGGACACAGTGGGCCCTCGCATCAGCTTCTGTCGAATACCACTGTAAACGTTTCTCCAATCTGGAAAAATTAGTTTACATTATTTTCTGGCTCAAACCACTCAGTTGATTTCATGTACATAATGTTTGTCCCTTTTACACATGCATTTCAACTTGATTGAGTTGCACAGAATCAAATGCCTTTTGGAAATCTATTTACACCACATTAGTTGCATTACCCTATTAACCATTTCCATTACTTCCTCCAAAGACTTGATCAAATAAACTAAATAGAATTTTGTCTTTAACTTATTCCCCCTCCCCCCCAAAAAAAATAGTTTAAGGACGAAAGGGTAAAGGGGATCCAGAGGGCTGGGGTGCAGGACTCTCTCAGCCTTGGCAATTGTCCAATAAGTTTGAGATTTTTCAGCTTGTTTGGATGAGTGGGACTGAAGATAGATGACCAAACTGACCATGGAGCCAGAAGTCATTCAAATGGGGGGGAGCAAAAAGGTATGTAGAGAAGTGTGAGGTAATGCATTTGGAAAGAGCAAACTAAACCAGGAATACTCAAAGGACAAGATATTATGGCATGGGGGGAGAGAAGAGGAGAAAAGATTGAGGAAGTGCAGCCTTGGAGTCCATGCCCAAAGGACTCTGAAGGTTGCAAGACAGTTGGTAAAAAGTATATGGGATACTTAATTGGATCAGGCATTAAATGCAAAAGTGGAGTATCATGATGCAACTATATAAAAAGCAATATATAATATAGTTGGCTTGGCCTTCAGAGTGAGAGGATTTGAGTACAGGAGCAAGGATGTGTTTCTGCACTTGGGGCCTTTGTGAGGTTGTACCTTCAATATTGTATGCATTTGTAGCTCTTGCAATAAAGGGAGTGCAGAGAAGGTTTACCAGACCAATTCCTGTTATGGCGGAACGGAAGTACGAGAATTTGAGTTGGGATTATATTCGCTGGAGTTTAGAAGAATGAGGAGGGGATCACATAGAAACATATAATATGTAATAGGACTAGACAGAATAGATGTAGGAAGGATGTTGCTGGTGGCAGGAAACTCCAGAACTAGGGATTTCAGTCTTAAGGGGACAAACCATTTAGGACTGAAATTGGGAGAAATTTCTTCACCCCGAGAATGATGAGCTTGTTGAATTGGAGAGAGTACTGAGAACATTTACAATAATGTTGCCAGGGCTTTAAAACTACAGTTGATGAAAGATTGGATGGATTGTTTACCTTGGGACAAAAGAGGCTGAGGGATGACCTAATTGGCACACTTGCAATTGCAAAACCCCTTCCCAGCTGTAAAATAAGCCAACCCCCTTATTTGACCCGATGTTGAGTTTGCTGTGGGGTTATTAATTGAGGATTGGACTCCAAACTGAAGGTTGGGGAAAATGTGCCACACTTAAAAGAAGAAAGGAAAATCAGAAATCAAAACATCTTTTACTGTTCTGAACTGTTAGTGAGAAGCAGAAATCTGCTCTTTAAGTTAATCCCCTTTATGTCCATAACAATCTGAAGTGCTTAATCTGCAAGGCTATGGACTAGGAGCTGGAAAGTAGGATTAAAATGAGCAGCTAATTTTTAAAAATCCCTTGGCAGGCACCATGTGCTCAGTGCCATCTTTCTATGTCATAAACTTTCTATGGTTCGAATTTTGAATATAAATCATAGAAACTCAACATACAGAGAGGCCATTTGACCCATTGTGTCTGCACTGGCCACAATCCCACCCAGGTCCCATTCCCATATCTCTACGTATTTTACCCGCTAATCCTCCTAACTGATGTACCTCAGGACATGAAGGAGCAATTTTAGCATGGCCAATCAACCTAATCCGCACCTGGAGAAAACCCACACAGCCACAGTCAGTGACCCAAGCCAGGAATTGAATCCAGGTCTCTGAGCTGTAAAGCAGCAGTGCTAACCACTGTGCTACCGTGCTGCCCTAAATCTTGCTGATCATATCCTCATCTTACCCAGATGACCCTGAAAGGATGGAGTGTAAAATGTTTAATTAGAAAGCAGGTAAGCCATATATAATCTCATGCTGCTTCTGAAATGGAATTCCAGTGACAGAAGATGTAGTGTGTTTCCCTTTTGAAGCGAATGTCTCTATAACTTGAGTGCTTAATCTTTCTGCATCCTCAAGTTCAATAGAGAAAAGTTAATTTAAATAGACGTGTCACAACTTCTAAAATTCTTGAGGATGTGGCCACATTCTTCATCTGGGGAATTGATTTGTCCCCTTCCAAATTCTCATGGCTTGAAATAAACTCATTGTGCACTTGGTTTCCCCTGTGAGTTCTGTTTATTTGGTTACAATTTTAGTCATTGCCTGAACCTGCCTTTCAGCACTGTCCTGGTTTGTGTGGTGGAGACATGAAGCTCCTGAGACAGTGGGGAGGTGTACAGAAAAGGTTTCATACCTTGTCATGTCTGAGTACTTGTTGGGGAAAGTGTCATGCTCAATGTGAATGTAGGATTTTTGTCAAGTATTGGATGTTTATAACTCTTGTGGAACTTGTGTTAATAGCCCTTTAAGTAAAATTTTACCCTTGATCTGCCAAACAGCAAGCCCATTATGTTATTGAAGTTAATGTTGTGCCAAATGGTTAAATGTGACCAATAGAGATGAGTGCTTTTTGTGACTTACCCTGAGCTGAGAAGAGTTCATTTCACTTTTTGTTGGACTTAAAGCATTACACTGCAGATTCATTGAGAAGCGTATGTTCTGTCTTTTAGCCGTCCAGTTTTCAATCCTTCTAATTTAAACCAGGATGACCTGATTTGCCATCTATTTTATGGCTATGGCTGCTTTTTTTAAAGTCTGCTCATTTGAGAGGATTGTGTTGCACACAATGCAGATAAAAGATACTTGATGCAAAATTGCTTTATTGATGAAAAATTAAACAGATTACAATATGGCATTTATTCTATGAATTTGACCTTCATTTCACCCCATTTTAAATTTGTTTTGATAGTTACCTTAATGGATTAATCAGCTGAATATATAAACTTGTGCAGGTGATTTTATGATAGCTTGGCTGCGAACTCACATGGTACTTTAATTCCCAAGACACTTACAATATTTGACAGCAAAATTTTTATCCTTTGTTAGCTTCATTCTTTCATTGAAAATGTTTTTAAACTTGTGTGTAATTTGCACTACAAGTTTCCTTGGATAGAACAGTGATGGACACCATTTTGTTTTTGTTTTCATGGTTACAAATCCGTTGAGCCTGGAAGAGCATTTAGATCAAGATTATCCAAGTTAATTGTTCAATGTTAACTTTAGCTGCAGTTTCCATGATTCTAAAGTTAAATTTGCTCAAGATTCAACCATCGAAAATGAAGCCATGTTCTTTCTTATCCTTGGTGTTGTAGGTCTGGGTCGCCATGTTTCGACAGCTTGAATATTTCTTTTTATCCTATTGAGAAGGAGTTAATCTCTACAATAGTTCATGTGTAGTCTGGAAACTGGGTTGGAATTTTATGGCAGCCTAAATGTAATACCAGTTCCTCATTGCCACTTGCAAGGTTTAAATACAATCTTTTCTGTCAATTCTATGCAGTGCTGATGCTTTCTTTTGACTGATTTAGCACTTGCCTGTTCAGTTGAGATGTAGAAGATTCCATGGCACCAAGTCCTGGAATTTCCTTGTCTCTGTTCCTTTCTCCACCATGTACGATATTTGTTAAAACTCAACCACTTACCTTTATTTCCATTTGTGACTTAGTGTTTCAAATTGGTGCAATATGCTTGCACATTGTAAGAAGAATAACATTTTCTCAGTCTCCTATTACTTGGCTAACAATACTAAAAAAGTTAATCTGTCACATTTGTGGGAACCTGTGGTACTGTTAACATTAAAATTAATAAATTGGTAAGTTGCTGTTATTTCTTCTCCCAGATTTTGTATTTCTATTTGTAGGCAATTGCCTGAAAATGACAGGTGAAAATAATCCAAATAAATTACTTCAATAATTGGATTACATTTAGAAGTAGGTGTATGTTTGAATGCTACTTGTGCATGAGAAATTTAAGTTTGATCAGTTTTCTGCAGCTTATTGGTACACTTCGGTTTTAACCAAACATGAAAAAAAATCTGGTTGATAGCAAATATTTGGTTAACAAATCATACTTCTAATTTATCGTGCGGCACCTCTGACCAGTTTCAACATAAAATTAAAATGTGTGCTCGTTGCCAAGTATTTCAGTTTTTAATGTTGATGTAGTGAAACCTCAGCTTTGGAAATATTCTGGATAGTCCCCATGTTTTTGGAAGTGCAAAGTAAAATATTTCTCATTGTTATTGTTTATTCATGGAACTGATGGGTGAGATTTTCAGTAGTGACAGCCCTTACGATTTGCCAAACAAATGCTTTTGAGTCTGAGCTGAGGTCATCGTGTTTTCACATTGGGAATTTTCACATGTCAAATGAAATTTTCAAATACAAAATGATCTTGACTTTTAGAATGTTAATGCTCGTGATGTGTAATCAGGGATTTGTTCTTGTTTTTGTAAAGACTGATGGGCATGCTTCAGATCCTAACCTGTTTGTCATTGTGAAATTGTTAATCCGTTTATAAGCAAAATGTAATTGGCAAACAGTACAACTTTTGTCTGTCCTAAAATTATGCTGTTGCTGTCTGGTTTCCAGGTGAGAATTTCAGGCAGGTCAGTTGCTAACCAAAACTGCAGGTATTTTCTAAGGACAGTGATCCAGAAGATTGCTACTGCAGTTGATCTTTGGCTTTTTGTTTCATGTCCTCACTGGAGTCAATTATTAAGGATGCAATAAATGAGCATTTGGAAAGTGGTGATATAATTGGTCCAAGTCAGTCTGGATTCTCTAAAGGGAAATCGTGCCTGACAAATTTTTTTGAGATGTGAGTAGGAGAGTGGACATGATGAATCAGTCGATGTTGTGTATCTGGACTTTCAAAAAGCTTTTGACAAGGTCCCCACGAGATTTGTGAACAAAACTGAAGCTCATGATATTGTGGGTAATGGGTTGAGAGCAGAGAACTGGCAGACAGTAAGCAGAATGTGAATAAATGGGTACTTTTTAGAGTGGCAGGCAGTGACTGGAAGGGTGCTGCAGGGTTCAGTGCTTGGGCTTCAGCAATATACACGGTATCCATTAATGATTTGGATGAAAGAATTAAATGAAATATTTCCAAATTCGCAGAGGATTCTAAGCTAGGTAGAAATGTGTTCTGTGTGGTAGATACTAAGAAGCTGCAGGGTGACTTGGACAGATTGGCTGAGTGGACAAATACTTGGCAAATGCAATATAATGTGGATAAACGTGAGGTTATTCGTTTTGGCAAAAACTGGAAGGAAGATTAATACCTGATGTCAGCTTAGGAAAAGGGGAAGTGCAACGTGACCTGGGTGTCATGGTGGAGTAGTCACTGAAGGTTGGCCATGCAGGTACAGCAGGTGATGAGGAAAGCTAACGGCTTGCTGGCCTTCATAGCAAGAGGATTTGAGTGTAGGAATAAAGATGTCTTGCTGCGGTTATAACAGGGTTTAGGTGAGGCCTCACCTTGAGTAATGAGTGTAGTTTTGATCTCCTAGTCTGACGAAGGACATTCTTGCTATTGAGGGAGTCCAGCAAAGGTTCACCAAACTGATTTGTGGAATGGCAGGACTGACTTGAAGAGAAACTGCATTGACTTGGCTTGTACTCTAGAAATTAGAAGAATGAAATCGGATCTCTTAGAAACATATAAAATCTTGATGGGACTGGACAGGCTAGATGCAGCAACATGTTGAAGTCTAGAACTACGGGGTCACAGTCTAAGAATAAGGGGTAAGCCATTCAGGACTGAAATGAAGAACAACTTCTTCACTCAGTTGTGAACATATGGAATTCTCAACCACAAAGCTGTTGAGGCCAGTTCATTAAATGTGTTCAAAAGAGAGCTGGATGTGGTCCTTGTGGCTAATAAGGTCACTGGGTATGGAGAGAAAGCAGGAATAGGGTACCCAAGTACACGATCATACTGAATGGTGGTGCAGGTTCAAAGGTCTGAATGGCCTGGTCCTGCACGTATTCTGTTTCTACGTTTCACATTTTTTTCCCTCTGGGAATAGTGAGGATATGTTGGAAGGTTTAGCAGGCTCATTATCAACCTGTTGAACCTTGGCCTGAATGTACCTTCAGTGACCAAATAAGGAATAAAATTCTTAAAGGGAGGACCAGAGGGATATCAGTGTATATGTGCATAGATCATTTAAGATGGCAACTCAGGTGGAAAGAGCAGTCAATACAGCATATAATATTCTGAGCTTTACTGATATGGCCATTGAATGCAAGAGCAAGGATGTAATGCTATAATTGTGTAAGATACTAGTTAGACTACAGCTGGAACATTGTGTATGGTTCTGGGTACCACAGTATAGGGAAGAAATGAACACATTGGAGAGAGTGCATAAGAGTTTTACAGGTGTGTTTCCAGGGATGAGAAACTTCAGTTGTGAAAATAGATTTGAGAGGTTGGTACTGTCATTTGAAGGTGAGAAGTGATTTTATGAAGATGACTAGTTGAATGGAGTAAAGATGAAAGTAAATGATTCCATTCATAAGAGGATTGACAATGTTTCAGTATCTGAGGAGTAATATAGATCCAAGACACCTACTGAACTGCCTTATTGTTAAAGAGTGCCGTGGAATAATTTTCTACCCAAAAGGAGCAAATGTGATATGAGAAAGATCTTTCTGTCTTGATGAGTGGTTTGCGTCTGGAATTTACTACGTAGGAATGTGATGGAGGAAGGTTCAATCAAGGATTTCAAGAAGGTACTTAGGTGATTACTTATGCAGAGGTATGAGGAAAAGGCAGTGGAATGGTGCCAAGTCATGCTTATTTGGAGATCTGCTGCAGAGATGTTCGCAGATGATGGCATAATGTTCAGCGTTGTTCATGGTGACTCAGTACTGAAAAGTTCGTTTTCAAATACAGCAAGACCTGTGTAATATCCAGACTGGGCTGATGAAACGGCAAGTAACATTTGCATTGCAAATGCAAGGCAATGACCACAGAACTCCTGCAGTGTTGCAAAAGCCCATTCAACCCGTTTGTCTGCATTAACTCTCAAAGAGCATCCCGCCCAGGCCTTCCCCTTTGCTATTTCCCTGTGACTCAGCGCATTTAACTAATCCACTGAACATGCACATCTTTGGGATGTGGGATGAAACCAGAGCAAACCCGTGGAGATATAGAGACAATGTAAACTCTACAGAGACAGTACCCAAGACTGGAATTGAGCCTGGGTCCTGGCGCTGTGAGGCAACAGTGCTAGCCCCTATGCTGCACTTGTAGAACATTCAATTTAATCCTATTCACTTCAAACGATTGCTTTTTACACCAAACTCCTATCTAAATTTCATGTGCATTCAATCCCCAGCTTACTTAGTTACGCACACCATAGAGTTTTTACAGACTAGCATGTTCAAAATATTAAAATAACATTTTCATCGCAATTTTATAGTATAGCCAGTTTTAATTTGGAGCTCCCCGGCAGCCAATTTGTACACAGCAAGTTTTCAAATACAGAAAAAAAGATCTGGACTAAACAATCATTTTCATGCTGGTGGTTGAAGGCGTAATATTGGTTCAAGATGCTTGCTGAACTCCCCTGCTGTTACTGAAGAATACTGTGGAATCTTCTACTACCCACACCTGAGTTGACAAAGCCAGAATTGAACCTGGTGCTGCGAGGCAGCAGTACTAACAACTATGCGAATACTGTCCCACAAAAAGAGGATCTAACCACTGCACCTTGATGTTCAATGGCATTACCATAACTGAATCTCTATCAATAGCTTGGGGGTTACCAATATTTGTTAAAATATTGTGATTATTAGTAGATTAGGAAAAGACTAGGAAGCCTTTGGCGAATAACTTGTTTCCGGATCTGCCAAAGCTTGCCCACTATCTACAAGGCATAAGTGAAGAGTGTAATGGAATACTCTCCACTTGCCTGGATGACTGCAGTTTTAACAACATTCAGGAAGCTCAGCACCATCCTGGACAAAGTAGCCTGTATGATTGCTATACCATCTGAAAACGTTTACTCCCTCCACCATTGTCTACTGATGGCAACAATATTTATAAACATTATTGGTAGCTCCCAGGATGTTGATAGAGGGATTCTGTTATGATTGTGAAGGACCTTGGACCCATGGAGGATAATTCCAGTGAGAATAGGTTCTTTGGTGTGGGGGATGTGCGAGCATGCTGATTAAACAAGATCTGTTCCTGTTGATAAATGATCCAACAGGAATCTAGGATGGAATGGATCATTACTCCTTGGTCCATTTCTATTCCTTTCAACACCACCGCCTTTTCTTTAGAAATACTAATCTTTTATGAAACAATACCTCAGATCACAACTCCCTAAAGGAGCAATGACATCAAATAATAAACCATCACTTTATGATGGCGTTTGGAAGACTTTGCTGCACTGACGTTTTTTTTTAAAAACAATATTTGTTCACTCCTACTGGCTACCGTTGATTTTCTGAAATAATTTGCTGGCGTCAAATTCACAGGCACTGATGCTCTCCAGCAGTTTGTTCAGGTGGCCTTTCAATTTCTGAGAAAATGCATATATATATATATACACATATATATATATATATATATATATATATATATATATATATAATATATGTAATATATAATATTATATATTTTCACTATTTTAAGCTAAATCTTTCTTTTTGGGTCTATCTGAAACTTGTTCGTCTTCCAGTGCAAAGAATTATCCCTGACCACCTGTTGCAAACTGGCACATTGCAAGCTTGGGGCAGCTGCTGCCAGAGTGCAAAGGGGCAAGGCCACTGTGTAAGGTAATATGTACACAGGCTAGTAACCATGAAAAAATGCTTGGGGTTGTGTGTTTTATTTCGAAGTGTACCGAAGTACTGCAGAAAATGTGAATATCATTGCAATATACTCGTTTAACAATTGGCAATGGTTTGTAATGTTTTTGGATTTATATGAATAAAGTGTATTTTTGCAAAAAAAAAAAATTTTCACTTTCCATCATGTAGCAGTTGGGAGCTAGGAACAGTGATCTTTGTATGGTGCTGACCTGAGGTCAGCTGCGAGGTCCTTGTGCCATTCTGGATAAAATCAACAGATCTGGCGCAAAATGGAAGAACCACTTAGAACCTTTTCAAATCTGTGGGGTTAAATTTGATGTTTAGTACTGAAATCACATGAGTGGCAAGGGGAACGCAGTCATTATCACAAATTCTTGATTTGTTAGATTGTAAATCTATATCAGTTGCTGGAATGCCTAGGTATTCCATTGTGACTTCCCCAACACAGGGTATTCTCATTTCAGCTCTAATGTGGCAAGAATGTTTCGTATTATAGTAATTGCAAGGTTTGTGAAACACCACTTAGTGCAATGAACTATAGCTATTTATTTGTAAGCAGAATATTTTCACAATGCTAACACTTCAGCTCCAGGACCTACTGTGGATGCAAACGCCCACAGTTGGCATCAAAATCCCTGAGCTTGTTCCCCATTAGGCAGTTGGGTCATAAGATCGTCCCAGCATACACTCTTAAATGGCCAGCTACTATTTTTTTCTCCCTCCTTCTCATTTAGTCCTTTATTATATAAGACATAACTGATACAATTTCCAAAATAATAGTGATAATTGAACATTTTTAACAAACTCAATCTTGTCAGAGGACTTTCTCAGAGCAATTTAGCTCAATTGGTTGAAGTTCAACTATGGAGGTAGTTTTGGTTGGACTTTGATAGGACACTCTACTGGATTCTGTGTCTTTCTTCCCACTATTTCCTCAGTTTGATTTGGGATCGTTCTTTGATCTGCCACTGACTGATCAGCCTCTTGTATCTCGGATAAACAAGAAGTTTACTTGCAGGTGCAATTGGATTCAGCAGTAATTCGAGCTTTTGGGGTAGCTTCTGCCTTCTCAAATTTACATGTTTTTTCATTAACTTGTCCTGCACTTTCACCTCAAGATATCACAACCCTTGAGCCCAGGTTTGTTAGCTTCCAAAAATTTTCACAAAGACGGAATTATCACAGAGGAGGCAATGGCCTAGTGGTATTATTGCTAGACTATTAATTGAGAAACTAAGCTCATGTTCTGGGGACCGGGATTCGATTTCAGCTATGGCCGATGGTGAAATTTGAATTCCTTTGAAAATATCTGGAATAAAGAATCTACTAATGACTGTGAAAGCATTGTCAATTTGTCTGAACAACCTATCTCGTTCACTAATGTCATTTAGGGAAAGAAATCTGCTGTTGTTACCAGGTCTGGCCTATGTGTAACTGCAGAGCCACAGAAATGTAATTGACTCTAAACTGCCCTCCATGGGCAACTAGGAATGGGCAATAAACGCTGGCCAGCCAGTGATGCCCATATCCCATGAATGATTAAAACAAAATAGGAAATGCTGTTTTCACTTTGAGTACCACTGTTCCTGCTCTATCTTCTCCAACCCCACCAAATTCAGAACTATGAGCCTCAACTTGGTTTTCAAGCATTGACCTGTCAGCAGCTCGGCTGGAGCTATTTTGGAAGTGGTATGCAAGATGGTTCTATTGACTAACAGGAACTGTACTAGCTTCTAATAATACAAGTGGTTTGTTTCTTTCTTTGTCTTAAGTCTGAACCGCACATTCAGTCAATCCATTTGAAAAGCAGTGATGGATATAGAACATAGAACAATACAGCACAAACAGGTCCTTCGGCCCACGAGTTGCGCCAATCACATCTACCAATCCACAGACCTATCTATAAACCCCCTGTCCTATTCATTTCCATATACTCATCCAGAAGTATTTTAAAATACCCCAGTGAGTTTGCCTCAACAACCTCCGACGGCAGCCGATTCCATTCACTCACCACCCTCTGAGTGAAAAACTTACCCCTAACATCTCCTCTGTATTTGCTTCCCTGCACCTTAAATCTGTGTCCTCTCGTAGTGACCATTTCATCTCGGGGAAATAGTCTCTGAGAGTCCACCCTATCTATTCCTCTCAACATTTTATAAACCTCTATCAGGTCGCCTCTCAACCTATGTCTCTCCAGTGAGAAGAGTCCCAGCTCCCTCAACCTATCTTCATAAGGCCTGCCTCCCAATCCAGGCGGCATCCTTGTAAATCTCAAGAATGTAAACATGGTGCAGTTTGGATATGTTTTACATGGTTAGATGCCATGAACTTATGGAATTTGGCAATTCTGAATGTTCATTGTTCAGACAAGTGTTTTTATTATGCCATGGGTGATGAAAGTTTCTCAAATGTGGCACATGAAGTTGTGGACCTCATTTCAAATAGCTCTATGCGTTTCCTCCATGTGGGAGGATTTAAACTAGTTTGGCAGGGGCTAGGAACCAAAGTAAAAGTGAATTAACTGACAGGAAAGCAGAGAGTAGGGCCGGTAAGACTCAGGAAGAGCAAGCAGGGTGTGGTTGCTAATCAGAGGGTCTAATGAACTGGTGCATTTACTACAATGCGAGAAGTGTAACTAAGGTAGTTAATTTAGATAAATTTAGAGCTTGGATTGTCGTTACTATTACAGAGACTTGGTTAAGGCAAGGGCAGGATTGGATGGAGGGGGACATAACAGGCACTACCTGTTAAGGAGAACATCATAGCTGTACTGCAGGAAATACACCTCAAAGAGCTCATACAGCGAGGCAGTATAGGTGGAGCTCAGGAATAGGAAGAGTGTAGTCATAATGTTTGGCGTTTACTAAAGGCCTCCCAAAAACCAGTATGTAGGCAGATTTTGGCAAGGTGTAAAAGTAATAGAGTTGTTATGAGTGATTTTAATTTCCCCTATATTGACTGGGACTCAATGCTAGGGGTGTAAATGGGACAGAGTTTGTAGGGAGCATCCAGGAAGGCTTTTTGAAACAGTATGTAGATAGTCCAACTCGGAAAGAGGCTGTACTGGACCTGTATTGGGAATGATCCGGTCCAGGTGGCCCATGTTTCAGTAGGGGAGCAGTTCAGGAACAGTGACCACTGTTCAGTAAGCTTTAAAGTACTGATGGATAAGTATAGGTATAGTTAAATTGGAACAAGACTAATTACAACAATATTAGGTAGAAATTGAAAAATATGGATTGAGGATAGATGTTTGAGGGCAAATCAACATCTGCCATGTGGGAGCTTTCAAGTGTAAGTTGATATGGAGTCAGGACTGGCACACTCCTTGAAGGATTTGTATGGCAAGTTTTGGGATATTTTTGAAGTTTTGAATAACGAGAGATATTGTGAGCCTAGTCAGAGAAAAATGAAGCATTTGTTAAGGTATGTGAAACAAGTGTGGCATACAAGGAAAGGAGAAATAAACTTAAGCAAGGAATAAGGAGGACTAAAAGGGGTCAAAAAAAGTCATAGGCCAGCAGGATTAAAGAAAATCCCAAGGCTTCTTAATATAACAAGCAAAAGATTTAGCTCACTCAAGCACGGGAGGGAACATATATGCGGAGCCAGAGGAAATGGTGAGGTATTAAATGCGTACTTTGCATCAGTATTCACCAAAGAGAAGGATTTGGTGGATGATGAACCAGGGAAAGGATGTGTAGATAGTTTGGGTCATGTTGAGATCAAAAAGATGATGGCATTAGGGTTCTTGAGAAACATTAAGGTAAACAAGTCCTCAGGACCTGATGGGATATACCCCAAATATTGAGAGACAAAGGAGGAAATTACTGGGGTTGGAGATGAATCTTGTATCATCACTGGCTACAGGGAATGTACCAGAGGATTGGAACAGCCAATGTTGTTCCTTTATTTAAGGAGAGTAGCAAGAATAATCCAGGTAATTACAAGCCGGTGAGCCTTTTGTCAGTAGTAGGGAAATTATTGGAGAAGCTTCTTCGAGACTAGATTTAGTCTCCCTTGGAAATAAGTGGACGTATTAGGGAGAGGCAACACGGTTTTGTGAAGGGGAGGTTGCGTCTCACTAACTTGATTGAGTTATATTAGGGCAGTGGATGTTATTTACATGGACTTCAGTAAGGCCATTAACAAAGCCCATCATGGCAGACTGGTGCAGAAGGTAAAGTCGCACGGGATCAGAGCTGAGCTGGCAAGCCAGAAACCAAACTGGCTCAGTCATACAGAGGGTAGCAGTGGAAGGGTGCATTTCTGAATGGAGGGCTGTAACAAATGGTGTTCCTCAGGGATCAGAGTTGGGACTTTTGCTGTTTGTAATATATAAATGATTTGAAAGAAAATATAACTGGTCTGATTTAATAAATTTGTAGATGACAAAGGTTGGTGGATTTGCAGATAGTGATGACGACCGTCAGAGGATACAGCAGGATATATATCGGTTGGAGACTTGGGTGAAGAGATGGCAGATGGAGTTTAATACAGACAAATGTGAGGTAATGCATTTTGGAAAGTCTCATATAGATAGAATATATACAGTAAGTGGCAGAATCCTTAAGTGTATTGATAGGCAGAGGGATCTAGGTATACAAGTCACTCCAAATGGCAACGCAGATGGAGAAGGTAGTCAAGAAGGCATACGGCATGGTTGCCTTCATCAACTGGGGCATATTGCAGCTTTATAGAACCTTAATTAGGCCGCACTTGGGATGTAATGTTCAATTCTATTTGCCTCACTAA
The DNA here is from genome assembly GCA_024679065.1 of Sphyrna mokarran. Taxonomy (NCBI): domain Eukaryota; kingdom Metazoa; phylum Chordata; class Chondrichthyes; order Carcharhiniformes; family Carcharhinidae; genus Sphyrna; species Sphyrna mokarran. The sequence goes on along the minus strand of JAGIQG010000020.1, from coordinate 44,671,220 downwards.
CAGAAGAATGTGGAGGCTTTGGGGAGGGTACAGAAAAGATTTACCAAGATGTTGCCTGGTATGGAGGGTATTAGCTGTGAGGAGAATTTGGAGAAATTTGGTTCGTTCTCATTGGAACCATGGAGGTTGGGGGGAAGCTGATAAAAGCCTACAAGATTGAAAGGCATGGACAGTGGATAGTCAGAAGTTTTTTCCCAGGATGGAAGAGTTAATTACTAAGGTCACAGGTTTAAGATGCGAGGGGCAAGCTTTTACACAGCAGGCGGTGGGTGCTTGGAACTAGCTGTTGGGGTAGGTAGTGGAAGCAGATACAGTAGTGACTTTTAAGAGGAGACTTGACAAATACATGAATAGGATATGATTGAAGGGACCTGGTCCGCAGAAGAATAGAGGGTATTAGCTCAGTTGGGTAGCATGGTTGGTGCAGGCTTGGAGGGCTGAAGGGCCTGTTCCTGTGCTGTTATTTTCTTGGTTCTTTGTTTTTCTTTTCAGATGGGCTTTCACTAACACAGGAACATAATTCATGTGAATGCTTATCCATGGCCAATTTGGCCATTCCTATGGGTGCAGAGGAAGCTGTAGTTGGTAGCTTGTACTGGGACTGGCACTGGTTGCATTGTTTGACAAACCTTTCTACATCAGCATCTGTGTCAGGTTACTGGATGTGGCTTCTCGCAAGCATTCTCACTCTGCAATGCCCAGATGGGCACTATGCAATTCTTCAAGCAATGATTTTCTTTCTGGTAAGGGGGCAACAACTCTGACTCCCCAAAGGATGACATCATCCTCACAACTGAGCTCATACTTCCTGAGTGGATAAAGTTTCATTTCTTCTGAAACACATTTCAGAATGTGTTCCATCATCTATACAGTATTACATTATCTTCAATGACAGTGGGTCTTTATTAGTCCAGTACTTTGTCTTGTTACAGGTAAAGAATCCAGAAAGTTTAAAGTCATTACAAGCTTTGTGGGACTAGAGGGGGTGGATGCTTTTGTGTAATGGGAGGTGACTTCTCGACATTAGCTATTTCTACCTCTGGCTGATTTCAATGGTATATTCATAACCGCCAACAGTGTTCATTGTTTTATTCTAGCAGAAGCAGTTGGTGGAATCTCTCTAAGCCACTTTTAGGGCTTTTAAAGGAGGTCCTCCATAAATGCGTTGATAAAACTTTTTGATCCTGAAGTTAAGAAGCCAGTCTGTTATCTGGGAGTATCCTCCATTTTCAGATCTGAAAAGGTTCTTGATACATTACCAATGGGGTGTTTTGGACCTGATATATGTATGGGATAACACCGCCCCAACTCTATATGTGGTGATGGATTGCATGTAAGCTGTATTTTAGGTCAAAATACACTAAGTATGTTGACTGATGTGCCTGCTTAACTTGGTTAAAAGTTTTCCAACCCCATTTCTGGCCCTTTAAAAGTGGCATGATAGATTTGAGGACAACCACCCATAATAGTTGAGGAAAGGAAAGATCTTGAGTTCTGTGGTATTCCTTGGAACTGGTGCCTTTTTAAAATCTTTTCCACTTTATCATCCCTTTGGTGTAACCCCTGAGGCATTGACCCAGATAATCTTCCTGAAGGTGAATTTTCCTCTTTTTAGCCACATGCTGCCTTCTGGAATTTCTTCAAAACTTTGTCCTAATGTTCTTCTTCAGTGGACCATTATTAGAACATAATCTGAATAAATAGCAGCTCTGGAGAAACTCTCCATAGTTTGCTGAAAAATGGTACAAGCTGATGAATTCTCAATAGAAGACGTGTATATTAATACAGCCTTTGTGTATCTGTGGTAATATAAGCTCTTGATGTATCATCCAGTTCCTAACTGTTGGTAAGTATGCTTCATGTCCAATTTTAATAATGTCAGACCCCCAGCTAAGTTCGGGATGGGGTACCTATTCAGTTTTAGAGCTGGATTTACAGTTGCCTTGCTGTCTGCACAGATATGGTGGTTTAAATACTGGCACAATGGGTACTATCCACTTTGCAAATTGTACAGGCCTGATGATGCCTAAATTTTCTGGTCACTTCAGTTCCATCTTTACTTTTACTATTAATGTACAAGTTTTGCTGTAAAAAAAAATCTTGGTGTGGTTTCCAGATTGATATGGATCCTAGCTTGCAATCCTTTTAATGGTTCCAAGTTCCTCTTGGAATATTATTTGTATTTTTTAATGACCTCATGTAGGCCCCTTTCTTTTATCTCTTGAAGATCTGCAGCCAGTTCAACTTAATCTCCTGAAGCAATGCCCCATTAAACTTTGTTCTTGATCCAGCCACCATCAGTGGTAGCTATGCTGACCCCTGTTGGAAAATCCTCCATATTATGCAGTGGGCTGGATTATTTACACTGCTTATACTGGGCTAGCCATGCTTCTACACTTGCCCTAAATCACTTTTTTGCCCTGCACCTAAATCCCCTCTGCTCCTAAATCCCCTCTTCTGGGGAGTGGCTCCTCTCACATCATAAGCACTCAGCTTTACTGCTAGGCTGCTTAAACCTTTGGCGTTTCGTGATTCTACCCACTTATGTATTCAACTCAATTGCTTGGACTTGATCTGGCTTTAGAATTTCAATTATTTTGGACAGGTTACAAAAAATGCAAATAATATATAGAAAGCTGTTCAATTAATGCTGTTTTATTTATTAGTGTCACAAGTTGGCTTATATTAACAATGCAATAAAGTGACTGTGAAAATTCCCTAGTTGCCACATTCTAGTACCTGTTCGGGTACAGTGAGGGAGAATGTAGCATGGCCAGTGTACCCAAACAGATGTCTTTTGGATTGTGGAAGAAAACAAGAGCATCTAGAGGAAACTCAGAGGCATGGAGTTTGTGCAGACTCCACAAGGACAGTGAACCAAGCCAGAATCGAACCTGGCGCTTTTGAGGTAGCAGCACTAACCACTCTGCCACCATGTCGCCCAACAATCTCTGAGGTTGACTGTTGATGGAGGCAGACTATATAAACAATCTGTAACGTGAAGTTTGGTTTTGAATGCATTGAGTTAAGTCCTTCCTTTCTCAAACAACTCATTGTCTGTTTTGCTTTATTACCAGCTTTGTAAACTGAAGCACTTTAATCATTTTAATGTTTTAAGCCCATCTGATTCTCTGTCCACTGAAGCAATATACCAATTCTTGTTGATAAAGGTCATCAAAACCAATTTAATTCAACTAAGAACTGAATATGTTTGTGATGTCCAGGGAGCAGTTGATCAGCAGTAGAGGGTTAAGAGGACCCTGCTTGTTTGGCTATCAAGTATAAATGATACAGAAGAACTAGTGAAAGGTGTAGGAACAACAAGTTCAAGGCAATTTTATTTATCTGGTTCAGTGTGGAAGAGCGGTTCATTGTAAGATACAGAGCCATGTGGATAAGGGATGGCTTATGCTTAATCAGTACTCTACATTATGTTAACTAACACAACTATACTGAGTATTACAGTTGTTTTCACTGGAGGAAGCTGAGAGAGACAACCATTAGCCAACATCATTATTTATCCAATCACTTCTAATGGAAGATTGCATCTGCTTGAATTTGGCTGAGGAAAGGGTGATGGTTTAATATGCCCAACGTTATGATGATCAAAGGTCATAAAAATTTGATCTTCTCATTCTTTCTTCAAGTCCCTCCCCAACATGAGTACACAATGTATAAATCCTTGAAATATTTTGAAAAAACTCATGGAGATATTTGCTATGCTTTTCTCTTGCAGATGTTGGTGCTCAAATACATAGAAATGTACAATATATTGACTTATTGTTTTACCAGCATATAGTTTGAAAAATATGGTTTGTGGATGTGGAAGCCTTGAAAATATAGATGTTGGCTTTGCATGTTGTGCTTTTGGCATATTTCCAATACAGCAGACTGAAATGTTGGAAGTCTCTGGCAGCTACTGTTGATGCAAGGCATCCGAAAAAGCCCGAGGAATAGATGCTGAAATTTACTAGTAATAAGCTGAAGAGCAAGAGGACAATGATTAGTGCTACTGAATCTCGGCACTGATTTTTACCTCATTCAATGAGTACTGCATCCACTTGTTTTGGAGCAAAGTGGAGTTTCAAAGCCTAAGGGTCTTTGTTGTCTTTTTGGTGCCCTAAGTAACTTCTGTATTCACACATATCTTGGATAGATCACACAGGTTCTTCTTGCACATAAACATCTTTTGATGACGTGGATGCCCAGTATGTTTGGTTCTACAAATTTACTTTTGTACTTGAGTTTTCAAATGGATTTGATTATTCCTGATCATGGTTCTGGAAATGTATAATTACTCATCCTGTAATCATCTAGCCAATAACAAATTTACTTTCTTTTCTAGGCAATTGCCAGGTTAATAACACATCCCATCAGAGCTATTTCTAAGAAAAACATGCACCTTTGAGTAAGTGAAGTTGCATTTAGCAGCCTTCCTCCTTTTTCCACTTCTACGCCCGCATCTCAAAAATGAGTGGCTGAACATGATTCGCTAAATATTAGCCATCTGTATCCAACACACTGGATAGTTATTAAAAAATCTTCAGACTTCTTTGTAAATTATGTAAATAAATTCTTTTTCAAGAGGTGAAGTGCATGGTCAAATAGGAAACATAGTACAAAAGCAAAAGGCTACAGGTGCTGGAAATCTGGAACAGAAATAGAAATTTCTGGAAATACAGCATGCCTGTTTGACATCTGGGGGGAGAAACAGAATCTATATTTCAAGTTGGCGTCATTGATTTTGACAGATCATCGATCCAAAACGTCGACACTTCTGTTCTCTGCAAATACTAAAGGCAGTGGTGTGATTAAAATTGTAGATGTTCGAGTGCGGATTAGATGAATGTAAATATCTAAGGATTGTGGGGCTGGAGGAAATTGGAGAAAGGGGTTTGAAATCAGGTTGAAAATAGAGACATTCCTTAACTTTTGGCCAGTTGTAAAGAAATGATGTGCGAATGGGACCTGATGTGAGTTAGGCTACTGGCAGTAGAGTTTTGGTGTCAGGCCAGGAGTGGGTTAGAATATTTGAGGTGACAAAGGCATGGATGCCAGTTTGAGCAGCAGAAGATCAGAATCTGGAGCAGACATGGGGAACATTAAAGAGTTGAAAATACATGTGTAGATGTGTCTGAAAGTGCATCTTGATAAAATTATGAGGGTTGCGAACAGTCTGGTTCAGTCTCCAGGATGGAAGTGATGGCAATATAGTAAAGTTTATGGTGGGCACTGAAGTCAGTGATTTCGATCTTTCCAGTATTTGATTGGAGCAAATCTCCACTTATCCAGTACATTTTATGGAATAAGCAAGATGACCATTTAGTGATCAGTGTCGAAGTTGTGCTGGTGATGAGGGACAACAGTGAGTGGATACTGACTGTTTTTGCATGATATCGCCAAGGGGGAGTATGCAGGTGAGAAACAGGATGCATTCAAGAATTATCTACAGCAGACACAGCAAATAGCTATGTTGAAATGGGAAGATAAACCATTGGTAATTTTCTGGTTTTGATTTGATGGAGAAAATAAAATCAGGTGAGAGCAATTCCATCCAGTTGGATGACAACGGTGGAGCATTGGAGGAGAATGGTGTGATCAAGAAAGACAAGGTGGCTTACTTTTGTCAAGGCAAGTGACTTGTGGCTTTAAACTGCTTTGGTCCAATAAACAACTCTCTGCATTTGACTGATTAGTAGAGAATGATAGTGTGCCACTAATTGCTTTTCTCCTTTTGTATAAGAAAAGGTGAAAGCATGTTGGTTGACAAATGCAAGACCAAATGACCAAGGCCAATTATTTGGAGATGATTTAGTTGACTTAATCTTTCCATAGTATACTAGCATTAGAGCAGGCCATGCCATCCATTGAGCCTGCTTCACTAGTCAATAAGATCTGATTATGGTCTTAAGTCCATTTTCTGATCTGTCCCCATGCCGTCATAACCTTTTGATTCCCTGTAGATTTTAGTAAGCTGGTTTGCACTACACTCATTGGAAGAAAATTCCGAAAGACTAATGACGACCTGAGAGATAAAATTCCTCTTCATCTCTGTTGCAAGTGGAAGACCCCATATTTTTAAAACTGCCCTTTTGTTCTAGATATTGTCAGGAGGGAGTAATAGAAAATTGATGGTTCTGTGTCCTGCCTGGTTATTTCTGTAGGTTCAACTTCGGACCTGCCTGTAATGTTGATGAGTCTGAAGCCATGATCGTTTAGATCCAGTTGAAAATCTGTCTCCTCCCCAGAAATCTTCCATGTTGGATTTATCACTATTGTCTCATCCTGTTGAATTCATCTTTTGGGTATATAAACTTTTGATGTTTGGCAGTCCCCCGAACAACATATTAGTTTTGAATGATGTATCGAAAAACGATCTTTTGACTTGTTGGTTCCACAAGGTTTTTTTGGGGAAACATTGCTCTGGTGCACAAACTACAGAAAAGTAGAAAACCCAAGGGAAATCTAAGCTTGACTTTGAAATCTAGTTTCAGTCAAGAGCTGGGATTCTCGTAAAAACAAACATAATTGGTACAACTGAATTAAAAACAGCAGTGTGAAATTTTGTGTGCGTGTCTAATACATTTGTAATATGACTATGAATGTGGTCATGCTTGTGCAAAATTTCAGACATATCTTTGTGCTGTAACCCCTTGTGGCCAAATAATGTGACTAGGAAACTGGAAATGCACTGCAATATTCTGCACATAAATGAATTTTTCCCTTATGTTAATAAGCAATTATCTACAGTTGTTTTGCTTTTTTGAATTTGATCTTTGTGAAGAATGGTAGGTTTTTAAGTTTGGATTTCTATGCACTTCATTTTGGAAAAGATAAATTGATTACTACCAAAACATTTTGAATTAACGTTGAAGCATTAGGGAGTGCTCAAACTTCAGAACAAATTATTCTGTCTGTTTAAAACAATGAGTATTGATCTCTTGAGAATATTCACTGATTGACTTGCTTTTTCATCTCACCTGCATGAAATTTTCTTAATTGCATTAATTATGTGGGTTGGGATTACTAATACTACTTGCACGAGTTCATTGCACATGTATGTTAAGACATTACATGGTTTGGTCAAAAGAAACTGTAGACTTTCAAGTATAGTGCTCATTTTCTGCAGTTCCCACTAGTTTGCTATTTTTGATCAGCATTTCTGAATTACTGTTCAATTTATTTATAATCTCAGGTATTTTGCTTGCTAGATGCGAGTTTCTCATGGTTGTAGCCTGATAAATTTTGTGAACAACTGAGTCAGAACAAGAAATACAGCTTGAAATTGGCCAAACTATGTTCTGACATTTGTCATACCTTTTTGCTCTGCTTTCTGCTCGCTCAATAATCAACCTGTTAGATCTGAATCCATTCAGTGATAACTTTTTTTCTCAACCTTCCTCTTTTTGTAATAATTGTTCTCCCGTTCCATCAGTCTCAACCGATTTGTGCACAGCAAGCTGTCATAAATAGTAAATGTGATTGATTTTGATTTTTAATCTATTTAATTGAACTACAAGTATTGTGCAGTAGGAGAAAGTTCCCTATTCTTCAGAATTAATACTGCGGAATCTCAAGGCCTTTGCTCAAGACCTGGTCTTTGCCTTTGACAATGCAGCACTCTGTCAGTACAAGGATTTGAACCACAATCATCCACAGCATGATATATGATCTAATCTTTTCAATATCTTAATGTAAGTTGCTAATATTCTGATAAGTTAAAACTATTAAATTATAAAGCTCAACTATTCAACATCCACTTGAGTGTATTTTTTGCCTCTGGTCACAATTTTTGACATTACGTGGCATTCAGTTTTTTTTCCACTGAAGGAATCTGGGAAGTTTACTTGGGATACAAATGGTTGAATGAGATATGCATTGGGAGCAGACTGGCTCAGCACTTCTATAAATTTGAAGAATAAAAGCAACTTTGGTGATCTTCTATGCAACTGGATCTTTCAAATCATGCAGATTGTGAAGTGGTATTCTGGGGTGTCCGTAAACATGATTTGGCTTAAAGCTAGAGTTAGCACATGGCTGAAATATCTTGTGTAGCATTCATGGACTAAAGGAAGCTATTTATATGCTTCAATGGAAGTGTTTATTGCTTGAACTTGATTTTACTGAACACCATTTTGGCATTTTCCTTAATTTTGTTGCTGCTGATGTGAATGGATAATATTTCTATCATTTCCACTTGGCTTCTTTCAATCTCAGCCACCAACTCTGTGAAGTATATTGTAATGATGTAGAGATGCCGGCGTTGGACTGGGGTAGTAAAAACTCAGTAAGAATTTAGCAACACCAATTTTAAATCCAACCGATTTATTTGATAGTAAACCTACATTTGCCTGACGAAGGCACAAGAGTGTCGAAAGCTCGCAGATTTACTATCAAATAAATCGGTTGGATTTAAAATTGGTGTTGCTAAATTCTTACTGAGTATATTGTATACAGTTCCATATTTGAGTTATTTCTTGACATTCCACAAGGTGGTGATAATGCTCCCATCATTGACAAGCTATCCAGTTCAGTAGTGTCAGTACTATCTGTGGTAGTTTTAACTGGACTTATTTCGCAGAGCATCACTAATTAAATACTTGCACTAGACTGAAATTATAGTTTTGGGAAGTGTTTCTTTTCCCTTTTTTTCCAAATACTTACAATTTTGTATCCATAGTCCTTTGCACTTTAAGTATGGAGGGGAGGACTTTCTTGGATCCACAAGTGTGATTGCCTTCTATGCACGATTGTCAAACTTGTGGAATGCCATTGTTGCTCTCTCTTCTAGTAGGGCTTTGCATGAAAATATGTCTCAGCTATTGTTGGTGAGAATCCAAATTCAAAACTATGCATTTGGCTTTGCTTGGAATTTTAATTGTAAACAGAATTATTTTTTGTTAGTCTGAAATGCAACTTTGCATGTTCTCTTTTACAAGGTTTTGGGAGAAAACTAGAATGTGGACCATTTGGACCTCATTTTTAGAGCTCATGATGCCTTTTACAAGCTAAGTTGTCCTTCCTTGCTGTAAGGTTGTGGTTCTTCATCCACCAATGGTGGATAACCTGCTCTCAGATATCTGCAGTTATACATTTGGAGCACTGAACATTTCTAGTAAGCGTGTTGATGCCAGTAGCACAATCTGATGTCCATATTGACATTTTGTATAATTCCAAGAAGTCCAAACAAATGTCCTGAGTTCCACTGTATCTCTTACGTGACCAGCGACTCTACCTTGTTCACGTGGACTAATTTGTAAACTTAACAATCGTTTGCTGAGTCTCAATTGCAGGAAGAATGTTTGGCTTTCAAAACTTTTTGACCTTGAGCTAATTTTTTAAATATAGAATAGAATCCATACAATCCTCAGTGCAGAAGGAGGTCATTTTGGCCCATTGAGTCTGCAACAACTACAATCCCACCCAGGCCCTATTCCTGTAACCTCACATTTACCCTGCTAATCCCCCCACACTAAGATCAATTTAGCATGGCTAATCAACCTAACCCATACATTTTTGGATTATGGGAGGAAATCAGAGCACCAGGAGGAAACCCAAACAAGACAAATTTCTTGTCTTTTTCCTTATTAATTTTAAACATGTAACCTGAAGCATTTCCATTTGAAACTTTTCTTTTGGAGAGCATTATTCCTATATCATTGGCACAAATATATACTCTGAAATCAAACTTCTTGCATTAATAGTCTAAATTTTGAAACACCCCCCCAAAAACCCAGTATGATGTACACAAACACCACAGAGGAATGGACAAACTGGGAGTTACTGTGAGATAAGCAATTGAAATGAACCAACTATATTTAATTAACGTTTACGGCTTGTTTAACATGGATTGCATTTGTATCAAAAAACAGGATGCTGGAAATATGAAAAAGAACCTAAAAAACCCAATGTAGTAGGCTGTACTTGTGGAGTGAAAGAATCACGGAATCCTTACAGTGCAGAAAGAAGCCATTCAGCCCATCAAAACCTGCACCCATGAGAGTCCCACCCAGACTTGAGCGTAATGCCATGTATTTAACTTGCTAGTCACCTGACACATGAAGGGGCAATTTAGTCTGTCAATCAACCTAATCAGCATGTCTTTTCAGACTAGGAGGAAACCACAGTACTCAGCCTACACACAGAACGTGCAAACTCCACAAACAGTGATCCAAACAAATCAATCCCAGATTCTTGGCATTCTGAGGCAGTAGTGCCAAACAATGCCATTGTGCTGCTCTGAATTGAGATTTCAGGTTTGTGACCTTTAATCCAGACTTCTCACCTTTTTAAAACATAAAATCATCCCAAGATGTTTTAAGATTTTACCTCATTCCATAGAGTCCCTACAGAGCTCAAGGAGGCTATTTGGCCTGCCAAGTCTGCACCAACTCTCCAAAGGAGCTTTTTACCCAGGTCTGAGCCTGTAACCCCAAGCGTTTACTCTACTAATCCCCCAAACCTTAGATCTTGAGACACTAAGGGACAATTTAGCGTAGATAGCATACCTTACCTCCACATTTTTCAGACTGTGGGAGGAAACTGGAGCCCCCAAAGGAAATCCATAACACACGTTGAATGTACAAACTTTGACCGGTCACCCAAGACCAGAATTGAACCCAGGTCCCTGGTGCTGAGTGGCAGCAGTGCTTGTCACTGCAGCTTTGGAAGCAAAAAAAGCCAATTGCTCCTACCATGTTTTTCGACAGGGAATTTCAAGATTTGGATCCAGCTGTTTTTATGGAATGCTAATAAATTGCCAAGTTATGACGTTTTGCAATTTTGATGGGAATTTTGAGGTAGTGACATTCCTGTTCACCACCACCACCTTCTGCATAGTATAAGTTGTGGGTTTGGAAGGTATTGTTGAAAAAACTTTATAGAGTTGCCATGGCACTTGCTTTCAAAAAGCCACAGCCATGGTAAACTAATGGTGGAGGGTTAGGTATTCCTTTTATGAATTCAGTTGAGATACCTAAACCCCCAAATGAGAGATTGCACACACACCTTTAACAGATTCCACTTTATTTTGAAACAGAAAATTGATTTTAAACACTGCCTTTTTGGTAATATGACAGCATTTGATTGCTATGTTAAGAGTTGGTGGAGCTTCATCTTTGACTGACCTTGTGATCAATAGTGAAGAAACTGCAGTTGTGCCCATCAGAGATCCTACACTAGTTTGCATGGTAAAGTTTCAGTTGATAATGGGAAAAATTGTTCAGCAGTTCTTATTTTCATTTAAGCTATTCCTTGTACTAGGTTTATAGGAATGCTTAGTTTCAACCCAAAAGTGTTTTTTCTTTAAGTTTCAGCTGTATGTTTAAATATATGCTTCTCTATTGTAGATTTTCTCGTAAGCATTGTACATAGGCAGTCATTTGTGGTATGCTTAAAAGTAGTTTTTTGGGTTGATCCAAAATTTGTGTTGGACTAATTATAGGCATGCGTAGCTTGTTACAATTTTGATGCATCTTTTCTTCCCCATTAAAGTTGTTTTTCTTTGCAGGATTTATTGTGTTCTTTATCAATTTCAGATTTAATTTTTGCCCTTTTATCCACTGACCTTTTTCTCTTCACACTTTTTTCCTTGGATAGGCATTTTAATCATACCTCTTTTCCCATTCAATGCAATTCTGTAAATATTTTGTCTATGCTGGTATTGAATTTAAAAATTTCCTGTTTTGTTTTGAGCAGGTGTCAAATCGTTTACTTCCTTTAGAATACTATTTTTTCATGTTCTTCCTCATTTGCTTTCTGATTCTGAGAGAATATTTGTTACATTGCACATTTTTACTTTTGAAGAGAAGATCTGTCTTGAGAATAAATTTGACATCTTCCTTTTTAAATGCTGACTGCTGACTTCTAAGATTCTAAGTATGGCAGAGTACTTGACGGCTGACGAAAAATGCTTCAAGTTGTGTGTAGTCCCTGTTAGCAGTTGACCAACGATTTGCTGGCAGATGTAGGAAGAATGCCTGCTGTGTCTGTGATGCTGCTTTTTGTTTATAGAGGAATGTTTCATTGCATTTGGTCACTTGTTTCAAATGCAGCTTGTGTCTGAATAATGTTGAAGAATGAGTGTATTTGGCTTTTTGAAGGTCATCTGACTTGTACTGTAACACTCAGTGTACCTTCAAACTGCATTCCTTCTCCTTTAATCTTTCTCTATTATACTGCCTGATGACTTGCTCCAAACGTTTTATAACCAGTTTGATTGAACATTTTTTTTCTGGTACGTGATTTAAATTTATACTATGGCAAATTTTGGGTCTTAAGCTGTAAAACAAAGGATAAGGTTCTTGAATTATTTTGCGTGACTCATTGTTTTCAACTGGGAAAATTCTTGCTTTTATTCTACGTGTTGCAAAGAATGCATGTAACTTCCTAATGTAGTTACTAGATTTTAGCACAGCAATCTAAGTGGTTAGACTGGGGCATTATTAAGCCTTTGTATAACTGTTTTAAATTTGTACTGTTCTATTATGATTTCATTAACTAGCTTATTGTACCATCGTTGCTGTTTTTCCAAGTGTCTTGATGCTAATGTAGCATTACAAGAATTTAAGCTCTTGCATGAAGAAAGTATAATGTCAGAGCTTGCAGTGACTGTGCAGAATGGATGGAGAGCTAACCAAAAGAGAAAATGCTGAAAATCTCGGCAAGTCTGGCAGCATTTGTAAAAAGAAAAGAACTGATGTTTGGGTCCAGATGAACTGTTGTCAAAGCTTTGACTCTGGACTCAACATCAGCTCTTTGGTTTCGGATTCCAGCATCCGCTGTAATTTGCTTTTATTCCATATGAATGGAGAGTGAGCTGACTGAAAGCCAGCATCAGAGAATAGGACTAAGTATATATGTTCAGCAGGAGCCCTGAGTTGGATTGGAATAAGGAATGTTCCACGTACCCACAAGAAAAGAGGTGTAATTAGGGCCCACGTGGACCCAGAGCCACATCCCTTAATTGCAGGAAATGAGACAAGGTTTTAGACAGGTATGTACAAATGTGTGGGGAAAATATTCTAATGACTTTAGCTGTGAGTTGCTGTTATGATCAGCTCATCATACACCTGACATCAAACTCAAGACAGATCGAAGACATTTTTAAACTCACTAATTCTGTACTTGTTGACATTAACTCATTGAGATCTCATGATCTCACTTTCCTGATCAACACTCAGAACCTGTAATTTGTTGAATTGCTTTCTGCTCCCACCCTGTCAGTGTAATTAAAAGCATCTTGCTAAATTACTCATACTTGCAATATTCATAAGCTGAGAATTTTGTCATACTAATGAAATAGCAACTAATGTGGTGCTGCATGCAAGCCATGATGAATCAAGTTTTATCTTGGTTCTTTCATAAGTAATATTTCCCAACTGATACAAATGATCAGTTACCAATGCTTTTGCCAGGTCAGTTGGTAAGATTTTCAATTCCTTGGTTATCATTAATTGTCTTAACACAAAAAATGGGCATTTAAAATCAGGGCTAATATAAGTCATGTTTTGTACGAAAAGTAATTCAGTCTGATACACACATTGGCTTTCTTTCCTTGCAACAGATGCTTTGCACTGAATTAAATCAATCTGAGATTTTCAGAAATGTTTTGAAATAATTCCTGTGTAGGTCGGGTCCCTAATAAGGAAATAGCATATTTTCAAGAGAAATTTGGGCCTTATTTCCAGGTGTCCTGGCCAACATTGAACCTGTAGTGAACATGTCAAATCGTTCATTTGGTCGCCCATCTCATTGCTTCAATTCTCCTCAACTTCTGCAGATGCACATCAGAAAATGTTTTTTGACTGCGTCAGCACTTGGTGTGACTCCTGCTCTGTCCAATACAGCAAGAAACTACAAAAGTGTCATGAATGAATTCCAGTCCATCACTCAACCAGCCTCCCATCCACTGACACTGTCTATACTTCTCGTTGCTCAGAAAAGCAGTTAGCATAATTAAGGGCCCCAAGACATGCACTCTTCCAGCTGCTCTTGTTGGAAAAAAGATACAAAAGTCTGAGTTCACGTACTCAAACAGTTTCTTCCCTGCTGCCAAATAAATTTTTGAATGGACTTATCTTGCACTAAGTTCAATTTAGTGCAAGATATGCTATAACTGTAACATAGCGTATCCGAACTATGACTATAAGACTACTCTCTCTACTTTGTGTGATATGCTTTGTCTGTATATCATGCAAGAAACAATAGTTTTCACTATAAACTAATATATGTGACAATGAATTGAATCCAAATCAATTAAACTACTCTAAGAGCTCTTCTAGTCCTGAATCACTTGACTCTTGACACAGCTGAAAAATACTTTGGTTATCCACAGGCTTCCTCAATGAGCTTATTATGCATGAATGGCAGCTTTGTTGCATTTACTAGTCCTGGGTATGCCAGATGGACCTGTTCTGAGCAGTCTGTCAATATATTCTCAAGTGACCCAGCATACTGGAAGCTTAAAAATGATTAGCTCCTGTCCCTTTTTCTCCATTGCAGCCTACTTCCCAATGGGAAAGTACCTGATATAGTCTCTCTCATTTCTATATGATTGGGTTTAGGAACTTGGCGTAAACAGAATTGTGATCCTGAGTTGTGGTTGAAGTGTAGAATTTTTTTTAATGCACTGGGCAGATCTTCACTAAGGTTTTTGGTTGTGCTGATGTGCAAGCTTGCAAATTTTTGATGATTAACAACATTTATGATGAATATTATAGCTCCCTTGTTAGGACAAGGAGGAATTCCTTTGTAACAAATTGATCCTTAGTTTTTTAAAGTTTGTCCTAATATTTATCAACCTTTTGTGAAGTAATGGTGAAGTTTATTGCACAATTAGTAGAATTTGATTTTATGAAATTTATTTTTCACTTTTATTTGGTTTTTAATGCAGCAAATGAATTTAAAATGAAATGAGTTACCGCTTAGTACAATGTTTCCCAAACTATTTTTCAATGTGACCACATTTTTAACACATTGAAGTGAACCTAAATAGGAATAAAGCAGCATTGTAACACAATCAAATTTCACACATTATGAATCAGCATATAATTTTGAAAAATGTTGTAAAGACTTTGTATTTAGACTTCAACTGAGCTTTCCATATTCCCCATGAGAGAAGACCCCTCCAGTTAAGATTCTCTTTCCTTCCACCACTCTCATTCCATAATTGAAACCTACCCTCTCCCTCCAACCGTCCTCTGCTATCAAGTTGACAGAAGATTCTAAGCCTGTTTGGTGCTCATAGCTAAGTATTTTCTGCCTTGTGGGTCCACTGCTTGCCACTTGCTGCGTAGTGGCAAGCAGCCAGTGAGTTCAGGGCTGTCCTGCTGGTCATCTCTTCACGAACTTCATTGTTGCATTGGAGGAGGGGGAACCTGTGGCATCAATGCTATTTCTGTGGCTCCAAGAAGGGGAGAAAACAGGAATGAAACACTTGGATGTTTCTTTTCCAATCTTTCTTCGGCTCAGGTGGTGACTGAGGACTGGAGAATTGTCCATGTTGCACTGTTGTTTGAAAAAGTGTGCTTTATGCATAGGGCAGGACACACTGAACCCATTGAGATCTTGTATATTTCTCACTGAAATCAGTATAATGTAATTTAGGTAATGCTGAGGTGTGTTCCAGAAACCTGCCCTGCCCCGCCTCCTTTTGTGCGTAGTCAGTTTTTACAAAGTCACTGTAGAATGGTAATTTTAATCTAGTATTTCATAGAATCCCTACAGTGCAGAAAGAGGCCATTTGGCCCAAAGCGTCTGCACTGACCACAGTCCCACCCAGCCCCTACTACCTTATTTACTCGCTAATCCCTCTAACCTACGCATCTTAGGACACTAAGGAGCAATATTAGCATGACCAATCAAGCTAACCTGCACATTTTTGGATTGTGGGAGCAAACCGGAGCACCTGAGGAAACCCACCAGACACGAGGAGAATTTGCAAACTCCACACAGACAGTGACCTAAGCCGGAAATCGTACCCAAGTCCTTGAACTGTGAAGCAGCAGTGCTAACCACTGCGTTACCGTCAATGGTGAAGGACTAATGATTCTTGTAGAAGAGCCTTTTACAAAGAATGACCACAGTATGATAGAATTGTATATTAATTTTGAAAGGTATGTGGTTCAATCAAAAGTTATGGCTTTAAATCTAAAAAGAAACTATGAAAGCATGAAGAGCAAATTGATTATGGCAGATTAGGAAACTATATTAAAAAGTATGATAGACTGGTAATGGCTAGCATTTAATATTCTTGTGGCAAACTGAGCATTGCCACAAAAATATCACAACCATGTCAACTGAGAAACCCAGGATTGCATTAGATTAAAAAAAAATGGTTGTCACCGGTCACTTGATTATTAGAACTACAGCTGGCCAAAAGAAGGGTTACAGTTGACATGCCTAGTCCACATTCTTGTGTAATGTTGTAAAACTTACCCCAAAACAGTAAGAACAAGAAGGCTGAAACTTCATCTCCATCACTACCAAACGACAGAAGAGGTTAGCCTCTCCAAAACGCCTTAATGTTTTTGCATCTTCCCGCAGTTCGTTTTCACTTTGTTTTATCTCGCCTGCAAACTGGATAAAATAAGGAAATTGCATATTTTCAAGAGAAATTTGGGTCTTGTTTCCAGGTGTCCTGGCCAACATTGAATCTATGGTGAACATGTCAAATCGTTTGTTTAGTCACCCATCTCATTGCTTCAATTCTCCAACTTCTGCAGATGCACAATAGAAAAATATTCTATTGTCCACATCTAAAAATTGATCTGCAGAGAACCAAGAAAATTACAGGAAGTGACCCTTTGGTCTTCCAAACCGGCATGACCGTACAGCTCAACTTAACTAAAATCCTTGGGGATCACATCCCTCTATTCCTATCCTAATCACGTACTTGTCAAAGTGGCCCTTTAAAAGTCAGTACTGTAGCTGTTTCCACTACCTTCCCTGGCGATGAGTTCCAGGTACCCACTACTGTGTGTGTTTTTAAAAAAAAAATTGCCTCGTACATTTCCTTTAAACCTTGCCCTTCGCATCTTAAACCTGTGCCCCCTAGTAATTGACTCTTTCATCCTGGGGAAAAAGCTTCTGACTATCCATTCTGCCTCTCATAATCTTGTGGACTTCTGTCAGGTCTCACCTCAACCTCTGTCACTTCAGTGAGAATAAGCCAAGTTTCTCCAATCTCTCCTCATAGCTACTGCCTGCCATACCAGGCAATGTCCTGGTAAATCTTTTCTGTGTACACTCCAAAGCCTCCATATCCTTTCGGAAGTGTGGCAACTAGAATTGAATGCTATATTCCAAGTGTGGCCTAACTAAGGTTCTATAAAGTGTCAACGTGACATGCCAATTTTTAAACTTAATACCCCAGCCGATGAAGGCAAGCATGCCATATGTTGCCTTGTCTATCTTCTCCACCTGCATTGTCACTTTTGGTGATCTGTGTACCTGTACACTCAGATCTCTTTGCCTAGGAATACTCTTAAGAGTTCTGACATTGACTGTATATTTCCTATCTGTATTAGACCTGCAAAATGCATTACCTCACATTTGTCCAGATTTAAGGTACATCTGCCATCTTTCTGCCCAAGTATCCAACTGATCTATATCTTGCTGTATTCTCTGATGGTCCTTCATTGCTATTTGTAACTCTACCAATCTTTGTCGTCCACAAACTTCCTAATTAATTCAGTTACATTTTCCTCAAATTATTTATATATTACAAATAGCACAGGTCCCAGGACTTATCCCTGAGGAACACCACTTGTCACAACTCTCCATTCAAAAACACACTCTTCCGCTGCTACCCTCTAATCTTTGACTGAGCCAATTTTGTATCCACATTGCTAGCTCACCTCTGACCCTATGCGAGTTCACCTTCTGCACCAGTCTGCCATGAGGGACCTTGTCAAAAGCATTACTTGAAGTTCATGTATACACATCCATTGCCCTAACCCTCATCAATCATTGTTGTCACTTCCTCAAAAAACTTGATTAAGTTGGTGAGACACATCCCTCCTTCACAAAACCATTTTGCCTGCCACTAATGTGTCCACTTATTTCCAAGTGGAAATAAAGCCTGTCTCAAAGAATCCTGTCCAATAACTTCCCTCCCACTGCCATAAGGGTCATTGGCCTGTAATCACCTGGATTATTCCTGCTACCCTTCTGAAACAAAGGAACAACATTGGCTACTTTTCAATCCTGTGCAGCCACTGAGGATACAAAGATTTCCCTCAAGGCCCCAGCAGTTTCCTCCCTTGCCTCTCTGTATTCTGGGGTCTATTCCATCAGGCCCTGGGGACTTGTCTACCTTAATGTTTCTCAAGAACCCCAATACCATCACCTTTTTGATCTCAACATGACTCAAACTATCTACATACCCCTTCCCAGACTTATCATCCACTAAGCCCTTCTCTTTGAATACTGACGCAAAATACTCGTTTAATACCTCGCCCATTTCCTCTGGCTCCACGCACAGATTCCCTCCCTTGTCCTTGAGTGGGCCAACACACTCTCTGGTTACTCTCTTGCTCTTTGTCTATAAAAAGCCTTGTGGTTTTCTGTAGTCTTGCTGGCCAATGCTTTTTTTATGATCCTTTTTAGCCCCAATCTAGATTGTGAATAGTTGGGGCCCAAACACTGACTCTAGTGTACGCTGCCAGTCACAACCTGCCAACCTGAAAATGACCCACTTATTCCTAATGTTTTCTGGGTGCTGTACTTTTGCATAAATGTGAAGGCATAGTGCAGAAAAGATCCATAAAAATGGTTCCTGGAAAGATGGATTTCTGTTATGAGGGTAGAATGGCAAAGTTAGGATTGTTTTTCTTGGAGAAGAAAAGGCTGAGGGGATTTTATAGAGGTATTCAAAATCAGAAGGTCTTGAGACTGAGCAGTTAGGGAGAAACTGTTCTCACCTTGGAAAGGATCATGAATCAGAGGCCACAAATATAAAAGTAATTGGCAAAAGAAGCAGTAGTGACATGAAAAGCTTTGTTGTGCAGCAAGTGGTTTTGATATGGAATGCACTGCCTGATAGTCGTGGAGGTAGGTTCATTTTAGGCTCCTAAAAGGGAATTTAGCTTAAATAAAAAATGTGCAGGGTTAAGGGGTGAAGGCAGTGGAATGGCACCTGGTAAATTGCTCATAAGGAGAGTCTGTGCAAATGCATAAAGCTGAATGGCCTATTTATGTAATGTGATTTGTCCAAATGTATTAGTTTACACCATAATAGGAATAAAATATTGAGTATTTAACTGAATATAAATTATTCAAATGTTATTGGTTGGGCTTTTACTAAATTGAATGAATGTGAGTTATACTCTAATACAAGGCTAGGCTAATCACATGTATGGTTCTTTACAAGCTGAACTCTTAGAATCATGCAGCACAAGCCATCTTGGGTATTAATGCACATGGCATGATTTGACAGTTTCTCAACCCGGTAAAACAGCAGTGTCAGTGCAAACTGAACTAAATTTTTTAAAAGTGTTTGCCTGCAAATTTCTCCTCTGTTAGGAAGTTTGCAAGTTGAGTATAAAACATTAAATTGAATTTTAGGAACTAGCCTAACTTCCTAGTTTCATAAAATTGAACCAGATCCATGTAGTAGGGAAATGTGGAAGTTATTGTAAACTTTTTAACCATGTAGTATGATTTTGTTTAACGTGCCTGGCTGATGTATGTTGATGGCAAACAGAATTTCAGAGAATGATGGTTGACATAATAATGCCAGTAAAGCATCGATGTTTTCTTTGTGCTATTGGATCAGTTGAATTAATTCCTTTTATTCTGTAGGCAACTTTTTTATTTGTTTGATCATCGTTCTCTGCGTTTCAATAAGACCTCTTGACCTGATGCACCTGTGTAATTTAAAAAGAAATCAGTTCTAGATTAGTTGAGATCAAATTGGCAAGATTTTAGAGTCCATTATTAAAGATGAGATTTTATCATGCACTAAGTCAAGGGGAAGTTATGTCTGTTAGAGCTCTTTGAGGTAACAAAGTTAGATAAAGGAGAACCAATGAATGTGATTTATTTAGATTTCCAGAAGGTTTTTGACAAGATGCTGTGTAGGAGACTGTTAAATAGTTTAAGTGCCTATGGTGGTAGGGGAAGATCCTGGCATGAATAGAGGATTAACTGACTGGCAGAAGGCAGAGTGTGGTATTAAAGGGGTCTTTTCAGAATGGCAGCTGGTAAATAATGATATGCCTTAGGGGTTTGGGCTGGTACCACAACTTTTCACTGTATGTTAATGATTTGGAGGAAGCAGCTGAAGGCACTGTTGCCAATTTTGCAAATGATTCAAAAATATGTAGAGGGGCAGGTAATATTGAGGAAGGGGAGAAGCAGCAGAAGGACTTGGACTTGGGCAAACAAGTGGCAGATGGAATACAATGTGGAAAAGTGAGGTTATGCACTATGAAAGAAAGAATGGAGACGTAGACCATTTTTTGAAGTGAAGAAACGATTAGGAAATCAGAAACACGAAGGGATTAGAGTCCTTGTTCAAGATTCTCTTAAGGCTATGGTGCAGATTCAGTCAGCAGTTAGAAAGGCAAATGCAATGCTAGCATTCATGTTGAGAGGGTTAAAATACAAGAGCAGGGAAGTACTTCTGAGAATATGTAAGGCTCTGTTCAGACCCTATTTGGAGTATTGAGAGTAGTTTTGGGCCCCATATCTAACGAAGGATGTACCGCCTTGGAAAAGATTCAGAAGAGGTTCTCAAGAATGATCCCTGGAATGAAGAGCTTGTAGTATGAGGAACAGTTGAGGATGCTGGGTCTGTACTTGTTGAAGTTCAGAAGAATGAGTGAAGACCTTATTGAAACTTGAAAGATACTGCGAGGCCTGAATAGGGTGGACGTGGAGAGGATTTTCCACTAATAGGAAAAACTAGAACCAGAGGGCACAATCTCAGGTTAAAAGGATGATCCTTTAAAACAGATGAAAAGGAATTTTTTCACCCTGAGTGTGATGAATCTGTGGGACTCTTTGCTGCAGAAAGCTGTGGAGGCCAGGAAATTGAGTTTTTAAGACGCAAATAGATAGGCCCTTGATTGTTAAGGGGAAAAGGCAGAAAAATGGGAATGAAAAAGATATCGGCTGTGATTGAATCGTGGAGCAGACTCCAAGGGCTGTATAACCTAATTCTGCTATGACTCATGGTCTAAATTAAATGACATGTTCTGGGTTGTCAATCTGTTTGCATTTGGAACTGGTTTCAGATGTTAAACTGAGATTTAAATATTGGCTTGAAATTTGGGTTGAATTTAAATTCATATTCTTGATTTTGTAATTCATTGCCTGTAGAATCTTAAAGCTGTTGTTAAAATTTCTATATCATCCTTTATGCCTCTCCAATGAACTGCTTATAATCAAAGTAATGAGACTGGAAATTTCCCTTACATTGAGAGCTAATATCAACTTTTAGGTGATGCCAGTTAAGATGATATGCAATGCTTTTACTTCTAGCTGACCAAGTAGTTTGAGATTTTCTAATTATTGAGGAAAATCTGGAACCACTGGTTGCTTTTTGTTGTGGCTCATTGAGCACTACACAATGAAGTATGAGCTTTGATTCTTGGCTGTGTACTCTGATGTCCTTTGAATTGAGCAGTTGAATTACTAATCTGCATCATATTTGTTGGGTTGAATAAGTAAAGCAAAGTATGTTGTCTTGGTCAAATGAAAGATCCACTAGTAGCTATAATTATGATTTTATTTTCTGAAACTGTTGTACATTCTCCTGGTTGAAGATATTATGAGTAAGTCTTTGAGGCATAGTTCGCAAAAGTTTGAAATCCTGATGAGGCTGAGAACTGGTTGCAAAATGTACGCAGAGCCTACAATGACTTGCTTGTAAATGCAACTCGAAGTTGCATTACATACCAGGTTTTTTGTGGCACAAATAAGCATTGTGCCACAATGCTCTGGGTTGTATATTTTTGGGAATTTATGTAACTATAATATTTTAATGATATGGTAAATTAACAGTAGTTTAAGGAACCACTGAATTCCTATGAGCAAATCTAACCATGCATGAATAAGATGAAGTGAAGAACTTCTGCTTACTAAAAAGATGAATCAGTATCCCTTTCTTTGAGGTCTGCTTTTAGTAGGGGGAATCCTACAGTTTATTGGCATGAAGGCACATTAATGGACAACTTGGCTTCAATGCCAAATAGAGACAATATTTAGTTTCTATTTTTCAGCATTGTATTGCTCTGACTAAATTGTTAGGTATTCCATCATTTTTTGGCAGGACATTTTAAGGTCAGTCAGGTTGACTTTCAGAAATCAAAATCTGCTTTGTAATGTGGGAATTTGTAGAATCCCTACAGAACAGAAGGAGGCTACTTGGTCCGTAGTCTGCACCAACCATAATTCCATCGAGGTCCTATCCCCCAATACCAAGCAACAATGTAGCATGGCCAATCCACCTAACCTCTATATCTTTGGACAGTGGGAGAAAACTGGAGCACCTGGGGAGAACGTGCAAACTTCACACAAGTGACCCGTGGCTGGAGTTGGAGATGGATTTCTGGCACTGTGAGGCAGCAGTGCCAACTGCTTTGTCACCTTGCTACCCCAAATTGGAATTGAAAACCTCACTGCATTCCATAGACTGTTATGCTTACAGATTTGTTTTGATCATGGGATGTGTCTCTCCTTGGATATGCCAGCATTTATTGCACAAGCCTAATTGTTGTTGAGATAATAGTGATGAGATGCTACCTTGAACTGCTACAGTCCATATGGTGGTCGAACACCAGGTTGATACTGGTTTTGTTGGGTTTCAGCCCCGTTAAAATTTCCTTACAGCTTGAAACCATTATTATTGTTGAACAACTGGGACAAGAGAAGCAGACACATGTAACATCACCTGCACATTCCCCTCCAAGCCACATGATCCTGACTTGGAGCCACGTGTATTCCAGGAAGTTATCCTTTGTACAGGACTTTTGTGTGATGCTAAGACAAAGACCAGAATCTCCGAGGTGTTTTATGAAAAGAACTTTGTGCCAAATTCAAATGTAAAATTTGGGAGATTGCACTGCAGGTTTGAGGCATACGGAAAAGATTGAGTATGTGGATGTTAGGAAAGAGGATGTGTTAGACCTGTTAAATTCTATCAAGATAGACAAGTCGCCGGGACCGGATGGGGTGTACCCCAGGTTGATTGTGGGAGGTGAGGGAAGTGGTTGCAGAGCCCCTGGCAATGATATTTGCGTCAAAGATGGAAACGGGAGAGCTTCTGGAGGATTGAGGATGTGGTTCCTATCTTTAAGAAAGGGAACAGGGATAGTCCAGGAAATTACCGACCGGTGAGTCTGACTTCAGTGGTTGGTAAGCTGATGGAGAGGCTTCTGAGGGATAAGATATATGAACGTTTGGAGAAGTTTGGACTGATTAGAAATAGTCAGCATGGTTTTGTCAAGGGCGGGTCGTGCCTTACAAGCCTAGATGAGTTCTTCGAAAATGTGACTGAACACATTGATGAAGGAAGGGCGGTGGACGTAGTGTACGTGGACTTTAGCAAGGCGTTTGATAAGGTCCCCTATGCAAGGCTTCTGGAGAAGGTGAGGGGGCATGGGATCCAAGGGGCTTTGGCCTCATGGATCCAGAACTGGCTTGCCGGCAGAAGGCAGAGAGTGGTTGTGGATGGGTCTTGTTCTGCATTGAGGTCGGTAACCAGTAGAGTGCCCCAGGGATCTGTTCTGGGACCCCTGCTGTTTGTCATTTTCATAAATGACCTGGATGAGGAAGTGGAGAGATGGGTTAGTAAGTTTGCTGATGATACAAAGGTCGGTTGTGTTGTGGATGGTCTGGAGAGATGCCAAAAGTTGCAGCGGGACATAGACAGGATGCAAGACTGGGCGGAGAAGTGGCAGATGGACTTCAACGCAGATAAATGTGTAGCGGTCCATTTTGGCAGGAATAATGGGATGAAGGAGTACAATGTAAGGGGTCTTAGTTGTGTTGTAGAGCAGAAAAGATCTCGGGGTCTGGGTCCATAGGACTCTTAAATCAGCCTTGCAGGTGGAGGAAGTGGTCAAGAAGGCGTACGGTGTACTGGCCTTTATTAATCGAGGAATAGAGTTTAGGAGTCAGGAGGTAATGATGCAGCTCTATAAGACTCTTGTCAGTTGGAGTATTGTGCGCAGTTCTGGTCGCCTCACTATAGGAAGGATGTAGAAGCTATTGAGAGAGTGCAGAGGAGATTTACAAGGATGCTGCCTGGATTGGGAGGCAGGTCTTAGGAAGATAGGTTGAGGGAGCTGGGACTCCTCTCACTGGAGAGACGTAGGTTGAGAGGCGACCTGAGAGGTTTATAAAATGTTGAGAGGAATAGATAGGGTGGACTCTCAGAGACTATTTCCCCAAGCTGAAATGGTCACCACAAGAGGACACAGATTTAAAGTGCAGGGAAGCAAATACAGAGGAGATGTTAGGGGTAAGTTTTTCACTCAGAGGGTGGTGAGTTAATGGAATCGGTTGCCGTCGGAGGTTGTTAAGGCAAACTCACTGGGGTCTTTTAAGAGACTTCTGGATGAGTATATGGAAAAGAATAGGATAGGGGGTTATAGATAGGTCTGTGGATTGGTAGATGTGATCAGCGCAACTCGTGGGCCGAAGGGCCTGTTTGTGCTGTATTGTTCTATGTTCTAAAAACTTAGTGTTGCACTCCAAATATGAATCAAGAGACCCACTAGGAAGCTTTCATCAAACAATTTATTTAGAACACAGTTAAAATATAACAAAATTTAGCATAACTTTTACCAGTTACAAAACACAAACCATGATATAGTATAAACTTTAACAGGTAGTTATTCATGATGTTCCAAGTCAAACAACACCCCACAAATATATTCCCCTTTCTAGATTTGCCACAAAAAGCAAGTCTGCTCATGTGATGCTGAATTTTGCAGCTTCATAACACCTGTTCTGAATTGTCTATTGAATGTTGGAACAAATCTCTGTAGCTTCCCAGCCCTGGAACTTTACAAAGTGTCTGGAGAGAGGGAGGCAGAGAGACATCATCTGCCTCTTCCAGCTTCTAACAGCAGCTCAAATATAGCAGTATTTTTAAGCCCAGAGAGGGGGGAAGAGACAGTGTTTCTGCCTCAAGTCCAAACAACATCTGAGAAAAATAAAACTAAAACCGTGGACTTTCCTGTGGAAAAACTGTTCCTAGGAGTCACCTGACTTGAACATGCTGCACCCAGCAACTTCAAAAGGATCATAAAACTTTAAGAGACTGAATTAGTCCCGAAGTAAAAAATAAACATGACCATTAAAGTGCTTAAGTAACAGAAGTCATCGCTGCAAACAAAATGGTGCTAAAGTAAAATGCTTGGAACTGCTTAAAATACAAAGAAACCTGATTAAAATACATTTCTTAAAGGAGCAATATTGTCACAGTAACCATACCTGAAATACTGCATGCAAGTCCCTCCTTAATATTTAAGGAGATTGCAGGCAAAAGAACACTAGATTCGTTCCTGGGGTGAGAAGATTACCTGATGATGAAGTTGAATAAATTGGGCCTATTCTCTGGTACTTAGAATAATGAGAATGATATTGAAGCATATGAAATATTGAAGAACGTTCAGAGAATGGATTATTTCTACTGGCTGGGGAATCTAAATAAGGGACTGATGATCATTTAGGACTTAGAAGAAATCTCTTCACTCGAGTTGAGATTTTGGAATCCTCAAGCCTCGTGTTGTAGGTGCACCATTATTGAGTTTAAGATAGAATTAAAGATTATGGTGAGCAAGAGACAAGTGGATTTGGAGGTCAGCCATGATTGTATTGAAGGGTGGAGCAGGCCTGAGGGACCATATGGTCAGTTTTGTAGCCAAATTTGCAGTTGATATAAAGATGGGGAGAAAAGTAAATTGAAGATGAGAGAGTTTGCAAAGTGGGCTAAAATTTTAGTGAATGGAATGTGGAAAAAATAGATTGCTTGGACAGAAAGAATAGAGAAACAATATTATTGAAATGAGGGACTGCAGAATGTTGTGGATCAGAGGATCTGGTTGTCCTGCACTTGAATTACAAAAAACTTAACATGCAGGTAGAGCAAGTATTTATGTAAATTGAATGTTGTTTTTAATTGAAAGGGTGACGAACATGCAAATTCAGAATTCTTGATACAGCTGTACAAGGCATTGGTGAGACCTCACTTAGAACATGAGAAATAGGAGCAGGAGGAGGCCATCCTGCCCCATCATTCAATAAGATCATGGCTTATCTGTAATGGTTCAGTACCACTTTCTCCCCATAACCCTTAATTCCCTTGTCAATCAAAAACCTATCCACTGTTGACTTGAACATATTCAGCGAGGAAGCCTCCATCACTTCATCAGGCAGAGAATTCCAAAGATTCACAACCCTTTGTGTGAAGAAACTCCTCTGCAACTCTGATTTGAAACCCCCCCCCCCCCCCCCCTCTTAATCTTGAGGCTGTGCCCTCTAGTCCTGCTAGCTTTGCTAAGCGGGAAGAGTCTCTCAACTTCTACCCTATCCCCATCCCCCTCATTATCTTATTCGTCTCTATAAGATCTCCTCTCAGCCTTCTAAACTCCAAAGAGTACAAACCTAGCCCATTCAGTCTTTCCTCATAATCTAATGCCCTCATCTCCAGTAGCTTGGGCAGATAGATGGAATTCAATCCTGATAAATGTGAGGTGATGCATTTTGGGAGAAAGAACATAGCGGGGAAGGTTTATGATAAAGGGTAGACTTATTAAGAGTATAGAAACGGAGGGACCAGGGGGTGCAGGTGCACAAGTCTCTGAAGGTGGCAGAGCAAGTGGAGAAGGTTGTGAAGAAAGCAAATGGTATGCTAGCCTTTATAGGAAGGGGTATAGAGTACAAGAGCTGGCCTTTAATGTTGCAGTTGTATAAAACGTTGGTTAGACCTCATTTGAAATACTGCGCCCAGTTCTGGTCGCCTTACTACCAGAAGGACGTGGAGACTCTGGAAAGAGTGCAGAGGTTTACCAGGATGCTGGCTGGTATGGAAGGTCTGAATTACGAGGAGAGGTTAGGCAAATTGGGACTGTTTTCCTTAGAAAGACGTAGACTTAGAGGAGATCTAATAGAGGTGTACAAGATTGAGGGGTACAGATAGAGTAAACAAGGTTAAGCTTTTTCCTAGGATGGACTCGAATAACACGAGGGGTCACGGGCTCAGGGTGAGGGGGAAAAGGTATAGTTTGGATGCTAGAGGGAATTTTTTCTCACAGGGTGGTGGGGGTATGAAATGCGCTGCCAAGTAGAGTGGTGGAGGCAGGCACTCTGGAGTTCTTTAAGAAATACTTAAATGGGCACATGAACAGAATGGAATGGAGGGGTATAGAAAACTGATTTAAAATAGGGATCATGAGCCTTGGGAGTCCCTGGGAAGTGTGTAAATAGATGATGATATTGATGTACTTGTTTTTATCCTACAGGTGCTTTGGTCCACCTTGTTGTCTAACAAGGGGCATACACGCGATGGGTCGTGAGAGGGCTGCTCTTGGATCTTTTTCGAGAGTATCCTAGTGCTCCACGTTGTTAGTGTACGCTTGACCTGGACCATCTGATGGGCAACACGACAGCTCAGTGACTATCGCTGTGCTGTGCAGATACATGGATTTGGGCCTGTGTCTGTGGGAGTTTGCACATTCTTCCCGTGCTTGCGTGGGTTTTCTCCGGGTGCTCCGGTTTCCTCCCACATCCCAAAGATGTGCTGTTAGGCTAATTGGCAAAACAAATTCTCCCTAAACTGTCTCAAATTTGGTTTTTAATCCATAGGTCTATAAACATAGACAGGGATTGCGGGTAGAGGTGGGAACATCGGGGTGGCGGTGCGGGTTCGTTGGGCTGAAGGGCCGGTTTCCCGTGCTGTTTTGTTCTTTGTTTAAACCTTCTTTGAACCCGCTCCAAGGCCAATATATCCTTCCTCGAATGTGGCGACCAAAACTGCACACAGTACTCCAGCTGCGGCCTCACCAGTACCCTATATAGCTGCAAAACTACCTCCCTACTTTTATATTCTATCCCCCTAGCTATAAAGGCCAACATTGCATTCGCCGCCTTAATCACCTGTTGCACCCACATACTGTGTTTTTGCGATTCATGCACAAGGACCGCCAAGTCCCTCTGCACCGTTGCATGCTGCAGCTTTTTGCCACTTAAATAGTAATCCTTTGTACCATTATTCCTACCAAAGTGGATAATCTCACACTTGCTAACATTATACTCAGAGTATCGTTTTGGTCTCCTTACTTGAAAGAGATGCAGGCAAAATCTGGCATGCTCCAGGAATACGAAGTGCCAGTTAATCGAGTATGCTGTAACAAGATGTAAGGTGAGTTCAATTTTTTCCGTCTAATCAGAAGGCAACTGAGCAATGTCAATGTGTTGGGTGTTGAGTTCTTGAGAGATGCTGGAGTGTGCAAATCTAGTGAGTATGGTTTAAAAATATTATGATTTGGAGATGCTGGTGTTGGACTGGGGTAAGAAGTCTCTCAACAATAGATTAAAGTCCAAAAATATTAAGTTGAGGCAAGGGGCTCGGCTCATTTAAAGCTGAGTTGAGAGAATTTCTTAGTGTCAGTGGTTTTTGTGTTTCTGTTGCAATGAGAGCAGTAGGGGTTGGATGATTGTAAAACAGCCTTGATTATGTTTTGATCTTTGATTGACAAGGAAGTTGAGGGTTGTGGAAGAAGGGGAAAGAAAAGTGAGTTAAGGCCACAATCTGATCAGCCATGATTGTTGTGAATGGTGGAGTGGGTTCCAAGGGCTGAATTACGTACAGTTTTATATGGTCTATTCTTTGTAGTTATGCTCGTTAAAGTAGGTTTAAATCTATCTCCATGTTTGACATGAAAGATTTATGTTCACTGAAACTTCCTAAGTATTAGGAAATTGTAGTGTTTGCTTGAGTTTGTCTTGTATCATTGTTTTGGTTTACTCCTAATTCATATGTTGGTACAAGGTTTTATTTCATTGCAAATTGGCATTTTGAAATCAACATACCTTAACTGTGAAGAAATAGTTCTATCAGATAACAAAGTTAATTTCTGCAGTGAAGCTTTTCTGTAGAACCAAATCAAATCCTTGACTAGGAATCAACCTAGACCATTTCTGCTGATTTTGTGTGCTGACATTTAAAGCGTTATTTATTTCTCAATGATGGCTTTGCAACAGGTTTGGCTTAAATATTTAAATTGTTTTTTTGAACAGCATTGCTAGATTCACTGCATTGAACATAGGGAGAAGTAAAGATGTGACTAGTGCGGTAGACAGAGGGGAACCGGTGGATGTGGTGTTTTTAAATTTCCAGAAGGCATTTGATAAGGTGCTCTCAAAAGATTGCTGGTAAAGTGTTAGTGTGGATTGAGATTGGCTATCTAACAGGAAGCAGAGAGTTGGAATCAATGGGTGCTTTTCTGGTTGGCAGTTAGTGACTAGTGACGTGCCGCAGGGATCAATGCTGGGGCCTCAGCTGTTTACCATATATATAGATGATCTGGAGGAGGGGGCTGAGTGTAGGGTAATAAAATTTGCTGATGAGAGAAAAAGTGATTTGTGTAGAGGATGCGGAAAGTCCGCAGAGAGATCTGGATAGGTTGAGTGAGTAGGATAGGACCTGGCAGATGGAGTATAACGTTAGCAAATGAAGTTATTCACTTTGGTAGAAATAATAGTAGGAAGGAATATTAAATGGTGAAAAATTGCGGCATGCTACTGTGCAGAGGGACCCTGGGGGTCCTTACGCACGAATTGCAAGAATTCAGTCTGCAGGTGATCAAGAAGGCGAATGGAATGTTGGCCTTTATCGCGAGGGGGATAGAATATAAAAGCGGACAGGTCTTGCTGCAACTGCACAAGGCACCGATGAGGCTGCAACTGGAGTACTATGTGCAGTTTTGGTCCCCTTATTTACGAAAGGATATATTGGCCTTGGAGAGAGTACAGAGAACGTTCACCTGGCTGACACTGGAGACGAGAGGGTTAGCTTATGAGGAAAGATTGAATAGATTGAGCCTGTACTTGTTGGAGTTTAGAAGGCTGAGGGGGGATCTTACAGAGACATGAGATAATGAAGGGGCTAGATAAGGTAGAGAGATTCTTTCCACTTTGAAAGGATAGCAGAACTAGAGGGCATAGCCTCAAAATAAGTGGGGGGGGGGGGGGGCTCTCTGCAGTTTAGAACAGAATTGAGAATTCCAGAGATTCACCACCCAAAGGATGGTGAATCTCTGGAATTCTCTGCCCATTGAAATGGTGGAGGCTATTTCATTGAATGTGTTTAAGTCACAGGTTTCTATTTTGTTTTGTTCTTTGATAGACAAGGGAATTAAGGGTTATGGGGAGCAGGCGAGAAAGTGGAACTGATCCACTTCAGATCAGCCATGATCTTATTGAATGGCGGGGCAGGCTCGAAGGGCTAGATGACCTACTCCTCCTCTTTCTTATGTTCTTAAAGCGTTTCATAAAGATTGCTCAAGTTGATTGAGATCTCTTCACTCATAGTAATGTAGTAGCTATGCATGAAGTAGCTGTTACACATAAAGTAACTCTAGTATCATTTACCAGCTTTTACAAACCTAGTTCAGTTTGATGACCAATAGGAACAGTTTTGTATACATGAATTAAAATCAATTTTGGCACTGGTTTAGTTTTACATTATTTTACATGGATTTTCAAAAGGCATTTAAGGTTTCCACAGGAGACTGTTAGCTAATTTTAAGGCTTGTGGAATTGAAGGCCAATTATTCTTTTTTGTTCAGAGACTGGTTAAGTGATGGACAACAGTAGTATAATGGGTATGTACTCAAAATTGGAGGGAGGTACGTAATGGTTTCCCAAAGGAAATCAATGTGGCCCTATCTATTCTCTGTACTTAAATCACACGCTGGAATGCAGAGTTGCATTGGCTTGCAGAGTTGCAAACAAATTCAGTCTGTTGCCTAGAAGGATGGAGTTGGCAACTAAAGAAGCAAATTGGAGAAGGGACTAAAAATAATGACTTAAATTTTGCCAGTATTTAATTGGAGGCACTTTGCTCATGTAGTACGGCATGTCAAATAAGCAGTTTGCTAAAATGGCTACAGTGAAGAATTGAAAGGGTGATGGTGATTTGGAGCTGGGTGTCATAAACGTATCTGTGGAGAAAGTAATGCTGTGCTTTCGAATTATGTCACTCAGGAGAGGGGCAAAGTATGATTCTTCAGCGACTGGAAAAAATGAAGTGGGGCAGTGTTAGAAAAATTTTAAGTAATTCCTTGGATTTGAGGCACTAATCCATCTGATATTAAATGAAATGGCCTCAAAAATTAACAATTTTTAACAGAAACTGCCTGCATAAAGGCATATAAGAATGAGAAATACTTCAAGTATTTCTGATTTAAACATGTATTTTGGTATTTTAAATGTATTAACCATTTTATGAAAGTAATTGTGCAATTTAGCTAAGAACAGACTGCTCCGAGAGGTGATGGAATGAAGCCTTAGCAAACAGAACCACATTCTTTGGAAACAATGAAACCTCAATGTGCAAGGTCTTAGCAAATGTTACTAGCAGTAAGGTTCTCATGGCTACTTAAGAATAGTTTTTCACACTATCCAGAAAAGACAGGCCCCTTTGCAGACATGAGAATGTATGTCTGTTTTGTTTGGCCATTGGCGTAGCAAGAGTTGGTGGGAATCTTAACTTTGATCTTTGTAGCTAAGCGTCAGGGTAACGGCAACAGAGGAAAAAGCATCAGCAACTGGGGAAGGAAGCATCTGGATTCTATAGACTAGTGAAATCCCATGATGTCAGAGGGTAGAATGCAATTGGTTATGACAAGTAATTAATGACTCATTTGTATTGAAGATGATTTGATTGCAACAGCAGGGAAATTTGATCTGAAAAATGTATAATTGATCTGTGCATTATAACCTTAGTGGTGTGAGTGGAATGCTCAAAGCCTTCTCTTGTAATGAAGCATTGGACTGCGCAGTGTTTGTTCTCCTTTTGATCATTGGTTAATAAAAATACGTCTTTAAACTGGGACACTGGCTTTCTTGAGTATTTGTATTAGCTGAAGTTTCTGTGATACCTGGCTTCCACAGAATCCCACAATAGGCAGGAACAGAAACCATTGCAGTTGATTCTGTGGTTACTATTGGAGAAGAATAGAATGAGGTGAGCACAGTTATATTCAGCTGGATAATAACAGTGGAGAGGCATTGGAAGAAGTTGATGTGATAAGTTATATCTCCAAGGCTGTGGGCAGTTTGCCAAGGTCAAGGACGGAAAATTTACTTTTGTTATGGTCATAAAATATGTTAACTGCGATTGAGTTGTTTCAATACCAGCTAGAGTGGAAAGCTGAGGAATTCAAACCTGCAAATCCTAGGAAGACTGGGAATTGGGAGGTGACAGCATGCTCAAGCACCTTTGGAGAGGAAAGGGAGGTTGGAGATGTGGTGGTCAATTGCAAGGATAATGGGATCAAGAGTTGAGGAGAGGAATGATGGCAGCATATTTAAAGGTGAGAAGGAAAACAGGTGGAGAGAGAGAAAACTATTTATTAAGATTGCGATCAGGGAGAGGAAGTTGGATGATCAGCAATTTTAGTGGAAATAGGGCAGAGGAAACTGGAGGTTGGAGTCAGGGCATGAAGAAAGGGAAACTGGAGAAAGAAGTTTGATTAGGTGGTTGATTGAAACGAAGGATATGGAAGAGGTAATTGTTTGGAAAGTCTTGACCAAATATTCCACTAAGTTGCATTTAGTGTGGGGAACAGTGTAGCAGACCACCAAAGCATATGCATAAAGAATTGACCAATTTTCTTAAATAACAATCCTTTTCGTCATCTTTCATTTATTAATCGTAATCTTGGAGGTCTTGTTGAACACTTTGATTTGAGCAAATGGAATTTTTCATTGCCCAAAGTCATGGTTACTGAGTTGCTTACCAATGTACAGTGGAGAGTTACAGGAGAAAAGGAAGATTTGTTGAAACCAAACCATAAAATGTGTAAACCAAGTCCAGCATTGAATTTGAGCACCTGGAGAAAATTAAGTAAGGACGCATCTGGCCGTGCATCTCTAGAAGAAGTGCAAAATTCAGTTTAGCACAATTCTGGAAACTCATCCTTTCTAGACTCATCACTTCCTCTGTTATAATTTAGGTTGATCTTTCAGCCCAATATTAAGGGAGATATCTCCCTTAATGTTTCATAACATTTGAAATGAAATATTAAACTTCAGATCCTTTCCAGATGAATTTATAGTTCCTTTGGCATAATCTCCACTCTGAATTCTTCCATTTTCCTTTGCCTCTCAATCAACACCTGCATTGTTTGTATGTCACTGATGAAACAACTATCATCATTCAAAAATTAATTGGCTGTGAATGCTTTGAGTTCGCTTGAGAGCAGGAAATACATTAAAAACAAGTTTATTTAATTTCTTTGCCTTAGACATTTGCTACATGGTACTGTGGGGTTGCTTGTCACTGGCTTCTGTTGATTTACCTTTCTTGGTCACCCAAATAGATTGAGTGACTTTTAAACGACTTTGTTGCATTGAAGCTCCCTGATCTGTTGGCTTGGTAGTCTCTGAGGAGGAGATGATCCATTCTTATGGATAATCCTTGGAGTGTGGGTACTATCTGCAGCATGTTTTTCTCATGTCTCCACTGCAATATGATGCTTCTGACAATTCTGCGAGTTTGATCAACTTTGAACTTTAATAATGTCTACAGTTGCTAACTCCATTATCCCCTTAGAACAAATGAGCTCCACTGTAATGAAGCTTTAAACTAAATTTCATGTTGAACTTTAGTTAAGGGTGAACTTTTACTTATCACATTGACCCCTTCTATCTCAACTATTTATTCAGTTGACTTCTACATGACATTAATGTTCTGTCACTGTTTTCCAGCTCTTTATTTTTGTTGAAATCTATATTGACTTGGTAATTATGATTAGAATTATTTGGAGAATAATTTAGTTTATACATTTGACTAAAATTGAATTCTGAACGTGATAGTTCCTATATCTGAACTAAAAATGATACTCTAATCCTTGAACACTGCTTGGATGGGCACGTTCTCAAGTCATCAAAGACAGCCAGAAAAACTCGTCTTTGATGCTGGGGTCAGGTTTTATTAAGCTAGGAAACTGAATATTCATGTACTGCTTGTTTGCTCTTTGTGATGTTTACATGGTACCCACTAAGTTGAGACTTGCAGCGTTCCATGTGAACAAAGAACAGTACAGCACAGGAAACAGGCCCTTTGGCCCTTCAAGCCTGTGTCACACATTGATCCAACTAGACCATTTGTTTCTATCCCCCCATTCCCAGGCTGCTCATGTGTCTATCCAGGTAATTCTTAAATGATGCCAGCGTGTCAGCCTCCACCACTTGGCAGCGATTCCAGGCCCCCGCTATCCTCTGCTTAAAAAAAAAAATTCCCTCTGATATCAGAGTTATACCTCACCCCTCTCACCTTGAGCTTGTGACCCCTCGTCATCGTCACCTCTGACCTGGGAAAAAGCTTCCCACTATTCACCCTATCTATACACTTCATAGTTTTGTACACCTCTATTAGGTCTTCCCTCATTCTGTCTTTTCAGGGAGAACAACCCCTGTCTACCCAATTTCTCCTTATACCCAAGACCCTCCATACCAGGCAACTTCCTGATAAATCTTCTCTGCACTCTCTCTAAAGTCTCTACGTCCTTCTGGTAGTGCAGCGACCAGAATTGGATGTGATACCCAAATGTGGCCTAATCAGCATTCTACACAGCTGCAACATCAGACCCTGTCCTATAAAGGCAAGCATATCATATGCCGCCTTCTCCACCTGTGCTGCCACCTTCAGGGATTTATGGATTTGCACAGCTAGGTCCCTCTGTGTTACTCTTGATGGCCCTGCCATTTATTGTACAGTCCCCCCCCCCCCCAACGTTAGTTCTTCCAAAATGCATCACCTTGTATTTATTTGGATTAAATTCCACCTGCCATTTCTCCGCCCAATTTTCCAGCCTATCCATATTTTGCTGTATTGTCCGACAAGGTTCATAGCTATCTGCAAGTCCAGCCATCTTTGTGTCACCTGCAAACTTGCTGATAACACCAGTTGCACCTTCTTCCAGATCATTAATATGTCACAAATAGCAGAGGTCCCAGTACAGAGCCCTGCGGAACACCACTGATCATAGACCTCCAGCTGGAAAAAGACCCTTCGACTGCTATCCTCTGTCTCCTGTGGCCAAGCCAGTTCTCTACCTATCTAGCCACCTCTCCTTGTATCCTATGAGCCTTAATCTTCTTAACCAACCTGCCAAGAGGGACTTTGTCAAATGCATGTGCCTCTGAATTAGGTTCTTTGTCAGTTGAAGGCTCGGGTGAGTTCAGCTGGGTTGGCATTTTTGGAAAAGTATATTGTTTGTGTATTTAATGGTTAAATTAGTTGAACTAAATGGGTGGTATTTTACTGCCTTGAATGCTGAGGGCAGTTCCTCTCCCCCCGGCTGCTAAAAAAAATTAGTGAAGTAAATAGCTGTAATCAAACTATAAATGTAAATTGTTTAGATTTGTCAGTTTAAAAAGTTTGAAACAGAAGAATTCCAAAAGCAGTCTCATTTATTTCCTTTGTTGGCTTGACTTTAAACCCAGCTTGATAGGATGTTACATAATCAGACCATGTTTCTGAGAAAATAAGTCAACAGATCACATCAATGATTGACTTGCATTATGTTAGTCACTCAAATTTGTTTTTGTTTCTTCTGATTAAATGTGATCAAAATTTTGAAGGTGTTAATTAAGTTCATGAGGGCTTTGCTATGCAATTTAGAGAAACAAGATATGTTGTTACATTTGACAATGACCAAGTGTAAGACTATCAGCTTTCTGGTAGACCATTTTGCATATCTTATAGATAGGAAAATATCATCTTTAATGCCCAAAATGATAAATTAGTCCAAGTTATGGTTTGTTCGTTGCAGTTAACTGATTCATGGCACTACGTAAATATTAATTCCAATACACTCTGGAATTATCTGTCTCAAAGAAGTTAGGGCTATCCTTTTCATAATAAGTTGTTTTTCTTCTAACCCAATGTAACATTTCTCAATAAGAATTTGATATTTTTTCGGTAATTATACTTTCATTTGAGCATTGACTGTCAATTTCACATTGTGCTGTTATAGGTAATTATGCAAAATTTCAGCATGTTAGATGTATAAATTAATTGTGGTGAATGTCATCTACTCGTTGGATGACATTTTGAAGCCATGATGATTTGTTTCCACATGCACGCTGGCACCTAACCCTACCAATGATTCACCTGTGTTGATCCCTGTACTGAATCTTTTGTTGAATTATTTGCCTGCCATCCAGTTTTGAAGAAACTAAAAGTTTCAGACTTAATTATTCCAATGTTTTGCTCCATGAACATGCTGTATCCTATCTCATGTTTGCCTTTCAAACAAGTATTTACTGAGCAGATCCTGATTATTAAAATTTAAAAATAAAAATTCTCAGCCTTGTGTTTAAATGAGTTCATAGTTTCAGTTGCCTATCTATATGTGAGACTGGCTTCGAGTCCTCTGTGACTTTGATTTTGAGTGACCTTTCCACACTCTTTGCTCTACTTGTGCCATTTGCGTTCAGTCTCCCATGTTCTGCTCTGGAATTCCCTCTTTCAGTACCTCTGTCTCTTCCTCACTTCTTGTTACAAACCAATATCTTTTTAGGGAATTGCCAGTATTGATGATAACTGCTTTCTGAAGTGCCCTGGCAAGTATTCAGTTTTAGAAAACTGCTGCAGTAGCCCACTGTCACCTTGTTCATGATAACCTAAGATGAAATCAAATATTGACCTTGCCAATATTCTGTGAATAAAAAGCCTCTTGAGCAAGCACTTGGTCACCCTTAACAATCTACTTGTTGCCCATATATTTAATTTACCCCTTAAAAGCACCTTCAGACATTTTCGTCTTGCTGCAAGTGTTACTTAAAGGATTGTTTCCATTGTGCCCGTTTGCAATTTTTTATTTTGTCTTCCATGTAAATGAGGTATATGTTACATAATCTTCTGAATCAAATATTGTTTGGTTTTAATGAGCAAATTTGTTCCATGTTAAAATGCAACTGCAGTAGTCTAGATAAGATCTCACTTTAATGGTTTTATAAATTGTTTGTCAACTTCAGCCAATTTTTTGTAATGTTGGAATTACAGTTTGGGTAAATTGTAGCCTTATTGGATTCAGACAAATTCATAAAATGTCCATGTATATTGAATTTGCATTTTCAACTCTTCTGTATCTCTGATATTATAAACTGTATCCTGAAGCATATTTCAGTACTTATGAATCATGTAAATGTGTGCTAATTATGGCTTTCCATTATTACTAATTACAGTGGATCGTGCTATAAATTGGGTGCCACTAGAGCTACACAGCGAGCAGGTTTCCCTTTTAGATTTTTGGCTTTTGTGCGTGGATAATAGAGCATGGAGAAGGCTAATATGCTTCAAAGAAAATAAATGCCAATCCATGAAAAGAAAAATTCTTTCACTGAACCTTTTCCATGTCTTTTGATGAATAAAGAAGGAGCAAATCTGGAAATGGTATCTTTTCATTTTGAAGGCCCAAATTATCCAATCCCTGGTTTTACAATTTTTGTTATTTTCCCTAGAAAATACATTCACGTTTGTAGTGAATGTACCTGCAGGTGTACATACCCCAATGCATTTTACAAATACATTTAGTTTGCATGCTGTCTGAGAGGAATGTGACAAATTGTGGTTGGTTTCTTGTGAGTACTGAATATGAATTGGGAAAAATAACAGTTTGAAGGTGAAGCTGCTTGTTCATTCTCTGCTCAGATATTCAGAGAATAGAAGGAAGCTCATTCATCAGGGATTCATACCGTTAGTATCATTGCAACATATGAGACTACTGTTTCTTCAGTGGCAAAATGCATTTGGCATATATTTTCTGAATTCCACCCCCCATCAAATTATCATTGGATTGTACCAGTTCTGAAAGCATCATTTAGAAAAAAGTTGAAAGGCACAATTATGAATTCAGTCATACCATGGGGAAAGATAATTGAACTTTATTTGGGGCAAACAAATGTTTTACAACTTTAAAAGCTCAGTCTGTCACTCAAAATTGCCTCTGAACATTGACTGTGTCTATGCTTCCCACTATCTCGGAAAAGCAGCCAGTATAATTAAAAACCCCATGCACCCTGGATAACTCTCAATTAGCAAATGTTGCCACTTATGCTCATAAATCAGCCTCCCATCCATTGACATTGTCTACACTTCCCGCTGCCTCAGCAGCATAGCCAGCATAATTAAGGACTCCACCGACCTTGGACATACTTTCTTCTTCCACCTTTCTTTGGGGAAAAATGTATAAAAGTCTGATCATGTACCAACTGACTCAAGAATACCACCTCCCATGCTGCCATTTGACTTTTGAATGGACTACCTTGCATCATCCGAGCTATGACTGCAACACTACATTCTGTACTATCTCCTTTCCTTAAAACAAAAAAAAACAGCACGGGAAACAGGCCCTTCGGCCCAATCTCTATGAATGGTATGCTTTGTCTATATAGTGCACAAGAAATAGTAGTTTTCGCTGTATATCAATATATGTGACAAATTAAATCCAAAAAAGAACATTTGTTGAAACCATGTCTAGAATTTACAATACATACATGTTAAATCTTTGATGCTGACCATTAGCATTTTTCGTACTGTTTGTCATCCAATTCTAACCCCATTTCATCCATTTACCTCTTGAAAGGAGGCCAATACCATATAGAACACCTTTAAGAAACACCCCCAAGGTTCTTAGCAAATAGACATACGGTAAATGTCCCTCTGCTGATATGCTGAAAAACTTCTAATGCCTTTTCTAGAATGTGAGTTTTGTCCCCACTGTCCCATACAATTTCTAGGTAACCTGGAATCATGGATTAATTTGAAATTAAATTCAGCATTGGAAATAGCAGAGAATAGGTAGAAAAGCCTCTCAAGCCCATTCCACCATTGAATGAGATCATAACTATTGACTCAACTCCATTTGTGTCCATTTCCTATAACAGTGAACCTCCAAAGATTCAAACATTGGGGTTAATCATTTCTGAGACAAAGACTCTCAAATCTTGGAAAGAATTCAGCCTCATCCCGATCTTGAATGAGCAACTTCTTATTCTGAAACTTTATTTAAAAATTGTTTCACCTAGCAGGTGAAGCGCTCTGGCATGTGTATGCTTTGGCTCTGGGGATTGCCATAATCTGCAGTCTTTTCGTGGGAATCTTGTCAAATGCTGAAACTCAAGGCAGGGGTGCTGGTGGACATCAAAGTCCCTTAAATTTGGAGAGTGTACGTTTAGATTCATTCTTTTTAGTCAAGTGAATAATTTTTGTTAACTGTTTAATTTCAATTGATTTGAAAGCAGATGCATAAGTTTTTAGAGTTTTGTGTGCATTACTTTGTAAAGTACAAATTGACAGTCATGTTTTTCTGTGGTGGATTGTTAAAGAGGAAGGAATAGTTTGCCAAAGAATTTGTTTCCTACATCTTTTTCCTGGGTGAGTTAGATGGGTGGAGGCACCTTTTCTGGAACAAATTGGATTTGTCAAGTCAAATAAAACACACAATATTACCCCCCCCCCCAAAAAAAAATTCTATTTTGCTATCTTCAAACACAAGTACAGTTTTCCAGCATCTTCAGAGTATGTGCATGTTTTTATCCTGTTTGGCTTGACACTTGCCACACTTGGCACATAAGTTGGCTGCTGTTTGTTGAAGGATTTTCTAAAGCTTCAAAAATATGCTACAACCTACAATGTAGTAAAGACATTCTGTATCAAGTGCTATATTAATGCTGGATGTTGAAGGTGAACTATATATCCACTGTTTCCAGTTTCTTCTTTTTAGTGTCTTGTTGCAGTTATTCTGGATGCAGTCCACATGTGTCTCTAACTGTCTTTTTTATTTTAATAGTCAGAATTTGGAACCTCTCTGGGAGTTGATTTGAACAGTTTATTCCTCATTAAAATAGCATTATTATACCACAGATTTTAATTGAAATTCTAGATGCATAAAAATTGTAGTTTAGTGTCTATTCGAACTCTCCCTTGTCTTGTTTGGAAGCAGGCCCAACGTAGGAAACTTCAAACAAAGATTAAAAAGCAATGTGCTTCATCTACAGCAGCAAGAAATTACATTACTACTGCTGCTGCTCATAAATGCTGGGCACCAATGATGCTCAAATCTGGTGAAACAATTTTTAAATAAAGTTTCAGAATAAGAAGTTGCTCATTCAAGATCGGGATGAGGCTGAATTCTTTCCGAGATTTGAGAGTCTTTGTCTCAGAAATGATTAACCCCAATGTTTGAATCTTTGGAGGTTCACTGTTATAGGAAATGGACACAAATGGAGTTGAGGTCAATAGTTATGATCTCATTCAATGGTGGAATGGGCTTGAGAGGCTTTTCTACCTATTCTCTGCTATTTCCAATGCTGAATTTAATTTCAAATTAATCCATGATTCCAGGTTACCTAGAAATTGTATGGGACAGTGGGGACAAAACTCGCATTCTAGAAAAGGCATTAGAAGTTTTTCAGCATATCAGCAGAGGGACATTTACCGTATGTCTATTTGCTAAGAACCTTGGGGGTGTTTCTTAAAGGTGTTCTATATGGTATTGGCCTCCTTTCAAGAGGTAGATGGATGAAATGGGGTTAGAATTGGAAGAAACCTAAAGGCAAAAGTTGAGGATGATGTTTAAAATGGTGTTGGAAGGACAAAGTATTGTTGAGCTTTGGAGAGATGTGTAAACAGCATGCATGTGATCTCCCTCAATCTGGAGTTAGTAGGAGAATTGTATTCTTGTTATTTCACCAAACTCTGATTATTGTGTATTCTTACTTGCAAAATCTAAACTCTGCTATTAGGTTAAACCATATCTATTTCACACTTCAGATGTTTCCAGTTTCTTCATGCTTTGAATTTTTATGGAGAGGAGTTGTTAGCTGTAGTTTCAGTGAACATTCACAACTTAAAATTGTGGTTTAAAAACTGACATCTACTTATTTACGTTTGGTAGCAACTTGAATTCCGACAGCATCATGACTGTTAAACATCCTAAATCGTTTTGCATGTAAATAGGTGGAGAATTACAATCAGACCAAGCCCATGTGTCTGTTCTGATCAGGACGCTGCTTACCCCAGAGGGCAAAGCATTGTAGAAGAGAAACCTGCTGAAAAGTGTGCTCAACTTACTGTGTCACTGAGCCTGTTGTGCTATTTTCTTTCTTTGTCATTTTATTGATTTGGTTGCTTTCTAAGAACTTTTCATATGTAGTATTCTTATTTTCACATGTGGATGTGCACTGAGATTTGATGGCCTGAAAGTGGAACAGAAAAACCTTTGAAAGGGTCAGAACTCCATGACTTTGACAATCCTTCATATCAATATTAAATATTACCAAGCCCCATATATTGTGGCCATTGAAGTGGCTGCTGTGTCTACTTTGGCACTCTGGAATTCCCACACTCAATAGAGGAAGTGGCAGACAATAGGGAAAGATGAGCAAAATGGGGAAAGGAAGGAAGAAGAGGAGAGATTACATGGCAGATAGAACTGTAACTCTTCTTCCATCTCCTCATGCTTCCATTTATTTATTAGTGTCACAAATAGATTTACATTTAAGACTGCAATTAGATTACTGAAAATACCCCAGTGGTGCCTATTGGGGTATGCTGAGGTTGAATTTAGTATGGCTAATGTCTTCCAGACTGTTTCCAGCTTGTCTGGAGTGCACTTAGTCATGATCTGGGCTCACTGCTCCCAAACGTTGGATCAATCCTCCTCTAGATAGCTTAATGCAAGGGCTTTTTTGGTGATAAAATTTGCATTAATCTGTACTTGTCAGAGTTTTCTATTCTGTATTTGAGCAGACTAATCACAAGATTATATCTATATCTGTTTTGAAATTCATTGAATAGCATTTCAAATATTCCTAACTCTAGTAATATTTTGATTGAGATATGGCTATACAGTCAATCATTATGCAGCTGAAATTGCAATGTAGACTTTGAGATATGAATTACAGACCAAAGGAACAAGAAGGGAACAATGACCGGGACAGTGTTAAGAGACTTTGAGTTATAAAATAGAGAGGCACGTATCTGAAAAGCTCTGTATGAAGTGCACTGGAAGTAATGGCAAACTGCCATTTCAGAATAGGGAAACAGAATATTTTAATTTAGTATGCTTCTATCCAGAAACAGGGAGATTGGAGAATAATGTTAAAATAACACGAAAGTCATTGTAATAATTTCAGATGGCGTGACTGACCAAACGAATTTCATGCACCTTTTCTGATCAAGGTTTAAAAGATAAGTTCAATCTGGCTTAAATTCCCATTCAGCTATCTGATTATTGGGAAAGTGTCTCATGTGGCGAGATCCATTATAGTGGAACAGCTAACCCTGCTGACTTGTTGAGATTTTGCGTGATGAATGGAATATTGAAGTTCTGTTGGGCCTGTGCAACTCAGAAAGGGAGGAAAAAACTAACTTAGTTTAAAAGTCTTATTTTATCAAGTTTTGCTATGCTTGTACAGGGCTTTGAAAATACTACAGCTGGAGTACTGTCAATTTTAGTTTATTTAAAAAGGATATAATAGCATTAGAAGCTGCGAAAGGAAGATTCACCTAGTGTTTCCTAGGATGAATGGTTGTCTTATGATAGAAGCTCAGACAGGCTATGTCTTTATCTATTAGTTATCTTACTGAAATGTGTAAAGTCCTGAGAGGAATCGACAGGGTTGGTGTTGAGATGATGTTTCCCCTTATAGAAGATACTAGTATTAAGGAAAGTATATTATTAAACAAAATGGGCTCCCATTTAAGATGGAGATGAGAAGTCTTTTGAGGGTTGATTCTGTGGCGCACTCTTACCAGTAGAGGCAAGGTTACTGAATATTTTTAAGATGGAATTAGGTTTTTGAGTGACCACAGAGTCAGCGAATCGGGGTAGTCAAGGAAGTAAGGCTACAATCAGACCAACCATGATCTTATTAAATGGCATATTAGGCTTGAGGGGGCAAAGAGCTTACATCTTATAATTTGTACGCTCATGTGGACAAGTTGC
The DNA here is from genome assembly GCA_024679065.1 of Sphyrna mokarran. NCBI lineage: Eukaryota > Metazoa > Chordata > Chondrichthyes > Carcharhiniformes > Carcharhinidae > Sphyrna > Sphyrna mokarran. The sequence goes on along the minus strand of JAGIQG010000020.1, from coordinate 44,628,021 downwards.
ATTATATAATACTACATATATAGAAATCCTATAAGTGCAAGCTGTTGTCATTAGGAGGGTGGCCAAAAGTGGTTAAAGAGATATGAATTCTGGAGGTAAAGACATGGTTGTCACTGGAGGGGTAAGTGGAGAGATGCACAAGATGGCTGCAGTCTGGGGAATGGAGAATTTGGGAGAAGCTCAATGTGATACCGAAAGAGGACAAAGTATAAATAGATTTAAACGGGAAAATAAGAACTTTGAGTTGTTGAGTCTGGGAGCAAATATGGGCCAGTCAGTCAGTGTGGAGCAGTATGGTGGCACAGTGGTTAGCATTGCCACCAGAGACCCAAATTTCATTCTAGTCCTAGGTGACTGTGTGGAGTTTGCATGTTTTCCCTGTGTCTGTATATGTTTCCTTCAGGTGGTTTGGTTTCCTGCCACAGCCAATGATGTGTGAGTTAGGTAGATTAGTCTTGATAAATTACTCCTTAGTGTCCCAAGATATGTAGGTTCGGGGATTAGTAGGGTAAATATGTGGGCGTGGATAGAATGCCCTGTCGGAGAGTTGATGCAGAATCGATGGGCTGAATGGCCTTTCTGCACTGTAGGGATTCTGACTTATTGTGGAATTGGCTACAGCCATTACCATTTTGGGTGAACTGAATTTTACTTGTGAATAGGGGGCTAGACTGGAGAACATTGGGATATTTGAGTTTGAAGGTGACAAATTTGTGAATCATCTGAATTTGGTTAACTGATGGGTGGAAATGAGTCATGTCCAAAACTGCCTTTCAATCTTTTTTGAAAAAAATCAGTTCTCCCCATCTCCCAATATTAACAGATCCTTAAAAAAAATCCCAGGTTCTAGATACATATCTTTGCCAGGAACTAATCAGTTCTTCAGAGTTGCTTAAAAGTGTAAACTTTAATGTCAATTTCATCTTGCACTCATTAGGGCGTTTGCAATGCAATACAAGGGAAATCAACAAATTTATACTGAACTGTCAATCATCACAAGTTGGGTGTGTTCTATATGACAGTGTTAATTACAGAATCCTCTTACCAACCCAATTGGCGGTCCCTTAATGTGTAAATGTGTTGAGTTCCTTTGCAGTGCATTCTTTAGAATGTCCTGAGTAGTGCAGGATGAAAATTTTTGACAGTATTTCCTTTTCAGCAATAGTCAAGTTTCGTATTCTGAAATGAAACCCAGTTCTTCCTTGGACCATGTTCTATCAGAGTATCAGATTTTGTTGGAATTTGACCATTAGTTTTTGAGATTTATTGTTTACAAATGAGAAGAATTAAACAAGCAAAAAAATTATCTCTGTCCAATTGCAGTGGCAGAGGTAATTTAGCATCCCAGGCTGTAAATGAGTGGGAGATATTTGTGGGGATAAGAGGTTGGATAGGATCATTCTGTCAGTGGTCCTTGTTAGAAATTACAGATCAAAATGTTGGCTGAGAAAATTGAGGCTCTAGTGACATGTCCCTTTGTGGTCAAATCACTTCCTAACCCTTGATCTCGATTAAAGCAAGAAGAGTTCTTCCTTGGATAAAGTGTTAGATGGCTTTGATGCCAATAAAAAAAAATTCAGTATGACTTGCAGCATTTAGAAGAGAAAACTGAAAGCATCAGAAAAAGGGAATAATATTGTATTTAATGTTGAAGTCTTTCGTGCTGTTTACAGGAGATTCATACACTCATTCCCCTTTACTTGTGGTCCTTGACTTCAGGATTTTATAAACTTGCACAGACACAGGGTTTTGGTTCACTGCAAACTTATTTAATGAAACGCTGTTGCCCCAATGCAAGAGCTCTAAACTTATGTAAATTACACGACACAACACTTAACTGAGTAGCCCAATTTTTAAATCCCTCCACAATTTAATCTCATCTTGCCCACAAACACAAAAAAGACTTAAAAGCCTCTGTTGAAAATCAAATGCAAACCTCTGCCCAAACCCATCAAGGATTGGGCTTTGTTCCTTAATTATCTTAAACTTCAGCCCAGTGTCTGTGGGATTTGGCTGATAACTTACAACTCCCCACGTGTTGTTCCTACTTACCCCCCCCACCGCCCCCTCGCAATACCCAATTGCCAGACCCTTCTCTTGACCATTTTATTACAAATCTCTCCGAAAATATCAGAGTACAAATCTTAAAGTTACTCTCAATGGTGAATCTGTTTCTTGAAACCGTTCTGTTAGATGGTCAGTGCTTCTCACCTTTTTTAATCTCTCTCGTCTGTTCTATGCCTTGGTCCAGACAGACCCCATTCATTTCTGTCGTGCAAACAGCAGCAACAATGGTCCTCATTCAGTTGAGATATCTCTGCTGATCTGCATGTAACAAGTTCATTTCATGCATGTAACAAGTTTATTTCTCCTTTGCTGTTTTGTTTGTGTGATAGCTCTTGTCTGGGGCCATTTCTTACGATCTCTCCAGCTTCTTTAATCGATTTGTCTGATCATAGCTATCTTGTGCCATTGTTGTGATAAAGCTCCAGTCTCCTGTATAGTTTAGAATGGGGATCCTGAAATGTTTTGAAAGTTAACCCCTGTCAGTGTAACCTGCCTATGGTTTTTCATATTGTGGTTTGGTCTGTTTATTTGCAGATTTGTGTTCATAGGTTTTGGGGTTTTCACATTTCGTAAAGTTGAGTTGAAGGTGATTCCAATCCTATAAATTGTGCTGTATGCTAAACTTTGGGATGAATAGCTTGGATAGGCAAGCACATAATTGGGATGAACAAATGTGTTCCTTTTTACACAACATTAAACATAGTCGCAAATAAGACAATTGTTTTGTGCTATTGAATGCTTCTCAAGAAAAAAGTACTGGCTCAATGATTAGTTTTAGCTCCACGTTAAGTGAGGTCGGAGGGGGGGATGGGGCAGGTCGTGGACACGGATGGATTTGAACTAAATCATAAAGCAAGCTGTTAGTCAAGCTATGGTGTGATATTGGATTTGTGTTCATGATGTGATGATGACAGCAATGCTTCAAATTTGCTTTAAAGCCCTAGCTTCAGGAATTGCTGCTCAGAAAGATAACTGAAATACTGTGAAACATACACAAATGACATGTCAGTTCAGTTTCGAGGTGAGATATTGCTGATTTGAAAAAAATAATGGCTGTGGTTGCATATCACTGGTATTTTTTGCTTTTGGGTCATTAATAGAATTGTAAGTTTGGATTTTGATTTTTTTTTGTATTGAAAGAACTTATTAGTGCTTATATTTGCTGATAGTGACAGTAAGAGTTGTGATTTAATTTGAAATCCATGTTCAATTCAAAATGGGCAATCTTTAGTGTTTGTATGCCATTGGCATCAGTATCCGATATTTAAGGTCTGCAGGCCGATTGGCAGCAGTTCACGTGATTGTAACAGCAAATTTATATTATTGGGAAAAAAATAATGTTGCTCTACTTACTGATTTTTCTATTACATGCTTACCACTTTACAAAACTTGAATCACTTTTCTCTCACAAAACTGCCACCTCAGGATTGTGTAAAATATTTATTTTGCTTCTCACTGGATTTGCAATAGTTACTTCTTTGATCCCTACTCGGCTCAAAAATCCTTTTTCTAGTTTTTCCATAGTGTTTTCAATCATTTTGCTTCCTGTGGTAGATTGCAATTCTTGCTGAAGCTGTCATATGGCATTAATCAAGGAAGCTTTTTCCATGGACATGCTTAGTGTCCTGGACCTATTAAGTCACTGTTTGCTGTGATCTGTGGCTGATTTGCTTGCATAGCTGAAATATTTAGCTGAAGGATCTCCACCTTTGCCCCAGTCACACAGCAAACATACTTTAGTGCGTGCAAACTATTTCCAATACCATTACTTTTATTTTGGCAATAATGTGAAAGATATTGAAATAAGAAGAATCGATAATTAGCCTATAGTGCATACCTTGAGAACTTGTGTAACAAGGGCATATCAGATTGAAAGCATTTCTGTGTAATGTTATGAATTTATAAATTGAGAGTTGAACAATTTATTCTGTATTCAAAGGGATCTGTGTAAATGTCATTGAAGGTTTTCATCCCCTGGTGCATTAGCTATTTTGAAGCCTGGGATTGTGCACCGTAATGGAGAGATGTCAGCATTGGATTGGGGTAAACACAGTAAGAAGTCTCTCAACACCTAGGTTAAAGTCCAACCAGTTTATTTGATAGTAAACCCACAAGCTTTCAGAAACACTGTTCCTTTTCAGGTATGTGGAACCTTCCACGCACCTGACGAAGGAACAGCGTTTCTGAAAGCTTGTGGGTTTTCTATCAAATAAACTGAAACTTTAGCCTAGTGTTGAAAATTCTTATTGTGCCCCATATACATGTTTATGGAAAAGATTATTGTTTCTGTTCTGATTTTGGCTTGACTATTCTTTCAGAGATGAGCAAAATTGAAAAGTGATTTTTTTTTAGTCCTAATCATTTTTTCTAAAAAGAAACCACTGACCTGTTTTTAAAAAAAATGGAATAATTGCTTGAACTGAGCAGAATAAATGGGAATCTAATTAGTTGCTTATTAAATTGAAAAAAATTGATCATATTCGAGCTGGTCCTACGCCAATGTACGTTGTGGTGTGCAAAATAATACTTGGTACCAGGCGTTTTCTATTATGGAGAAAAGATAGTGATTTTAATCATTGTGAAAAGCAGCAGCAAACCTTGAACTGCTTGTATAAATTTAGAAGATTAACACGTTTGCCTTTGAAGGTTTTAAATTGCATTGCCTTTAGGGATTGCAGACCCGTTTACATTACACATTTGCAATTCTGAAACTAATCTGGTCTAAGAAAATTTAAAGGTTGACGCTTAGTAAGATATCTAAAGCACAAAGATTTTCATTTGATCATTTGAAAATTCAGTGTATTCAAAGTCCAGCTGTATCCTGCAATTGATTGGTTTGGATTAGAATAAATATTTCTGGCAAACCTGTTCATAGATGTTGATCAATTGAATATTTGAATTTTGACTGCATCTGGTGTCAGCCTTGTTTCCAGTCACGTTCTCTCCTTTGATTCAAAGTTATCTTCAGGGTCCACTTTAATGTACAACCCAGACGAGCTGTTTGATGCAAAAATCTTTGTCCCTGATAGCACATTTGCTCTCATGAGTGTGCTTTACAGAAAAGAGAAGAATTCTGCCATTACGTTGACCAATTTTTATCTTTCAAACACAATCATTCAAACAAAGTATCTGATCATTTATTTCATTACTATGTATACACAAGTTGCAATGTTTACCCATATCAGTGCTTCACAATTTTGTTTTCCGTGTGCGACCCCATTTTAATGCCTCAGACCTTGTGACCTCTGAGAAACTGTATGAGCTATGAGATCTTAGAATTGGGCATTGGGAAGTTATGTCCTGACCAGGGGCTTGGGAAATAGGAATTGAGTGGGGCAGTTAGGCAGGGCTTTTGCAAAAAAAACTTCCCTAATAACAGGCTTCTTTTTGCGCAATAATCTACTCACCAGTGAAGGAAAAACAAACAGTTGAAAAGGCCTTGCAGATATTTCAAATCGGTTCAAGCCCGCAATGGTCATCGCTGCCCCCACTCAACCCCACTGAGGGTCACAATTCTCAGTTTAGTAAACTGTGCCCTGTTATTGTGATGTAAAGATGCCGGCGTTGGATTGGGGTGGTAAGAACTCAGTAAGAATTTAGCAACACCAATTTTTAATCCAACCGATTTATTTGATAGTAAATCCGCGAGCTTTCAACACTCTGTGTCTTCCTCAGGCAAATGCAGTGTTATTGTAACAGCAACTGCATTTCAGAAGTTTTGTTTTGCAACTACTTAGAGATGCCTTGAGTTTATGAAAGGTGCTGTACCTATGCATGATTGTCACATCAATTTGCTCTTGGACCTTTTTTGAGAGTATCCCACTGCTTCACATCGTTAGTGTATGCTTGACCTGGACCATCCTATGGGCAACACGACAGCGCAATGACTATAGCTGTGCTGTGCAGATACATGGATTTGGGCCTGTGTCTGTGGGAGTTTGCGCATTCTCCCCATGCTTGTGTGGGTTTTCTCCGGGAGCTCCGGTTTCCCCTCTCATCCCAAAGATGTGCTCTTAGGCTAATTGACAAAACAAATTCTCCCTAAATTGTCTCAAATTTGGTTTTTAATCCATAGATCTATAAACATGGACAGGGATCGCGTGTAGAAGTGGGAACATCGAGGTGGCGGCGCGGGTTCGTTGGGCCGAAGGGCCGGTTTCCCGTGCTGTTTTGTTCTTTGTTCTTTGAAACAAACCTTTTAACTTATGCTATGGACAGGAGTTTATGGTTATGATGAACTATTTTGTGGGATTTTGATTCCTGATCATTTGGTAGTAGTCCTAGGAGAAGATTTTGCTTTGCTGCAAGAAGGCAAAAATGTGGACAGTTGACCTGCTGTACTTGTGCCAATGTTACTTTGAGTGATGATTTAGGAATGTTTACATTCTGGGAATTACTCCCCCCTGAGATGCATGCTGCATTTTTAAAAAAAAACAGACAAAATGAAAAGATGTTGTTTCATATTGAAAAATGCGTCAGAATATTAGTTGCAGGTCATTTGTAATGTGGCCTTCTGCTCAACAGAAGTCAGTTTTGAGAGGAATTAATGTTCTCTCCATGTTGGAGAGGCGACTTTGTTCCCCTAGCCTTGATTTGAACCCATCCTGTTTGAGATGTGGAAAAATGTAAGTTGTCTCCACTTGCTTGAATGTTTATCAAATTTGAGCCAAAGTTGGACCAGTGAGTCAAGTATTTCCGACTGCTGTGTATATCGTTTAACAATATGTTCCTGTGCCTTACTGTTAGGTCAGAGACACTTAAATAGCACAATCAATTAAGTAATTCTTGCTCATTCAATCAAATGTTTTTTAATCTGCCCTTTTAAGGACATTTTAAGAATAAAACTGAAGACAGGAAAAGGCTGTTTGACTTATTAAAACTCAAGTCTTGTCAAAAAGCTCTGGCATGTATCATACTGTATTTCACCCATTCACAAGGTCACTTATTTCCAAAAGGGAACCTATCCTTCCTGAATACACCAGAGGTTTTTGAAAAAAAATTCACCTCTATCTCTCAATCATTTGAGTCTTCTGGTTTAATTCTTTCACATGATATGGCATCAGTAGCTTAGCCAATATCTGCTGAATGGAGTGCTAATCAAGCAGGCAGCTTTGCCTTAGATTTTGTCAAACTTCATATGTTGGAGCTGCACTCATCCAGACAAGTAGAGATTATTCCATCATACTCCTGACTTGTGCCTTGTATTTATTATGCAAGCTTTGGGGAGTCATGAGATAGGTTAATCCCTGTGAATTTCCAGCCATTTAGCTGTTCTTTTAGCCCAATATTTATGTGGCTGATCCGGTTCATTTTTGGGTTAATGGTAAGCTCCAGGATGTTCAGGGATTATAAGAATATAAAAAATAGCAGGAATAGGCCATTTAGCCCCTCAATCCTGCCCCGCCATTCAGTAAGATCATGGCTGATCTGAAGTGGATCAATTCCACTTTCCTGCCTGCTCTCTGTAACCCTTAATTCCCTTATCGATCAGAAATCTATCTACCTGTGACTTAAACATATTCAACGAGGTAGCCTCCACCACTTTAATGGGCAGAGAATTCCAGTGATTCACTACTCTCAGAAGAAGTTCTTCCTCAACTCTGTTCTAAACTACCCCCTGCCCCCTTATTTTGAGGCTGTGCCCTCTAGTTCTAGTCTCCTTTCTAAGTGGAAAGAATCTCTTGACCTCTACCCTATCTACCCTCTTCATTATCTTATATGTCTAAGATCGCTCAGCCTTCTAAGCTCAGAGTACAGGCCCAATCTACTCAATCTCTCCTCATAAACTAACCCTCTCATCTCTGGTATCAACCTGGTTAACCTTCTTCACCAGGTGATAGTAATGCCATTTAATGTCAAGGATCAGTGGTCAGATTTTCTGGTTATAGATTTGTCATTGCCTGGCACTTGTGTAGCACAAATGTACTTGTCAAGCCAAGCTTGAGTAACTTTGCTGCATTTGGGCGTGGACTGCTTCAATATCTGAGTTACGAATGGTCCTGAAAGTTGTGCAGTCATCAGCAGACATCCCTACTTCTTATCCTATGATGGAAAGACAACTGTTGATGAAGCAGCTAAAGATAATTGGGCTTTGGACAGTACCTTGAGGAATTTCTGCAGTGATGTCTTTGACCTAAGATGGTTGATGTCCAATAACCACAGCCACCTTCCTTGTGCTACGTATGATTCCAACCAGTGGAGGGTTTCTCCCAACTTCTGATTGACTCCAGTTTTGTTCAGTGCCTGTGATATCATACTGAGTCAAATCTGCTTTGATGTCAAGGCCAGTCACACTCATCTCTCCTTTTTGGCATTCAGCTTTTTTTTATCCGTGGTTGGACCACAGTCTTAATGTAGTCTGGAGCTGAGTGACCCTGACAAAATCCAAACTGAGCATCATTTAGCGGCTAAGGAAGTGCTGTGTGACACTTGCTAGGTTGAATTCATCTTGCTGCTTGTGTATAGGATGTAGCTGGGCAATTTTCTACCATTGGGTAGATGCCAGTGTCATGGCTTTATTGGAACAGCTTGGCTTAGGGCATGGATAGTTTTTGGGCAAAAGTACTATTGCTGGAATGCTGTCAGGGCCCATAATCTTGGGAGTATCCATTGCTTTCAGCTGTTCCTTAATTTCATGCGGAGTGAATTGAATAGGCTGAAGAGTGGCATCTGAGGTGCTGGGGACCTTGGGGAGGCAAAGGTAGATAATCTACTGAGCGCTTTTGGCTGAAGTTGGCTGTAAATTCTTCAGCCTTGTTTTGTGCTGTATTCCCCCATAATTGAGGATGATGGAGCTTCATTCTCCTGTTAGTTGGTTAATTGCTCACTATCTTTCACAACTGGATATGGCAGCTGCATATCTTGGGTTCATTTAGCATCTGCTGAGTGACATGCAAGTAATCCTGTGTGGCTTCACCAGAATGATGTCTCATTTTTAGACATTACTGGGGCTGCTCCTGGCATGCCCTCCTGCATTATTAAGTTAACCAGGCCTTTATAGCTAGGGGGATAGAATATAAAAGTAGGGAGGTTCTGTTGCGGCTGTATAAAGTGCTGGTGAGGCTGCAGCTGGAGTACTGTGTGCAGTTTTGGTCGCTGCATTCAAGGAAGGATATATTGGCCTTGGAGGGGGTGCAGAGAAGGTTCGCTAGGCTGATACCGGAGATGAAGGTGTTGGATTCTGAGGAGAGACTGAATAGGCTAGGTTTGTACTCTCTGGCGTTTAGAAGGCTGAGAGGGGATCTTACAGAGATGTATAAGATAATGAAGGGGATGGATAGAGTAGAGGTTGAGAGACTCTTCCTGCTTAGCAAAGATAGCAGGACTAGAGGACACAGCCCCAAGATTAGGGGGTGGTGGTGCAGATCGGAGTTGCGGAGGGATTTCTTCACGCAGAGGGTGATGAATCTTTGGAATTTCTCTGCCTGATGAGGAGGTGGAGGCTTCCTCACTGAATATGTTCAAGTCAAGAGTGGATAGGTTTTTGATTGACAAGGGAATTAAGGGTTATGGCGAGAAAGTGGTACTGAACCACTACAGATCAGCCATGATCTTATTGAATGGCAGGGCAGGCTCGAGGGGCAGGATGGTCTACTCCTGCTCCTATTTCTTATGTTTTTATGATCCAAATTTATCATTAGTAGCAAATAAAGGAACAAGAAAGTGGCCTTTGCACAATAAACAAGGAAAAGAAAAATTGCAAATGTGGAAAAATCTGAAATGAAATGCCAAAAGTGAGATGGGAGGAAGAAGCCAATTGTTATCGTTTTGTAAAAAAAAAGCTGAAACACTAACCCATTTTTCTTGCCTTTTTTCGTCTACTGAGAGACTTGTATGTTTGTAGTACCTCTGTTTCAGATTAAGAAGCCTCACAACACTAGGTTAAAGTTCAACAAGTTTATTTGGTAGTAAAAGCCCCTGTTTCAGGTGGCACACAACTTCTAGTCCTGTGACAGGCTGTTCATGGATTTTAGCCTCATGATTGGTCTGTAAACTGATCGGATCATTAAGTATCATAATATGTTTGTACCCCAACTCCTTTTACTTAAAATTAGTTAGTTGTCTTGTTTGGGTATTTTTGTCTATGCTTTTCTCAGTTTCTAGTTCAAAGACTGACTCATACTGGAACTTCATTCCTTGGGTACAGCAGCTCACTGTTATCTCAGTGAAATGTCATTCTTTGTTCATGAGTGTAGACAGTTAATATCAGGAGGCTATTTGTAGATTGGAATGAAGGCGTCATAGCCAAAAGTGATTGTCGTTCAGTAGCCATGCACAGATATGTGTTAAGGGGAAGTTGCTTGGTAATTCATGTTAGAAAACCTTGGGACTTTTCTCAGACTTCTGAATGGAAATGACAGGTGCAAATCTTGTGGTTATAATGGGGGACTTTAATTACTTGAATTTAGACTGTCACATTGATCGTGTGAAGACTGGAGAGGGCAAAAAGACCCTAAATTGTGTTCAGTAAAGTTTTTGACTGCAGTATGTGAGCAGTCCAACATGAAAGGCACAGATAGACATGGTTCTTGGAAATGAGGTGAGCTAAGTAAATCAAGTATCAAAGAAACAGCATTTAGATAGCTGATCTTTTTGTGAACTCAGCTCCACTACCTGCTTACCATAACCCTTAATTCCCTTGCTGTTCAAAAAAACTACCTATCTTTGCCTTAAAGGCATTCAAGGAGGTAGCTTCAACTGCTTCACTGGGCAGGGAATTCTGCAGATTCATAACTCTGTGAAGAAGTTCCTCTTCAACTCAGTCCTAAATTTGCTCTCTAGTTAACAACGAAGAACGAAGAACAACACAGCACGGGAAACAGGCCCAACGAGCCCGCGCTGCCATCCTAACGTCTTAATGACATATAGAGACCAATATAGGGACAATTTGTTACCCAATCAGCCTAAGAGCACGTTTTTGGGATGTGGGAGGAAACCGGAGCACCCGGAGAAAACCCACGCAACCACGGGGAGAACGCGCAAACTCCTGCAGACACAGGCCCAAATCCATGTGTCTGCACAGCAACAGCGATAGTCTCTGAGCTGTCATGTTGCCCATCTGATGGTCCAGTTTAAGCGTACACTAACGACGTGAAGCACTAGGCCACTCGTGAAGTAACCTCCAGGAGCAGCCCTCGCACGACCTGCCGAATGCATGCACCTTGGTCAACAAGGTGGACCGAATAGCCTGTGGAAACAATTAAAGTATTTAAACAGTCCTCATGTATCCCTCTATCTGCAGACCTCTCATGTGGCTGTCCAAGAGACCCTTAAACAGCCTTAGCGTGCCTGCTCCCACCACCTTACTCGGTAGTTCTATTTTCATCTCCCAGGGGAAACAATCTCCCCACTTCTATCTTTATTTATTCCCTCAATCTTGTTTCTATAAATTTCAATGCGTGTAGTCCCAGTCTACTCAGTCTCTCCTCATTAGCCAACCTTCTCAACTCTGGAATTAATCTAGTGAATCTCCTCTGCACCTTCTCCAGTGCCTGTGTATCTTCCTCAAGGAGACCAAAACTGTACACAGTACTTGATGTGTAGCCTGACGAGCACCTTATACAGCTGCAATATAATCTCTCTATTTTTAAACACTATTTCTCTCGCAATGAAGGACAGAATTCCATCTGCTGTCTTAATTACCTGCTGCACCTGCAAACCCACCTTTTGCAATTCATGCACAAGAACGTCCAGGTTCCTCTGCACAGCAGCATACTGTAACTTTTTGCCATTTAAATAATAGTCTATTTTGTTGTTATTCCTATCAAAATGGATGACCTCACATTTACCAATTTAGTATTCTATCTGCCAGACCCTTGCCCACTCACTAAACTATTTGTGTACCATTGCAGACTTTGTGTCCTCTGCATACTTTACTGTACCAGTCATCTTAATGTCATCTGCAAACTTTGACACAGTACACTTGGTCCTCAATTCCAAATCATCTATGTAAATTGTGAATAATTGCAGTTCCAACACTGATCCCTGAGGGACACGACTAGTCGTTGATCGCCAACCAGAAAAACACTTGTTTATCTCCACTCTTTGCTTCCTGTTAGTTAATCAAACCTTGTTCAATGCTAATATATTACCTGTAACACCGTGCATCTTTATCTTATGCAGCAGCATTTTGTGTGGCACCTTGGCGAATGTTTTCTGGAAATTCAAATGCACCACATCCACTGGTTCCCCATTTTCCCCAATAATGGGTGGATGATCAAGGTATATTTCCTTTCATGGGAAACTAATCCAGAGCTTGCTGAATGAAAAAGGATTAAGACGTTACGATGAGGAAGAAAGTGTGCTTGTGAAAGGTGCTCAGTTGCAAACACAGTTGAGAACCTAGAGGAGTGCAGAAGGTTCAGTGGTAAGATGAAAAAGCATAGAAATCAAAGAACAAAACAGCACGGGAAACGGACCCTTCGACCCAACGAGCCCGCACCGCCGCCACCCCGATGTTCCCACCTCTACCTGTGATCCCTGTCTGTGTTTATAGATCTATGGATTAAAAACCAAATTTGAGACAATTTAGGGAGAATTTATTTTGCCAATTAGCCTAAGAGCACATCTTTGGGATGTGGGAGGAAACCGGAGCACCTGGAGAAAACCCACGCAAGCTCGGGGACAATGCGCAAACTCCCACAAAATCATGTGAGATTGAGAAAAGACTGGCAGCCAAAGGGGAATTCCAAAGTCTTCCTTTGGTATATAACTAATAGAAGGCTGATAAATTGAATAGGATGATTAGGGATCAAAAAGGAATCTACACAGAATCTGGGGGCTTGGCTGAGATAGTAAATGAATACCTTACATCCATTTTTACTAAGCAGTTAGATGCTATCCAAGCCATGGGGACAGAGAGAACCTATCCCTAAAAGGGCTCAAAAGTCAGAATGAAGTGCTGAATAGATTGTTGGTACTTAAAGTTGAAAAGCCTGGGTAAGATACATTTGAGGGTATTGAAGGAAATGATGGGAGCTGGAGAGCTTGGATTTCATTGGTATACACATTGTTTTGTTTATTGCTCTTTTCATTATTTTTCGTTAGTCTGGTTTGTCTGCAATTGAGCTTTTGCGTAGGATAGGTTGAGTTGAGCAAAAGTGTTTTCATTCACTTCAACTTTGCAATACTGCGCTCCAATTACAAAATGTTTTTATGTATAGATTCTGTAGAGTCTAAATGGGCTTCATTTGATAATGGCTTACCCCAAATCCATTGTAAATCTGAACTTGGAAGTAAAATCTATGGGAAGAGTGACAAGTACGTAATTTTACTGCACAATTGTCATTTTAAAAGATAAATCAGTTACTTATTTAGTAATTAGGGTGGCACGGTGGTTAACACTGCTGCTTCACAGCACCAGGGATCCAGCTTTGATTGCAGCTTTGACCATCTGTGTGGCGTTTGCGCATTTTTCCCCTGTCTGCCTAGGTTTACTCTGGTTTCCTCCCACAACCCAGAGATGAGGTTAGATGGACTGGCCATGGCAAATGCACGTGATTCTGGGGAAAGGGCTGAAGGGAGGGTCTGGGTGGTATGCTGTTTCAGAGTTGATGCAGATTTGTTGGGCTGAATGGCTTTCATCTGCACTTAGCAGTTCTATGATTCTGACCTTTAGGTGATGGGATCTCATGGCTGATTTTTTTTTTACTGCAGCAAGTTGTCGGAAGGACGGTCTTGATCATTTGAGTCTAAAGTTCAGCACCTGAGGATCTTCTCTTGAGTAACACACAAGGTAGGTGTCGATACCTTTTATATTGCACAATGGTCAGTAACAGTATTGATACTCGGTTTCTTCACAATCTTGCAGGAAATTTTTTCCCATTGGTATCTTTGCTTAACTGAATTAGAGAGTTGGGCACGGAGTTGCAATTTGGCACGGGGTTGCGCAAAATCAACTACAAAAAATAAAGGTTGCTTTCAGACTTCATAAAACAGTTTTTTTTTCTTGGAAATGTTGTTTTTGCAGATATATCTCAATTTGGTTGCCGGTCATCTGAAGGGAATGTGTTGCTAATGGATTTTAAATATTTTTCTTGCATAGGATTTTTAAAATCATATCAGAACCCAACTTTTGCTGTGTTTGATTATCTTGCAGGCTACTTGGAACCCTCCTTTGAAAATTCAGATTTTAGGTTGTAAATTTGATAAATTATTCACTTTCTTTGCAATGCCTACACTATTCGTACCTCAAAACTGTTTCATGGTTTGTCACATTGAAGTCAGGATTCCTTTGATGTCAACTTATTGTTGGTTGTGAAGTACTGAAGGGATTTAAAAGAAAAAAATCATGCAGAAGATGTGAATGTTGCTGGCTTGGCTAACATTTATTGCCTCCTTGTTTCTCCTTGAAAAAGCGGTTGAGCCGCGTTTTCAAAACACTGGTGCATCCACAATCCCATTAGGAAAGGAGCTGTAGGATTTTGATCCAGCAACAGTGGAATAGGTGATATAGTTTCAAATTAGAATGGTGTGTATTTGGAGGGGACTTGCAGATTGTGGTGTTAACATACATCTGTTATTCTTGTCCTTTTAGATGATTGAGGTCATGGGTTTGCAAGGTACTGCTGGTGGAGTCTTGGCGAGTTGCTGTGGTGCATCTCATACTTGGTGCATACTGTTGCAACTTTTTATTAGTGGTGAAAGAGTACCAATCAAACAGGCTGCCTTATCCTCCTTGAGTTGTTGGAGTTGCTCTCCTCTTGGATAAGTGCGTACCATCGCATTCTTAATTTGTGTCTTATAGATGGTTGACAGGCTTTGGGGAGTTGGGCACTAAGTTACTCACTGCAGAATTCCCAACCTTGACCTGCTCTGGTAGCTCAAAGTTTAAATCTTTGAACACTCAGAGTGGCCATGCTAAAATGCCTTTTATCACACACGCATGTCTTTCGACTGTGGGAGGAAACTCTCACGAAGGGCAAATGTGCAAACTCCACCCAAGGCTGGAATCAAACCTGGGTCTCTAGTGCAATGAGAAGCAATATCAATCTTGTGTCACTGTTGCCTGAAATGGCTGTTTTAATTCAGTTTCAGCTCAGTGCTAACTTCCACAGTGTAAATAGGGGATTGAGTAATACCATTGCGCATAATGGAGAAACAGATTCTCTCTCGTAGATGATCATTGTCCACCAATATGGGACAGCATTGTGGCATAGTAGTTAGCACTGCTGCCTCACATCACCAGGGACCTGGGTTCGATTCCCGGCTTGGATCATTGTTTGTACGGAGTCTGCAAATTCTCCCCATATCTGCTTGTTTTCTTTATTTTCCTTCCAGTCTCAAAGATGTACTGGTTAGGTGTATTGGTCATGCTAAATTCTCCTTCACTGTACCTGAGCAGATGTTGGAGTGTGACAACAAGGGGACTTTCATAGTAACTTTATTGTAGTATTAATGTAAGTTAACTTGTGACACTAATACAAACTTCAGTAGTGGGGTGGGGGGTGGTGAACTCAATAGTGGCAAGAGTTCCAATCCTTCCAATCAATTGAGTTCCTGCAATACTGAAACAAGTCTTAGCAAAGTCACAAATGACATTCTTCATGACTGTGATAAAGTTAAACTTTCCCTCCTCCATCTGTATGCTGCCTTTATTTGATCATACTGCCTCCACTGTCATTCAGCTGGATAGGACTGCCCTCACCTTATTCTGTTCTTTATCTAATTGGAGTCAGTCATTTTCAATGGCTTCTCTCCTTGCTCCTGCACAATTATCCCTGTGTGCCCCCCCACCCCCAAAAAAAAAATCTGTTCCTGATCCTTTCCTATTTCTCAACTTCATGCTGCCCCTTGGTGATATCATCCAAAGACATATTGATAGTTTTCACATGTACTGTGAAGGTATCCAGCTGTAGTTCACCTCCATTTCTCTCAGCTTACCATTATTGTTAAATTATCATGCTCTCTATCTGACTACTCTCTTAGCAGAAATTTCCTCTAATTAAATGCTGGCGATATTGACGTTTTTTTTCAGTCCCTGCTCTAAACTTTGCTCGCTTGCTACCAACTCAATCTCCTTGGCAACAGACTGAGATTAAGCCAGTCTGTTCAGAACCCTGATGTCACATTTGGTCCCAAAGTGAGTTTCAGACCTCAATTGTGCCATCCCTAATGCTGTTCATCTCCATCTCTGTAAAACTGATCTGCTGAAATCCTCATTTGTGCCTTTGTAACCGTGGACTTTTCCAGAAGACCCCGATTAGTATTCCAAGTTCTACTCTCCATAAGCTTGCAGGAATGTCAAACACTACTGACTGTATCTTAACATGCTTCAAGACTTCATAAATCATCTCTGCATTTATTGACCTATATTATCTCCACGTCAAGCTTGCTTTCAAAATACTAATTTTCAAATCATTCCATAGCCATACCCCTGTACATCTCTTTCTCCAGCCCACAGCCTCCCAAGATATGTGCCCCATTATTTCTGGCCTCTTATGCATCCCCAGTTTTAATTTTTCTCCAAAAATATACTTTATTCATAAAAAATTTCAAATAAAAAATCATGTCTTGAATTGCAAAGAACAGTTCAGAATTCAAAATTTTTATACAGTTCAGAACTTACAAATGTACACATGCTTCAAAAGTTACTGTGTGCCGTTGTTGCTCAGATTGGCACACAGTTACGCAGGTCGAGGGCATTCTGCAGTTTCCGGGCCCTCGGTCTGCCTCGTTTAAAGGCCTTATAGTGTGGCCTTTCCCCATTGTGCCTTTGCGGTGGCTGCCCCAAGCTTCAACACGTCCCTCAGCATGTAGTCCTGGACTTTGGAATGTGCCAGTCTGCAACATTCGGTCGAGGACAGTTCTTTCAACTGGAAGATCAGCAAGTTTTGGGCGGACCAAAGTGCCATCCTTCACCGAGTTGATAACCTTCCAGCAGCAGTTGATGTTCATCTTAGTGTGTGTCCCCAGAAACAGACCATAGAGCACAGAGTCCTGTGTCACCAAGCTGCTAGGGACGAATCTCGACAAATACCAATGCATCTCACTCTCGACCTTTTTTGCAAAGGCACATTCCACAAGGAGATGTGCGACCATCTCATCAGCCCCGCAGCTGCTTTGGGGGCAGCGTGTGGTGCTGTTGAGACCTCGAGCATGCATAAAGGATCTGACGGGGAGTGCCCTTCTCACCACCAGTCAAGCCAGATATTGGTGCTTGTTTGTAAGTTCTGGTGATGAGGCGTTCTGCCAGATGACACTGACAGTCTGCTCAGGGAACCATCCGACAGGATCTGCCATCTCCTTTTCTCTCAGGGCTGCAAGGACATTACACATTGACCACTGCTTAATTGCCATGTGGTCAAAGGTGTTTGCGGAAAAATTTCTCCATGAAGGACAGGTGCTGCGGTGTGGTCCAACTACTTGGAGCATTCCTCGGCACTGTGGCCAGACCCATTCTTCACAACACTCGGGACAGGTAGAACCTCAAAAAGTAATGGCACTTGCTATTGGTGTACCGAGGATCTATGCACAGCTTGATGCAGCCACACACGAAGGTGGCCATCAGGATGAGGGCAGCGTTGGGAACGTTTTTCCCTCCTCCCTCCGGACGCGATCCATCTTTGATCTCCAGATGAACTTGAACTTAAAGGTGGCCTGCATCACAAGTGCAGCACAGGATTTGGGGATAGGCCACACCTGCACCACGTACAACAACGTGGACGGCACCTCGCACCGGATTACCAGGTTTTTTCCCTGTGATGGAGAGGGAGCGTTGTTCCCACAAGCCCAGTTTCTTCGTGGCTTTTGCGATGCGCTCATCCCAGTTTTTGGTGCATGCCCCTGCCTCTCCAAACCATACTCCCAGCACCTTCAGTAATCTGCCTTGACAGTGAAGGGGACAAAGGATTTGTCTGCCCAGTTCCCAAAGAGCATGGCCTCGCTCTTAGCCTGGTTGACTTTGGCTCCCGAGACCAACTCGAACTGCTTGCAGACCTGGAGGAGCCTGTGAACAGACGAGGGTCTGAGCAGAAGACAGCCATATCATCCATGTACAAGGAGGCTTTGACCTGCGTGCCTCCGCTGCCTGGGATTGTCACCCCTTTGATGCCTGGGTCGCTTTTGAGGGCCTCGGCAAAGGGTTCAATGCAACACACAAAAAGGACGGAGGAGAGAGGACAGCCTTGTCTGACTCCAGACCTGATTCGGAAGCTATCTGATTCCCACGCATTGACTGAAACTGTGCTACTGATGTCTGTGTAGAGCAGCCGGATCCAGTTGCGGATTCCCTCCCCAAAACCCAGATGGAGAGCACATCCATCATGTAGCTGTGCGAAATTCTGTCAAACACCTTCTCCTGGTCTAGGCTGATGAGGCAGATATCCACCCCCCTGTCCTGCACGTAGGCGATCGTATCCCTGAGTAGTGCGTGGCTATCAGAGATCTTCCTGTCGGGTACAGCACAGGTTTGATCAGGATGGATCACCGACCCCAGAGTAGATTTGACCCGGTTGGCGATGACTTTGGCCAAGATTTTATAATCCCCATTCAATAGCGAAATGGGTCGCCAATTTCTAATTTCTTCCTTTTCCCCTTCTGCTTGTACATGAGGGTGATGATCCCTTTCCTCATGGATTCTGACATCCTGCAGTCCAGAAGCATATTTTCGTATACTTCCAGGAGGTCTGGGCCTGTCAAGTCCCACAATGCCGAGTAAAACTCAGCCGGTAAGCTGTTGCTTCCTGGAGTTTTACCCTTCTGAAAGGACTCAATGGCCTTCGTCAGCTCGTCCAGAGATACCAGACTGTCCCGCTCGCTGTTGTCGTTGTCTAAGACCTACATGATTGACGATAGGAAAGACTGGGAGGCCGTGCTGTCTATTGGCTTCAGGTCATACAGTCCAGCATAGAAGGATTTGCAGATCCTCAATGTCAGACTGATGACCTTACTGAGCTGTCTTCTTCAGGCTGCTGATCACAGATGTTTCTCTGTGTACCTTCTGGAGGAAAAAACGCAAGCACTTTTCATCCCGCTCCACAGAGCGGACTCTGGACTGGAAGATGACCTTGGTGGCCTTCGAGGCAAAGAGTGAGGCTTGCTGGCTCTTCACCTCCTGGAGATCCTCCCTATGCATCCCCAGTTTTAATTGATGCACCTGCTGTTCATGCTTGTGCCTTTGATTGTCTTAGAACCTATTTCTGGAAAGCTCTCCCTACACATAGTTGCCTCTCTACCTCATGCTGCTCCTTAAACTTCTCTTTTTGAACTAGCTTATAGTCTACACACTTAACTGTATATCCCAGTGTCATGTTTTATAATGCTTCTGAAGCTGATGATATTAAAGACACTATAAATATAATTGAAATGATATGAACCAAATTATAGGTTGATAGTAAATTCATTAAAGGAACTGTAAAGTGTAGCTGATTATGATGTAAGTTACAAGCTAGGCGTGCAGATGTGAAAATAACCAACTTTGTAAAGCTGAAAAGCAAAATAGTGTAAACAGTAAAAATCTGAAATAAAAACAAATTGTAACTAGGCCTAGTAGTATCACTGGAGGAAGAAACAGCTAACATTTCAGGTCTATGACCTTTCACCAGAACTGGGAAAACTTACAGTCAGAAACCTCAACACCAAGTTGAAGTCCCAAGTTTATTTGGAATCGTGAGCTTCGGTATGATGTTCCTTCATCAGGCACCTAAGGAAGGAGTAATGTTCCAAAAGCACGTTATTACAAATAAACCTGTTGGACTTTAACCTGGTGTTGAGATTTCTTACTGTGCCCATCCCAGTCCAATACTGGCATCTCCACATCACGAGAAAGGTTAGTTATGGAATAGATCTTGAATAAAGAGGATAGAATAATAGAGAAGGCCTATGATGGCGTGGATGATTGGACAGATTAAATGACAAGATTTTATGGTGCTGAGCCAAAGGGAGTGGTAATTTGACAAGTTAAAGAAAAATGACTGAAGGAAGTGTGAATGATAGCAATGTGTAGCACAGTGGCTTGTAATGAGAAGTCTGAAGAAGTGTGATTTCTGTATACATGAAAGCTATTTTAATTCAATTGTATAAGTTGGCACAAATAGAATCATTTGAAACCAAAATTTAAAAATCAATTGCTGCTAACTTGATTACATTTTATATTTTGAGACAACTTGGCCTATTGAATGCTGACATGTATTCCATCCCAGCTACAGCTTACCGTAAGAGGACCTATGTGTGATCCTGTGCCTTATCACTCGGTGACAGTTGAACAGTAATGTGTTTGCATACAAACATTTTAAGGGGTAAATAATTCCAGTGGAAAAAATGAAGCTGTTAAATCATTCAACACTCACTGATTATGAATTTTAATTTTGTAATGTAGATTTTAACAATTCAATTCTGTAGAATTATTATAGCTGGAGTTCTCTGACCTTGTCACCGGTTGGGATTCTCCAGTCCTGCTGCAATGAATGGAAATTTGGCTGAATGTCAAATTTTCTGTTCCTATTGACAGCAGTGGGTAGGTGAGAGAAATCCTGTATGTCAATCTATAACATTAAATTTTTGGAGTTTATTTCTGACAACTGACAAGTACTATTTTACTCTATAGCAGCAAATTTTTATAGCCAAATTTAAATTATTTTAGCGAAACTCTTAAATCAGCAGGTAAGTGGTTTAGAGAACAAATAAATGACACTTGAGTTGAAGATTCGGTTTTGTTCATTGTCCCTTTTAATTATGATGATTGGGGAAACATTTTGCTAAGTTAGTATGCTAGTTGTGCAGTGCTTTTAAATGAACTATTTGTAGCCTGAAGAACTTGGTAAATCAGTTGTTCTCTGCAGTATACTTTTCTGAATTTTAGTGGAACTGGAATTGTTGCCTCAAGTTGTTTTTTACAGCATGCCAATCGAAACACTAAATTCAGTTGTGCTGTGAATATGAAGTGATGTCTGAACATGTGCATTTGAGGGCTGTGAATGATTGTGTATCTAAATTAGGGAAGTAAAGATTCATGACATTGCAGTCAATATATGTGCCACTGTTTTATACACTGGCTGTCGTACGTGTTGACACTTTCAACTCCACTTCTATTTCAGAAAAAATTTCAAGTTGAGAGAAATTAATTGTAATATTTAAATTTTTGTGCTTAAAATTTTTCCCTTTTTGATCATTGCAATTGAAATGGCAATATTTAAGTTGTTTTATTTCTTGTGTTTTTAAAAAAGAAATCTCTTTTTCCACCAGCACACTTCCCATCCCCTTCGTTCTAAACAATTTCTTGCTGGGATTTCTTGCAAGTATTTATACTTGCAAATGGCTATCTTTTACATGTGTTTTAACAAGCTGTTCAAATGCAAGTGTGTCACAGCAGAGAGTGCATTTGTGTTTTTACCCCATATACATGTTGTACATGTGAATGGTTGCTGTGTGCCAGGCAGGAGTGGGAATTTGGGTTTTCTGTCATTAGATGGATAATTCTTGAGACCAGTTGCTATTACACTACTTATTCCTGGCATAAATCTGGATCTGCATGGTTCAATTCTCATGTTTTCTACTGGTAAATGCATTGAATGTCAAGGGACCCTTTTTTGAATAGACGTGAAGGAATGAAAAATACTTGAGTTGCAAATACATCTTGGACTAGACACTTAACATTAATATTAAAGAAAGGCTGTTGGCCTAATTTGGGCAGCTGAGAGAAAGAGTGACTATGCACTTTCATTTATCCGTAGCTTGATTTTTTACCACTTGTATGAATGGTGATTAAAGCAAATTTAAAAATTATATATAGAATCTTCCCACCACTATTTATTATATCTGAGAAGTCATATCAGATTTGTTTCTAGTTTTAATTAGAGATTAAGTAAGAGAAGTTGCTGATACTTACTGAACTTATTAGTAACAGAACCTCTCTTGCTTCTTTGTCAGTGAATGTGAATCCCATATGGCGTGCAGCATCTCGGATGATGCATTTTTTTAAAAAATGAGAAATTAAGATGAGTGTTCAATAAGTAATTGTTTTGTATACGCACGAGTATTTAAAGGATGCTTGAGTGAATGAAGAACAGATCTGCTAAATTAATGCTGAAGTGTTCGGAAAAGTGAAGTTACCCTTTTTGGTAGAAAATGTACAAGAGCAGAATGTTTCTTTTCCAGTAGTGAGACTGGAAAATATTGGTATTCTTGGGGACTTGGTGACCTTGTCCAAGCGTCAAAGAAAGTTAATGTGGGCATGCCACATTAGGAATAAATTTATAGGCTGGTGAATGGCTGGATTCAATTTGTCCTGCTTTTGTTGGAAAGAATCATAGAAATCCTACGGTGCAGAAGGAGGCCACTTGGCCCATCGAGTCTGCACTGACTGCAATCCCACCCAGGCCCCTTTCCTGTAACTCTACATCTTGTCTACGGACAACTTAACACGGCCAATCAACCTAACACTCTCATCTTTGGACTGTGGGAGGAAACTGGAGCACCTAGAAGAAACACGTGCAAGCATGGGGAGAATGTGCAAACTCCATATACAGTGACCTGGGTCTCTGGCACTGAGGCAGCGGTTCTAAGAAAGAACATTGATAATTTTCCACTTTGTTGGGTAAATGTCAGTATTGTAGCTTGACCAGTATAACTTTGTTGGAGGAATGGAGTTGCTCGTCTGGGAATCTGTTTTCAGCATGACAACCAGGATTTTTGTCAGGGGCGTAGCCTTTGCTATATCTCCCTGTAGTCTTGTTAGTGTTTCAATGTAGAACTCTTGGCATCAGGCATGCTTCCTTTTATGCCATCTCCTATGTTTGTTCTTTGAAATCTGGATGGGATGAGGATTACAGATTTGGAAGTCTGTCCTTATTCTTTGCATAAGCAAATTTCTTCTGAAGTCTTAAGAACGTAGCCATTATTTAATACTAGGATTTCCAGATTGGGTCTGTGGGATGTCAGGATCTTTTTCAGGGGCTTGCAGTAGGTCTGTCTGGAAGAGGGGGTGGCCCTGCGTGTGTGGTCACGGGAACTCTGAAAGGAACTGGGACATCTGAGATTGGATGTTCCCATTAAAAATGACAAAAATAACTCGGGCATATTTGTTGAAGAATAGAACTTTTTTGCTCTAAATGTATGCATATATCATTATTTTCTGATTTTTTTTCAATTATTGCACAGAAGGTACAATAATTTTTCTATGAAATAAGAACGTTTCTCAAAAGTTCCTCCCAAGTGCTCTTGGGAGGTCAAGAGAGTTCTGTGGCTGGAAAAGTTTGGGTTCCTGGAAGGGAAATTTGGAATGCTGATTCCTAACTTTTTTGCAATTTGGTGTACAATATGAGGAAAGACTTGAAGGATAGGTAAAGATCTTGTAATAATTAAACAAAATATTTATTAAACAGTGAAAACAACAAAAAAAAGGTTACACATTCTTAAATTGACTTCCAAACCCCTCTATTTTCCTAAACTTGGAACTGAATCTCAAATAACATCCCGTAGGTTTAAAATTATATGCAAAATCCAGTAGTACTTATCACACTTGGTACCTCTGACTTTTGGGATTGCTTTTGTTTTAGATGAGAAACAACTGGTGTTTCAAACAGGATTCTCCAGGCACTGGCTGGCTGTGATTGTGATCTTTGATAGACTCTGCTGTACTCAGCTCAACTTAGCTTCCCATATAGGATGAATCCTGCCACTGATACACTTTTTCTTTTGATGTTTACTTATCTGAACTGCTTGTCTCAGAGATCCCTCTGAATGGTGTTTCTCACATGAGCTCACCCTTTTAAAATCTAAGTGTGAAATTCACCCTTATCTTCTATTTGAAGCTTTTCTATTTGTGCTTTAACTCCTGATATGCTATGTGCTGTTGTTACCCACTTGGGTAAATGTGTTTACAGTGTTCTTGGGCTAAACATTCCAACATTTAAATATTCCCATTTAAAAATAGTTTGTTCTCTTTTTAATGCATTCACTAGAACATAGTCCCAATTATTAAATTCTTTCTTTTTCAGAAGAACATAAGAAATAGGAGCAGGAGTAGGCCACACAGCCCCTTGAGCCTGCCCCGCCATTCAATAAGATCATAGCTGATCTGCAGTGGTTCAGTACCACTTTCCCGCTTTCTCCCCGTAACCCTTAATTCCCTTGTCAATCAAAAACCTATCTACTCTTGACTTGAACATATTCAGCGAGGAAGCCTCCACCACTTCATCAGGCAGAGAATTCCAAAGATTCACCACCCTTTGCGTGAAGAAACCCCTCCACAACTCCGATCTGAACTGCCCAGCCCCCTAATCTTGAGGCTGTGCCCTCTAGTCCTGCTATCTTTGCTAATCAGGAAGAGTCTCTCAACCTCTACTCTATCCATCCCCTTCATTATCTTGTACGTCTCTAAGATCCCCTCTCAGCCTTCTAAACTCCAGAGAGTACAAACCTAGCCTATTCAGCCTCTCCTCATAATCCAATGCCCTCATCTCCAGTATCAGCCTAGTAAACCTTCTCTCTAAGGCCAATGTATCCTTCCTCGAATGCGGTGACCAAAACTGCACACGCTACTCCAGCTGTGGCCTCACCAGCACCCTATACAGCCGCAACAGAACCTCCCTACTTTTATATTCTATCCCCCTAGCTATAAAGGCCAACATTGCATTCGCCTTCTTAATCACCTGCTGCACTTGCAAACTGTGTTTTTGCGATTTGTGCACAAGGACCCCCAGGTCCCTCTGCATCGTCGCATGCTACAGCTTTTCTCCATTTTAAATAGTAGTCCTTCTTGCCATTACTCTTACCAAAGTGGATAACTTCACACTTGCTAACATTATACTCCATCTGCCAGGTCCTCGCCCACTCACTCAACCTATCCAGATCCCTCTGCAGGCTTTCTACACCTTCCACACAATTTGCTTTTCCACTCATCTTCGTGTCATCAGCAAATGTCGTCACCCTGCACTCAGCCCCTTCCTCCAGATCATCTATGTAAATGGTAAGCAGTTGAAGCCCCAGCACTGAATCTTGGGACACTCCACTAGTCACCAGCTGCCAATCAGAACAGCACTCATTAATACCTACCCTCTGCTTCCTATTAGACAACCAATCCTCTATCCTGTCTAACATCCTATCCCCGACTCCCTGCACCTTAACCTTCCGCAGCAATCTTTTGTGAGGCATTTTATCAAATGCTTCTTGGAAATCCAAAAACACCACATCCACTGGTTCCCCTCTATCTACCGGACTAGTCACTTCCTCATGGAACTCCAATAAGTTCATCAAGCACGACTTATCCTTAACGAATCCGTGCTGTATCTACCTGATCAAACCATTCGTATCCAAGTGCCTCGTTATTTCTGCTTTGACTACAGATTCAAGCATTTTTCCTACTACAGACATTAAACTAACCAGCCTATAATTCCCTGCCTTCTGTCTGCTACCTTTTTTAAACTTATGTTTTCTCCTCCAGTTATTGTGATTGAAATCCTGGCACTAATCAATCTACTTGCACCAAGAGTTCTTCTATCTCGATCTAACTGTTTTGGATTCTATACTACACTTGCAGTGTGATTGCTCCTTTTTTTGTTCTTCAGTTCAACTCAAATGGCCTCATTTGATATTCTGTGGGTTGAGGCCAAATTTTATTTGATAATGCTCATGTGAAGAACTTTGGGGTGTTTTGCTACAAAAGATGCGCAAAATTCAGGCTATTATTGAAATATTGGAAAATGCATAACTGTAACTTGATGTGAGGCTGCAAATAATTGTTGCAGTATATTGAGCGATGCTGCCATTTGGCTACTTGCAGCTGTTCAGTTATGTGACTACACTCTGCACACAGCTGCCTACTCATACTGCATAGTTGCTGAGAAAGTGGATTTTAGTATTATGTTGATCAAACATTGCAGACTGAAACCTCTAAACCTTTAACCTTTGCATCTTGACTACTGGTGTAGCAAAGGTGATATCTGTTTGTATATAATTTCAGAGATAATAGTGAATGATTGAACCATTCCTCTCTTCATGTAACAATTCCAAAATGATATTGAGCATGCCATTTATTATAGGGTGCAGATTTTTTAACCAGAGAGGTCACACAGCACAAAATTTAAGATTATAAATGTCATCACATGGCCTTTGCTGCTCTTGGAACTTTGAGTCATTACTTCTGCTTGGCAAAGTCCCTTCTGAGTGCATTTAATATCAAGGCTACCAGACTTATCTTTACGTTGTGGGCTTTGAATTGGGTGAAAATATGGTATTTAGGATTGCAATTCTCGTTGGCAATCAAGTGTTTTTGTTGTTAAACTGTTTTTGCATCTGCAATTAAAATTAGAAGTCAATTTAAATGGGGAGAATTAGTTTAAAACTGTTTTCAAACATAAGGCAGTGGAAATGAATTTGATTTCCAGTAGAAATCAAGTAACGCCATGTATAAAATTGCAAATGGTAGGCAGAACATATATTTGGGGAATTTTTTGTTAGCAATTTTTATTTCTGCAACCTTTGCAGTTCCTGAAATTTAAAAAGCTCGTGACTGTAATTTTTCTCAGTACTTGAGCAATGGCAATTTCCTGAACCTGCCAGAGATTTTGACATCTGGTTTAGACCATTAGGCATAGGAGCAGAATTAGAACACTCGGCTCATCTAGTATGTTCTGCCATTCAGTCGGCTGGTAATTTTTCTCATCCCCATTCTCCTGCCTTTTTTCCCAGAACCGCTGATCCCCTTATTAATTAAGAACCTGTCTATCCCTGTCTTAAAGACGCTCAATGACCTGGCCTCCACAGCCTACTGCGGCAAAGGGTTCCACAGATTCACCACTCTCTGAAGAAATTCCTTCTCATAACTGTTTTAAAGGATTGTCCATTTACCCTGAGGTTATGCCCTCTGGTTCTAGTTTCTCCTACTAGTGGAAACATCCTCTCCGTCCACTCTATCCAGGCCTCGCAGTATCCTGTATGTTTCAATAAGATCCCCCTCTCATCCTTCTAAACTCCAATGAGTACAGACCCAGCATCCTCAACCGTTCCTCACGCAACTAGCTCTTCATTCTAGGGATCATTCTTGAGAACCTCTTCTGGACCTTTTCCCAAGGATGGCGCATTCCTCCTTAGATGTGGGGCCTAAACTGCTCACAGTGTTCCAAATGGGGTCTGACCAGATCCTGACACAACCTCAGAAGTACATCCCTGCACTTGTACTCTAGCCCTCTCGACATGAATGCTAACATTGCTTTTGCCTTTCTAACTGCCGACTGAACCTTTATGCTAACCTTGAGAATCTTGAAGAAGAACTCCCAAGGCCCTTTGTGTTTCTGATTTTTCTAAGCATTTCCCATTTAGAAATACCTATGCCTCCATTCACCAAAGTGGATAATCTTACACTTTTTCACATTGTATTCAATCTGCCACTTGTTTGCCCATTGTCCTAACCTGTCTTGATCCTTCTGCAGCCTCCCTGCTTCCTCAATACTGTCTGTCTTTTGTCATTTGCAAACTTTTGCAAACTTACTAATAGTGCTTTCAGTTCCTTTCTCCAAATCGTTAATGTATATTGTGAAGAGTTGTGGTCCAAGCACTGACCCCTGAGGCACACCACTAGTCATAGTTTATGGAGCTATTGCTGTGAAGTAGCCAATAAAGACACACCTAGATGTTTCTGGTTTCACATTTCTTAACAGCCCAAATTGAAGTAAATTGGAACTTCTGAATTTTATTTTCAGTGAAATCGTTTCATGATCCGTGTCCATTTGTTATGATTTTTACTGACTGGAGGAAATTTGAAACTTCATAATTGATCGTGAATGTTTTTGGAACTATTTCAAATATCAGCAATTTCAAATGTTTGTAACATCAATTTATACTGACCAATGCTCCCTGTAGAACATTCAATCACATTGACTTTGTGTGGTCAGCTCATTTGGAACCAATTTACACTACAAGTGCATTTTTGATAGTATTTCTGGAAAGCCATTGTTAAATTTGCTCTGGTGAAATATCCATGTTTAATGCAAGAATGTTTAGTCAGTAGGAGGTAAAAGTAGTGGACCAAACATTGCCACTGTCTGAAGTGCGCTACCACATGTTAATATTGTGACTCTCAAAGGAGTAGATTGGAGGGAGAGTTGCAAGTTTAACTTCAAGACGAGCAATGGTAAGGAGGAATTAGGAGCAATTGATGTAGATTATGTAGCCTACTTTTGAACACGGTTTGGATGGATTATTGTATCTCTAAAATATCTAAAGCTGATGGATTTCTAGGATGGAAAGCGCTTCAGAGGGTGTCAAACCTGTTCATGAATTCTTCTGTGGAGGTGAGGTCTTTAAAGTTAATGGATTGGCTTTCCATTGAAATGCAAATTAGGATTGGTGATGCTTTTGGGGGAAGAAGTTGGAATTTGTGAAAGGTGGAATGTGTGCATGAGCCTGAAAAAGTTAACACAACTGTGGAGATAAAAATGAATGCTTTTGATAGTTAGGATGTGTGTTTAAGTGCAGCTTGATCAGGACATTCTAGTTTAACTCTGCTAGGTTCAGTCTGCCAAAGAAATGGAATCAGTTTATGAAATATTTTAGGCAAAAATTTAAAGATGACTAATTTGAGAGTAGATGTTTTTAAGAGAACATTGACTCATTGATGTACAAGACGAGCTTGTTAAACAAGCTCTCCACTGTTCATATGTTCACTGCTGTTAAGTTTTAATCACAGTAAGAAGTCTATCAACACCAGGTTAAAGTCCAACAGGTTTATTCAGCACTAGCTTTCGGAGTCTCAGGCTCCTTCATCAGTTGAGTGAGGACTTGTGTTCACAAACAGACTATATGCCGACACAAACTCAATTTACAAAATAATGATAGGCTGGCATCAGTCTTAATCATGCAGGCAAGCATACTGTTGATTGAATCTGCTATTTTACCCAGTATTTGAAGAAAAAAACCTCATGCTCTAGTCTTGGTATTCATTTTAAAGCTTGTTTGTAGTGTGATGGTACCTTGAATCTGTCAACCACAACAAAACTATCTTGTACCTTCTGATGACTCTATCTTTGCATTTTCCTTTCAGTTCATGTTTTTGCCAGTTTTGAAGGGTGAGCAGACTTCTCAGATTCACTTTGTTTTTATATACTTGCAATTCTAAGCTTGGTTTTGGAGAATACATCCTGTTTGGTCAACCAAGATGTCTGACAAAATCACTGAAAAATCTACACCAGGTTCCCACAGATGTGCATAATTTTTGCATGGCCACATCCCATTGCTGATCCAGGTCCTGAGAGCTTGCAAACAGGCTGATGGTTTTCCTACTGCTTGCCCAACCAGAATTGCCCTAATGATTAGTGTAATGGATCTTAGTGGAGAACACAGTAAGATTGAAAGTTGATGCTTCCAGTTTTGTTGATTCTAGCATGACTAGTAAGTCATTAACTAAATTTCCCACGGAAAGGTGATTTCATTCCTTTCCCCTCATTTACAAGCTGCCACCATGGAGCGCCACTTCAAAATTATTTTTATAGCTATCTCACACTCTCATATCGTTCAGTCAATCTTAGTTGATGACTCATCTTACATTCATTTGTTCCCTGGAGAAATAATCCTTTCTCCTCCCTTCTCAATAACTACCTCCTCCCCTGTATCCTATATTCAATAGATTTGTGCCCTGTTATCATAACAGTGCACTACAGAGACTGAATTGCTTGATTTTGATCTCTTTAATTGCTCTGAGCAAAACAACTTTTTTCCATTCTTTAATTTTTCCATATCTCTTGAGACTAATCAACAGCTGTTGCTTCTTACCCCCTGGTGTCTCCGTCCTTAATCTCCTTTATCCATTAACATTCCAAGATGACTTACTACTTGTGATCACAAATTGAGTTTCCACATTTCCCCCATGGGTAAACTATTTACTTTCCTGATCAGTGCCAAAGGTTTCCCACTCCTCTCAAATAATTGAACTGAATTAAGTCAAATTATGATTTGAATACATAATCTGCTGTTGGGCAAAAACCTTTGCAATACTGCTTTTAGTGAAGTGCCCCAAGGTTCAGTGCTGGGGCTTCAACTATTTACCATTTACGTAGATGGTCTGGAGGAAGGGGTAGAGTGCAGGGTGATGAAATTTGTTGATGACCTGAAGATGAGCGGAAAAGCAAATTGTGTGGAGGGTGTGGAAAGCCTGCAGAGGGATCTGGATAGGTTGAGTGAGTGGGCGAGGACCTGGCAGATGGAGTATAATTTAGCAAGTGTGAGGTTATCCACTTTGGGAAGAATAATAGTAGGAAGGACTATAATTTAAATGGAGAAAAGCTGCAGCATGTAACAATGCAGAGGGATCTGGGAGTCCTTGTGCACGAATTGCAAAAACACAGTATGCAGGTGATTAAGAAGGCGAATGCAATCTTGGCCTTTATAGCTCGGGGGATAGAATATAAAAGTAGGGAGGTTCTGTTGCAGCTTTATAGGGTGCTGGTGAGGCTGCAGCTGGAGTACTGTGTGCAGTTTTGGTCTGCGCATTCGAGGAAGGATATATTGGCCTTAGAGGGAGTGGAAAGAAGGTTCACTAGGCTGATACCAGAGATGAGGGTGTTGGATTCTGAGGAGAGACTGAATAGGCTAGGTTTGTACTCTTTGGAGTTTAGAAGGCTGAGAGGGGATCTTATAGAGAAGTATAAGATAATGAAGGGGATGGATAAGGTACAGGTTGAAAGACTCTTCCCGTTTAACAAAGATAGCAGGACTAGAGGGCACAGCCTCAAGATTGGGGGGGTGGGGGGCAGTTCAAATCGGAGTTGTGGAGGGATTTCTTCACGCAAAGGGTGGTGAGTCTTTGGAATTCTCTGCCTGATGAGGTGGTGGAAGCTTCCTCACTGAATATATTCAAGTCAAGAGTGGATAGGTTTTTAATTGACAAGGGAATTAAGGGTTACGGGGAGAAAGCGGGAAAGTGGTACTGAACCACTGCAGATCAGCCACGATCTTATTGAATGGCAGGCTCGAGGGGCTGTACGGCCTACTTCTGCTCCTATTTCTTATGTTATGTTCTTTTATTGCTGAATGGTGAACTGTTGATTCTTTAGTCATCTGTCTTCTATTCCCAATTCAGCCTTGTCTCCTTTCCACCACTGCACAATGATCAGTGGTCCTGAATTTACCAGTGTTCTTTCGAAAGCTGCTTAGACACACTTTTCCTCCTATCATACTTCCTGTGTAGCAAAATGAAAATCATCAGTATCTGATTCATTCCATTCCTGAATTGCAAAATTGTAGAATTATCCCACCTCTTCACCCTTCTGTGCAATTTAAAAGCTTTTAAAAATCAAACTCTGCATCAACAATCACTATTTTTTGATGCAGCCATTTTTCTTAACTTTTACATTGCAGACATTTGTGCTGCACTTGTTTTTATGTTGCAATTTAAAAAAAATTCAGTCATAAATTTTGAATGACTGTGGGTGACATTTTTAAGTTGTTTGCTTTAAAAATTCTTGCTTTTCTTGTCAAACGTTCTTCAATTGGTTTTGTTTTTACTTGGCGTCAGGTTCATATGATATTAAAAGCAGCATCTCAAGTGGATATAATTTTTCAAAAATAACTGAAGTACTGGTTTTATAGCTGGAGATATGGAATATTGACGCTGAGTTGTAATGGCAGATCTTTTTAAAACCTTACTCATGTGACAGTGGGAATACCGCACTCAAAATTATCAGAAAAGTGTTGAGACGGTAAAAGAACAGTCTGGATTTATTAGGAAGATATCTGGTATGAAGAAATAGAATAATCCAGAAAAACTGCAGTTTGTCTTTTGTTATAATAGGCCATTACAAGATGATTTGATAGAACTTTTCCCAATCCTGAAGGGTTGGAACAGATTGGTTAGAAATGGACTGTTACCAGTGATTGTGGAGGTAAATAATTGTCAGATTTAGGAGAGCATAGGGAAACCTTTCCACAGTGTTGAGGCTGTTGGGGAGTACATTGCTGAAGTTAGTGATTGAGGCAGATGCCATTTTAGGACAGGCTACATGTATGCATGCTGAGATGAAAGTGGAACAGGCATAAGATTCCCATTTCTTACTCTGATAAACTAACCTCTGTTGGTTAAGCTGAAGGTTTTCATGTCATTTCTGCTTCATATTAAACCAGTTAACATCTCTGCCCAGTATCAGCAATGAGGTAGAAATCCACACATACAAACAGTATTTAAAGGGATGCGTGTGTGCCTTTTAAATATTGGATGATTTTAACAGAATTGTCTATATTTTCCTCTGCTGAATTTCAGAACAATGGCTTTTGGATTGATGGTTTGTCTTTTTTAATGTCTGTCTTTAACTTCTATATTTGCTGTTGCTGCTTGCCTTAATATTTGCACTGAAGTTGTTTTTCTGACTTGAATACTTCACCTGTTAAGTTTGCTATTCCTGTCCTCTAACTTATTTGTTTCTTCTTTTTTTCTCTCTGCAGCTTTCTGATTCTTCTTAAGGTTGTTGGTGTGCTTTCCAAATCTACTTTGTAGCTGTAGCAGGTGATTTCACATTGTTAACTTTGGAAAAATTAATCTAAACCTAGTGCATCTTTTGCTTTTGTTAACCATGTATCAGTAATCTTTCTGATTGTCCTTTTTTTCACTTTACTGATCTACTAACCTTTAACACTTGACCTTAAGGTTGCCTGATTACACACCAGGCAAGAACCTCAGGACGATTATGGATGATTATGATGTAAGATCTGCAGCTAGCATTCTAGCTTCGGTTAAAGAACAAGAGGCCCGGTTTGAGAAGTTGACGAGAGCACTCGAAGAAGAGCGTCGTAATGTTTCCATGCAACTTGAGCGTGCCACTATTCCCTCAGAAAGATCAAGTATATCCAACATTGACAACAATGAATCGTTTGCATGGCAACAGCTAGTGTTACAGGTAACTTGTCCTTTAATTGTGATTGGACAGAATTTGTATTTTACCACAGAGACCAAACAAATGGAGATCATCTTTGTGAGCGAAAATTGTTGTAATTTCCTTGCAGATGTAAATGAGTACACATTCTGAATGGCAGAAACTTAAAATGATACAGTAAAGCTCTAACTATGGAGATGGAAAATGAAATATTAAAATTGTCTGGGCTTGCTGTGCTCCTATGAAGTGTGAATGTTACTTTGTGCAAGTATATTTATTGGCTTTTTATTAGAGATTGGTTGTTTCTGTGAGGCCATTGTAGGGCTGATATCAAATCTAAATGTATTGTTTGGGATCAAAATTTCTTAATTGCCAGAACTAAGTCTTTCCCTTGAATTGAAAAAGAAACAATTGTTTGACTCTTTGTTTTTTTAAAGTTATGAGTGAGTTTATGGCTTACGTTAAAGGGATTCTCCAAATTAATACCTTGATGCTTTAATCCCATGACAATCTGCTTCCTTAAATTTGTTTTATATTGTCACGGAACTATCATTGCATTGAGTGGTGCCAACGGCTTGAGTGATAGATTGGATGGTTTGTGTTATGTTCCTAAATACATTGCAGTAGGTAGGACAACCTGAGCACAAGTATTTTAATCTAGCAAGGATGTAGGTGTGTAACTCACTATGCCTTTTCAAGTGGATTGCTAATTTATGCACATAGTTCCCTTGGATTGGGAAGTTGAGACACCAATTACGTTTGATTATATTTCTCAGGCCTAATCGTATTTAAATTGTAATACTGAGTGAGTCTTGACCAATGCAGAAATGGAAAATGCACAAATGATGAACACAGCCCTTCTTTCATACCATTGTCAGAATTGTGAAACTCCCTCAGAGCATTGTGGAAATACCTACTCCACTTGTCCTACCATTGTTTAAGATAGCAGTTCACCTCACCATCTCTAGGGCAATTGGGGATAGGCATAAATGCTGAGCTTGTCAATGATACATATCTCATGAATTAAAAAAAAAGAAATTGCACAATATGCAAAACAGTTTCAGTCTAAAAAGCCCAACAGTTCTTCAAAACTCTGAGCTTTCACCCAACAATTTTCCTCTCTGAGATAGTTGAAGATTTTTTTCTCTGCAGCTTTCTGATTCTGCTTAAGGCTGTTGGTGTGCTTTTCAAATCCACTTTGTAGTTGTAGCAAGTGATTTCACATTGTTAACTTTGGAAAAATTAAACTAAACCTAGTGCGTCTCTTGCTTTTATTAACCATGTATCAACAATCTTTTTCTTTTTTTTAATTTAACTGATCTTCTAACCTTTAATGCTTGATCCTAAGGTTGCCTGATTAGTCAACAGGCAAGAAGCTCAGGATGATTATGGATGATTATGATGTAAGATCTGCAGCTAGCATTCTAGCTTCATTTAATGTGGAAGCTTCAGGAATCACTGGGGGCAGGTGGAGGTCTGGCAAACTCCAAAGTAGCTAATGTAACACTGATGTTTGAGGAAGGGAAGCAGCAGATAGGAGATTATAGGCAGGTTAGCCTGACTTTGGTCATTGGCAGGATTTTGGAGTCTATCATTAAAGATGAATTCATGGAGTACTTGGGAGTGCATGATAAAATAGAGATGAGTCACACAGCTTCGTCAAGGGGAGGTCATGCCTGACAAATCTATTGGAGCTCTTTGAGAAGTAATAAGAAAGTTAGGTAAAGGAGAACCAGTGGATGTGATTTATTTAGATTTCCAAAAGACCTTTTGACAAGGTGCCGTACAGGCGTCTGTTAATAAGCCAAGAATTTATGGTGTTAAATGTAAGATTCTGGCATGGATAGAGAATTGACTGACTGAAGAAGGCAGAGTGTGGGGATGAAGCCATCTTTTTCAGGATGGCAACTGATGATTAGTACTGTGCCTTGGGCTGGTGCTGGTACTGTAACTTTTTTCACAATACACATTACTGATTTGGACAAAGGATCTGAAAGGACTGTTAGTACGTTTGCAGATGATACAAATATATGTAGAGGGACAGCTAGTATTAGGAAACAGAGAGCTGCAGAAGGACTTTGACAGGTTAGAAGAGTGGGCAAAGGAGTGACAGATGGATTACAATGTGGAAAAGTGAGGTTATCACTTTGAAAGGAGGAATGGAAGTATAGACTATTTCTGAATGGGGAAATGCTTAGGAAATCAAAAACACAAAGGGACTTGGAATCCTTGTTCAAGATTCTCAAGATTAACATGCAAGTTCAGTTGGCAATTTGGAAGCCAAATGCAATGTTAGCATTCATGTCAAGAGAGCTAGAATACAAGAACTGGAATGTACTTCTGAGGAATTGTTGAGGACTCTCAGTACGTACTTGCTGAAATTTAGGATGAGAGGGGATCTTATTGAAACTTACGGGATACTGTGAGGCCTCGATACAGTGGACGTAGAGAATATGTTTCCACTAGTGGGTCAAACTAGAATCAGAGGGCACAATCTTAGGTTAAAGGGATGACCCTTAAAAACAGATGAGGAGGAATTTCTTCAGCTGGCGTGTGGTGAATCTGTGAAACCCTTCGTTGCAGAAGGCTGTGGAGGCCAGGTCATTGAATGCCTTCAGAGTAGAAATAGATTCTTGGCTTTTAAGGGGATCAGGATTTATGGGGAAATGGCAGCAGAATTGGAATGTGAAAAATATCAGCCATGATTAAATGGCGGAGCCAACTTGATGGGCCGAATGGTCTAATTCTGCTCCTGTGTTTTATGGTCACTCTACCAACATAGCATATGCATGGCCCCTGTAATTGATCTATTCATGCAATATACAACTGCCACTTTTAGACTATTGAAAGTTTTGTCTGTTAACCTGAATGTCTGTCAGTCAGTCAGTTTGCACACATTACCCAGCTGCATTTTTGCTTTTTTCAAAAAAAAAAAGATCCTGATGCAGACAGCAAAAGTTAAATCCCAGCTCTCTGCACAGTTTTGCTATCGAATGCAAAATAGCCCATTTGATAAGGCATTGCGTTTCAAAGAAAATTTTTGAAATACAGAGCAGGTTATTTCCACCAGATTTGAGTATTCCTAGTATCTTCTGTTAATTGATTTCCAGTACTCATGGTAGTTTGCTCTTGTACTGCAAACACCTCTTACTATCATAATAAAAATGGTAAGTTATAGTTCTTGCTGCTTGGTTCTCATTGATTTCATTTATTACTACAGTGCTGGTATATAAATCAACAGTAAAGATGGAGAGAACTATATTGTCATCCTGTTGTAATTGAGAATGAATTCACAAGAGTTTTAATAGAAAATGCAGCCTACGCATTTTACGGTTGTTGGTCATGAGACAATTTATTTAGCCTTGGTTTATATCTGATTTATATCTGGAAAATGGAATGTGATACTTTGACTAAATTTAATCTGCCTTTATTTCACTTAATTTGATCAAAATAATTTGCCTATTGAGGAAGATAAGTTAGTTGGATTGCACAAACTTTAAATTTCACTTTATTGCAGAAATATCAACTTTGCTTGAATCATTTTAAGTTTGCTTCTTGTGTTTTGAGTTTAATTGTGGCAACCAATTATCTCCAGAATGGCTGAAATTTTAAATGCTATTTGTAGATTATTAATTTTAGATTAATGTATTCTTAACATTGAAATATATGTTGGTTCAGTGAAATAGTAAGGCCACCAACTACATACTGAGATATTTTTCTTGTGTCACTTTGTTAATTACGGTCCTCTGAACAGTTGTTATGTTATATTACAACACTTCACAAATACTTTTTCCTAATTTGTAGTGCTGGGACCATAATTGTAACCTTGTAATTGAGGTTCTAATAATCCTAATACTACAAGCATTTCTTTTAATCTCATTAAAAGAAATGCTTGGTATTCTTCAGTTATGTATAAATTGATGCAAATTATCATATATGCTATAGATCATATCTTTTGAGTTTTTAACGTCCATTTGGGTGCTGCTGGACATTGTTCTCTAAACGTTCTTGTTCCAGTAAGACCACATGTTAGCTGCAGGCACTTATAAAATGGTAGAATGTTGCTTTTTTTCAAAAAGCCAACCATTCTGCTAATGATCTGAACAAACTTGAAAGCTTTGGGTGCTGGAAGTAAGTGAGAATTCATGTTCTACTATTTTGGCATAGAATACAGCCAAGCAGTATTATATGTTTTGCTTCTAAAATTGAGTTGTACATTTTTGTCATAAATCCCAGGTTTTTCAGTCAGCTGATGGTCATCAAGTTATTAAGATAGAATGGAAAAATCTGGAATATTTAATACTGGAATACAAGTCAGGCTCGTAAAAAGGTGCATTTTGGATTAAGGTGATGAGTTTTTTACTCCATGACCAAAATATTGTATAAAATCACAAAGAAAAGCAATGGAGGCTGAATCCTTGAAATCATTTAAGAAGAAATTGGTACTGAAATTGGAGGAGTTTAATTAAAATGGCTGGATTGTAATCCTTTGTCTATATACCTTGTTCAGAAGTAATTTTATCTCGCTACTGTTTCCCACTGGAACACGTTGTATTGAAAATGAGTACTATTTGGTGGTGTATATTCTTCGGAAGGAGTTTCATTTATACTTTGGAGATGTAATCTAGAGAATTTCTTCTAAATGGAAGTTTTGTTTTACATTCTTCTGCTCCGATGTTGAAGGTTGTTTTATTTGATTGTACTTACTTTTGAATTGATGAGATTTTTTGCTTTTTTTCCACTGTTTTAGATCAAAGTTTTGCCAGTTAGTCAATGACTTTGAGAACAGAAGTGGCAATATGAGACCAAGATAAATCCTTGTTTTAATTCTATTTCAGAAGTATAGTAAGCCCTCACTTAAATTGAAGTTACAACCACAGCCTGAAAAATCATGACTTTAAGTGAACCATGTGTTTCCATAGGAACCAAAATGTCAAAGCTGGAGTTTTTTTATGCATGTGGTCAAATCATATATGACACCATGCATTCAGTGCTTGAATAACTTTGCAATAGTAATAGTGCATACATTTAAGGTCTAAAAATTACCAACAATATGTGCCATACCCACAGTATTCTTGAAACTCAACTGTGTTTCACTTGCTTTGCTTTCCTTTGCCATTTTGTCTTGTTTTTCCCACCATGTCCTCCTTCTGTTCCTTGATCTCCCAGTCTTTCTCCTTTGCTACCCCCTTAAAAGATTAAAGATTAGTTTTGCTCGATTCTAACTTGAAATAGATCATGTATTTTGCCCAGGTTCCAATTCACTGTACTAGCTTGATTGTTGAGTGATTTTTTTTTTATTATTTATTTGTTCATGGGACTTGGGCATCCTAATACTACAAGCATTTCTTTTAATCTCATTTATTGCCTGTCCCTAGTTGGTTTTGAGTGGGGAGCTGTTTCCTTAAAACGCTATAGTCCACATGCTGTGGGTTGATCCGTAATACTGTTAAACTTTGTAGTGATTGATACAATAGAGGACAACTGAGATTCAACCACATTGCCATGGTTCTGGAGTCACACGTAGATCAGACCAGGTTAGGATGGCAGATTTCCTTCCCTAAAGAACATTAGTGAACCAATTGGGTTTTCCTGACAATCAACAATGGTTTCATGATCATCAGTGGATTCTTAATTCCCAATATTTTTTATTGAATTCAATTGCCACTATCTGTCATGAAAGATTCAAACTCTTGGTCCCAAACATCAGCTGAGTTTCTGGATTAATCGTCTAGTGACAATACCACTAGACCATCTCCTATCCATATTTCCTCTAATATACTCAAATTTGAAAAGCATTTCTTTTTATATTAACTGTACCTAAGTTTAAATTATTAAATAGGTGTTTTTGTATTTTTCCAAGACTATTGGAAAGAATATTTGCATTTGAACTCTACTTGAAATCTTCTGAAGTTCTTCAATTATAAAATTAGACAAATAAGAAAAACTTTTGTTGCAGCAGTTCAGAAAGAAGAAGGAAATAGATTAAATATTTGTTTGGACTGTCTCTTAATGTTAGAGACCAGGTCAGAATATCCCAAGGAATACATGAACTTAGATTATACCCCAACATTTTTAATTTTGGTAAAATGTGTTTTGTTCTGTGTATGATTCTATTAACCCACTGGGAAGCTTTTATGAAGACAAACTTTATTTAACAACACTGAGAGTATAACAAAAAGAATGAGCATTCTGTACAATTCTTAACAGCTACTTATCTCTATCATTCCCAATAAAGCAATATCCCCACAGACACAAATCCCCCTTGAGAATGGATTAACTCAAAAAACATATTGGCTTACATGGATGCTAGATTTCCAGCCTTTTAACCCTCTGGACAGACAGATAAAGAAACCTGTCTTCTCGTTCCCATACAGCAGCCTCCAGAAATGCACCCATTTCCTGGCCAATTCCAGTCTCCAAATCCAGAGAACGAAAAAAGGCACTCCTCTTGAACAATTCCAAGCAGCAACAGATTATTTCTGTGTAAAACTTGTTTTAAACCCCAGGAGAAAATACTAAAAGAACAGAACCTTATTAGTTTAGATTAAAACAAATTCCTTGGCAATTAAGATCAATTACGCTGCTGCAGCACCAACAGGGGGTAGCTGGTTACATACAAGGTGCACCAATAAGTAAAACTGACTTCTTAAAAAAAAATCCTGCATGAGAAACAAAGCACACACACGTTTCTTAAAGACAAGTATTGTCATGCTTGCTTAAACATGGCAAATCACCATGCTCCTTGGTCAGCATCCAAATCTGTGACTGCTACCATCTGAACAGGCAAGAGCAGCAGTTGCATGGTATCGTCACCAAGTTTCTTTCCAAGCCACTCACTATTCTGATTTGGAATTATACTGCCATTCCTTCACTGTGGCTGGATTGAAGTCCTGGAATCTCTCCTTAACAGCTCTGTGAATATTCTAACCCTACATGGATTACAATGGTTCGTGAAGGTGGAACACCATCATCTTCTCGTAGAACATAGAAAAACTACAGCACAAATAGTTCCTTTGGCCCACATGTTGTGCTGATGATATCCATACCTACTAGACTTGCCTATAACCCTCAATTCTATTAAGTCCCATGTACTCATCCAGAAGTCTCTTGAAAGCCTTTATCGAATTTGCCTCCCACCACCACCAACGGCACTCTGAATGAAAAACTTTTATCCCTGATATCTCCTCTCAGCACCTTAAACCTGTGTTGTCTTGTAGCAACCATTCCAGCCTGGGAAAAAGCCCGAGAATTCATCCGATCTATACTTCTCAACATCTTCTATCAGGTTACCTCTCATCCTTTGTTTCTCTGAGGAGAAAAGACAGAGCTCCCTCAACCTATCCTCATAAGGCATGCCACCCAATCCAAGCAACATCCTTATAAATCTCCTCTGCACCCTTTCAATAGCTTCCACATCCCTCCTGTAATGAAGCGACCAGAACTGAGCACAGCACTCCAAATGGGGTCTGACTAGGGTCTTATAAAGCTGCAGCATTATCTCCCGACTCCTAAACTCAATCCCTCAATTGATGAAAGCCAGTACACCATATGCCTTCTTAACCACATCCTCTACCTGCAAGGCCGATTTAAGAGTCCTATGGATCCAGACCCCAAGGTCCTTCTGATCCGCTACACTGACAAGAGTCTTACCCTTGATTTTACTA
Organism: Sphyrna mokarran; assembly: GCA_024679065.1. Classification (NCBI taxonomy): domain Eukaryota; kingdom Metazoa; phylum Chordata; class Chondrichthyes; order Carcharhiniformes; family Carcharhinidae; genus Sphyrna; species Sphyrna mokarran. Next base: position 44,587,490 of record JAGIQG010000020.1, on the reverse strand, counting down.
CTTCATCCCATTTGATCTGCCAAAATGGACCACTACACATTTATCCGGGTTGAAGTCTATCTGCCACTTCTCCGCCAAGTCTTGCATCCTATCTATGTCATGCTGCAATCTCTGACAAACTATCTACAACACCACCAACCTTCATGTCGTCAGCAAACTTACCAACCCATTCCTCCTCTTCCTCATCCAGGTCATTTATGAAAATTACAGGCAGCAAGGGTCCCAGAATAGATCCCTGGGGCACTCCACTGGTGACCGACCTCCGTGCAGAAAAAGACCCATCTGTAACCACTTTCTGCCTTCTGTGGGCAAGCCGGTTCTGGACTCAACGCAACAGCCCCTTGGATCCCATACCCTCTCTCTTGCTTGAGAAGTCTTGCATGGGGGACCTTATCGAATGTCTTGCTGAAGTCCTTATAAATACATCTACCGCTCTTCCTTCGTCAATGTATTTAATCATATTTTCAAAGAAGTCAACCAGGCTTGTAAGGCACGATCTGCCTTTGACAAAACTATGCTGACTGCTATTGATGATATTAAGCTTCTCTAAATGTTCATAAATGCTGTCCCTCAGAATCTTCTCCATCAACTTAGCAATCGCTGAGATAAGACTCACTGGTCAGTAATTTGCTGGGCTATCCCTATTCCCTTTCTTGAATATAGGAACCACTTTTGCAGTCCTCTAATCTCTGGAATCTCTCCCATCGACAGCACAAAAATAATTGCCAGAAGTTCTGCAATCTCTTCCCTGGCCTCCCGCAGTAACCTGGGGTACATCCCATCAATTCTCGAGGGCAGTTAAGGATGGGCACATGGGCTGGTCGAGCCAGTGATACCTGCATTCCATGAATGAATAAATAAAATCAGTTTGAAGAGTTTTCAAAGTGATATTCCAGTAATGAGACACATTTTTCTTAATTAGTGCTGGAGTGTTTAATTTGCTTAATTCTAGAAGTTACCAACTTTTACTGTAGAAGTTTTTGAAAACATCTCAATTTTCTGTATGGATCTTGATTTTTCAAAAATCACTTTTTCTGTTAAAACCGATGTACCTAAACCAGAAAGACAAAGACTTATTCTAAATAATCAGAAATATTCCAAATTGTTTCACTTCAGAAAACGCACTAAATAATAACACAAATCTTGTTAACTAGGACAATAATAATGATGCTCTTGTTGGTGCTTTATTTACGTTAATAGGAAATCGTCTTGCACTTTTTTTCAGAAAATGGCGATTATTAATGATCAAAGCTCCTGATGTGCAGAAATTAATGCTGAAAATATTCTGACCAATGTTCGTTCATTCGTTCCTTCCCAAATAAATTTGGCTTGGATTCAAGATTATTGAAGGGTTGAGGGCATGAACTTGGTTAATTTTGACCCATTTTCTAAATGGTTTGGAAAAGGAGAATGGTTCGAGGGAAATACATCAGTACAAATTGTCTTGAACAGCATTAGGTACATGAGTTGGAAAAAGGACAAAGACTTGATCCTTTTTATAAAATTAGGAATAGGAAGCAAAGTGGGATAGTTGAGTGTGATTGCAGTCAATTTTGAGCTACTGGTTTGAATAAATGGATCCACTGGGCTTTTCTGAAAACGATAACTAAATCTTGAATTTTTTTTAAAGCAGGGTGGTGCAAGGTAGACAGTCAAAACCTAAAGTCAGCTTGATAAATTTGTATCAAGCAACTCCATGAACCTGATAGTCAAAAAGGGTCAAGATGTTGATGCACAATGTTGCTTTGACTTGTTTAGTAATCTGCTGTATGGATGATTGTGCATTCTACCAGCAGCAATCCATGCCAGTCTTTTAAGTCAGATATATTTGTGCATTAACAGTGCTGCTGGGGCCTGAGATAATCTATTCACAGTGGATGCTATGACCTTGAATGTGCTTTTGTGGGAGAATGAGATTTGGTTTTCAGTCACATTCAGTTCTGCAGTAGTGTACGTCATCCAATCAGTTCACAGAAATTAGCTTCCTCATCTTCTGTTAAACATGTTTGGGCAGTACTTGTAACATCAAGCAAAATTTGTTTGCTCCTGTGTAATATCCATTAATTTTTATGCTTTTAGTTGCATGGTTTCATAAGCTGGACTTTTGTTCATTGTGTGGGTGGGATGTAGTATTTGTTATAGTTGAATAAGACTATTTTACATTAAACTGTACAGTCAATTACTGCATTTGCAGAAAAGTTGGCTTAAAGAATCTCAATTTTTTTCTTGTATTTAAGTGACTAGGCTTCAAAATTAAATGGTTTCGTTGGTTTTTGAAAATTAATGTTAATGTGATTTTATTAACTAGTTGGATTTTGTAGCAGTAAGGAACATCATATCTACAGCAAATAAATATAGTCTTATCCCTGTCTGATATGATTAACTTAATCATTTTGTGAAAACTCAAGGCCTGAGGGAATTCAAATTGTGTATTGCTGCTTTTTGGAGATGTTGCAGAGAGTTGGTGAGGGTAGGATTATGTATATCTGTAGTCCCATCCTGTTAATTTGTAATATCTTGATTCTTGCTGTTGAGGCTTTCACACAAATAACCTTTACGTAAGTGAATTGTTGGAACCTTGTCTGGTTGCATTCTGGCACGAATAACTTGCCATTTTTTTTAAAAAAAGTAACTATATCAGTGGCTTGTGGTGCAAATTCTGTAGATGAGCTGTGCTGATCTGGAGCTTGCAACTGAAATTCTGTTAATTTGTGTATTCATTGTTAGGAGAAAAAGAATGGAAGTGATTGTGTAATTGGTTTTGCATCCATGGTGAGGAAGTGGAACATTTCCTAGAGATTTCATGTCCCGTAAATAATAAAACAAAAGTGTTGGTGAGCCCACACTTGGAGTATTGTGTGCAGTTTTGGCTTCTTTTCCAAGAACAAATATACTGGCCATAGAGAGAAGGCAACAAAGGTCCACTAGACTGATCTCCGGGATGAGCAGAAATTGATGAGACTGGATCTGTATTAAATTTAGATAAAAGATGATCTCATGAAAGCATACAAAACTCTTAGTGCTTGGTTGATTGATGGATTCATGGTTGGGAGGGGTGGAGGGGAAGAGGAGATGCTATCTAAGAATAAAAAGGTAATCCATTTGGGATTGAGCTGAGGACCTTCTGGGGACCTTATCCCTCTATTTCCATCCTTATCCACTTCCACTACCTCCTCTGACAACGTGTTCCAAGCACCCACTATGTATAAAAAATCTACCTTGTCCATTGCAGCTTAAACCTGTGCACCATAGTAACTGACGCTTCCACCTTGGGGAAACAGCTTCTGACTGTCCATTCTGTCCGTGCCCTTCAATCTTGTGAACTAAATAAATATTCTGCAGTTTTGTTTTTCCTAGCAAAGTGGACTATTTTGCATCTTTGAACATAATTTTCCATTTGCTTTATTCTTGCCAACTACACCTGTGTAAATCCTCTTGAAACCTCTCTGCACTCTTCTCACAACTCACCTTTCTATGTTGTTTTGCATCAACAGTAAACTAGGAAATATTACATTTGGTCCCCACATTCAAATCATTGATATCGATTGTCATTAGTTGGGGCCCAAGCATTTATACTTGGGGCATTCTCCTATCCCTGGGAGTTGTTGTATAATTCTTCCTAAAGACTGTCATACATCTCTACCAATTTCATGGAAATTCTCCTGTTTCTGCCTGCAGTGGGTTTACATTTGTCTTTGTTCTTTTCCTTTTTACATACCCACAGAGGTGTTTACAGTCTGTTTTTATGTTTGTCATTAGTTTACTACTTTCTGTCAGTTTCTTGGTCCTTATTTGCTGAATTCCGAAATGTACCAAATCGTCTCAAGCCTACTTGTGACTCTCAAGTTTTGGTAACTCGAGCCTTTTTTTTTAATGCTTTCAGCCTATCCCATTAACAAAGATAAGCACTCACGTAGGATGTGGTAACAATAACTGTATTGCAGGACAGAACGAACATGAAGAAATAAATGCAGTGTGTAAGAAATATATTGCGTGAATCATGAAATTAATCTACATGTAGGTTGGGAAAATTTTGCAAGGGTAGCTTGGAAAATAAGTTTGTAATGTTTTCAGTGCAATTTCTTAAGGAGCCAGCCAGGGAGCAGGCTATTTCTGGCAATGTGCAATGAGAGGATTAAGCAATAGCCTCATGGTAAAGTCTCTAGGTGACAGGAGTCACAACATGATAGCGTTCAGTTGGAAATGGAGAAGTATAGGCCCATGACTTGTGCCTTGAACTTAAATTGAAGGTAACTGAGAGTATGAAGACTGAGTTCAGTAAGGTGTACTGAGAAATAGGGTTAAAATGTAGCACAATAGAGTTGCAATGACAAACTTTAATGCTGAAAAGATTTATCCTAGTAAGAAAGAGGTGGCTAACAAAGAAGCTAAGGATAGTATGTAATTGAAAGAAACGCATTGTCCTACAGAGATGAGTGGTGGTAGATCAGAGGATTGGACAAATTTTGAGAAGTAGCAAAGAACGGGAATTTTCACAATAACTTCATTGCGGTGTTAAGGTAAGCCTACTCGTGACACTAATAAAAATTTAAAATGACTGAAAATGAACAAGAACAGATAGTAAACGTTTCTACAAATATTTGAATAAAGTTATTGCTGCCCTCTGGAGAGCGAGTCTGGGGATTTATAATGGAAATCAAATAAATGGCAAGGGGGTTGAAAGATATTTGTGTCCCTTTACATTGCAGAGAACTTTGAAAACTTCTCAAAGATTGTTGAAAATCAAAAGATGATGGGGAGGGAAGAACATAATACAATTTTTAGGGAAAGGATGCTCGGAAAAGCATTAAGCTGGAAGGTTGTCAAGTCTCCAGAACCGGATGGCCTATATCCTAGAGCTTAAGTGGTTGCAGCAGGTAGATTTGTTTATCTTCCAAAATTCCTTTTGATTCTGGAAAGATTTAAGTGGATTGGCAAATGGCTGGTGTAGAACTTTTATTCAAGAAAGGAAGTGGACAGAAAACAGGAAACAATAGACCAGTTATTCTAACATCTGTCACAGGGAAAGTGCTAGAATCCATTATTAAGGAGGTTATAGTAGAAACTTTAGCAATTATAACTTGGTCAGGCAGAGCCAGTGGCTTTGTGAAAGGAAAGTGTTCAAGGCTTTTTGACAAAGTAACATTCAAAGTGGATAAAGGAGAAATCAGTAGATATGGGATTTCCAAAAGGCATCACATCAAAGGTTACAAAGTAAGAGCACGTACTGCAGGAGTAATGTATTAGCACGGATAAGGGATTGGTTGGTTAACAGCAGAGTAGGGATAAATGAATCATTTTTGGGTTGGCAAGTTGTAACAAGGGAAGTGCCAATCAGTGTTGGTCGTCAACTGTTTACAATTACATCAATAACTTGGACGAAAGGAGTGAAGGAAAAGTCTAAATTTGCTGATGACACCAGAATACATAGGAAAATAATTTGTCTGGAGGAGGTAAAGAGTCTGCAAAGGAATGTAAATAGATTAAGTAAGTGGGTAAAAGCCTGACAGATGGAGTATAGCATGGATAAATATGAAGTTGTTTACTTTGGGAAGAAAAGTTGTAGGTACTTAAATTCAGAATTCATTGGTGATTTATATGTTCTGGTATATGAAGTTAAAAGTTGCTGTGCAAATGATTAGGAAGGTAAATGGAATGTTGATATTTATAGCAAGAGGATTGAAATTTAAGACAAAGGGTCATTCTGACCCGAAATATTCATTCTATTTTCTCTCCACAGATGCTGTCAGATCTGCTAAGATTTTTCAGTTTTCTTCATTGGCAGTAATTTAAGGGCAGTTTTACTGTAGCTGTGCAGGTCCTTGGTGAGACCACACATGGAGTAATGTGCAGTTTTGGTCTGATATTTAAAAAAAAACAATTTTTTTTAGAAGCAGTTCAGAGAAGGGTCACTGGACTCGTTCCTGGAATGATGGGTGGTGCTGTTGTTTGAAGAAAGGTTGAACAGTTAGCCCATACCCATAGGAATTTAGAAGAATGCAAAGTGATTTTATTGAAACATGTAAGATTTGGCAGGGACTTGATTGGATAGGTATGTGGAAGATGTTTCCCTTTGTGAGGAAGACTAAAACTGGATGAAGTTGTTTTTAAAAATGAGAGCCCTTTCTTTTAAGACTGATACGAGGAGAAACTTTTTCTCCCAAAGGGTTGCTGTTTGTCGAATTCTGTTCCCCAAAATGTAGTGGACTCTGGGTCTTTGAACTTATTCAAGGTTGGTTAAGACACATTTTTGTTAGCTGGAGTTGAGGGTTCTGGGGGACAGGCAGGAAAGTGGAGATGAGACCTCAAGCAAATCAGCCATAAGCTTATTGAATGAAGTAGGCTCAAAGGGCCAAATAGTCTATTCATGCTCCCTAAATGTCCTAAGAGTCAGCTATATTACTCTGGATCTGGAGTCACCTGTAGGCTAAATTTGTGTAAGGACTTGCTCTCTCTGAACCCATTGAGCTTACTGATGTCTTTTATGGCCATCGATAGTTGTATGACTACCATTGCTGAGACTAGCTTTATATTCCTTTCATTCTTATTTAATTTAAATTCACCAGCTGTTGGGATCTGAACCTATATTTTCAGAGAATTAACTTAGTTCTCTGGGTTATTTGTGACATTTACCATTGTCATTTACCTCACCATCTTCCTATGATCTAATATAATCTTTAACTTCACGTATTAGCCATGGTTCAATCACCTTTCCTGCTGGGTTTTTGTACATTGAGAAATGTAAATTTATTTCATATCATACATTTATTCTTTCATTGCCGGCCATTGCCCATTTGCTTTACTGTAGTTTCTCAATGTGCCATGGCCAATTTGCTGCTCATATCTTTGTAGTTTCCTTGGCTTGGATGTAAAACCCTAGTTTCAGATTGAACCTTCAAACTTAATGTAAAATTTTACTTCCAGAAAATTCCTTCACCCTGTGGTCACTTTGTTGGAAGCTTTTACAATGAGATTATTAATTAACTCTTTCGCCTTGCACACACAACTGCAGCAGTTACTGTTGCTTCAGAGTGGATGTTGAAGGCAGTGAATGCTTGTTTTGGCTGTTTGAAGTGCCTTGTATTTCACTCCCACATCATAACTGTTTTAACTGAGAACCTAGCTTCCGTATGTTTATTTTTGATTTGCCTGGTGGGATGCACAGAAGGGGAGCATCAGAAGTTTGCTGAATCCTCATTATCTGTAAAAAAAAAAATTACATTTCCCTCCAGCGTTTGGTGTACCCTAGCTGGCGGTTGGTTCCTCTCTTTATACAGCTCTGGTTGTGACGATTAACTAATATGCAGGACTTGGATCTGCGTGGCTCAATGCTGCTCTAAATAGCTTTCTAAAGCTAACATTTCAGCGATTTTAATTTTACTTTGAAGGCCAAAAGTTCTATTTCTGTAACTTGTGTTTGCAATTGGTACCAAATACAGACCATCCTGGTTCTTGGCTTAAATTGAATATAAATGTTGCAGCAGCATTTATTTAACATTTCACAATTTCTTGCCAAATACTACATTAAATGTGATTGGCTTGAGTTCAATTTTAACAAATCAATGATAGAATGAAAACTAACTATATGGACTTGTGAACATTCTGTACACAATGTATTTTTTGAGCTTTCTGAAAATAATCATCTTGAAATAGCTACACCAGCACTTTCAGAAGCCAGACTTGTTTTGCTGAACACCTGTTTTCACATTGGAATTTGGCTTTTGTCTAGCATTCCTTGTTATTAAATTGAGCCACCTGTGTAGATGAACAACTGCTGTATGTTTAGAAGAATTCTGTTTGCCTGTGCTTTGCATAACCACATCAAGCAACCATGCATGGGTTTTTGGTTTGATTTATTATTGTCAGATAGAGGTTTATACAGATCAATAGGTTGATAACGTGGAAACAAGTCCTTTGGCCCAACTTGTCTATATCACCCTTTTTTAACCACTAAGCTAGTCCCATTGCCCACATTTGGCCCATACGTCTCTCTACCATCTTATTTGAATTGTTTAAATGCTTTTTAAAAGACAATACTGTACCTGCCTCTATTATTACCTCTGGCAGCTTGTTCTAGGCACTCACCACCGTGTGTGTGTGTGGTGGAATTGCCCCTCTGGACCCTTTCGTATCTCTCCCATTTCACCTTAAAGGTTTAGTCTCCCCTACCTTTGGGGAAAAACTGTTGACTATCTAAGTAAACCAAGCCCCTCATTATTTTATAGACCTCTAAGATCACCCCTAAGTCTCGTATGCTCCAGGGGAAAAAGTTGCAGTCTCGTTACAATTTAAACCATCGAGTCTCGGTAGCATTCGAGCAATTTTTTTCTAGTTTAATATCCTTTCCATAATAGGGTGACTAGAACTGTACGCAGAATTCCAAGTGTGGTCTTCCCATTGTCTTATACAACTTCAACAAAATACCCCATCCCCTGTGTTCAGTGTTCTGACCAATGAAACCAAACATGCTGAATGCCTCCTTCACCACCTTGTCCACCTGTGACTCCGCTTTCAAGGAGTTATAACCCTGTACCCCTTGATCTCTTTGCTTTATAACTCTCCCCAACATCCTACCATTGACTGAGCAAGTCATCATGTATTAGTATACAATGAAAAGTATTGTTTCTTACGTGCTACACAGGCAAAGCATATCCTTCATTGAGAAGGAAAGGAGAGAGTGCAGAATGTAGTGTTATGGTCATAGCTGGGGCATAGAGAAAGAACTTAGTGCAAGGTAGGTCCATTCAAAAGTCTGGCAACAGGAGGAAGCAATTCTTGAATTCGTTGATATGTATCTTTTTCCCGATTGGAAAAAGGTGGGAGAACGTGTGTGGGAGAACATGTGTGTATCTGGAGTCCTTAATTATGCTGGCCGCTTTAGAGGTAGCGGGAAATGTAGACAGTCAAGGCTGCTTTGCATGATGGGGCAGGGCTTCATTCGCGACCCTTTGTAGTTTCTTGCAGACTCGGGCAGAGCAGAAGTCATACCAAGCTGTGATACAACCAGAAAGAATGCTTTCTATCGTACATCTGTAAAAGTTTGTGCAAGTTGTAGCTGACATACCAAATTTCCTTAATCTTCTGAGAACATAGAGACACTGGTGGGCTTTCTTAATTGTAGTGTCAGCGTTTGGAAGGGGGGGGGGGTGCGGTGGGTGCAAGGACAAGGACAGCTTGTTGATAATCTCGACACCTGTAAAAGATGGGTTTCTTTGTAAATTGAAGCAATGATGAATGCATAACTCAGTGGTGAGCATTAGATTTTAAATTTGATTGCACTCCTTTGTCAAGTCATTTAGAGTTTGAATTAGTTGCAAATTTTTGCCTTTTAGGAAACATTTGGCTATTTGTAACTTTATTTGGTAAAATAAGCTAGCATAATTTAACTGTGCAGCTAAAATGGTTTCTCAGTTTTGATCTGCTTTGAATTTTACTCAACATATTATTGAAATTTATGGTTTAACAGTTTTGTGGCTAAATTTCATTTGTGCATTGTTTCAAAAATCCATGTTTGCTTACAAAATCTTAATGGAAGAAAGAAGCAAAGATTTGTGCCTCAACAGTGACAACAACACTTTTTTAAAAAAAGGGCATGATTTTTCTGTAGCAAATATGGTGTCTATTTTATGCATAATGAAAGTTTTCAACAACCCAGTTCATGTTTTTAATGGGACCTTTTTAATAGTATCATGGCATTTTTAATATCCATCCACCATAAGACAGGATCTTGCTCTGATGCATCACTGAAGATCTGGTATGTTCAATGGTATCTGCCTACGAAATGTTGCTCACACAGATTTTACTAACACAAAGATGATTTGGTTTCCTAATAAAAATCGTACTTAAAACAGCATAGCTTTTGTGTGTTAGAAGTTGTTTTTTAAAAGCTGTTTTTTCGACTTAATTGTTAAGTCAGCAGTATGTCACGCCTTGCACGCTTCCACCAGCACTCTTGCCCCACGTGCTCAGGAGCTTTTTACCCCATAGTGATTTATTTTATAGGTGTGAATAATAACTGTCAATTGGATGTTTGTAGGAAACGAAAAATCAGATTGTAACGAGATTACATGCAATTTCTGTCTCTTCCTCATCACTCCCAATCACTCTCCCCAGATATAATTTTCTGTACCTTTGTGCGAGGTGGTTCAATTCAGTTAATTGAAGTGCTTTGGGATACTCATTTTGAATTTAATACAGCTGGTGCCATTCCTTAGACAAACTTGTCAATTTGGTGGCTGGGCTGTTGGAACTTTTTTCAAACTTGTACCCCTCTCCCCAAAGAGAACCTGACAACTTTATTTTCCGGTTGACCCAGCTGCTTGAGGCCTATAGGTTGAGAGACATATCACTAAGACGAACATACAAATTTTTAAGATGCATTTTCATTGTGTATCAAACCACTCTGATTCTGCTTCAAGATATGGAATCCTTTGGATCATCTAGTGGCAGATCATAACAAGCTAGGAGTAGGTCATTCATTCCTTTAACCTTGCTCTGCCATTCAGTACAAGTATGGTTTATGTAATAGATCAAGGGGGATGTGTATATAAAAAGCTGGGACAATCCATAGGGACCTCACCAATTGTGTGGCCCTCAAAAAAATGCTCCCCAAAGGGCCACTTGCTCCTGAAATCCTAAAAACACTGATGGAGGAATGAAGAAGAGAACTAGTAAGACGCACAGTAGGCTTTGGATTAAAAAAGATAACAGGAAAAACAACTGGAAAACTCATGAAAGAGAAAGGGTCATCCAGACTAGGAATATTGGCTCTATTTCCTCTTCACAGATGGTGTCAGACTTGCTAAGATTTTCCAGCATTTTCTGTTTTTGTTTCATGAAAGGTTTGATTGGCTGGAAGATTTCCAGAGCACCTCAGTTCAATACATGGTTTCTTTAAATTTTGAGGGCCAGGTGAGATAGAAAAGGGCATACTCATTAATCTAGGATCTAGTGGATTTTCAACTTCTAGCTCCTCAGTCTCCACAAGCATGGGTTTCTCTGGTTCCACGTTCTCCACTGAAATTCCAGTAACTCAACCTGATATCATCGAACTATGTGTAAAGGTTCCTTGTGCCTGTCACTGCTATCCTCTTTTTAGGTGGTCCATGTGTTTCCTAAGCCTGCAGCCTTGTACCTCTTGATGGAGGAGACTGGTCCTGTTCTCTGCACAATTTTACCAGCCACCCATTCGGACCTGTTGCAAAATTCCTGACCAGGTCTGCATCCTCCATTTTAAAACACTTGTGTGTTTTTCTTTCTGAATCATGATTTTCTTTCTGTGAGGCTTGCCTCACCTCCATCCTCCCCGTCAGTTTGGAAATATGTCCAGTCATATTCGTAAACATCATTCCATCACTAATCCAGCTGGCATGATCCCTGTGGTCATGTTGGGGTGATGTTATCAGATAGAAAATTGGCTATCCGTAAAGGAAGGGATACTTTCACCTTTTTTATTGACTATTTGAATGTTTGTACCACGTGCTCTGCCAGCCCATTTGGTGCAGGATAGTAATGTACTGACCTCGCATGGCGAATGCAAATGGAACAAAGAACAAAACAGCACAGGAAACAGGCCCTTTGGCCCAACGAGCCCACGCCACCACCTTGATGTTCCCATTTCTACCCATCATCCCTGTCTATGTTTATAGATCTATGCATTAGAACCAAATTTAAGACAATTAAGGGAGAATTTGTTCTGCTAATCAGCCTAAGAGCACATCTTTGGGATGTGGGAGGAAACTAGAGCACCCGGAGAAAACCCAGGCAAGCACGGGGAGAATGCACAAACTCCCACAGACACAGGCCCAAATCCATGTATCTACACAGCACAGCAATAGTCACTGAGCTGTCATGTTGCCCATCAACTGGTCCAGGTCAAGCGTACACTAATTACATGAAGTACTAGGCTACTTTCAAAATCCAAGAGCACCCCTCTCTCAACCCATCGCATGTCTGCCTCTTGTTAGACAAGGCGGACCAAAGTACCTGTAGGATAAAACAAATACATCAATATCACCGACAATTTACACACTTCCCAGGGAACTCCCACGGCTCATGATGCCTATTTTAAATCAGTTTTCTATATCCCTCCATTCCCATTCTGTTCATGTGCCCATTTAAGTATCTCTTAAATAACTCCAGAGTGCCTGCTTCCGCCACTTGGCAGCGCGTTCCATACCCCCACCACCCTCTGTGAAAAAACTCCCTCCAGTATCCCAATTGTACCTTATTCCCCTCATCCTAAGCCTGTGACCCCTCATGCTATTTGAGTCCATCCTAGGAAAAAGCTTAACCCCGTTTACTCTATCTATACCCCTCATAATCTTGTACACCTCTATTAGATCTCCTCTGTCTACGTCTTTCTAAGGAAAACAGCTCCAATTTGCCTAGCCTCTCCTCGTAACTCAGATCTTCCATAGCAGGCAGCATCCTGGTAAGCCTCCTCTGCACTCTCCAGTCTCCACGTCCTTCCAGTAGTAAGGTGCGACCAGAACTGGACGCAGTATTCCAAATGAGGTCTAACCAATGTTTTATACAACTGCAACATTAAAGGCCAGCTCTTGAAATCTATACCCCTTCCTATAAAGGCTAGCATACCATATGCTTTCTTCACAACCTTTTCCACCTGGACTTTAGGCATTTCAGAAATTCTTCTGCTATGAATAATATCCATTGTTCAACACTCACTTCAAATGTCACGGAAAGTGAATATCTTGTCAGTGGTGGAAGTGGTCGTTCTGGACTTCAACGACACGTCTAACCATTTGGAGTGTGTGCGAACCATCAGTTAAAACGTGATCCTTTTTGAAGAAAACTAAATGCCTCTTCCTCTGAGACTGTGGTCACCATCCCTGTATCAATCTCCGTCCTGAGAGCTTTGCCATTTACCAGCAAAGCTATTTCTATTGGGGGTACTTTGCTTCGCTAGACCTGGTTTAAGGGAACGACTCTGATCCCTTGCTTGGTTCCTCATCCAAATTATTTAAGGGGGTTGATCTAATAGTTGCTGTCTCTTTTTGCACTGACTGTACTTGTTGCTTTGCTCTGCACCTCGCCAATTACGTGGCCCACAAGAAACACCCCTCTCTGAAAGGATAAACTACTGTACACAGGAGTCTTTTTTTAATCCCTTTGGACATTGCTGACTGGAGCAGCATTTATTGCTCCTCCTTAATTGTTGCTGAAGGCATGGTGAGCTACCTTCAGTTGCTGCAGCAGATGATGATGTCAGTCAACCACAGTGTGTCAGGGAGGAAGTTCTAGGTTTATGATGCAGCAACAGGGTGGAATATTGGCACAGTGATTAGTATTGTTGCCTAATAGCGCCAGGGATCGGGTTTGATTCCAGCCTCTGGTCACTGTCTGCGCGGAGTCTGCATGTTCTCCCCTTATTTGCATAGGAGTCTTCTGGGTGTTTTGGTTTCCTTGCACAGTCCAAAGATGTGCAGGCTAGGTTGATTTGACTATGCTAAATTGCACCTTAGTGCCAGAGGATTAGCAGGGTAAATATGTAGGGTTGGAGCTTAAGTGAGATAGTTGTTTGTGCAGTCTCAATGGACCGACTGGCCTTCTCCTGCACTATCACAATTCAATGACAGTGAAGAAATGACAATGTTTCCAGGTCAGAATGGTGAGTAACTTGGAGGGGGATGTCCAGATGGTGTCTGTTACCCTTAACCAAGATGGTAGAGGTTGCGTTTCAAAGTTGCTGTCTCAGGAGCCTCGAGTTCCTGTGGTGCGTCTTGTACATACTACTGCCACTGTATGTTGGTGGTGGAAGGAGTGAATACTTAAGGTAGAGGATAGGATGTTAATCAATTGGATAGTTTTTTTTTTGTTGTGTCAAACTACTTATATTGCTGTTGGAGCTGCATTCATCCAGACCAGTGGAAAATATTCCACTCCTGATATCTGTAGCGTTGATGGTGTACAGGCTTTGGGGAGGAGTCAGAGTGGACTAATTCTTATAGGTGGTGAACAGGTTTTGAGCTGCTCTTGTCACCATAGTGTTTATATGGATAGTCCAGTTCAGACAACCTGCCCAGAATGTTAACATAGGAGTAGGCAACTTAGCACCTTCACCATTCTGTCCACATATCTTTTAATAGAAATCATGAGCCTTGGGAAGTATGTAAATAGATGATGATATTGATGTACATGTTTTTATTCTACAAGTGCTTTGGTCCACCTTGTTGTCTAACAAGGGGCATACATGCGATGGGTCGTGAGAGGGCTGCTCTTGGGTTTTTTTTTTGAGAGTATCCTAGTGCTTCACGTTGTTAGTGTACGCTTGACCTGGACCATTTGATGGGCAACACGACAGCTCAGTGACTATCGCTGTGCTGTGCAGATACATGGATTTAGGCCTGTGTCTGTGGGAGTTTGCGCATTCTCCCCGTGCTTGTGAGGGTTTCCTCCGGGTGTTCCATTTTCTTCCCACATCCCAAAGATGTGCTCTTAAGCTAATTGGCAAAACAAATTCTCCCTAAATTGTCTCAAATTTGGTTTTTAATCCATATATCTATAAACATAGACAGGGATCACAGGTAGAGATGGGAACATTGGCGTGGCGGCGCGGGCTCGTTGGGCTGAAGGACCTGTTTCCCGTGCTGTTTTGTTCTTTGTCCTTAATAAAAGGAATCTATCAATTTCAGATACAAGGTCAATAGTTGAGACTGGCATCAATTGTCATTTGTGGAAGAGAATTCCAACCTCTTACCAGCCTCTTTGTGATGAAGTGCTCCTAATTTCATTCTTGAAACATCTACCTTAATATTTCGCCTTTACCTCTTGGTCTGAGATTCCCCAAACAGCATAAGTGGTTTCTTTCTATATACTGAAATAACTTTGATTAAGTAACCCCTTAACTGTCTAAATTCCAGGGAATACAACCTACTTGTGACAGTTTGCATCCAGCTTTCTGCTAAATCTACGTTGTACTCCTTCTGAGACTAAGATGTCCTCTTGAAGATATCTTGCCCAAAACTAAATAAGCTTAGAGCCAATGGTGTTAGAGGAAAGATACTGGCATGGATAGAAGACTGGCTGACAAAGAAAGCAGAGTGTGAGGATAAGGGGGTTCTTTTCAGGATGGCAACTGGCAACTAGTATTGTTTTACAGGGTCAGTGTTGGGACCACAACTTTTCACCTCTATGTTAATGACCTGGGCTGAGAGCGTGGTTGCTAAATTTGTGGATGATACAAAGATAGGTAGAGGGATGAGGTACTGTGAGCAAGTGGGAAAGGCTGCATAATGACTTGGATAGACTAGGAGAGTGGACAAAGATATGGTAGATGGAGTACAATTTGGGAAAGTGCAAAGTTATGCACTTTGCTTAGAAGAATAGAGGTTTAGACTATTTTCTAAATGGGGAAAGCTTTGAATATCTGAAGCATAAAGGGACTTGGGAATTCTAGTTCAAGACTCAAGGTTAACATCTGGGTTCAGTTGGCAGTTAGGAAGGCAAATTCAATGTTAGCATTTATTTCTGGAGGGCTGGAATACAAGCTGTACTGCCGAGGCTGTATAAAACTCTGATCAGACCCCATTTGGAATATTGTGAGCAGTTTTGGGCTCCAAAACTGGGGAAGAATATACTGGCCTTGAAAGGGGTTCAGAAGAGGTTCACAAGAATAATCCCAGGAATGCAGGATTTGTTATTTGAGGAGCCGCCGAGGAGTCTGGGCCTATGCTCGATGGAGTTTAGAAAGATGACGAGGGATCTAATTTAAACTTAGACAGTACTGAGGCCTAGATAGAGTTGATGTGGAGAGGATGTTTCCACTCATAGGAGAGGCTAGGACTCGAGGCACAACCTCAGAGTGAAGGGATGCTCCTTTAAATCTGAGACGAGGAATTTCTTCAGCCAGAGAAGGTGGTGAATCTGTGGAACTCGTTGCCACAGAAGGCTGTGGAAGCCAGGTCATTGAGTGTCTTTAAGACAGAGATAAATTCTTGATCAATAAAGGAATCAAAGATTACAGGGAGAAGGCAAGGAGAATGGGAATGAGAATTGTATCAACCATGAATGGTGGAGCAGACTTAATGGGCGGAAAGCTTCTCTCAGTCATCCAGGTGTAATCCAACCAGGTCTTTGCAAAACTGAAGCATGACTTGAACTCACTATTATTGTCTTCCAAAATGGCCTAGCATTTCATTACAGATACCTTGCCATCCAACTGACTTTCTCTCCCTTCTCGATGTGATGATGGGCAAGAATTTGGTTTTATACTTGCTGGCAGCCCTTTAAGTGACTTTTCTTGATGTGACTGCCCCTTTTACCACCTCCATAGGTACTCTACATAGATCTGTATAAAGCTGAATTGCTTCCTGGAAGATGAACTGCTCCTTACTTGACCGACCCACCACATATCCAATAGCAGCTTATCTCCTGTGGGTAAAGTCATAAGTGTATGATTTTTTTCAATATAGAAATTAAAAGCTGGAGTAGGCCGTTTGAGCCTGTACATTATAAGGGGCCAATAATTAAAATGAATACTGCAGTGAAGACGAGATTCTTTTGTATATGGAAAGAAGGGTTAACTAGAAATGTAAAAGTTGTGAAGTGGAATAACTTGGCATTCTGAAGTCCTTGTATCAGTTATCACAACTTTGAAGTGCTGTTTTAATAAATTAACTTGAGTTGGTGTCGATCCTACTGTCACTGATGTGAATGTGGTCAAGATAGTGCTGTTTTGCAGAAACATCCAGAAACATTCCTGAGTTTTTAAACAAACACTGAATGAATTTGATCTTGGGTCTGTAAATAATTGACATAGCATTAGATGTGAGGAGACCACAACGCTACCATAAATGGTAACTGCCAAATGTTAGAACTGTGTGTTATTGCCAGTAATAGCTTCTTGAAGTTGACAGGTCTGCTGTTTCACCCCTGATGAAGTAGTGGACATAAGGCGTGATCTGGGCTGAGTTTCTGAAGTAGTTCTTTGTTTGAAACTTTTCATCTTGTGTAGATAAGAAAATTCTCAGGACAACTTGAGGCACTTATATGTTTGAGAAGAGGAGAAAGGATCTTTTAAAAACTGAATCCACTGCAAGTTGCGGTGTAAAGGATATTATTGGTAATGAATGTTGGAATAAACACTTCTCATAAAATTAGTTGGATTGTTGAATGTTTACTTGCAGTGTAACTTGGAATTTGCTCGATTTTTTTTTAATGTTCAGAAAGCAGGCTGAAGGGCATTATTTCAGGAGGGAAAATAATTACCAGTTAGTTCCAAAAGCATGATTTTGGTGGTGTTATGCTTTTACATACAAGAAAAGCTTATCTGAAGTTAACAAAAGGAAGTGAGTATTTTGAAATACTAGAATGACTCCTTCTGTTGGTTTCTTGCACCTATTGGCCATGTCTTGTCCCAAAAGGGAACTGCAAGAACATAAAACATTACAGCGCAGTACAAGCCCTTAGGCCCTCAATGTTGTGCCGACCAGTGGAACCAATCTAATGACCCTTTAATCTAAACTATTCCAATGTTATCCATCTGCCTATCCAGTGACCATTTGAACACCCTTAAAGTTGGCAAATCCACAACGGGTAGGGCATTCCATGCTCTTACAACCCTCTGATGTCTTAACTACAGTAAAGTGGAACAAGATACAGAATAATGTTTGAAAGAAAAAATGTGCTGGATAGTCTTGGGTTTGAGAATTTTAAGACTGGTTGAGGCATAAGATATTTGGCCTTGAAAAAGAATAGCATTAGTAAATGGAGGAGTAGTGGCTATTTAGTTTGAGCCTGAAAATATGTTTGAGCACGTTACTGGAGAAATAAAAGTGACAGTATCAAATTTTAAGGGGTGATCAGACATTTTGGAGATAAATAATTTTGCGCTTAAAGATCTAAAAAGACTTTGTGATCCTTTTATTGAGATGTGACATGATTCACCGGCATAGAAGTGCAGTTTCACAGGTGTCTTAACACAATCACCTGTCCAATAGCAGTGTCAAACCAAATGGGGAGGGGTACTTGTTCAGTTTCTAAAGTGGATGCCAGAAGGTGATTGATTGTTTTTAAAAAAAAGTCCAATACTTATTCTGTTAAAATTCTATATTGTTCATTTTCAGTGAGGAGAACAACAGTCTATATTTTTGAATTTATTTTGGTTGCTAATATTAATCAGCGAACAGGACGAATCTTTGATTCACTCAAATCATCATATTTGGAATAGACTTCTGAAATGAGCTTTCAGAGAAGTGCAGTTTTGAAATGAAATTGATTCTGCAGCTTGCTATCTCAAGTTGAACAATTTTAGCAGGCCACGTGTGAGGTTGGTGTGCTAACATTCCTAAGTTGTCAAGACTCTCATGCCAGAATACGCTGCAATTTATGGAAGTAGATTGGAAGTGATGTCAAACCTTGTCACTCACTCTCACAGCATTTATTTGGTCTAGTCAGGATGTTGGGGCTGAGAGTTTGATCTTGGCCTTGTGAAAATTTACATGTGAACTTTGCAGCAGATTATGTAGTAGGTCGGAGCATTCCAATTTTCCTCAAATATTCATTTTCCTCGAAATGATTTGTCTTGTCTACTGATTTCTCGGTAGCACAGCTACTAAGTGCCTGAGACATCTCAGATGTAACTATATGAAGCCATTGTGTAGCTGTTGGCAAAGTCAACGTAAAGAGAAGCTTTCATGTTTAAAACAAATCTTGTTTTGTACTAATATTCTAAAACACTTCCATGTAAAAATGCTAAACTAAATTATTTTGTCTGATGAGCACTCTCTATGTTTCAATCAGAACTATTCAATATGTTGATGAATGTAGAATTGCCATTGAGTGATTTGAAGTTTGTACTACTTTTGTTGCTCAAATTACAAATATGTGCAGGTGTATCTTCCTACATGCAGAAGAACTAACTAGAGTTCCAAGTATTCTTTAGGTAGAGGTTACTCCCTGGAGAACATGACGGTTTCTTTGTTCAGGATCTGTTTTGCATGTGCACTTTCTGAAAATTTCTCTAATCATAACTGTGATACAACTTTTGGCAAGCTTTTAGTATTGCATTTGCCTTTGTCATGTATTTTGTAGTGAATTTAACTGGTTGGAAAACTGAGGAGTGAGAGGGTGGACTGTAGATTTTAGGTGATGCAGATATGGGTTTAATTCTGACCCTTGAAGATTGTTTTTAGCACTGTCCTTGGTTTCTGTTAATTAGGGTGTGGTCAGATGTAGCTGTGTTGACTTCCCAGCTGTAACTGTCCATCTCAGCAAACTGCTTTTCTTCTGTTCTGCACATGCTCAGTAGTACAGGATGGGCATTGTTGGAGGAAAGTTGGAGTTTGTGAGGCTGCTTGCTGTCTTATAGAGCCACAGAAATGATAGTTTTAAGGAGTGGGCAAAATCAGAACCAGCAGTTCAATAGAAAGGGACATGTAACAGATTTTGAACTGATGTGCGAAGATGAACATAGCTACGGAAGCTCTGAGCTGTGAGTTCAATGTTAAAAAAAGTGTCGAATTTGAGCAATAAACTCTTCACTGAAATTTAACTGCTGTGGCTACAGCAAGCTTTGGACAATCTGCCAAGAGTCAAGGTGAGAAATTATGTTCTGAGACTGGAAAGGTGAACTACAACAATAGATGTAAGCTTGGTGTGAAGGAGATATATCAAGAAATGGAGTTACTGCAGAAAAGCATCTAAATGCTTCAGTGTTGTGTTTTTTCAGGAAGGGAGGAGGGTAGAAGGAATGATAGAATTTTAAATAAATTTCACAACCGTAAATAACCAAATGGCTTTGATGGCCTTTAAAGCTAAGTGTGACTTTATCTCTGAATGTAGTATTTCATTCCTCTGTGCTGTAAATGGATTTGATTTGAAAGTTTCTGAAGTCAGTTTATTCCATCGTTCTGCATTTGTGAATTTACTGTTGATAAGCTATGAAGCATTAGTGGTATGCAGTTATTTACTCCAGATTGTCACAAATTAGTAGCAATAACATTTGATGCTGGAGATGAATTGGGATGCATATCAGAGGAGACTCACATTGGGTTTGTATAAATGTTCAAGTGTTAACTTGCTGTTCCCGCAGGCATAGAAAATGCAGTTGGCGTATTGAGTTTGTAATCTAATACTACCAGTACATGGCCTAAAATTGAGCAGCTGGAAGTATTAAACTGGAGAGTTTAAATCTCCAAAAACCACATTAAACCCTGGTCAAGATGATATTTAAAGTTGGAATTAATTCTGGGACACTGAGGTTTGCTGCCGATGATTTTCAAATAACTCGACTTGAAAGTTAGGTGAATATTACCAAGAAAATATATTGAGGTTGGTAGGTTGGTGGTGGGGAGGTGAGGTGGGGAGCTGAAAAAGCAAGATTAAATTGTAAAGCTAGTATTAAGTTACATAGAATGTGAACAGTTTGGAGCATGCAAGGCATTCGCAGCTACTGATGAAGTATTCTTTTTATTATACTTCTGTATTTTAGCAGTGAAATTTGAATCAACAACAGTTTGATTTGGAACATGCAGATCTATCTGATTTAAGTGCTCATTTTAGTGCCCTTTTTGATTGCAATTTGAAACCAAACTGCATGTGTTGAAAACACAGCATTTCCGGTTTTTTCAATTTGCTGGTTGACATTAAATGTCGTCATGTCATCGCTATTGATCCTGGGATTTTGCTTGTAAACTTTCAGTGAAATTAAATCGATTGATGCAATTTTATTTTTGTAAGAGAAGATTTATATTAAGCTTTTTCCCTGGCCACTTGCTCCTTTTTGTAATGGTTTTGGGCAAAAGGATTCAGCAACTTCCCAATTCGAGTATTTGCATTCTAACAACTAATAGAAACAAATTCCTTGGGAAAACATACCAGCCGGTCTGGCAGCATCTCTGGAGAGAGAAAGAGTTCATGTGTTGAGTCCAATCTGTCTATTCTTTGAAACAACGACAGTATTTTGACCAAAAGCTACGTGATAGAACTTTCATTATCTGCAATTTAATTATCGGCCGCCTTCACATTACCTTATGGAATTTTTGTGGAGCTCAGCCGAAGGACATCATGTGATACACCTCATGTAAACCCCAGGTTGTGTCTTGACTGAAACACTCTCCGCCCAAGAAAAATTGAAATTCCGTTGGTTTTCATCGGCCTCACCAAGGTATTGGTTAATGCGCAGCACCAAAATGTTGACTCTCCTCTTTCTGCTTTCCTTTCTATTTTCTCACTCCTTAATCAAATATTGATACATAATGGAGGATTGGCTGCAATTCTATACTGATTCAACTGGATTAATTTATTTTCACATACTGTGTGAGAATTTCACTTAATGATGCTAATATTGAATGATGGTAATCATCTGTCCATATACCAAAGGATGTCATTTTGTTTTTTGGAAATTTATGCATCTGGTCCTCATTTGCAACTGGTGTTGCCAAAAATGTTGATGGTAATGATATATTGATAATTAAGAAACATTAAGTTTCAATGTCAGAAGCATCAATGACGATGACTTGGTGATTTTTTTTAAAAGGTTAGTGTGCTTATTAAGTTTGTGTAATTTCTAAAGTATTCAGCATTGCTCAAACTATACTATAGAATGTTTTGCTGTTGAATGTTTAGTTTACAAAAGATTTCTCAAATTGGTAACAACATTCACATGAAACACCTTTCAGTATATTTTAAAAGCAACTTGGCACATGATTTGTTTTTTAAATTTGCTGTACTAGCATTTCATTATCTTTTAAGCTGGTGATGTGAGCAGTACTCTACAGAGACTGGTAGTTGGGGGAATGGAACTCAAGCCTGCACTACACTGAAATACTGTCACAAGAAGAACCAATGATATCTGAGGCTACTGGTTCAAATGTTTTAGCCACATGCACAGTTCAATTCAGAAGTTGAAGTCACCTACTCATTTTTTGTTGTTTTGTACAAACTTGGTTCAAATAGATTTTGCCTTCAGCTGCATTTTACTTAGCCAGTGGGCTAAATGATGATGTGTGCAGTAACTCTCAAGGTTGTTGGATGTACTTAGATTGTTAATATGAAAATATGTTCTCACTTTCTGACTGACTGTTGTTACAAATTGGTGAAGAATTTGTAGAGCAATCCACATACTGAAAGCATGCATCAAGTAATTGCTGTAAATTGGGATTAGAACTGATTTTCTCTGACTCTGCCCAATGAACGATTGGTATTAAAATGTAACATCAAGGGAGTTTTCAATTGCACTCTGCACAGTTCAACAGATTAGTTAATTTCCCTTCAGTAACTTGTGGTGAAATATTAGTGCTCTATCACTTGAGCAGCAAATGGGTATGTACTTTTTTTTTACTTTTTTATTATGCATAACCGCAATAGCTGATTTTCACTTTGACTGCATTACTAGTTAGTTTATGAAGTCTTACGAATAGCACAGCAGCAGCAAATAGTTTATTTACCAAGATAAATCTTAGACACAAAATTCTAATGATACAGCTACCATTTTAGGAATCTTGGGTACGTAAGAGATTGGAGAAACTTTTGTTATCATTGGAATGACAGAGATTGAGAGGGTGACCTGACAGAAGTCTACAAGATTATGGGAGGCTTGGACAGTCAGAAGCTTTTTCCCAGGGTGGAAGAGTCAGTTACTAGGAGCCACAAGTTTAAGGTGCAAGGTCAAGGTTTAAAGGGGATGTAAGAGGCAGATTTTTTTTTGAGGGTGGTGGGTGCCAGGAACTATTTGCCGGGGGAGATAGTGGAAGCGGATACAGTAGCGACTTTTAAGAAACGTCTTGACAAATACATGAATAGAATGGGAATAGAAGGATATGGTGCCAGATAGGGGGTTTTAGTTAAGTCAGGTAGCATGGTTGGTGCAAGCTTGAAGGGCCTGTTCCTATGTTTGTAATGTTCTTTGTTCTGTTTAAGTGATTTTGAGGATTTTAATGTCCTTAGATTTTTCAAGAATAAACATACTGTTTGAAATTAAGAAAATTAACTTAATATTTGCAGACTATTTTGTATTTATCGCTTGGCTATAATTCTGACTAAGCGTTTGAGGTGAGATTGTTTATCGGCAAAGCCGAATCATGGTATAAAGCTATTTGGATAGCATATAGGTGCAGTTACAGTACAATTACAGCACTATCTGCTCAGCAATGAGGAAAATTGCTCTGGAATATGTACAGCAGCTCGAAACTAACAAGGCCAATTACCATTCCATCAATCTACTCTTGATTGTTAGTCATGTGATGGAAGGGTATATCAACAGTGTTATCAAATGGTATTACTTAACAATAACTTGCTCAGTTTGGGTTCTGTCAAGGCACCTTAGCTCCTGATCTCATTACTGTCTTGCTTCAAACATGGACAAAAAAGTGGAACTACGTGGGTGAGGTAAAAATGACTGCCATTGACATTAAGGCCAAATTTACCTGAATGTAGCATCAAAAAAGTCCTAGTAAAACTGGAGTCAGTGGGAATCTGGGCAAACTCTCTATTGGTTGGAGTCAGGCATCGCACAAAGGAAGCTGGTTATGGTTGTTGGTGGTCAGTTATCGTAGCTTCAGAACATCACTGTGGGAGTTTCTCAGGATGATGTCCTCAGCCCAACCATCTTCAACTGCATCATCAATGGTCAGCTTTCCATCATGTGATCAAAAGTGTTTGATGTGATGTTCAGCACCGTTCTGATATTCATACGAAAGCAGTCCATGTCCAAATGTAGTAAGGCCTGGACAATATGCAGGCTTGGGCTATCAAGTGGCAAGTAACATTCATGCCATACAAGTGACAGGCAATAACCATCTCCAACAAGAGAAAATCTAATATCACATCTTGACATTCACTCTGCCATTGCTGAATCCCTAACTATCAAAATCATTGACCAGAAACCGAATTATAAGAGCAGGTCCGAGTCGAGAGACCCTTGAGTGAGTAGCTAGTCTTCTGATTCATCAAAGCCTGTCCACCATCTATCAGGCACAAGTCAGGAGTGTGATGGAATACCTCCCACTTTCCTGGATGAGTGCAACTCCAACAACACCCGAAGCTTGACAACATCCAGCACAAAGCACCACATCCACAAACGTTTCTTCCCACCGAGAAGTTATGGTCCAAGCTACATACCACCTTGACTTTGAACTACATCGCTGTTCTTTTGCTGTTGCTGGATCTCAATCCTGAGACTCCCCCACCCACCCACGTATACAGATACGCACACGCACACATCCCCCACTGTGGGTGTACTTACACCACATGAAGTGCAGCGGTTCAAAGATGTAGCCTCCCACCATCACCTCAAGGGCATTTAGGATAATAAATGCTGGCTTAGCCACTGAAGCCTGCAATCAATGAATAAATAAGGAAGTTAGTTAAGTCATACTAGTTTGAAGAGGAAGCGTTGAAGCCTGCAGTTGTTTGGAGAATATTTCAAACACTAGAAGTTTTTAAAATGATCTTTTAATGACTTTCCATGTTACAAATTATGATACGTTTGTAAGCTGCTCCTGCACTTGTCTTCTATATTCTGATGCTCTGGAGGGAAATGAGCACAAGGCAATGGAAGTTCTTGTTGCCATATTAAGTAGTTGCTTTAACAAAAGACTCTGCTCCAAATTATGTTGAAAAATAGCTGTTGTTGTCAGCTGCTTACTGTGTCAACAAGCAGTAAAACCTTGAGTGGCATCTCAAACCTTTTCAGTGAAGTTTTGTTAATAACTGAAACTTCAGCTTCGTTCAAATTAGTGTGGTAGAAAAATAGCTCCTTGTTAGACCATACATAGCTATGCCATGTATGGTGATTCTCAAATTACAGAAAATGGACTGTTATTCAGACAACGTACGTGTAGTGAACAGAATGTATCCATTGTCAGCATTCAGAAAATGGGTGCTCATCAACCCAATGATTCTTGCGTGTCTCCAGACCAGGTGTAAAGCAATGTTAGAGGAGCTTTTCATTCTGTTGAATGACTTCTCTGCTTGAATCATGCCTGTAAATTCTATAAAAATTCGCATTCAAACATTATATTATAAATTGAGTTTCTGTCTTTATATGCTTTGTTTGTGAACAAAACTCTCATTCATTCACCTTACGAAGGGCAGCACTCCAAAAGCTAGTGGCTTGTGCTACCGGATAAACTTGTTGGACTTTAACCTGGTGTTGTGAGACTTCTTACTGTGAATCATGCCTGCCATCGATTAAAGGGGAACAGTTTGGGAGAACTCAGTGAAAAGTAAAATTTGTTTTTTTATTGCAAGTGACAGTGGTTAATCGTAATGTAAAGCTAAGAAAGGATTGTAACACGTAATTAACTTCAAATAAAGCAAAATGTTTGGAGGTAGTTGCACATTCTGGGTTTATGGAATAGATTTCCAGGTACAGTAGATGCTTGGTAATATAGAACTTTAGTATTGCTGAAAAGCATAGGCTGTCAAAGATTTTTGTCTTGGACTCATCAGGGCAGATGCAAGAATACCCAGTTTCAAAGGCAGCAACATTGTACTCCCATGAGAGGAAGTTGAGCATGAAATCTGGTTGAGATGTTGCCATTCCCTGCATACAAATACACGTACCTTCTCGTAACTTCTAATCTAGCTTGTGCTTGAGGCTGAATGGACATCTTCTATTTGTAATATATATAAATGACTTGGAAGAGGGAGTAAGTGGAGTGATCAAGTTTGCAGACAATACAAAGATGGCTGGACTTGTGGATAGTGAGGAGCATTGTCAGGCAATACAGCAGGACATAGGTAGGCTGGTAGCTTGGGCAGATAGATGACAGTTGGAATTCAATCCTCATAAATGAGAGGTGATGCATTTTGGGAGAAAGAATGTAGGGGGGAGGTATATGATAAAGGGTAGACCTATTAAGAGTATAGAAACGCAGAGGGACCTGGGGGTGCAGCTGCACAAGTCTCTGAAGGTGGCAGAGCAAGTGGAGAAGGTTGTGAAGAAATCATATGGTATGCTAGCCTTT
The DNA here is from genome assembly GCA_024679065.1 of Sphyrna mokarran. Taxonomy (NCBI): domain Eukaryota; kingdom Metazoa; phylum Chordata; class Chondrichthyes; order Carcharhiniformes; family Carcharhinidae; genus Sphyrna; species Sphyrna mokarran. The sequence continues at coordinate 44,561,559 of JAGIQG010000020.1, read as the reverse complement.
ATAGGAAGGGGTATAGAGTACAAGAGCTGGCCTTTAATGTTGCAGTTGTATAAAACTTGGTTAGACCTCATTTGGAATACTGTGTCCAGTTCTGGTCGCCTTACTACTGGAAGGACGTGGAGACTCTGGAGAGAGTGCAGAGGAGATTTACCAGGATGCTGGCTGGTATGGAAGGTCTGAGTTACGAGGAGAAGCTAGGCAAATTAGGGCTGTTTTCCTTAGAAAGATATAGAGGAGATCTAATAGAGGTATACAAGATTATAAGGGGTATTATTAGAGTAAACAGGGTTAAGCTTTTTCCTAGGATGGACTCAAATGGCATGAGGGTTCACAGGCTTAGGGTGAGGGGAGTAAGGTACAATTGGGATACTAGAGGGAGTTTTTCACAGAGGGTGATGGGGGTATGGAACACACTGCCAAGTAAAGTGGTGGAAGCAGGCACTCTGGAGTTATTTAAGAGATACTTAAATGGGCACATGAACAGAATGGGAATGGAGGGGTATAGAAAACGGATTTAAAAAAGGCATCATGAGCCGTGGGAGTTCCCTGGGGAGTGTGTAAATTGTCGATGATATTGATGTATTTGTTTTATCCTGCAGGTACTTCGGTCTGCCTTGCCTATCAAGGGACATACGTATGATGGGTTGTGAGAGGGGTGCTGTTGGATTTTCCGAGAGTATCTTAGTGCTTCACGTCATTGGTGTACGCTTGACCTGGACCAGTTGATGGGCAACACTACAGCTCAGTGACTATTGCTGTGCTGTGTAGATAAATGGATTTGGGCCTGTGTCTGTGGGAGTTTGCGCATTCTCCCCATGCTTGCATGGGTTTTCTTTGGATGCTCCAGTTTCCTCCCATGTCCCAGAGATGTGCTCTTAGGCTGATTGGCAGGACAAATTCTCCCTAAATTGTCTCAAATTTGGTTTCTGTTCATAGATCTATAAATGTAGACAGGGATCACGGGTAGAAGTGGGAACATCAAGGTGGCAGTGCGGGCTCGTTGGGCTGAAGGGCCTGTTTTCCGTGCTGTTTTGTTCTTTGTTTTCGTTCTTTGAATATATTCAACAGCAGGATCCTGTTTTCTACAGGCAAAAGGAACATTGCACTTTGTTTAATTAAACACATAAACATGGGGACAGTAATTGCCAGATATATTCCCCAAGGCCTTCACCAATTACAATTGATGTCCGTACCAATCAGCACTCTTTTCTCGAGCAATGTACGTTGTTGCTCCCTTGGAAATTTGACATTGTTGTATCTGTCCTAATGAGTGCAAGATGAAAAGCTTTGACAATGTGTCCCTCATCAGTGATAAGACAATTAATAAAAATTTGTGTTGCATTATTAGTGAGTGGGCATTTTATTCATGTTTGGAGAAAAATATAAAGCAATGGTGAGGCCAAGCTATCATCTAACTACTATGATCAACTTTATTAAAAGCCTAATTTGCATAATTATTTGTCTGTCACCAGAGGCTCTATGGCTTTTCAATGTGAGCTAAAATCTTATCCTTCCTATTTACGTAGATGTCATCTGGATATTATGCCTTCAGTATACTCCACTTCAATTTGTGCCTGTAGTCTCAATTTCGCTGAGTTGGAAGCTGAGCAAATAACAAAATCTAAATCACTCTATTAGCTCCAGTATAACAACAGGACAAGACACGGGGTGTGCTATGCCATACTTGTGCATTGTAAGTAGGCCACCATTTAATTATATTGATTTAGTTCGTATGTTCATTGTGCAAGTGGCTCTGTGGTCTCTGACGCCAGTAATTTTTTAAAAAAATTGTAAAACTTCTTAAAATGGAAAATTATTTGCCAAACAGTCAGCAAAGCAAATGCAGAATTAACATGAGTTAACAGAAATTGTGGTTGAATATGAGCTATAAATTGGACACTAAATGGCAGATTAACTGATGTATGAAAAATTGGTTTTGCAATCTGATCAGATTTTGGTGAAGCCAGTAGGTTACAATTCCTTCAAACTGTCTTTCTCGTATGGAATTTCAGCCCTCCTCTGACATGGTTTGATCCCCAGTCAACAGCAGTGCACCACCCAACTTGAATTCTGTGGACAGGGTCTTTATAAATGGCACACATCTCAAAGCTGGTGTAGATCCACCAACGTTATCTTCCATGAACAGCTGCATCACCTTACTCTCAGCTTCTGGATTTGGATGATTTTCCATCTTCAATTTGCTTGTATTTTGGCTTCAACAACCACTACTGCAGTGCTTGGACTGATCAATGTCCTTTCATATATTTCAACAAGAATTAGCTTTGATTTCCCATCCTTTTTATCTTGGGTTTCCATGGAAACTTAGAAGTTCAATTTCATTTGTGTTTTCCATTTCCTTTCCAGTTTAGTTTTAATTCTGAGGTAGCATCTGCCTCAAAAATATGCTAATTAAATTTAAAAATATAGATTCCCTCAAAGTACAGACAACATAGATTGTGTTAAAACTTGACTCTGCACTGCATGTTTGCAGAAAATTCATGAAATGTTTCATAAGTATGTTTGCAGTGCTGTTACATTTCCTTATAAGCAGCTATATGTCTGAGGTCTATAGCCAGAGTTACGGAATGTTGAATGTGTCTGTCCCGCTATTACCAGACCCCAAGTGATGGCTTTTTTTTTTTGTATATAAAATTTGACTAGGCAGCTTACAAATTTGAAGAGATTTAATGTGCTTTGATTATTAATTCCTTTTGACAGTTAATATTAACTTCTTAAAATCAATCTTAACACTGACCAGATAAGCAGCAGGTTCCAATGTCTGCAATACTTTCTAACCAGTTGAAGGTTTTCAGAATGTCCTGCAATCAAAATTCAATGTGAAAAAAGGTTGATGAAAGACTGAACAAAGTCCAGAATTTGTCCACATGACCCTGAGGGTAAGGTATCAAAAACCTGAGTTACCTGGTGTAACTGAGCTGCAGAGAGGAACTTGTCTGTCTGCCTTTGTACGATAGAAACTGAAACATGGCAGATAGATTAGGCCACTGGTCTGCAGGTTTTTTTGATGTGAACCTAAAGAGAATGAGGAAGACTACATAGTAATAACTTAGAGTGAGAGGTTTAGAGCATGGAAACAGGCCCTTTGGCCAAACTTATCCATGCCACCCCTTTTTTACAAAACCCCTAAACTAATCTCAATTGCTCACGTTTGGCCCATATCCCTCTATACCCATCGTACCCATGTAATTATCTACATGCTTTTTAAAAGATAAGATTGTATCTGCTTCTACTACTAACTCTGGCAGTTGTTCTGGACATTCACCACCTTCTGCGTGGAAAAAATTGCCCTTCTGAACCTTTTTGTATCTCTCCCCTCTCTCCTTAAACCTATATCCTCTAGTTTTAGACTCCTCTACCTTTGGGAAAAAATATTGACTGTGTACCTTGTCTGTGCCCTTCATTATTTTATACACCCTTATAAGGTCACCCCTCAGCTTCCTATGCTCCAGAGGGAAAAAAAAATCCCAATCTGTCCAGTCTTTTCTTATAACTCAGTCCATCAAGTCCCAGTAGGATCCTAATAAAACTTTTCTGCACTCTTTCTAGTTTAATAATTTCCTTTCTATAATAGGGCGACCAGAATTGCACACAGTATTCCAAGTGTGATTTTACCAGTGTTTTGTACAACTTTAACAAGACACCCCAAATCCTGTATTCAATGTTCTGGCAGATGAAACCAAGCATGTCGAATGCCACCTTCACCATTCTGTCCACCTATGACTCTACTTTCAAGGAGTTATGAACATGTACCCCAAGATCTTTGTTCTGTAACTCTCCCCAATGCCCCACCATTAACTGAGTAAAACTTAAAATAAAAAAATTAATATTACTGAAGAAAGTGAAATGAGGCAATATTTGGTGGCATTCTATAGTGTACTATCAAAATGGACAGATATTAATTACAAAAGATATATTAGGATTATCCCTGCAGATGCACAATGCTTCATCAGTCCAAATGCATGAAAAAAATGCTTCTGTGGTCCTATCCTGTCAATTTTTTATAAATTTTTGTTTCCATTTTCATATGATAAAAATGTCTATTGTCACGCTGATTGCAACAGTAGAATTGATGTACTGGCAGATTTTTTCATAGGCAGTTTGTGTCATTATAAATGCAAACATTAGAATTATAATATAAAAGGCCTGTTTTACAATGGAGACTCGATTCTATTTGCATGCCCTCCTAATTATCCTTCAGCTGAAATTAACATGATAATGACTCCCTGTGTGCAACACTTTGAAATGAAGACCTTGTGATTGGTATTTGACCATCTATTGCATTTTTGTCTTTTTTCCATCACCTTTACTCGTTATAAATTCTGTGCCCATATTTTGGTTATTTTGTATAAATTCAGCACTCTGTGCAGTCAGACCTAACTGCTGAGTTCTCACAATTTTTGAAACATGTTCTCTGAAAATGTGTTTTCTTCTAGCTAAAATGTATAAGCCAAATTCAAAAGTTAGGTTTTAAAAAAAATCGCACTTTTCTCCAATGTTTTACCTACCAATTATTTGAAATATTTTATCCTTGCCCAATAGAGACTAGTGGGACATATAGGAGGTATGTCCGAGATAGATTCTTCACTCAGAGTGAAGGTTGGGGTGTGGAATAGACTGCTTGCTGTGATAGTGAAATTGGACACTTCAGGAGCTTTCATGTGATTATTGGATAGGCACATGGTGGAGCACTCCAGAATTATAGGGAGGGAATAGATTGATCTTGGGATTGGACATAGCTTGGCACAACATTGAGAGCTGAAGGGCCTGTACTGTGTTGTAATGTTTTATGTTTCTATGTAACAAAGCTCAAGTTAGGTGAATTGGCTGTAGTAAATTGCTCCTTTGGTAGGGATGTAGGGATTAGTGGGGTTATGGGGAATATGATGCTCTATTGGTGAGTCAGTACTGACTTGATGGGCCGAATGGCCCCCTTCTTCATTGCAGGAATTCAATGTCAAAATGTTATTTTGAGCACTGTGGATTCTTCCTAAACCCTGGGCTTGCAGTGAATATTTCCCTAACTTGTGACTCCCTAGCAGAATTTGACTCGTACTAACAAAGCATGGCCATATATATTGTGTATCTTGTTCCCAGGTGCTGTTTTTTGGAAATAGGAAATAATTTTGAAAAACAAGAAGGCAAATTTCAAATTCAAGTTTTTGGCAAACTCCACTGTACCAATGCAACTTTAGTGTTTTATGAATTTAGAATCAGAGGGCTGTTTGGCCCATGGTAACCATGACAGCTCTCTGAAAGAGCAGCTTGACCTGTCCAACTCCCCTACCTTTTCACCATAGTCCGACAGCTTTTTTTTCTCAAAAGTGCTTGTTCAATTCCCTATTGAAAGCCATGATGGAATCTGCCTCCAAAACAGTCTTAGGCTGTGCATTCTAGGTTCCTAATCACTCAATGCACAAAATGTTTTTCCACATGTCGCCTTTGGTTCTTTTGCCATTCACCTTAAATTGGTTTCATTCTGGCTCTTGACTCTCCTGCCAGTAGGAAGAGTTTCTCCCAATCTACTTTGTCTAGACTCCACATGATTTTGAACACATCCCTGTCGACCTTTTTAAGGAGAACAACCTCGGCCTCTTTGATCTATCCACAAAAATCTCTTGACCTGGAACCATTCTCAAATCTTTTCTGCACATTCTCTGAAGTCTTCCATATCCTTCGTAAAATGTGATATCAGGAATTGAAGGTAACATTCCAGTTAGAATTAGCCACCGGTATTTTACAACAGTTCTTCGTAAACTTGTTTGCTTCTGTGCTCTGTAGTTTTTGTAAAGATGTGGAGATGCTGGCGTTGGACTGAGGTAAACACAGTAAGAAGTCTGACAACACCAAGCTTAAATCCAACCGATTTATTTGATAGTAAACTCTCAAACTTTTGACCTGTGGCCTTCGTCAGATGAATGAGGTATTCTGGTCTCCAACAGCACACATAGTGTCTGTGCTGACAATACAGACAACAGTCTGTGCTGGTATGTGTGCTGTTGGAGATCAGAACACCTCATTCACCTGATGAAGGTCATAGGTCGAAAGCTTGTGAGTTTACTATCAAATAAATCGGTTGGATTTAAACCTGGTGATGTTAGACTTCTTACTGTTTTTGTAAAACCCAGGATTCCGTATGGCCTTTTAACAAAAATGGGGGGGTATGAGTGACTGAGACAGAATATTCGAATGGCTATGAAGGGTTTGTGAGCAGAAGGGATAGTTCCTTCAGAATGATCAAAGGGGAGAGGAAGATGCATTTGGTTTTGGCATCATGCGCAAACTGCTACGTTTCTCTGTAAGGCAGTTGTAATTATACTTCAAACATATCTAAATTGGCTTTAAATTGCTTTGCAACTCTGAGGTGGAATGGAGATGAAAATTAGTTATTTGCTGGAACTGTCTTTCTTGCTTGTTAACTTGTATGTTTTGATATCATTCACAAATCACCTTTTTGAAGCCTGAGATTAAGGGCATCATAGGCACAGAGCCAAATGAAAAATGATTCCTCAATACAGTTATTATACCCAAGAAATTCAGATGAAAGATCATCACATCCTGAAACATTGGGTGGAATTTAAAGCTTTCCTCAAAATGAGTCTAGAAATGGAGTCTTGTAATCAAGTGGGGCGATATCCAGTGGGCAGTCCGCAGCCTTTATACTTCTGCTCCATTTCATTCCAGGGCAGGAAGGTATTGTAGATGACATTTCATCATTGTCATGTATTCAGTGTGGGACTTAGCATCAGAAAATGGTGTGGAGACGCTGGCGTTGGACAAACACAGTAAGAAATTTCACAACACCAGGTTAAAGTCCAAAAGATTTATTTGATAGTAAATGCCACTAGCTTTCGGGGTTTGCTCCTTCGTCAGGTGAGTGGGACTGCTGATCACAAACAGAGCATATAAAGGCACACACAGTTTACAGAATACTGATTAGAATACGAGTCTTTACAGCTAATCAAGTCGTAAAGGTGCAGACAACGTGAGTGGAAATAGGAATAAAAATAGGATAAAAAGATGCATATTGTCTCCACAAATGTATGGCATGTACCCTCGCAACTCAGCCAACATTGTCTACTTGATATGCTGCAACGGATGAATGAACACTGTTTGACAATCACCAGGCAAGACTGTTCCCTTTGGTAAACATTCAGTGAACAGGGCATTTGGCCTCTGATCTTTGGGTAAACAGCCTTCACGACACAACAGCACAGAGTTGCTGAGCAGAAACTAGTAGCCAAATTCCCCACAGATGAGGATGGCCTCAACCAGGACCTTGGGTCACAGTATCTGTAACCCCCATGACTTGCCTGGGTTTACAACATCTCACTTACTGTGCTGTCTGGAGATGATAAACATCTTTTTAACCTCTGCTTAATGCTATCTCCACTCACATTGTCTGCACCTTTAAGACTTGATTAGCTGTAAAACTCGCACTCTAATCAGTATTCAGTAAACTGTGTGTGCCTTTATATGCTCTGTTCATGATCAGAACTCCATTTACCTGACAAAGGGACTAATCCCGAAAGCTAGTGGCGTTTACCACCAAATAAACCTGTTGGATTTTAACTTGGTGATGTGAGACTTCAATCAAAAAATGGGGCAGCGGAGTTGCTGAAATTGAACCAGCCCCTGCCACTGTATTGTTATCAGGAAGCAGTGACATAGTGGTATTGTTATTGAGCTACCAACCAAACCAGTGCAAAATTCAGAAACAAAAAAGAATTCCATCATTAACAATTTTTCTGACAGAGAAAGATAAACACATCTCTGCATGGTTGAAATATTATTTAGCAGCAGAAATCAGCTGGAAAAAATGGAAGTCAAGTACAAAAGGTTGGCCCTTGCTTTCAATAAAATTGAAAACCTTCCATTTCTCACAGTGTGGCATTCAATGTGGTCCAACATACAGCATACTGTACTCCACTTTATGGTCTTGTGTTCACATTGTACTTTTTAACAGCAAGTGTGCTGTAATCTATCTTGCCAATGTCTGATTAATATATAAGACATGAATTTTGCCTTTCCAATAATATTCAGCAGCTGACTTTTATTGCAGGTTGAGAGCTACTACCCTCAGCGACCTGCATTTTGGCCAACAACTGGCTTGATAACCTGCAGTGCTTATGTCAAGCTGTCAAGATTGGTTAGTTAAAAACTGTAGTTTTAGCATCTTATCGTAATAAAGACATTTCTGTACATTTCACTATTCTCCACAGATTGTCACTTTACAAGACGCTACAAAATGAAGGCCGTTACATGTTTTGAGAAAGTATATTTCAAACACGACCTTCACTTTTAGTTATACTGAGGACTTTACTGTTTGTTTCGAGCCTTAAGCTATTTATCTGTGCTATGGGCAATCTCTTCTTAGAAATGAAAAGAAGGAACCAACAGTTTTACAACCTCAGTACATCCAAAGCACTTGAAAGAAATCTAACACTTTTTTTGAAGGATACTTGTAATGTTGGAAAACATGGCAGAAAATTTGCACACAACGGGGTCTTTGATAACTGTCCAGTTTTTAAGTGAACTGAATCAAAGGGTAAACACTCATGATGCTTGCTCATGAAGTAAAATCTTTGAGTGAAGGCTGCCAAACGCCAAACAGATTGGCATTTGTTTGGCTGTTCATGTACTACTTGCAGTATTATCAACTTACTGAACACAGAAAAAATGCCATTTAGACGCTTAAAGTCGATCCTTCTGTTTAGTTACGTGATATGTGATAGCGTCATAGAGGTATTCGTCACAGAAAAGGGCCTTGAGCCCACTGCATTGCATTGGCCAAAGATACAGTAAGTAGTCTCTCAATACTAGGTTAAAGTCCAACAGGTTATTTGGTAGCATGAACTTTCGGAGCATTGCTCCTTCATAAGGTAACTCACCTGATAAGGGGTAATGCCCCGAAACTCATGCTGGCAAATAAACCTGTTAGACCTTAATCTGGTTATTGAGAGACTACTTACTGTGCCTAACCCAGTCCAAAGCTAGCAACACCACATCTTGGTCAAAGACAAAACACCTACCTATTCTAATCCCATTTTCCAGTGCTTGGGCCACAGCCTTATGCCTTGGTATTGCAAGTGCACTTTTAAGTGTGACTAACATGTTATGAAGGTTTCTGCTTCCACCATCCTTTTGGGCAGAGATTTCCAGACTCCCACAACGTCTGACATCTCTAAATCTCCTGTACTTTAAGTTAAAATCTATGCCCCCAGTCATTGATCCTTCTGCCAAGGGAAAAGTTTTCTCCTTATTCTATTTATGCCCCTCATAATTTTTAAAAAATATCCTAATAATGTCCTCCCTCAGTCTCCTCAGCACTGAGGAAAGCAACCCTAGTCTATCCAATCTCTTTTCATAACTAAAACTCTCCAGTCCAGGCACCCTTCTGGTAAATTTCATTTCCAGTGCTGTTGCTTAACTTCTGTTAAGTAGATTTCAGAGATACACACAGTACGCTAGCTGTGGCCAAATCAACATTTTATATAGTTCCAGCATAACCTCCCTGCTCTTCAAACTCAATGCCTCAGCTAATAAAGGCAAGTATATCTTAACCACCTATCCTCCTGCCCTCTTCCTGCAACATTTCAAATGAAAGAAATTCACAAACCTGAAGATTGATAATTTAAATTTTGCCAATCTCTTGCTGGGTTGTGATGCTGTGGTTGCTGCTTCAGATGTGAACCAAGCTGGTGAGAATCAATTAGCTGTTTGATACTCAACTTGATCAAACCTGGCACACGTGCACATTTACAATAGTGTGATGGATTATCATCAGATCTGGAAACTTTGGCTAATGTTCCACTTAAACTGCTGTGCTTAGGCCAATTAGTATCCTACAGCTGATCTGTTCTTAGATTTAACCTGGAATTTTTTTGGCCTGTATTTGCTCAGATATTCAGCACCTTAATCAGCGAACCAGTGGGAAGACTATTTTTAATCTATAAAGAAAAATGAACTTAATTATGAGCATTTTTTTAATTATTTTTGTTTCAACATTGAAAGCTAGTACACATCACTGATTAAAGGAATTGTTATGCTTGGCCATCTGAGGAAACTGAATTAACATCAGTAGATTGTCACGAATCAAGGATACTACAGTAATCTTGTCACTTTTACTTGAGTTTTGGATTTGGTCCCTCGTTATGCACAGTAATAACTTGCTTCATCTTTAATGCTCACTTTTTATTTAAAATACTGTTCAGAAGCTTGTATATTTGAGAATACAAATTTGTTTATAAAAAAAATTTATGCCATCATCTGTGGCCCTTCAGTTGAACTGATGAACAGAAATTGTGAGAAAATAAATTATATGTATGGAACAAGAGAAGGCCAGTTAGCCGAACAAGACTGAGTGTAAAATCAACAATTGTGTTTGAATGAAATTCTTTTTCCCTCTCGTGTGAGAATCTTGTACATAACTATTTCTAGAATAGTCTGTAATGAAACAAAATTTTTATTGATTTTCATGTTTCGACTACTCAACTGTGGGCAATATCCTGGCTTGCAACTATCACCTCTCCTGCAGTTTTTTATCTTATCCCTTTAACCTTCAACTGACATTTTTGGAGCTTATTTTGAGTGATTCTCAACAATGTTTAGTGTGTTTGCGAGGCCATTCAACCCAGTTTAGCTGAGCTATTCAAAATTAAAACTTGGCTTACTTTCTTACCCCATCACATCATCCAAAAGCTTTTCTAAAACTTTCACCTCTTCTGATGCAAATGTTGATTACAATTGATTACAATTTGATTACAGCAAAATTTCTGTTGACAGTTTATGTACTTTAAACCAAAGCTTTCATTCTCTACAAGGTGAGACATATAAATTTGCAGCCTAGAAAAATTATTAAATCCCACTACTCTGCTCTTTTCCAATAACCCTGTTTAATGTATTGTATAATTGCTGTACAATTCTTTACACTATTAGCGCTCAAGTGTTTCAACTTTATCTTCATCCATTTTACACTTCACCTCTGTCTCATAAATTATTTCAGTATTTAGAACTGTTGGACAATTGTTCCATAAATTCAGACATTTAATTCCTTTCCTGGTTGCTTCTTTCAGTTTTTTCCTCCACACACATTTTGCTGTCATCTTCAAACTCGACCCCTTCACATCTTTGCTGTCATATCGCTGAGCAGCAGGAATCCGTGGAACAAATCCCAAGGTACTAATCTTGGTGCAATCTCTTACATGATTCAGGCAATTTCTTTGTGCCAGTTTTCTTTTTGTTCCTGGTGTGTGAATGTTGCTCTGAAAGTGGTGGTGAGCTGCCTTTTTGTACTGCTGCAGTCCTGTCATTTGAGAAAGAAGTTCCATGATTTTTGACTCAATGATGATGAAAGAATGGCAAATCAGGTAGTGCGGAGTTTGTAGGAACTGATGTTTCCATTCCCATGCTACCCTTCACCTTCTGGGTGACAGAAGTTGTAGATTTGAAAGGAGGCATGGTAGATTGCTATCGTGTATCTTGTAGGTGGTACATAATGCTGTCACTGTGGACTGATGATGCAGGGACTGAATCCTTAAGGTAGTGGGTGGGGTGCTAAATAAGCAGGCTGCTTTTTCCTAAACATTGCCAAGCAACTTGCGTGTTGGAGCTGCTCTGATCAGGCAAGTATTCTTTACACTGCCAACTTGCATCTTTTGGACAGTGGGCAGAACCTGGGGAGCCAGGAGTTGTTCATTACAGAATTTGGTGAATCACCTGTTCTTGAAAATGCAGCATTTATATGGCTGGTCCACTTCAGTTTCTTGTCAATGGTAATTCCAATGTGTTAATAGAGAGGGACTCAATGATGGCAATCTTGTTGAATGTCAAGGGAATGTGGTTATTTGTCTTCTGTTTAGGGTGGCCATTGACTTGCAATTTTGTGGCACCAACACTCGTACTTTTCACCCAAGCCTGAATTTTGCACGTTTTGCTACATGCAGACAAATGCTGCTTCGATATCTGGAAATTTGGCATGTCTGCTATGACTCCCTCCAACTTTTATAGATGCATGTAGAAAGTATTTTTTCTGTTATATTACAGCTTGGTTTGGCTCCTGCTCTGTCCAAGACCGCAAGGGCTATAAACAAAGCCCAGTCCATCTCACAAACTAGTTTTCCATCCCTCGATTCTGTCTACATTTCCTACTGTCTTGGAAAAGCAGCTAGCATAATTAAGGACCCCACGTACCCTTGCCATTCTCTCTTCCACCTTCTTCCGTTGGGAAAAAGATAGAAAAGTCTGAGGCCATGTACCACCTGACTCAAACAGCTTCTTCCCTGCTGCTGTCAGATTTTTGAATGGACCTACTTTGCATTTAAGTTCATCTTTCTCTACAGCCTAGCTATTCCTATAACACTACATTCTGCACTCTCTTATTTCCTTCTCTGAGCAGTATGTTTTGTCTGTATAGTGCACAAGAAACAATACTTTTCACTGTATACTAATGTGTGACCTAACAAAAGATGTTACTGAACACAATAAACAATGGTGAATGTCTCCATTTCTAACTTCATGGTGAAGCAGCTGACAGTTTAGCTCCATGACACAATGTTCTGGCATAAGACGATTGAACCCAACGATCACTGCCCTTGTGCAAGGTCTGACTCCCAACTGATGTAGAATTGTCCAACTGATATCTATTGATTCAGTTTGCTTGGTCTCCTTGATGCCCCATTTCGTCAAATGATGTCAAGGATAGTCCCTCTCACCTTGCCTCTAAAGTTAGGTCCATGTTTGAACCAAGCCTATAATAAGGTCAGGGGTTGAATGCTCTGAACATCTATGACCAGGTTATTGCTTAAGTAAGTTTCAGTGAAATTTTATTGACCTGAAATGTTAATTTTCTCGTTCCTAAAATGCTGCCTGACCTGAACATTTCTGATATTGTGGTCATTGTAACTGCTTGATGGTGCTGTCACTAGCCATACATCAGTTTATTCTCCAACATCAGCAAAATGATTGAGTGATAATTGGCTGGATTAGATTTGTTTTGCTTTTTTCAACCAGAAATATTTGGAGAATTTTCCTTGTTGAGAAATGCAGCTGCTGCAATTGTACTGGAACTGTTTGACTAGGGACATGGATAGTTCTGGTGCATTAGTCTTCAGTAAGGGTTTATCCCCTGGCTTAATAGTGTGGTGTGGAATAAAACAAAAGCCAGGTCTCACAATACAAATTCTGATTGAAAACTGTTCTGCTCAGAATTCAGCTCCTCATGCATGCCTAGTTGAGTTGTTAGATCTGTTCTGAATTTATTCCATTTAGTTCAATGATAGTGACTAGTGACATTGCCAAGTGGAGGGTATCCTTGATGCTAAGCAGGTCTTTGTCTCCACTGTGATGGTCACCACAATTAAAAATGTCAAGGACAAATGCAGTTGGGACACGGGGATTGAGAGTGAGGTAAGTCGATTTTTTTTTTCCTCTTAGTTTACTCATTCTGTCAGTGGTCCAGCCTAAGAAGTATCCTTCAATGCTTGGTCAGTAGTTGTGCACCCAAGCCATTTTAAATGATGGGCAATCAAGACCCCCATATAGGGAATATTCTGTGACCCTGCTACCCTCAATGCTGCTTCCAATGGTGTTCAATATGGAGGAGTTAATGATTTTTCAGTTGAGGGAAAGGTGTGGTTGTAATCAGGACGCTTCCTTACCCATGTTGCTTGACTGTTTCCAAATTTTTATTTGAAAGTTGCATTAATTTGACCTTGGATTTTGTTCTAAATGCTCACTACATAAGATTATGCTTTTACTTCAATTCTGTGCCCTGACAATCTTGAGATGCTGGAGTAAAGTCTGTGAGTGAATGCCAACAATCCCTCGAGATTACTTTTTTCTTCTGCTGAAGACAATGATTTATTGTGGGGTATGGCTCCAGTCACTGCAGGGAGAGGTCATGTTTCAATTAATGTTCATATTGATGGGATAATGTGCTGTGATGTTCAGTATTGGGTGTGAGTTTCAATCTTTGATTCCTTGTGGCTGGGGAATTGCATTACCAAATGGTGTTCTTTTCAGTTAAGAGCTAAATAAGTGCCAACATCTCTCTCCCAATTGCTATGGTGTCATATTTGTAATTACGGCAGACCAAAATGTCTCAACTTGTGTAATCCCATGAATTTGCATACTGTTTGCACACAGGATGACCTAGATCTGAATTTTCTGTCACAAATAATCTTGTTTTTTGGATGCTGGAGAGATTTCATAACAAGGGTATATTGCAGATGGAAATGTTTTCTTTCTCAGTTTCAATCAAGGTTTGAATTAGTGTCTCATTCCTCTGCTGTCAGTCTTGAATTTTCCAGAATTCTGTTCAAACTGAATGCATAAGTGGTTTAATTTTTGTGCTCAGAATTGTTAGAATGATTGAAAGCCTGACCATTTATTTATTCTGGGTGTTAAACTTCATATTCGAAGCCAAATCAGATGCATTTTTGTAGCAAGAACTTATTGTTTTGTAATTCTTTTGTGAGCAACAAGTAATCGAAAATTTAGAGCTCCTCGCTTGTGCACACTCCACAAGGCAAGGAGCTGTAAATCTCTAATTACTTTTTGCTACCAACTTTTTTAAAGCTTAAAATGGCAGGGCAACATTTGTGACACAAAACTCTATCGTGGTTGAGAAGAGCAAATGAGAAGACAGGATGAAGGTAAAGCCAATGTATAGATGCTAACCAGCTTGGGAATTGATTAGCGCTCAGGACCAGCATGTTCCTGTGAAAATAAAGGATAAGGGTGGCAGGATTTGGGAACCTTTCACAAGAGAAATTGTTAATTTAGTCAAAAAGGAAAAGGAGGCATATGTAAGCTTTAGAAAACTGGAGACAGAGAACCCTTGAAAAATATAAAGAAAGCAAGAAAGAACTTAAGCAGAGTGTTAGGGCTAAAAGGAGCCATGCAATGTCCTTGGCAAACAGGATTATGGGAAATCCCTAGGCATTTTATCTGTAAATAAGAAACAAGAGGATAGCTAGTCAAAGGGTAGGTCCATTCTCAGGCAAAGGAGGGAATTTGTGTCGTTTTGCATATATGCAGAATTTATACTTCCTGCATTAGATTTTCCAAAATACATCACACTCATTTGTCTTTATTAAATTCCATCTGCCATTTTTCCACCTGAGTCTCCAACCTACCTATATCCTCTGGTGGTCATCTTCACTATCTGCAGCTCCACCAATCGGTGTGTCAACTTCAGTCTTACTAATCAGATCTCCTATGTTCTCTCAAAGTCATTTATAGCTATTATAAGCAGCAAGGGTCTCAGCATTGATCCCTTCAAAACACCACTGGTAATCTCTAATCAGAAAAACGCCTCTTCCATTGCTTTCTGTGATCATGTCAGTTCTGTATCCAACTTACCAGTGCACTGCAGGTCCCATGTGACCTCACCTGTTTCAACCTACCATGAAGAACCTTGTCAAAGGCCTTGCTGAAGTCCCTGTAGACAGCATCCACCACTCTACCTTCATCAATCATCTTCATGACTTCTTAGACTATCCCCCCGCCCCTGCACAAAGCAATTTTAGGAGGAGGCAAACACTGCTATCGTTATTAAGACTGTATTTTTCCAAATAAGTAAATCCTGTCCCTAATAAGAACATTGCTGTGATTTCAGAGTCACATGTAGGCCGGACTAGCTAAGGATAGCAGATTTCACTCACTTAAGGGCATTAGTGAACCATATGGGTTTTTCTCGCAATGATTTTATGGCCATCAGTAGATTCTTATTTCCACGTACAGTGGCAGGATTTGAACCTGGGTCCCCAAAACATTAGCTGAGTTTCTGGATTAGTAGTTTAGCGATAATACTATTAGACCATTGTCTATCCCATTTTCATTTTCTTTTTAGAATCAGAGACTGAAGGGTGACTTGATAAAAGTTTACAAGACTTGAGAAGCACAGATAGTCAGTCTTTATCCCAGGGTGAAATGTCAATTACTCGGGGACATTTTTTTTAAAGTAAAAGGAGGAAAGTTTTAAAGAGAGTTTCTGTACAGGGTGGTAAATGCTTGGAATGTGCAACCAGAGATGGTAGAAGCAGATCAATAGCAGTGTTTCAGGCATCTCAACACACACATGAATCGGCAAGGAATAAAAGGATATGGACAGCGAAGAGCCAAGAGGTCTTGAGTTTAAAAAGGCTTCATGTGTCAGTGCAAGCATGCTAGGCCAGAATGCCTTTTTCTATATCATATTGTTCTTTGTTCGTTATAGGCTGATAATTTTAGGAGGAGGCAAATACTGAGCTATTAGTGTTGGATAGAAAATGATAATGGAAGAATGAATTTCAACATATTGAGAATGCCCTAGACTGGAGGAACAGAAACAACGGGTGCCTTGTACTCGTCTTTGTTGAAACAATAGCTGATAAGAGGTACAGGATCTGTACTGTGTGTATGTCAGCTAGAACAATCTGATGTGAAACCCTGCAGCCTGCTTTCTCACTTTCATTTAAAAGATTCTAGAATGATGCATGAATAACATTGATTGTACACTGGATGGGGGACTTTGATGCTTTTTCTTGCTCTGGGCTTTGTTTCTTATTTTGTTGTTTCGCATATATTCTGAATAATTGTAGCCAAAAGAAAACTGAGCAACATGTTATCTTGATGGGATAGTATTGAAGCAAGTAAAAATCTGAAAAATAAATTCAGAATGTTTTAACTACATGCTGTCTGCTCACTTTTGTATCAATAGTTTGTGTTTTACCACTGCATGCCTGACAATGTCGCATTGATTGCCTTTCATTCTTGATAAATTGCATTACGTGCAATAACATACATCACGCTGCAAGCACTACAACCATCTATAGTCTTTTATTAATGAGTTTATTTGCAGTTGCTTTGTGTTTTACAATGGTTGCATGTAGACAGCAAGTTCCAAAAATGCACAAGAAGCTGGAATACCATATTCAGTATGCATCTCAGGCTTTGTTTGCTTATTAAAAATGGGTCAGCAAAAGAAATACTGCATTTCCATAATGTTCAACTTGTTTAGACCGCAAGCATTTGCGTGTACAATCTTCAGGTAGAAGCATCAACAATCAACCTCCATTCCAGGCATTTTGTAGTTGTATCTCATTTTCATGTTAATGAATAATAGGAATGTTGTGCATAATTTATGCAGAAGCAGCCATTTAATTGACAATGAAGCAGTTGCCTAAGAATTAGGTTTTCGATTGTGTCCTGTGGAAAATATAAGGAAAATGATATTTAATGTGGACACTGAAACAATTGCAAAGAGAAGGTTTCATTGCCATAAATTGAGAGTCAGTAGTATGAAATAAGGCCTTATCTTTTGATAAATGTTATTTCTTAATTGTTGTCAACAGCTCAGAAGCTATCTTGCTAAAGAACATTAGAGGCTGTTAAAGTGGCTTGATCTTCAGAGTCTCACACAGCACAGTGGTTAGCACTGTTGCCTCACAACTCCAGGGACCCAGGTTCGATTCCTGGCTTGGGTCACTCTCTGTGTGGAGTTTGACACAGGGAGAACATGAGTTTCCTGAGTGCTCAGGTTTCCTCCCACATTCTCCCACAAAGATGTGCTGGTTAGGTGCACTGATCCAAACAGGTGCCAGAGTGTGGCAACTAGCGAATTTCATACTCACGCGTTGCAGTGTTAATGTAAGCCTTACTTGTGACTTATAAATAAAAACATTTAAGTCTGGGAAGGATTGTTCAGATGTACTGGATACAACTGAACTGTGAAGGTATAAGCTCTAATGGAGAATTGAGATATTTAAGATTCATTGCTTAGAAAAGAGGGGTTGAATGTAATGGTCTCTGTAACGTGACCCCAGATTGTTACTTCAAAATCAACCAAGAAAGACCGCAAGGCATAAAGGAAAATTAGTTTTAAAAAAATCAATTTGAAATGTTGTGATTTGCTAACTAAGGAAGAAAGAAATTTCTTTGAATATTTGCAGCAATTTTAAGGCAGGATTATTGCAGTAAAAAGAAAATTAGCTTTATTTCTGAATACAGTTTAATGCTACCTTGCAGGAAGAGTGCAATGGCAGTAATATCTAGTGAAAAATGGGCCTTGAGCCTGCTTGGAAACAAAATTGGACAAGTTTGCACCAATATGGCTCATGGTTGAATCATTGTGCTAACATCTCCATTTTCACAAGCATCATGACTCACACCTGTTAATGCCCTTTTGGGTAGCTACAGTAAACCTATTGTGCAGTAAGAGCACACAACTACATAATTATAAATGTAGGAACTGGAAAAGCAAATTTGAAAGGTACTCTACAAAATAACAGCAACTGGTTTGTACAATAATTTATGCTGTGTTTTTCTTGATCTATTTAAGAATACCTGGGGATTTTGATGATTGAGCTCAGTTCTAGTGTTATGTAGGCTTGTAAAACTTGTAGTGGAATCTCAGTTGGGTGCTTAATGAGCTTTTAAATTTTATTGGGGAGGATACATAGGCGTGTTTGGCTGAAGGAAATCTCTCATTTGTGTAGTGATCATAGCAAATTGAGATTAGGATCAGTCGGCCTTTAAAAGTGTAGCAAGACAATTTGCAGATTTCATCTTTTGACTATTATATATGTTAAGTTTGCACTCTTTCTAAATGGGCAATTTAGGATTAATTAGCTTTGTAGCAGTTGTATTTAATTTTGTGTAGAGTATCTTCCTTGTCATGTCAGAAATGTTAATGATCTGACTACTTTGTCATTTTAGTACAGATAAACCAAACAACTCTGTAGCCACAAGATAAAAGCAAAATACTGTGGATGGTGAAACCTGAAACAAAAAGAAAATGCTTTGTTATAGGCTGTTAAAATGACCAGTCTTCATAGTCTCACAAAATACATGAATCCAGGTAAAATTGTTCACGTCTACTGTGTAGGAATAAGCTCTGATGGAAGATTAGAGATGTTTAAGATTCAAAGCCTAGAAAGGAGGACTTAGTTCTGAGTTCTCAGTTCTGACAGTTGGTCATCTAGACTCTCAACATTGGCTCTATTAGCTCTCCACAGATGCAATTAGACTTGAGACTTTCCAGCATTTTCTGTTATTGTAATTCTAGCCACCATTGCTTTCTTTTGACCAGCCTTCACTGACTGGTGACGAGTGTGGAAGTCCAGACACTTCATCTTTCTTGGATAGTTCTGCTACCATCAGTTATGTGCAGTTAACTTGAAGAATTGGAATTCAGGTTGCTAGTTCAATTGGCTGTAGAGCTGTGAAAGATGTAGTGTGATCTGGGATGGAATTTTCCATGCAATCTGCTGCGAAAGGCAACCTGCATACCATGGTAGGCTACTGCAGAAAATGCAGATGCATGGAGGATTGAGGGTGATTTAGCAGTTTGGATTAGGAATTGGCTAGCTGATAGAAGACAGAGTGGTAGTTGATGGTAGATATTCAACCTGGGGTTCAGTTACAAGTGGTGTACCTCAGGGATCTGTTTTGGGGCCACTGCTGTTTGTCACTTTTATAAATGATCTAGGTGAGGGTATAGAAGGATGAGGTGGTAAATTTGCAGATGACACCAAAGTCGGAGGAATTGTAGCCAGTGAGGATGGATGTTACAGTTGCAGAGGGACATAGATAAGCTACAGAGCTGGACCAAGAAGTAGCAAATGGAGTTTAATATGGAAAAATGTAAGGTGATTCACTTTGGTAAGAGTAACAGAGTACAGAATATAGGGCTAATGGAAGGACTGTTAGTAGTGTCGACGAGCAGAGAGATCTCGGTGTACATGTGCATAGCTCCCTGAAAGTTGGCACTAAGGTTGTTAAGAAGGTATACGGTGTGTTAGCTTTTATTGGTAGAGGGATTGCATTTTGGAGCCGTGAGGTCATATTGCAACTATACAAAACTCTGGTGCGGCCGCACTTGGAGTATTACGTACAGTTTTGGTCGCTGCATTATAAGAAAGATGTGGAGGCATTGGAAAGGGTGCAGAAGAGGCTTACCAGGATGTTGCCTGGGATGGTCTTGAGTAAAAGCTGAGGGACTTGAGGTTATTTTCGTTAGAGAGAAGAAGGTTAAGAGGTGACCTAATTGAGAAAACAAGATTATCAGAGGCTTAGATAGGGTGGACAGTAAGAGCCTTTTTTCTCGGATGGTAATGGCTAACATGAGGGCGCATAGCTTTAAATTAAGGGGTGGTAGGTATAGGACGGATATCAGAGGTAAGTTCTTTATTCAGAGGGTAGTAAGAGCGTGGAATGCCCTGCCTGCAGCAGTTGTGGACTCGCCAACTTTAAGGGCATTCAAATGGTCAGTGGATAGGCATATGGATAACATTGGGATAGTTTAGATTAGAGGGTCATTAGATTGGTTCCACTGTTCGGTGCAACATCAAGAGCCGAAGGGCCTGTACTGCGCTGTAATGTTGTGTTCTATGCTTTTGTCTGGCCACAGGATCTCCTGCTGTTGTCGTCAAGGTTCTGCCCATCAGTGGGACTGGTGTGAGAAGTCAAATTCTGGCCCAGCATTTTGATTGATTAAACTGGTGTATGTTTAAAATATATATTTAAATTCAGTCACTTATTATCATATCCCAGAAACCAAACCTCTGCTGCTGAGTCTTCAAATTATCTATTGCGATCTAAGTGCGTTGTTTATACATTGAATCATAAAATGACTACACAGAATATTTTTCAGAATTCTAGGTGAACTTCCCATTTTTGTACGAATTAATTTTTCATCTAACAATCTCGTCAGCAATCAGTGCCAGCATAATGTGGTGCTATTTGATTGACAGAGAATTCTGGAAATAGCATCGCCAGAGAAAAGCCAAAGTTGAAGAATTTCTCGACCAATCTTTCATCAGAGCAGAGAGGATTAGTTAAAATGTTTACCATTATTTCTAATAGTCATCTTCAGCCCATCACACTTTCTCACCCTGCACTAATTTTCTCACCTGGTTTTTGATCACTAGGCAAATAGTTCTTTGCTGCAGATGTTCAGCTGTACTACTGGCAGGTGTAATGCAATATTCCCACGTACTGGCAGGAATCTGACACAACTTCATCCCTCAGATATAAATCCATTCATCACAATTGGGCTAAAATCTAGGTTCATCTTAAGATAGCAGCGTAAAATATATTTTAAACTGTTAAATGCCATATAATGGACGACTATTGTGGTGTTTATAGTACCAGCATTTTTTGGTAGACAATTAATTTTATGGAACTAAATATTAAGTTCTTTGCATTTCTCTGTAATGCTGATTTTATGTTAATGGAAGGTTGAATTGAAGTATTGAGCTTGCTGGATAGTTTGAGTCAAAATAACTGTTAATTTTAGTGCCCATATATGCAGTTGGCACTGACTTTTAATCACCCTGATGACTCTCCTTTAAATGACCTCTTCAAGGGTGCTATTATAGACTCTGGCATCTGGCAGTTGTGAAAGCAAGGATCATGTAACAATCCAATGAAGAGGCCTTGCTTCAGGGTGTTTTTTGTTGTCCCCCACCTTCCCCAAGAGAAGAGATCAATTAAAGTGAATTTGATTTACTTAGATTCATTGAAGGCAGGTGAGGAATAAGTAACTTGACCAGTAACAATCTTGAAACCAGTTTTTAGAAAAATTTACTAACATGGTTATTACATGTTGAGTATGTTTGTACTCCACCTGTGTTGCACACTGTGTAGTTGAGCAAGACTGACGATTCAGTAACTTGTGTGCAGATCTTTTGTGCTAGCCCTTTTGTTTTGGAGGGAGTTGAAACGTGAAGAACGTTGTTTACAATGTTTGCTGCATGAACTATTCTTTATTTGGATAGCTGGATTTTGTGAATCGTGGCATCTTTAAGGAGACTTACTTTTAAAGAACTGCTATTTGATGCATTTTGGTCACACTTAGAGCTTGCTGGTGATGCTGAATTGCTTCTGATGTGAATTCTACAGAATCAATGCTAAAACATAGAAGTTAAATGTTGTTTATTAGTCACAAGTAGGCTTACATTAACACTGCAGTAAAGTTACTGTGGAAAATCCCCTAGTTGCCACACTCCACACCTGTTTGAGTACATTGAGGGGGAATTTAGCATGGTCAGTGCACCTAGCCAGCATGTCTTGAATTGTGGGAGGAAACTAGAGCACCTGGAAGAAACTCACTCAGACATGGGTAGAACATGTAAACTCCACACAGATGATCCAAGCCAGGAATTGAATCCAGATCCCTGGCTCTGAGGCAACAGTGCCGTCAGTTAGCAAATGTATAATTTTCAAGTGACCAGTTACTTTTGAAAACCATGATTTTGGTTGTAGAACTCAACTGTTAACTGAGAAGATCCACACAGTTGAAAGAAACTGAGTTGGACCAGTTGATGCTGCATTTGTCCATGGCCAATGCAGCCAAACAGAAGTGATACAGCCTTCATTACACCCACACTACCTGATGTTCTTTTGGGGAGCACTATAGTACAGTGCTTATCCTTTTGGCTGCTCTTTACTGTATCTTGTGGATCTTTTTGCTTCATAAATTTATGTTGTTCATAAATTTAGCTTTCTTCATCCATGTCTTTATTTTCATGTTATATTTCTCCACCTGCAACATTAGTTGGAAATTGTTTTGCAATTGACTTTGTCTCTTATAAAGTTTATTTGTCATAAGTAAGGTTAACACTGGATGAAGTTATTGTGAAATTCCCCTATTTGCCACTGTCCCAATGCACCCAACTGGCACATCTTTCAGAATGTGGGAGGAAACCGGAGCACTTGGAGGAAACCCGAACAGACACTGTGGGAGAACTTGCAAACTCCACATAAACAGTGACCCAAGCTGGGAATTGAACCCAGGTCCCTAGTGCTGTGAGGCAGCAGCGCTAATCACTGTGTTACTGTGCCTTTATCTTTGTGTTAATCCCTTTATACATTAAACTTGAGTGAAGAGTATTCTTGTAATGTTTTTAGGCTGCAGATGAAATCATTGCTATCTGATCCAAATGTAAATGAATAGCTCTGTATTCATTAAATTGAAGCTCCATACATCAGCACAATGCTTAACGAGCATGGAAATGAATCCTATTTTACCTCAATTGTATGAAAAAATAGTTTATCATGCCATTTTTTTTGTGATATCTTGTTTAGCCTACCTTCTTGCTGTTAAAGAAAGGAATTAGCTGTGTTATTTTCAAGAATGCATTTCTGGAATACAAAAATAATTCTCCTCGATGAGGATATAATTAGAGATGTCACAAATGTCATTGTGTTAACAAGGTAAATGGTCTCTCATACATACGGATATGTCTATGGAATTTGACACACAAAGCCATACCATGTACTTCAAACTTAACTATTTCCAGACAGACAGAATGCCCTTGCCTGGTTTCATTCTTTTGTTTCGTCATTGCTTGGAAGCAATTGCATTGATCTCTTCTCGTTCCTGTACTGATGGCTCAGGAGTCCCTCAACCAGTTTTTTTGCCCTCTCCAATTCATTATATCTCCATAAGAGGGCAAAGGCTTTTACTGTTATTGACACACCCTTCAATATAAATTTGAGATCTGGATCATCCATCAAAGCTCCTTCAGATACTCAAATCCAAGTGGAAATGTAGGTGAATAAATTCCAGCATCTTCACTGAAGTGAATTCTTTCACAGCATCACAACTGTAGTCAGTGCAAAGTCAGCTCTGCTTATCTGGACACTGCATCTAGATGCCAAATAATAAACATTCAAAGATGATCCTGTCTTCATTAAAATTGCACTTGATGTGCGGGCGACAGAAAACATTTTAAGGACACACTTGAAGTCCTCTTTGAAAAGCAGACAACTTGATATCATATGTGGGAAGAACCTGTTACTAACCATGCTCCACGAGAGCACCTCATTAAACAGACCACAACAGGGTTGAAACCTGACCACATCAATCCTGCTGCACAGAAGCAATGAAAGTGGAAGGAGGAACAGCAGAACGCTGGTTAAGAGCTGCCTTTTCTCAGAATCACTCGTTGCTATTCTGCTCAAAGATTTGTGGATTTGTCTGTTGAAGTCAAGGTTGAAATGAAGGGCACAAATCATGAAGCCTGGCATTCATTATCTTCACCTCCAGGGCTGACGATTTTGACAATTTTTCACTTGTAGTATTCCTCCGAAGATGTACAGGGGCAGATGCAAGGGGCAAGGTTTAAAGGAGATGCATGAGGCAGGTTTTTAGAGGGTGATAGGTGCCTGTGGCTCATTGCTGGAGAGGTAGTGCAATCAGATACGATACTGATATTTAAGGGGCGCCTTGACTTCAGTTATAGGTAAGCTAATGGAGAGGATCCTCAGGGACAGGATGTATGAACATCTGGAGTGCTGTGATCTGATCAGGGATACGCAGCATAGCTTCGTTAAGGGGAGGTTGTGCCTTACAAATCTAGTGGAATTTTTTGAAGAGGTGACAAAAACGGTTGATGAAGGACAAGCCGTTGATATCGTCTGCATGGATTTCAGTAAGGCGTTTGACAAGGTTCCCCATGGTAGGCTGATAGAAAAGGTGAAGGCGCATGGGATACAGGGCCAGGTATGTAGATGGGTTGAGAACTGGCTTGGGAGGAGGAGACAGCAGGTAGTAGTGGAAGGCTCTTTTTCCAACTGGAGGTGTGTCACTAGTGGTGTGCCACAGGGCTCAGTACTAGAACCTCTTCTATTTGTGGTTTATATAAATGACTTGGAAGAGGGGGTAGGTGGTGTGATCAGCAAATTTGCTGATGACACTAAGATGCTTGGATTGGCAGGAACTGAGGAGCAGTGCCAGGCAATACAACAGGACATAGGCTGGTAGATTGGGCAGATAGATGGCAAATGGAATTTAATCCGGATAAATGCGAGGTGATGCATTTTGGCCGGAAAAATGTAGCGGGGAGTTATAGGATAAAAGGTAAAACTATCCGGAGTATAGAGATGCAGAGAGCCCTGGGGGTGCAGGTTCACAAGTCTCTAAAAGTGTCAGTACAGGTGGAGAATGTGATAAAGAAAGCGTATGGTATGTTAGCCTTCATAGGAAGAGGTATAGAATACAAGAGTAGGAGTCTAATGTTGCAAGTGTATAGAACGTTGGTTAGGCCTCACTTGGAGTACTGCGTCCAGTTCTGGTCGCCTTACTACCGGAAGGATGTGGAGGCCCTGGAGAGAGTGCAGAGGAGATTTACCAGGATGCTGCCTGGTATGGAAAGGCTGTCTTACGAGGAAAGATTGAACGCACTGGGGTTGTTTTCCCTTGAAAGACGTCGGCTGAGAGGGGATCTATTAGAGGTATATAAGATTATGAGGGGTATAGATAGAGTAAATGGTGGTAAGCTTTTTCCACCATTAGAAAAGGATAGAACGATGGGTCACGGCCTTAGGGTGAGGGAGGCTATGTATAAGACGAATATTAGAGGGCAGTTTTTCACACAAAGGGTAGTGGGGGTGTGGAATGCACTATCGAGTAAGGTGATGGGAGCAGGCACACCAGGGTTGTTTAAGGGTCTCTTGGACAGCCACATGAGTGGTCTGCAGATAGAGGGATATAGTAGGACTGTTTAAATATCCTATTTGTTTCCACAGGATGTTCGGTCCACCTTGTTGACCAACAAGGTGCATGCATTCGGCAGGTTGTGCGAGAGCTGCTCTTGGATGTTGCTTCAGGACTGGCCTAGTGCTTCATGTCGTTAGTGTATGCTTAAACTGGACCATCAGATGGGCAACATGACAGCTCAGAGACTATCGCTGTTGCTGTGCAGACACATAGATTTGGGCCTGTGTCCGCAGGAGTTTGCGCGTTCTCCCTGTGGTTGCGTGGGTTTTCTTGGTGAGAATGCAGCTGGAGTATTGTGTGCAGTTTTAGTCTCCTTACGTAAGCAAAGGGATTCTTGGCAGAGAGGAATTGCAAAAAAGGTCTACGAAATTAATTCTAGAGGTGGAGGAATTGTCCTATGTGGAAAGGTGACTGGATGTTTTTTCTCTGGAGTTCAGAAGAATGAGAGGTGATTTCATTCAAACACACACAGTTCTTAGAGGGCTCAACAGATATAGAATGTATCCCTTGTGGTGGCTGGGGCAGGAAGGCAGAAGAGGTTAACAACCAGGATGCGGTTCCTCAGAATAAGGAGTACACCACTTGGAATAGAACATAGAACTTCCTTCGGCCCTCGATGTTGCGCCAGCCACTGGACCCTCTACTAAACTATTCCAATATCATCCATATGCCTATCCATCGAACATTTGAATGCCCCTAAAGAAGGCAAGTCCACAACTGCTGCAGGCAGGGCATTCCACGCCCTCAACACCCTCTGTGTAAAAAACCTGCCTCTGATATCTGTCCTATAACTACCACCTCTTAATTTAAAGTTATGTCCCCTCGTGTTGGTCATCACCATCTGAGGAAAAAGGCTCTCACTATCCACAGTATCCTCAGAATGGATTTGAGATGAGAAATTTATTCACTCAAGGTGATGAATCTTTCGAATTCTCCACCCCAGAAGATTGTGGAGCTCAATTGAGTAAGCTCAAGACTGAGATTAATAGATTTCTAAATTTTAATAACATTAAAAGACATGGGGGATATGCAGGGAAATGCCAAAGTATCAATGAGAAGCTGAAACTGTTGCTTTTGATCTCTGTCTCCAATTCTAGCATAGCTATCTCCGTGGCCACTGTCTTGAAGCTGAACTAAGCCATTCACAATCACGCCATTGTATATAATCTGGAGCTGAGCTTCCAATCCCATACTCTCTCTACTACCATAATGGTCGACTTCCTTATACTGTTTGCCTGTGTGTCCTTGCCTGAGCTCATCACCTTAAGCTGCATCGATACTTTTGTTAATACTTGTGGAGGTTTATGACCGAGTTTTAATCAGGTGGATTATGTCAAAGTCAAGTGCTTGGAGTTTGTTAAGCAAAGGATGGTTTTGATTTTTGAGCTTCCTCCAGCTTAGTAGCAAGAGCAGCAGCAATTGGGCTTCAAGTGATCACCACATTAGGCTAGGCCCACCAGTTTCAAAAAAAGTAAAGACGGAGTGAACTAGGTGGGTTTGTGAGACATTCAAGGATAGTTTATGGTCCTAGTTAGTGAGACTAGCTTTCAATCCAGATATTGTTAATTGAATTTAAATTCAATCAATTGCAATGATGTGATTTGAACCAATCCCCAAAGTATTAACCTGGGCCTCTGGATTACCAGTCTAGTAGCACGATCATTACTCCACCATCTGTCCCAAAATATCATGGTCATGTTCATGGTCTGAGATTTATTTTTCTTGCAGAAGTGTAGAAAATGGGTCAGATACTGTTGAGGGCCCTACTAACCACAGGCAATGGGGTGGGAGGAATCCTCAGTCCAAGAAAAGCAAAAGAAATTCCAAACACTATTGTAGAAGGTGGTATTGTTAGAATAGATGAAAAGGAGATGGAGAAACTGGATAGAATGGAATGAAGTCTCTCCATGAAGCAGGTTGTAAGGAAGTGGAGTTGAGCTACCCATGAGAGTCAAAAGGCTTGTAATGAATATTAGTAGACTGTCAAATGTTGACAAGTCGAAAACAAAGTGTCAGAGATGAACCCGTCAAGGTAAGAGAAGGACAGAAATTGGAACAAAGATTTTTTTTTTCATTTCTAGATGAGAGCAGCAGGCAACCACTATACTGTCGTCGATTGTACTGGAAATGTTGTTGGAGAGGGCATGAGTAGGACCAGAACAAGGAATGTTTCTCACAGCCTACAAAAAGACGGGCGTAATTCGGAGCCCATGGGGTACCTATAGCCACATTTTTTATTTGGAGGAAGTGAAACGAGCTAAAGAAAAATTGTTCAGAATGAACCAATTCAGCCAGGAGAAAGAGTGTGGCAGTGGATGGGCATTGTTTGGATATTGGTTCAAGCAAACATCAGAGAACCTCATGATCTATTGAGCTTTTTTGGCATTTAATCTCCCTGGCCTTCCCTTTTGTTCCACTTGACCGTTCCTGCCCATTCAACAGCATATAAAAAAAATCACATTCCTACCCGTTCTGAAGAAGGATCAAATTACATTCAAAGTGTTGTTTCTGTTCATCTCTCCGCAGATGCTGTCAGACATACTTAGTTTGTCCAGCAATTTCTGGTATTCTTTCAGGCCACTTGCACCTGTGGTATCATTCTTATATTATTGGATTATGTTGATCTGCTTTTGCCCTTAGACCAGTGTTGTGCTTGATCTTGCATAGCAGTGTTCACGTTGAAGGATAATCTCGACTACTCATGCAAGAATATGAAGGACTTGACTTTTTGACGCTGCATTTTGCTCTGACTCGAACCTTCAAATTCAAATTCTAGGTCTTTCAGTTGATGTCTTCTGCCCTTCAAATTATGTTGCTGCAAAGCCTAATTATTATGAAAGGGCGGGGGTGGGGGGTCACTTTAGTTAGTTTGGATTTATTTTTCAAATGCTTCATTAATTCCTCTCTACCTGAAATGAGTCATTCTTTGAAAGAGCTATGCACTCTGCATAAATCTCCTAGTGTTGCATTGTAAGTAGCTATTGAAATATTTGATGTAACCTGGGCTGAATTGCAGTACATGTCTGGAATTATGTCTCAATCCTGACCTCATCCTTTTGCAATCTTGCTGTTTGACAAATCCCTGGACTATGATATTGTGCTCATGTGTCCCGGTCCAACATCAGTCACACACTGATGATCTTCCATTAAAAGCTGTGGAAGTGGGATAAGCTTTTTTGGGTGTAATTCATTTTTGGTCATGGTCTGAATCCAAGATGTGTATGTCAAACTGGTTTGAAATGAATTGGGATCAGTTAGGCACCAGTGAAGCTGTACCTGCCCATGAGAGCAACGCTTTTCATGAATTCTCATAACTGATTCAAGAAGTGTGTTGGAAAAACAAAGTGAAATTGTTCTTCAGTTTTTGGTATTGATTATTTTGCAATTGTCATCAGTAGAACAGTTTTTGTTTGTCTGTGTGATCTCTGCAGATGGATAGTTTGTCTCTCAGACCGCACAAAGTTTAAATTAATATTCTTAATAATTTGCATGGATCCCAATGTGTATACCAATTGGTAATAGCATTTAGTGCCAGTCTTTCTAAACCTCTATGCCCAAAATGTTCAAGTGAGACAGAAAAGCCTCAACTGCCTGGGACTGGTTTGCCATAATCTGGGTGCTCTAATATTGGACTGTTCTGCAGCTTATGAAACACAGACTTAACTGAAGTGTCACAGCATTAAAAGTTGGTCTTAATTTCCAAAATACAGCTAATTTAGCATCACAACACTACAGTGCAGTGTAATTTGTGTACATATATATAAAAAAAAGTTTTTGTTGACTATGTTGAGCAGACAAATACTTATGGGCTTAGATATATGCCAGTGGCAAAACATTGGTATTCAACGCTGCACAGAAACACCCAGATTTATCTTGTCCCTAGGCTGCAGGAAGAACTTCCTCGCTGCAACAAAGTCTAGTGTACAAGCACAAGTGTGATGTTCCATTGCCAGTGAAGTCACACTTCAGTAAAATCGTGAGTTGAAGATGTGTCCTAGAGATCTGTTTTCAGCTCAATAAGAGACTTATTTTCATGCTATTAAAATATTTGACACTCTTTTCGAACTATTATAAACTGTTAATAACAATTTTTAAAGTTTGCTGGAGTTTGTCCTCTTTGGAATTAATACCACCTGATTCCTCTCCTTGTATCCTCTTCCTCTCCAACTCCGCCCTTCATTTCTGTAGATGTTGATTTCTGATATTAGTGGGACAGAGAAGCCCACAGAGCTGGGACAATGAGAGGAGGTGCTCAGAGATTCGTGGGCAAATTGTCATCACTATCAGCAAGAAAGCCTTGACCGATCTTGCCTGTTTGCTGCTTTTGCCTATGGTGTTGAGCCTGAACTTCATGTAAACATCTTGCAAGTTGTGGGCAAATAAGCAAAATCCTCACATTCATAGTTCCTGCCACTTGAAACGGTAGGATTCTTACCATGCTTGGAGATGCACTGCATCTTTTTGTCGCCACAAGTTGTGTTGTTGTTGTGTCCCACTGAGGACTTGATTCATATACCACTGATGTCATTTTAATCATTGATCCTCTATGATGACTTTTAAAAGTGTACAGAATCAAGTTTCCTGTTCTATGTTTACTATTTTTTAAAAAAATAGCTCCCTTCTGCAAAAGTTCTGGTCCTGTACTCTTACAGAATAAGTATCCAGTATAATATTGTAAAAGTATTTCACCATTAGAGGTGCTATACTTTGAATGAAATGACAAAGCATGTCTCTATCTTTTGTTTGAATAGACAATGCCAGCAAATTCCTTTAGTTCTGACCAACCTTGAACCTTAAATCAACAGCATGAGAAATCATATAATTTGTTGTTCATTTTGTTATTTTGTGATAAAGCTGTGCACAAACCCGTTGTGCTTCTGCCTACTCAAAAATTCCTGTATTTCCATATAATTCATTTTATCTAACGTGCTTGGGAGCATTTGAGTCTTGGCACAATATGAAAGCTACATACCCCTGCCTCCAGCAAGTGTTGATATTCTTCAATAATTAATGCATTAACTTGTTCTTGATTTGAAATTGATATTTTCATAACAATTCATCTACGTTCAAATATTGTGCCAGTTATTTTTCAATTAATTAGATGATTTCACAATCTTGCTATTTCGAAATGTAAATTTTACAATGAATATAAGGTGATGCTGAAACGTTAAGCTCCAAAAATATCTTATTTTGAATATTTCCAGAATATGTCCATTAGCAGTGAATATTGCATGCCTTTAATGCTGTAAGATTTTTTTAGGAATTTATTAAGTGTCTTGGGTATTTTTTTGAGAGATGCACAAAAACAAATTTCACACTGCCCCTCTTGTGTTTTTGTTCACCTGAATTGCATTGTTACTTGAGTTATAAAATAAGGATTTTACTTCCTTCACTGCTTTGATAGTTCCACTTGGGAAGTAGTGGCAGATGGTGCAAGAGTTATCCGGGTGACTAGCTGCCAATTCACTTAATTTTTGGTTGGAAAATTCTTCTCCACGAGATCATAACATTGAAAAGCTTACCCTGCAGAGAATTGATTGTTTAAGCCACTGTGATATTATAGGATACTTGTATACCAAATATGCCATCTGCCCCTCCAAAATTACTCAAAGCATTACCTACTCTTGATTTCCTTCTGCCTGTAGCATTTTAAACTAATATGCTGGCCTTCCCAAGTGAATTTGCTGAAATTTTACTGTAGTGTTGACAACATCTTTTCTTGAAAACCGAATAAACCACTTAGGTCACTTTCCAATTTTCTTTCAGCAATGATTTAATAATATACAAAATCTGTATTAATCTTAAGCTCAGCAGATGTGTTTTTTGCTAAATGCCAGCACAGTAGATCTTAAGAGGGAACAAAGAACAAAACAGCACGGGAAACAGACCCTTTGGCCCAACGAGCCTGCGCTGCCATCCCGATGTTCCCACCTCTACCCGCGATCCCTGTCCATGTTTATAGATCTATGGATTAAAAACCAAATTTGAGACAATTTTAGGGAGAATTTGTTTTGCCAATTAGCCTAAGAGCATATCTTTGGGATATGTGGGAGGAAACTGGAGCACCCGGAGAAAACCCACACAAGCATGGGGAGAATATGCAAACTCCCGTGGACACAGGCCCAAATCCATGTATCCACACAGCACAGCGATAGTTACTGAGCTGTCGTGTTGCCCACCAAATGGTCCAGGTCAAGCATACACTAACGACGTGAAGCATTCGGATACTCGCGAAAAAAATCCGAGAGCAGCCCTCTCACGACCCATCGCGTGTATGCCCCTTGTTAGACGACAAGGTGGACCAAAGCACCTGTAGGATAAAAACAAGTACATCAATATCATCTATTTACACACTTGGGAGCTTTTTAAAAAAGTGAAGTATTTTTAAAGAATTGAAGAAGCGTGTAGGAAAAAGAGTTGAAGAATATTACTTGGTGACAGAAATAACAGTCTGGGATACTAATCAGGTTCTTCCACAAATGATAGTTCAACCTGTGTAAGCTCCATGGAAGTAAAACCAGGTGCTAAGAGCAGTCAGGTTCACAGTCGCCTTTCTTGGCATGCAGTTTGTTGTAAGAGCCAAATGTTAACCTGACTGAAGATTTCTATATGAGGATTTGACTGAAAATCCAACACATTTAATCCACGCACAATTATAGATGCCCCTATTTATTATCTTGTTCTTTTTATCAGCAATGTCTTAAATTTCTTATCCTTGTTTTCAAATTGCTTTTTGATCTTGCCCTTATCTGTGATGTCCTTCAGTCCCATAACCCACCAAAGTTTGCGTTCCTGTCTTGTGCCCAGTCAGTTTTAATGCTTTTGTTTTACGAAGCTCCTAACCTTGGAATACTCTCCCTTCATCTCTCTGTCTTTCTACTTAGATTTCTACTTTTATGACACTCTCCAAAATCTTCTACTTGAGAAAGCCTTTAATCATCTGATTGAATATCTCCACGAATGCCTTGGACGTACTTTTTTATAATGCTCAAGTGAAATACCGTAGGATGTTTCGTTGCATTAAAGGCTCGATAATAAATATCATTTGTGTGAAATCTGAAGAATCTTGGGTGCAACAGTTCTTCTCTCCAATGTCTTGATGCAGTTTCCAAGTTTCAAGACAATTGTCCATGTGGAAAGTGTCAATGGCAGTTTTGATCTTAACAGGCACAGTAACCATCTGGATGGTTCTAATCTGTTGAAGGATAAGAACATCATTCTAGAATAATAACAGGATAAAATTCATGCTATGGCAGACCTTTTGAATAGTAATGGCACTTTTGGCCCTGCTGCCGCTTTCACAGTTCATTTGGCAACTCTTGATCTTTTTCCCCAATAAAAGCAAGTGAACTGATGTTGCCCAATTCCTCCAGGTTTCATCTTTAGCCTAAGATCAAAACCACTGCAGAAAATTCTCATTTTTTTGCTAATTAAGCTTGGGAGGAAAAGGTGGGTTGTCTCATTGGCACCAAGCCAAATTTGAATGGTGAGAATATTCTAAGTTTGTTAAATTATGTCTCAAGATCAAGGAATATTTAAGCAAGAATAGAAACCAGAAATGTTCGACAGCGCAAGCTTTGAAACTGCAAATATGGTTTTCAACAGTTAAGTGAGATAAGTTGAGCATTGTAAAACACAATTCCAATTTAATTGAACCAGTTAAGGGTATATGCGAATGTAGAATGGGAACGGGCAAAGTTACCATCACTCAGCAACTTTTCAAATTGCCAAATACAAATCAGAAATATGATTCAGTTTTCTAAGTTAAAACCCTTGTTGTATTATTCATAGTAGAAAGCTATGAAAATGTGTTTGTTCAAATAGATCTCATTTTCAAATAGGGAGAATTAAAATATTGTACACAACCAAATGTAAGTAATTGAAAATCTCAGCACTAAGTGCTCATTTTTAGCAATGGGAAGCTTTCATACTCTAAACTTCTATCTGATTCTGTGGGACAGTTACAATTTGCTTACAAATGAATTAAATCAATAATTACAGTTTAGGCATCAAGATTTTTTAGACTTGAATTTTTTTAATGCTTTTTAATCAATATAATCCTTAAATTACTTTTTCCAAGAGTTGAAATAGAATTTGACAAGTTGGCATTTTTGAAGAAATGGCAGTTACCTACTTGCTGAAGGTTTATTAATGCTTCTCATGTTTTGTACGATATGAACTTTCGTTCTGATCAACATGCGTTGAATCTTAAATGTAAGCATTGACCCAAAAGCCAAGACTTGTAGTTTCAACAGATTTCAACGTTTAATTATAGAAATACTTCTCATTTTTATTGCTTATGGAAATTTGTTGCATAAAAGGAGACCATTTAGACTGTTGTGTGCATGCTGGCTCTTTTAAAGAGTGATCGCGCTTTGTCCCAAATGCCAGTTTTTAACCCTCAAGTACCTGACCAATCTCCTAAAATTATTACAGGACCTGCATCCATCAATCTTTTATGGAGGAGGGTTTCAAATCCTGACCAATCTGAGTGAAATCTTGCACCCTCTGGGTCTTTCACTGTTAGTTTTGAATCTAGAGCCTCTATTTAACAAACTTGCCAGAAGGAGTAATTTTTTATCTATCCTGTCATAACCCCTTCATAAAAAAGTTAGGTCACTTCTTGCACTAATTGAAGAGGAAGAATCAGTAACCAGTTGGTTAGAATTTGAGTCTTCGATTTGTATTCTATCTTCAGGTACTCAATATGTCAGGTTACCAAAGACTGAGTAACTGAGCAAAAGAAACATGGTACTGAGTTTTTGTGTCTAGCATCTACTAAGTTGATCTAACGTGAGTCTTGTTTATTTGGGCATTCAAGAAATAATTAAAACTAGTTCCTCCCCCGCCCACCCACGTTCTTAAAAGTTCTGGCTGAGATTCAGTTGTCTTGTGCGACACAGTACTATACACCGTCACTTCCTGGTTCCCATATTACACATCCCAACAATGCACTGTGGAAAGTTCCGACGCAAGGGTTTACCCGGCTAACTTCCCCTGGACAATTGCGGAGCACTGGGAAAGATCCGACAAAAACAATTGAAATCACTAACTGTTCTGTCAAGTTTACCTTCAGTTATTCTTACAAAAGTTAGAAGAAAGAAGAACACTTCTAACTCCAGTGTGACAAATTTAAAAAACCCAGGAGGAGCTCTGCACAACCTATCCATCCCCCCCCCCCCCTTCGATGTTTGAACCCCCATTTACCTTTTCAAACTTATTGTCTCCTGTTTAAATTCTCCTGTTTAAACACCAGCTTTATGGCAGCTGATGCTATAAAAAGAGGGGGTGGGGGGTATCTTCTACACTCGAGGCAGTAGAGTGGGGAAGATTGGGCAAGAAGATGTGTGCAATTCCAGCAAGGGCAAGTCTCTCCAGAGTGGCGATCTACCAGTTGTTGCCACTCCAAATGGATCAAGGGCCCATATTTTCAGATTCTTTAACAAAGCCAGGATTTCAGAAAACAATTGTTTGGCTCATTGACAGAAAATGATCACTTGCAACAGCAAAGAACCAACCAATGCCTGCATAAGTAAAAACAAAGAATGTTTCATTGTTTAGAAGCAGCACTAATAATCTATCTGCATGTTTTTGCTGATAGTTGCAAGGAATGATAGTTCAATATATGAACATGAAAAATTTGAAACAAAATAGTTCCTCTATAACCAATGTAACAAATAATAGGTACTTGTTTCTTCTATTTGTGGGACATATAAACTTTACAATAAATGTGTTATTGTGGAGGAAAGGGTCACCTGTTAGATTAAATGTAATTTTTGAACTTAGAAATGTTTGCAAGTTAACAATTTGGTATTCTTGATAGTTAGGAATGAAGTAATCCATAGGTTATGGCTGTCTGACTATGTAAGTCTATGGTTTGCACTTTAAATCTATTAAACACTACTTGGTATGCTCTGAAGTCTAACTTTGGCATGGCATTTTCTACTGTGTTTGCTGCCAAGCAAGGCAGTGGGCTGCAAAGGTGCAGGATTTGGCGGACACCTGTTTTCTCTGGGCCCCTTTCTTAGTCTGTTGATCTTTTGGTTTCTGCACATTTTTCCTTGTTGCCCTTCCACATAGTGGGCCTCCAGAGGTCATAGCCATTCATTGGCCTCTCAAGCTGTCAGTATTAGTATCCACATCTTCATAACTCATTTGCAAATATCTTTGTAGCAGTGATGTGGACATCAATAAGTCGTGTTTCAGTGCTTCAGTCTTGACTCAAGTTGCTGGCTTAGTGATGAGTTTTGCTGGTGGAATTGTATACTCCAAGACCTCTGAGTTGGTGACCTTGCCCTGCTGTGTCAGAGATATGCAAAGATGGAACTGTTCTGCTATTTCTCCTAAATAGCATATATTGTTCAGTCTCACTACTGTAAAAGTATGCAGTGAAAATGTAGGCTTCGTAACATCACAATTTGGTGTCAGGTTGTTGTCCCTTTCACTGAACTTATGCAAAATAACATACTGATATCAGTGTCAGTGACAGATTTCTGATTGTGTAGCCCAGATCTGTGAAGCTATTAACAAGCTCCGGTGATATATTGTCTATGTTGATAGATGATGGCACGGCAACATCCTGGAACACATCATTTGTTTCCCTGATGCCAATACTTAAAACAAACACTTACAGGTGTGATTGTGTCTGTCATTTTGCTGTTGAAGTCTTTCCTTGGTAAATAATACTTGTAGAGCATAGTTAGCATAGAGCAACTCTGTAATGAAGACTTGGATTTCAGATGAGCAAAGTTGAACAGCTTTCAGTCCTTTTTTGGGTGTCTTCTGTAGCTAATCTGAAGACCGGAACTGTGTTGATCTCACTGGGTTTCATGATCTTGCCCTATTACAGCTGACCTTGCCCATCAGGTTGTCATGGAAAAAGGAGATCACATTGAGCAGCTTCATGACAGCCAGTTTTCTCTAGCAGCTTAAATAGATCACCTTTACTCAGACACTGAATGCCTTGGTGAGGTGGCTGAATGTAATACTGTGGCATTTCTCTTGCAGCTGCCACACAGAAAAGGTCATGTAAATTGTAGATATTCCAGATTTAAAACTGCACTGGGATTCACGGTAGATGTGTTCAGCCAGGATCTGTAGTCTGACAAGGGCAACATAGGCAAATATTTTCTTGATGCTGAGAGGTGCCTTGATAATTAGTGCAGTTATTTTGGTGCTCTTGTTCAGATAGAGGGTCACAATCTTTATATCTCTCACATCCTGGGGGTCCACTCCCTTGCTCCACCAGAGACAGAAGTTGGTGCAGATGCTGCAGGAGCCCCCTTTCCCATGTTTGAGGAGTTCAGGCAGTATAGCATCAGCTCTAGGGCTTTGGCCAAAACAAATGAGTCAATAGTTGTACTCTCAGGAGAACACTGTCACCTATGAAGCTCTAGGCTTCATAGTATGTCATTGCAGTAGAATCCACAGTGGAGGAATGTGGTTAAACTATGGATTCCTTTGACACAGTCTAAGTTCTGGCGATGATGCTTTCCATCTGAATGCATCAAGCAAGGAAAACTGGCACCTTTGTGGCAACTGTGCAAATTTCTCTGTTTTGAAGAGAAGATAGCCCCAAAATGTGTTCCGCTCATCTCTCCAACTATTGATTGTAATCGGTGATGTTAATTGTTGATGTTTAAAATTGCAACTTAGTGTTCATTCTTGATGTGCTGCATGTAAATATGACAATTGTAACTAGATCTAAAAAATACTTAATTGGCTGCAGAGAGCTTTAGGATGATCCTGGGATGAAAATGACACCATATAAAATGAAAGTCTCTTTTTCTTGTACAGCAAAGAGTGAAAATTGGAATATTATTTTGCATATATGAAGGACCTTGCAGCCACATATCAAAGCTGTGGGTCTTTTGAGGTTAACCTCCCAAATTTTTGTCTAACTTACGGAGAATCACTCATGGCTCTACCTTGCATGACTTACAAGATTTGAATGTCTTGGTTGAAGCTTGATAATCAGCACTTCTTGTTGCTGTGTTCATCTTGGAACGAATTGTTATGACAGCCAATATTTGCCAAATCCTGATGATACAAGTCCTTGCAGTAGAATCATTTACGCATTGAAATTTGCAGTGAACTATCCTGGCTGCATTGAGAAACATTATTGTTGGTTTTTCCACCACTAATATGTGATTCAACTTTTGTGGCTATTACATAGTGTGGCGACTGGGAGATTTTCAAAGTAACTTCATTGTAGTGTTAATGTAAGACTACTTGTGACTAATGAATAAACTTTATTCAGAAGTTAGGTAATTGCAAAAAGCTTGTAATTGCTTATACTCTGCAAGAGCAAGATTATCTACTTGAATATTTCTCATGCTGTAATGTTATAGTTGCACTGTTTTAATTTTACCCCCTGGAGCATCTTTGAGTTTTAATGTTCCACCATTTGGTTGGTGGTTATGCCCTCAGTTGTCAAGGCCTTAAGCTCTAGAATTCACCCCATTTGAATTTTTCTGTCTGTTGCCTTCCATTATTTCCATAATCAAAGCCTAATTCACCTGCTCTTCTCAACTGACTTGATGTGAAATTTTGTTAATGCTTCTGTGAAGTCCTTGGTGCATTTTACTTTTTAATTCATTCATGGGATGTGGACATCACTGCTGGGGCTAGCATTTATTGCCCATCTGTAATTACCCTCAAAGGTGTAGTAAACTGCTGTTTTGAACTGCTGCAGTCTGTGATGTAGGTGCCCCCACAGTGCTGTTGGGGAGAAAGTTCCAGGATTTTGACCCAGTGAAGGAATGAAGTTATGCTTCCAAGTAGGATGGTGAGTGGTTTGGAGGGGAATTTCCAGATAGTGCTATTCCCTCCATGTATCTGCTGCTTGTCCTTCAGGATGGTAGCAGTCATGAGTTTAGAAGGTGCTGTCCAAGAAACTTTGGTGAATTCTTGTAATGCATCTTATAGATGGTATATACTGCTGCTTACTGTGTGCTGGTGATGGAAGGAGTGAATGTTTGGTGAGGTACCAATCCAGCACACTACTTTGTCCTGAATGTCGTCAAGCTTCTTGAGTATTGTTGGATCCTCATTTGTCCAGGGAAGTGGAAAATGTTCCTTCATACACCTGACTTGTGCCCTGAAGATGTGGACAGGCTTTAGGGAATCAGGAGGTGAGTTACTCAGCACAAGATTTCTAGGCTTTGACCTGCTCTTGCAGTCTTTATATGGCTGGTCCAGTTAAGTTTCTGGTCAGTGGTAACTGTCAGGATACGAAGTTTCAGCATTGGAAATGCTGTTTAATGTCTGTCTCTCCTCTCTCTCTCTCTCTCCCACTTCCCTTCCCTTTCGATTGTGATGACATTGAAAATTTCACTGCTGTGATTACTTCCTTTGTGATTGAACTGAGTTGCTTGTGTCTTATCCTGTATAAAATGGCAACTGTTCACAATCAGTGCAGGAGTTTCTATATTAGGAAGTATGATTGTGGAGGAATTAAATGCTATTGTTTGAAGTGTAGTATCTTTTTATATAAAAACAAACTTAACATACATGTGGAAGTGAGATTAGTTGTTTATATCATGAAAGCTAGGCTGGCCAGAATTCTGATTGGATTCTGAATATGTAACTTTTGTTAACTTGCATGTTTGGGGTTTAAGTGAGTTAGGATACAGTCCTTCCACTTCTGGGTTTGAATGCTGCTGTCACTGTCAAGATTGAAGTGCACTATTGAATACAAGAGTCTTGGATGAAACGAGATTGAGCACTTTCCACTTTGTTACCAGTGTCTATGTGTCAATCACATAAAATAGTTGAGCATCTTAGAGTAACTAATGTTCTTAGTATGCTAAGAAATAAGTATTTACAGTCATCAAACATCAGAACATACCAAAGTTACTTCCAATCAATTACTTTGGAATAATAATCACATATGCCAATAAATGTAACAGTTTGCATGCAAGTTTTGAACTGTTAATTTGCCATTCGAACAATGTAGAAAAAATTTGCTAACATGATCCAAATGTGCAGAGTAGTTGCTTGCAAGAAGTACTATAAACTGTGAAGCACTTGATACATTTTGCTGTTTTCTTATTCAATCATAGAATGACAGAGTTAGGCTGTGTAATTAACTGATTTTTCTGAAGAGTTAATTGGTGTTCTCAAGTATTTTGGACAATGTTCTGTGCTGTTGGAAAATGCACAATACTTAAGGATATTGCTTATATCGCAAGCAGTGCGTTATCTCAGCCGTTGAACAAGTTGGAGCTTTAATGCAAAAGGTATTCTGTACTTTTTATTGGTGTTTTTGGGAACATACACCAAAGAATGTATTATTTTTGTCATTTTTAAATTAATGGCCTTTATTGTGGTGTAGCGACACATTATTTTATATAGTCAGCAGAATTATTCATAAGAAGCTCACATATACATCCTTTGAGGATAGAAAGCGTGATAAGAACATAACACGAAATAGAAGCAAGTGCAGATCATTCAGCCCTTCAAGCCTGTTCTGCCATTCCATTAGACCATGGTTGACCTTGTGTTTCAAAACTATTTCCCTGCACGCCTTGGTGTTTCAATATATAGAAAACTGT
Source organism: Sphyrna mokarran (assembly GCA_024679065.1). Lineage (NCBI taxonomy): Eukaryota > Metazoa > Chordata > Chondrichthyes > Carcharhiniformes > Carcharhinidae > Sphyrna > Sphyrna mokarran. The sequence goes on along the minus strand of JAGIQG010000020.1, from coordinate 44,521,500 downwards.
TGATTTCAGTCTTGAACATATTCAGCGACAGTCCTGTGGGGCAGAGACTTCACCACCTTAGAGTGAATAAATTCCCATCTCATTCATGGCCAGCCTCTTACTTTCTTGAGAATATGTCCTGATTTGAGAACAACCAGTCAGGGGAGACATTCTTTCTGCTGATACCCTGGTGAGCCCTTTAAGAATGTTTCATGTTTGAATGAGACCACCTCTTGTTCTTTTAAATTCTGGAGAATGAAAGTCCAGCCCATTTAATATTTCTTCTTGGGATGATCTCTCCATCCCAGGAATTGGTTCAGCGTACCTTTGTTACACTTCCTCTATGGCAAGAATAGTTTTCTTTGGGTAATGAAGGCAGTGCTGTGCATACGACTTCAGGTTTGTCCTGAAGGTTCTATATAATTGCAGTAAAACATCTTTGCTGCAATTCGTAAAGGCCAAGTACCATATGCCTTCCTAATTGATTGCTGTATCTGCATGTTGGCATTCAATGATTCATGAGCATAGATGTTTAAATCCCTTTGAAGTTTAACGCTTCTCTGTCCCACCATTTAAGAAATGCTCTATTTCTGTTTTTCTTTCTTGAATGAAGAATTTCCCATTTCTCCACATTGTACTCTGTCTGCCAAATTTTAACCTACCCTCTCCAAATCTCCTTAAAGTGTCTTTGCATTTTCCTTTCAACTCACTTTCCTCTTGCTTTTGTATAAGCTGCAAACTCACCCTCACATCCAAATCATTGGTATAGATTGTAGATAGCTGTGCATTTTTGAAATATGTGCTGGGGCAATTGGGGGGAAAGGGCTACAATGCAGAGATGTTAAGGAACGGATAATTCTTGGAGGAATGGTGCTGCACTATGTTTTGTTGTGAACTATTTTCTGTATCTGTATAAAGAGTATAAAATGTGCACGTTTTGCCAATTGTATTTTAACTTTATGAACCCTAATCAAACCTGGAAGTTGCGTTTTATATTTTAATTTGTATGCAGTTTGTTATACACAGTTTCTGCAGTTGTGTGTTGGAACTGGGAGGATCAGAGTCCGGGGTATTTAAGATGTGATGAATAATAGAATTGGGTACAAGAAAAAATTGCCAGATAGATTTGTCTAGATTAGAATACATTTGTCAGGCCTATTCCGAAAAAGCATTGTAGATTGCGCTGACCCAAACTTTGTTGTCAGGTGTGGGGATGCGCAATACGTTTAGGAAATAAGAGAAACAGACAATCTGCAACAATAATGGAATAGCTGCAGCATTTCTATATACAAAATGTGATTATGTATGTTCCTAATTGGACCATTGGACCCCATTGGACTAGTAGCTGTTTTTAAGAGTTTAAAACTTAAAAAGTTTTGAGACTTTTTAAAAGTCTTAAAACTTTTTAAGTTTTAAGCTCTTAAAAGTCTTAAGACTTGCAGACATGACTAATTGGGAAATACATCTCTGATTCAATGGTGATCTGTAACATGGGAAGATTTGGAGGCTTCCCTTCAATATTTTTTAATTTGTTCATGAGACGTGGGCAGCACTAGCCGAGCCAACATTTATTGCCTATCCCTGAGGGCTTTGCTATGGATCTGGAGATGCATGTAGGCCAAGCTAGGCAAGAAAGATAGAGTCCTTCCCTCAAAGACATAAATAAACTAAATAGGTTTTCACTACAATTGACAATGATTTCATGATTGTCATTAGACTTAATTCCAGATTTTTATTGAATTCGAGTTTCATCACCTGGCATGAAGGGTTTCAAACCTAGGCCTCCAGAGCATTACCCTAGGTGTTCTCAATTATTAATCAAGTGACAATGCAACCACCTCACTGTCTGAGTCATGGGAGAGAAATGAGATTCTCCTAAAAGTGGCAGTGAAATGTATTACATTACCTTTCAATTACATTAAGTGAAATTGTATAAATGAGAAAAAAAAAACTGATCAATATCTAAGTACGAAAATAATATTCAGTATGTGATATGCAATTAATCACAGCTTGCAACATGTCATTCTCAATTTTCAGGAACAAAGCCCCTGTAATCAAACTTCAAAAACAACAATGCAAGAGCCGCAAGAGTTAGTGGAAGAAACTGTTACTGTTGAAGAAGATCCAGGCACTCCCACCTCCCATGTATCTGTAGTGACGTCAGATGATGGAACTATAAGACGGACTGAAACCAAGGTAAAAGATGGTGTTTTTAAACTTTGAGACAACAATTTTGGGTGTGAGTAATACACTCAGTCAGCTGCCTGCTTGCCTGTTCATGAGTCTTTCTCAGGTACTTTCCTTTTTATCTTTATGGCATGCTCTATGGCATATTGAGAAGCAAGTTTTGTATGTTTCTTCTTCTTTACTATCCCAAGGCAAATGTATATTAAGAAACAAATTATTCTAACACCTAACAATTAAATTGTAAGCTGAAATTTTATTCTATCTGAACTGAATTTGTTTGTGATACAATGGAGTAGAAAGTGACTTTTTAAATGGAAAGATGAGATCAATGTAGTTGGGGAAAAAAAATTGAATCCTGCACTGTTTTGAAATAGCATTGTTATGGAGGCATTTTTGGCAGCAGTCTATGTTGAGAAATACCTGGAAACTACAAAGTTCAGCCTGCTAAAAACCATTATTGCATGTTGTACAGCATTATAAATGTAGCCTTCTGATTTTTACAGCTTGCAGTCATATAGTGTTAGCAGTATTTGATCTAAAATGTAGATATGAAGATTCTACTTTCTCTTGTTCAGTATGTAGGTGGTGATAGAGGAAACATCAGACCAATTTGTATCTCATTATGCTGGAAGTTATCAGTGATAAGTTTTAGAGCCTTATTTTGTCCTAAATTATCTGGAACAATGCTGCAAATGTGATTACTAGAACAATGAACTGCTGGGAATTTGGAGTAAAAATGCCAGTTGTATTTGTTTCTCAAAATCTGTTCACCCTGCAATGACAGGAAAGTGATCTCTTGCAGCAGATAAAATTCTGGTCCACTCTTCCAGCCGTTTCTACAATGACCTTGTTTGCAGAAAATTCAACATCCCTTTCAGCTCTTCTCATTACAGCGCCATACAGGCTGTTCAGCCCTCTGGTTTCACAGGTCGGTGCAACAATCTAAAGCCCATCTAACTTACTAATATCATCCATATGTTTATCCAATGACCATTTAAATGCCCTTATTGTTGGTGAATCCACTACTGTTGCAGGCAGGGCATTTTACTGTCCTGAGTGAAGAATCTATCTCTGACATCTGTCCTATATCTATGTCCCCTCATGCTAGCCATCTCCATCCAAAGAAAAAAGCTCTCGCTGTCCATTGTATCTAATCCTCTGATCATTCTTATATGCCTCTATTAAGCCACCTCTTAATCTTCTTTTTCTCTAACAAAAACAGCCTCAAGTCCCTCAGCCTTTCCTTACAAGACTTCCCCACCATGCTAGGCAACAGCCTGGTAAATCTCTTCTGCACCCTTTCCAATGCTTCCACATCCTTTCTATAATGCGGCAAACAGAACTGCACACAATACTTCAACTGCAGTTGCACCAGAATTTTGTAAAGCTACAACATGACCTCATAGCTCCATAACTCAATCCCTCTACCAATAAAAACTAACACACTGCATGCTGCCTTAACCTTATCAATCTGGGTGCCAACTTTCAGGGATCTGTGCACATGACACTGAGATCTCTCTGCTCATCCAAACTACCAAGTAACTTACCATTGGCCCAGTACTCTGTATTCCTGTTACTCTTTCCGAAGTGAATCACACTTTTCCACATTAAACTCCATTTGCCAGCTTAACTATGTCCTTCTGTAACCTGCAGCATCTTTCCACACTGTCCACAACTCCACTGACTTTAGTGTCATCTGCAAATTTACTAACCCATCCTTCTACACCCTCATCTAGGTTGTTTATAAAAATGACAAACAGCAGTGGCCCCAAAACACATCCTTGCGGTACACCACTCGTAACTGAACTGCAGGATGAACATTTCCTATCAATCACCACACTGTCTTCTTACAGCTAGCCAATTTCTAATCCAAACCACTAAATCACCCTCAATTCCATGCCATTCCATGAAAATACCATTCCATGCATATTTTCTGCAATAGCTTATCATGGGGAACCTTATCAAATGCTTTACTGAAATTTATATACACCACATCAACTGCTTTACCCTCATCCACATCTGTGGTCACTTTCTCAAGGAACTCAGTAAGGTTTGTGAGGCATGACCTACCCTTCACAAAACAGTGCTGACTATCCCTAAACGAATTATTCCTTTCTAGATGACTATAAATCCTGTCTCATAATCTTTTCCAAAATTTTGCCCACAACAGAAGTAAGGCTCACTGGTCGAATGAGGTTGTCTTTACAGCTGTTCTTGAACAAGGTGTCTTCTGGCACGATTCAATGACGACCAGAAAATCAAAGCCAAAGGCTCTGCAGTCTTTACCTCGTCTCCCAAAGAATCCTGAGATAAATCCCATCTGGCCCAGGATTCTTATCTATTTTCATACTTCCCAGAATTGCCAACACCTCCTTATGAATCTTAATCTAGTCTAATAGCCTGTATCTCAGTATTATCCTCGACAACATTGTCTTTTTCCTGTGTGAATACCAACAAAAAATATTCATTTAGCGTCTGTCCTATCTCTTTGGAAGAGGCTTTAAATGAATATTTTAGAATTATATATCATAGAACCCCAACAGTGCAGAAGGAGGCCCTTCAGCCCATTGAGCCTGCATCAACAACAATTCCACCCAAGTCCTTTCCAAATAACTACATGTATTTGCCTTGCTAATTCCCTGACACTAAGGGGAAATTTAGCATAGCTAATCCATCTGGCCTGTGTGTCTTTGTGTGAGAGGAAACCCCTGCAGAAATGTATAAGAAGTGCTACCAGGTACAGAAACTTGAGCTCCACATTTTGGAGAGCATGCAGCAGCTGGCGTATCTACAAGGCTGAATGTTCTGTGGCTGGCATGTTCGGAAAAGTGATCACTTGGCAGACTAGGAGCATGGAGGCAAAAAGGGCATGAGTGATTGGGTAGAAAGGGGGAATGTGGCCCTGCAGTCAGAATTTAGGGAGCTGGGCAGGGAAATTAGTGGTTTCTGGATTACTTCCTGTGCCATATGCAAATGAGTGCAGAAATCGGTGGCTAAGGCACATGAATGTGTGGCTGGAAAGATTGTATAGGAGGGAGGGCTTTAGATTGCTGGGACACAGGAATTAACTCTGGTTATGATGGCACCAGTGTAAAATGGACAAATTGCACCAGATTAATAGAGCCCGGACGGTGTGTTTTGCTATTGCTTTGGGGGCCTTTGAACTAATTTGGCAGGGATTTGGGTGCCAGGCACACACGCTATTGGGAGATACAATTAGCACTGGAATAAAAGATTGTAACTTAACAGGTGGAGTTGGATTAAGGGAGGAAGTAATAAAATCTAAATCGGGGTTGGTGTACTGCTTTTATGCGAATGCAGTAAAAAGTCTCTCAATACCAGATTAAAGTCCAACAAGTTTATTTGGTAGCAAACACCACTAGCTTTTGGAGCTCTACTCCTTCCTCAGGTGAGTTACTCAAATCTCAAACTTCTGAGAATGATTCCCCAGTGTATCTTTTGTACCCCCCCCCCCCCCCCCCCCCCCCAAATCTGACACCGGGAGCCAGAAAATTAGAGTTTATGTTCTGAGACTTTAAATGCTGCTGTTGTGACTCTTCTATTCACTGAAACTTTCTATACATAACAATTTTCAATTAATAAGAGAAACAAAGGAGTGTGTCTAAATATTGAATAGTCATTTAAGTTATTTTTTGAGGAATGTACTTGGTCACATGCTTGCAAGTTGTTATACTTTCTTTCAGGGTTATACAGGAACAGCTCAATTCTGTACAAATGTACCCATTCTGTGAAGTGTTATGTCTCAGCTGTCAATAAGGTTTCTCTGCCACTGGTTACTGCAGTTTTTTAACAGCCAGAAACACATTACTTAAACTGCATAGATCCAGGTCTTGTTTGTGGTCCAGGGGAAAGCTCTGAGCATGTATGGGAATATGTTGAATGCTTTGCAGAAAAATCAACATACAGAGGCATACTCTACTTCAATTTAATAGTGAGCAAGAGTCTCACTGTAGTTGCATTTGTACCGTGTCCAGCAGTGGCATTGTGATTGTCTTCCTGCACTGTTCTGAGTTGGCATTCAATCAGGATCTGGCTCAAATTTATACTGTGAATTGTGTTGCAGCTAGTGAAGACTAACAAGATGCAGTGCTGCAAGAATTAAAATATAACTGCACCCTGGATAACATGTCTCTTTCATATTATAGCACCAGTCCATAAAGCTGGGTATTTTTAATGGATTTCTTTCGTCCTTTTCACACTTGTTACTTGTTCTAAACCAAGGAATATTCATTTTTGGATAAAGCTTCATTATTTGATGATCTGCAATTCATTGCATTATAGTCTGGAAATATTGAATCCCAAAGCCAATCTGTTTCTCTTTTTCTTGATATACTGCTCATGATAAAGAGCTCTTGTAATATTGTGACATCATGCAATAATCAGAATGGCAGTTATTCTGATTTGAATCAGAAGTGAATATAGAATTATAGAACAATACAGCACAGGAAACAGGCCCTTTGGCCCTCCAAGCCTGCACTGCTCATTGGTCCAACTAGACCATTCTTCTGTATCTCTCCATTCCCAGTCTGCTCATGTGACTATCCAGATAAGTTTAAACAATCCCAGCGTGTCTCCTTCGCCATCCTGCTTGGCAGTGCATTCCGGGCCCCCACCCCCCTCTGTGTAAAATACATCTCTCTGATATCGCAGTTCCCCCCTCTCACTTTGAACCTGTGACCTTTCATGTTTATCACCTTCAACCTTGGGAAAAAGCTTTCCACTGTTCACCCTATCCATACCCCTCATAATTTTATACACCTCTATTAGGTCTTCTCTCATTCTCTGTCTTTCCAGGGAGAATAATGCCATTTTACCCAATCTCTCCTCATAGCTGAGACCCATCATACCAGGCAGTATCCTGGTAAACCTTCTCTGCACTCTCTCCAAAGCCTCCCCATCCTTCTGGTAGTGTGGCGACCAGAACTGGGCGCTGTACTCAAAATGTGGCCTAGCTAACGTTCTATACAGCTGTAATATTAGACAAAATTTTTGTACTCTCTACCCCGTCCTATAAAGGCAAGCATGCCGTACGCCGCCTACGCCACCTTCTCCACCTGTGCTGCTACCTTCAAGGATCTGTGGACTTGCACACCCAGGTCCCTCTATGTGTCTATACTTCTGATGGTTCTGCCATTTATTGTATAGCTCTCCCTACATTAGTTATACCAAAATGCATTGCTTTAAATTTATCTGGATTAAATTCCATCTGCCATTTCTCCACCCAATTTTCCAGCTTATCTATGTCCTGCTGTATTCCCTGACAATGTTCATCACCATTCGCAAGTCCAGCTATTTTTTGTGTCATCCGCAAACTTACTGATCACACCAGTTGCACCTTCCTCCAAATCACTTATACATATCACAAATAGCAGAGGTCCCAGCACAGAGCCCTGCGGGACATCACTGGCCACAGACTCCAGCTGGAAAAAGACTCTTCCACTACTACCCCCTGTCTTCTGTGGCCAAGCCAGTTCTCTACCCATCTAGCCATCTTTTCTTTTATCCATGAGATTTAACCTTTTGCACCAACCTGCCATGAAGGACTTTGTCAAATGCTTTACTAAAATCCATATAGATGACTTCCATGGTTCTACCTTTGTCAACCGTTTGTGTCACCATCTCAAAAAGACTCCTCCAAATTTGAGAGGCAAATTTAGAATCCCGACGGTGCAGAAGGAAGCCATTTAGCCCATTGAGTCTGCACCCCCAAGCTCTATACCCGTGAACCTCCCTGCTAATCTGCTTGACACCTGAGGGATAACGTAGCTGGTCAATGCACCTAACCCGCACGTCTTTGGAGTGCGGAAGGAAACCAGAGCATCTGGGTGTAATCCAAGCAGACAGAGAACATACAAACTTCATACAGACTGACTTGGAATTGAAAGCTGGAATTAAACTCAGGCCTTTAGCTCTGAGGCATCAATGCTATCACTGTGCCACCATTGCCACCGCTATTAATTGATAATGAGTTGGTAATGGTTTGAGTCTGTTTAGCATAAGTCAGCATTTGCATATTCTGGTAACTATGTCTTGATTTGGGATGAGAATAATTTAATAGCTGAAGACCCATCTGAAAAAAGTTTTATATTCTGCACTAATTTATTGCAAGCTCTTGTAGGTGCTAACATAAACATAAAATGCTGTTTATGAGCCAGCTCTGGTGATTTTGTGATGTGCCTATTAACTAACTTTTATTTTAAGAGCACTGAATTATTTAGAACATGAATTATAATCCAGCTGTGAAATTTGAAAAATCTTTTTTAGTCAGTAAAAAATAAATAAATGGTTTAAAAAATAAATGGTTGAACCTTTGCTCAGCATCTTATTCATTTTATTGCATTGCTTCTATAAGCTTGTACCATGTGAGAACGACCTTCTTGCTAACAAAAGTTGGGGGGGGAAAAATGAACAAAAGTTGTTTTAAAAAAAAACTTTTGTGCGCACATCGTCCAATAGCTTTTGAGGAAATTCTGGTTGATACATGACCAGTTATTGTCATAGTTGACCCAATAGTTTTTGTTTTATTTAATCAATAAAGTTTTGTCTTAATTATTTTATTGTGACTTTAACAAATTAACTGCCCCCCAATAAATGCCATGATTGTCATCATCTGAGCAAAAGTAACTTGAGACTGAATGTTGGATGAATAGTTTCAATGTGGTTGGTTGAAATTTTGAAAGCAGTAGGATCTGATGCCTCTAAGCTAAAATTTTGACTTTTCAAGTTCATTATCAATTTTTGCAAGCTGAAATCAAGTACATTTTTAGTGTATATGTGAAAAGAATTATTTACTATACGCATGACATTTCTGGAGTCAGATTGGTCTGATTCCTAAATTGAATACTTTGAATATTTAATGTTTGAGCAGATAGCATACTGTTAAATTTTCCTTCTGCATGTGAACGATCGCTACTCTTTATAGTGAAAGTGATGAATTTACTTCTCTGCTGTAATGGTTAACATGACAGAGTTATTGTTCTATTCATGCTGCCACTGAAATTGGAGTGATGTATGATCAGCAATAGGAAATGGTTGATTTTGTATTCTGCAGTATTTGGTAGTCACGAGCCAGTGTGTTGTTTTTTCCCTTAGAAAAAACTTCCATGGGTTGGAAACATTGGGGATGAAATGTTTATAGATTAGCTATGATAACATTTATATATATTTGGAACAATTGGCACTGCTGCTACAATAACAGAACCTAGCTTCTTAAGGCACTAAATAGCTGAGCTGGAATGACCAAGGACCACCAGGTTTAATTCTCAGTTTATGCTGACTTTTTCTCTTCTATAATTAGTCTCAGCACTCTGGTTGTGGAGGAAAAAAAAATACTGCAGTTTCCACATCTATTCCCCATCCATCTTGTTGGAAGTGAGTGTGACCACAAAGTGATGATAAAGTTGCAATAGTTGGTGCAGTTTAACAGCCACTTCCACTATTGGACGTGTAGACAAATTAAGACAAGTTGCAAAGGAGTGCTGGAAATGCTCATCAAGCAGTTTGTATTTTCAGTGCAGGAAGTAAAGGAAACAAATTTGATCTGAAAGAAAAATATCAAGGATAAAAGCCTGTTATATCCTAAATATTATCTAAGTATTTTGTTGATTATCCCAGTTTACTATAGTTTTATTTTTAGCTGTTTGAAAATTTAGTTTAAGCTTTAAGTTTAAGCCTTGATCTAATCCATGTTATAAAATGAAAATTTTCTTTTGATTATGAAACTGCCTTGAATCACTGTGAAAAATCTACATAGTTCAATGTATTTACTGCCTTATTATAATTACTGCCTGGCTCAAGTGCACATTTACAGCATTTAGATTGCATTTTATGTATTCTCAGTTGGTTACATTTTTACAACAGGAAGATAGGTTTTGCATGAACCTTTATACTGTAAGGGCATGTAAAGCATTTGCAAATACTTGCATTTAAATCTTTAGATATTTATTTAAATACCAGATTGCCTTCTAGTATTTCTGTTCTTTTGCATTATGAACATATCCCTAAATCTGGTTCCCTTTTGACTGCCATGTTTGGAGTGAGATTAATGTTACTCTCTCGTTTGAACATTTTAAATTTGTGTTTGCAGGTTACTAAAGTGGTTAAAACAGTTACAACCCGTACGGTTCGGCAAGTGCCACTTGGGCCAGATGGATTGCCTGCAGAGGGATCATCTCCTGCTGGCAGTTGTACTGATTCCATTGACAGAAGATATATGAAAAATGGAGACCGTTACATCATGCCGCAGGCAAATTCTACTTTGACCAGAGCCTACAACAACTATCCGGATTCGTATGAGAATCGGCATGAGATGTACCGTTCGTACACTGGCCAGGATGGATTTGCAGATGTATCTGATAACTATGGGAGCTTGTCGCGAGGAGTTCACTATCGTCCCCGTTATGCTTACATGCCACGCGACAACTACAGACCAGATGACAGTTACACACTGCTGAACAGAAACAAGTATGCTGTTGCCCAACCCCAAGTGCAGCCAGATGGTAGTGTCGACCTAAGTCGATCTCAACCAGAGCGCTTCCAGCCAGAGCCTTATGGGCTTGAAGATGACCATAGAAGTCTCGGACCCGATGACGATGGATATGAACTGGATGGAGAACCTGAACCAGAACCAGATTATTCCACTGTGGGTCGAAGGGCACCAACAAGGGCTAATGGAAGGAGACCAAGGAGGTAGGAATTTAACTCCAGTATAGTTGCTGCAGTCTTTCACCATGCATACTTCAATATGTTGTTGATAGTCCAAGTATGATTTACAAAATATCAACAACATTTTGACCATTATAGTGTTGTTTGCCCTTGACTATTCAGTCTATCCTCTGCTTTCACTTCCCTTTCTACCTTTTGTCAGTTTTATACTGTTTCCAAGTGATTATTTTAGAAGGGACCAAGTATTTGCAAAGATGCATTCCAATTCATTACCATTTGCACAGTAAGGAGTCAATCTATCATCCTAATTTTGATAAAGTATTGATTTTTTTTCCCCTCCCCAGGTAAAGTTGTCTCAAATACGGTAATTACAGCATGCGACTATAATTAGTTAATATATTAAAGTCACATGGGAGTCATGTTAATTTCGCCATTGTTTCTTTGTCAAATTTAACACCTTGAAGCTAATAGGCACTTAAATGGATGCTCACTTTCAGCATGAAACTGTAATAGTGCTTTGTATGTTGATAGTATTAAATGTAAAAAGAAACTTGCTGTTGTAACGGTTATTGCAGTGTTTTCTGCTTTTTAGTAATTTGGCTGGATTGGGATGTTTCAGCTTTTTTTCTAACATAAGAGTGGTACAAAATCTTGAAGTATCCAATAATTTGAAAGAGGCTGTTTAATTAAGAAGGCAAAGTGGTAATTTCAAACTTAATGGTTTCAATTATCTAATGATTTAGATTAATGGATTTTGAATTAAATAATCTGTATTTGTATGCTGGAAATTTAGGATTGGCAGGAACTTCAAATTAAATTGATGGATAGAAGAAAATGTACAAATTGAACAATTATCCCTTCCCCCTCCATTCCTTCTCTTTCCGCAAAACTGAGAGGTTTATTTCTGTGCCTCCGAATAATCTCTAAATTTTCTAGTAATTAAAAAGAATCTTTGACATGACTGTCTGAAAGGTAACATGAGTTCAGTTTGTATATGGAATGGGACTGAACTGTCCACATGTTGGCTCATGTATCTGAAGTAATTTAATCTAGATGATGATTAATCTCCTGTGGCATTGAATATGGGCAGCTGAGATCAATTGGTGTTCTAGATCCACAAGTGGCTCGGAACACAGAGCAAAAAATGGGAGTTAAAAAAAAACTGGAAGAAAAGCTGAGATGGGGGAGGATAAGGTATTTGAGGAATGAATTGTGGGCTCGAGTTGAGAGATGAGTGAAGGGAGGATAAAGTTCAGATAATCAGGGTTGAGGGCTTGAGGGGAATGGTTAATGTTAACCTCAGAAATATGATTGTAAAAGGGAAGAGAAGTCAGGTAAGGGTAATCATTAAGGGAGTGGCTGTGATGACATTGGATCAAAAAAAATGTGTATTGGATGTACTGGAGGTTTCGTGACTGATACTCATTTCTTGTTCAGTTAAGGATTGTTGCATTTCGTTGTTCGCCATTATAATCAATTGGTAAGTTGACACTATCCTTTACAGTGCTGGCAACAGCTACAATATCATTTGAACCTTTTGACCAACTATTAATTTTGATATATATTTGCAAAGAGCACACATAGTTGTGTTCTCCCCATAGGAGATTGTCTTCACACAGAGATTATGAGCAGAGGGCAGGTGCTTGTAAGGGATTATGTCTTGCAATCCCTCTTTGCTGATTGTCAGCCTTGACACTGAGTAGATAACACACTTGCTACTGAATCAGAAAGTCATGGATTCAAGTCCTGTCCAGAATGTGAACACAGTCTCGACTGATGCTTCTTTGTAGAAATGAGGGAGTAAAGGAGTTTCAGAGATTGTCTCTAATGTTTCATTCAAAAGACTGTTTCAGGTAGATATGAGATTCCACCTGAGGAGAAGCAGACTTTATCATTATTATTTGAAAACGGTACAGTTGTTCATGAATTAGCTGCACACTTCCCCATATTACACCAGGACTGGAATGTTTTGAGATTGTGGAATGCGCTTTGTAAATTCAAGTTTTTAAATCTGTCACCTGTTCTACCACTAGTACAGGAGAGCAGTACGAAGATTAAAGAAAAAGTCATCAAATCTGAAATAATAAAATATTCCATGTTTCCTTAGATTAGTTGCTTTCTAAGTGACTTGGATTTACTTTATACTTTTTCAAAGCATCGTGTAGATCAACATTTAAAAAACTGTTATTTGAAAAGAAATATTGCTTCTGATTAATCTTCTGTGACAAATTTTCTGAAGTGCTCTTAAGCCTGCATTTAAGGATGTCTTATTTGGGTGGATCAATCACTGAAGGGATGTTACGATAATCTGCTGCTTTAAAAACAGGAAGATTTAGCACACAGTCATTGCATATCTAAATTTGGCTTCACAGCATTTTTCATCCAACAAATTTGTTTAGCACAAACTTCAATTTGAAGAATATTTGCTATATTGTTTTAATGCAAATCTTTACGTGGACACTCTTTTTTAGATCAGGCTTCTTTCTACCTCCACGTTCAGAGGTGGCTGTTGGCCCTTTTAACTTCACTAATGCTAAAATAGGCTGTCAATTTTTCACTCCCCACTACTTAGTTTCTGCAACATCTGCTGCAGAAAAAGACATTTACTTATTTGTTATCCTGACGAGAAGCAGTAATTGTTGGCAGATCCAGCTGGGTTTAAAGTCTGGAGCAAAGCTTGTGGTTTTAAAGTTGTCAGTACTTGATGAATGCTGTGGTATTAAGCACCTTCCCAGATTTTGTAATTCATCTTGTATTCATTTTCTTTTCCCCATTATTGGCTTACGCTTTTCCAATCTAAAAATACCTGTTTGGAGGCTTCCATCTACTGCTGCCAATCGTTCCTTAACATTTAGCTTCAATACTTGATGGATTACCTTTTGCTTTAATTGACACTAAATTTTCCAGCTCATGCTATCAAATGGTAGATAACCATGAATCAGGTTGTCAGGCAGCATCTATGGGGAGTGGAGAAGAGAAACTGAAATTCAAACAGAAAATGCTCTTAAAATTCAGTAGTTGCCTGGTAGACATGTTTCCAGCATTTCCTCCTTTCATCTTTTCAGTTTTCCAGCATGTTTTTTTGTGTGGAATGTCACCGCACAATCCCAAAGCTTAACAGGCTTTAAGTAACTCCAATTTGATGTGTAAGTACCTCCCACCAGTTGTTGTTACCCCCTCTTTCCTTAACCTCATCCCCCAATATCTTTGCTGTTGAGCTGTTAATGCTTATGAAATATTAAAAGTAGTTAATTTAGTGCCTGCATTAGGATCATTGAGATCCTTATTGTTGCTTCTTGGCTTTTATGTTCTCTATCTTTGATAAATCATGAATATAGCTTTTTATTTACAGCTTTATAGACCTACTGTTTATTACATGAACCTGTACCCAGACCCCTCTGTTTCAATAGCACTGATATAGAACATAGAACATTACAGCGCAGAACAGGCCCTTCGGCCTTCGATGTTGCGCCGACCAATTAGGAAAAAGCAATGACTCTCCAAACTAAACCATTCCCTTTTCGTCCATAAACTTAACTACTAACCTCTTAAACGCCACCAAACTTGGCGCATCTACAACTGCAGCAGGCAGGGCATTCCATGCCCTTACCACCCTCTGGGTAAAGAACCTACCTCTGACATCCGTCCTATAACTACCACCCCTTAATTTAAAGCTATGTCCCCTCGTGCTAGCTTTCTCCATCCTAGGAAAAAGGCTATCACTGTCCACCCTATCTAAACCTCTAATCATCTTATATGTTTCAATAAGGTCTCCTCTTAGCCGCCTCCTTTCTAACGAAAACAACCTCAAATCCCTCAGCCTCTCTTCATAAGACCTGCCCTCCATACCAGGCAACATCCTGGTAAACCTCCTCTGTACCCTCTCCAATGCCTCCACATCTTTCTTAAATGCGGGGACCAGAACTGCACACAATACTCCAAGTGCGGCCGCACTAGAGTTTTGTACAGTTGCAACATGACGTTGCGGCTCCGAAATTCAATCCCCCTACCAATAAAAGCTAAGACTCCGTATGCCTTCTTAACAACCTTATCGACTTGATTGCCAACTTTCAGGGATCTATGCACGTATACACCAAGATCCCTCTGTTCTTCAACACTATTGAGAGTCCTACCATTAGCCCTATACTCTACACGTTTGTTATTCCTGCCAAAGTGAATTACCCCTCACTTTTCCACATTAAACTCCATTTGCCATCTCTCGGCCTAGCTCTGCAACTTGTCCAAGTGTCTCTGCAAACTATAACACCCCTCTTCACTATCTACCACTCCTCCGACTTTGGTGTCATCCGCAAATTTACTAATCCATCCTTCAGTACTCTCATCCAGATCATTTATAAAAATTACAAACAGCAGGAGACCCAAAACAGATCCCTGAGGTACACCACTTCTAACCGAACTCCATGATGAATAATTTCCATTAACTTTATTCGATATTGCTTCCATTGAACTTACGTTTAGGTAAAACAAAATAATTGCATCATTTTACACTTAATTAAATTCCATCTGCAACTTTTTATTTCATTTTAGTAATAAATGGTTGCAGCACAGTGGTTAGCACTGTTTCCTCACAGCTCCAGGAATCTAGATTCGATTCCTGGCTTGGGTCACTTGCTGTGTGGAGTTTGCATGTTCTCCCTGTGTCTGCATTGGATTTCCTCTGGGTGCTCTGGTTTCCTCCATAGTCCAAAGCTGTGTGGGTTATGTGCATTGGCTATGCTAAATTGCCCATTAGTGTCCTAGGATGCGTAGGTTAAAGGAATTATTGGAGTTACAGGGATAGGACTGAAGTGGAATTGTTGTCAGTGCAGACTCGATGGGCCAAATGGCCTCTTGCACTGTAGCGATTCTATGAATTTCTTTTTGATTTCTTTTTGTCTTAAGTTATAAATATAGTACAATAAATGAATTCCCCTCTGTGTGATTAGTTTGTTCCCTGGACAATACATACCTTATTGCTGCCACCCTTGTAGCTCAGAGGAAATGTTGTTATTCTTTTCTGCTTATTTCAACATCAGACCTTCTGTGCTGCCATCCAGACCATTGGGCACAGTGTAAAGAACGCTGTGTAACTTCACTCTTCTAACGATTCTGGAAAATTGCTTTTTACTCCTACACCATTTTATCCTTTAAATCATCTTTAATTTTTCATCCATATTTATTTATCAACCACATTCCTAAAGTTCATATATGCAATACTTGTGGTATCCTCTGCATTGAACACTTCTGCGGTTTGTGTGCTACACTCCCTCTTCAAATCTATGCTAGTTATTTCTAATTAATTGCTGAACAGATGTGGAAAGCACAAGCTGATTTTTTAAAAAAAGTTATTGGTTATGACACCAAGATTGTAAAAGAGGAGGGAAAAGCTTCCATTGTGTATAAAGGGGTGAGTCGAAGTGCAATTCCAGGAAGGAGAAGGAATTGAATTTGATAACTTGGACTTGGGATGTCCTAACTTTGAGCTGATATGTCTTTAAATCTGCTCCTACAGCTGAACATTTTGATGAGGTTAAGAGAGTGGAATGGGCATACCTCTGAGGAAGTTCTGGCTCTTGAGAATTTCAGTAACCCTGACTTGAAGTTAATTCCCTCAGTTTAGCTGTTAGCCAAGTAGACTCGTGTTACAGTTTAATTACATTTTTGGCAATTCAAAATCTTTTTGTTTAATGTGTCAGCAGTTTTGAGTGTGCAGTTGACCTGTTTTTGATCTTGATTGTTAATTGTACAACTACATGTGCCCTTGGAAATGTAATCTGAAACTGGACACATTACTG
This sequence comes from Sphyrna mokarran, assembly GCA_024679065.1. Classification (NCBI taxonomy): domain Eukaryota; kingdom Metazoa; phylum Chordata; class Chondrichthyes; order Carcharhiniformes; family Carcharhinidae; genus Sphyrna; species Sphyrna mokarran. The sequence continues at coordinate 44,504,854 of JAGIQG010000020.1, read as the reverse complement.
AATATGCATTTGGAAGAATGTTAGTTTTTTTCCAATTTAGTATAGACTGAAATTGTAATTATTTTTGTCCAAAATTACCCAGACTGTATTGGTTTTTGAACATGTGTTGAATGGGTTAAGTGATTAAGGTGTGAAAATAAGGATATGTAGAGCCAAAAAGTACGCCAAGTCACTTACAATGCACCTTTGCTGTAGGTTTTAAAGTTTGTGAGCCAAGTGTTATTTTCATACAGGTGCATATCAGTACTTTTGTAAGGAGCTCTATCACATAATGAAAACATGGAAACAGCAAAAGTTGAAAACAGGATTAAAAACAGGTCCACAATGAACATCTGGTTTCAGGTGATGTAGCAGTCCAATCAAAATAGTTGTATCCTTCAGCTGTCTTTCTTTTCTTATTTTGTCATTTTCATAGCACAGATGCTGCAGGTATGCTGCAGCATTTGATTCAACTGGTTAAGGTGATGAACTGAGCATTGCGATTATCTTTAGATCAGGGTCCAGATACTGTCTCAGTCAAGAAAGAAATAGATGTTGCCAGACCTGCTGAGCATTTTCTGTTCATATTTCCAAAATCCAGCATCATGTAAATAAAAATTCAGTTGTGAAATTTGACATAAATTAGTATCGAACATCCTAGACGACATCTGTCTTTTTCTGCACTAGCTATCTTCGGCAACTGTGCATAAGACGCAATCAGTACTACATTATTTTTCTGTCACCTCCTGTCTAAAGGCACTGGCTGGTGAGACAGAATTGTTTAATCTAGGCCCATCACAAAGAGAAAACACTTAATTTTTACTCTCCCGAGGTTTTAGTATTAGGCCAACCAATAGTTGGTAACCTATTTGGTTGTTCTATTCCAGTTGACTGACTTGTCTTTTAATCCAGTTTTTAACTTTTCATGTTTCCATGTTACTTTAACCCATTTAAAATTTTGTTTGTCCTCTTGAATAGCATCTTGTTTTGATAATTATTGCAAACTAAATTACAGAACAAAAGTTAACTTTGTGCATAAGGGATTGTAGAATGGCTGTTTTTTACTTGCGTAATCTGACTGAACTCTTGTTTATATTTCAGAGGTTACGAAGATCCTATTGAAGCAGAGATCATTGAAGATAGGATTCCATATCTGACAGGTGTATACAATGCACCCTTGGCTCAGCCAGAAAGAGGGAGCATGGCCAGCCTGGACCGGCTTGGAAGACGCTCTCCATCTATAGACAGTATTCGGAAAGATCCTAGGTGGCGGGACCCTGACCTTCCAGAGGTTATCGCAATGCTCAGTCATCACCTTGACCCAGTTAAATCGAATGCTGCTGCGTACCTGCAGCATCTGTGCTACGAGAATGACAAAATAAAAAAGGAAGTAAGGCAGCTGAAAGGTATACCTATTTTGGTTGGACTGTTGGATCATCCGAAACCAGATGTTCATCGTAGAGCCTGTGGTGCTCTGAGAAATATCTCATATGGTAAAGATCATGATAGCAAAGTGGCAATCAAGAATTGTGATGGAATTCCTGCCCTGGTCCGGTTGCTAAGGAAGACCAATGACATGGAAGTTAGAGAACTAATTACAGGTAAGTACAGTTTGGAAATTATTTTTCAGAATTGGGTATCATGAATCAGTGCATTCAATAAATTGAACTTGTCTGTCACCAGATGACTGTCTGAAATTACAAGCTACTAGCATGTTGTTTGATCTGGAGTGTCAATCCCAATTGGTCAGTTTCTTTAAATTCAGTGTCAACACAATGCTTAGTGGTACCCAGCTGGTGGTGAAGTTTAAATGTCCTCCTTTGAGGCAGGGAAGGATACAGTTTATTGTTAATTCTACCGATCTGCTTTCTGCATGGCTTTTTGCCAGCTGGCCAATCTGAAAAGCTGTCTTGGTAAGGCTGAGATTTGAAGTGTCATTTCCCTGACCACAAAGGGAGAGAATGCCTGTGGTATTGATTAAATTGGGGGCGAGGAGATAAAAAAGGAGGGAAGTGCTTTGCATTTAAAACGTTCAGGGTTTCCTTCTATATTGATGCATTGCTTCTGATTCTGTTGATTTCTGACTGAAGAGCTACTTTCTAAAGCAGTATTGGGTCAGGTACTTGAGTATATCAACAACTTGATGGACATGTAGCAAATTTTGTTATTCTGTATTTGTTGTTCGGAGCTTTTTTGGGTTGCTTCTCAATGTTTAAAGGGTCGAGGAAATAAATGTCAGTGTTTTGTCTGAATTTGTAGGCTTATGCTATGAAGATACTGATGATCACCATGAGCAGGTTTGATGCCAAATGCTGTATTTTTTAATCACTTGAATAAGTTGAATAGAATTGCAACATTTGCAAAGAAGTTCTCATTACATGTGAGGCCCAGGTTTCATAGTTGTTTCCAGCCCTTAATTTCCACTTTCTATAAATGTTGTCCCAGTTGTCCACATTTTCTTAAGTGCTACTGATTTTTTTTAAAATTGCTGTGATTAGTCACCTGTATGTTGCATTTCTGCATACAAGTATACAGACTGTGTGCTGGCAAATGGGATTAGAATAAATAGGTGATTGATGCAGACATGATGGGTCAAAGGTTTCTTTGAGCAATGAAGCAATGGCTCTGAAACTTGCGTAGCTGTACTGGATTTAGAACGGTACTGTTCATATTTGTGATGAAAATTGAGGATGAGATGTTTTTATTTGACGTGCACTTGTTGAACTTTCATTTACATGCAAAATCTCACCTAGGATTAAAAATGAATAATAAAGTAGCATAGAATTTGGTCGTGGGATTTTAGTTTTGGTAAAGCAGCAGAACAATGTCTGGTTATTAATTTAGTGGATACTGTCATCTGCAGTGTAATTGCGTCTATCAGTGCAGAAAAGACTACCAAGAAGTCAACTTTTATATCTATTAAATAAGTTATTGTTAATTCCTTATTTGATACTCTTTTTTTGGTTAAAATTAGTGAGTGCAAGGGAATCTAGCCCAGTAACACACACGTCAATGAGATTGTGTCTGGATTGACACAAAATGCCACAAATTGGAAGTGCTGTTTTAGGCTGCGTAAGTTAGTATGTCTCCCCTCTGGATGCAAGCTACACCCCAGTACTTAAAGTAATCAGGAAGAACTCTTCATCAGTTTTGAGAGAATGCTGCAGTTTTCTGAATACCATCTTTTTCCTGAATTTCTTGGTCTATATTCCTCTATCAATCAATGAAATAAATGAAATAGTCATTTATCTTTTCATTGGGTTAGCACTTGGCATCCAAACCGACCATCAAATTCGCTAACGTATCAGTAACTGTAGTATATACATTGTTTCTGCAGCACTTCTTACTGTTTAAGAATTTTGGCAAGTTATTTAAACCTGCATTGCAGCTGCAAGATTGTGAATGGGATGTGAAAATGGGAGTAATGTAGAAAGAAGAAATGATTCTGCTTAAATGTACTCTGCAGTGAACTATTTGGGACAGTGTAGAACATTGCTACAACCTGCTTATCAAAGAGATTCTTTATTCTGGGCTAATGCATGAAGAAGGATGTGGAGTAACCTAATGCTGAAGAAATGGCGTCTTAGTTTATCCTTGTCATGTGATGGGAATTCTTTTATGCAGTGAGATATGTTGAGAAGAAAGAATGCACTGCTGACTCGTTCATTTGTTTTTGCTCGCAGAATTATTGGCCACAATACTGAAGAAACATTTGTCATTCTCTTCAAATAGTATCATGCCGTTTTAATGTTGCCTTGAAAAAGCAAGCTGACCCTCTGGTTTAATATTGCGTACCAAAAACAGCTCCAACAATGCAAGTACTCTTTCTGCTGTGTTGGGCCACAGCCTTGAATGACCAGGTTTGGATACACGGGGTAGAGATATATGGGCAAGATTTATTGACTCCTACCAGCAAGAAGGTAAATGCCACAACAATGGCAGAATTCCACTTGTCTGTTAGAAATTGAGCTAACATATTCTTGAACATGGATGCCAAACAGACAGAGTAATACTTGGCAGTTCCTTGATGTACTAAAAAAGTCCAGAGGGCTACTCAGGGAGAGACATTATTTATGAAGTCACCGAACACCATAAAAGTAGTGCATTTATTGTCTGTTATCCACAAGAACAGTAAGCAATTCAACCTGGTTTCAGTTCGAGCCAAAGAGAGAGAACTTTGAATGTTCTTCCAAAGCAGCAACACCCCACCCCCTTCTCCCCGTCATCTATGGAAATTCTTTTCATTTTAATGAAAATTTAAATTTATAGCAAAGTATAAATTCAGTTGGATAATATCTTAATTGAAAAAGAAATGATTTATCAACATGCTTTAAATCACTATTGGTTTTAAAATAAAAGCTCTAAAAAATATTTCACCCCTTCAAATTGTTGAAAGGTAGCTATGTCCAGGACAATTATGACAAATAACCTAGATTGCCATTGTTTAATCCTGTGTAGATTCATCCTCTTCATTACTGTGAGATAGATGAATGATTTAAAATAAATTCTTGTAGACCATTCACATAATGAAAATCAGCGACTTTATTCGTGGAGCTTGGAGGGGCTGATTACAATATCTATATTTAGCTTCAAGTGAAGTTAAGCATCACATTCACTTGCAGGATTTATCTGCAGTAGAATACCATTGTTCTGCTTTAGTTTTAATTTTTGGCAGCCTGAAGCTTGATGTGCAGAAACCTATTATGATGCATGTTTCAACATGTACACTAATCTACTGGAATATCCAAACAGGTTTTGTTTCGGTTTGCCCAATTTGGAATTTAGTCTTTTGGCTCCCACCTCCACTTATTCAAGGTAATAGAAGCATAAGCAGTATAAAATCTAGATTTCCCATGTAACTGCTGTAGTTGACGTCATAAGAAGTCTCATAACACCAGGTTAAAGTCCAATCAGTTTATTTGATAGTAATCCCACAAGCTTTCAGAAACGCTTTCTGACGTTTCCGAAAACTTGTGGGATTCCTATCAAATAAACTGCTTGAACTTTAACCTGGTGTTGTGAGACGACTTATTGTATTTACGTCAGTCCAGCGCTGGTATCTCTATTATGTGACTCTGGGGTTGAGCAGCTTAAACTATATTTGAACAACAGAAAGCACTGGTTTGACTTCTTGTCATTTGTCTGTCCAGGACCCAGTGCAAAGAATTCCAAGCCTCACGCATCCCACCCTTCACGATTCAGTCCTAGCTTGTGCTGATTAATCAATCAGCAACCTTGAGTACTACATATCTTCCTAGGTCAGACATTGGTTTACTTAGTCTTTTTTGACGGTTTGACTTTGGCTCAGACTTCACACTTGTCATCTCAGAACTATTTCAATTGCAAAGGTAGTTTGCTTGGTTTCTGTCTTCCCCTCATTCGAGTTGTAGCATCATAGAGGTTTACAGCATGGAAACAGGCCCTTCGGCCCAACTTGTCCATGCTTTTTTTTGAGACCTCTAAGCTAATCCCGATTGCCTGCGTTTGGCCCATATTCCTCTATACCCATCTTACCTACGTAACTATCCAAATGCTTTTTAAAAGGCAAAATTGTACCTGCCTCTACTACTATCTCTGGCAGTTTCTTCCAGGCACTCACCACCCTTGGTATGAAAAAATTCCTCCTCTGGACAATTTTATATCTCTCCCCTCTCACCTTAAACGTATGTCCTCTAGTTTTAGACTCACCAACTTTCGGGAAAAGATATTTACTATCTAGCTGATCTGTGCCCCTCATTATTTTATAAATCTTTATAAAATAAACCCTTCAGCTCCGGTGCTCCAGAGAAAAAAGTCTTGATCTATCCAGCCTCTCCTTATAACTCAATCCATCAAGTCCCTGTAGCATCCCTAATAAATCTTTTCTGCACCCTTTCTAATTTAATAACATCCTTTCTATAATAGGGTGACCAGAATTGCACACAATATTCCAAGAGTGGCCTCACCAATATCTTACACAACTTCAATAAGACGTCCCAACTCCTGTATTCAATGTTCTGATCAATGAAACCAAGCATGCCAAATGCCGCCTTCACCACTCAGTCCACCTGTGACTCCACTTTCAAGGAACTATGAACATGTACCCCTAGATCTTTGTTCTGCAACTGTCCCCAACACCCTACCATGTTCTGTCCTGGCTCCGTCTATCAAAATGCATCACCTTGCATTTGTCTAAATTAAATTCCATCTGCCGTTCGTCAGCCCACTCAATCAATTGATCGAGATCTTGTTGCAATTGGAGATAACTTTCTTCACTGTCCACTATGCCACCAATCTTGGTGTCATCTGAAAACTTAGTAACCATGCACCCTATATTCTCATCCAAATCATTAGTATCAATGACAAATAACAGTGGACACAGTACTGATTCCTGAGACGCACTGCTGGTCGCAGGCCCCCAGTTTGAAAAACAACCCTCTACAACCACCCACTGGCTCTGTCAAGAAGCCAATTTTGTATCCATTTAGATACCTCACCCTGGATCCCTTGAGATTTAACCTTGTGCGGTACCTTGTCAAAGATCTTGCTAATGCCCATGTAAACAACTGCACTGCCCTCATTTACCTTCTTGGTTACCCCTTCAAAAAACTCAAATCTGTGAGAAATGATTTTCGACTCTCAAAGCCATATTGACTTAATCAGTATTTGCATCTCTAAATGTTTGTAGATCCTGTCTCTCAAAATACCTTCCAACAATTTCCAACACAGATGTGAGACTCACTAACCTGTACTTCCCAGGCTTTTCCCTGCAGTTCTTTTTAAACCAAGGCACATTTGCCACTGTCCAATCTTCAGGCACTTCACCTGTGACTGTCGTTGATTCAGAGATCACAAGCAGTTCATTAAACAGCTGGTCACAAGCAAGAGAACAACAGCGTGGTGGACAACACATTTAATTGCTAAATATCAGTGTTTTGCCAATATCCTAAAAATAACATGGCCACACCACATTTCCACTGAGTTTTTTGACGAGAGTAGTGCTGCTTCCTACTGGAGTAAAGTTTGCAGTCATGTTTCCTCGGGATTAGAACCCTTGCTCTTTCTGAAAAATAATCTAGACTTTGATGTACAAGGCACAATCTCAAAATTTGCAAAGGTGTATTGTGAACTATGAGGAGTGCAACTTCAAAAGAATGTAGCAAAGTTGTTGGAATGAGCAGTCAAGTGGCAGATGAAATTTCAGTGCAGAGAACTATGAAATGGTTTATTTTGCTAGGAGGAACAAGAATATACAACGTGAAATAACGGGTATAATTCTAAAGGAGGTAAAGTAGCTGTGGAACCTGGGTGTGAATTGTAAATCATTGCAGCACTGTTTGAGGGGGTGGTTTCTACAATTCCTGGGCTTTATTATGAAGGGCTTGAATATCAAAGCAAGGATATTGTTAAACCGTACAGAACATGGAGTATTGCATCCTGCTCTGGGCACTGCATGTTAGAAGAAATATCAAGGCATTAGAGTGCTCTTCACATGAATGGTCCTAGAGATGAGAAACTTCAGATTGGAGATAAGATTGAGAGGAGGTTTGATAGTTATTCAAAATTATGGTAAATCTAGACAGGATAGATGAGGAAAAATGTTTCTCATGAATCAGAGGGCACAGATTTAAGAAAAATAAAATGACACGATGAAAAACTTTAGGATCTGGAATGCACTGTTTGAGAGTGTAGCAAAGGCAGTTTCAATCAAGGCATTCAAGAGAGAATTGGATTGTTAAATAAAAAGGTAAATGTGGTGGACCATAGGATGAATTGCACAGGTAAATTGCTCCTGCAAAGAGCTGACACAGACATGATGGGTAGAATAGCCACTTTATGCTGTGGTTGGTGCCGTTATTTCAATTTTCTAACATCCAAACAATCACTTTCCTTGTATTAACAATAGTGGGAAAGCATCCTCTGCTTATGCTTGTTTGCATTGCACACAAGCTTCCTTTTACATAGTTAAGAACTTGACTATTGTTAAATGTAGGGATGTCCCAAAACCCAGAAGGGCAACTTGGAACACGGGTCCTTAGTGATGTGTATTTTCTATTTGGTAAAATGTGAGGAAAAATGTGCAATAGTAAGAAGTAGTTTAGTCTTGTTGAGATCCGTTATTAAAGAATATTTATTGATGTAAAAACACGCAAGAAAGACTACGATGTACTACCATAATCTACTTAAGTGCATTACTGGTTATACACATAGAATATCTTACGCCGTTCACTCCTGTTTCCAGCTATCTGCATTCTGAATTCTTGAGAAATGCCCCATTCCCTAAAAACATCCAGTATTATATAACTGAGCTAAATCCAGCGTTATTTACCATTATAGGTTTTTCCAAACAGGAAGAAAAGATGCCTTCTGTTCAGCAGAGCGTTGCTTTTAAATCAGCAGCTTTCAGCACCAACTGGTTTTTGGGAGAAACCTGCTTTTTCTAGCTGGGTGTGTCTACAGTGGTAGCTGTTCCTTTCCTACTGTATTCAGGTATCTGGCATGGATAGTGTTCCCTCCCTTTGATATTCTATCATAACACCTTGGACCAGGTTTATCGCAGATTGGTGTGAATTATATTCTTGTGCCTTCATTTCCTGTATCATTGATCAACTCTTAGTCATTTGCATAAACACTTTTTCACTAATACTAAGCTAATTCATATAACAAAAACACCTTCAAACAGATGTACACTTATCGGTTTCCCTTTTATCCAATTCTTTATTATCCCATTTTCATTAATCTTGATTTTACTGAGTTCTCAAACCTTTCTTATACTCCATATACTCACTAATAAAAGTGTGTGGGAAGTTTTTTTTCTCTCTCCTGGAAATTAAAGTATCAGGGATGGCAGTGCAGGCAGTACGTTGCACCTCCTGCGGTATGTACAAGGTGAGGGACACCAGTAGTGTTCCTGCTGATTACACCTGCAGGAAGTGTGCACATTTGCAGCTCCTTGAGGATCGTGTTAAGGAGCTGGAGCTGGAATTAGAGGAACTCAGGGTAATTCGAGAGGTTGAGGAGGATATTGGCAGGAGTAACAAAGAGATTGTAACTCCTAAAAGTGATTCTTGGGTAACTATTAGGAGGAGGGGTAAGAAGCAATCGGGGAGACAATCCCCTGGGGCTGTTCCCCTCCAAAATAAATTTTCTGTCTTGGAGGCTACAGTTGAGGAAGAATCAACTGGAGCTGACCAAAGGGAGCAGGTCTCTGGGGGTGAGCCTGCTGAGAATGCTCAGGTGGGTGGGGGGAATAAGAGATTAGGCCTAGTTATAGGAGACTCCATAGTTAGAGGGACAGATAGGAGAGTAAATAGTAATAAAAGTGACTCAGGGCTGGTGTGTTGCCTCCCAGGGGCCGGGGTCCAGGATGTCACAGATCGGGTTTTCAAGATTCTTAAGGGAGAGGGGAGTCAGCCCCAAGTCATAGTTCATGTAGGGACACATGATATAGGAAGGACGAGGGAAGGGGATATTAAACAGAAATTTATGGAGTTGGGGTGGAAGCTTAGGGCCAAAACTGGCAGAGTGGTTATCTCTGGACTCTTGCCTGTGCCAAAGGATAGTTTAGAGAAGATCAGAGAGAGGGAATGTTTGAACTCGTGGCTGCGGGGATGGTGCAGGAGGGAGGGGTTCGGGTTCCTGAACAATTGGGACTCATTCTGGGATAGGTGGGACCTCTACAAGAGAGATGGTCTACACCTGAACCAGAGGGGAACTAATATCTTGGGGGGAAAATTTGCTAAGGCTATGCAGGGGGCTTTAAACTGATTCAGGGGGGTGGTGGGATCCTAAGTAGTTGGGGTGCTAAGAGCGATGAGAGTAAGGGGGTCATAGAGGAAAGCTGTAAAACACAGCAGCATACGGGTGGGGTAGGGCATGGTTTGAAATGCGTATACTTTAATGCAAGGAGTATTCGCAATAAGGGGGAGGAACTTGCAGCTTGGACCAGTACCTGGAACTTCGATGTTGTGGCCATTTCAGAGACTTGGGTAGAGCAGGGACAAGAATGGATGTTGCAGGTTCCAGGGTTCAAATGCTTTAGTCGGAGTAGAGAAGGAGGTAGAAGGGGGGGAGGAGTGGCATTATTAGTCAAAGACTGTATCACAGTGACAGAAAAGAAGTTTGATGAGGACTTGTCTGTTGAGGTAGTATGAGCTGAGATTAGAAACAGGAGAGGAGAAGTCACCCTGTTGGGAGTCTTTTATAGACTTCCTAAAAGTTCTAGAGAGGTAGAGGAAAGGATTGCAAAGTCAAATCTGGTCAGGAGTGAAAGTAATAGGGTAATTGTTATGGAGGACTTTAACTTTACTAATATTGATTGGAATAGCTATAGCTCTAGCTCGTTAGAGGGGTCAGTTTTCGTACAAAGTGTGCAGGAAGGTTTTTTGACTCAGTATGTAGATAGGCCAACTAGAGGTGAGGCTACATTGGATTTGGTGCTGGGCAATGAGCCAGACCAGGTGTTAGGCTTGGAAGTTAGTGAACATTTTGGTGATAGTGACCACAATTCGGTTACGTTCACCTTAGTGATGGATAGGGATAGGCATGAAGCTGGGGGCAGTAGTTATAGCTGGGGGAAGGGTAATTATGAGGCCATCAGGAGAGAATTAGGGTGCATAGATTGGACTAGGAAACTACAGGGACTGGGAACATCTGGAATGTGGAGCTTATTCAAGGAGCAGCTGCTGCGAGTCCTTGATAAGTATGTCCCTGTCAGGCAAGGAGGAAATGGTCGAGTAAGAGAACCTTGGTGTACGAAAAAAGTTGATTTGCTGGTTAAAAGGAAAAAGGAGGCTTATGTCAGGATGAGGCTTGAAGGCTCAGTTAGTGCAATGGATAGCTATAGATTAGCCAGGAAGGAGGTAAAAAGTGAATTGAGGAGAGCTAAGAGGGGACACGAGAAGATGTTGGCTGATAGGATTAAGGAGAATCCTAAAGCTTTCTTTCGATATGTTAAGAATAGAAGATTGGTTAGGGCAAGATTAGGGCCAGTCATAGACAGCAGTGGGAAGTTGTGCGTGGAGCCTGAAGAGATTGGTGAGGCACTGAATAAATATTTCTCTTCGGTATTCACGCAGAGTGCTGGAAATGTAGCTATGGAGAGCACTGAGGTACAGGGTTGCAAATTGGGGAGTATTGTAGTAGATAGGGAGGATGTGTTAGAAATTCTCGAGGGTTTGAAGTTGGATAAGTCCCCTGGGCCGGACGGGATTTACCCTAGGATTCTCTGGGAGGCAAGAGAGGAGATTGCAGAGCCTCTGGCTCTGATCTTCAGGTCGTCATTGGTTACGGGTGTGGTTCCGGAGGACTGGAGGATAGCGAATGTGGTCCCATTGTTCAAGAAGGGGAAGAGAGACCTTCCAGGGAATGATAGGCCAGTGAGTCTTACTTCTGTTGTGGGCAAAGTATTGGAGAGAATTATTAGGGATAGGATTTATAGTTATTTAGAGAGAAATGAATTGATTGGGGATAGTCAGCATGGTTTTGTGAAGGGTAGGTCGTGCCTTACTAACCTTATTGAGTTTTTTGAAAAAGTGACCAAAGAGGTGGATGGGGGTAAGGCAGTTGATGTGGTATATATGGACTTTAGTAAGGCGTTTGATAAGGTGGCCATGGAAGACTTCTGCAGAAAATGCAGATGTATGGGATAGAGGGTGATTTAGCTAATTGGATTAGGAATTGGCTAGCAGATAGAAGACAGAGGGTGGTGGTTGATGGGAGATATTCATCGTGGAGTTCGGTGACAAGTGGTGTACCTCAGGGGTCTGTTTTGGGGCCCCTGCTGTTTGTAATTTTATAAATGATCTGGATGAGGGTATTGAAGGATGGATTAGTAAATTTGCAGATGACACTAAAGTCGGTGGAGTGGTAGATAGTGAAGAGGGGTGTTATAGTTTGCAGAGAGACTTGGACAAGTTGCAGAGCTGGGCCGAGAGGTGGCAAATGGAGTTTAATGTGGAAAAGTGTGAGGTAATGCACTATGGCAGAAATAATAAATGTGTAGGGTATAGGGCTAATGGTAGGATTCTTAGTAGTCTTGATGAACAGAGGGATCTTGGTGTGTATGTGCATAGATCCCTGAAAGTAGGCAGTCAAGCCGAGAAGGTTGTTAAGAAGGCATATGGAGTCTAAGCTTTTATTGGTAGGGGGATTGAATTTTGGAGCCGCAACATCATGTTGCAACTGTTACAAAACTCTAGTGCGGCCACACTTGGAGTATTGTGTGCAGTTCTGGTCCCCACATTATAAGAAAGATGTGGAGGCATTGGAGAGGGTACAGAGGAGGTTTACCAGGATGTTGCCTGGTATGGAGGGCAGGTCTTATGAAGAGAGGCTGAGGGATTTGAGGTTGTTTTCGTTAGAAAGGAGGCGGCTAAGAGGGGACCTTATCGAAACATATAAGATGATTAGAGGTTTAGATAGGGTGGACAGTGATAGCCTTTTTCTAGGATGGAGAAAGCTAGCACGAGGGGACACAGCTTTAAATTAAGGGGTGATAGTTATAGGACGGATATCAGAGGTAGGTTCTTTACCCAAAGGGTGGTTCGGGAGTGGAATGCCCTGCCTGCAGCAGTTGTAGATGCGCCAAGTTGGTGGCGTTTAAGAGGTTAGTTGATAAGTATATGGAAGAGAAGGGAATGGTTTAGTTTGGAGGGGCATTGCTTTTTATATTGGTCGGCGCAACATCGAAGGCCGAAGGGCCTGTTCTGTGCTGTAATGTTCTATGTTCTATTATCTTGACAGTTTTTTTCTCACCTCAACAAGATCGCCTCCTTTCTCCCTCAGGTACTTAGCTAGCTTTCCCTTAATACATCTATACTATTTGCTTCAGCCACTCCTGCACTCTTATCACCAATTAAGTTATTAGAGTCTCATGAAATGCTTATTGAATTTATTTATGACTACCATATTTGTGACCCTGAGTTTTTCATATATCCATTTGTTGAAACATCATCTCCATTCCAACCTATAAACTCTTCCTTAATTTTAAAACGGATCATTTTTTCTAGAAGATAAGACTAGTGCTTTTCTTCTTTTGGTTAGCCGTCTCATTCTTTTCATTAGCCCTCTCCTTATTCTCCTAATTATTGGTCCAACCTCTCAGATGACTAATGACACCGTCTAAATTTTTATAACATTTTAATTCTGTAAAGTTATTAATATAAGTATTTAGTCCTCTTCCCTAACTATCTGGAAGGGCTGTGTACTGAAAAGTCTGAAATAAATGTGCTATTTTTCAGACTTTACAAAATCTCTTGAATTACTTCGTTTTTGTGGCATTTTGAAAATGGGTCAGTTCATAGAATCCTTAAAGTGCAAAAGAGGCTATTTGGCCCATTGAGTCTTGCAGATTATCTTACCAGATCTTCTCCCTCTCTCCATCTCCATAACACCACACTTTTCCCATGGTTAACATAAGGCGCAATTTAACAACACTAATCCACCTAACATGCACATCTTTGGAATATAGGAGGAAACTGAAGTACCCTGTGAAAACCTACGCAGACATGCAAACTCCACACAGACAGTCACCCAAGGCCAGAATTGAACCTGGAGCTGTAAGGCAGTACTGCTAACCACAGTGCCACCATGCCAGCAACTTGTTGATAGAATATGTAAAGCATATTTACAAAGTCAAAATGAAAAATGTTGCTTCCTTAATTTTCAAATGAAGATTTGGTAAGCAAAGAACCTGTATGGAGATGGATAATATGGAGCTTAGTTGCCCAAATTAATAGCGATTACTTCTGAATTACAGAATTGCAAAACTTGAGGATTATTGATAGATTTATTGTTTGAATTTGATATTGCACTAATTCGCAGCCAGTTTGTCCTGTAAGGAATTGCTACATTGCCGTTTGGTGGAACTTCTTGCATACGTCCCCGACTGTGACGTGATGGAAAACATCTGAAAGCAATTTGGCACATGGATTTCCCTATTTAAAGAAAAGTATATTTTTGTAAAATTAAAAATAAACAGACAAGAAAAGCCCAACCCTTTTCACAACTCCCTTTCTCACAGGCATATTTGCTATACAACAGTCAAATGAGATTTTCATGGTGAAATAGAACATAAAACATTACAGCACATTATAGGTCCTTCAACCCTCGATGGTTCCACTGGTTGGTGCAACAATCTAATGACCCTCTAACCTAAACTATTCCAATGTTATCCATATACCTATCCACTGACCATTTGAACACCCTTAAAGTTGACGAGTCCACAACTGCTGCAGGCAGGGCATTCCACATCCTTACTACCCTCTGAGTAAAAAACCTACCTTTGACATCTGTCCTATAACTATCACCCCTTAATTTAAAGCTATGTCCCCTCGTGTCAGCCATCACCATCCGAGGAAAAAGGCTCTCACTGTCCACCCTATCTAACCCTCATCATGAATGCCTCAATTAGGTCACCTCTCAACCTCCTTCTCTCTAATGAAAATAACCTAAGTCCCTCAGCCTTTTCTCATAAGACCATCCCACCATACCAGGCAACACCCTGGTAAACCTCCTCTGCACCCTTTCCAATGCCTCCACATCTTTCTTATAATGCGGCAACCAGAACTGTACGCAATACTCCAGGTGCAGCTGCACCAGAGTTTTGTACAGTTGCAACATGACCTCACGACTCCGAAATTCAATCCCTCTACCAATAGAAGCTAACGCACCGTACACCTTAACAACCTTATCAACTTGGGTGCCAACTTTCAGGGAGCTATGCACGTGTACACCGAGATCTCTCTGCGCATCGACACGACTTAAGAGTCCTTCCATTAGCCCTATATTCTGTACTCCTGTTGCTCTCATCAAAGTGAATCACCTCACACTTTTCCATATCAAACTCCCTTTGCCACCTCTCGGTCCAACTCTGCAGCTTATCTATGTCCCTCTGCAAACTGTAATATCCATCCTCACTGTCGACAACTCCTCCAACTTTGGTGTTGTCAGCAAATTTACTAACCCATCCTTCTACACCCTCATCCAGGTCATTTATAAAAATGACAAACAACAGTGGCCCCAAAACAGATCCCTGAGGTACACCACTTGTAACTGAACTCCAGGTTGAATATTTCCCATCAACCACCACCCTCTGTCTTCTATCAGCTAGCCAATTCCTGATCCAAACGGCTAAATCACCCTCAATCCCATGCATCTGCAGTTTCTGCAGTAGCCTACCATGGAGAGCCTTATCAAATGCTTTACTAAAATCCATATACACCATGTCAGCTGCTTTACCCTTATCCACCTCTTTGGTCACCTTTTCAAAAAACTCAAAGGTTTTTGAGGCACAACCTACCCTTCACAAAACTGTGTCGATTATCCCTAATCAATTTATTTCTCTCTACATGATTATAAATCCTATCCCTTCTAATTCTTTCCAAAATTTTGCCCACAACAGAAATAAGGCTCACAGGTCTATAATTCTCAGCATGATCTCTACTCCCCTCCTTGAACAAGAGGACAACATTTGTTATCCTCCAGTCTTCCGGCACTATACCTGTAGCCAATAATGACATGAAGATCAAAGCCAAAGGCTCTACAATCTCCTCCCAGAGAATCCTAGAGTAAATTCTATCCGGCCCAGGGGATTTATCTGTTTTCATACTCTCGAGAATTGCTAACACCTTCTCCTTATATACATCAATCCCATCCAATCTACAACCCTGTATCTCACTATTCTCCTCAACTCCACTGACTTTTTCCTGTGTGAATACTGATTTTAAAAAAAAAAACTGATTCACTGCCTCTCCTATTTCTTCCGGCTCCATGCACAACTTCCCACTGCTGTCTCTGACTGGCTCTAATCTTGCCCTAACCAATCTTTTATTCTTGACGTATCTATAGAAAGCTTTAGGGTTCTCCTTGATCGTAGACTTCCACCGAAGTCTTCTCATGTCCTTTTCTAGCTCTTCTCAACTCTCTCTTTAGTTCCTTCCTGGCTAATTTATAACTCTCCAGTGCCCTAACTGAGCCTTCATGTCTCATCTTTACGTAAGTCTCCTTCTTCCTCTTCACCAGAGATTCAACTTCCTTAGTACACTACGGTTCCCTCCCTGCCTGACAAGTACATATTTATCAAGGACTTGCAGTAGCTGCTCCTTGAATAAGCCCCTGCAGTTTCCTATTCCAACCTATGTGTCCTAAATCTTGCCTAATAGCCTCATAATTACCCTCCCCCCAGCTATAGCTTCTGCCCTTCGATATATGCCTATCCCTTTCCATCCCTAAGGTAAACATAACCGAATTGTGGTCACTATCACCAAAGTCTAACACCTAGTCTGGTTCATTATCCAGTACCAAATCCAATGTAGCCTCACCTCTTGTTGGCCTATCTACAAACTGTCATGAAACTTTCCTGCACACATTGGACAAAAACTGACCCCTCTAACGTGCTTGAACTATAGTTTTCCCAATCGATATTTGTAAAGTTAAAGTCCCCCTAACAACTACTCTGTTACTTTCACTCCTATCCAAGATCATCTTTGCAATGCTTTCCTCTATATCTCTGGAACTTTTTGGAGGCCTGTATTAAAAAAAAACTCCCAACAGGGTGACTTCTTTCCTGTTTCTAATCTCAGCCCATACTACCTCAATAGACAGATCCACATCAAACGTCCTTTCTGCCACCGTAATACAGTCCTTGACTAACAACGGCATGCCTCCCCCTCTTCTACCATCACCTCTGCTCTGACTGAAACATCTGAACCCTGCAACATGCAACAACAATTCCTGTCCCTGCTCTATGCATGTCTCTGAAATGGCCACAAATTGAAGTCCCAGGTACCAATCCAGGCTGCAAGTTCGTCCATCTTTATTGTTTATGCTCCTCACATTAAAGTATACACGCTTCAAACCACCCTCCTGCCTGCCAATACACTGCTGTGACCTTGAAACCTTATTCATAACCTCCCTATTCTCATCCTCCTTTACATTGGAGCTACAATTTAGGTTCCAATCCCCACTCCGAATCAGTTTAAAGCCCCCCTGAATAGCGTTGGCATTTTCCCCCCAAGATCCCACCTACCCCAGAATGAGCTCCAATTATCCAAGTATCTGAACCGTTTCCTCCTGCACTATCCCTTTAGCCACGAGTTCAAATGTTCTCTCTGTTCTTCTCCATGCTATCCTGTGGCACATGTAACAAACCAGAGATAACCACTCTGTTTGTTTTAGCCCTAAGCTTCCACCCTAACTTCCTGAATTTCTGTTTTATATCCTTGTCTGTTTTCCTATCTATGTCATGGGTGCCTACATGAATCACGACTTGGGGCTGGTCTTCTCCCCCTTAAGGATCTCGAATACTCGATCAGAGACATCACAGATCCTAGCACCTGGGAGGCAACATACCAAACACGAGTCTCGCTCGTACCCACAGACTCTCCTATCTGTCCCCTTAACTATGGAATCCCCAATCACTAATCCTGTTCTTCCCCCTTTCCACCTGAGCATTAAGGACAGGCTGTACTCCTGAGACCTGTACCCCATGTCTTATCTGGGTTGGGTCTTCCTCCCCAACAGCATCCAATGCAGAATATTTATTTTGGACAGGAACAACCTCAGGGGATCGCTGCACTGACTGCTTCTTACCTCTTCCAGCAGTCACCCACAAATCACTTTTAGGAGTAACTATCTCCCTGTAACTTCTGTCAATAGCTGTCTCTGCTTCCTGAATAATTAATTTCTCAGTTCCAGCTCCAAGTCCCTAACACGGTCCTCAAGGAGCTGGAAATGGATGCATGTCCTGCAGGTGTAATCAGCTGGGATGCTATCAATGTCCCTCACCTCAAACATTGCACAGGAGGAACATCACACTGCCTGCACTGCCATCCCTATTATGTCCCTTACCAAGAAACAACAAAAAAAACTTAGCTGCTCTCACTCCGTCACTCTCCTTTTTTAAGGTTAGGGGAGGGTGGGGTGCTCTGCACATGTAGAGTATCGGGATTCCTCATCTTCCAATTTATGGGGGTCCAGAAAAAAAAACTACGACCCAGGCCTCCTTGTGACTACTTCCGGTATCTGGTTTAAAATTTTTAAGAAAACTAAAGACATTAGTTTAAAAAAAACACAGCTTACCCACAAGCTCTCCTCTCACCAATTGCTGCCTCTCTGATGTCCTACCAAGGAACAGTGAGCAAATGTTACAGTAAAATACCATTAGTATGATTTAGTGCATGGAATATGTTGTGTACTCGTAAATGTGCAAGGTTTTAATTGACTTTACCATCTCTGAAAACATGTTTGTCTGAAATTGGTGCAGCATATCCTTAACTTGAAGGGGTAACCAAGAAGGTAGATGAGAACAGTGCAGTTGATGTTGTCCACATCGACTTTAGGAAGGCCTTTGACAGGGTATGTATGGGTGAGGAAGTTAAATAGATACAAAATTGGCTTGATAACAGAAGCCAGAGGGTAGTTGCAGACAGTAGATTTTCAAGCTGTAGACCTGTGATCAGCGGCGTGCCTCAGGGATTGGTGCTGGGTCCACTGTTATTTGTCATTTGTATTAATGATTTGCATGAGAATAAAGGAGACATGGTTTGTAAGATTGCAGATTGGTGGCATAGTGGACAATGAAGAAGGCTATCTCGGATTGTAATGGGATCTTGATCAGTTGGGTCAGTGGGCTGACAGATGGCAGATGGAGTTTAATTTAGACAAATGCATGGTGATACATTTTGGTAGATTGAATCAGGGCAGGATTCAGTTAATGGTAGAGCATTGGGGAGAGTTACAGAACAGAGAGATCTTGGGATACATGTCCATAGCTCATTGAAAGTGGAGTCACAGGTGGACTGAGTGATGAAGAAAGCATTCAGCATACTTGGTTTCATCGGTCAGAACATTGAATACAGGAGTTGGGATATCTTGTTGAAGTTTGTGCAAGACATTGCTGAGGCCATACTTGGAATACTCTGTACAGTTCTGATAACCCTATTATAGAAAGGATATTATTAAACTAGAAAGAATGCAGAGAAGATTTACAAATATGCTACCAGAACTTGATGGTTTGAGTTATAAGGAGAGGTTGGATAGACAGGACTTTTCTCTCTGGAGTCTAGGAGGTTTAAGGGCGATCTTATAAAGGTCTCTAAAATAATGAGGGACATAGATCAGCTAGATAGTCAATATCTTTTTCCAAAGATAGGGGAGTCTAAAACTAGAGGGCATAGGTTTAAGGTGAGAAGATAGAGATACAAAAGGGTCCAGAGGGGTAATTTTTCTACGCAGACAGTGGTGAGTGTCTGGAACAGGCTGCCAAAGGTAATAGTAGAGGTGGGTACAATTTTGCCTTTTAAAAAGCAATTTGACAATTACGTAGGTAAGATAGATATATAGGAAAATGACCCAAAAGCTGGCAATTGAGACCAGTGTAGGGGTTTAAAGAAAAAGGTGGCATGAACAAGTTGGGCAGAAGGGCCTGTTTCCATGCAGTAAACCTGAATGACTCTATAACTTGGGACGTAACATTTTCTGGTTCCTAAATAGTTAGCCTCTGACTTCAGGTTGACCCACACAGTAGTAGGTGTTAGATGCCATTTTTATGTGGTCCTGGGCCTTATACAAGTAAAATTGTGATAAACTCTTTAGTTCCTTTTGCCATGTTTTTGTTAGGTTGAAAAATCCTTGTTCTAAATGGCTTTCCAGTGTGTGTATTTGTTAAATTGCATTGTTCTGGTGAATATTACTGCAAACTAAGTATTGGAGTAATAGAATCTTGCAGATTGAAATATAACTCCTCTAGTTATGTGCGGGTTAGGTTGATTGGCTACGCTAAACTTGCCCCTTAGTGTCCTGAGATGTGTAGTTAGAAGGATTAATGGGTAAATATATCGGGATATGGGTAGGGCCTGAGTGGCATTGTGGTTGGTGCAGACTTCATGGGCCAAATGGCCTTTTTCTTCACCGTAGGGTTTCTGAGTTCTTATGATTTTATGACATAAAGAACAGATAAATTTAGAGGGAGAAGAGAAGAAAGATGGATTGAAAATAGGAGACGGAGATGACACTGGTTAGGGTAGATGGTAGAAACGAGATTTTAGGAGGCTTTGGAATGCTGGCCAGGACATGTAGGGTCAAGGAATAAGGAGGGAGTTTGAGATAACAGAGCGCTTATGGTGGACTTGAGAGAATAAGGAGTAGCTTAGCCACAACTAAGTGATGAATTCCAGGTGGACAGTTGAAGGTAGTTGTTGGGATTGGATGTAGTCATGAAGAGATTGAAAATGATCATGTGGATTTTGTATTAATCTGATGAGACAGGGAAGACAGTAGAGCTTGGCAAAGATTTGAATGCAATAATTTAACCAAAAGCGCTAGAGTATTCTATTTTGAGATAGGTGAAGGTGACCACAAATGAAGAAAATATTGCAGAAATCTAGCTCTATTTGGTGGCTATTTGGAAATAGTGGCTGAGAGTTTGGAAAGAGGCTTATGAAGTGTAAGAAAGAAGTTTTGGTAACAGATTGAATGTGAACAAAGGATCTGAGTCTGGATTTTGTATTATTATTATTGATGGGAAGTTATTTTGGAGCAATTCTGGGGGCAGAGTAGGCAAGGTAGTGATTTCATTGATGTTCTAAGATAGATTATAGGTAATTGTCAGTTATATATAGTTATACTTTTAATACTGTCAGAAGTGTCTTGACACTAGGTTAAAGTCCAACAGGTTTATTTTGTAGCAAAAGCCACTAGCTTTCGAGTGCTTGCAATCGCTTATCAGGTAAGTCACTTTTTAATGCCAGATTTTAATAACTTGATAATAAATTGAGATTTTAATAACTTGTAGAATTTCATCATGGTTCCATTGAATGTGCTGTGCTTTCACTCTATTGTATAGTAGTTTTTAAATTCTCTTAGTGCAACTTTTCACAAATTTATATGGTTTCAAAGCTTCCACAAGTCAGCAGGGTACAATGCTATCATCTCAAAGCATCTTTCGTTTGATAGTTTGCTTGTCAAGATGCAGAAAAGTACATTGTCTTCTGAGTAGTGACCATTGTGATGCTCTTGCTCTGTTGACTAAAACGTTAGTCCAGCTGGTGTACACAATTTCAAACTTTATGACTTATTTGGGACTTAATTTGATGACTGAGAATTCCTACCTTCCTCAACAAATCAATAATTGCAAATGAACTAGCTCTGATGTGTTGTAGACATGAGTGTTTTATATACTCATGAATGAACTTACAAAATGATGCACATTGCTGTGACTTGAGACTAAACTTTTGAATCACGTGCTTATTTTTCCTATGTTATTACCTACTCACACATCAAGTCTGATACTGTGGCTATGCATTATGTTTTAATGAACACTTCATTCTCTAAAGCCGTGCAAGGTAAAATGTAACATGGCTCATCTATTGAAATAGAGCGACCCTTTGTATTTGGTATCAAGCCCTTATTCTATTGGAACAGCTGGACAGTTGTTGCTGAGCAGAAATGATTAATGAGGAAATAGCAACAAGGTAAGATATAGTAGAAAAAGAAAGCTTATAATCATAAAATACTTAATACTGTAGAAAGTCTAGAGGAGTTAAGGAAGTATAGGGGAAAAGAAAAGGAAATTAGGAAAGCAAAGAGGATACGAAAAAGCATTGGCAGATAAAATCAAAGGAAACCTAAAGATGCATTAGCAATACATTAGCAATAAGAAAATAACTAAGAGTAAAGCCTATCAGAGATGTTCATGGTAACTTGTGTGTTGATGCTGAAGATGTGGGCAGGGCTTTTACGGAGTACTTTGCCTCTGTCTTCACTAAGGATGATGCAGACTTTCCAGTTGGAGAAAGAGGTAAAATATTAGCTATAATAAGCATAATCGGAGAGTAAGTATTCACAGAACAGGCATCCTTGAAGGCAGATAAATGAGCATGGCCAGATGGATTGTTTCCCAGGTTTTGAAGTAAGTCAGGGTTGAAATAGCAAATGCACCTGAGGATCATTTTCTAATCATCACTGGATACAGGACAATGTACCAAAGGATTGGAGGTCTGCAAACATTGCCCCCTTTGTAAATAATAGTACAGTGGGTAGGCCAGAAATTAAAGACTGGTCAGTATTACTTTGGTCAAATTATTGGAGTCAATTCTGAGAACCCAGGTAAATTGTCACTTACGGCTGGCATGATCAGACGTAATCAGCATGGTTTTTGTTTGGGGAAGATCATGTCTTACTCGCTGAATCAAATTTTTTGAAGTAACCAGGAGGATTGGTGAAATTAGTGCAATGGGTGTTGGTGACGTGAACTTTAGCAAGGCCCACATGGCAGATTGACTGTCCAAAAGTAAAAGCTCATGAGATACAGGGAATGTGCTGAGTTGGATCAAAATTTCCTTCATTGACAGGAAATGAAGGGTAATAGTTGATGGATGTTTTTTGTAAATGAAAAGAATTTCCAGTAGCTTTCACAAGGTTTAGTGTTGAGTTCCTTGCTGTTTGTATATATTGGGTTTAAATATGGATAGCATGATTGGTGAATTTTCAGATGGTACAGTAATTGGCCATGCAGTTGATAATGGAAAGAATAGTTATTGCCTCCAAAAATGATTTCAATTGTTGATTGAGTGGGTGGAAAAGTGGTGGATGTAATTCCGTGCTGAGAAGAATATGCTAATGCATTTGGATAGGGCAAACAAAGCTAGGAATACATTATAAATGGGAGAATATTGCAGGGTGAGGAACTGAGAGACAAAGAACAGTCCAGCATAAGAACAGGCCCGTGGGCCCCCCAAGCATGAGTGGATCATGATGCCCGTCTAAACTAAACCAGTATGCACTTAGGCAGTCCGTATTCTTCTATTCCCATCCCTATTCATATATTCATTTAGATGTCCTTAAATGCTGCTATTGTATCTGCTCCCATCATCTCCTTGGGCAGTGCGTTCCAAACATAGAACATTACAGCACAGAACAGGCCCTTCGGCCTTCGATGTTGCGCCGACCAATATAAAAAGCAATGCCCCTCCAAACTAAACCATTCCCTTCTCTTCCATATACTTATCAACTAACCTCTTAAACGCCACCAAACTTGGCGCATCTACAACTGCTGCAGGCAGGGCATTCCACTCCCGAACCACCCTTTGGGTAAAGAACCTGCCTCTGATATCCGTCCTATAACTATCACCCCTTAATTTAAAGCTGTGTCCCCTCGTGCTAGCTTTCTCCATCCTAGGAAAAAGGCTATCACTGTCCACCCTATCTAAACCTCTAATCATCTTATATGTTTCGATCAGGTCCCCTCTTAGCCTCCTCCTTTCTAACGAAAACAACCTCAAATCCCTCAGCCTCTCCTCATAAGACCTGCCCTCCATACCAGGCAACATCCTGGTAAACCTCCTCTGTACCCTCTCCAATGCCTCCACATCTTTCTTATAATGTGGGGACCAGAACTGCACACAATACTCCAAGTGCGGCCGCACTAGAGTTTTGTACAGTTGCAACATGACGTTGCGGCTCCGAAATTCAATCCCTCTACCAATAAAAGCCAAGACTCCATATGCCTTCCTAACAACCTTCTCGACCTGACTGCCTACTTTCAGGGATCTATGCACATACACACCAAGATCCCTCTGTTCATCTAGACTACTAAGAATCCTACCATTTGCCCTATACTCTACACATTTATTATTTCTGCCATAGTGCATTACCTCACACTTTTCCACATTAAACTCCATTTGCCACCTCTCGGCCCAGCTCTGCAACTTGTCCAAGTCCTTCTGCAAACTATAACACCCCTCTTCACTATCTACCACTCCACCGACTTTAGTGTCATCTGCAAATTTACTAATCCATCCTTCAATACCCTCATCCAGATCATTTATAAAAATTACAAACAGCAGGGGCCCCAAAACAGACCCCTGAGGTACACCACTTGTCACCGAACTCCAAGATGAATATCTCCCATCAACCACCACCCTCTGTCTTCTATCTGCTAGCCAATTCCTAACCCAATTAGCTAAATCACCCTCTATCCCATACATCTGCATTTTCTGCAGAAGTCTTCCATGGGCCACCTTATCAAACGCCTTACTAAAGTCCATATATACCACATCAACCGCCTTACCCCCATCCACCTCTTTAGTCACTTTTTCAAAAAACTCAATGAGGTTAGTAAGGCACGACCTACCCTTCACAAAACCATGCTGACTATTTCCAATCAATTCATTACTCTCTAAATAAGTATAAATCCTATCCCTAATTATTCTCTCCAATACTTTGCCCACCACAGAAGTAAGACTCACTGGCCTATAATTCCCTGGAAGGTCTCTCTTCCCCTTCTTGAACAAAGAAGGGGAAACATCATCACCTTCTGTGTAAAAAAAAAAACCTACCTCGCATATTTCCTCTCAAAACTTTTCCCCATGTACCTTGAACCAATGCCCTCTAGTGTTTGACTTTTCTACCCTAGGACAGAACATCTGACTATCCACTCTGTCCATGCCACTCAGAATCTTGTAAGCTGCTATCAGGTTGCCACTCAACCTCTCTCATTCCAGTGAGAACTAGCCGACTTTATCCACTTTCTCCTTGAGGCTAATACCCTCTGGGCCAGGCAACATAACCTCTTCTGTAGTGTCTCCAAAGTGTCCACATCCTCCTTGTAGTGTAGGTTATACACAATATTCCAAATGAGGCCGAACTAAGGTTCTGTACAGCTGCAGTATGACATGCCAGTTTTTATACTCAGTGCCCCAACTGATGAAGGCAAGCATGCTGTATATCTTCTTGACTACCTTATCCATCTGTGTTGCCACTTTCAGTGATCGATGAACATGTACATCCAAATCTCTGCTTGTCAATATTCCTAAGGATTCTGTCATTTACTGTATAATTCCAAAATGTATTGGGCCTTCCAAAATGCATCACCTTGCATTTATTCAGGTTAAACCCCTTCCATCATTTCTTCGCCCAAGTCTCCAATCGGTCTATATCTTCCTGAATCCTCTGACAATCCTCTTCACTATCCGCAACTCCATCAATATTTGTGTAGCCTACAAACTTAGTAACCAGACTAGTTATATTTTTCTCCAGATCATTTATATATACTTGGAACAATGAAGTTCCATAAACTGATTCTTGTGGAATGTATGTCCCCAGATCTTTAAAGGTGGCAAGATAGGTAGGTAAAGTGCTTTAAAAAAGCATATGGAACACTTGCCTTTATTGTACAAGATGTAGGATACAAAAGCAGGGATGTAATGATGGAACTGTAGAAAATGCTGGTTAGGCAACAGCTGGAATATATACCACTTAGTTGCCACTTAGCTGAAGGACATAATTGCTCTGGAGGGAGTTCAGAGGTATATGAATATTGCCAGGGCTTGAAAATTGCTGCCTGCGAGGAAAGCTTGGATAGGCTGGGATTGTGTTTTACTTGTGACATAGAAGGCTGAGGGCTAGAACGTAGAAAAACTACTGCACAAAAGAGACAATTCAGCCTACAAGTTGCGCCAAACGTAGAACATTACAGCGCAGAACAGGCCCTTCGGCCTTCGATGTTGCGCCGACCAATTAAGAAAAAGCAATGACCCTCTAACCTAAACCATTCCCTTTTCATCCATAAACTTACCTACTAACCTCTTCAACACCACCAAACTTGGTGCATCTACAACTGTAGCAGGCAGGGCATTCCATACCCTTACCACCCTCTGGGTAAAGAACCTACCTCTGACATCCGTCCTATAACTACCACCCCTTAATTTAAAGCTATGTCCCCTCGTGCTAGCTTTCTCCATCCTAGGAAAAAGGCTATCACTGTCCACCCTATCTAAACCTCTAATCATCTTATATGTTTCAATAAGGTCTCCTCTTAGCCGCCTTCTTTCCAACAAAAACAACCTCAAATCCCTCAGCCTCTCTTCATAAGACCTGCCCTCCATACCAGGCGACATCCTGGTAAACCTCCTCTGTACCCTCTCCAATGCTTCCACATCTTTCTTATAATGTGGGGACCAGAACTGTACACACTACTCCAAGTGCGGCCGCACTAGAGTTTTGTACAGTTGCAACATGACGTTGAGGCTCTGAAATTCAATCCCCCTACCAATAAAAGCAAACATCTCTGCCAACTAGGCTTTTTATAACCTTCAATCCTACTAAGTCCTATGTACTCATCCAGAAATCTCTTAAAAGATCCTATTGAATCCATCTCCACCTCCATCACCACCGCCAGCAGCCAATTCCATGCACCCACCACCCTCTGGTCCTCTCATGGCAGCCATTTCAGCCCTGGGAAAAAGCTTCTGAGAATCCACCCGATCAATACCCCTCAACGTCTTATACACTTCTATCAGGTCACCTCTCATTCTTCTTTCCAAGGAGAAAAGACCGAGCTGTCTCAACCTATTCTCGTAGGGCATACCATCCAATCCAGGCAACATCCTTGTAAATCTCCTCTGCACCCTTTCAATGGCTTCCCCATCCTTCCTGTAATGAGGTGACCAGAACTGAGTACAGTACTCTCAGTGGGGTCTGACCAAGGTCTTATATAGCTGCAACGTTATCTCTCGACTCCTAAACTCAATTCCTGGTATACCTGAGAACACTTCTGTATCTACCTGTCACTGTTGTGAAGTGTGTTGAATATCCCCAGATATCTTTTTTAGAAGGCTTGAAGAGCTGCTGCTAATGAGTTTGTTCCATAGAGTGGAGTGGTCGAGTAGTGGTAATGTCACTGGGCTGAGAATTCAGATTAGAACTCTGGGGACATGGATTCAATTCCCAAAAGAGCGGCTGGTGGAATTTAAATTCAGTTGTTAAACCTGGTATAAGAGCTAATATCAATAATGGCATCCATAAAACTGGCATCAGTTGTTATGCTGTCTCCACAATGTAGTGATTGTCATGTTTTCCTCGCAATGATTCCCAATTAAAGCCAGCCTGAAACATAACCGAGACTTGTTCATTTGAACCTGAGGACAAATTTCATAATTGACATTTATAGTTGAGAGCTGAAACATTATTTGTGAAGGTTGAATGTACAGTGAGCCAGCACATACACAGAAGGTGCAATGGCCCCCTTCAATGCTGTAACAATTCTGTGATTAAAATCAAAAGTTTCATAGTGGCATTTCACAATTTAAATATTGTGGTTCTGATCCACGGCATTTGGAATATCTTGTCAGTTAAGACATTTTTTAAGCTGAGATAGCAAATCACTTTAATTATATATGCGAGTCACATTCCGAATGAACAAAGCTTTGTAAAAAGCATGTCACTGAAAAGCAGTGTCCCATTGTGGGAGAGGAAGAGCAAGTGGTAGCAAAGGAATCTATCTTCTAATATGCAGTTTATTTTGTTATGTGGGATGAACGACAAGCATACAATTCTAATACTGTGACTTTGACATGGGCTTAATGGTTTGGAAGTTTTAAATTAAAATGTGATTATTTTATCGGCTTAAGGGAAAAGTCAGGATAACTTAACTCAGAGTTGCTGTATCAAATTGGCACAAGTACAGTCAACAGCATAGGGCATCATTCTGCTTCCTTGACAACAAATCTGCAGTTGCGTAGCTAGATTGGAATTTTGTTGTGGTATACAAGGTTTGCAAAAATATTCCTGGTTTCACACAAATTAATTTTCAAATCTTTGTGACAATTTTGAACAGAAATATCATTTTTATGCTGTCAAATTGTTTTCATTTTTTTTGTACAGGTACGTTGTGGAACTTGTCTTCCTATGAACCGCTGAAAATTGTGATTATCAACCATGGCCTTCAGACTCTGACAAATGAAGTCATCATTCCTCATTCAGGTTGGGAGAATGAACCTAATGAGGATTCCAAACCACGTGATGCTGAATGGACAACAGTTTTCAAAAACACATCAGGATGTCTGAGGTGAATCTACATTTTTAAATAAATATATAGTTACTGTTTTGTCTTTCTTTGATTCTGCATTAGGTGGTGGCTTCTAGTTTTGGAGTAAGTAAGTTGTTGCCTTGTATTTGGTTTGACCTTTAAAGAGGCCCACACTGCAATAGGACTCAAGGTGATGTTTCAGATGATTCAAGTGTTGTCTTTGGGGGTTGCTTATAGCATCTAAGCTAATTGCAATCTCCTAACCAGCATTCATTCCTGAACCAACATTCCCATAAAAATTGGTCGGTCATCTCTCTTTGTGGAACCTTCCTGAATGTATGTTGGTCAACAAACAACATGTTTAACATAATTAGTTTGGAGTGCTTTGAGGTCCTATAACAGAGCATGCACATGTGTGTAGTTCGTTCTTCCAACTGGATAAGGTAAGCAGTATGATGGTATATTTTATGCTGAAGAATGACTATTTATATAGAAAGTTCAGAAATCTTGAGAATTTTCAATTTCCATTCAAGGCTTTTTGCGTAAAATATCTGTTTAAAATTACTCCTTTAGCTCTGACTTACACAAAAATAGAGACACTGGATCAGATGCAGAGGGACTTAAGGACATGATACCAGAACTGTCAAACAATATTGAATATCCTGTGATGAAGGATCATCTAGACTTAATGTTAGCCCTATGCTCTCCCCACAGATGCTGTCAGATCTGCTGAGATGTTCCAGCATTTTCTGTTTTTGCTGAATATTGAACAGGTGGCAGCTTTTTTAACTGAAAGAAAAAGGTTGAGGAGTGATCTGATAGGTTTCAACATATTGAAGGAGTTTGGAGTAGATTGGACAAGATATTCCTACTTTTGGGCAAAGCAAAATAAAAGGCTGTGTATGTAAGATAATGACTAATAAATCCAGTAAGGAACGCAGGGAACTTCTATAGTTATAAAGCGGTGAGAAAGTTGATTTCATCAGAGTGTGGGTGTGCCTAGGGAAGCCAAGTGAGCATGAGAGAGAAATTGGATAAAAAGAATGAGTTTGACTTTTAGTTTGCCTTAAAATGTAATATTGATTTGATTACAAACTTTGGTATGTTTGTTTCCTAAATTAACGAACAGGCAATCTCAGGGAATGCCAGTATATTCGAACAAGTTGCCTTCAGTGGTCAAATTCCCCTCACAAGAGAACATAACCTTTATTTGTTTGTTTCTTCAGAAATTTTCAAGGTTAGTTGCTGTCCTGCAGGATTATAAGCTCTATGTCCCAACTGTTCACTGCAAAGTTCTATTAACGTAAACAGTCTTATTTGGTCTTTGTCTGAATATATGAATTACCTTAGTTTCACAGTGGAATTCGGCTCAATTCACAAAATTCGCAGTTAATCCATGTACCTTTCCTGTTATTCTTTTCTCAAAGCATCTTTGATTTGACTCATTATGTTTTTTTTACCCAGAAAATTTAAACTTGTATGTGCACAATCCTATAAGTAACATGTTGTTTTTGTGTGGGATCATGGGGTTGTCATATACAGGAGTGGATAAACTTTGACTCATTGATCTTAGATAATACCAGGCTGCATTAGTCATGTTTTGCACCTATTTTCATGATAGAAATCTTGCTTTTTGCCCATTTTGGAGCAAAGTTACCTCCATTTTCACAATTGGCACCTGTAAAAAGTTGCTCATAAATATTTTCACAAGATATGTCAGACAAACGTGAAGTCTAAACTCAGCTGTTTAAACTATTTTTATCCACGTATAATTTTGTCGTTAAATGCATCACAGATGTTCACTTAATACCCCATGTTAGCTGTGGTAAATATAGTACATTCAATTCATGCTTACTCTTGTAAACCATTACAACATATCTAAGCTTAATTTCCCATTTGTTTTTCCATCAGTAGGGTTTTTGCTCGTATTGCTGCAACATGTCCTAATTCCTACTGTATAAATGCACTCTGGTTTTTTAAGAAATTATTTTATTTGCTTCAGTTACTTTTGATAGCTGTTTGGACGTACTGATGTACTAGAATTGAAATCGTGATTAAGGCTGACCTGGATTATCCAAATCTGGTTTTCAGTTGAATATTGGAATAAATGTATAGTTAAACTTTAACAAAGCTCTCCCATCCGTTGAGTTACCATACAACAATGAGCAAAAAGCAAGGAACAGGCCCTTCATCCCTCCAAGGCTGCACTGACCATGCTGCCTGATTTAACTAAAACCCTCTATGCTTCGGGGACCACATTCCTCTATTCCCATCTCATGCATGTACTTGTCAAGATGCCTCTTAAAAATCACTACCATATCCACTTCCAGTATCTCCCTCGGCAATGAGTTCCAGGCACTTAACACTCTATTTAAAAAAAGAAGAAATCTGCCTCATACATCTCTTTTAAAACATACACCTTAAACCTATGCACCTTGGTAATTGATTCTTCCATCCTGTGAAAAAGCTTCTGACTATCTACTCTGTTCACGCCTCTCAATCTTGTAGACTTCTATCATGTCTCCCCTCAACCTCCATCGCTCCAGTGAGTTTGTCCAATCTCTCCTCATAGCTAATGCCCTCCATACCAGTATCCTGGTAAATCTTTTTTGTACCCTCTCCAAAGCCTCCTCATCCTTTTGGTAGTGTGGCAACCAGAAATGAATACTATATTCCAAGGTTCTATAAAGCATCAACATGACTTGCCAATTTTTAAACTCAGTATCCCTGCTGATGAAGGCAAGCATGCCATATATCTTCTTGACTACTTTCTCCACCTGCATTGCGCTTTTGGTGACCTGTGTACTGTACACCCAAATCCTTTTGCCTTTCAATACTCCTAAGGGTTCCACCATTTACTGTATATTTCCTATCTGTATTAGACCTTCCAAAATGCATTACCTCACATTTGTCTGGATTAAACTCCATCTGCCATCTGACCGCCTAAGTCTCCAACTGATCCTCATCGCTATCCGCAAATCTACCAACCTTTGTGTCATCCGCAAACTTACTAATCAATCCAGTTACATTTTCCTCCAAATCATATATATTACAAACAGCAAAGATCCCAACATTGATCCCTGAGAAATACCACTTGTCACAGCCCTCCATTTGGAAATGCACCATCCCACTGCTACCCTCTGTCGTCTTTGACCAAACCAGTTTTGTATCCACCTTGCCAGCTCACCTCTGATCCATGTGACCTCACCTTCTGCACCAGTTTGCCATGAGGGACCTTGTCAAAGGCCTTGCTGAAGTCCATGTAGACAGCTAACAATAGAAATTCACCTTTGGTGTTAATTAGGCCTCTAGCTGTGCACAGGATGCTTTTGGAAACCAAAATGTAGATTAATTTTTTTAAAACTTTTTTCCCTGCCTAATGTGGAGCTGCAGTAGCAGAGCCTGAGGATTGGGCATTTCTTTTGACCAAGAAATATAATATACCAGTCAGGCTAGATGAGAAAAGACTCGCAAGAGAAGTAAAAAATTTATTTTAAATCAAATCAAAGATTAATTGTTGAATATATTTATTGTCAGTCCTTTATCGGAATTAATTGTGCTGGTGTGAATCATTTTTTAAACTGCAATGCATGGTGCTGATGCAGTTCTGGGGGAGATGAAAAGAAGAAACATACTTGTACCACAGAATTTTAGAACTGAATAAATATTGCAGAACTGATAAATATGTATGACCTTAAAATGCAGTCCCTAAATCTAATAACTTTGTGATGGACTGCTCACACATTTAAATCATGGTATATTTAACACTGAAATGTTTTTGAACGCAGAGAACAATAGAAATCAAAGCTTACGTACAGCTAACCAAACTGTCTTGACTTTCTTGAGAAGTTTCTATACATGCTGAAATTTAAGAATTGAATGCATTTTCAAGTGAAATTAATTAGTAAACTTAGTGTACAGTTGCATTATTTCACATTGCAATACCAATGAGAAGCAAATTTAGTTAGTTGCCATCTCATAATTTACTCTGTTTTGTTCTATGGAATTTTATAAATCCCAGCAATCGTAAAGTTTATGGCTATTCTTCCCTTTTCTCTGAAATCTTGACCTCGACGAAATCCATCGATAGGAAGGTTGGGAAGCAAGTTTTCAGGGTTATTGACTGTGTATCCATGGCACAGAACTCATTGTGGATTCATCACCAGAATGGAGAAAATAGTTTGATATTTATATTGGGCTTTTTAAAATGTTTCTTTGCCCATCATGCCTGCAGACATGAAGCCCCAAAGACACTGGTGTTGCCATCTCTAGTGTAGTCCTGGGAGTTTGGTTATGCCATATTTTCCCAATGTTTAAAAATACAATTGTCTTTAGCACCACTTCATTCTTACGATAATGAGACAACTATGTTGTGCATTTTTTAAATCATAACTTCTGCTGAAATGTGTTGGAATCATGGAATGAAACAAAGTAGGAGTAGGCCATTTGGCTCTTTAGCCTGCTTCGCCCTTCATTATGTTTGTGGCTGATCATATGTATTAACCATCTATGTAGCCAACTAATATATAGAGTGATGAAGGCAAAATTCTGTGGCTGACTTGCCATACACATCAAGAATTTTGAATTTAGGAGTATTCTGTTGTCATGGACAATTGCTATGGTAGAAAGTGTACTGTTTTTAAAAATGTTGGATTTGAGGGTCTTTTTATGAATTCATGTTGGCTGATGGAGACTAGTTGAAACATTATGCTATACAGTGTATGGTTTTGAAACCAGTTTCTTGCCTAGAAATTTTTATAGTGAACAACAGAGCTGAAAGTATACAGCATTCTGGCATTAGAAACAAACTCCAACCATGAAAGTCGATCGTGTTGACCCAGTAGCCAAATCGGATTGCATTAAAAAAAAACTTCTTTAAATTTTCAAGTCAGAGTACTAACTTTACTTACCTGTTGCAAAACTGTGGCCAGTAACAGTTGAAGCACTTAAAATGAGTGCAGATTTTCCTCGTGACCTATTGAAGGAACACATTAACGACCTTACACCAGTAAGATGAAGTTATAACAGTAGGGCAGAAAATTCTGGGTGGTTCTTTTGAAATATGAAGTTAACAATGGCTGGAACTTCTCAACAGCAGGTAGACAGTCGTATCCACAGAATTTCGAGCTCCAGAGCAGCAGTTACGTAGGATTACGGGGGAGAGCAGGAAAGATCTGATGAAGGTGCAAGTTTTTCAGCACCCACCCCACCCCCCACCCCAAAGAAAAATCTACAAATCTTGATCTTGAAAATTTCTGTTGATTCAGTAGTTGGAGGGAGGACGTTGTTCTAGATTTCCTTGGTGCTTTATACAAATGAATTGCTTTCTGAATTGAATTCTTTTTTTAAATTGTGTTGTGGATATCACTGGCAAAACTGGCATTTATTGTGCGTTCTTAATTGCCCAAGAACAGATGGTGTGAACCACTACCTTGAAATGCTGCAGTCCATGTGGTATAGGTAACCCACATCTATAGGAAGGAGTGACAGTCATGGAATGGTGATATGGTTCAAAGCCAGGATGATTTGTGACTTGGAAGGAATCTCGCAGATGGTGGTGTTTCCATGCACCTGCTGTCCTTGTTCTTTTTAGTGGTGGAGATCCTAGAGTTGGCAGCTGTTATTCAAGGAATCTTGCTTGGCAACTAGCCTTATAAATTGATGCAAAATGCATTTGTTCGTTAAAGTGAAGGAAGTCTGCTATCTGCATTTTGAAATGTCAGAGTTACTCTTTGCAATTCGCCCTTGATCTTGGCTTAGACAGATCTTGCCTGCTGAATTCCAACATTGCTATATCCTGTTACATAGGATGGGAAGCATCAAAGTAAAGGACATGGAGTTCAAAGGTCAGGAAACTTGTCCCGGGCCAAAGATTCATTCTGAATTCTTTGGCTTTATATTGCAAAATACAATGCTGCATGTTTCATTTAGTTACTGCTCATTGAGCTGAAAATGTTAAAATATATATTGATTGGTTTGAATACCTATGAATAATATGAAAGTGAGTTGTTTTTTTTTCATTCTTTCACGTGTTGAGTATTACTACTAGGCCAGCACTTGTTTCCTATCTGTAATTATGCTTGAGAAAGTGACAGTAAACTGCCTTCTTGAACTACTGAGGTCCATGTGATGTAGGTGCACCCATGGTGCTGTTAGGAAGGAAATTATTCATATCCAGCAATCAGAACTTGACCTTGCAACTTTTGGCAGTAAATAAAATTAAAATATTTTGCCAGCTTCAAGTTCAAATTCTATCTTAAACTAAAATTTATACTGGAGTTTCTTTCAGATATGGAGTTAATGATTGCTCAGGATAGTGTCCACATGGGTGCAAATTGTTGCGGCTTAATTGATATTCCAACATGAGAGGCATTTTATACAAGTATTATAAAACAAGGTATGATACTGAACCACAAGAATGCACAGGAGGCCAAAATTAGAGAATTAGATATCTCAGGTTTGTGGAATTGAAACAGATTAGAGATTGCAAATTCATGGAGATTAGAAAGCCAGGATGAGCGTTTTAAAACAAAACGTTGCTATATTGGGGAGCCACGGTGGCACATTGTGAGCACTGCTGCCTCACAGCACCAGGGATCAAGTTCGATTTCCTGCATGGGTCATTATCTGTGTGGAGTTTGCATGTTCTCCCCATGAGAACATGTCTGCGTGGGTTTCCTCCGGATGCTCCGATTTCCTCCCATACTTTGAAAGAGGTGCTGGTTGGGTGCATTGACCTGAACAGGTGCCATCGTGTGGCAACTAGGAGAATTTCACAGTAACTTCATTGCAGTGTTAATGTAAACCTTACTTGTGACTAATAAATTTTAAACTTTACTTTTCAAGGTAGGCCAGCCTAGGGGAATGGGACTGATAGAACATTACAGCACAGTACAGGTCCTTCGGCCCTTAATGTCATGCTGAGCTATGTCCAAACCCAAGATCAAGCTATTCTACTCCCTATCATATTGGTGAGCTCCATGTGCCTATTCAGTAACTGCTTGAAAGTTCCTAAAGTGTCCAACTCCACTATCACAGTAGGCAGTGCATTCCACACCCCAACTAGTGAGTGAAGAATCTACCTCGGACATCCCGCCTATATCTACCAACATGAACTTTATAGTTATGCCCCCTATTAACAGCTACATCCACCTGAGGAAATAGTCTCTGCACGTCCACTCTATCAATCCCTCTCATTATCTTATAAACCTCTATTAAGTTGCCTCTCATCCTCCTTTGCTCCAAAGAGAAAAGCCCTAGCTCCCTCAACCTTTCCTCATAAGATCTACTCTCCAAACCAGGCAGCATCCTGGTAAATCTCCTCTGCACTCTCCCTAATGCTTCCTTCTAATAGTGAGTGACCAGAACTGAATACAATATTTCAAATGTGGTGTCACCCAGGTCCAGTATAGTTGCAGCATAACCCCACGGCTCTTAAACGCAAGCCCCATGTTAATAAACGCTAACACACTATAAGCCTTCTTCACGACTCTATCCGTTCAAATGGCAACCTTCAGAGATCTGTGCATATGAACAAATACAGAGAAAGAAAGGGAAAAGGCAACTTACTACAGACGTTAGAATCTGAAACCAAAACGGAAAAAAGCTGGAAAGCCTCAGCAGGTCTGACAGCGTCTGTAGTGAGAGAATAGAGCCAGCATTAGGAGTCTGGATGACCCATCATCAGAGCTCTGAGGGGTCTTGTTTATGCGTTTCTGGGAATTTCCGCAGCAGAGTGAAAATAAGAGAGAAAAGGGAGCACTGTGATGTAATTCCCTGACAGTAATAGTAGAATTGCCTTGTGGCAGTGTTACTGGAAGTGTTTTGATAGATTAAAATAAGGGATCCTTGCCTGAAGAGCCGTTTATCTGATGTTATAAAGAGGAGGTGGGTCCTTTCTCTCAGAACTAACCCTGAACCAGTTTCAGTCGCTGCCCCTTCACATTCAATGGTGTAACCATCACTGAATCCTCCATTGTCAGTATCCTGGGGATTACTGTTGACTGGAAACTCAACTGTACTCATAAACACAGGGGTAACCAGAGCAGGTCAGAGGCTGGGAATACTGTGGTGAGTACCTGATTACCCAAAGCCTATCCACCTTCAGAAGGATGGTGGCATAGTTGGTTAGCACTGCTCCTTCACAGCTCCAGCGACCTAGGTTCGATTCCCTGCTTAGGTCACTGTGTGGAGTTTGCACGTTCTCCTCGTGTCTGTGAGAGTTTCCTCTGGATGCTTAGGTTTCCTCCCACAGTTCGAAGATGTGCCGGTTAGGTTGATTGGCCATGCTAAAATTGTCCCTTAGTGTCCTGAGATGCATATGTTAGAGGGATTAGTGGGTAAATATGTAAGGATATGGGGCCTGGGTGGGATTGTGGTCGGTGCAGACTCGAAGGGCTGAATGGCCTCTTTCTGCACTGTAGAGATTTGAAGGCTAAGGTACTAAGGACACTTGTTTTGGATTATCTCAAGTTGATAAAAGGTACAATATGGGAGACCATAAGATACAGGAGCAGAATTAAGTCATGTGGCCCATCAAGCCTGCTCAGCCATTCAATTGTGGCTGATAGGATTCTCATCCCCATTCTCCTGCCTTCTCCCTGTAATCCTTGATCCCTTATTGATCAAGAGCCTGTCTGTTGAGTGTCTTTAAGACAGAGAGAACCTGGCCTCCACAGCCCTCTGTGGCAATGAGTTCCACAGAGTCACCACCCACTGGTTGAAGTAATGCCGCCTCATCTCAGTTTTAAAGGAGTGTTCCTTCACTCTGAGGTTATGCACTGAAATTCTAGACTGTCCCACTGGTAGAAACATCCTGTCCACGTCCATTCTATCTAGGCCTCTCAGTATTCTGTAAATTTCAATAGATTTCACCCCTTCAGACCCAAGACTGGCCTTATATGACAAACGCTCCATTCCTGGGATTATTCTTGTGAACCTCTTTTGAACCCCTCCAAGGCCAATGCATGCTTTCTTGGGTATGAGGCCCCAAACTGTTCACAATACTCCAAATGGGGTCTGACTAGAGCCTTACACAGCCTCCATGTACATCCCTGTTTTGTATTTTAGCCCACTAGAAATGAATGCTAACATTGAATGTGTGATCCTAACTGCCAACTGAATCTGCATTTTAACCTTGA
This sequence comes from Sphyrna mokarran, assembly GCA_024679065.1. Classification (NCBI taxonomy): domain Eukaryota; kingdom Metazoa; phylum Chordata; class Chondrichthyes; order Carcharhiniformes; family Carcharhinidae; genus Sphyrna; species Sphyrna mokarran. The sequence goes on along the minus strand of JAGIQG010000020.1, from coordinate 44,467,948 downwards.
GATCCTGAACCAAGACTGTCAAGTCTTTTATGCTTTAGATTTCTGAAGCTTTTCCCCTTTAGAAAATAGTCTAAATCTCTCTTCTTCCTACCAAAGTACCTAACCTCACAGTTTTCCATGTTATGTTCCATTTTTCACTTCTTTGTCCACTCTCGCAGTCTGTCCAAGTCATTCTGCAGCCTTTCCATTTCCTCAACACTACCTGTTGATGAACCAGGAGTGTTTTGGAATAGTGGTGCCTTGAGTTAAGAAAGGCATGGATTAGGGTGTCACTTGCAGGTGACAGTGAAAACTGATTTTCTTAGCAAAAGCTTTAATAATCATTTTTTTGCCAATCGTTCTATGATTAGACTGGTAGTTAAATCTCCATTCTATCTCATGCTAAAACAGAAAATCTGCTGCTGATATCATTGTGCATCTTTGGCCTCTTTGCTTGCTGCTTGTAGACAGCAATGGAGCAAGTGATGAGTGAAAAGGATGCAATGAGGGGTCTTGAGTGAAGCAGCTGGTGAGCAGCAGATCGATTGCAATCACGATCCCAGAATTTTTAACATTCTGTGAAAACTACAATCCTTAAATATGATGGAAAAATATTTTACTGCTTCCAGACTTGTTAAATTAACCTTAACTTGCTCAGTATTATGGAGGTCCTATTTGCTACAGGCATTTACATGAGGTGCCTTTGCAGTGATATCCAAGTCACTGACTGCATGTATAGTAAATGTGGTTACAGTGGCGGCAAATACAGCCTTAAATCTTTAGTATCAATGTGAGTACGAAAGGGGTTGAGAAATGATGCTATAAAATGTTTATTGGTTAGTCATGTACTTCCAATGTCTCAAAATTATCTCTATGGATTTAATAAACCATGATTAATTTTCTCTGAAGGGCAGTCATCTTAATTAATGTGTGGGAATGTGGTAATACTGCGCACTAACAAGTGAGTTTTTGCTGATACTAAGACTTTTTTAGTTTTAAAAAAAAGCCTGTCAGGATCATTGTCAAGTTCATTCCAAAGTGTAAATTGAGCATCTTATAGCAAGTCTGTTTCATGTTGCATTGGATGCTTCTGAACATTTCTGAATAGTAAGTGTTGGGTAGGATGTTGTATAGTTTCAATGTGACTTGTTTGTGGTCTTGTATACTGCCAGGCAACATTCCTTGCAGTTTCATTGTGGTGTGAATAAGGTTCCGTGTTCTTGCAAATTGTTTTTGCTACTGTGAGATTGGCTAAGACAAACTGCCTTTCAGCTACTGGTGTGATATTGGTGGTGGTTTTGAATAATTTACAGGATTTGATGACCAAGATCCCTAGGGAGGTGCACCCAGAAACGATTCTACAAAAGCTGATGGCTCACTTTAACTGTTTGAATTAAAATTTGGCACACACAGTTGTCAGACTTTACTTGTAATTTGGAATTTTGAGCCAAGTGATTTGGATGAGAATATAGGAAGCATGGTTAGTGAGTTTGCAAATAACACCAAGATTGGTGGCATAATGGACAGTGAAAAAGTTATTTCTAATTGATCCTGATCGGGATAGATCGGGACTTAATGGATTGAGTTATAAGAAGAAGCTAGATATACTGGGATTTTTTTCTCTGGAACATCATAGACTGAGAGGTGATCTTATATAGGTCTATAAGATAAGAGGCACAGATCAGCTAGGTAGTCAATATCTTTTCCCAAAGATGGGGGCTTTAAAACTAGAGGGCATAGGTTTAAGGTGAGAGGGGAGAGATACAAAAGGATCCAGAGAGACCATTTTTTTATACGCAGGATGGTGAGTGTCTGGAACAAACTGCTAGAGGTAGTAGAGGCGGTTATAATTTTGTCTTTTAATAGCATTTAGATTGTACCCATGTAACTATGTGCATAGAGAGATATGGGACAAATGTGGGCAATTGAGACTAGCATAGGGTTTTTAAGAAAAAGGTGGCATGGATATGTTGAGCTGAAGAACCTGTTTCCATGCTATAAACCTCTGATTTTATACCAGAGATAGCAGGTGCCAGACATCAGCTTGCAGGTGGAACCGTTAAAGTTGATTTATTAGTGACAATGTGACTTGCATTAACACTATAATGAAAATGCTGTGAAAATCCTCTAGTTGTCATACTCTGATACCTGCTCGGGTACACTGAGGGAGAATTTAGCATGGCCAATGTGCCCAGTCCACACATCTGGCAGGCTGAACAAGGAGGAAACTGGAGCACCTGGAGGAAACCCACACAGACACAGGAAGAATGTGTAAATGCCACACAGTCACCCAAGCCAGGTATCAAATCCGGGTTCCTGCCATTGTGCTCCCCCAGTGCAGTTTTTTTGCTGAGTATTTGCTTACCTTGCAGTGCAAGAACAACTGTGACTCATGTCTTAAGACTTGGGTAATTAGGTAAATACTCGGTGAGGCTGTCACCAAGTCCATGTAGTTAACTTATGGTTAATTCAAAGAAGTTGCACACTGATAAGGGTTCTATGACGTTAATCATGGCTCTGTTTCAGATAGCCAGGCAATAAAGGATAAAACTAGAATCTAGTGTTATCCATTAAGTTTCATTCATAGAAATGCACATTCCAAACATGCGCCTTCAAAATTTAATCAATGTGGTTTCAGTCTGCCACTGTATAAACTGGAACACAAACTAATCCCCAGTTCATGTTCTCAATACCATTAAATATCCAAATAATCTATCCAAATAATCTTATCTCTAATTTTTATTTTGAAAATTAATCCAAAAAATGCCCTGAGAAATGTCTGCAAGATGATTTGCAAGAAAAATTGCATGTACAATTGAATTGCATCCCAAACACTGAAGATGGTTGTTGTGGATTAGAATTTTATCCATTTACAATTCCTTATATGATATCACATTTCGGGGGAAAGTAAAATCTAGTTAGCCCATATATTTACCAGAATGTCTTGTGTTGTCTACGTGAGATGTAACAGTGTATAAAGATGTACTAGGAGAAAAATGAGGAATATCTTCAAGGTTTGTATTTTGTAGGGAAAGTTTTTGATGCCAAATGTATTCCTGCTATGAGATCTGTTTTGTAAAATCTCAGAAATGTGACATGTTTTTGGCCTAGGGCTGGAAGCGGAAGTGAATCAACACTACTTGATTCTGCTACAAGTACATTTTTAAGGTCAGGGACTGTTGAAGAGTAAGCATTTATATTCATAAATAGTACAAAGGCCTTGTGATACGAATAATGGAGCCATTGTATGGCTAAACAGGAAATAAAGTTGGAACACAGCAGTTTCCTTGCAGTTTGTATGAAACAGTGTGTTAAGTTTTCAGTTTATTTTGTAGTTTTCTCCAATCTACTTGGATCCCAGCATGTTATGCTCACACTGAGGGTTCATCTGGTGACCCGTTCCCAAGACACTGTCTATACTGTGTCCTCTCCAGCTGAGTGAGTGACATTAGTAACGTTTGGTGGGAATTTTAGAGTGGATCATTGCAAATTAACCAACTCAGTTCAGAGGCTAAAATGCTAAAGCATTAAATTCTTGAGCAGGATGTTAGAATTCAAACCTGGGTTGGATATGAGCCTAATTGTGTTTGTAAATAATTGGTTTTGGATTGAAGGCAGTACCGGTTAAACTGTTTATCTGCCCTGTCATTTGTAAGCCTGGTATCAGACTCCACTGTTCCATTGGGAACTTGATCATAGCACTAGATTCCCAGCACGAGAAAAGGAAAACTTTGGACCTTCTCAAGGCATCCCTAAAGATAGCAAAATGTCTCGGGCAACTCATGGAAGTCCCTGACATTTGACTGACCAAAATGGAGAAATTTATTTGGGAAGGCACTGAACAAATTGGGAAAGCCCATCAGGCACAAGCAGAGGCAAAGTTGAAGTATAGGACTTCCGTCTGACACTTCAAGCATTTCCTACCCTCCTCCCATAGCCAACCACATGTTGAACTTAGCAGCCATCTTGGAACCTGGAACCTATTGAACTGGAATGGAAGCAAATTTATGCTCAATCCCAAGGGGCTGCCTATGATATGAGAGGGCTCTTCATTGCATGGGATGCTTCATACTGATGGCAAATGCTTTTAGAAGTTATAAATTGGAGCTTAAATTTTGAGAAAATTTAAAATCAATACACAATCAGCTTCATAAATTACTAACTAAGCCTCATCTGGAGTATCGTGGACAATTTTGGGCACCACGCTTGAGAAAAGATGAGATATTAGAAATGACTTTGTTAACCAGGGTATTATCAGGGATGTGGGACTTTAGAACAAAGAACAAAACAGCATGGGAAACAGGCCTTTCGGCCCAATGAGCCTGCACTGCCACCTTGATGTTCCCACTTCTACCCATGATCTCTGTCTGTTTATAGATCTATGGATTGAAACCAAGTTTGAGACAATTTAGGGAGAATTTGTTCTGCCAATCAACCTAAGAGCACATCTTTGGGATGAGAGGAAACCGGAGCACCTGGAGAAAACCCATGCAAGCACAGGGAGAATGCGCAAACTCCCACAGAAACAGGCCCAAATCCATGTATCTGCACAGCACAGCGATAGTCACTGAGCTATTTTGTTGCCCATCAAATGGTCCAGGTCAAGCATACACTAACGACGTGAAGCACTGGGATACTCTCTCAAAAAAAAAATCCAAGAGCAGCCCTCTCACGACCCATTGCATGTATGCCCCTCGTTAGACAACAAGGCTGACTAAAGTACCTGTAGGATAAAAACAAATACATCAATATCATTGACTATTTACACACTTCCCAGGGACTCCCAAGGCTCATGATCCTTATTTTAAATCAGTTTTCTATTGGCCAGTTGTAGTTGGAACGGGGAAGATTCAGATGTGATTCAATAGCAGAGTTTTTGATCAAAAAAAAATTATCTTTTAAGAACACCACATAAGAAATAGGAGCAGGAGTAGGCCATCCAACTCTTCGACCCTGCCCTGCCATTCAGTAAGATCATGGCTGATTTTAAGTGGATCAGTTCCACTTTCCTGCTTTCTCCCCATAACTCTTAATTCCCTTGTCTATCAGAAATCTATCTACCTGTGACTTAAATATGTTCAACAAGGTAGCCTCAACCACTTCAATGGGCAAAGAATTCCAGAGACTCACCACCCTTTGAGTGAAGAAGTTCCTCCTCAACTCTGATCTAAACTGCCTCCACCTTATTTTGAGGCTGTGCCCTCCAGTTCCGCTATCTTTTCTAAGTTGGAAGAATCTCTCTACTTCTACCTATCCAGCCCCTTCATTATCTTGTAAGTCTCTGTAAGTTCCCCCCTCAGCCTTCTAAACTCCCACAAGTACAGACCTGATCTATTCAATCTCTCTTCATAGGCTAACCCCCTCATCTCTGGTATCAGCCTGGCGAACCTTCTCTGTACACCCTCCGAGGCCAGTATATTCTTTTGCAAATGCGTTGACAAAACTGCACACAGTACTCCAGTTGCGGCCTCACCAGTGCCCTGTACAGTTACAGCAAGACCTCCCTGCTTTTATATTCTATCCCCCTAGCTATAAAGGCCAGCATTCCATTTGCTGCCTTGATCACCTGCAGACTGGGTTTTTGTGATTCGTCCACAAGGACTCCCAGGTCCCTCTGCACTGTAGCATCTGCAGTTTTTTGCCCTTTAAATAATAATCCCTCCTACTATTATTTCTATCAACCTCACATTTGCTAACGTTATACTCAATCTGTCAAGTCCTCACCCACTCACTCAGCCTATCACGTCTCTCTGCAGACTTTCAGCACCTTCCACACAATTCACTTTTTCACTCATCTTCATGACATCAGCAAACTTGTTACTGTATACTCAGCCCTCTCCCCCAGATCATCTACGTATATGGTAAATAGTTGAGTTGCCAACCAGAATAGCACCCATTGATTCCAACTGTTTCCTGTTAGCCAACCAATCCTCAATCCACGCTAACACCTTATCCCCAACTCTGTGCACCCTAACCTCTTGCAGCAATCTTTTGAGGGGCGCCTTATCGAATGCCTCGTGGAAATGTAAGAACACCACATCCACTGGTTCCCCTCTGTCTACTATGCTAGTCAAGTCTTCATAGAAATCCAATAAATTTGTTAAACATGACTTCCCCTTCACGAATCTGTGCTGCATCTGCTTAATCAAACCGTTCTTTTCTAGGTGAGCTCTTTTGGTGAGTAGATCAAAAACCAGCTGTCGTAAATCCAAGATCAGGAGGGAAATAAGTTTTTTTCCAGTTGAGTTGTTGTGATCTAAAACCTTTTACTTGAAAAGATGGAGTAAATCAATTCCATAAATAATTTTCAAAATGAGATGGTCAGGTACTTGGAGGATTAGGAACTTCAGGGTTATAATCAAAAAAACAAGACTTGTGGAAGTGATGTTATAACTGATAACACTGGACAAGTCAGACTCTGGAGTAACTGGCTTATCCTCTGGGTAAGTAGATCTGAACTTTGATTTTTTTTTTAAGAAAATGAGGAGGAAAGTTACTGAGAATGTTCACGGGAGTTTACTGATAAACTTTCAACATAAGAATTTTTCATTAAACCAGAAAAAAATGAAAAAATCTCAATGCAAGAAAATGATTCAAATTTGCACAATTCCTTTTATCCCAACAATACATACAATCCCAATGAATTTTTACCACCATCTTAACTTGGACTTGCCCAGTTGCAAATGATTTTTTTTTCTGGCAGATTTCTGAACATTCATTAGATGTGTTTTCCCTAGTTGGTATATTTCCCTGAAACATCCAAAGCCATACTCCCAACCTCCTATTACTAAAATTATAGAGTAAACACAAGTTCCCTAAACTCAATCCTCCAGCAGCCTTGCAGTATTTCTTATCAGAGCTTAGAACTCGTGACTTCACTTTGACATTTATATTCAGAACTACTTGGCTGTTTTTTCCTGTGCCTGTCTTTCATTGGACTGCTGTTTAAGGCAACAACACTGTTTTTCCTACCTCTCACCATCACACCCCCTCCCCACACCCTCCCCAAACCACACAAAAACCTTTGTAACCCATCTCTTCATTTGAAGGTCTATAAAACCTTATACACAAATAAATCCAGAAAACCTGACTTACTTGTCTGGCCTTTCAGACATCTTGGCACCAAGCTGTCAAAAATACTAAATCGAAACCATGTCTACATTTCTTAAAACTCAAATAGACATTAAGCCTAAAGTTATACTTTGTTCCTAACATTAGGTTTGACTGCCCTTTAGAGAGTGAGCACAGGCATTATGGCCCAAATGGTGACAACCTATCCTGTTGTTTACGATTCAATGTATTTCTCTGATTTTGATGGGGAGTAACCCAGGTGATGGCATTACTTTTCTTCAATCAAGTGGAAACTTTTTACATTTATGGCGATCTCAATTAATCTGATCTTTTCACCTTTGTAATTTCATTTGGAAAATGCCATGTGTATAGCATCCCCTGTAAATGGACAAGAATAGAAGCTTTTGGCTGAGGCTGTGATAAGCACTCAATTTCCAAAAACAAGATGCTGAACTTTCTTACTCTAGCATTGGTGCATGTGCACCATTGTTTCTGAAATAAGGCAATATTTCCAAATGGTTGGAAATGTACCCATTCTAGTTTAGAACCTTCATAAAGTGCTAGGTAAAAACGCATAATTTCTGCTGCAGTTCTAAGAATTTTAACCAATTTAATGTGAACTAGCATTCTTGCTGTATAACTATCCAGTAAACGTTGACACTTCCTGTTTCTATTGCGAGCATTAAATGCAAGTTCCACATGAAATTGTGCTGACAGTTCACCAAGCCTGAATGGGTGAATAATGGTTTATCTTTTATAGAACTAAACAGTTGGGGTCCTGAAAATTGTGTTAGCCATGTCATTTATCTGAAGTAATCTTTAGAGGAATTCTAGATCGATATTATTGTGGAATATTTTAGTGTTGAAGTAATTTGTTAACATGCCTGATTTTTGCCTGATGTTCCAAATGATTGTCTATTAGCGATTGTAGTAGATCATTAAATGAGAAACGAGTTTCTTCAATATACTTGAATGTAAATTGGCAGATAATTGCTTTACATCATTCAATTGCCAGAGGTGATGTTAAAAGCTGCATAAGGTTTTTATCTGCAATTTTTCTGTTACATTTATTCAAGAAATATTCATTCTCTTAGCTTTTGTTATGCATGTTTCACATATTACAATACTGACTGCAGGTGAAACTTGCTTAGCTGACGTTTAGTAATGACTTCATTCAATTTTTTGAATTCAGTCTCTTGAACTTGTTATTTGCTTGCTGGAGTACAATTTCAAAGCTACGGTTTATTCCCCAATAATTTGCCCAATTTGTGATTCTTAATGAGTTTGACGATATTACCCTTGGGGTGAAGGTCACAGGTGACCTTTCCTCTGAGTTTCTCACAAGTGCCTCTTCCAGCAGAGGTCAGAAATTGCATTCAAGCATTACTACCCTGGGTGAAATTGGGTTTCTGCAAGATTTCCTATCAGATTTGGCAATATCTCAATAGTGTATCACAAAGCATGGTTTGCCACATTTTTATGATTCATCTACCCTCATGACAGCTCACTAAATCTTTGGAATTTATTTGCATTTTTCTCACTAATATTATGACCTGTCCTTGAATTGCCAAGAATTAGGATTTAGTTTCCTGATCACTACTACAGCAACCCAGAAGAAAAATCATAGATACCAAAAGAAACAAAATCAGAAATTGATGGGGGAAAAAAGCTGGTTGATGGTCAAGAAGTATTCAACAAGGTCAATCTATTTATGTAGTTCCATTATTATAGCAGTGTGTTCCAAGGAACTTAAAATCCATCATGAGGAATGTTAATGGCTGACAAGTTTGCATCCTAGAGTCTTAAAAGAAGTGGCTGCATAGGTAACGCATACCTTGATTGTAATCTTCCAAAATTTCCCATGATCCCAGCAGATTGGAAAACTCTAAATTTAATGTCACCATTCAAGAAAGGAAATTGGGAGGAAGTGGGAAACTACAGGCTAGTTAATCTAACATCTGTCTTTGATAAGATGCAGGAATCCATTATTAAGGTGCAAGTAGCTGAGCATTTAGAAAAGCATTGTGCATTCAGGTTTTTGTGAAGAAGCAAGAGTGTTTGATAAGTTTATTAGAGTATGCTTTGAAAAAGAAGTTCTCAAAGCTTTTTGTCTTGCACTGCTGGGATAGCTCAAAAGAAATTGCTAAGTCACGGGGCAACTATGATCTTTACTGCATTTAAAGAGAGTGCTGATTGGCTGGCATGTTGACTCTGGTGTGTCAGATGCAGTCAATACCTGGTCTACCGTGCTATAAGATTGGCTGTATCAGCAACCTTATAAATGGGGCCTGGACCCACTCACCATGCAAACTTAATGCTGAAAAAGGGCACATCAAAGCAATCCAATTGATAATCACTACCCTGATCAGATCATTGCTTGTTGTATGTCTCTTACACGCAAGTGGATATCATGATTTTAACCCTGATTTTGCTAAAAAAAATTGACATTAAATTAGATTTCAGTGTATCATTTGGGCTCACAGTATGGCTCACTTGTAGATGTTAGAAGCCACATCTATTCACACATGGGCCTCTGTCCTTTGCAGACAGAAGGAATGTACTCACACTTTGTGCCTTTCTCAACTGAACCAAAGCTTGGGGAACAAATTTATTCCTGTTCTTTAAAGATGTAAGAAGAAAGCTAGACAAAGAAAATTGGGTAATTTTTAGGTAGAGAAACGGTACCTATGGGAATGCTCAGGGATTGGTGCTGAGGCCTTAACTGTTTATGATCTCTATTAATGACCTGGATGAAAGAAACAGTTGGTTTGTGGTTGATACAAAAGTTGACAATTCAAATAACTTATCTCCAGTAGGAGATGCCATTGAATTCTGAGTGGGCAAAAATTTAACAGATACAACAAATGTGGAAAAATATGAATTTGTCCACTTTGGCAGAGTGAATAGAAAAGCCGAATTAATTAATAGAAGGAAATTGCAGAAATCTATGTGCAGAAGAATCTAGATATCTTGGTACATGAATCACAAAAAGCTAATATGCAGATATAGTAAGTAATTAGGATGGCAAACAGGATGTTGGCCTTTATTGCAAGCTGGGTAGAGTATAGAATTAGAAGTCTTTCTACACTGTACAAGAAATTTGAGAGATCCACCAGGAGTACTGGTACAATTCTGTTTCCTTCCATATGGAACATTATATTTGCATGGAAAACAGTTGAGGGAAGGTTCACTAGGCTGATTCCTAGAATGAAAGGGCTGCTTAGAGGAAGGGTTGAACAGTCTAAGCCTATGTCCATTCGAGTTTTGAAGGAGAGATGATCTTATTGAAAAGTCAGGGAGCTTGATGCTGAGAGGATGTTTCCATTTGTGGGAGGTCACTAGAACTATGGGATGCCAAGGGTAATCAAGAGTGAGAGTGAGCACTTGGTACCAAAGGATCATGTGATGAAACTTCTTAGTAGATTTCCTACTAGAGTTGGCACCATCATCTTAATATTGCCATTTCACGCCACTACCTTCTGCAACAGGAATTTTTGAGAAGGTTGTGTCAGTTCTACTTATCTCGAATAGGAGATGCCATTGAATTGAGCTGAATTAGAACACAAGACTTGGGAGCAAGAGTAGAATGTTCAGCGTATTAAGCCTGTTCTGACATTCAACAAGATCATGGCTGATCTCCATTTCACTTTCCTATCTGTCCACCCCACCCCCAATAACCCCGACACTCTCGTTTGTGATGTAGAGATGAGAATTTCACAGCTAACTGTCAGAAATGAATTCTCTACATTTATTTGAGAGGGACCTCTTAGTTTTGAATTGTGGGAACACTTAGTGTGCTCTCACCTTTTTCATATTCCTGTAGAATTTCATTTCTTAAAAATCCAAGTTGAATTAGTTTTATATATATTGTTTTTATGCTTTTTTTTGTCCAGAATCTTCAGATTTTTCAGCTGTTGTAGTAATATTGTGTTATTCACATCATGCATTGAAAAAATGGAATAAGGGTTAAAAGTGTCATTTCTTTTAGTCTTATTGCTCAAATGTATTCAATACTTTCCACTTGCCTGAATGAAGTTCATCAAGACTCAAAGCTTGACACAACCTGGACAAAGCCCACTTGATTGATACCCTTTCCACAAATATTCATCCTTTCTATCACAGATGAACAGTGGAAGCAGTGTGTCCTATCCTCATGATGCACTGCACAAACTCTCCAAAGCTTCAGAGACAGCACCAAACTCATGACTGCTGCCATCTAGAAAATCAAGGGTAGCAGACACATGGGAACACCACCACCTAGAAGTTCTCCAAGCCATTCATTGTCCTGATTTGGAAATATATCACTGTTCCTTCACTTAAGCTGGGGCAAAATCCTGGAATTCCCTCATAGCACTGTGGATGTACCTCCATCATGTGGACTGCAGTGGTTCAAGAAGGCAGTTCACTACCACCCTGTTGAGGACCAGTAGGGACGGGCATTAAATGCTGGCTTAGTTAGCAATGCTCAAATCCCATAAATTAATTTTTTAAAAGTATTTAATACACGAGTTTAAGAATTGGTGTTGTTTCCCACCTTGGATATCTTGCAGCGTGTAAGAAGTTTTTGTTCTAATTTTTTTTCAATTTGATAGAAATGTGAGTTCGGATGGAAGTGATGCTCGTAGAAGGCTTCGAGAATGTGAAGGTTTGGTAGATGCACTCCTGCATGCACTGCAGTCAGCGGTGGGCAAGAAAGACATGGACCGAAAGGTAAGTTGTGTCCATAATTGTGTAATTAAAAATGAGCCTCTAGTTTCCAAGTCTCTCATCGTTGTCGTTAACATGGAGCCATGTATAAAATTTGAATCCACATCTAAATTAGAAAAAAAATTCAATGCTGATGCTAACCAATTGTTTCTAGATCCGTGAGGCAAGGTTGCAATGGGGAACCTTTTACAAATTGCATATCACTCAATTCACAAAGGGCAAACCAACAAATAAGTAATGCAATAATATACAACACCTTGCCTCAGCCTCTGCAGGCTTATCTTTAAAAGGGTTCAGTGGCTGAAGGTAACCCAGTTTCATTATCTCTTCTTTAAACAATGGACAAATATTAAGTTATGCAGTGGAAAAGCCAGCACTCAGAAATGTTTAAATCTATTAAAGCATGTTGGCTCCACTTATCCTTCAAATGTTTCATTATTTTGCTTATCTGACTAATGAAAATAGATTTAACCTTTTTATGTCTTGAACTTAACTGCATGTACAAGTAGACTGGAATTGTTCCAAGGTGTGACTTCCTGTAACGTTAACAGGTTTCCGCTTGAAAGACTGTTTGGTTTGGTTTTACCTTTTAATTACACTAAACATTGTTGTCGTGGAGACATTGCTGACCAGAGAAACTATTTTATCAGTCAACTGGAGATTTTTGGCCTCCATGAAAAGGAATTGTACTTGTAGTTTTCAAGCTTATGTTCTTTTGATTTGTAAACACTTTGATTCCTTCATGAAAATTATAAATTGAAATTAAACCAAATTAAGTTGTAGAGAAATTCAGAATGTGAGGGGTCGAGTGAAGGCTGACTTTGCTTTCACATTATTCAAATTTCAATTTCAACATTCAACACTATTAAGCTTTATCAGTTAACAATAGCCCAAGTGTGTTTAGGTGTGATTAAATGGTGAACATCTGTGGAATTGTCCATCGGGATTCGTCACTGTCTTCAACATTATAGCACAGATAGTTAAGAAACATTTATAGTTTGTGGGGGGATGAAGTACGCTTCAACTAATTCAAAGCTGTCTATGCAGAAATAATGAAGTGTCAGTTTGGATTGAAAGGATTTGCTGCTGTAGAAATAGAACCCTGGTATTAGAATAAATTTGCACATTTTTCAATCTTTCATCAAGTAATTTGTAGTCATAAGAAAATTCAAAATGACTCTTAATTGGTTGCTGTAACATAATTTGCATTCAAGTTGTCATTGAACTCTCACATTCATGGTACTTTAACATTTTACTCAGCTGCAGCTTTGTTGACTTGTGCAAAAGAAAACAGCAAGTCCAAAAACAGACATTATAGATTATCAGTGGCAGCTTCAGTGTTAAAGCAGTAGCATGTTCAGTTAAATCCCAGTTGACTTTGCAACTGTTAAGGGATTTCATTAGTTAACTGTGTCAAAAGTTGCAAAGAAGCATGCATTACTTACTGGAGGCTTAAAAATAAATGCTGCCTTCTCCAGCAACAAGAGGAAAAAAAATAAACTCGTACAAAAAGCTCATCACAGAAGAGTATAGGTAATGCCTGCCAGGAAATCTGTGCTAAGATACTCCAAACAAGATATAGGACAGAGCATTATTTTGGGTAGAAAAATAATAGTTGCTGAGATATAGATGAAAGCCCTAAACAAATAAGCTCTTATTAAAAAGGAAATATATTGCAGGGATATCATCAGAAATCATTCAATCAAACCAGGTTTTTTCTTCAGTACAACAGTTATGATCTCATGCTGCTAGGTTAGTTCATTTATCACATCAATAAGTTATGTCGGCATTACTAGAACACTGTGTAGAATGTACTGTGTAATGAACCACACAGAAATAGAGTCATAATATTTAGCAACATTATATACCAAGATAACTGGGTGGTGCAGAAGGTTATGCTATTAGCTTTGTGGCATCTGGAACTGGATTGAAATGCAGCCAAGACTCAGGAAAAATACGTTTTCTTTTCATTTGCAAGTCATAAGAATTAAGAAAATAGAGCAGTCTCAATCAACTTGAAATGTACTGTTTCATGTTTCTTACGGAAATTTAATTGTTTTTGTTTTAATAGTCAGTTGAGAATTGTGTGTGTATTATGAGGAACCTCTCCTATCAAGTGCACAGAGAAGTGCCAGGAGCTGATAAATTCAGAGAACCAGCAACAGACCAGCAAACTGGAACAGGAAATTCTCAGAAGAAGAAGAAAGATGATTCTGGTTGCTTTGGTGGGAAGAAGGCAAAAGGTAAGAATGTGACGGGGGGTAGTTTAAGTTGCAACCTGTAATGTGGGAGTATGAGCTTCATATTGCAATGTTTTTAATAAAAATGGCTGTTGAATTCAAAAGATTTGATTACAGCAGAGAATAAAAGTTTTTAGAAGATATTTTTGATCACAAAGCAATAATAATTTGATATAGCATCTGGCTTGGCCTCTGAAATATTTCAGTGTAGGACATTTTTTAAACAGATGTGGTTACATGAAACCATTCACTGCCCATGCCAGCCATCTAATCCTCTTTCCCCATTATCTCTTATTGCCTGTCTCTATTATATTCTGGCAATCATGGGCAGTGGCCAAACATTTCTTTAACTAATGCTGTATAGATTATCTGGCAGGAGTGTTATATTCCCTGGAGATCTTGATAATCACTGAAAAAATGCTTTTTTAATACTTGTATTTTGTCCTTGATTTGGGGCTTCAGAATTGGGCTGCAAACCTGTAAAGCAATAGTGCTATTGAGAATAGCTTTGATAAAATATACAATTATAGTGATCTGATGAAAAACAAGTGCATATGACAAAATTAGAGAAGGAGAGAGGGTGAATTTTCTCATTATTAAATAAATTTTGCCGCTTTTTATGCCTGGTTTGACTGTTGGTTTTTTTTCTCTGCACTTTTCTTGGCTGCTCTTCTGCAATTTAGAGGAGTGGTTTAATCAAGGTAAGTCTGCTGCTGTTATATATTTTTACTGATTGTTTGCTCCTATTGTTGTTCACTTCCTGTTGATGTGCAGTAGGTGCAATTTTCATGGAAGTAATTGAAAAACGTTATAGTAATGTATCAACCTAAAGTATTAAAGGAAATGTAGACCATTATCAGTATCATGGGAGTCATCTCTTGAAGAAGGCTGATAAATGTAAAAAGCATTTGAAGACCAAGATTTTAAACTCAATACGAAAGTCACGGCCAATGCAGTAATCGTATATGCTTCAGAGACTTGCATAACCTACAGCAGGTATCTCAAAAGCACTGGAGAAGTAGCAACTCCAGTGCGTTCACAAAATCCTCAAATCTGGTGGAAATAAGGCAGTCTAACTGCAGCACACCCTCTCAAATCAACGTGCCCAGTACTGGGGCAATAATCACTCTTAATTGTTGGCTGGGGCACGTTGTTCATATGCCTGACGCCAGACTTTGGAAGCATTTGTTATGAAATCACGATAAAATGAAAGACAAGGAAATCCAATAACCACTAATCTGTTCTAGTGGTGATACACTTTTTTTAAATGGAAATTGCAGTCAACATATCAGTTATTGCTTGGTTGGTGGAACTGATATGTTGAATGGCAGAACAGGCTCAAGGGACTGATTGACTCTTTGAACCTCCAGTTTTAAGAGGCAAGTTGAAAATTGGAGATTTCATAAGCAATGTCATTTCAAACAAGATTTGTCTAGCTTTTTAAACCTTATTTATTGATGGAATGTATCACACCTAAAGCTTCTTGTGAATGTTTTCCAATATGATAGCAATCTTCCTGAGTTTGTTTTTCTCTTCCATGTTTAGGTAAAAGGAATGTAGATGCTGACAAAAACTTTGATACCCTGGACTTGCCAAAGCGTATAGAACCAGTGAAAGGTAACTTGTGTATACTGAAATGTCCCACAATGTGGTGCATGCTAGAAATCCATTTTAATTATAATATTCAACAGTCATTCATTCACTTGTTTCCTGTTCTTTTGTTCCTGTTCCATGCTGTGCATAACAGATTTTTAAGCTGTTCCTAAAGTGTCTTTTCCTAAAGTCAATGAAACTCAATAAGTAAGCAATAGGCTGTTTTGTGCACACATTCCACATCTGCCAGCTCTAATCCAAACAAAATGATCTTAATGTATTCACAAATTACATTAGTACAATGTGAAATTAAATTGTTTTCCAGGTACTGAAAAAGCTGAAAATATCAAGTCAGGCTGTATCTGTGGAAAATCAGAAGTTATTGACTTTTTTAGGTCTTAAGATCATCCCTGTGGACAGTGAGGTAGATTGGTAGTATTGGATGGGATGAGTGGTGGGGGAGGGGTAGAAAAACGAGTAGAGAATGAGAGATAATTGCTGAAATGATGCTACCAGGAATGTGAAGAAGCAGACATTTATCCATTCAATAGATTGTGGATAAATAGTTCATTCAAGTAGTCCCGAGAATCCATACAGTGCAGAAGGAGGAGTCTGCACCAACTCTCCGACAGAGCATCTTGCCCAGACCCAATCTCCATAATTCCACTTTTTACCCTACTAATTCCCGTAACCGACACAGAAAATCACTAAGTTCTGAAGCAATTAGTCAATGACAAGGTCAGAAGGCGTTACATGTCGAGTAGAAAGACGTGCTTGAAACTTGTATTCAATTTTACTGGAAATAATGCAAAAGACCACACAAAATCTTTTGTGCTTGCCATTTCAATTCTCCCACTCTGACATTGTCTTTTTAAACACAAAGGTATAATTGAATTAGAAGGTTAACTTAACTGCTTCAATCAAGGGATCAGTCATTTCATGAAAAAAGTTGCCTCTCTCCATTGGCTTTCAGAAGAATGAGGGCTGATCTTATGGATGCAGGATCGTAGTGGGACTAGACAGGGTTGCTGGTGAGAAGATGTTTCTTTGCTCATGAGAAAAACTAGAACTAGGGAACACAAATGAATGGTCTCCCATTTAAGATGGTGATGAGGAAAACTGAGTTTTTAGTTTGGAATTCTCTTGCCCAGAGAGCAGTGGAGGCAAAGTCATTGTATATTTTTAAGCTGTTAGATATTTGAATAATGTGAGTCAAAGAGGAAAGGTGAAGTAGACAGGAAAAACTTCAAAAACAGATCAGCCATGATTTAATCAAATGACAGAGCAGGCTCATGGAGCAAAATGGCTCACTCCCACTTTGCATGTACTGTGCATCTACAACATCCCTCTTGAGGAGTGGGTCTTCAGATGTAAAATGTTGACTGACTGCTTTTCCACTGATGTAGTCCAAGCAGCTGATGGGTTCCGGCTTTTTCTATTTGAATTGTTGGCTTTCAAGCGTCTGTAATAATTTGTTCTTTTTTGCTTAGCTTATGTTCTGGATGACAGGGTGAATCCAAACAAGTGTAACGCTTTGTTAGACAATTCATTTCCATATCTGTGCTCGGTTAGCTGATGCTCATTTATGTTATAAGAGTGCAAAAATAGGGTCCATATATCTAGACTCACCACCTCCTCTTGGCTTTCTCACTTTTTCAAACCCTCCTCTTAAAGTTCATTTTAAAGTCCATGAAAAATCATGGAATTAAAGATGGCTGTTTGAATATTAAATATCTTACTTAACTTATCTTTCTCTGGCTCTCGCTCATCTTAATTTAACTGAAGGGTGTTGAAAAAGACTGTTGGGCCAGCTGCTATTTTCAGTTACCTCAGATTGTCAGTGTTGGTGTTCTCTCATTCTTGCATTCAATCTCGCTCATTTGCAAGTGTTCACTAATGCTGTGGCTCGTTTCTAATTTTATTAGATCCCATGAATACATTTACTGTTGTATGCTTTGTGCAGTAATGTTTGGGACTTAGAACCAAGACTAATTGAAGAAATGATCTGTTTCTACACCCACTGTTAGCAAAGTGTAACAGTTTTTTGATCTTGTTTGGAAAGGTTTCTGCATGGAATCCTGTAAGGTGATGCCAATCTGGAAGTATTCTTTTAAATATACTGTGAAATACAGTAGTTCTGATTAAAAAAAAATGAAGTTTTCTACATTATTTAATCTTTGTTATTGTGTTCAATTCTTCAAAACCGGCAGTTCTTATGTTAATGAAAATAAGTTTAAATTAAGCCACAAAGCAGCTTTTGAATTTGATAATTGACGTATATGTCCTTTTTAATCAGGCCTCCTTAGATTTATCTAATTACAGTTAATGAATTCCAAGCCTCCTGGATGTCGAGGAGCTTAAAAGTAGACAGTAAAGCAAGAAAAGAGAAGCTTGTGACAGATCTTGAGGATTTAATGCTGCAGAAGCCTGGAGGAATATAAGAGGTGTAAAGTGTCATTAGAAAGGAAATTAGAAAAGCAAAGAGAGGGTGTGGAAAAAATATTGACAAAGAAAATGAAGGAAATCTTAAGTAGCTTTTATAAATATATAAAGAAGAGGAGAATAATTGAAGAAGGAATAGGATTTGATGGGGACTGTAAGAGATTGGAGGAACAGAGATATAGGGGTGTAGATGGGCAAGTCTTTAATTGCAGGTACAAAAGGCCAATTGAACTTTGGATTTTATATACAAGGGTATCAAATTACCCACTTTGTGATGGGCAGCTGTCAATATGCAGTAAATGTTGGCCTAGTCAGTGATGCCCACATTAGAATTTATACTTGTCAGTGTTTGAGTTACAGTTGGATTGTTGCATCCAGTTCTGACATTATTATAAAAGAAACTTGGAATGCTGTGATGGACCCAGCTAAGATTCAGTGGAATGTCAGGAATAAGTGCTTATACTAGAAAGACTTGAAAAGTTGAATACTTTATAAAAATGAACAGCAAAGGTTAAGGAAGTAAATATTAGGTGAGCACAAAATTATGGCAAATCTTGACAGTATTTAGTCAACATTTCCACAGGTTGGTATTTATATAACAGGCAAACATAAGTTTAGAAATGGATTGAGTCACTTGGAGGGAGTTAAATTAAAAGAATTCATACATTGGGTTAGCATGGCACACTTAGAACATTACAGTGCAGTACAGGCCCTTCGGCCCTCGATGTTGCACCGACCAATGGAACCAATGTTATGACCCTCTATCCTAAACTATTCCAGTGCTATCCACTGACCATTTGAATGCCCTTAAACTTGATGAGTCCACAACTGCTGCAGGCAGGGCATTCTATGCCCTTACTACCCTCTGAGTAAAGAACCCACCTCTAGCATCTGTCCTATAACTACCACCCCTTAATTTAAAGCTATGTCCCCTCGTGTTATCCATCTCCATCTGAGGAAAAAGGCTCTCACTATCCACCCTATCTAACCCTCTGATCATCTTATATGTCTCAATTAAGTCACCTCTTAGCCTTCTTCTCTCTAATGAAAATAACTTCAAGTCCCTTAGCCTTTCCTCATAAGACCTACCCATTATACCAGGCAACATCCTGGTAAACCTTCTCGGCACCCTTTCCAATGCCTCCACATCTTTCTTATAATGTGGCGACCAAAACTGCACACAATACTCCAAGTGCGACTGCACCAGAGTTTTGTACAGTTGCAACATGACATCTCGGCTCCAAAATTCAATCCCTCTACCAATAAAAGCCTTCTTAACAACCTTACCAACTTGAGTACCAACTTTCAGAGATCTATGCACCTGTACACTGAGATCTCTCTGCTCATCTACACTACTAAAGGTCCTAACATTAGCCCTACATTCTGCACACGTATTATTCTTACCAAAGTGAATCACCTCACACTTTTCCACGTTAAACTCCATTTGCCACTTCTCCGCCCAGCTCTGCAACTTATCCATGTCCCTCTGCAAACTGTAACGTCCATCCTCACTGTCTGCAACGCCTCCGACTTTGGTGTCGTCAGCAAATTTACTAACCCATCCCTCTACACCCTCATCCAGGTCATTTATAAAAAATGACAAACAACAGTTGTCCCAAAACAGATCCCTGAGGTACACCACTAGTAACTAAACTCCAGGTTGAATATATCCCATCAACCATCACCCTGTGTTTTCTATAGCTAGCCAATTCCTAATTCAAATTGCTAAATCTTCCTCAATCCCATGCATCTGCATTTTCTGCAGTAGTCTTCCTTGCGGAACCTTATCAAACACTATGCTAAAATCCATATACACCATATCAACTGCCTTGCCCTTACCTATCTCTTTGGTCACCTTTTCAAAAAGCTCAATAAGATTTGTGAGGCACGACCTTCCCTTCACAAATCCATGTTGACTATCCCTAATCAATTCATTTCTTTCTAAATGACTATAAATCCTATCCCTTATAATTCTTTCCAAAACTTTCCTAAAAGTGAATATAAGTAGTAGCAATAGCATCATTTAATTTCTTTCTGAAAAATGTTAGCAGTCCTGAGAAGATCCCAGGAAGATGGGAAAACAGATAACAACTTCATTTGAATTGGCATTTAGGACAGTTACGTGCAGTAGCAGAGATCAGAGTGCATAATTGTGCAAACCTGGTGGTTTTATAATGCCGGTTAATACTGGACAAGTCCTATCTCAAAGTGAAACCTGACTTGACAGATCCAAAACTCTTTTTAAGAATTGACGTAGGCTTGTTACTGAAGACATTCACAAGAGTCTGCCTGTTTACTTTTAACACTGCATACAATATTTATTAAACAAGATAAATTAGCTTATTATGCTAGACAAAGTCATCAGAAAGATTTCTATAGAAACGCCAGGAAAACTATGTGGATTCTCCACAGTTCCTTTTTATCCCAGCAATACTCTTACAAACGCACAACCCTTATCCAAGCTAATGTGCTGCCCCTAACTTGGGAAGATGTTTAATTGAGGTTCTACATATCTCTTCTGTGCAATGTTATTGGAAATGCATCCATATTTTAAAAAGCAAAAGCAATTCAGTGTTTGTAAGTTGAGAAAAAGAGGTATTAAGATGTTGCATGTTCAGTTTGAAAAAAATGTATTTTAAGCACGACCTTTTATAGATTTACCAGTACCTTGACACCAAAGCGTCTTGCTTGGGCCGGCTCAGCAGCAAACCTTTTTTTTCTGATGGATTTCTGAGTGTTCGCTAAATGCTTTTTGCAGCTGTTATCGCTCTGAGACAACTAATAAAACTTGCAACCTGAACTCTTACTTGCACTTCAGAGCAAATGCAAATTGCCTAAATTAAAGTCCTCAGCAGAATTTCTTACTAAAGGGTTTAGAACTTCTACCTTCAGTCTCTGGTATACATTGACTGAACTGCCCACTGCCTTTATGTCTCCATGGACCTTGTCACTAGGCAACTGCACTGATTTTCTACATTTCATTTGTTCACTAAATTGCTAATCCCTTTATTACCCATCCCTTCTCTTCAAGGGTTATACAATCTCATTAAAATGCTTATATACTAATAGGCCTCAGGCTTCCTGGCACCAAGCCCACAAAAAAAATTCTAACTGAAGCTAGAATCATGTTCTACCTTTCTTAACACACAAATACAAATATAAATTAAGCTTATACGTTGCTCTTTAGTGGCAGCAAGTTGAGGTCGTTGAAATGATATATATTATCCTTAAAGACACATCCTCTAAAAGCAAGAATCATCAATCCCTACAGTGCAGAAGGAGACCAATCGGCCCATCAAGTGCGCCAGCTATCCAAAAGAGCATTTTACCCAACAACCATCATCCCTCAGGTGAAGCTAAAATTATTCTTTCCTTTCATTAATGTAATCTTAACTAGCGTTTTGGCTTTGTAATGGAATCAACAAAATATCCTTACAATTTAATAATGTGAGAACAAACTAGCCTTGAGATTTCAGAACACTGTTGACCCAAGATGCTGTGCCAGAACATAATAGGATGTGGGTTCACCCTAGTTCATTTCCACATGGAATTTTTAATCAGAATAATCAAGAGATGAGAATTATTTTGTGTAATATGTAACATCTGGCTCATTCCTGCTATTGGCAGCATTGTGTCTGCTCCGCTGTGTTGTCCATGCGAGGAATAAAAAGTGTAACTTGTAGAGCAGGTGATGAAAAGAAAGAAAAGATAATTGAGCATTTTGATTTTGGACTGCTGTGCAGTGAAATAGAATTCAGGTGAGGTAGACAAAGAACAAATGACTTAAATATCTCCTGTGATGTTCTGACAAACTCAGATGTCCTGAATCCATTTTGCTTTGTTGGGAGATTACACAGTATTTGATTGTCAGTCATCTTGTCTCCTCAATACTCGGAAACAATGTGTGCAACGCTTGAATGTCTTCTTGACAACTTGATGTATGAAATATATTCTATTTATGACTCTAATATAAACATGTCTTGCAAAATTAGTCTGAAGAGCTATGATGACCTATATAATGTGTACATCTTTTGAATTTCTCCTTACAGCTGTCAGGTTATGTACAAGTTGCTTTTATTTGCAGTTTTGACATAATAGAATATGAATGCTGTGGTGCATCTGAGACCGTTCTGCATTTATCAGTATGGGAGTGTGTATAATGTTTAGATTTAACTCGTTGTGTACATTTCTCAAGCACATGTTGTTTCTTGGTGATATCACCCAGTTTAACTTCATCACTGCCTCCACTGTGTTTCTGAACTGTCAGACTGCTCGGTTAAGCAAATATTTCCTCTGCATAAACTCAGAAAACTAAAACTGTTGCCTTTAGTCCATGCCACAAGTTTCATTTTCTAGACACTGGCTTCATTACGCTCACTGACAGCTGTCTGAGGCTGAACCAGACTGTTTACAATCTTGTCATATTTAATCTCAGTGAGCTTCTGACGCCAGCCATATCATCATCAAAATCCATCTCAGTAACATCCCTGATTCCACCCCTCATCTGGTACTTATACCCTCATCTAGATCTTAATTAGTATAGACTTCACTTTTCCAAAGCAAAGCTCTGAATTCTACTAAATAAAAGCAAATTACTGCGGATGCTGGGATCTGAAACCGAAAGAGAGAATGCTGAAAAATCTTAGCAGGTCAGGCAGCATCTGTAAGGAAAGAAAAGAGCTGATGTTTCGAGGTCAGAGTCCAGCTGTGGGTCATTTGGGGTCAAATGTCATCTAGACTCAATGTTAGCTCTCTTCTCTCTATAGAGATGTTGCTAAACCTGCTGAGATTTTCCAGCATTTTCTCTGTCTCTGAATTCTACTGTTTTGTGGCGAGAATATTTTGTGTGACCATTGAAGAAGAGTCGACTCAGATTTCACTTAAACAAACCTTTCTCTTTTACAAAGATCTAAGTGCCAATAATCAATATAAATCTACATTTGTGACAACATTAATTCATTTAACTTGAACCTTAATTTTAACTCATTTAATTTGAAGTTTTTGATTAAAAACAACTACTAACCATTTGAGTGAATTGGTCCAGTCTGCTCTTCAGTATTAATCTTCCTTTTGGTTCTTCACCCTTCTCTGAGGCTATCTTTAGGGCACAGATTGTGAATGTGATTCTCAAGTTTCTGCTGAGAAAAAAGACTCAAAAACACATCTTTTCAAAACATTGTGAAATGTTTTCCAGAAACATTTCTGTTTCTTCCAGAAAATTCCCTGTCACTCAGCCTGATACCGGAAACTGATCAGTGTTTGATTGATTACAAGCAAATGCATTAACTACAATGTCCAAATGTATATACCGAGTTGTAAGTCACATTGTCTCACCATATGTGGAATAAGGTGGGAATAATTAGCGCTGGGATGTTTGGCAGTCATCCAAATATCTATCCGTATTTAGTCAACACAACTATCACATTTCCCAGGACAGGTCACAAGCCTTCTGTGACTTGCATCTGTGTTTAACACAACTTGACCAAAATTCCTAACATACTTGATTATAGCCCTTAACCATTCTCCTTCATGCTGTCACTGTTGACATTGGGCAACCGGTTGCACTATTCTCTAAACTTGTGGTCATCCAGAACTCTGCTCACTTGCTTCCAGTTAAGTTACGTGACTTTAAAATCTGACCCTTGCTTTCAAACCTCCACATGGCCTTGAATCCTCTCTCTCTCTCTTTCTCTGGAATCTCTTGCAATTCTCAGATACCTGCATTTCTTCAATTCTGGCCACTTGAACATTTGTGCTTGAAATTGTACCATTATTGATGATCATATCTCCAGCTGTCAAAATTGTAACCTCTGGAATAGCTTCCTAAAAACTTTGTGATGATAGCAATGCAATTGATACAGATATAATTTTTTTATCTTTAAGGGAAGTCTTTAAAAAGTCAGCTTTATTTCACAGGTGTTCGGTATGTCTGAGAGGAATAAAGCTCCAATTTTGGGAGAGCAGGAAAATTATTTATTTTAGCCTTGCAAATGTTTATTTTATGTGGAGCTAATGTACTTCTATTTACTTACATTTCCCTAAGATTTCTGATTAGGACCAAGACCCCAAAGATATATTAAGCCAAAGGAGACCCCAATTTTTCTTTCTTTGGCATAAATGTGAGGAAAGTATACTTCCTTTCAGGAATTATTTGATCAAGTAGGGTTTTTAGTCATAAAAACAACTTTATTTAATATAACAGTTTATATATAGCTCTAACAAATGAAGCAGTTTAACCATTAACTCTTGAACGATATTAAAACATGAAAAGGAAATGACTTTAATTTCTAATTTATCAATGTTTCTTTTCCAAATAAGCAACATTATTCTTAGAGACTTAAATGCTACTTTAATTACAGTTTGCAACCATAAGCATACTTGCTATAAGTTTTCAAGCCTTCAGACAGAAAGAGAGCATTCCAGAACCTTGTTGCAGAATGCTAAAACACCCACAGTAATTCCCCCTCTCTCAAGCTTTAGGTTAACCTCTCCCCAGCCACCCTGTTCCACCACCACACAAGTACTGGGACATTTAGTGGGGAGTGGGAAAAATAAGGACATATTGCTTCTGGGATCTCTAGCATCACATTTTGTGGGTATTCCAATGTTGCACAGGGAAATCTGTGCAGGAAATTTTCATGCAAGAATTTACCCAATAATTGCCCATAAATGCTGACTTCCTCTGGACAGTGGCACTGGGCTGCAAACCATCTGACAGAAGTGATTTAAATTACCAGCTAGCCCCTCCCCAAAATTTCCTGCTCAATCGTCCCTTTAAATATCCTTGCTACAGCAGCTGCTGTAAAAAGGGGGTGTTGTCTACCTCAGTTACTATGTGCTGCACCCAATCTCGGTCTAGAACATTAGGCAACACAAGAGCTATGTAATTACAGTTGTCTGGCAAAAGTGGTATTTCGACGGAGATTGCTATTCTATAGAAGATATGGACTAAGTTCTTGCCAGCAAAAATCTAGTTTCCAGACTCTTGCAGGATTTTGGGCCCGCATTATCTCTTATGTTGACTGCTAACACAGGCTCAAAATCACCCCAATTGATTAAGAACAATTGTACTTATAGTTACAAGATGGCTCAATTCAACTAAAATGTGATGTATGTTAGCAAATAACATGGATTTTATAGAGGGGTATAAGAATTCTTTACCTCTTTAGACTTATGACTGTTCTCAATGATGGAATCAAGAAATTCCAAATTAGCTCAAGATTTTAGATCTTTCCTATTACATTTCTCAATCTATGGACTAACCTTTTCAGTTTTTAAAATTTATTTTCACTTGTAAAATAAATGTTTCCTATTGCACCTTAGCTTAAGAACTTGATTTATTATTAATCCGTGGGGAAATTTAATATTGGAATGAAAATGCTAAATTTTATCAGAAGTGCTGTTGGATTTATCTTTGAAAAGCCTTCCATTTTAAAACCTGTTCATGTATAGAGTAATTTAATATTTTAAGGAAATAATGTAATCCAGAGACGCATGCATGTAATTATATTATTTTGATTATAAATATAGTAATTCATTTGGCAAGGCCTGAATCCTGCAATTTGAAGCTCAAATGATTATGCAAACAGACTTGGATTTGATTTGCTTTGGAAGCTCATTGACAGCCCATTTTATCATTATAATTAGTCAATAAATTGTGTGCTGTTTTTATTTCTGATGTCGAATGACTGGCAAACCAAAGTAAAGACAAAGAAAAACGTACAGATAATCATGCTAGCCCCAGAGGTCTATTCTGTTGAGTGACCTGTCAGTATTTTTAACAGCATGTTGAAGTATGTATTTTAGAAGAGAGAAAGAATACTTCATTGGAGTTTAAACAACACAGTCCTACTTAAGTGCTGAACTTTCTTGCCCTCAGAAATTATACTGAGGGTTTTGGGGGGGGTGGGGGAGTGTAATTGAATATGCACATTCAATTTGTGTTCTCATTATGCGATTTTTAACGAAGCATGTTACCTGTTTATTTTAAATTAGCTAAGGGCTTCAAACGGATATATTATGAATTTGAATGCTCATATTCCAGTGTAATTTGAGGACCAGTGTTGTGTATTTGAAAAATGACACTCAGGAACACACACTAAATGTAACTTTATTGTGGTGTGTTTTCTGTCATACTTGTTGCTCCTTGTTTCCTGCTCCACATGGCATGCACCATTTCCTTGCATATATTACAGCAAAATACCATGGTGAGCCAAAAAAGACAAACATGTAACATTTCTCCCAACCTGCCCCCTTTAATTTGAACATCCTCAAAACAAATCAACATAAACAATAGTCAGCGGGTTAGTCACTATTATGAATTCAGGTGGTGTGAAAGTATAAGAACGTAAGAAATAGGAGTAGGCCATCTCGCCCTTCAAGCCTGCTAATCACTCAGAACAGTTGATGGCGAACCGCAAGTGTTTTCATCTTCATGTTCTTCATAGAATCCTGACAGTACAGAAGGAAACCATTTGATCCATCAAGTGTGTACCGACCACAATCCCATCCAGGCCCTATTCCCGTAACCCCACACATTTACCTTTTAATCCCCCTGACATTAGAGTCAATTTAGCATGGTCAATCAACCTAGCTTGCACATCTTTGCACTGTGGGAGGAAACAGGAACATACAGCGGAAACCCACACAGACAGTGTGTAAACTCCACACAGATGGTGACTCGAGGCTGGACTTGAGTCCGAGTCTCTGGCACTGTGAGGCAGCATTGCTAACCACTGTACCACTGTGCTTCCACATGATGTCAGTGATGGTTGGTTTAACAGGCATTGACATGGAAATTGGAGGTCGTCTCTGCAGCCTAACAAAGGGTGTGTTCTGAATTCCTGAACAGTATCTGATGGTATTGGGGTTGCAATTGTCCTGACATGGTAAGTTTGAACCTGAATTCTCAACAGGCTCCAATTTTAGCGAATCTGTTTTTCCTGTCAGTACCTGGTCTGCAGGACTCCTTCAAATGATGTCATCTGAGGTCTGAATTGCGTAAAAGACAGATTCTGTTTGTGCAAAGATTGTGGCTAGAATCCATTTCTCCCAAGGAGTACAACAAAGAACAAAGAGCAACAGAGCACGGGAAACAGGCCCTTCGGCCCAACGAGCCCGTGCTGCCGTCCTAATGTCTTAATGACATATCCATGACTTTAGGCTATGCCTATTGTGGAAGATTCCAATATAGGGACAATTTGTTTCCCAATCAGCCTAAGAGCACATTTTTGGGATGTGGGAGGAAACCGGAGCACCCGGAGAAAACCCACGCAACCACGGGGAGAACGCGCAAACTCCTGCAGACACAGGCCCGAATCTATGTGTCTGCACAGCAACAGCGATAGTCTCTGAGCTGTCGTGTTGCCCATCAGATTGTCCAGTTTAAGCATACACTAACGACTTGAAGCACTAGGCCACTCCTGAAGCAACATCCAAAAGCAGCCCTCGCACGACCTGCCGCATGCATGCACCTTGTTGGTCAACAAGGTGGACCGAATTGCCTGTGGAAACAAATAAGATATTTAGACAGTCCTGCTATATCCCTCCATCTGCAGACCGCTCATGTGGCTGTCCAAGAGACCCTTAAACAACCTTAGCGTGCCTGCTCCCACCACCTTACTCGGCAGTGCATTCCACACCCCCACTGCCCTTTGTGTGAAAAACTGCCCTCTAATATTCGTCTTATACATAGCCCCCCTCACCCTAAGGCCATGACCCCTCGTTCTATCCATTTCTAATGGTGGAAAAAGCTTACCACCATTTACTCTATCTGTACCCCTTATAATCTTATATACCTCTAATAGATCCCCTCTCAGCTGACGTCTTTCAAGGGAAAACAACCCCAGTGTGTTCAATCTTTCCTCCGTACTTCCGAGTCTGTTCCTGGTGGAAAACTGCTTGCTTTGCTTTCAAACTATTCCACTTGTGCTTATGTTGTCTCAAAATCTCAGTAGATTTTGGAGGTTTTAGAAGGTTAAATGCAGAACACAACTGCCTTTTCATCGTGAGTAATGCAGGCAAGGTCTTGGTTGCGGCATGTGTGATGTTTCAGTAGACCAATAAGAATTTGTTGAGGCATTGGATAAGTAAACCTTTATTTAAAGTATATTTTGGAGTTTGTTTGAAGCATTTTGTTAATCTATTCCTGTGTACCAGCACCTTCCTTGATGACCTTAAGGAAACATATTGGGAATTTCTCGTTGTAGATTCTTTGGCACAATGAGACTTCTACCCTAATGTCAACTTCCATCCTGGCTGGCCTTCAAGCAGTCAAGTGACCCACGACTTGCGTGCAGTACTGGTGACAGCTAGCATGTGTTGTGATAGCTCTTCCTATTGCCAGTGTGTCACTTAACTGTTGACTCTGTTGTGCAGCATGGACGTTTCTTTTATTTAAATGTTATCTTCTTTTGTCCCTGCTTTTTTATTCTTTATTTAGTTTGCTTTTCGTTCCTGCAAGCACACTATGTCCTTTTTCTCGCCACTGCTTTGACATTCCGTTCATTATCCCCTGGGCTGGATGGGATTTATCCCAGGTTACTCTAGGAGGCTAGAAAGGGGATTGCAGAGCCTTTGGCTTTGATCTTCATGCTGTCGTTGGCTACAGGTGTAGTGCTGGATGACTGGAGGATGGCAAATGTTGTCCCCTTGTTTAAGAAGGGGAGTAGAGACCATCCTACAAATTATAGACTAGTGAGCCTTACATCTGTTGTGGGGAAAGTTTTGGAAAGAATTATAAGGGATAGGATTTATAGTCATTTAGAAAGAAATGAATTGATTAGGGATAGTCAACATGGATTTGTGAAGGGAAGGTCGTGCCTCACAAATCTTATTGAGCTTTTTGAAAAGGTGACCAAAGAGATGGGTAAGGCAGTTGATGTGGTGTATATGGATTTTAGCATAGTGTTTGATAAGGTTCCGCAAAGGAAGACTACTGCAGAAAATGCAGATGCATGGGATTGAGGAAGATTTAGCAATTTGAATTAGGAATTGGCTAGCTATAGAAAAGAACAGGGTGATGGTTGATGGGAAATATTCAACCTGGAGTTTAGTTACTAGTGGTGTACCTCAGGGATCTGTTTTGGGACAACTGTTGTTTGTCATTTTTTATAAATGACCTGGATGAGGGTGTAGAGGGATGGGTTAGTAAATTTGCTGACGACACCAAAGTCGGAGGCGTTGCAGACAGTGAGGATGGACGTTACAGTTTGCAGAGGGACATAGATAAGTTGCAGAGCTGGGCGGAGAAGTGGCAAATGGAGTTTAACGTGGAAAAGTGTGAGGTGATTCACTTTGGTAAGAATAATACGTGTGCAGAATGTAGGGCTAATGTTAGGACCTTTAGTAGTGTAGATGAGCAGAGAGATCTCAGTGTACAGGTGCATAGATCTCTGAAAGTTGGTAAGGTTGTTAAGAAGGCATACAGTGTGTTAGCTTTTATTGGTAGAGGGATTGAATTTTGGAGCCGAGATGTTATATTGCAACTGTACAAAACTCTGGTGCGGCTGCACTTGCAGTATTGTGTGCAGTTTTGGTCGCCACATTATAAGAAAGATGTGGAGGCATTGGAAAGGGTGCTGAGGAGGTTTACCAGGATGTTGCCTGGTATAATGGGTAGGTCTTATGAGGAAAGGCTAAGGGACTTGAAGTTATTTTCATTAGAGAGAAGAAGGCTAAGAGGTGACTTAATTGAGATATATAAGATGATCAGAGGGTTAGATAGGGTGGATAGTGAGAGCCTTTTTCCTCAGATGGAGATGGATAACACGAGGTGACATAGCTTTAAATTAAGGGGTGGTAGTTATAGGACAGATGCTAGAGGTGGGTTCTTTACTCAGAGGGTAGTAAGGGTGTGGAATGCCCTGCCTGCAGCAGTTGTGGACTCAAGTTTAAGGGCATTCAAACGGTCAGTGGATAGGCAGATGGACAACATTGGAATAGTTTAGGATAGAGGGCCATAACATTGGTTCCATTGGTCGGCGCAATGTCGAGGGCCGAAGGGCTTGTACTGCACTGTAATGTTCTATGTTCTATTATAACAGCTTTTAACAGCAGTATACCCTGATTTTGCACCAGTAACATCTATGTGCCCCTGCTTCTTTGGGTGTTGATTCAACAAGCATTTTGTGCAACTGAGTGAATTGCTGGCTTCTTTTTCCGGCTAGCTCCATAAAAACAGTGATTTCAATGGATTTCTGCAGAGTGGGATTACTCAGTGAATAAGCATTTTTGTGTTACTTCATTGCAAATGACACAAATAAATCTTTCTCGAATAGTGTCATTAAGCATAGCTCCAAATTCACAATATCCTGCAAGTCTCTTGAGCTTTGCAACAAGTTGTGATATTGGCTCCCCGTCCTCTTGATTTCTTTTACGGAATCTAAACTGCTCTGCACTCACCAGAGATGTACATAGAACGTAGAACAATACAGCACAAACAGGCCCTTCGGCCCACGAGTTGCGCCGATCACATCTACCAATCCACAGACCTATCCAAAACCCCCTATCCTATTCGTTTCCATATACTCATCCAGAAGTCTTTTAAAAGACCCCAGCGAGTTTGCCTCAACAACCGCTGACGACAGCCGATTCCATTCACTCACCATCCTCTGAGTGAAAAACTTACCCCTAACATCCCCTCTGTATTTGCTTCCCTGCACATATGCTTGCAAAATTTCCACGGTTTGTTTGGGTATCCTGGTGCCTGGCTTATCAGGCTTCACAAGATTGTAGTAGACATTAAAAGTATTTCCTCCCATCATGCTCAGGAAAGTGGGCACCACAATATCTTTTCTATTTTATTCATCAGCACCAAATAATCTAAGTGCTCAGTAAAAGAGGTCCGCTGCTCCACATTCTCATTAAAAACTCCAGTGATGTTGAAAAACCCCATTTTTACTCGTGTTTCCCTTGTCCGTATTTTGCAATTGTGTTTCCAGCAGCTGCCTCTGTTTTAGCATTTACTCAAGGCATTAATTTAACTTCAGTCTGTCACTCACTGCAGCCAGCTCTCGAATGTTGTCAGACAAGTTTCTTTTATTCATATCCCCACTAGCCAATTGATTTTCCCCATAGACAGCAATTTCCCTTTTTTCTGACTTTTCTGTGCTGAAGCTTAACAAATGCATATCTGCTATCCTTGCCATGACACTTTGGAACACTTGATAAACAAATGTAATTTTATTGTCTCTCATGCTGCTGCTTCATTGTTTCCACTCTACATCATGTTACATCTCTTCCTTGCATACATTGCAGCAAGACTCTACAAAAAACTAAAAGGAATTTGCAGTCTTGAGAAAATCTTTCAGATTTTCTTAGTCTAAAGTATTGCAAGTGTCATCTTTTTGGCTTCTATGGAAGGAACTTGACATAAAGGTATGAGTTGAACTTTTAGCTGGTGTAGCCATTCTGCCTTGTATCTTACATGAGTTATTTTCTCCCAAAGGGGAAAGACCCATTTGTATTTCTATTTTAATTGCAGCTTTTTGCAGAGCTGCAGGGATTTTCACATGCAAGATTTTAGTCTTCTTGCTGAAGTGTGGTCAGATTGTTATTGGTACCCCTGCTGTTAAACGGTCAGATGCAAGTGCAACTGTCAGGCTTCAAGTGAATGCATGCTTGATTCTACATCCTTATTGCTTAAAATGGAGGAAGTGGGTTTTCTGTTGGTCTGAGGCATTAGCAAGCATTAAATATAGTTTAATCAGTTAAAGCATTTGTCCCCAACTTAAGAAATCCCCACACTGACTGTGTAGTGATTCCACTGGAAAATGTGTTTACACAAACATGTAAATAACCTTGTTGGATGTGATTGTGGTATGCTGTCTGATGCTGGAGCTTTTCAGATGAAGGACGGGCATTTCACCAGACTATCAAAACGCTGTAATTAATATTTCCAGTTGTAACATTTCAGAGCTTTGAAGAGGAGTAATACGGACTGGAAATGATAGCTCTGTTTCTCTCTATACTGATGTTGCCACACCTGCGGTTTTCCAGCATTTTCTGTTTTTATTTCAGACCTACAACATCAGTGATATTTTGCTTTTACCAAAATGCTATACTCTGCAAGGGGAAGTACCTTCACAGGAGGGACAGGGCAAGATTGAGTAAGGAAGGTTGGGGAAGATGAAAAATACAAATATTAGATGACTTAGAAGACATTCTAATAGATTTCGACACAGTAAAACAGTTCTCATTTCCAAAAAGTGTAAAATAAAGAATTGCATAACTAAGACTTATTGATTTTTGTCAAATGTTATATATCATAATAGCAACAAAAATATCAGTTAGCGTGTTTTCAGAAGCCAAGATTCTGACACAGCAATCTCACCGATTTTTGTTGTGACATTTCAAGTGGACTATAAAAAGGCCAAATGCAGTACTCCTAGATTTCCAAAAATAAGTTTATAAAATACTGTTTAAAGGTAACTGTCATGTTTGTGTTTGATGCATCTAGAAGTTGCCAAATATCAAGACCCTGCCCTTATTTCCATTAGCTGATTGTGAAATTGCCTAATAGGCCCTTTTACAGCCAGTAAACTCTGTCATTTAGAATGTGGAGCCTGTTGTACAATAGGCCCCATGCTGAGTTGACTGAGCGTTGTTACTGAGACAAGCCTGTATAATTGAGAACAAGGCTGTATCGCCACCTTTCATATGCCTTCACACCCATCAGCCAGTCTTCCTTTGAGAAATTTTATTGTTGGAGGAATTATTGAATGGCGACCTGACTTAAAATTTCACAGAGTGCTCGAAGCCACGTTTGAAAGTTTGGCATGATGTTGACCACCCACTATCTCAGTCTATCTATACATCTTACCACTGCAGCCCACGACTGCTTGCTTTTCAAGTGAGGAGTTACTTATTTTGTAACTAGCTTTCGTTTCTGAAGGTGTTCCAACTATCTGCTATCCACTGACGTGGTTGCTTCAGCTTTCCCCAACAACAGTAATACCATCTGAAAGCACAGTTCCTTTGGATATGTGCCCTCTTGGTAAAGCTCTGTCAAATCAGAAATTCCAGGTGACTTTAAGAAATCTCCTAATGATCAGTCTTCAAGAACTGAAACAAGTTTAACTATTACAACCGCAGGGACATAACATTACTCATTGTAGTTGGCAAAGTCCTAGCTGGGTTAGTTCTCAATTTTCTTGGCAACTGCAGAAATGGCTCTTTCAGAGTTCCAGTGTGACTTCCTATTGACCAAAAGAACACCAACAGGATCTACACAACAATGCAACTTAAGAATACAGAGAGCAAAACATGCCTTTGTATACGGTTTTCTTCCGTCTCTCAGAAGCCTCCAATTTGATTTGATTGTTGTCATATGTACTGGGATATAGTGAAAAGCATTGTTTCTTGTGTGCTATATAGACAAAGTATACTGTTCATAGAGTACATAGGGGAGAAGGAAAGGAGAGGGTGCAGAACGTAATGTTAGAGTCATAGCTAAGCTGTTTGTAAATAAAATTCTCAGTTGGAAGGTGCTACAGTGATATGATGCCCACCTAAGTTTACGAATACTATTCCTCTACTACATAGCTATGCAAATAGTACTATGCAATAACTACAGATTCCTTCCTTGCCAAAACATGTCAAACAAAGATATACAATTGTACCAACAATAATGTCAATCTTTCTTACAATAAGATTGCAACTTACCTCTGACAGTCTCCCATCAGGTGTGATAATAACTAAGCATGTTGATAGTAAGCCTTTTATACGGAATCAGCTGAAAGCCAAATCTTCAAACCACTTGTATAATAGAAATCCATATGTACGTGAAGCACAAATTAATACTCTACCTGAAGTACTGCAACACACAGTTTATATATTCATCCAAGTTTGTAATAGCACAATACTTGCCTTGAATGCTAAGAGCAAAGTCTGCTACAAACCGATATCAAATATATTAAATCCAGTACCTTCATCTAAGATTTCTAGTGAAGTGTTAGAAAATGTCCTTTGCATCCCATAGCTTGGAAGCTGTTTATTTCAAAAAGCTGGTATTGATTTCAGTTACATATTTCTTTCTCAATGCGCTAGCTTGGCCTGTGCTAAATTATGTTCAAGTTTTTCAGAGTTGTGATATCAGACTGATATAAAACTCAGTCTTGCGAGCAGTAGTTCGCCCATGCATGTCAATGTTGGTGAACTCGTACAACGTATTGAGGCTCTAGAAGACATCACTCAAGAGGATCTTGCAAATCTTGTAGAAGGACAAAAAGATAAACATGAGTATCGTGCAAGATGCACCCATGCCAAATACAGAAGCCATTGTAATCTCATATCAGCTGAATTGAGGTGACATCAGACTGCCCAAGCAGGTTCTCTACTCAGGATTACACAGGTGAACCTGTCCCCATGAGCCAAGTTAGATATTCCAAAAGTGATTCAAAGCCCAATGAAAATCTGCTCTTGTTAACAACATATAGGAAATGAGAACGCCATCACAATTAAAAGGGTGATCCATCATCAAAAATGTCAGGACCTTCAAACCACCAAAAACAGCCATTTGGAAAGAATGAGAAAGTGAGAACATGTCAGAGTCTTAAAGGGAATACTGATTGAACGTGGCCTGTTTGTCCTCTGTGTGGCATGTACTTGATTGTTGGGCACTTAGAATGTTGGAAGCAATAGTGTTCATTCGTTTCAATGACTTGGATTCTGAAACAATCAAGTTTAGCAGGTGATGACAAAACAGGAGACGAGTTGATTTTGAGGAGTTAGCTTGGCCAAAAAAAATTAATTGGGCAAAATGAGTGACATATGAAATTCAAATATGGATTAGTATTTTACAAAAGAGAATAAATGAATAATGTGCAGAGCAGCAGTCATTAACAGAATGTTGAATTATGTAGCTCCAACAGTCATTTGTAAGGCAAGAGGTTGTGTTTAAGCTCATTTGCATATGAGTCATTGAGACACAAGGGGCATTCAAGCACAGCTGGCAATCCAAAACATAAACCCCAAGTTGATTTCTTGTTGCCAGACATCTGTTTTATGAGAAAAATTCAAAGATTTGCACTTTTGAAAAATTGCAAGGTGACTCTGTAGGGGTATATTGGTCAGCAAATGGCATAAGGAATGTAAATCCAGTGGAGATCTTGCAAGAGTCAAACAAATAGACTTCAAAGTGGTGAAAATAGAATTTCTAAATGTCAAGATCTTTTTAATGCAGTGATTAATATTAAAGTGACCTTAAAAGTTGTGTTGTGGAGATGAACGTACTTGGAATCATTTGCATTGTTAGAGGGGGTAACGTTTTGACGTGGTTAAAAGATTGGCTGGCTAACAGGAAGCAGAGAATAGACATGTTTTCTAGTTGACAAGAAATAAGGGGTATACGGGGATCAATGCTGGAACCTCAACTATTTACAATTTAAAACATAGAACACTACAGCACACTATAGGCCCTTTGGCCCTCAATGTTGTGCCAAGCTATGTCCAAACCCAAGATCAAAATATCCCACTCCTATAATTCTGGTGTGCTCCATGTTGCTATCCAATAACTGCTTGAAAGTTCCTAAAGTGTCCGACTCCACTATCATGGCAGACAGTGCGTTCCACATCCCAACCACACTAAGTGAAGAATCTACCTCCGACATCCCTCCTGTATCTCCCTCTATGAACTTTATAGTTATGCCTCCCAGTAACTGCTATATTCACCTGAGGAAGTAGTCTCTGTATGTCCACTCTAACTGTCCCCCTCATCATCTTATAAACCTCTTAAGTCGCCTCATCCTCCTCTGCTCTAAAGAGAAAAGCGTCAGCTCCTCAACCTTTCTTCATAAGACCTACCCTCCAAACCAGGCAGGTTCCTGGTAAATCTCTTCTGCACGCTGTCCAGTGCTTCCACATTCTTCTTATAGTGAGGTGACCCGAATTGAACACTATTCCAAATGTGGTCTCATCAATGTCCAATGTTAAATAAAATTTAAGTGATTTGACTGAAGGGATGGTTGCCATATTTGCTGATGACACAAAGGTGGGAAAGTAAGTTGTGAAAAGCTTTTAGTTTTTGTTTATTTATTTCTGTCACAAGTAGGCTTACATTAACACTGCAATGAAGTTAATGTAAAAATCTCCTGGTCGACACACTTCGGCACCTATTCAGGTAGACTGAGGGAGAATTGAACGTGGCTAATGCACCTAACCAGCATGCATTTTGGACTGTGGGAGGAGCACCCAGAGGAAACCCACGCAGACACGCGCAAAAAGAGGCTACAGAAAGACGTAGATTAGTCAAGTGGGTGGACAAAGATCTGGCAAACGGAGTGTATTGTGAGAAATGTGAAATTGCCTGTTTTGACAGGAAGAATAACAATGACACATTACCTAAATGGTGAAAGATTGCAGAGCTCTGAGATCCAGAGGGATCTGGGTGTCCGAATGCATGATACCCAAAGAGCTAATATGCAGGTACAGCAAATAATTAGGAAAGCTAAAGGATGTTATCATTTATTGCAAGGGGAATTGAAAAAGAATGAGATGCTTCAGTTGTACAAGCACTAGTGAGACCACGTTTGGAGTAGTGTGAATAGAATTGGTCACCTTTTTTAAAGAAATTTCTTTGAACTTTACCAGACTAATATCTGAATTCAGTAGGTTATCTTAATAAGGAAACAAGACAGACCAGGCTTATGTTTGTTGGAGCTTAAAAGAATTAAGTGATGACTTGATTGAAATATACAAAATCTTGATGGGTCTTGATCAAGTGGATGTGGAGCTGATGTTTCATTTTGTGAGACAATCTAGAACTTGGCAGTTGTTATTTTAAAATAAAGTGTTGCCCATTTAAAATGGAGATGAGGTGAATTGTTTTCATTTAGTGGGCCGTGAGTCTTTGGAACACTCTCCTTAAAATGATATGTAAGGCACAAGTGGTAGATTCGTGGTCAGTAAAGGGAATATAGATTTCCATCAGATCAGCAAGATATTACTAATGGTGGAACAAACCTGACAGACTGAATGGCCTATTGCTGCATGTTTACTTGAGATAAAGTTAAGTCCTACGTATGGGTGATGGTCAGCTGGGGAGAAGGGAGGGAATGTTATTTGAGATATTCTTGGATATTTAAACTGAAATGGATGAAATTGCCTATCTCTTCCTCTTTGTTCTTGTTAACACATGTCACCAATTGCTTAGCTCTCTGGCACCATATTCTGCTCTCTATAGCCCGATAAACTTTCGGCCCAGTTACATAATACGTTATTAATCATGATCATCTTCAAAAACTTTGTGCAGACCTTCAGTAAATGTGTTCTGCAAAGCCAGGCTAATTTCTCAGCTCAGTTATGTCCTCAAAAGAGTTCAAGTAAATTTGTGAAATATGACCTGATGATTCTAAAATAATTACTTATCTCTCTGGCCTTTGAGGTATTTGGATGACTTACGATAGTGATGGAATGTTGAGCATTTCTGCAATGCCTCAGCCCTCTTTTTTTTTGGGGTTCTTAAAATTACACTTGCTATCTTCCACCACTCCAATGTCATGAGACATGTTGATGAAAGGTTATCCACATGCAATGTTAGCTCTGTTCTCTCTCCACAGATGTTATCGGACCTGCTGAGATTTTCCAGCATATTTTTGTTTCAGATTTCAGCATCCATAGTAATTTGCTTTTACATCAACAAATCAATTGAGTTCTTAAAACATTAAAACAGAGAACTTATTTTCTTTAGTCATGATTTTGTTTGTTTTGTCTTTCTTGACTTGTCCTCTCTCTCTAACTACGGTTACCTTTTGCATTAATAACTGCATTCCACGGTTTCTTTTGTTTTTTTTCTAGTGAGACGCCATTAAACTTTAGATGAATCGTACTTCATTCCATTTCAATTCTGTGTATTTTGCTGAGAAGAAATTTTAATGCCCTTAGTCACTGGAGTTTTGGTCCTGTAGTTTTCCACTGAAATAATATAGTTACTTTACACATTCCAATCCAAAGTGTAATCATATTGGAAAAAAACAACAATTTTGTTTGGAATTCGGTATCGCTTAACTTAAATTTCCTTAGAGCTGATAAAATAGCTACAGGATTTGTTCTTCTAAACTATTGGCATCTGTGTTGTTTTGACCTTCCATTCTGTTGCAGTTATCAAATCTGACTTTCTAATAAGTGCAAGAACCCGAGCATTCACGCATTTCCAGCCCATTAATTGGTTTCAGTGTGCACTGTTAAATTTGGATTGAATTCTAGCATCTGTCGCAGAATGCCACTTCATCAGTTTGTGTTGAGAAAGAACTATTACTTCACTGCTGTTGTTTTTCTTTTAACCCAAGTTTTTGGTTAGTTGTACCATTTGTTATGTTGAAAATCCCCATGATTCTCATTTGTTTCCTGCAGCCAACAATTATTTCTGTCCTTGACGACATCAGCTATTCTGTAGCTGTCTAACTACTCAAATTATTATAGAGGTTTTCCTATAACATCATGGCCACTTCTTTAAAATAATAATTCTTGGGTTGTGGATGACACAGGCAAGGTTGTCTATTCTTGTATCCCTTGAAAAGGTGGTGGTGGCAGCTCTTGAACTGTTGCATTCCATGTGGTTAAGGCACTTAAATATTATTAAGCATTCAAGAATATTGACCCAGCTATGAGAGAGAAACGATGTTTAACCAAGTAATGAAAGAATTTGTCTTGTAAAGAAACTTGGGGTAATGGTTTCCCATGCACCTACTGCTTTGATTGACCTGACTGGAAGTTGTGGGTTTGAGAAGTGTTGACAAAAATGTTGTGCTAAGTTGCTGCAGTCTGTACTGTAACATTAGTTTGCAATTGTAAATTCTAAACATGACTGAAGTTGCAACCACAGTGTTTATGCTAGTAGACAAAGTGCCAGTCAAGCAGGTTGCCTTGTCACTGTCAAACTTCTGAATATTGCAGAGAATATTCCATTACACTCTTGATTTTGGTAACAACATAGAAGGACAAGCACATGAATTTGACTACTTAAGTCTTCTGTGCCATTTAGTAAGGTTATGGCTGATCTCCCCCCTCTGTCTTCCTGCACTCAATTCCCATAATAACAAAGATCCATCAATCCCTGTCATTCATGAGATACAGACATCACTGGCTGGACCAACATTTATTGCCCTAATTGCATTTGAACTGAGTGGCCTGCTAGGCCATTTCAGAGGGGCATCAAAGAGTTAACCACATTGCTGTGAGTCTGAAGTCACGTCGGCCAGATCAGATTATGATGGCAGATTTCTTTCTCTCAAAATGTTAGTTTCATGATCATTAGATTTTTAATTCCAGATTTTTATTAAATTCAAAGTTCACCATCTGCCATGATCCAATGACAATACCACTATGTCACTGCCTCCCCTAAAACTAATAACATATTTAATAACTGCATGTCCAACACCCTTGAAATCCAAGATTCAGAACATTTAGAATGGTTTGAGTGAAGAAATTTCTCCTCGTCAACGCACTGATCTTATTCTGAGACAATGACCCTTCATTCTCAATTCCCCAACCAGTGTAAACATCCTCACAGTGTCTGACATTTGTATGGTATTTCTTATTAATTGCTACTTATCAAGCCTGGATATTGTTCAGTTCTTACTGCATGTGGGCGTTCACTGCTTCAGTACCCGAGGAAATGTGAATGGAACCGAAGATCTTACAATCATTAGTTAGCTAATACCCTGCTTTCTGACCTCCATTTCTTGTCTGGCTCACTTCATTATTTCAGTGACGCGAGTATTTGTACCAGATGGAAATTACTTTCCAGTGGCTTATTACAAATGCTTCTGGCGTCAGAATGAAAACCTTTTAACTTTATTGTGATTTGTAATCTTGTTTTGTATTTGAATTTTTTTCCTCCAAACGTTTTGTTTTTATCAGCAAAAGAATTATTTACTTGTTTTTACAGTAATTATCTCCTCCTAAATCTAATCCAAATGAATCCAATTGCTGTCTAATTTTCAGAAGTAGGAAATCCCTGCTTACTTCCAAAACCTCATTCTTTGTTGATTCTTTGCAGATCTAGTCAATGGGATTCAATACCTAGATGAAATTGATAAATAAATTGGGAACTCAAGGTAATTACCAAATAATAAAAGTCTAACGTACATTTGCATGGAGAAGAAAATACTGCATTCTGAACAGTTTGCATTCCTGTATGTGTTGCATGTCTAACTGGCTAAAAAATGCCAGAGATCCAAAGTACACTTGCCTGCCAGAGTTGTTAAAAGGATCCAAGCCAGATGGTGAAGTACAAAGCAAAACATCAATCTTTATCTTGTTAGTAGGTTTATTCACAAGATGCAGCATTACAGATCTCTGCCTCCTAACTTCCAATCAGTGTCCCAGCTGACTTTCTTAATGTGTCCTTTCTTTCAAATGATCTCTAAACCAATAAAATTGACAAATTAACAGCCCTTAAAAGGACACTACAAAAATCAACCTTTGTAAGGAAACTTTCAAATTCAATTAACTAACTCAAATTAAAATAGTGTTCCCAGGGCTAACTATGCATTCCAGCTGCTGTGCCAGCACCAGCAAATACTGCATGATCCCTCACCGGGAATATCCAGATGTGAGCATACCCACAGAATAAGAGTAGACAGGTCAAACAACAATCTCCACAACCCTCGATCTGTTAATGACCACTTCTGCAGGCTCGTGATCAGATTCGCAAGGAGATCCATATGTGCTCTTTGCCCTTAATCAAACAATACCCATCACCTGTGTATCTTTAACGAGACTGCCAGTTATAAGGTATCCCAATTCTGGAAAGTAAATACCTGTGTTTCTCTCAATTGTCTTTAAAGCACAGGAATGAAAACCATATAATGAAATGGGCTGTGTTGCATGTTATTGCAGGTGGAAATAATGGCATCTTTGAGGAGAGAATTCACAGTAACCTTAGAGGAAATATTGGCAGCTTTATCCATGCTCTCTGAGGGCCGAGAATAATAGTGCTGCCTGACATCCATCTGTGGCTTGTCACTGTTAGTTGATGAACACTTTGGCCACATTAGTCTGTTTTTCCCATCTAGATGAGGGGAACATCATAAGTGTCTGATTGTGATGTGTTTTTGTTATGGAAAGAAGGATGGGGAAGAGAGGAGAAATTTTCAGTATTTCACATACTTAATTATATAAAAAAGGGCCCATTGCTTCTCCAACTTTAAATGGCATGTGGTAATCGATCATAAGAGTATTCACAGCCAATAAAAATGCCTTTGATATGGAAAGACCAATTCTCATATCCACAGTCCTGCAACAACAACTGAAGAACTAGTGTTAACTCATTGAAATCATAATCTCTACCTTCTACTACAGAGTATGGCTTTCAGAAATTCTTTGGTTCGGTTTCTTCTCATCAAGGAATATTTTGAAAGCTGTAGCTGAGATTCTTTCCTTTGCTCTTTGAAGCATCTTTCATGCTGCAGAAAATCCTTTCAGCTGATGCAGTTATTTATGTAAGATGAACTGTGCTGTGGATCTGACTATTGATATTGCCATGGTAGCTGCTCAGATTCTAGTGTTAGCGTGAAGTGTATGTGAGAATATTGAGAACTTTGTTCTGGTCTGCTTATGATTTCAGTTTTAACTCCATTGGGTGTGAGTAAGAAAGTATACTGCTATACTCGTATTTAGTGGAGATGCTGGCATTGAACTGGGGTAAACATATGTTGTGAGACTTCTTACTGTGTTTACTCACATTTTGACAGCTTTTTCACCGTTTACATTTTTTAAAGAAAACTACGAAAGGTTCTGAATGTAATGCAATCCATCATGCAAACTAGCCTCCCATTCACTGACTGTCTTTATTTCCTGCTGCCTCAGCAAAGCAGTCAGAATAATTAAGGACTCCATGCATCCCAGACATTCTCTTCCCACCTTCTTCCATTGGGAAAAAGATACAGAAGTCTGAGGTCACATACCAAACCGACTTGAGAATAGCTTCTTCTCTGCTGCCATCAGAATTTTGAATGGACCTACCTTGCATTAAGATCATCTTTTTCCACTCTGGCTATGACTGTAGCACTACATTCTGTGCTCTCTCCTTTCCTGCTTTATGAATAGTATGCTTTGTCTGTGTATTACACTAGAAACAATACTTTTCACTGTGTATTAATACGTGTGATAATAAATCAAATCGACAATCCAATAAGTTCTCTGAACCCAACTACAAAGTGTGTACATTTTAGTATGATTAGTTGTTAACTCCATATTTGCATTCTTCATTGTATTGGAAGGATCCTTTATCAAAATTGTACCTATTAAGATGTTTAGAACTTTATGGTATTCCAGCAGAAGAGTTTTATATATTAGCTCAATTCATTCAATTTAAAATCACCACAATTTTTTTCAACAAGTTAACTGCCCTAAGCAATAATGAGATGTTTTCAATGGTTGCGATATTATGTTAAGTTAATATCTGGTCATTTGATCTCCGCATTTTTTAAACTAAATGGTATATTGGCCCACATGTTAATGCTGTGACATTATGGCCATTCTTGTAATCTGGAAATATGTTAAAGTAACTTTAATTTTTCACCAAGCATTTAATCACCATTTTATCAAGTTAATTTTCAGCTTCTGCTTCCATCTGTTGAGTTGAATTATCATAGTAGAGTTTTAAATATTGAGCTTGACACTGTACAGATAGATTAAGCAGATTAGAATGTGACTTTAACAAGTATCTACTCATTGGATGGGGATGCACAAGACAATTCTTTGATAACTACATATTCTGAAGGAGGAACCAAAAAAATCCATTTTTTAATTCTTATTGGTTTTGCTAATTCATAAAACCAAGTCCAGTGAAGACAATCTCCAGGCAAGTATTCTCTGTTGCTGCAGCAGCTACATCATTTCAAAAAACTGGCAGTTTTCTGTTTCTCTGAGAAATTTTTGAAATAGTTTGCGGTCGTGTAATAGTTCTGGATATAAGCAACTCTGAATCACTGTTGTTTCCTTGGGATTTTTTTATTTGGCAACTTTAATGCTGGGAATAAGAATTAGGGCTTTTTCAGGAAAGTCCTAAAAGGAACTAATCAGAAATTTTAGAAATCACACCATGCTTTCCTTAACCCAGCCTCCAAAAGCTGTTATGATCTGGTTTGTCTATGAAATTACAAAGTGTGGCCTTAGTTTATTATTTTGAAACTTATGCTTCTTTCACAAACTTGGTATCGCAATTTGAGATGTTAAGCCCAGCTCCTACCTATCCACTCAGGTGGGGATAGAGGATTCCATGGCACTCTTGAATCAGAGCAGGGGAGTTCAGCAAGTGTCTTGGATCTATATCCTTCAGCATCAGATGGAAAAATGTCATTATCAGAATGGTTCAGAATGATGCCACACTGTTATCAATTAAGACTGATAGTGTGGCACAGGGCATTATTGACAGCCGCACGTGTTTAAGCTTCACGATCACCTTAATGCTGAAATCAACATTTTTCCTGCTATCTAACTTAATATTGATATGGTTCTTCATCTGCTGTAATACAATCAACAAAGTGTAGATACCCATTTGTCCTTTATTGAGTTTGCTGTTTTTCTTTTTAATGTTGTTTTCAATGTGCAAAGTAGGGTAAACTTTGTACCACCTGCAAAGAATGCATTTGGGCCATACTGGGTATAGTGTAAATTGAAAACAGAAAATATTCTATTATATTCTGACCGTAAAACCACAGACTAATTGTTTCCTGTAATTATACTTTTTGTTGCTTCTTTTGAAACCACTAAATATTTGGATTCCTTGTAAAGCTCAACCCTGTACACAGTAACACAATGTTTGTTCTGACAATGGAAGTAGCAGACTGACCAGAAATGTTTTCACTGTAGTTAAGGGTTTACGTCTAGCTGTTGTACAATGCATTTATTGAGCATTGTTAACTAGGAAATATGGCTTCATACCTCAGAAGATGAAGTAAAGAATGGAAGCTAGGGTAGGAAGACTGACAAAAAGCATGGTTGAAAAGAGAAATTTTAAATTGGGTTTTGAGGAAGAAGAAAGAAATAGCAAGCCAGAATGTTTCAAGAGGGAATTTCAAAATCTGATTTAAGGAATGGTCGTGAAAGTGGGCAGAAGAAAGGGCAAAGGAACACAGAATGGCAGGGCAATTGTAAGGTTATGGGATGTTGGATATAGAGCCAGAGGTTTATAGTACGGAGGTACGCCCTTCATCCCAAATTGTCCATGCCACCCTTTTTTAACCACAAAATTAGTCCCTATTGTCTGCACTTGGCCGAAGTCCTTTAAAGCTATCTTACCCAAGTAACTGTCTAATGCTTTTTAAAAGACAAAATTGTACCCGCCTCTACTATATTACCATTGGTAGCTTGGTCCAGATATTCACCATCCTCTGTGTTGAGGGAAAAAAACACCCATCTGGACACTTTTGTATCTTTTCCCCTCTTACCTTAAACCTATGTCCTCTAGTTTTAGACTCCCCTACCTTTGGAAAAAGATATTGACTATGTCGCTGATCTGTGCCCCTCATTATAGATCTCAATAACATCATCCCTAACCCTCCTACACTCCAGAGGAAGAAGCCTCAGTCTATCCAACCTCTCC
Source organism: Sphyrna mokarran (assembly GCA_024679065.1). Lineage (NCBI taxonomy): Eukaryota > Metazoa > Chordata > Chondrichthyes > Carcharhiniformes > Carcharhinidae > Sphyrna > Sphyrna mokarran. The sequence goes on along the minus strand of JAGIQG010000020.1, from coordinate 44,423,368 downwards.
TTATAACTCAAACTATCAAGTCCCAGTAACATCCCAGTAAATTTTTTCTGCGCTCTTTCTATTTAATAATATCCCTTCTATAGTATGGTGACCAGAACTGTACACAGTATTCCAAGTATATGGGGTTGGGTTTAGGTCAGGAAGGGATGGGAGTTATGGACAAGAGGGTGTGTGCATGGATGGCGCGGCGTTGGGAGAGAACAGCAGTGAGTGAGTCTCTGGCCATGGTACTGGTGGAACGGTATGAGTGCTGTCGATTGAGCAGTTGCAGTACCAGATTGTTGGGGAATCAGGAATTGATCTTGTCAATGTTTTAAAAATTTAGTGACCTCTCCTCCCCAGTGGATTGAACTGAATTTTTCAAAAACTCTAGCATGTGAATACCAGGATAGTGAAAGATTAATTAGACGGACCATGTGTCAGTTTTGATCTTCTAGTTCCTGTATTACTATTCAAAAGATCAATCCACTTACTCCCAGTGTGCTGTTGTCTCTCCTCTTTACTAAGAGTTAACAGTTGGGAGAAAAATGGTTAGCGTTATTAGATTTTGCTTTTGCTCACTATGAAATAACTGCTTGGTACCACAATTTGTTATCTGAAAAACATAGACATGAAATCTCCTTGAAAGTTCTGCTGCAAAATATTAAAGCATCTATATCATTGAGAATTTACAGAACAAGTTACTGAGCAGTATAGTTCTGAATAATTAAATTTAACATCTGTACTTTAACTTTTTTCTTCACTGTTTAAATGTTGCTGATTTTGGTGAAAGGGTATGAGGGTTCAGATGGTGATCACTGCATCATACAGTGCAGAAGAGGCCTTTCGACCCCTCAATCCCTTGCCTGCACTGATGTGAGAAATACCAAATCCCGTTTAGCAGCACTTGGCCCATAGCCTTGAATGCAATGATATGCCAAGTGCTCATCAAAGTATTTTTTATAGGATATGAGGCAATCCACCTCCACCATCCTCCCAGGCAATGCATTCCAGACCAATGCCATCATCTGGGTTAAACAAGACCAGGTTAAAGTCCAACAGTTTATTTGCTATCAGGAGCTTTTGGAGTGTTGTTCCTTCAGGTGAGTGGAGAATTGGGTTCACAAACATTGCATTTATGGACAGACTCGATTGCAAGATAATGGTTGAAATGTAGTCTTTACAGGTAATCAAGTTTTTACAGATACAGACAATGCAAGTGGAGAGAAGGATAATCACAGCTTAAAGAGGTGTGAATTGTCTCAAGCCAGGACGGTGAGTAGGATTTTGCAAGCCCAGGCCAGATGGTGGGGGTAACATGTATTGTAACATGAACTCAAGATCCTGGTTGAAGCTGTCCTCGTGCATGTGGAACTTGGCTATCAGTTTCTACTTGGCAATTCTGCATTGTCGTGTGTCTTGAAGACTGCCTTGGAGAAAGCTTACCCGAAAATCAGAGGTTGAATGTCTTTGACTGCTGAAATGTTCGCCTACAGGAAGAGAATACTCCTGCCTGGCATTGCACAGTGTCTGTTAATCCACTGTCGTAACTTTTGCATGGTCTCACTGATATACCAAACCTCAGGACATGATTTTCAGGAGCGTATTGAGTCTGTGCAGATGTTCTGACAACAGATGAATGAACACTCCATGACAATCACCGGGCAGCAGTGTTCTCTTCCTGTTGGGAAACATTTCAGCAGTCAAGGGTATTCAGCCTCCGACCTTTTGGATAAGCATTCTTCAAGACACATAACAATGCAGAATCGCCAAGCAGAAACTGATGGCCAAGTTCTGCATGCATAAGGAAAGTCAGGATCTTGGGTTCTTGTCACATTAGGTGTAACCCCCACCATTTGGCCTGGACTTGCAAAATCCTACTAACTGTTTTGGCTTGAGGCAGTTCATGCTTCTTTAACATGTGATTATCCCTCATTCCATGTGCATTGTTTGTGCCTGTAAAGACTTGATGACCTGTAAAAACTTGCATTCTAACCATTACCTTGCAATTGAGTCTCTCCATTCATGCCGTGTTTGTGAACCCAACTTTTCACTCACCTGATGAAGGAGCAGCGCTCCGAAAGCTTGATACCAAATAAATCTGGACTTTAACCTGATGTTGCGAGACTTCTTACTGTGCCCACCACAGTCCAACACTGGCATCTCCACATTAGGGGTTAAACAAGTTTTACATTCTGCTCCTCACTTTGAACATGTATCTCCTTGTGACTATCTCTCTGACTAAGGCGGGGGGGGGGTCAGCTGCTTCTTATTTATGCTATCCTTGCACCTCAATCACGTTGCCCTTCAGTCTTCTCTGTTTTAACGAAAATAACCCAAGCATATCCAACCTCTCCATGACTTAAGTGTTCCATCCCGGGCAATATCCTGTTAAATCTCTTCTGCACCCTCTCCAGTACTTTCTGTAATGTGACTAGAACTGCATACGGTGCTGTAGCTGTGGCCTCAAAGTTCTATATAACTCCAGTATGAATACCCTGCTTTTGTAATCTATGGCTCAACTGATAAAGACTCTTTTACCTTCAGAGATCTCTGGACAAACGAGCTAAGGTCCCTTTGTTTCACGGAACTTCCTGATGTTATGTCGTTTATAAAGTATTGTCAAATTACTCCTTCCGAAGTGTGTGACCTCTCACTTTGCAGGATTAAATTCCATCTGCAACTTATCTGCTCACGTGGCCATTCCATCTGTGTCTTGTAGCTCAGGACACAGCCTTACCCGGCTAATCTTTGTGTCATCTACAAACTTTGTTATCCTACCCTCTACGTTGTCATCTATGTCATTCATATAAATGGCAAATAATAGAGCACCCAGCACTGATCCCTGTGGTATGCCATTGGACACTTCCAATCACTAAAGCAGTCTTCTGTCATCATCCTACAGTGGAGCCAATTTTGAATCCCATGCACATTTGCATCTTTATAAGTCTCCCACGTGGGAACTTGTCAAAGTCTTAGCTGAAACTCGTGTAAACTACATTAACTGCACTACCCTTGTCAGTACCTCAAAAAGTTGAATCAAATTTGTTAGGCATGACCTCCCTCTGACAAAGCCATATTGATTGTTGCCAATCTAGCATTGTCTCTCCAAATGGCAATAGATGTTCTTCTTCAGAATTTTATCCTGTAGTTTCCTGATCAATGATATGACACATACAGATCTGTCGTTCCCTGGCTTATCTCTACAACCCTTCTCAAATAACAAAGCCACATTAGCTGTTCACCAATTCTCTGGCACCTTCACCCATGGTGTGGAGATGCGTTTATTATCAACTAAACCTGTTAGAGCTTCCTCCATGGTAGGGGGAATGAAAAATTTGGGTCAGAGCATCTCGTCCCTTGTCTCTCACAGCATTTGGCCCTGGAAATTTGTCCACTATTATGACTGCCAGCACCTCCAGTATCTTGTCTTTCCCTATGTCAACTTGCTCAAGAACCTCACAGTTTCCTTCCCTGAATTCCACATCATCTTCCTCCTTGACTGAAAATGGATGAGAAATATTCATTCCATAGTCTATCAGTGTCCTCTGGCTCTATCCACAGATTTCAACTTTGGTCCCTGAATTTGTTAATATTTATTCTCAAAACAGCTGTCTCATTTTATCATCTGGTTGCTAGCACTTTTCCCAATTTTGTGGATAGGTTGTGCTGTAATCTTCATTTGAAAGCAGTTTTTGAAACAAATATGGAAACGGACAAAAAGGAACGTACAGAAGAAATTGAATAAAACTTGTTTTTTTTTCTCCCTGTGGAGTGATGATATCTTAAACTTTAAATTGTGAAGTGAAAGAAATAATTTCAAGCTAAGTAATCCAAAACTTCGAACCAAGTCATCCAAAACTAAAATCGAAATAATCCAATGGTATTAATTTGTATTTAGATTTATCCTGCTGCTCCTTTAGGCAGTTCAGAACACTAACTGAGGTTTAAAGAATATGAACACTTCATAAGTCATTTTAGAAGCACATTTCAGACTAGCCCCATAACTAGAAATTTGAATCCTTGTTGAAAAATGTTTGGCAACCCAGCAAAGATTATCATCAGTCATTATCCCAGCCGCTATCCTTCCCACATACTTGCTCATCCTCCTATTGGCATTAGATGTGTCTGGAGGAATGTTTGCCATTGAAGTGCTCACCAAGTATGTAATGTATTCTTTTTAAAACTCTTGGAACTGCCATTTTTGATCACTTGGGTTAAAGTATAGCTCTTCAGCTTGCCAAATTTGACAAACTACAGTGTCAGTAGTCTTGTTTCATTTAACAGCATATAGCTAGTGGCACCATGAGGCTGATAAATGTTAGGCTGAATATGACACTGAAATATGAATATTACCAAGGGAAGACCACCTGGAGCTTTGCACAGTTATAAGCCAAACTCGCTCTTTCCAACAGCTGCCACATTTTGTCATCTGGTTGCAAGCATTTTGTATGTTGACTGTTTTGTGGATGATTAGTGTTGTAATATTTAGCGGAATCATGGTCAAAATCTACAATTATTTTTACCCTCTGCTTCTCCACCAAACAGTTAGAATTACATCCTCTTTACCATCTTTCCAGCCCTGCTATACCAAAAAGTTACTTTTCAAACTGTTCCAGAAATGCAACTAGTGCATTCCCAAGATCATTAAGCACCCAAACATTTGGTTTTCTTCTCCGCTGTAACATTACTGTAACTCCATTGAACTGTTCTTCAGTTCACTTAAGAACAGATCGTCTCCATCAGTATGCCACCCTTCCCTCACCAATTTTTCTGACCTCTTCCCCTTCTTGGACTGTTCCTATATGATGCATCTACTATGAGGGCCATACCAATCATCCTCAATGGAAATGACCATGCATTATTCTGGTTGGAATGGGCTTTTAGCTGATCTCTCCTCTTTGTTCTCTTTTCCCATCTTCTCTCCCCCTCCCTCCCTCTGCCCCCATGAGAAAGTTAAATACATTTGTTTTATTTTTTATTGTACTAACACGTGATGCACAAACAGTTCAGTACATGATTATGACTAATAAAAGCATGCCTTTTCTCCATTACGTTTCTATACCAAATTTAGTATTCCATGTTGATCGTTGTACAAGCTGACATGTCAATGGATCTAGTGAACTTTACTTCCGTTGGAAATAAGTGATTGGCTAAATTAACGGTGAAACATTCATGAACAGTTCCCAGCTTGTTATGTGAATCAACCTAATGTATGAATGCAGGGTGGTTACCCAGTTCAGGGGGATTGTTTCTTTTGGGCACATAGAGTTAATCACTGCAGAGGAGGAATAAAAGATTTAAAGCAAAAAATGGCTGTGATGGTGATTAAGCAGCAAATATTGTCCCATAGAGTCATTTGATTAATCCTGCTTGGCTTTGTTCACAGAATCGGCAGTATAACCACGATGCCTGTGCCACCTCTCTAAAAGAGCTTTTGACTTGGTTCTACCTCTCTGTCCTTTGTTTGTTAAATATGTTTGTTTTCTGTTAATATTCGTCTGTCTCCCTTTCTCAAAAAATACTTTAAATCAGCTTCTAGTACTGTTTTCTGGGAAATCATTTCAGCTCCACATTGTTAAAATAATGTTGACCTCTCACTTCATTCATTTGCTAATGACTTTGCATATTTGTTCACTTCTACAAACATTAGCAAATTAAATTGTGTTTTCTCTATTTTACTTTAACAAAATGTCTTAATTTGGAATGCTTGTATAGGTTTCCTTAACCTCATTTCAATGAAAGCAAACAATCAGTTTAGCATTACACCTTTACTTTTATATTCCATGCCAACAGTTATAAACATGAGAATCCATGTTTGTGTCCAACATATTTTCAACCAATCCTTTCAATTTAAAAGTTTTGTACATTTTAATTCACAAGTCTTCTTGATCCTTTGCTTCTTCCTTTTCCTATATGGTGCATATTTTGTTGGCTTTTTCTTCTTTAAAAAGTTATAATAATTTTCATCTGAGACTTATCTGCATTAACTTGTCCTTTTGAGCTTGTTTATCTTAACAATTTAGCAACTAAATTTTCTCCAGCTAATGTTTATAATCTGCATGTGTACTGAGAAGAACAATATTTTAATGGTTATCCCTAAGACCACTTGTTACATCCTTGCAGTTTGAAAAGCACACATTAGCCATAACTTTTGTTCTTCAAGTAATTTCCTATAAGTTGGTCTTTCATGAGTCATGCTTGGCTGTCTTTTAATTAACCTGTACTTTCCAGGTTATTAAGTTTAATCTATGTTGTGACATATTGAAAGATACCAACTCTTTTATAGTTGATTAGTATATTCCTACTGCTTCGGACAATGTTAAAATTGGCAGTCTTTCAGATTTATGACGTAACTTCCATATCTTCAGGAGATGGAAGGACTGTGGTCAGAGCTGGTACCATTACTCCTCTGATTTCACTTGGCGCTCTTGGCTGCTGTCAGAACGTGTGTGCCTTTTCCACTGAAGTTCACCAATTTTCTGACTTTCCTGTCTCCAGTTATCCAATCTAATTGCTGAAACTCCTCGTCTTGTATCTTTTAATTGCTAATGCTGCATTCCATTCCATTAAAACTGAAGCAAATGCTCAGTTAGGATCTCTGCCATCCCTTTATTTTTAATAAGATTTGTTTTTTTAATGTTCAGCTGGGCTGGTGTTTTTTTTCTTAACTTTGTGTTCAAAAATTTCTTTACTTCCTCCCTTTATTACTTTCCAGCCTTTCTATGTGTTTGTGCTCCAACCTCACATTCTTTTACCCCTCTATTTTCTATATTATACAAGTTTTCTTCTGCACTAATATTATATGTTTTTTGTTTCTTCAAGTGTCACTTTAATTTTCATTACCTTATTTATTTCAAGGAATGCCACCCAAGTAGTGAATGTTTGATAATCAAGAATTTTTAGCTCCCAGTCATGCCATGTTAACCCTATTTGTCATACCTCACCCTATTCATAGTAATTGGTCATTTTTGTTCACCAGTTTTAACCATAAACTTCTTATATACATGGAACTATCTGTTTTCATGCATTGAGAATGGTGGCGAATTTAGTTAATGAACGTGAATTGAATATCATTATTGTCTTCTCAGGCTATGAACTGCTGTACCAGCCTGACGTGGTTCGACTCTACTTGTCACTGCTCACTGAAAGTCGTAATTACAACACATTGGAAGCTGCAGCAGGTGCTCTACAGAATCTCAGCGCAGGACAGTGGACGGTAGGTGTAGTAATACAAGTACAACTGAAATGACATTGGAGGTTTTTACAGTTTTGAATGGAAGTTCCAAGTGACAAGTTCGCTTTCTCCACTCTCCCTCCAAATGATAATTTCTCTGTCGAGACAGCTGAATTGTATTGGTACTTTAATTGATGGGAGTATTTTCCAAAAGTAATTTCTGATGAGCCACAATAGTGGCTATGAGCTTACACTTTTTTAACCATGTGCACTGATAATACTAGAAACCTCTTCTGTATGTTCTCTCAGCACAGAAAAATATTCTTTGTATAACGATAATCAAGGAAACATTGATCAAAATTTGTTTTTTGTTTTATCATTATATGACATATGCATGCTCATACAAATGTGTGCTGAGAATCCATTTTCAGTGATGGTGAATATTTATTTATTAAACAAATTCAGTTATTTATATCTGGATTCCCATGTGGCAAGTGGCTATTGCTAAAGGTAATATTCATGTAAAATCCTTTCTTTGGGATAAGAGGTGTGGAGGAAGCACCTTCCAAACACGAGACCGCCAATCATTACAGACAAAGGGAGCACATGCACGTGAAACCACCACCTGCAGTTTCCTCTCCAAGCTATGCATTGTCCTGACTTGGGATTATATTGCTGGATCAAAATCCTGGAAGTCCATTCCTAACAGCACTATGGAGTGTACCGACACCACATGGACAGCTGAGGTTCAAGAAGATGACTCAGTACCACCTTTTTGAAGATGATTGGGGCTGGCAATAAATACTGATCCTTCTAGCAACATCCATATTTCATGAAAGAATTTTTAAAAATGCATTGTTTCACCATGGGCTAGCACTTCTCCCCCTCAGCATCAGGGACTCGGATTCAATTTTGGGCTTGGGTCACTGTCTGTGTAGAGTTTGCACATTCTCCATGTGTCTGCATGGGTTTCATCCAGGTGCTCCAGTTTCCTCCCACAGTCCAAAGATGTGTGAGTTAGGCGGACTGCCTGTGCTAAATTTCCCCTTAGTGTCAGGGGGACTAGCTAGGATACATGCATGGGGCAAAAAGGATAGCGCTGGGACAGTGGTTAGTGCAGACTCGACGGTCAAATGGCTGCCTTTTGCACTGTAGCATTCTATGGTGAAGTGCATTGTAATAAGCTTATTACAATAAGCAACCATGTTGTTGGACCTGTATGCATTTTATTGACTTGCTGAAGCTTGGCAAAGCTTCAGAGGAACTGAAGAACTCCAAGAAGGAGTTCATATAGACTGTAGCAAATCCTGTGAAAAAAGGCAGGTCGGTCTGCCTTTTAAGTGTTTAAGGGATTTCATATAGCACCAATTATAGCAACATGTGCTTTAGGTATATGCTTTTTTTTTCAAAAATATACTTTATTCATAAAAATATCAATTAGAACATTGCCAGTATACATGTCAATAAAGTGAAAACAGGTCAGAATAAAAGATTTTACAGTTGTACATAGATTACACTTATTTCAATTAGAACTGATCCATAAAAATCTCAATTAAATCATTGCAAATATACATGTCTGCAAATGCCAAATAGTGCATAATAAAACATTTGTACAGTTCTATACAATTTGCAATTTTTCCATTTCAATACTTAAAACTATATGCATGGCTCAAAAATTACTCTGTGCCGTTGTTGCTCAGATTGATACACAGTTACAGAGGTAGAGGGTATTCTGCAGTTTCCGGGCCCTCGGTCTGCCTCCGTTAAAAGGCCTTATGTAGTGTGGTCTTTCCCCATTGTGCCTTTGTGATGGCTGCCCCAAGCTTCAGTGTGTCCCTCAGCACGTAGTCCTGCACCTTGGAATGTGCCGGTCTGCAACATTCGGTCAAGGACAGTTCTTTCAACTGGAAGATCAGCAAGTTTCAGCCAGATCAAAGTGCCACCCTTCACCGAGTTGAAGACGCTCCAGCAGCAGTTGATATTCGTCTCGGTGTGCGTCCCCGGAAACAGCCCATAGAGCACAGAGTTCTGCGTCACTGAGCTGCTTGGGTCAAACCTCAACAAATACCACCACATCTCACTCCAGACCTTCTTTGCAAAGACACGTTCCACAAGGAGGTGTGCAATTGTCTCATCAGCCCCGCAGCCACTTTGAGGGCAGCGTGCGGCGCTGTTGAGACCTCAAGCATGCATAAAGGATCTGACGGGGAGTGCCCTTCTCACCATCAGCCAAGCCAGATCTTGATGCTTGTTTGTAAGTTCTGGTGATGAGGCGTTCTGCCAGATGACACTGACAATCTGCTCAGGGAACCATCCGACAGGATCCGCCATCTTCTTTTCTCTCAGGGCCGCAAGGACTTTATGCGCTGACCACTGCTTAATCGCCACATGGTCAAAGGTGTGTTTGCGGAAAAATTTCTTCACGAAGGACAGGCGCTGCGGAGCGGTCCAACTACTTGGAGCATTCTGCAGCAGTGTGGCCAGACCCATCCTTCGCAACACTCGGGGACAGGTAGAACCTCAAAAAGTAGCGGCACTTGCTGTTAGTGTACTGAGGATCTGTGCACAGTTTGATGCAGCCACACACGAAGGTGGCCATCAGGATGAGGGCAGCGTTGGGAACGCTTTTCCCTCCGTTCACTGGAGATTTGTGCATTGCCTCCCTCCGGATGCGATCCATCTTTGATCTCCAGATAAATTTAAAGATGGCCTGTGTCACTGCTGCAGCACAGAATCTGGGGATCGGCCACACCTGTGCCATGTACAACAACACAGACAGCACATCGCACCGGATTACCATGTTTTTCCCTGTCATGGAGAGGGAGTATTGTTCCCACAAGCCCAGTTTCTGCCTGGCTTTTGCAATGCGCTCGTCCCAGTTTTTGGTGCATGCCCCTGCCTCTCCAAAGGTCCCCAGCACCTTTAGGTAATCTGCCTTGATGGTGAAGGGGACAAAGGATTTGTCTGCCCAGTTCCCAAAGAGCATGGCCTCGCTCTTAGCCTGGTTGACTTTGGCTCCCGAGGCCAGCTTGAACTGCTCACGGACCTGCAGGAGCCTGTGAACAGACGAGGGATCCAAGCAGAAGACAGCCACATCATCCTTGTACAAGGAGGTTTTGACCTGCGTGTCTCCACTGCCTGGGATTGTCACCCCTTCGATGCCTGGATCGCTTCTGAGGGCCTCAGCAAAAGGGTTCAATGCAATACACAAAAAGAAGGGAGGAGAGAGGGCAGCCCTGTCTGACTCCAGACCTGATTCGGAAGCTATCTGACTCCCACGCATTGACTAAAACTGCGCTACTGATGTCTGTATAGAGCAGCCGGATCCAATTGCAGATTCCCTCCCCAAAACCCAGATGGAGAGCACATCCATCATGTAGCTGTGCGAAATTCTGTCAAACACCTTCTCCTGGTCTAGGCTGATGAGGCAGGTATCCACCTGCCTGTCCTACACGTAGGCGATCGTATCCCTGAGTAATGCAAGGCTATCAGAGATCTTCCTGCTGGGTACAGCACAGGTTTGATCAGGATGGATCACCGACACCAGAGCAGATTTGACCCGGTTGGCGATAACTTTGGCCAAAATTTTATAATCCACATTCACTAGTGAAATGGGTCGCCAATTTCTAATTTCTTCCTTTTCTCCCTTCTGCTTGTAGATGAGGGTGATAATGCCTTTCCTCATGGATTCTGACATCCTGCCTTCCAGAAGCATACTCTCGTATACTTCCAGGAGGTCTGGGCCCGTCAAGTTCCACAATGCCGAGTAAAACTCAGCCGGTAAGCAATCGCTTCCGGGAGTTTTACCCTTCTGAAAGGACTCTATGGCCTTCGTCAGCTCGTCCAGAGATACCGGTCTGTCCAGACTGTCCTGCTCGCTGTCGTCTAAGACCTGCGAGATAGACGACAGGAATGGCTGGGAGGCATGCTGTCTGTTGGCTTCAGGTAATACAGTCCAGCATAGAAGGATTTGCAGATCCTCAATGTCAGACTGTGATAACGTTATTGAGCCACCATCTTCCTTCAGGCTGCTGATCACAGATGTTTCTCTGTGTACCTTCTGGAAGAAGAAACACGAGCACTTTTCATTCCACTCCATGGAGTGGACTCTGGACCGAAAGATGACCTTGGCAGCCTGAGGCAAAGAGCGAGGCTTGCTGGTGCTTTAGGTATATGCTGTAAGATGTACAAGAATTGCAAATTGTTCAGTGTCCTGCGCTGCATTACACAGCTGCAAAGCACATTTTGGGTACAGCAGTTGCATGCTTGCACTGCATAAAGGAGCAGTCAGTAAAAGCTTAGTGGGTAGGTGGGGAAATAAAGAAGTTGGTTTGCACAGTAATTTTTTTAAAGTCACTTTCAGTCCTGATTAAGTGGTCATTGTATTGTCCTGAGAATAAAATGTAAATTATAATGGAAAAGAGAGGAAAATAGATGACGTCAACTGCATAAACTGCACAAATATATGAACCTTTATTTTTTTTCAGTGAGTACAAAATATAACTGAAATATTTTGGCATGTGTCATATAAAGAAATATCCACTTTTGAGATCAAATGTTAGAATTGAGAATTTTTTTGTAAATCTCATGATTACGCCAAATTGAAATTTAGTAACTTTAAAAATGCACAGCAGATCAGCAATATCTGAAACAAAACTATTACCTGGAACTTAGTCCAGGTCAGAGAAACAGTCGGGTCTAAAATATTAGCTTCTCTTTTTGGAATCCCACTGGACGTTGTTGGTTCAATTTTAATGGTAAGAGTTTACTGAGTTGAAGCAGATAATCTTGCCAATGTCAGTATTTTAATTTTAAAAGTTTCATTTTTTTCGAGGGTATATGGTGATTTGCTGTTCAAATTATTTTCTACCTAATTCTGAGTGTTCCACCTTTGTAGGCTCAGACATTTTATAACTTTACAATAAAGTAAAAAGCTTGTTTATTAGTCACAAGTAAGGTTTACATTAACACTGCAACAAAGTTACTGTGAAATTCCCCTAGTCGCCACACTCCAGCGCCTGCTCTGGACACCCCTAGTGCACCAGCGTGTCTTTCAGATGATGGAAGGAAATCGAAGCACTCGGAGGAAACCCACAGGGAGAACATGCAAACTCCGAACAGACAGTGACTCAAGCCAAGGATCAAACCTGGGTCCCTGATGGCTGAGAGGCAACAGTGCTAACCATTGTGCCATCGTGCTGCCCATTTTACTTTGCAGTCTAAATTTTTAGAGTGTCACTAAATAATCAACGCTGATAAACTGATTACATTTCATGTACTAATAAAATCACTTCAGGAGAGAATTCAGTTTGTCTAATTAACAAAATAACTTTATAGCGTGCACTGATATGAATTTGGTCATTTTTCTTGTGTTTGCAGTGGTCCAGTTATATTCGTTCAACTGTGCGTAAAGAGAAAGGCCTCCCCATATTGGTAGAACTGCTGCGATCAGACTCTGATAAGGTTGTACGAGCTGTGGCAATCGCATTGCGAAATCTTTCTGTAGATGGGCGCAATAAGGATCTCATTGGTAAAGTACCAAAGTTTTTTTAATCTTTAATTTTTGTAAAGCATGTCCTCTTGATTTGTGTTACCCAGTGGTGGTGGTTGTGGCAAACAATGGATCCTCATCCAGAAGGCACTCATTGAAATTCTAGTCTCAACTATCAACTTGGTCCTTGCATCTCAGTTTTGTTAATTATTATTTAGTCTGTTGAATGGGCTGCATTATGGTGAAGCTTGTGGCAAAAGAAAACTGTTGTGATCTGTCTCATCCTGTCCAACTGAACTAGCTCTCATCTGGTGACAGGATGGCACAATCAATGGCTTTGGAAGTCTTTAGTATATATTGTTACTCACAACTGAGTCAGGCAGTGTGCCAGCAAGAACCAGCTGAGGGTGGTATTGACAGACCAGTTGGCTTCTGCAGTTTCTAATGCCAAGAAGGAGGTGGTGGCCTGTGATTCTTTATTTCTTCTCTTAAGAATTAAGAAGCTGCTGCTACAAAGCAAACCAGTTACTGACCAAAATTCCCCAATTCTGAATTCAACTTTGGGGTTTAAAATAGCAAAGCAAATTAATCATCAGGGGGGAATATTACAGATTTTAATTTTGTGTACTCCGTTGCCCACCTCAATTTGTTTTATTTTCAAGAGTCAAAATTTATTCTCAGGATCTCTTAAATCTCAGGTCCACGTTAAATAACAATTAATGATAAACTCTCTGTAGATTCATAGGGTTCTGTATGGAGTGGTCATACGTTGGGATTAGTAGCATTTGGTCAGTCTCTCCTTTTAAACTGTACTGTTGATTTTTTTAATTATAAAAAAAATTATTCATAATTGTCTATCACTTTTGTGTTGCCTTGAAGGGTATGCTCTCCCTGAGCACAATGTTGCTACAGTTGGCATAAACTGTGTATGAATAACATGTGACTAATGAGAGCTCTATTTAGAATCTAGTCATATTTTGGTATGCCACCAGCACTCAAGCAGCACAAAATGTTTAATTTTCTTTAGGTTTCACAAATTTCAGAGTCCCCAACTACCATTTCAAAACAACTTTAGACCTATTGATTCATTGAATCTTAGGCTATTAAGTTTACTGAAAATAAATTCAAAACAGATTTGTTCCGCCTAATCAGTGCTGAAGAAAGGAAAACCTGACAATTTTGGCATCAGATGTCAGAATAGAGCATCATCAAGACAGTTTAGAGCTCTGTTTAATGAAGTTCTTTAACCTCCTGAAGGCCATTCTGCCATCTCAAATTGCATCACTATAGTTTTCCCATTTCACACACAGACCATTTGTTTAACCTTTTTGGGAGTATGAATGTGTTCCAACAGAGAGAAATTGCAACATGGATTGAATCTGATCACGTTCAGTTTACTTAGAACTTGCTGAACCAACTGAGAGCCTCAACCTTTGCATTCCACTCATCTCAGAGAATCTAGAACTACAATGCCTCACTTACTTCATGGATCAGCCTCTGATGGTGAAAGTGCCATTGAAATCGATTCCAGGGTAAACAACAAGTAGTGCTAGTGAATACTTCACCTAGTCCATATGTCAAAGATCAACAGCTACCCCAGTTTAAGTTTAAATTTTATTACTGTCACATGTAGTTTACATTAACACTGCAATGAAGTCAGTGAAAATTTCCAAGTTGCCATACTCTGATGAGGACACTGAGGGAGAATTTAGCATGACTAATGCACCTAGCAAGCACATCAGTGGCAGAAAATTGGAGCACCATGCAGAATGGGGAGGATGTGCAGATTCCACACAGCAACCCAAGACCAGAATCAAACCTGGATCCTTGGCGCAATGAAGCAGCACTGTTAATCTCTGTGCCTCCCCAAGTGACAAAAATCTACACCCAATGGTTTGGAGCAACACTGGGGTATTAACTGACCTGCAACGAGAATACAACAGGGAAGCCAGGTGAGAAATTGTAGGTTCACATACCTGCGGGAAAAAAAATCAACAAACTTGTAGGAAAGAAAGACCATTTAAGGCCATAGAAAATCATTCCTATGCACAAGTAATGTTCTGAATATGGTTTTCAGTTAAGCCAATTAAAATGGCACCCTAAGACATATATTAGTCTTAAATTCAGTTGCAGACAATTAAAATTTTTGATTCTTGGTTTCAAAGAACTGCAGATTGTGAAATTAGTTTTTTTGAGAGTCAAGAACATTAACAGCTCATTAGAATATTACATCTGTTATTCAGCAGAAGATTTGTGTTGTCAGTTCACAAAGCCTTCTCAACTAGATTTTAAAAGTGATGCATCAGTGTAAAGACATCACATCTAGCAATACAAAATGGGGGTATGTTCATCCCCAACTGCGAAAAGACACTTACTAAGAAACATAGAACATTACAGCACAGGATAGGCCCTTTGGCCCTCGATGTTGCGCCGACCAATTAAGAAAAAGCAATGACCCTCGAACCTAAACCATTCCCTTTTCATCCATAAAGCTATCCACGGACCTCTTAAACACCCCCAAACTTGGCGCATCTACAACTGCAGCAGGCAGGGCATTCCATACCCTTACCACCCTCTAGGTAAATAACCTACCTCTGACATCCGTCCTATAACTACCACACCTTAATTTAAAGCTATGTCCCCTTGTGCTAGCTTTCTCCATCCTAGGAAAAAGGCTATCACTGTCCACCCTATCTAAACCTCTAATCATCTTATATGTTTCAATAAGGTCTCCTCTTAGCCGCCTTCTTTCTAACGAAAACAACCTCAAATCCCTCAGCCTCTCTTCATAAGACCTGCCCTCCATACCAGGCAACATCCTGGTAAACCTCCTCTGTACCCTCTCCAATGCCTCCACATCTTTCTTATAATGTGGGGACCAGAACTGCACACAATACTCCAAGTGCGGCCGCACTAGAGTTTTGTACAGTTGCAACATGACGTTGCGGCTCCGAAATTCAATCCCCCTACCAATAAAAGCTAAGACTCCGTATGCCTTCTTAACAACCTTATCGACTTGATTGCCAACTTTCAGGGATCTATGCACATATACATCAAGATCCCTCTGTTCATCAACACTATTAAGAGTCCTACCATTAGCCCTATACTCTACACATTTGTTATTCCTGCCAAAGTGAATTACCTCACACTTTTCCGCATTAAACTCCATTTGCCACCTCTCGGCCCAGCTCTGCAACTTGTCCAAGTCTCTCTGCAAACTATAACACCCTTCATCATTATCTACCACTCCTCCGACTTTGGTGTCATCCGCAAATTTACTAATTCCTCCTTCTATGCCCTCATCCAGATCATTTATAAAAATTACAAACAGCAGGGGCCCCAAAACAGATCCCTGAGGTACATCACTTGTAACCGAACTCCACGATGAATAACTTCCATCAACCACCACCCTCTGTCTTCTATCTGCTAGCCAATTCCTAATCCAATTAGCTAAATCACCCTCTATCCCATACATCTGCATTTTCTGCAGAAGCCTTCCATGGGCCACCTTATCGAACGCCTTACTAAAGTCCATATATACCACATCAACTGCCTTACCCCCATCCACCTCTTTGGTCACTTTTCAAAAAACTCAATAAGGTTAGTAAGGCACGACCTACCCTTCACAAAACCATGCTGACTATCCCCAATCAATTCATTTCTCTCTAAATAACTATAAATCCTATCCCTAATAATTCTTTCCAATACTTTGCCCACAACAGAAGTAAGACTCACCGGTCTATAATTCCCAGGAAAGTCTCTATTCCCCTTCTTGAACAATGGGACAACATTCGCTATCCTCCAGTCTTCCGGCACTATACCTGTAACCAACGACGACCTGAAGATCAGAGCCAGAGGCTCTGCAATCGCCTCTCTTGCCTCCCAGAGAATCCTAGGGTAAATCCTGTCTGGCCCAGGGGACTTATCCATTTTCAAACCCTCAAGAACATCTAGCACTCCTCCTTATCTACTTCAATACTTTCCAGTTTACAACCCTGTATCCCAGTGTTCTCCACAACTACATTTACGTCTCCCTGCGTGAATACCGAAGAGAAATATGTAGTAGCAATAAATTGTTAGCTCAGTTTCATTACAGTGAGACCCAATCCATTTTGCTGTCTTGTCATTCTTGCAAAGTATGTTCATTAAACAGGTTTTCATGGTTGTATGTTCTGCCTCCATGCTTTATTGCAGGTAATTATGCTATGCATGATCTGGTAAGCAATCTGACAGGTGGTCAACAAAGACCAGCCAAGAACCTTGAAGAAGACACAATAGTCGCAATACTCAACACTATCCATGAAATTGTTACTGACAGTTCATCGAATGCCAGATCCCTGATTCAAGCACAAGGCATTGAGAAGCTTGTGGCAATCAACAAATCCAGGTGAACTAAATTATGTTTAAAATTGAACTAAAAATTCCAAGGTGTTTACATCTGAATTTCACATGAACTAGAATGTCTGTTTTTCTTTTTGGAGATCATTTGAGTTATGTGCCCAACAGACAGCAATTGGAGAACTAAGATTTTATTTTCTAACAATTCCAAAATAAGGTGTGAAACTTGTATATATTTTCTTGATTGTAAGTAATCGATTATCCTCACCAGAAATTAGAGATATAAACTCTCATTCCAGTGCTCCAATATTTTTTGCTATTTTTTAATGGGTGAATGCATTGAAAATTAAAACTGGGAATATTTCTTATCATTTCACAACTTTGCAAGAAAATCAGATTTGACTGTATCTTACAAAATGATCTACAACAAGAAACGCTTACAGTTCTTAGCATGAATAGCAATTGTACCTTCCAACAAATTTAGATTTGTAATTTCTCAAAACAGCTGCTTTAATAAATCATTTGTCATCTCCAGAATATTATTGTGCATTTAAAGAAATTGACTTTTTAAGTCTTTGTGTACCTATGCTGCTTAAAAATCTGACATAATGCTCTCCGTTCTGCTGTTGAGTGATTGCATGCAATTGTGCTTAAACGTTCAAAAATAAGACTTCTAAATTTGCTTAAGTATTCTAAGTAAATTTATATCAAGCATTACTTTTACTTTTTAACATCCTACCATATATTTTGGGTCAAATTAAAATTTGTATATTGCTTCATGGATTGTTGGTGTTGCTGACAAGACTTTCAACCACTGTAGTCCAAATAATAGGAGTCCACGCTCTGTGTAGTGTGGCCCCTGCATTATCAGGAGTTTCCAGCAATAATGAGCAAACATTGATATATTTCCAAGTCAGAATGATGTGTGACTTGGAGGGAACTTGTGCAAGTGATGGGTTTCCCATACACCCGATGGTCTTGTCCTTGTAGATGGCAGGTACGGTGGGTTTGGAAGTAACTATGTCAGAAACCTTGGTGAATTGTAGCACTGTATCTTTTGGCTCAGGGGGTGAGGTCACAGTGGGTGACCTTTCTATGTGTGTATCCAAGAGTAAGAGAATGGCAATCAGATGTATGGTCAAGATTCAAGCTCTTCCCCTAGGTGGATCAGTCAACCTTCAATGCTTTGGCCTGACTGATCTGGCAAGTTTCTGATCAATATTTCCCTCCAGGATCTTCATGGTGGGGGAATTCAGCGATGGTAATTCAGTAAGGTCATTGAATATCATGAAGAGGTGGTTCGACACTCTTGTGGAGAGTCTTGTGGAGCTATTGCTTGGCACACTTATGGTGTGATTTTTATTCCAATTCAGTCCAATCAAGTGTCTCAACAAATTGAGACATTCCCGATCCAACCAGACAAGACAGGGCGCTCACCATCTGTCTTGGGCTTGATCTACATGATCCAAACTGATTGGAATAGGTGTAGCTGCTCCTCCCAGGTTTGATCTCATTTGCATCTTAGCCAAAAGGCTGAGATGCCACTTTTAAAAATTGCTTCAAATAAAGCTGAAATGTAACCTACTGACTTCAGCCAAGCACAGCATGTCGACACTACACTTGATCTTAGCCAAAGGGGGCACGTATGGTATGAATGTTACTTGGTGAATAGAACTGGTTTCTTAGTGTTGCAGCAATGACTCTTGATTAAGGTCCCTGTTTTGAAGGTTTCCTATTAAACAAGTGGTGTCCTTTCTACATTGCATTTTTACCGCCTTTTTGGCTCATTTTTCCTCTGTCTGTATTTTGTTGTGTAGATGGTTTCCTTAAAGGAGTATTATCTTGCTCTGAAAAATGCATGTGTAGATGCATGATATTAAAAGCAAATTTTTACATGTTGCAGCTAGATATCCATGAGTGTACTTGCATGTTAGAAATAGCTTTGCATAGTTTGTATTTTCTAGAATCCTAAAACATAGGAGTCACTCTTCATTGGTTTAATTGGTGTCATTTTATTATGGGCAGTTCAGGAGGTGCTTCAATGAAAATATATTCTCTTTGCTTTTGAATACTCAGGTTTTGATGCAGGTTAACCCTTTTCACTCAGTCAGCTGCAAGAGTGTGATCCCCTAAAGTTTAGTGGATTGTGTTGAACAAAGGCAATTACCACATCATTTAAACTGTTCCCATTGTTACACATTGAATTTGTCTGAAGGTGCATCGTTCTGGCTATTTTTTTAATGTAATCATATTGGTTTGAATTCAACATTGTAGCCAGTCTGTAAGGGAGATGAAGGCTGCAGCTCATGTCTTGCAGACAGTATGGAGTTACAAGGAGCTGCGAAATGCTTTGCATAAAGATGGCTGGAATAAGTCCCATTTCCAGGTAAGAGTCACTTTTGGGGAAGATAGTAAATATGAAATCTTTGGTCAATCTTTTTTTTTGTTTGTTGTATCGGATCAATTACAGTGCTTACTAGCACTGAGCAGCAGTTGACATAGAAAAGACTATAGTTGGCAGGGATTGATGAATCACTGTGGAATCAATTGAAACCCACAGAATTCCCACCTCACTTGCTGTGCTTTTATCAACATTAGTCTAGAGTTAATACTGAATAACTTTATTGTGTTTATTCACAAACAGCGATCAGTGCAAACAATTCAATTCATTGTTATTAGTTAATAAATTTCTCAAAGCAGCACTATAATTGCAGGGCTTGGGCTGCATGTTGATCAACAGGAAAGCCCAAAAGATACAGGAGAATTTCTTACAAATTTCCAAGGTACTTTGCTTTGGAAAAGTGATGGTATTTACTAGTGCCAATGAGAAGCAGAGATTCAGGAAACACTATGATATAATCTGAAAACTTTCTGACCATTTCAGAAGTCTGTGATTCTTACTAGATAAACACTGCATGCAGCTTAGAGACACAGACTCAAAATCTTTAATTCTCATTTTAGTCTCAGTCAGGTTTGAGGTATGACAATAATTGGTGCCATTATCTTATATTTTGGTGGGGATGAGCAGACTGTGCTTCCTGTTGATTGTCACAAATAGATGATCCCTACTGAAAAGTGTTTGATTGAAGCAGAATTGAACATGGCTGCAATATTCTGCCGTCAAATCAGCTATTGATGCCCATTGTTTAGACTTGCACAGAAGCTTGTTGCTTGGGTAAGGAATTTGAGATTGCTTAGCACTTTCGAAATCATATTCATAAAATAATCTCTTTAGGGATAGAGAGAAAGAGTAAACAAAACTTGCATTACTAGAACTGAATTTCTTAATGCTTTTTTTAAACAATATGTAGCTGAATGTAACTACGCTTCCCAAAGGATCTAAAAATAG
Organism: Sphyrna mokarran; assembly: GCA_024679065.1. Taxonomy (NCBI): domain Eukaryota; kingdom Metazoa; phylum Chordata; class Chondrichthyes; order Carcharhiniformes; family Carcharhinidae; genus Sphyrna; species Sphyrna mokarran. Next base: position 44,403,034 of record JAGIQG010000020.1, on the reverse strand, counting down.
TGGCAAAGCAACTGGCTATGATGACAGCACTCTGCCATTAATCGAACGGAACCAGAAAGATGGTGAGTGTTAATCACTTAAATCACATTCTTTTCCATCTTCAATTTGTTTGCTGCTTTTGCAGCCCACCTGCAACACTGACATTTATGGTCTTGGGTTTTGAAAGTTACTATACATTAATGATATATACATCATTTAAAATAAAATTACCTTTAATGGTTTATTTAAAGATAAGTTAGTTATTGCTCCCATTTTTCTTGGCAAGTGATATTGTCTTCCTATCCCTGTTTCAAAGCCACACCAGTGGGCATTGCAGGCACTTGTGAGCATCTGTGCCCAGAAAGAAAGCAGGGCTGCAGCAGTGCAACATTCTTGGGCCCAAGAGCCTGTGGTGAAATACTTGGCTATACATGGAGCAGATTGTGGAATGGGTGAAGGTCAGGAGAAATTTGAAGTGGTACGGGGATTGGAAGTTCACATGAGAAACTGTTGGTGAGGATCTGGCCATATTTTTCTGGATGACTTAGCCAACATTGAGATAAGATGCAGGGCTAGGGTGAATAATGAGGTAAAAACAAGAAATCTTGGAATATGATGAGATGCAAGGGGAGGAAGCTGAATATCTGCAGTGCTCGAGATGATGAAAAGAACTGTCAGAGTCATTCTTGTCTGCAAATTGTGGAAAGACGCTGATCAATGTGAAATATCGCACAGGCTGAATGCAATTTACGGATTGCAGGAAACAGTGGAGGTGTTTTTCTTTTAATGGAAAGAAAGATCTCAAGTGCTTTGCTTTTTCCCTGTATTACCTATACAGTTATCTGATTGACAAATATGTATGAAAGATTAGAATTTGAGTTATTGTATGCTGAGAAATTCAAAATATGTCCTGAAATTCCTTAAGGGTTTGGCATTAAATTCTGGAAACTTATTAATTTCAAGAAGCATTTCAGCTTTTTCATTCTATGAACTTCATGGTCAATTCTATTTTTAGGTAACAAATGGTCTGGTGAAATGATACCCATGGAGCAGTTTGGTCCAGGTAAATATGGCCTTAAATTCCTTTTGCTGCTATACGTATGTTCAGTACTTTAACCAGTAGTAAATTGATGACTGGCTTGCAATATTTCCATTTAAAAGACATGTTTTTTTATTGACTCAAGAAAAGCCAATTATACCTACACAGCTTTGTTTGAAAAAGGAGTAAGATCGTAAACAACTCAAATTTTATTTTGGACTTTGCTTGGGTTTCCAATTCCCTAGTTAGAACTTTGTGACTTCTTTTTAGGGTGTGGTGATGGGTTTTGTTTCAAGCTGTATTGCAGTACTTGAAATAGCCACAGAAATGTTTTGTGATTCAACTGCAGCCTCTACTTGCAGAAATTTGGTACTGCACTTAAAAATTCCAAGAAACAAGCAATACTGCAGATACTAAAAATCGAAAATAGAATAGGTCAGATAGAATTTGTGGGGAGAAATACAGTTGGCTTTCAGATCTATGACCTTTCATCAGTACTGGCAAGTTCTCTGCAAAACTTATTGTATTTAAACAGCATACTTTATAATTGAACTCTGTGTGACCAATATATAGCCTCAGTTGCAAAGAAATAATTTGATCCCTGTTTGATTTTGATAGATGTACTTTATAATAGGTTCACATCTCCTGTTTTTACTGGTCTGTACATAATATATTTTCTAGGAATATATTGTACTGATTTAGGATTTTTTCTAAAATATGAACATTTTTGAACACTTAAATTTTAAGTTCATTATGTTTACAAACACTTCCTCTTTTTTTCTCTCCTTTCCCCGCAGCCCCCACCCCCCACAAGACTTAAATAACCAAATCTATCCAAAATCTGTTTCTATGCTAACTTAGCATTGAGTCTTTACATTGTAGGTTGAGCTTTGACTGCATGTGAATTATTTTTCTGGTTTCCTCATCTTTTCTGGAATTGCACTGTTGTGTGTAATATAAACCCTATATCTCAATGAATTATTCATGGCAATAGAGCACTTGAGTTGAATACGTTTGTATTTAAAATATATATTTGTCACCACAGATACTTATTCTACCTTGGATCAAAGGGAGAAAGAGCGCAAGTGTAAGACTACAGATGTTTCTGGAGATGCTTTTGAGCGGCAACCTCTGCGGGTAGGCTACATTGCAGTCACTATTACTTCATACAAAATGGACATAAAACATCACTAGTTAGATGAGGCAGACCTCATCTAACACCTGAATCCAGATATGGATAGAACTGTTGAAATACAAGCCTCAGTTAGCTGTTATCCTCTCACATGTGCACACGTACAAACACACACTTTCACGCGCGCGCACACACTTTCACGTGCGCGCACACACACACACACTTCACAAATGCTTGGCAGTTGCTGCTGTAGGTAGCTATTTCAAAAAAAAATAATGACTTCCTTGCTTATTGCCCTAACTGATAAACTGATGATTTCTGATTAAAATGCTTCATGTGCTTTCTTAACCGCATAGAAAATTCTTATCTTGGAATTGCTCTTGTCATGTTTGATTTGTCAGCTATATGCATGAGTGTTTAATGCTACCCTCTGCTGCAAGGATTCTTCAGCGAGTATGTAAATTTTGCATGAAATGTTGTTGAATTTTTCCAGAAATGTTAAGGCCATAAAAAACTTGTTCTTTAAGTTTTTTTTGAAAGCATTGCTGAATTTTATCAAGTTATCCTTTGAGAACTGGGCTGCATACTGTGGTCAGTTGAAAGACATTCATTTGGCTGTCTTATCTTGCTGCAGTGCATTGTCATCCCAGATTTAGAAGTTAAAATGGCAGATTCAGCTTCCTGAGGCTGGAGAAAACATGCTGATACAGCTTCTCATGACTTTACTGAAGTGAAAACACCATTAGCAAGGAGAGTACCAAAGGGCGGCATAATTTTGAGGTGTGAAAGATATACTTTTGTGTCTAGGGCAATGGTTGCATTTTCTATTAAAGGAAAATTGGGAAGAAACCAATTTATGATCCCAGTGAATAAACCTAATGTGCATTTTTTTAATTATGGTTTGTGTTTTTGTTGCATGATCTGAATCGAGCATGGTGACGTAAATTACACTTCTAAATTAATGTTACTGATCTAATTTCAATTAGACCTGACTTTTTAGGTGGAACACTTTATAAAGCCATTGTACACAAAATTTAGGTTTCAAATCCAAATTGTTTTTGAATTTTATATTACCCTGACCTATTTTTGGTTTTCCAAAGAACAAATGGAATCATAATGTGAGGAAAGGAAAATATATTAGGATAATGCATTTCTAAGAATGTGTGGTTAAATCCTCAGATGTTTTATGGTGAAGTAGAGCAAATATTCCCATTACTTACCATTTTATATCTTTGTATGCTTTCAAACTAAACTGCTAAAGATTTACTTCACTTTAACTCTTATTCTAATTTAGTGAATTAATGAGTGCAGTTGAATTTCCTGTTCAACCGATCTCCATATATCAGACTGTTGAAACTTGACAAGATTTTCTAAATTCTATCACATGCTGGTCAGATTGTCAATAACCTTCACTTCCATGTATCCAGCTTCAAGTGAATTTAGGTCAAAATGAATTTTTACTGCTCATAAATTCCATACTGCAAGCTTTCTTTAAAAACTGAAGATTATATTTTTGTGGCCTTGATCTTTGAGCTGTCAATTATACTTAATTGCTTTTATGTTAACTAACTTGCCTTTATCTGTTCCTGTTTTAAGACCAGCTCTCTTGCTATTAACCCTTTCCCTGTTGCCACAGAATGATACAAATAAGAGAAACATTAACAGGATTAGTAGGGCCTCAGTGAACCTTGTGGATGCTCATGACACTAAACCTCAGCCTGTTGACTCCTGGGTCTAAGTGCTTGCATGGTAGGTGTCTTTGAGTTCCAATCACCTAATTAATAATCTAGTCTCATGACAAAATCAATCATATTGAAGTAAAGTTGTTAACCATGCAACCTTTGGTTTTGAAGTGTCATTCATGTTTGAACAGTTGCTTCCTATCATTGCTATTGCATTCAGAATTTAAAGGGTGTTTATTCAAATGTAGGATCTTTCACTAGTCTTATGTTATTCAAAAAGACAATTTTAAAATCCCATATTTCTAATCTAATTATGATAAAATCTTTTTTTTAAACTGATCTTCCTCTCCCACAAGAGGACCCATCTATTTATTGTAGTAACGTGTGTCCGGAGTCTATTATAGATCTGTATTGTTTAAACAGTAACTCTGTCCAACATCTGACTGGAACATGTTTGGAGCAAGCTGTTGACAACCTATGCAAATAATTTGAGTGTGGGGACCAAATATAATGTTTCTAATTTTTCTAATAACATAAAACTTGGGAATGAGAGTTGAGGGACATGCAAAAAGGCTACAAGGGAATTTGGGCAGGTAGGCGAATGTGCAAGAACATGACAGATGGATTGTAATGTGAATACATTTGAAGTTCTCCATTTCAGTAGAAAAAACCAGAATGGATATTACTTAAATGCTATGGGTTTGGGAAATGTGAATGCCCAAAACAACCTGGGTGCCCTTGTTCATGAGTCACAAAGTGTTAAGAACACTTTGATCAAGTATGAGGATATCCCAAAACTCAGAAGGATAACTTGGAACTCTCGTTCTTAGTAATGTATATTTTCCATTTAGTATAATGTGAGAAAAGAAGATGCACACCAGTGAAAAACAGTCCACCCTTGTAGTCAATGAGTAAAGAATATTTGGAAAAAACACAGCAAAGACTATAATACATTTACAATGCTATACTCAACTGCAATAATGATATACACACACGGTATGAAGTTGCCCCTTGTTCCCAACTGCCTGAACTCAGAAGTGCTCTTTTCCCACATGCCATTGAATATTACATTGTTCTTTGAGCTAAATCATACCATTCTCTCAGGTTATTACCTGGCCTGGAAATATCGTCTTGAGTTTTTTTAAAAAGCAGTTTTTAGCAGCAACTTATTTTGGGCAGTGCCTAACTTACTCAGTTAGGTGTGTATGTGATGGCGGCTGCTTCTTTCCTGCTGTATTCAGCTATCCTCCCATGGTTGTACTATTCTTTTCCCTTGATGTTAACACCTCATATCAGGCCTTTAGTGTACAGTTGCAAGTTATATTCTTCTCTCTCCACTTTGAACTCTTCCATAATTCTAACACACGTTTCTGAATACTATTGTTTTCCCCTAGTCATTTGAGAAAACATTTGTTTTCCTATTGCTACACTAATTCACATTTCAAAAGCACCTTAAGATAGCTGCAGCTGTCAGTTCCCCCTTTATCCAGTTTGTTTATTTTATTCTGATTTCATTTTTAATGTTTGATTTTTGCTGAATTCTTTCACTTTCCTCTGAACTCCAGTATCTTAACAAAAGCTAATATTCAGGTGTAGCAAGCAAATAGGAAGGTGAATGTCATGTTGACCTTCATCACAAGGAGATTTCAGTACAAGAGTAAAGATATCTTGCTGCAGTTGTGCAAAGCCTCAGTGGGACCACATCTGCAGCATTTTGCTCCCCTCACCTAAAGATTGCCACAGAGGGAGTGTAGTGGAGATTCACAAAGTTAATGCCTGAAACGGCAAGATTGTCTTGAGGAAACTGGGTCCATATTCTCTCAAGTTTAGAAGAATGAGAGATGACCTCATTAAATCTGTCAGAGTTGGTCTGGATCAGATGTTTTCCCTGGCTGATAAGTCTAGTCAGGGGACATTTAAGATTGTGAGGAGGAATTTCTTGACAGAGGATGGTGAATCTTTGGAATTCTTTACTCCAGAGGGCTGTGGAAACACTGTCATTGAACAACTTCAAGGCAGAAATTGAAAGATTTCTGAATGTTAATGACATCAAGGGGTTGGGAAAATGGGGGGAAATGGCTTAAGAGGTAAAGATGGTCAATCATCTGTTTGGTCCGGCAGACTTGATGGGCCAAATAGCTTATTCCTATTTTCTATGCTCTGATGTTCCTGAGAGAAGTGACAATAGTGATAATGAGTAGAGTCATCCAAAGTTCCTTCTTCAATAAACGCTACTAAGGAAAATAGACTAGTCATTTGTGTAATCGCTTGTGAGACATGCCTACCACAGAACGGCATCTGATGTTTAAATTAAATTAATTCCTTATGCCAGGTGCATCAAGCCATTTTGACATGACAAATTACAATATAATACAAGAAATATAGAGGATTCAGGTCAACATGCTGTAATTGAATGATGGAACAGACTCTCGGTGTCAAATGGTCTGCACCTGTGTCACAGCAATAGAATTTTTCATTGCCTTTTTTAAATTGCACTTTGGACCTATTTTGGGTCAAAATCACTGCTCAAGGCAAATAATCTGCCCATCTCAAATTGCAGCCTTGGGTTGCAAACATTATTAGCTTCACTTAGGCAGACAGAGCTTGTGAAAGTGGACTGATTGTCTAAAATTCAATTTGGTTGGTTTTATTTTCTTTAGCTCCTAAAACAATGATGACCTTGGAAATTCTTTGTAATATAAAGCAGTTTATGTACAGATTATATAGAACATAGAAAAACTACAGCACAAACAGGCCCTTTGGCCCACAAGTTGCACCAATCATAGCCCTATCTTACTAGGCTTACCTATAATCCTCAATCCTATTAAGTCCCACATACTCATCCAGAAGTCTCTTAAAAGACCCTATCGAATTTGCCTCCACCACCACCGACAGCAGCCGATTCCACTCACCCACCACCCTTTGAGTGAAAAACCTACCCCTGATATCTCCTCTGTATCTATCCCCAGCACCTTAAACCTGTGTCCTCTTGTAGCAACTATTTCAGCCCTCAGAAAAAGTCTCTGAGAATCCACCCGATCTGTACCTCTCAACATCTTATACACCTCTGTCAGTGACCTGTCATCCTTTATATTTCCAAGGAGAAAAGACCGAGCTCCCTCAACCTAGCCTCCTAAGGCATGTTACCCAATATAGGCAACATCCTTGTAAGTTTCTTTTGCACCCTTTCAATAGCTTCCACATCCCTCCCGTAACGAAGCAACCAGAACTGAGCACCACGGTACTCCAAGTGGGGTCTGATTCAGGTCTTATAAAATTGCAGCATTATCTCCTGAATCCTAAACTCAGTCCCTCGATTGATGAAGGCCAGTACACCATACACCTTCTTAACCATGTCCTCAACCCACAAGACCGATTTAAGAGTCCTATGTTCTCGGACCCCAAGGTCCTTCTGATCTTTCATACAGTCTTACCCTTGATATTATACTCGTTCATCCCATTTGACCTGCCAAAATAGAGCACTACATTTATCCAGGTTGAAGTCCATCTGCCACTTCTCCGCCCAGTCTTGCATCCTATCTATGTCACACTCTGCAACTTCTGACTTCCCTCCAAACTATAGAACGTAGAACATTACAGCGCAGAACAGGCCCTTCGGCCTTCGATGTTGCGCCGACCAATTATGAAAAAAGCAATGACCCTCCAAACTAAACCATTCCCTTCTCTTCCATAAACTTATCAACTAACCTCTTAAACGCCACCAAACTTGGCGCATCTACAACTGCCGCAGGCAGGGCATTCCACTCCCTAACCACCCTCTGGGTAAAGAACCTACCTCTGATATCCGTCCTATAACTATCACCCCTTAATTTAAAGCTGTGTCCCCTCGTGCTAGCTTTCTCCATCCTAGGAAAAAGGCTATCACTGTCCACCCTATCTAAACCTCTAATCATCTTATATGTTTCGATAAGGTCTCCTCTTAGCCGCCTCCTTTCTAACGAAAATAACCTCAAATCCCTCAGCCTCTCCTCATGAGACCTGCCCTCCATACCAGGCAACATCCTGGTAAACCTCCTCTGTACCGTCTCCAATGCCTTCACATCTTTCTTATAATGTGGGGACCAGAACTGCACACACTACTCCGAGTGCGGCCACACTAGAGTTTTGTACAGTTGCAACATGACGTTGCGGCTCCGAAATTCAATCCCCCTACTAACTTTTGTGTCATCAGCAAACTTACCGACCCATCCCTCCACTTCCTCATCCAGGTCATTTATAAAAATTACAAACAGCAAGGGTCCCAGAACAGATCCCTAAGGCACTCCACTAGTGACCGACCTCCATGCAGAAAAAGATCCATCTACAACCACTCTGTCTTCTGTGGGCATGCCAATTTTGGATGCACAAGGCACCCTTGGATCCCATGCCCTCTCACTTTCTGAAGAAGTCTTGCATGGTGGACCTTAATGCCTTGCTGAAGTCCATACAAACCATATCAACCGCTCTTCCTTCTTCAATGTATTTAGTCACGTTTCCAAGGAACTCAACTAAGCTCATAAGGCACAATCTGCCTTTGACAAAGCCGTGCTAATTACTTTTGAGCATACTGAATTTCTCTAAATGCTCATAAATCCTGTCCCTCAGGATCTTTTTCCATTAGCTTACCAACCACTGAGGTTAGACTCACCAGTCAGTAATTTCCTGGGCTATCTCTGCTCCCTTTCTTGAATATAGGAACCACATCCGCAATCCTCCAGAACCCCTCCCGTCTCCATCGATGATGCAGAGATCATCACTAGAAGCTCTGCAATCTCTTCCCTTGCCTCCCACGGTAACCTGGGTACATCCCATCCGGTCCCAACAACTTATCTATTTCAATGCTATTCAAAATTGCCAACACATCCTCTTTCTTAACGTCCATATATCAATCTTTTCAGTCTGCTGCAAGCCTGCTATACAATCACCCAGATCTTTTTCCGCCGTGAATACTAAGGTAGAGTATTCGTTACACACCTCTGCTATTTTTACCAGTTCTGTACGAACTTTCCCACCTTCACATTTTATAGGTCCTATTCCTTCACATCTCATCTTTTTACCCTTCACATGTTTGTAGAATGTCTTGGGGTTCTTCTTAATCTCATCTGCCAAGGCCTGCTCATGATCCCTTCCGACTCTCCTAACTTCCTTCTTAAGCTCCTTCCTGTAAGCCATATACTCCTCTAGATCCCTAACATCGCCTAGTTCTCTGAACCAATTGTGTAGAATATTTTGACAAGTTAATGAATTACCTTTTTTGAAATTTAATTTTCTGATTAGGATCTTCAGTGGACCATATCTGCTATTTACAGAGATCCATTTTCCTCTAGATTTTATTCTCATGATTAATCCTGTAGATATGTATGTGTATCTGGTCCTGACAATATGTACTGTACCTGTCTTTTACATGGAGGCTTGGGGAGAACGGGAGTTTTATCTCACATTTCCTGGTCTGTCATCAGTCTCCATTAGATGGCTACTGAAAATACACACACTTTCCATGCTGTTGGTCTATGGGAATCCCCTGCTGCTGTGTGGGATGTTGCCTCTGGCGTACTGTTTTGTGGAGTTGGCAGCAAAAATACCATTTGTTTGTCACTGGCACTCTGAAAATATGCAATAAGCAGTGTGTGCATTCCGTAATATCTAGCTCAAGTAATGATGATCATCTCCTTGATTGCTTAATGACTCGATACAATGCAAAGTCTGGTAATGAGATATACAAACAGAAGGACCCAGCCTGTATGCCCAGTCTGTGCCAAGTTTGTTTTAATTTAAACAGTTGTTGGCACTCTTGGGTTTGGAAGGGACACATAACATGTGTTCCAATTTTTGATTCTAGCTGAAAAGTGTATATCAAATAAAGGGCATGATTATTAATGAATGTTAAGATAAGATCTGACAGATCTGCATCCGCAAAAAATTACTTGCCTTGGATGAAGTACCACAGGATTGTCAGCACTTTTGAGCGGCTATGTAACTTGGTTTGCTCTGACCAGCTCAATCCATTTTCTCCCTGTTGCCGCTTTGCCAGTTTCTTGCTGCTGGCCTCATGCTTACCACACATTGCTATTTAGTGTAGATTGCCTGTCTTTACTGCATCAAGCTGTGTCACCTTACTTCTGATACTAATTTACATGAAACACATACATGGAATTTCTAATTACTTGGTGCGATTTGTGCTATATTTTACTTCCAAAAAATGATTTGCTAATTTCACAACTTCTGTGGTTATGCCAATTTAAAAAAAAATTTGAGATTGAGGTTAACTAATTAATTGACAATTCTAATGTAAGTGATTTGCTTTTTCAAGTGTTAGCCTGTCACATCGGCAAATGTGCTGACCAACCAATTTATTTGAAGTCCCGCAAACAGAATGAAGAAAGACGGGTCAAACTGCTTTAGATCCATCATCACAAAGGAGCAGAGCATTGGACTAACAATTCATTAAAAAATGGCACTTCTGCAAAAATGTTAATGCCTTCTAAAGAAAAAGTTAATACTTCTGTCTTATCCTGCTGTGTCATATCCTTTTCTTATTATACATTATTTCTAGCTTTCAAGTTCACAGTTGCTTTCATCCTGTTAAGTAATTCATGCTTGTCCCATTGAAAGTTTATTTTATAAAGCATGTTGCTGATTTAAAATTGCTTGCATCTAATCATTAAATAATTTCTCAACTGCTTTGATATGTTGCTTCATTTTTCACTTTTTTGTTGTTACACTGCCTACATAAACAGTTGAACAGTAATACTTATTTGTCACTTGCCTTCTTCCCATTTGCAGTGCACATGGTAACTGTTTGGCCCATCATGTCTGTTTGTCAGGCCTTTGTTAGAACAGTAGGAAGATAATAACGTTGTCCTGTATCTTCCTAACTTTTGAAGTTTCATCAACTTAAAAGTTTAATCATACTCGCTTTCTCAGCAATGGGAGAAGTCCCTGGATTATACAATAACTGGCTGATGATTTGAATGTTGCTGTGATCCAAGGATGAAAAGTCTGGGTGACTATTCCAACAGGTCCTGCTCATAGACTTGCTGATTGTATGATAATAAGAACCATGAACAGCTTAACTGTTCTGGGTGTGACAGTTTATCCCACTGGTGACAGTACAGGATAAACTTTCCAGCTTTTTGGAGTAGTTATTAATTCCAACAATAGTATATGGTGTAAGAACAAGTCTGAAGTTTGTCTTTTATTACAAGCAAGTTTATCTTTCAAACAGCTCAACGTAATTCTTTTTGCCATTCCCACCTGTTCCAGTTGTGTCCATTTATACTCAGTTGGCAATTGAGCCAATGATCACCACCTGTCTTTAATAATGCAATTGCTGACACATTGATAGCTGGTATCTGAGACTTGACTGATCTCTATTCTGATTTATCCCAATTCAAACAGCTGACAAGGTATTCTTGGGTGCTATACAGCCATTACTATGCCATTTTCCCCAACTTGTTTAGGTAGATCTGACATTCAAACAGAAAAGAGCAAGCTTGTCATTAAAATTGCATATACAACAGGATGTAAGCAAATTAGAATGACTGTTGTTTTGCTCTCGTCAGCACTTTTGTGTTTCGTTAATCTGAGAATTTATTTATTTTTGAAATTTGAAGGTGCTTTTAATTTTACACTCTGGATAATTACTTCTCTGGAACTTGAAAATCACCCACGGTGGGGCTGGAGGGTGGGGTGGCGAAGACATCTAAAACAAAAAATCATTGATTGAAAGGCATGATCAATTTCTTCAATCTATAACTCATTTTTCTTTTCCACAAACTTATTTATTCCAGGCATGAAATGCAGCTGAACATTACACAGAGGATCTCATTATTCACCACTGCCATTAGATTTGGAGGACTTCATTTCGCAGAAGCTATCGACTAAATTCAAAGAGAAAGAGAAAGAAGTCCCATCAGTCAAACCATAATATAACCACATCTTTCCGGGGAGGTGGGTGGGGAAGTGAGGGGATGAAAAGTTGCAATATAGTCTCTCCAGATGTAGCAGCCCCTTTGCCAAAAAAATTTGCTTTTGTCTGGTAGGCTAGATTTCTTTTGAAATCTTTGCAGTGAGTGATATGAAGGGTGATAAGAGAATGTTACGTGGTGAAGAGAAAGGAAGCCAAGAAGGTCTTTGTTTTTAAAAATGAATCATTACTTTTAAAAGCTTGTTACAAAATAGTGCTTTTCTCCAATTTAAACCATTTATCATAACTTTGTTTTTGAACTGTGAAAATAAAGTTTAAATCTGTTTTCATTTTATAATGGATTTTGTGTTCTGAGTAAAGAGATGACATGAATACAGAACTGCTAGAATGAAGGAAGTGAATAGTGAAGGCTCGAAAGGGATTTGATAAGTGAGACAAGAAGGCTTTGAAGTTAATCAGCAGAATAAGCTCAACTTAGACTGTTGGTTTTATTGGATTGGAATAAATGTATAGTTATAACTGAGGTGTTACATGTTCCATTAAGGAAAATGTTTCAATAGACTGGGGCAAAATGGTGCAAGTTATTTAAATGTGGAAGCAAATTTTAATGCATAGGTGACTTGTAATTTTTTTTGGCATTTTGTAAATTTACCCTGTTCCAGTTTGGATTTTACTGTTTATGGAATAATGTCAAATATCAACATTATTGGAATGCTTTGCAAGTAATGGCCCACTTCGGTTTTTGTACATTCAAAACCAGCATGACATAAGTGACATTGGTGCTGGACCAAACTATATAACGAAAAAGCAAAAAGAGGTGTATCCATCCACATACTTCCTGCCCCCTCTAAATCAAAACAAATCAAAGAAGTAAAGACACTGTTCCAGCACAATAAGTTTGTCTATGTATTTGAACCATTATGTCTTTTTATTCAAAAAAGGTTTTGTTGTATAAAGTTCCAATTGATTTTTACTTCTTGCAGCTGAGTTAGAAATTAAATTTTCAACCTGGGTGTCTGGAAAGCACATAATTAAAAACATTGACTTTTTATTCACGTGCTCCCAAATTACTGGAAGAGTTGAATTTATTTTGCATTCATAATACTTGGCATGTACAGTATGTATCCTTTGTGTCTAACAACATTGGTTAGCTTGATATTTGCAATTCCTCTTTGAAGCAAAACTGTATCTTGATTTTATTTTTGAATTGGGAGGGGTGGGTTATTCTGAAGCAGTGTTTTCTTCAAATACTTAGTACCTGAAGGATGAACTGGAATTCAGTTGCCAAAAGTGTCATTGGATGGTATGGACACAACATTTGCTGTTAATTATTGTTTGTTACCAAAGGGTTGGAAAATAGAGATGGTCCCTAAGTACATGACAAGAGCTGTTTGTGACCTTTAATTACTTTTCTTTTGTGTAGAATGTGCTGCAGGTGACTGCTTTGAAGAAACAACAAGCAAGATCTGCCATTCTGGTTGTAGATATTACTGTTAAGATATCTGGAAACTTCTGGTTATTAGTGGCAAATGTGTTTGTACTATCATGTGCCTTAAACTTTTCATGGTAGGAAAAGATAATGTGTTTTTATATATATATAATATATATATTACTCTTAGCATAACTGTAGTTTATACTGGTGGGTTTTGCATTGCATTGCATTACACTGTATTATAAATTACACTTAACGACTTAATGCTTTCTTAGAACTATGCTACAGTGACCGAATGTATTATGTTTAATTCCACTAATATCCTGCAGCAGGTAGAAAGCTTGATAAACCAGGTTTGTAGAATTATCAACTTGGTGTGTTTTCAATAAACAATACCTGGAAATGATTTTGTGTCTGTCTTCAAACAATTTATCAATTCTGTGCAGCCCACACGTAAGTATTACTGTTCAATGAGCCAACTAAACTTTTCAACCAGTAGTTAAGCATCTTAAGCTGTAAAGCCAAACTCTGAGGGCACTTTCCAGCCGGACTTGCCCCAGACCGAAAAATCCTATTCGAAGTCAGTGACCCCCGCCTGCTGGGATTCTCATGGTGGGTAGGATGGGAAAATTCCTGCCAGAGAGTTGTGTGTACACGGCATCAGTTGATTTATCAGGCAGGTTGAGGTCCCATTGTTTGAAGCCTGCTGTATTTGTAATACTGAAACAAATGTTGGTATGTATGCCTAATTTATTAGCTCTGTTAACCTTAAACCATTTGATGGGATGTGCTTGTTGACACTTCCTGATTACTGGAGTTCAGCGGCAAGAACCTTTTTGCTAAATTAATGCTATATTATTCAGTAAGAAATGTAGCACCTGTGATTTTAATCTTATTTTAGATCAATTATTGTGCTTTTACAGAGTTCCTCCATAGAGGTGTTTCTTTGGAACTTGACATCTTTGTAAAGTTAATTGTAAGCCATTGAGTGCAGCTTCTCCAGGAAGCAGGAAAAGGTTCAAGTATTTGCTGTAAATTGATTTGAAAGGTGTTTGCTTGGACCAAGTTCTAATTTAACAAGTTTGTGCTTCAGAATACAGTGTGTTACTACTTCTCAGTGTTGAATCTGTTTCTTGGTAAGTGAATGTCTTTGACATTAAAGCTGTCTATTCTGTAACAGGTAGGGGAAGAAAGAGTTCTCCCTTGTGAAGGATATCATAGTTGCATCATACCAACCCAAAACCAGACCACCATGTAACTTCAGGCATGTTAACTTTTTGTTGATGTTCACTGATCCTCTTGAAAATTATGTGAAGGATTATTTTAAGCACAAAGATTTTCCATTTTAGCTGACATGTACTGACTGAAACCAAAATACAGCATTTTTCTGATCAATTTTCTGAATCATGTTTGTGATAGAACCTTATGGGGTCAGTGAAATTAGTCAACAGTTTACCGATTTTTGTGTATTCTTTCATTGGACGTGGCCGTTGCTGACTCGGCCAGTTGTTTTTGTCCGTTTCTGATTTCCCTTGAAGATGGCGGTGAGCTGTCACTTTGAATCAGTGCAGCCCATGTGCTATGGTGCTGTTACAAAGAGGATTCCAGTACTTTAACCCCATGGAATGCTGATATAGATCCAAGTGAGGATGGCATGTGGTTTAGAGAGCAACTTGTAGGTGGTGTTACTCCTATGCATCTGCTATCTTTGCCTTTTTAGGTGATAGAGACCACAGGATTGGAAGGTGCTGTTGAAAGAGCCCTGGTGAGTTGCTGCAGTTCATCTTTTAGATGGTGCCTACTTCTGCCATTGTGGTAGTAAGAGAGGGATTATTTAAAGTGGTAGATGTGGTGCCAATCAAGTAGGCTATTTTGTCCTGAATGGTGTTGAGTTTTATGTGTTGTTGGAGCTGCGCTCATCCAAACAAGTGACTTGTAGATGGCAGACAGACTCTGGGGAGTCAGGAATTGTGTTACTGCTCTTGTAGCCAGTATTTGTATAGAATCTCTATGGTGCAGAAGGGGGCCATTCAGCCCATCAAGCGTACACCAACAACAATGCCATTTGGGCCTTTCCCCATAACCCCACATAATTACCCTGTGAATCTCCTTGACACACAGAAGCAATTTAGCATAGCCAATCAACTTAATCCACGCATCTCTTGAACTGTGGGAGGAAACTGGAGCGCCCAGAGGAAACCCATACTGATATGGGGACAATGTGCAAAGTCCACGCAGTCACTCAAGGCTTGATGTGGAGATGCCAGTGTTGGATTGGGGTGTGTACAGTAAGATGTCTCAACACCAAGTTAAAGTGGCAGTGTTCCAAAAGCTCGTTATTGCAAATAAACCTATTGGACTTTAACCTAATGTCATGAGACTTATAGTGCCCGCCTAAGACTGGAATTGAACCTGGATCCCTGATGCTGAGAGGCGGCAGTGCTAATCACTACCTTGTTTTTAGCTATGCCTGCTCCCGATTTGCTCCCCTGCACTCTTGGACCAGGACTGGTCCTTCAACATGATGGTAATGATTTGAATGAGAGCCATGAGTTTACAGATTGTGGTTAATTATAATTCTGCAACTGCTCAAGGCCTAAACTGCCCCATGAGTGCCCAGTTTTGAATAGATTTGTTATAAATCTATCCTGTTAAGCATGGCGGCAGTACCACACAAGATAGTGGAGAATGTTGTGGCTATTTTAATTCCAGATTTATTTATGAATTTCAAATTCCACCAGTGGCCACAGTGGGATTTGAGCCTATGTCCCCAGGGCATGATTCTGGCTTCTGGATTAGAAGTCTGGTGACATTACTACTATACCATCATCTCTCCTTTAATTGAAATGATCAGAAAGTGAGATTCAATTAACCTGTGCTGAACTGTAATGTTAAGGAACGACAGAAAGAACTTGTATTTAGTACCTTTCAGGACCTTGAGATTTCCCCAATGTTTCACAGCCAATAAGAGTACTTTTGAAGCATACTCACTGTTGTCATGAAAAAATATTATAATAATTCAGTACTTTATGATTTCAAAGAACACTGATAACATCTTTAATAAACGTGGTTGAATAGTGCAGCTATTGTTTTGAATGTGCAGAAGTACCAATTCTATCAAATTGAAATTTAATCAGAGAAGTGTTTAAATGTTTTTGAGTTTACTAAATCCCCTCTGTTACACTGATACAGACAGCCCTGTGTCTTGGATTATCTAAAATTTTTTATTTGTTATATTATAATAGTTTTTCTCAAATACTGATTTTCTGAGGTGCATTTAGATGACTGACAGGTACGCTCCAGTTGCTCATGTGTACTACAGGGTAAGTCACATGCTGCTCATGTGTCCTTTAGGAATCCAGCATTGATTACTGGATAACAGTGTGGAGCAAGATTTTCCCCCACCTATCATATGGTAAGGTTTGCATTTATGTAGTCACTTCATGGTAACCAGACATCTCAAAATCTTTTTGAAAGGTCATCCACTGTTACGTAGAAAATGGGGGAACTAACCTGCATCCAGCAATCTTCTGCAAACTGCATACTGATAATGTGGATGTAGTTTATATATTTAAGATGTTTGACAAGATCCCGCATGGCAGACTGGTACAAAATTTAATATCATGTGAATTCGGGATGGGCTGGCTAGATGGATACAGTACTGGCTTCATCATAGAAGACAAGAGTAGCGATGGAAGGATGTTTTCAGAATTGGGATATGTTACTAGTGGTATTCTGTAGAGATCAGTGCTTTGACTCTAGTATATATAAATGGGGGAAAATGTGTTTGGTCTGATTTAGTAAGTTTGTGAATGACCCAAAGATGAGTGGAGTTGCCAGTACAAAGAACAAAGAGCAACACAGCACGGGAAACAGGCCCTTCGGCCCAACTAACCCGTGCCGCCGTCCTAACATCTTCATGACATATCCATGACTTTAGGCTATGCCTATTGTGGAAGATTCCCATATAGGGACCAATATAGGGACCAAGCCAGTAGTTCCGGGGATTGTTAGAGGACACAAAAGGATATAGATAGATAGATTGGAGACTTGGGCACAGAAATGGTAGATGGCGTTTAATCAAGACAAATGCAAGATGATACATTTTGAAAGATCAAATGTAGGTGTGAATTATACTGTAAATAGCAGATCCAATAGGAACATTAACATAGAGGGATCTGGGTTTGCAGGTTCACAGTTCCCCAAAACTGGCAACATAGGTGGCCAAGATGATTAAGAAGGCTTATGACATGCTTGTCTTTATTGGCTGGGGCATTGAGTACAAGAGTTGGAAAATCATGTTGTGCCTTTATTAAACCTTGGTTAGGCCACATTTGGATATTGTGTGCAGTTCTGGTCACCACATTACCAGAAGGACGTGAAAGCTTTGGAGAGAGTGCAAAGAAGGCTCACCAGAAGAGGTTGAAGAAACTAGAATTGTTTTCACTGCAAAGACAGAGGCTGAAGGGAGACCTGATAGAGGTCTATAAAATTATGCGAGGCATAGACAGGGTGGATACTTGAAGGCTTTTCCAAGAGTGGAAGTGCAAATTATAAGAGGACACAAGTTCAAGGTTGGGAGAGATGTGCAGGGGATGCTTTTCACGCAGTAAGTAGCGGGTGATTGGAACGTGCTACCAGAGGAGGTAGTGGAAGCAGGCACATTAGCAACATTTTAAGAGCTATCTGGATGAGTACATGAATAGGGAGGGAATAGAGAGATATAATCTGAGTAAGGGCAGAAGGTTTTTTAAGTTTAGTTGGGCTATCAAGATCACCACAGACTGGAGAGTCGAATGGCCTTTTCTGGTGCTGTACTCTTTTTGTTCTTTGACCACATGATTGGCTTTTGAGATGATGATTGAGGGAGAAATATGCTAGGAAACCTTACTTTTATTCAGAATAGTGCCAAGGATTGTTTTGCATCCACCCTTGGAAGCAAATGGGATCTTGGATTAATGTCTTATCTGAAGAATAACATCTCTGACAGTGCAGCATTCATTCAGTCCAGCAGTGTTACTAGCATCGCACTCTGTCAGGTCAGCTAGCTCAGAACAAACTGGGGGTCAAACATGGGATGTTCCTGAAATATATGGGCCAGCAGTTCATTATCTTAACCAGCCGGACCATGGAAAAGCAATATTCCAGTTTAAACCTGTAGTTTCCTATAAGAGCCCTTAAATCTCCAGGCATGTACAGCAAAATGCTTAATTTTTATTTTCTGTCAGTCGCCATAAACGAATATGCTACAAAGTTACACACCGTGGACAGGATTCTCCAGCTGCAAGACCCAAAATTCCCACCGGAGCGCAACAGACCTGTGAAGTGGTCCACCAAATTTTCTGTCTCTCCTGCTACGATCCCCACAGCGGGCAAGATGGAAGAATTTCAAGCAAACAGTCAATGAAATGATTCTTGTGTATAGTTTATCATCAGTTTTCATTGTACGCTGGATGTAGAGTCAGCAATTTAATGGACCATTCAATCCCAAACACGTCATTCTTTTTGTCTGGTATTGTTCAGCAGTTCTCCCACCAAAGAAAACAGCTCCAACAAGCAGAATCAAGTGCTTTCTCACCTTGCCTTTCTGATGCTATCAACGACGATCACTATCAGCAACATTAGCTAAATTTGGCATTACTTTTAGCAATATCATTTGGAGCTGCACCAAGTCAATCCGGGCCTGCAAATCTTATTCAGATTTTTAAACAAAAAAAATTTCCTCTTCTTCGAATGCAAATTTTCTAACTGACTTCATATAAGATTCTGCAGTTTTGTCGATGTTTGATCAAGTGAAAAAATATTTGGTCTGAAGTGAACTGTAAACCACTGAAATCTTGATTGAACTTGTTTGCAATGTGCAATCGTCCCAACTACCAAACCTTTGCCCTCTGCATCAATGCAGCTGTTCTTTCCCATTAATTTCATCCCTTTAGCCATACTCAAGGCTGAGACAACATATTCAAAACTTGGTAGCCTGAATTGAACTATAATCCCATGTTTTATCATCAAGACCATTCATAACATTGTCCAGTTTTGCAATTGAAATGTAAGCATGACTCAGTCATCTTCATGTTATTATTTGTTGTGATCACATTCCTTTGTACCGATCCATGAAGTACATTTAGATATTTCTTTGTATTTAGGGCCTTAGGTAAATTGTTGGTGGTTATTCAAAATAGTAAGAAAGGAATCTGTTGCTAATGTGTACCATTTTGAGGAAAGGGCAAATTGAAGTTATACATTTCAAATGAGGTAATGGATTACCTGAAGAAATGACATCTTGCTGTGCTGAGTTAACATGTTTTATGATGTGTGTCTGTAAAAAGCATTTCTATAAGGTTTCTTTGAAGTTACATATATTATAGATTGGAAAAACTTGCATACATTTAATACAATTGAGAGAAGACTTTTAACAGCACATACAACGTGAGGTTAATTTCAGTTGTTGCTCTTTTTCCTTTTCCAAGTAATTAGCACTTTAGTTACTTTTCACTCTTAAAATTTTAATATTAACGCTCAATAGAAATGTCACATAGTGTAATTTTGTATATATGTACCTCCAATAAGTCTTTGAAAGAAGTTCTTCCCAACAATGCTGAGGCATTGACACCTTTTCACCCATCCTATTCACTTATACTGGCTGTGCATGGTGATTGGTGCCTTCTGAGGAACAGCAGAAACTTCCATTCACACAATGTTTTGAAAAATGTCTGGAAAGGACATACAAAATGATAATGAATAATATGGTTAATGGGGCAATTTTTAAAATCCAATTCTGTTTGTCCTGTGGAAGTGGGTGATTCATAATCAGGTACTGTTGTCTCCAGACCATGTGTGCAAGACTGCCTTTCTAACCGTGGAGAGGTTTTCACAAATAAATCTGATCTCAATATCCATTGGTTATATTCCAATTATTCAGTGCAGCCCTTTGCTCTGAAGCATAGGCTATCACTGGAAAGGCTATATACAAGTATTTGCTGATGCTGTATATAAAAGCACATTTTCTGCAAATAATATATTTCTTTCATTTAATTTGATGTTATTGCCTTTCTGGTTAAGATGAGTGCCTCCCCTAATCTATAAAATGAAAGTCCAGCTAAGTATTAATGTGGTTATGTAACATTATTTGTATTGTGTTAGCCAGAGAGAGATTTGCACCACAATAGAAGGTTAATGTCATCTGCTTTGACATTAAACTTCACTTTCCTTGTATCCCAGTTGCCACATTTAACCTTTGAAATACACCTTGTGACACTAGACATCTTCACTTGGTGCTGTCACCCTCTTTTGCTTGAGTGAATCACTCGTAACACAAACTTTGACCAAGGACCATTGTGATTGTCATTTATGGTTTTGGTAAGAGTAATGCATCTTCATTACAATTCAAGAATCTCACCATAGTTTCAACTAAAATATCCTTAATATTGTTAAAACTGCTTCCCCTTAACAGTATTGATTTAAACTGGGGCATAGTTCTTAATTTGCCTAATAGCACACCTTAAGGCTGTTTTTCTTGTGAGCTGACATTGAATTTATAAAGTCCCTCAATCTTGTCAGACATCAGAGCTTAGGCCCCACCTTGTATTTTTTGTCATGGAAGAATTCCTAATTCAACATCCACGAAGCCAATTGTTGAGCATGTACCACCACCCTGAAAGAATTGAGAGGCCAAATTTGGGACCAACCATGTTTTTGATGTAGTACTACACTGGATTGCACGTTTATTGACCAAGACATTGTAGGATCTTTCAAATATTTTTGGAATGTCAAGTTTGTAATCTTAACAAATCGAGCCATGTAACTTGGCATAAGGAATTGAACTTATGTATGTTGTGTACTCTGTGTTGCCAGAAGTACAAATTTAGATGAGGTCAGTTTGCTTTTGTTTTTGTAACTCTTAATATTTTTGCAGTTAGGGGTGTTTTGCTCCAAAATGTTGAGTGGTGCAGATTGAAGTGCCATCCGTGCAAGAGAGCACAAGCAATTTCATGAAACTGACTTTATCTGTGGAAATAAAACTAAATTGCATTCCTCTGAGGACCACTGGGTATGTATTCCTCTGGATTACTTTAAATTCTGCTTACAGGTTCGTTCTCTCAAGTGAGTGAGCATAAATTATCTTCATAAATGGATGTTGAAGACAAACTGCACTTTTTAAAAAATCAAAACCAAGCAATTATACAAAAGCTAAAGAACTTTAAAAGTCAAGATTGTTATTAATTTGCAGATGATTCCTTCACTGTTCTTACAAAATTTCTGATGTTTTGGCAATTTTGATGTTGGATTCGTAAGATCATTTTAAGTTTGTGATGGGTTCCACAACCATTTATGGTAAAAAGAGGTGATGCACAGTGGTTCTTGTACATGAACCACATAGTTAGTGTGCATGTAGATCAAATAATTAGAAAAGCAAAAGTAATTTTAGCCTTAATTACAAGGGGGGATGGAGAATATAAGCATACAGAACATTGGTGAGACCACACAGGAGTGCAGAGTACAAATTTGGACATCTTGCCTTAGAAAATACGTACTTATAATGATGAAAGAGATTGAGATTCTCTGGAGTTTAGAGGAATGAGAAAATTGCAATATAAAATTCTTGAGCTTGCCAGAGTACATGCTGAGAGGTTGTTCCCCTGACTGGTTATTTAGGACTAGGAGAACATATGGTATTAGCCATTTGGGACTGAGTCGAGGCAAAATTTTTCTTTTGGAGAGCTGGTGCAAATGCAGTTGGTCAAATGGCCATTTCCTGCACCGTAATGATTCTGTGATTCTTCAAAGTTGTGTGGAATTATCTTCCTGTCTGAAATCAACAATACTCCTTTGTTGAGTCATCAAACTAGGATTCAGTAGGTCTTTTTAACAAACTAATGGGATTGAGAGATGTGGCAAGAGCACATGGAAAATATGTTTTTATGTTCTTATTCAGCATTAAAAATCATTCCAGGAGAGGATTGCTGTGAGTGGAAGGTGCATGTTCTCAGCTCAATATTTTTAAATTCCAGAACAATCATTTGGTTAAAGGCTGCACCATGGAGACCAACAGACTAATGCTCTATTCAGCAAGGAAATCGACTAATGTGATTCCTATGGTGCTGATATTTTACTCCAGACTAGAACAACTAGGCTCTTTGTATGGATTATTGTTTCCTGATGAATTTTGTTAATACTGTCAGTTTCATTGGAATTTGCAATCAAAGATCTATGCAGTTTGGAGAGCAATTCAATAGTAATCCAAGCTCAGCTATAAAAACCTACTGCTTAATAACAGGAAATTGCCTCTACTTCACAGGAACCTTTTGAGACAAATAGAGAACAGTCCTCTTCTTCCCTTCTACTAAATACTCTGACCCTTTGGGATTCAGTTCCATTGGCGTTCACAGTGTTGTGTGAGCTGAGGGAGTGAGTGTCAGCAAGTTGTGAATAGAAGCGTGGTCAGACCTTTTTACCAAGCATATTGGATGATCAATGGCCTCATTGCTCTTTCATAACTCCGCAATCCTCTAAATCAGATCTCTAGTGCATCGCCCACTTTGATTTTGAGTTTTAATGCCATATACATCAAACGACAACATAACTGCAGTTGAGTAAATTATTTGTACTTCTGACCAGCTATTATGTACAAATTTAGTCAACATGAGTGTCACCTACACCCATTCCCACCCCTGTCCCAATAGGGTCTGCCACTTAGGTAAGGATATTTAATGATAAAATAGTGAAGTCCATAATTTAAGCATAATTAAGTGGCAGAAAGAACTGCAGCAGGTACATAAAAGTATGCTAAGTATCTGGGTTGATTGCTGAAATGGTGATTACAAGAAGAAACTTGAATGAATTTTGGTGGAGAACTAGACAGGTTGTATGTGGACACAAACAGCAAGGCAATACTGTGGATTAGGTGGACCAGATAGACTCAAAGTTACAGTTTCAGACTGGAGATCATGTACAGATTTTATATGCACAGTACAATTCCTCACAATATTATAAATATCAGCACAAAAGAAGAATTTGGATCACTTATCCTTATATAAACTGACACCTTAATTAGGTTCTTTGTATTTTCCATCTTTAACCCTTAAAAATGGCCTTTTCCATTCCATCTCTCAACTTTGTGTATTCCAAATTTGAGGCATAGTGTGTGCACACATAGTGGGGATTGTTGCGTACATACTGGAGAAATTCTGGGGCTCCTGGTGCAATGACGTTGTCTGCCAGCAAAACAGTGCCCTTTCTCAGCAGACCACACTCCTACAAGTAAAGAAAATAATTTTATAATTTTTAACAAATACAGATTTTGAGATTTAATAAAAACAATATTATTTCAATTGAAAACTGTTGTGCTACCTATTGATGAAATACAATGCCTACTAGTAGATCTCACTTCTTCGGAAGTCTTGTGCAGGATTCCAGTCCCTATGTTGATTCAAGGCTGCTTGGTGCCACCTGCATAAAGCACTATATACGATGGACATCACCTTTATGTAGATTAAATCAAGATTGAGTTAAGGAATGAATCTGTGACCTTGCAGGTCCATGTGACTCTACACCACTTTGTGAAATGTTTATACAAGGCACTATGGAATTCTATTCATTTACTTTTAGATATAAATAAATGCAAATGGCTTTGAATATATCATGAATCCCAAACTTTTAGATTTTGAAGCATGTATTCTAATCAAAAAGGATATCCTGCCCAAAGAGCTATTGATTAAGGGTTGGGTATGGACTTTTATCAGTGCCACATATTTGGGGATTTATCAAAATCAAGCTCTCAAATTCTGGAAACACAGCAAAGATACTGGTGCTGATCATCATCATCATCTTCCTCATTTTCCCTTGAAGCATTAAATCCTCATTGTGGAATGTACCACCACTCTCCAAAACTACTCCTGGTTGATCGTTATTGATGTTTAGGATCCTGCTGGTGTATAGGCAAGCTATTTGATTGCAAAATACCTCATGTTCTGGATAATACCCCTTCGCCAAAATCATTAAAACAAGCAGCTTGGGAAAATAGCTTAGCAGTTGCTTTTGCCACATCGCAACACTAACCACACTTTGAAAATGCGAAATGCTTTGGGATAGACTGAAAAGTCCAGCATAAATACAGGACTTTTTTTCTATGCTTGTCCTGATCAAGAGCATTGTGTTTCTCACTCCCATAATGTCAGCCCTCTACTAACCCCCTCTCACAATAATTGATTGGAAATAGCTTAGGAAGCATAATAATTTAATGTACATTAGAGCAAAGAATGTAGAAAGATAGTAAATAGATTTTCAAACAGCTGCAAAATGTCTTTTGATTCCCTGCTTTATATTAATTCTCATGCTGTGTTACGAATCCCACTGATGTTCAGTGTGCGCATACCAGAACTTGCGCCCGTTCTTAACTATTGTGATTTGGAGAAAAAAAATGAACAAAGACCTACTAAGGAAAGGTGTCAGACAAATAATCACACAAAATGTCAAACTTCAAACACAAAATAGATAACAGTAAAGGACAACATTAACAATCAACTGTAATAACGGCGACCCAGGCAGTGTAGTCAAATTAGCTAACCCCCCCCCCCCCCCCAACCAGCCATCTAATTCTATTTGCTTTTAAAGTTTGTTTTGTTTATTGGTGTCACACTGCACCACAATGAAGTTGCCACACTCAGACACCTGTTTGGTTGCACTGAGAATTTAGCATAGCCAAGGCATCTATAACCAATACCTTGTTCAGACTTTTGGGAGGAAACTGGAGCACTTGAAGGAAATCCACACAGACATCAGGACAATGTTCAGATGCCACACAGGCAGTGACCCAAACTGGGAATCAAACCTGGGTCTCTAGTGCTGTGAGGCAGCAGTGCCACCGTGTTGTCCCCTACTTTCCTAAACGCTGAGAATACCTTCCCTAAAACAACAGCCCGTAGGTTTGAACACACAGCCACATCCAGCAAATAATTACCATACAGGGCCTTTAGCTTTCTTTTGGGAACTGTTCTCTTTGTCTAGGGTAGAACAGTAAAGGAATTGGGGATTACGATGAGTGGGTGGATAAGTGGAGCTGAGTCCATGAAAAGATCAGCCATGATCTTATTCAATGGCAGAGCAGGCACAAGGGGCAAGATGGCCTACTTCTGCTCCTCGTTCTTGTGTTCTACTGTAACTTATGGGGTCTGATGCAGACAATCATTTGTTTTCTGTTCTACCCAACAGCTGGATTTTTTGAGAGGTTTTGCTTTTCACCTGGGTGTGGTTATGATCCAGATCAGGCGTCTCCAAAATACAGCCCACAGCAGACAGATCTGGATCGGAGTTTGGAGACCGCTGATCTGGATTCCTAATCTGCTAGTTTCCATTTTACTCTACAAAGTCACTATTTCTCTCCCTCTCAATATATACATATATAGAGGCTAATCTACATGTCACAAGTTCTCAGTATGGCTAAATACCTATTAGTTCTCTTTTTATCCAATTCTTTCATTCCAATTTCCTAATGTGAGAACTAAGCTCTTGCTTTGATCTTTATTTAGCTGCTATTAGCATCAGCACCCACATAAGAATATGTTTTTACATTCTATTAATTAACTAATGTGGCAAAATTGGTTTAAAAATTGCACACTCAAATTGTATTATTTTCCCTCAATAACATTGGATAAAGTTGAATTTTAATGCTGAAGATGTTGCACTCTGAGGCTTTGTACAAGTGGATTATCTAATAAACCAGTTGGCGATAATACAACATGGATCTAAAAGGGTTGTTAGGTTAAAAGAAATCAAGGATTATATAACTGGAGAAGCATAAAATAAGCAAATAGCTGCAGTGCAGCTAAGGGAATAGATTTCTTTTGCTATACAAGATTGCAAGAATTTGATATCCATAAGATTTTTATGACAGGCTATAATTGGGGAAAAGCAAAGATAGAAAATGAAGATACAGTATAACGGGGCTTGAAGAAGCAATAGCCCAGCGCAGATGATATAGATCTCTTATGAATGAAATGGACTTACTTTCATGGCAGAACCTATCTTGGCAGGGATAAGTTTTGAACAAATTACTTAGTATCAATTTTCTCATGTTATCTCCTTATTTCCTCTTATAAATTGAGGCGGGGGGAGGTTTGATGGGGTATTGTTATATTTGGCCCCTCATGGCACTAAGTCATTAAATACTGGACATTTTTCTTAAAATTTGCAGAAGGTAAAAAGAATAGGGTTCAGGTGCTGGTGTTTCCATGTATCTGCTACCCTTGGCCTTCGAGCTAGTGGTGGTCATGGGTTTGGAAGTTGCTGTCGAAGGAACCTTGGTGAGTTGCTGCAGTACAAAGTGGAAGTAGCACAAGAGATAGTTGCTTAATGTCAGGAAAGCTGCAACTGTCAGTTGCCAACTTGGTGTGAGGCTGAGCAGAATATTCTAATTCGCAAAAATAAATATTTCAGTGTCTTTCACTGCTCTTAAATAATTCCACAAAAAGAAAATGTAGACCAGAGCAGAATTGTTTTGAAGGCTCTCAAAACCAAATCTATATCCTGAGTGCTGTTACAGAGAATCTGTGTAAACTGATTAAAGCTAGGTCAGATTAATCTCTGAATAGAAATGGGAATGGATATGTTGGGTGTATTACTGAACAATGAATTACAGAATTTGAAGTCATGCAAAAGCGTAATGGAATTTGATCAGAATATTTGTAACTGATTTATACTTAAAAGTAATAAAAGAATTGTCCGTTTCAATTAAGCCAGCTCCTAGTAAATGAGCTTTGTAATTCTGTTGAGTAAAAATGATCGTGACTTTGCTGTCACTGTTCAATCTGTAGTTTAGGAATGTTAGCCAGGCATTTCCCTTGTAAACTCCTGTTAATGAAAGACCTTGCAAGTCAGATAGATCTCATCAACTCATGACTTAGAGATGACAAATTCATCCCTGGGCTGTCGCATCTTTCTCTCAAATGGATTAAGCACGTATTTCAAAAATGATTTGCTTCATAAGTAAAAATAGATTTATTTTTAAATATATTAAACAATCGGTGGAATTGCCCACATTAAAGTGGAGGGTATACCTTTTATGATAGTACAATTCTGTGTTATTACACTACCTTGTAATACAATTGCTATAATTTGGCATTGCAAATGCCCAGAAGTTGATCCTAACTATTCAGGTAGTCCATACACTGGGGTGGCCTATTTACTCTGGATCATTTCCAGCCATGCCTTGACCCTATTTCTATGCTTGTGATCCACCACTCTTTTCAACTTTTTCAAGAGGATTATCCTCTTGCCTTGATACTCCCAGATGATGACTTGCATTTATACAGCACCTTTAGCATTGTAAAACCTCCAAAGGCATTTCAAAGTTAAACCAAATAAGGAGATATTAGAATAGGTAACTAAAAGCTTGGTCAGAGAGGGTGGCTTTTCAGGAGTGACTTAGAGATGAGAAAAACAGTAAGATTTAGGGAGAACATGTCAGAACTTCTAGTCTCGGTAGCTGAAGGCATGGCACTAGTGATGGAAATGAAAATTATGGATGCGAGGCAGGAAAGAATTGAAGGATAACAAAAATCCAGGGTGTCAGAGTTCTTTTGTAGGGCTGGAGAAGGTTAGGGAAGGGAAGAGGCTATGGAGGGATTTTAATTGCAAAAACATCCAAGGAGTGGGGGAAGAGACAAGGTGTGACCTAGGGATCATTAACGTTGTTTTGAACTTGGAATAAGAATAAATATTCATAATTAATTTTCATGGATTTGTTAAATGTTAATTTTACTGGGAGTTTTCACCTGTGGAGAAAATGAAAGGTTATGATTGTAAGTTTTAACATTGAAGAAATGATTTGATTGTTTGCTGTTGCACTCTAGTTTTGAATCGAAAGTCTTCAACAAAGAAAGAGAGTTTTCTGCTGGTTGATGCTGAGCAGAATCAAATCGTTTGGTTTTTGTTTACATTAAGTTAATGAGATAGTCATGTTGCAATAGAGAAACAGTCCATTGAGCTTAATTAGTTCACCTTGGTCTTTATATTCCACTCAAGCCTCTTCCCAACCTCCTCTTCATCCATCCCTATAAACATGGCCTCTTACCTCCTTGCCGTATTCTAGTTTGCCCTCATCTCTGCTGCTTGCCTGTATAAATCCTTATTTTAGCTCAGCTAATCTATAGCTTTTGCCCAACGGATATACATTGTTGCCAAGGTATGATACTTTTTGAGGCACTTGATACAACAATGCAACTTCTATACATAATTGAACAGATTTTTTACACAAGTATTGTTAAGGAAGAATGTAAGGGGATCATATTACGACCAGATGTGGAGAGGTGGAATGGCTCCCTTCTTTCCATGCTCCTTATTTGACAGCAATAGGAGTTTTTTAAGCCAAGGACTATTTACATGCTGTAACTATAAAAGACACAAACAACTGGTTCAAAAAGAAAATAGTATTTATTTTACTTTTCCTCAGATAGCACCTTCCAAACCCACGATCACTAGCATCTAGAAAGACCAGTAGCTGATGCATGGGAGCCCACCACTTGTGAGTTTCCCTCCAAGTCACCTATCAGCCTGACTTGGAAATATATCACCATTCCTTCATTGTCCTTGGGGCAAAATCCTGGAATTCCCACCCTAAAGCACTGTGGTGTGCCTGTAGTACATGGACTGCAGTGGTTTAAGAATGTAGCTCACCACCATCACCTCAAAGATAATTACGGTTGGCAATAAATGTGGGCTTAACCAGTAATGCTATTAATTAAATTTTAAAAACTTAAGCCAGTCCAAGGAAAAGGTAATGTGATGACACTGTGCCTGGGCTGTTTTATATTTCAACTCTGATTATGGTATCAGTTGTCTGTAACCAGCAGCCCCCACATGCTGATAATGCAGAAGAATAATTGCTCCTAATTATTGAGTGTTTGTTTCAAGCTGACTTAATGCAGTTTTGTCAACAGTAGTTTATCCTCTGAGGTTCTATAGCAGGATTTAATTAGGCTGATTGACAAAAAGAAAATCAGCTTCTGCAAAACTGGAAGTAACTCTCGCATTTTTGGGGGGATTAAAGGGAGTGGTCTCACCTTTCCTGTCAATCATTCCTCCTCCAACAATTCAAAAAGGTCTGTAAAACCCAGGACACTGCAGTAGGCCCAGATTAAAAATAAACAAAATGCACATTGTGACTTTAACAACAACAAAACCTTGGGGCCAATAATGGGGGAAAAAACAGGTCTGCTTTCAAACCTGTGAACTCCTGACTGGAGTTTGCATATTCTCCTCGTGTCTGCATGGGTTTCCTCTGGGTGCTCTGGTTTCCTCCACTGTCTAAAGATGTGCGGGTTAGGTTGATTGACCATGTTAAAATAGCCCCTTAGTGTCCTGAGATGCGTAGGTTAGATTAGTGGGTAAAATATGTAGGAATATGGAGGTAGGGTCTGGATTGGATTGTGGACAGTATGGACTCAATGGGCTGAATGGCCTCTTTCTGTACTGTAGGGTTTCTCTCATTCAAACTGCAGAAAAGTGCTTAAAATACCTCTCTTAAAGGCACAGTAGTGATACAATAGTCAAAATCATCAGAGGGGGTTCAAAATTTGCAAGTTGGATGGAGAGAGGGAGCCCACTCACGGTCTGTCTTCCTCCATACCTCATTTGAGTGCTGATCTGCACCAAAAGTAAGGGCTGAACAATAACGGATTGGTTGACTTGTCACATGACTCTTCAACTATCCAGTGACCCAGATATGGTCACAGTTAGTCAACTAGTTTGACATACTTGATTAGATTACATCTGGGCAAATCCTTTCACAGCCAGGGTCCCATCGTGCATTTAATAATGTCTACTGTTTTTTGGTCACTCTGAGTATCTGGGTAATTGTCTGGGCGCTTTATCCATGGGATAGGAAGTAGCCCCTATTCATACTCCTTCAAGGTAAATATTGTTGCTCAAGTTAAAATGAAATTTAACTCCAATGCATAAAAACCAATCTTTACTGAGAGAATGTCTTCATTTCCTTGGATGTTATTTATGCATTGAAGGCATATTTTTCTAAAGCTGCCCTGTGCATATTTCAAGCTATATTGGCTTGGTATAGAAGGAAAACACAGTTCTTACCTCCAGGAGTTGGGTGTCAGGTTGATACCTGTCCTTCCAATGATCAAGGAAAACAAAATCTAAAGTGTCCACCTCATATTTTTTCTTCAGTTGCGGAATAATATTTTCAGATGCGCCTTCCAAGATCTCCACCTTAGTTCATTGGACCAGGAGACAAATGATTAGAGCTATTTTTCGTTATTGATCGGAATAATATGTTGAACTTGGCAACCACCCGAATCCCTGTTTTGAAAGGCACTTTCACTGTTGGATACACTGTCAGAGTACAGCAGTTCCAACCTGTTCCTCCCTTTAGGGTAGTGATGGGCGACCTAGCTTAGTGAATGGGCTCAATGAGTGGCACTGCTAGGCTTGCTTACTAACTATGAGTCATGAATAAATTTAAATACATTTAATACATGCTGAATGTTTCATAATGAATTATTCATTAATAGAACTCTCCAACTTCAAATGGTAATAACAAAGAAATAGTAACACTTGGGATACAGTGGGAGCACACAGCTCTCACAGTCAATGTTGTGAACCATCACTTCAAATCATTTGGATGGAAATCAGTGTAACATAGCAACTGCGCATGAGCAGTGGGCAGCATTCAGAAGCCAGACATGGCCACCAGGTTGCAAGTTATCCACTACTATTTTATGGAGATTGAGGCCTTCCAATGGTTGAGCGATGGGTCATCCTGACATTCCTCTAACCCCGTGGTAATGTGACTATAATATATATCAAGTACAAGATACACTAGCAATTCACCAATGCCTTTTCACAGCGCCACCACCTCACAAGTTTCACTGAGTCTCACACTATCTTGCCTTGGAATTATATCCTCATTCCTTGAATGGCATTGGGTAAAAAAAATTCTGAAGTTCCCCTCAGAAAGCACTTTGGATTGTACTGCACAACAGACTGTGACTGTTTAAGAAGGTGGCTCGTTACCAACACCTTGAGGATAATTAGAGATGGACAATGAAATCTGACTTTGTCCATGTTTCATGAAATTCTTAAAACTCAGGCAAATCTAAATATGGGGTGGCAACCTAGTAAAACTGCAATACAGGACAAATGCATGCTAAACAACATTAGCAGCAAATAGTAGACCGAGCTAAATGATCAGATCCAAGCTCTGCAGTCCTGCCATATCCAGTT
Source organism: Sphyrna mokarran (assembly GCA_024679065.1). Taxonomy (NCBI): domain Eukaryota; kingdom Metazoa; phylum Chordata; class Chondrichthyes; order Carcharhiniformes; family Carcharhinidae; genus Sphyrna; species Sphyrna mokarran. The sequence continues at coordinate 44,371,606 of JAGIQG010000020.1, read as the reverse complement.
GTGAATGGTGGTGGACAATTAAACAACTTGCTGGTGGAGGAGGCGGCTCCACAAACATCCTCAAGCTCAATGATGGGAGAGCAGCATATCAATGGGAAAGATCAGGCTGAAGCATTTGTTACTCTCTCCAGCCAGAAGTGCCAAATTTATAGAAATATCAAAACATAAAAAATCAGAGTAGGCTATTTGGCCCCTTAAGCCTGCTCTGCCATTCATTATCCCTCTTCTTCCCCCCCGCCCCCCGCCCCGCACCCTGCTCCCCCATATGCTTTGATCCCATTCACTCCCAAAGCTATGTTTAACTCCTTGAAAACTACAAAGTGTTTTCTGTAATGATGAATTCCACAGATCACCACTCTCTCTAGGTGAAGAAATTCTTCCACATCTCAGTCCTAAATAATTGATTCTTAAATGTAGAGAGTTCCTGTCTGAACACCCTTTCAGTGAGTTCCAGATTCCTGCCACTCTCTGGGTGAAAACGTTTTTCTTTAAATCCCCTTTAAGCCCTCCTGCCTTTGATCTGGTTATTGACCCCTCTACTAAGGGAAACTCTTTTACATCTATCTCCCTCATAATTTTGTAAACGTCAGATCTCCACCTCAGCCCTCTCTAAGGAAAACAACTCAACGGTGCCTGTTTTACTTATTGGCTTTAATCAATGTTCTCTTTAAATTTAGCTTCTGTGAGCTGATTTTATTTTACAGTGCAAGATCCTTCCGATTTTTTTGCATTGATATTAACAAGTTTCTAACTTGGAGCAAAGCCAATATTAGTATATCCCAGGCTGTTGCATGTCAACATGATCACACAGTTTCACCTTTTCTTTGGCTGTAATGTTTTTGGGGTGTTCTGAGATTATGAAAAGCACTATTTTTATGCAAGTGTTCTTATTAACCAAGCTCCTCTCATCCTTTGAAAAGATTTCCAATACTTAATTTTAAAACCTATTTTCTCTTTATGAAAGTTGGATAGTTATAAATTAATATCTAATCATCTAAGATTTTTAAAAAATTATTAAATTTCTTCTTGTGGTTTTAGGAGACCAAAAGAGATCTTTTACCTTGTCCTCAACTGCGGCAAAGCGGAACATCTGTTTCGCAATATTTGCATTGGCTGGATTGAACTCGATGGTCAGCAAGCGAGCATCTGATCTAAGCACACGGACCATGCGCAAGGCTGAGTAACCACAGTATGTCCCCAATTCCAACACGGTTAATGGATTTGTCTCCTTCAACACACTGTCCAAGATCGCACCTGCATGTAAATACATAACAATTACAATACAGAAACAGGCCAGTCAGCCTTTGGTGTTTACGCTTCACATAAGCAAATCACTCTAATCACGTTAATCTAGTGTTCCCGTTCACCTTCAACCCCTTTCCTTCATGCAGGTATCAAATGAAGAACATCTACACAACTTCTCGCTATGGGTTATTTTAAACAGGCTAGGCAAGTAAACTGTGAGCCACAGGTTACATTGAGCTTTCTTTTATTTGTCTCAGGCATATCTTATTTTTATCGCACACCAAAAAACTTCTGAAATCTGGTACTGAAGGAACTTCTTGTCAGAATCCCAGCTGCGATTATTGAAGCGATTTGAAATTGGAGAATCATTGTCCAGTATCATTCTTTGCAACTGTGCATTCAGTTTTGATCCAGCTCGCTCATTTAGCACTTCTTGGCAATAACCATGACAGAGTAATGTTGTGCCTGTGTAGTGTGTCCAGCATTCATGGAAAATCTTGTTTGCAAATAAAGCTGTATTCATTTGGCAGCAATTTTATTTGCACCACTTACCGACTCCAAAGCAAAATAATCAGCTGCTACATTTTCAAAGATTTGGGAATTCCTTTGACAATTAAAATAACCTTGGGACAATTGTGATGACTTTCTTCAGGTTAATGTCTGATTCCCTTTGCTGGAGTTTTATGGTTGGTCATCATTGGCCAGGAGAGAGTAGGATGGTTTGGATTATAGAGATTTATAGATGTTACTCAAGTGGATTGAGTTGAAATAATGTCATGTACTTAAACATATTCTGTTGAATCTTCCTTTCCCATCTAACTAAGCTCTTTGCTATTGGGTAGTGTGGAATATTCTCAGCCAGTTCATGTGTGTTTTACTGGATTTTTCTGCTGAATTTGTAACTAACGTTGCCTAGTTTTTCATCACTTTTCTGTGCTGAAGACTACGACTCATGAAGAGGTATATCTCTGTGGTTGTCAAGGTGGTCATTGTTTATATGTGAACTTAAAATAGACTATTTGATTGCAGAAGACCTTTTAATTTTCAAAGTCCAAACGTGCACACCTTTCAGCAAATGAAGCTGGATGATAGTTACAAGCAGGACTTTAGTTGAATTCCTTTTTGACTGACTCATCCCATTGAAGATAATTGTATGATCATAGGTCCCATTTTGGCCATCCTGAAGAGATCAGCTAACTAAGCAGAGACATGAAATCTTCCCTCCTTGCATAGCTTCGATCAGTACTGGAATGTGATCCAGTTTTTTTCCCTTCATAAACTACTCCTGTGGGGGGAAAAAAACATTCCACCATAGGTTATGCGACAAAGTTCTGTTTGAGATTTGCCCCTCAGGAACAAGTAACAATGTAAACTTAGGTGGATGTACATTTATCCTTGCTTAACACACTTACTATGAATAATTTAATCTTATTTACAGATGCAGACTTGCATAATGATGCCCTAAATCAATGTTTGTACTTTATTCTTTCTGTAAAACAATTTTCGCAAAGTATGGTGTCATCAAAGGACAAATTATTCTGTGATCATATCAGTTTTTATGTATTAAATTTGGCAGGCAATCTTCAATGTCCCTCAACTCGGTCTACCCAGCAGATAGCTACCATGGTAACTGATAGGAATACTGAACTCAGCTCCACATTTCAGTTTAAGTACATTGTTTCTGGTATGATTCATTTATTATTTAAGGCATGGACTCCACACAGAATTTGTCATTGAATCTAGAACAACCTGACAGCTCATTGATGTGTCTGAAAATCCAAAATACTTTGACCAAGAAAGGTCACATTCATCACACACCAAAAAAAGACTTCTGAAATCTGGTATTGAAGGAACTTATTGTCAGAACCCCAGCTGTGATTTTGATTCCTCAGTCAAAGTTGGGGAATCACAGATCAGTATTTTTCACAGCGATTCAGTTTTAATCAGCTCACTTACTTTGCACTTTTCTTGGTGAGAACCATGTCAAAAAGAGTAACGTTGTGTCTGTATAGTGTGTCCGGCATTCACAGAAAACCCTGTTTGTAAATAAAACCATTCATCTGGCAGCAATTTTTTGCACCAGTAGTTGATGTCAACATGCTTGTCTGAGATAGAGCTAAGATGACTTGGTCAACTTATAGCATCATGGAATTGTTACAGTATAAGAGGCCATTTAACCCATTGTTGCTCTGCAAGAGCAAAGTTAACTTGTTGCATTCTTCAGTCCTTTTCCTGTAACCCAGCAATTGTTGGCTTTTCGTTGCTTATCCAATTCCCTTTCGAAAGCCATGATGAAATTTGCCTGCAGCACGCTTTAAAACAGTGCATTCCAGACCACAACCACTCGGTGCTTAAGCATTTTTTTCTCAGTTGCCTTTGTTCTGTCACCTTAAATCTCTGTCCACTGGTTCCCTTCTGCCAATGGGAACAGTTTCTAGCTATCCATTCTATCAAGATGTCTCTCAATTTTGAACAAGTCTACCAAATCTTCCTTAGACAAAGGACTGCAGCTTCAATCTGTCTATGTGACTTAAGCCCTTCATCCCTGACTCTCATCTTTTTCCACCTCTTCAGCCACATGAGGAAATATCAGACAACTTATGTCTGTATTCTTGAGTTTCAGAAGAAAGGTGATATGATTGAAACATCTAAGGTTTTTTGAGGGTTAGACAGGGTAAATATTGGGAGGATATTTCCACTCATGGGAGAGTGTCGGACCAGAAAGCATAGTTGTATAAAAAGAGGGTGCTCATTGAAAATAGATTTAAGAAAGAATTTCCTCTGAGGGGTGAATCTACGGAATTCTTTACCCTAGGAAGCTGTGGAGGCTAAGTCCTTCAGTTCTCCAGGCTGAGATTGATAAGTTTTCCATTTAAGTAGGGGAATTAAGGTTAGAGAGATAAGGCAGGAAAGTGACTTTAATGTGGATTAGATCAATCATCATAAAATCGCAAAGCAGGCTTGAAGGGCTGAATGGCCTCTTCCTGTTCCTATTTTTTATTATCTTGTCTAATCTCTTCTCATTGCAATGCAGGGTTGGGACACCATGGTATATTCTTGGCTGCAAAGGCCATGAAGCTGGCAATTCTAGTTGGGAAGGTCACCCATCTATAATAATAATATTCTTGATTGGGTCTGTATTTTTCAAATACTTACTGCTTTGAGGAATAGGAAGGAATAGATTTTGTCCAAGGATAAGATAGGGTTTTAAAACTGAAAATGAGAAATAGTTAATTTTTCGGGTCTTGTGAAAGGTAACGATCCTAAAATGTTAATCCTCTTTCTCTCTCCATTGATCCTGTCAGGGGTATTCATTATTTCAAGCATTTTCTGTTTTTTCAGATTTTCACCATTTACAGTATTTTGCTTTTGATAAAATAGTGTATGCAACATGATCATCTTGTGATGAGGTGATTGAAATGTTTGATTTTACTTCCTCATTTCTCTCTCACAACTTGAAGCCTATCATTTAAAAAAATAGTTTCAGGATTTTGTCATTGAGGAGCTCTTTCCAAGATCAACATGCTTTTGATCTCTCCAACATCAAGCATTTAAAAATACTTTGTTGGATTGTGAAGGTTGATGTTCCAAGAATCGTGGACGCACTTGTATAAGGTGCAGCAAGCAATTAAGAAGACAAATGACATGTAGGTCTTCCTTTCAAGTTAACTGCATATAAGGAAACCTCGCTATATTTGTATAAGGCTTTAGGGAGACGACACCTGAAGCACTTTGACCAGTTTTGGCTTTTATGTCTAAGAAAATAAATATTTGTCTTAGAGATGCAAAATACATTAGATTGGTCCCTGGGATGGGAGACTGAGTAAATTGTGACTTATACTCTCTGGAATTTAGAAGAACAAGAATTATTTCATTGAAAGTTACAAGATTATGAAGGAGCATGTTTGGCTTGAAACTGAGAAGTTGCTTCACCTGGTTGGGTTATCTGAAACATGGGGACACAGTTCCAGGATAAATCGTTGACCGTTAAGGACTGAGATAAAAAGTGTTTTCATGGAGTGTTGTGAATCATTGCAGTTCTCTACCCTAGAGGTTTGTGGATGTAGCATCATTGAATGTATTTCAGAATGAGATTATTGATCTCCCAGGAAATCCAAGGATATGGGGAACAGGTGCAAAAGTGGAGTTGAGGCAGAAGATCAGCCATGATTGTATTGACTGACAAGAACAAGCTTGAGGGGTAACATGGTCTAACTTCTGTTCCTATTTATTAGATTCTCATTTTCTTCAAACTTAAGGCATGAAGCTCATTTTCAAAGAACAGTCAAAGCTTTATGTCAATGTGGATCCCAATCCTGAAATATATCATAATTAAAATGCAACGAAAATCCATGCTGCAACAAGTTTAATGCGTAACACAAATCCAACAAAGCAGTGCATCAGGATCCTTTCCTCTTGAAGAGCCCATTTTAGAGAAAACTAAGCTGCTAAAATCTTTAATATTTTCTTTGAGGGAGAAAATGCTTGGTGACTTTTGAGCCATTCAGTGTTGTTCTAGAAAGGAGTGAATTAAGTTCTCCAGAATTTTGTTTTGCAATTTGATTATTGCATTTTGCAAGAATAAAATTATATTTTCTTGTATGTCTTTTCTGAAGCACCTTTGATCATACTTTTACATTGAAGGCACTAATTGAGTTATGGTTACCATTATATTCATATCATTTAGAGTTTGGGCTGCACCACATTTCTGAACAAGCATACAAAAGTTTAACACACTTTGAGCAAAATGAAGTCCTTACTGCCAAAAGAAATGTGCTTAAATAGCAGGGGTCAGATCTAATCTTAGATTATTTTTCAATAAAATTTTACCTTTCTCGTCGCCTACATTCATTGCCCACTCCTTCTCCCTGCAGTATTTGTCAATGTTGTCCACCACACTCTTTGCATCACCTTTCACAGCATTTTGCAGCACAAATTCTAAAATTCTCTCCTCTTTGCTTCTTCCGGTTATGAGCTGCGTCATTTTCTCTTTCAGGACAGCGTGCCAGAAAATTGCAGTTGCACTGTTCCGAACCAGGATAGGGAGCAGTAGGAGAAGGAAAAGTAGACTTGCCACAAAGATGCCAAGGATTGTGAGATAGTCCAGCATCTAGAGAAGGTAAAATACACAAACTACAAATGTGCACAAAAGGTATAGGCCTGTTTCAAATTAAAAATATTCATTAAATAATTATAATCTATCACTAAATCTAAAGATGCGCGGGTTGGCAGATTAGCCATGTTAAATTGCCCCTTAGTGTCAGAGGGATTAGCTAGAGTAAATGCATGGAGTTATGGAGAACAGGTCTGATGGGATTACAGTCAGTGCACACTCAATGGGTCAAATGGCCTCCTGCACTGTCAAATTTTATGATTACCATGGGTGCAGTGGTTGAATTCAGTTACCCAGTCATCCAATTGTACCATCTCCTGCCCTGATTGAAAGTAACTGGCTTGCATTCACCAGAAATTGAATGTGGATTAATATGGCTTCATCAGACACTAAAGTGATTAAGAGGGAGCTATGAATGATATACTTTTAATTGGACTGTACAGCATTACAGTTCCTGCAGATCACACACAAGAGTAGTAGTTTTCTGCCATCTATTTCACTCCTTGCTAATGCTTACCTGGCAAATATTAGTTTAAATAGTTAACTTGAATCTTGTACATAGAAATGAATAGAGACCAATCAAGGAAGAGAGCCAAAGATTGCAAACTCTGGATATTTTCCTGGAGGTTTCACCACATGATATCTCACTCCAACAACCTTCCCCTCCCCAACAGACTTCTAACATCATTTGCCAATATTTTGATAATTAAAATGAAAATTACTCACAATTAGTTAAACATCCCTAATTATTTTCCTCCTGGGTTGCCATCCCTGAAGACTAATCTTCAGTTTGTGGGATCTTCAGGACAATTCTAGAGAGTTGTCAACCCTCAGATAACCTCAACATTTGGCCTCTGCAGCCAGATTCTGAATAAGTAAAGATTGAGCTAGAAGAATGGTGTTTCTTACCTATGTTTTTTCAATTGATGAAGCCCGCTTTAAGCAGTGATTTTCCTTTACTCAGCCAACCCTCTCCTGCCCAGCAGCCGAATGATTAGTTGTTCACACATTTGCTGTAGATTGACAATTCCTCGTTCCAGACAAATCTTTCCCTCCCCTGCCAACATCTCCCTGTTATGCTGCCTCTTAGATTAAACAAAGTACGTTGTGTTTTGTTTGCTCAGTGAAGGAACTGGTGTAATGGAAACATGCTTCCCCGAACATCCTGTTGCCAAGGATACGTTCTGAAATCCCACTGGCAGTGATAAATAACAACACGCCCTTTTGGAAATACTGAAGTGCGTTTTTGCACAGTGATCTCTCAATTGTAATTACATTAATCCTAAAATGAGAGTACCTTTCAGCAAATAATCATGTCAAAGATGTAAGGACAATCAATTAAGCTATTCATTTATCTTTGCATCCTGAATGATGAAGGTTAAATTCTAGACCTTAACTGTAAAACAGATTTATCACAGTAATAACAGTGGAGTATAGGATTACACTTAAATTACATTCTTGATAGATTAAAAAAAAATGTACAGTTTAAGCACCTGTACTTAATACAGAAAGTTATATTTACAGCTAGTAAATACCTTTTGTAAAAGCAAATTGTTCAGTCCCAGCCACCTTATTGAAAACTATCTGGTTTATTAAACATCATATTTGGGTCGAGCTTCTGAATGCCAATCACACTCGATTGCAACATTCAACATTCACTACAGCTGACATCTGGAAAGAGTTGAAAAGACAATGTTTGACCTTTTCTGCTGCACTGCCCATGCAGTGAGAAGGGAGCATTGTTTTGTTTTATTGTCTCAGACTTATCTTTACCCTTGCTTTCTACTTCAAGTTGTAATTTTATTTTTACCTTCATCCAATTCTCATCTTCTGAAGGCACTAAATTCACAGTATTGCGGTTGTAGGGAGAGTTTAACTGTTATCTTTTCCTATAACTGTGCACCCCACCCTCTGCCTTCGCCAGCTGGTCCATCACACTTGCCCCACATCACATTGGCTGCACCACTGTGGCTAACACTTCTCTTTTCTCTCTTTCTCTCCCACACCCTCCTCTCCGCCCTATCCAAGGGTGGGTGTCTAATCCTAAAATTTCTCTCTCCAACCCTATGAAATGGTAGAAAGCTGTCCAGGAGGTCATGTCGACCCTGTATCACCTTTATTTACCAAGTTACTGGCACAGTGGTTAGCACTGCTGTCTCACAGTGCCAGGGACTTGGGTTTGATTCCCGGCTTGGTCACTAAATTCACAGTGTGTGGTCGTAAGGAGAGTTTGACTGCTACCTTTTGGAGGTTCCACATTTTCCCTGTGTCTGCGTGGGTTTGTTCCGGATGCTCTGGTTTTCTTCCACAGTCCAAAGATGTGCGGATTAGGAGCATTGGCCGTGTTAAATTGACCTTAGTGTTGGGGTTAGTGAGGTTATAGGAATAGGGCCTCTGTAGGATTGTGGTCGGTGCAGACTTGATGGGCCAAATGGCTCCTTCTGCACTGTAGGGATTCTATGATTCTATTCGATGATTCTGTGAATTGCTAATTATTATCTTTCCCAATTAGGAATGGAATCTGGGAGTGACATCCCAATTGTCACCATTTTGGGGGTTGAATCTGTAATCCTTTTGATCTGAGAGATTCAGCCACACATTAGCTTCATCAATTGAAGCATCGGGGGAACCTTTTACTGAAATCACTGTGTCTGAGGGGAGTGGTCATTCAGCCCATTGTGCTTGTGGCGGTTTTTCTATCAGGTTAGTCTGGCTGCCTTTTTGTAATAGCCTGACAAATGTGATTATAGATACAGTTTGCTTATACAGTTTGTATCTCTGTTTTATGATTACTGTTATATTCAACCTTGTATTTAGGATCCTTTTTCACTTGGAGGGTGTTCTACGTAAATCATCTCAATTAAAGAAACCACCATGGCCAGTCGTTAACAACTGTATAATGCAGTACCAGAAAGATTTACCATTGATGTTTAATATATTTCAAAGGCTTGATACATAATTTAATATACGATGGCTCACAATAGTTAACATCCTCGTATAGTTTGATATTAGTAATCATTGTAAAGTAATTGATAAAATAAATCTGCAGGATGAGTACAAGACAGTAGTTGGATCTTGTCCAATGCTCATAACAAAATTTAATCTTCCAAAAAGCATGCACCAGATAAAATAGCAATAGAACCGAGAGGAAGGATTTTTTTTTTTACATATTACATTCTTATAACCTGGGATGTAATGTCAGGGATAGTGAAACATAGAAGTTAGAAGCAGGAGAAAACTATTTGGTCCTTTGACTCTGCTCCGCCATTCATCACGATCATGGTTGATGATCCAATTCAGCAGCCTAATCCTGCTTTCTCTCCGTAACCTTTGATCCCATTTGCCCTCAAGTGCTACATCCAGCTCACACTTGAGTACATTTAATATTTTGGCATCAACTACTTCCTGTGGTAATGAATTCCACAGTGAAAACAAATTCAGTACAAAATTTGAAAGGGAATTTGAGAAATACTTGTTAAGGAAAAATTTGTGAGCCTTTGGTGAATGGATGCAATTGGATAGGTTTACTGAAGAGCTGGCAGAAGTGTGATGGACATGAGGGCCACCTGTGTGTTATAATTCCAAATATAGTGATTTTTAATTTAAAAAGTTACTGTGCTATATATCCAGAAACAGCTCAATCGGAGTGTTGAACAATTCAGTCAGTTTTGATGGCCTGATTTTGACTTCATAAAATTGTCTCCGGAGGGTGTGGGAGGGTGGGGGTGGCTCTTTGAAGGAAAATAGTCTCTGGGTGGCAGTCTCCTGTACCATTCATCATCTTATCAAAATCCTGGATTTTAAGATTGAACATCTGTCTCTCCCCTCACATCTTCACCTCCCAGAAAATCTCCTCAAACTCAGATTGGACTCTTATTTAAATGGTAAAAATTGGCACCGTGCTGCTGTGCAGAGGAACCTCGGTGTTCTTGTGTAGGAATCATAAGGAGTTGGTTTACAGATGCAGCAGGTAATTAAGAAGGCAAATGGAATTTTGTTCTTCATTGCTGGAGGAATGGAGTTTAAAAACAGTCAGGTTATGTTGCAGCTGTATAAGGATCTGGTGAGGCCACATATGGAGTACTGTTTATAGTTTTAGTCTCCTTTCTTGAGAAAGAATGTACTGGCACTAGAGAGGGTGCACAGGAGATTCACTAGGTTGATTCTGGAGCTGAGAGGTTTGGCTTATGAGGAAAGGCTGAGTAGACTGGGGCTATACTCATTGGAATTCAGAAGAATGAGGGAGATCTTATAGAAACATATAAGATTATGAAGGGAATCGATAAGATAGAAACAGGGAAGTTGTTTCCACTGGCAGGTGAAACTAGAACTAGGGGGCATGGCCTCAAAATAAGGGGGAGCAGATTTAGGACTGATTTGATGAGGAATTTCTTCACACAAAGGGTTGAGAATCTGTGGAATTCTCTGCCCAGTGAAGCAGTTGAGGCTACTTCACTGTTTATAAGGCAAGGATAGATAAATTTTTGAACAGGAAAGGAATTAAGGGTTATGGTGAGCAGGCGGTAAGTGGAGCTAAGTCCACGGAAAGATCAGCAATGATATTGAATGGCGGAGCAGGCTCAAGGGGCAAGATGGCTTACTCCTGCTCCTGGTTATGTTCTTTAAACCATAGATGTCACATCTTGTATATCATAAGCTGCAACTGAACGTGACTTCATGAAATCTGAGCATGATATCAAATTAAAGCATTTTTTCTATTGTTTTGATATAGCAAGATCCTAGCAATGACCAATGAGATGAATGAATGATTAATGTTTGTTCTATTGGCTGAGGAATGAATTTTAGCCGGGATGCATTATTTGAAGAGCAGGACTGACTTTCAGTAGATCAGTCATGATTCAATTAAGTGATAGACATAATATGGGCTGAATGACCTATTCCTGTTGTATTCCCTAAATATTATAGTTGATTTTTGAAGAAATTGACTTCTGGATGATGATTTCAAGGATCTCATTATTCTCCATTATCATCCAGACCATTTGTCTGTCAAAGTCCAAACACTAATCTTGGCAGTCTATTAGGGAATCACAGCCAAATCTGATATCTACTCATCGTCACTTGCAGTGCGTATTGATGCATAATAATTAGGAACAAAAATCCGGCTGATTCATTTTTCTCCACATCTTTTCATGCTATAACCAATTGTTCTGCCTGTATCATCTTGGCCAAGATAGTCAACTCAGTAAAGTAAAAAGTAAAGTTTATTTATTAGTCACAAGTAAGGCTTACATTAACACTGCAATAAAGTTACTGTGAAATTCCCGTAGTCGCCAGCACTCTGGTGCCTGTTTGGGTCAATGCACCTAACTAGTACATCTTTCAGAAAGTGAGAGGAAACCAGAAACCATGTCCCCAGTGTGGACTGGCACTGTGGCACAGTGGTTAACCCTGCTGCTTTACAGCACCAGGCACCTGGGTTCGATTCCTGGCTTTAATCGCTGTCCATGTGGCGTTTGCATGTTCTCTCTGAATGTATGTCGGTTTTCTCCTATCCTGAACAACATGTTGGTTAGGCACATTAACCCAAAAGTAAAGATCATGGGTTGAATGTGGTACCTTGCAGATCTCTGTATGCCATTTTACATAGTGGATAGATTCTGAGTGTTTTGGCAATTCAGGCATTTCCTTCAATTGTACAAATCATATTTAATATTCAGATCCCAAAGCTACATAAATCTTTTAGCATTTGAAATGTTTTTATTGAGAAATAAAGGATTTTTTGAGCAAATCGATGAACAAATGTGTTACAGTTTGTTCTGTCACAGAACATTTGGTTATTCAATATTTTTGCTTTTGTGCTATTTCCTCTAGTTAGAGATGGTGTTGCACTATAATAAACATGTACTTTCAACTTATTATATCTCAATGTCTAATGCACACAGTTATTTTAACAGCATCTGCAAACACTTGTATCAGAACTTTCAAAACTGATTTGCACTGATAAGATTTTGAGAATGTTCCCTCAAAGCTCACAATGCTGGGTGAATTTTGGAGGGATTTCTGCTGGCTCTGAGGCTTGCTTTTTCTAATGGTGGGTATAGCTGAATGGATAGCTCTCTGAGGCCCAAATTGCTGCTGCAAAAGAAGCCAGTAAAAAGCTGAAGGCAAAATACTGTGGATGCTGGAATCTGAGTCAGTAAAAAAAGGTGGATTTCTTTTTTGTAGAAATCCTATTTCCTTAATAACCAGAATCATTTTACATCATTAATCAAGATCATAATGTGTTACTAATTGTGATTAAATTACAATAATTTGAATCCTATTGTATCAGCGATAAAGATTTTATTACATAATTATAATTGCTCACTCCTACTTCATTAACAGTCAGATTACTATTACATTCATAATCTGGTTTCCATTGCATCAAAATCCAATTCTTATTGCATAAATAATGAGTATCCTATTTAATTAATCAGGATTCTATTAAGTTAATCAGGATCCAGTTGCATTAATTATACTTTCAATTGCACTAATAATAAACTGCAACATAATTCTTTTTTGCATTAATAATAATTATCCTGGCAGCTGTAGCCTCCCCAATACCCCCTCCCACCCCCCACCCCCCCACCCTCACCCAGCAACACGCAGACTACCAACATTCTCATTATGTGATCACACAACGGAGTCTGATGTATGAAAATGGAATCATACCAGGGTTTGGGCAGCACTGACTTGTGTTACGGTCCTTGCTCAGACCCTGAAGTTTTTGGTCAGAATCGGATATGTACCAGTAACATTTTGTTTAAAATAGACAAAGTTTGAGATTCAAGACACATACTCAAAAGATAAAGCCACAAGACTCCCATAGGTTTTTAACAAACAAGAATAAATGTGTAAAGGTGGGAAATATAAAACAATTCATAACATCTAACTTATACTGTAACATTCAAGGTCTATGCAATGTGCATGAGTTAACAGACAAACTGTGGTCAAATACACCACCCCATAAATGGCAGATATGACCAAGATGAAGTCAAAGGATTTCTTAACGCACCCAAATGTCAATCGCACTGAAAGTCAACCAAATTCACCAACTCTATCCCTCTCTTATGAGGGATTCCGTCTTCACCTTTGAAGATCTAACTTCGGAATTCTCTTCACAACTCGTTCCAACTTGGAGAGCCTCAACAACATTCAACTTCACAGGGTTTCAGTCTTGTCTTCCGAGAGTCTGTTCCTCTGATTCCCAAATCTGAACTCTAGCTACATTCACAGGCACAACTTCAGATATTCAGCCAAGCTGAGCAGATTGCTCCAAAGCAGTACCTTCATTCCAGTGATCTGCAGCACAGTAGAACCAACCTTCTGCTGCCATCTTGGGTCTTCAGTACTTTATGATTGATGATTGCCAGGGCTTCTCCTGAGCCTTCTATATTTAAATTAACTGCAGTCTTTTCCCCATTTGAAGCCTCCCTCTCTGCTCCTCTTTAACTGGGACTGCTTCCTGTCCATGTCCCTGCCTGAGACTCTTTTGCTAGCCCCTCTCCCAATGGGACTGCTCCTTTGGATTCTAGCTTTCAAAGGTGCTGATCTCCAGGTTGTATGACCCTCTCTGTACAGGGGCCCTGGGACAGATCTCAGCTCAAAGAGATGAAAATGTCAAACTGCGCGGGCTGCAGATACATAGAAGCTCCAAAATCTTGGAGTTGACAACCAGCTGCTCTCATAGCACTTTTCGTCTTCATTCTGAGTTTCTACAATTTGTTCCATGTTGACTTTGATAAAGTAGAATTGGAGAAATACACTTTGCTGATACTACATCCACAGGAAGCTTTGAAAACATCTTCAATCGGGGAAATTGAAAAAGAATAAATGTTTGTTTATTAATATAAATGAGGCTATTACCCTTGAGGTGGGAAGAGCTGTGAACAACACATGAATCAGATTCAGAAACCAAACAAACAGTAAGTGATGGAAGAGATGACAAATGTCTTGAGATGAGATTTGTTATTTGAGCAGTAAAGAAAAAGATTAGTTTTGCTTCTTTGAACATTGGCAAGATGTTTGAGAAGCTTCAAATAAACCTTTAATTTTCAAATGAAAACCGATTTGAGGAAGAAATGAAGGGCAGCACCTGTTTTCACACCGACCTGAGGCCAAAGGGAATTTCACATTCTGACTTCATGGTTTTCAGTGACCCAGCCAACTCGCTGATCATTCATGCAACACAGATGTTGCCCAGATGGAATCTCCTTTGGCATGGTGGCACAGAGGTTAGCACTGCTGCCTCACAGCCCCAGGGACCCTGGGTTCAATTCCCAGCTTGGGTCACTGTCTGTGTGGTATTTGCACATTCTGCTCATGTCTGTGTGGGTTTCCTCCCACAGTCCAAAGATGTGCGGGTTAGATGCACTGGCTGTACTAAATTCTCCCTCAGTATACCAGAACAGGCGTCGGAGTGTGACAATGAGGAGAGTTTCGCAGTGTTAATGTAAGCCGACTTATGACTAATAAATGAACTTTGTCCACTTCTTTGTGAAAGCTGTGCTTGAATCCGCGTCAACCACCTTTTCCAACAGTGCATTCCAGATCATGGACAGTCACTGTTTAAAAAGGATTTTCCCATGAAACCTTTAATTCTTTTGCCAATCATTTTAAACCTGTGCCCTCTGGTTCTTGATCTTACCAGTTGCAGTTTTTTAAAATCTACTTCAAATCTCCTCTCAATCTTCCCTGGAGAGCCAATCCCCGGTTCACTAATCTGTAACTGAAATCCCACATCCCTTTTCTGCGCCCTCTCAAAAATCTCATGTCCACAACTGAAGCAATGCTCATTGAATATCTCAATGCAGAAAGAGGCCATTGGGCCCGTCGAGCCTGCACAGACAACAGTCCCATCCAGGCCCTATCCCTATGCATTAATCCTGCTAATCTCCTTGTCCATGCTAAATTGCCTCTTAGTGTCAATCAACCTAACCTGCACATTTTTGGACTGTGGAAGGAAACCAGAGCAACCCAGAGGAAACCCATGCAAACACTGGGAGAATGTACAAATTCCATAGTCATCCCAGGCCGGAATTGAACGTAGGTCCCTGGCGTTGTGAGGCAACAGTGCCAACCACTGTATTCTCTAAAGGTTGGATGTAATTTGTTTGCTTTTATACATTTTGCCTTTATTTATAACGTTCCCTATGCCCCACCTGCACTTTAAAGCCACTGCATCTTTTTTTAATGTAATGCAGCATCTGCAAGGATAGTGGAAATAAATTCCGGGGAACTGGGACTAATTGAATGGCTCTTTCAAAGACGCTCAGTAGGCCAAACAGATCCCTTTCTGTGCTAGACAATTCAATGATTCTCTGAATGCTTTGGGTGAAATTTCTCATGACATCATGAAGTTTTATTCTTTGACTATCAGGATGAAGACTAAGATTCTGAATCCCTAGTGAGCACATTAGTCTGAGAGAAATCATGCATATAGTTATTCTCAGCTTGTCTTTTAATCTGTATTCATGTATCTAAAAGGTTGAAACAAAGAAAGGGCTTGGAAGGCAATTGCAATCTTTAATAATGCATCAGTGACTGCACTTCAAGAAGTACTTAATTGGCTGTAAAGCACCTTGGAACATTTTGAGGTCGTAAAAGGTGATTTATAAATGCAATTCTTTAGCAGCTATTTAAAGTCAATTACAGTTCTGCTTTAAGAGACATGTTCCAGTTACATAAGGTAGATTTATAAGCAGCAGCTGTCTGAGCTCCCTCGGCTACCTGGCCTTTAAATCCATCCACTCCAATTATGATGGCTTTTGTCAGTTCTGAAAATACAGAAATAAGCTATCGTGCCTGGGGCAACCCTGCACAGTCGAGCAGCAGTGTTAAAGTCAGGCAGAAATCCACAGGTGACTTGCCAGGTCTCCCAGCTGCAAGCCTGTAAACAGAACAGACGTGGATGGGGGAGGATGCAAAGAGAAATGCATTCAAGTCACTCAGATAATCATCTTTAACAACTGCATTATTGCACTTCCACACTCTTATCTACAAATATTCAGGCTGGTGAAAATTTCCTGAGTTTACAGACATTTTCTTCCAGACTCTATTTTCAGAGAAAATAGCCCAAAACAGATTGCTAAAACCATAAGATATAGGAGCAGAATTAGTCTGCTCCAGCATTCAATCACGGCTGAGATGATTCTCATCCCCCTTCTCCTACTGTCTCCCTGTAACCCTTGACCCTCCCCCACCTTATTGATCAAGAACCTGGAAAAGTGGGCAATGTTGAGATTGGTTCAGTAATTTCAACCATTTCATTTGGATATTCCCCTTTTTTTAATCTGTCCCTTTCCTTTGCCGTTTGAGCTTGATAAGTACAGGGGAGAGGGCAGTGCCTCCTGGCCAATGCCAGTTCCAAAAGGCAGGCAGTGGCATGGTGGTGTTGTCACTGGACTCATAATCCAGGGATCCTGGGTAATATTCAAGTGTCATGACACTTGGTGAATTCTGAATTCAATAAAATCTGGAGTTGAAAGTTTGACCATGAAAACCATTGTCAATTGTTGTAAAACCTCACCTGGTCCTTTAGGAAAGGAAATCTGCTGTCCTTATCCAGTCTGGCCTACGTGTGACTTCAGAACCACAGCAATACGGTTAACTCTTAAACGCCTTCTGGGATGAGCAATAAACGCTGGGCCAGCCAGTGATGCCCATATCCCATAAGTGAATATTTTTTAAAAAAAAGAGTTCATGTTGGAGTCCATGTTCTCTCTCCATTAAAGCTGCCAAACCAGCTCGGTTTTTCTAGCCTTTTAGGTTTTCAGCTCAGATTTCCAGTGTCCACAATATTCTAGGGACTGTTTGATTGAACTTTCACGCTTGGCAAAATGCTACAGCTCAGTTCTGCTCAAGAGCTGGGAGCTCGGCTGTGAGCCTCTCTGGACTTTGTTCAGCACGTCCACAACACTGCCAAGGTTTGTCTCTGTCACATAATTTATCCTGGGTCCAGAAATCAGAAAGACTATATCAGTGTTGGAAGGGTTGCTAATCAGATTTACCAGAATGATACGTGGGCTAAAACGGTTAAATCATCAAACTCCATTACATGGGACCATTACGTTGAACATAGAAAGTTCAGCAAGAGATCTAATTGAGATGTTCAAGTTGAATAAAAGATTTGATAGAATAGATAGACAGAAACTATTCCTGATTGGGAAAAAGTTAGAACAAGAGGGCAGAACCTTAAAATTAGTGTCAAGTCATTCAGTAGTTATATCAGGAAGAAATTCCTCCTTTAAAGGATAATCATAGAATTTCTCAGTACAAGAGGAGGCCATTCGACCCATCGACTCTACAACAACCACCATCCCACCCAGGCCCTATCCTGCAGTCCCACATATTTGCTCTGGTAATTCCCCTGACACCAAGGTCGATTTACCACGACCAGTCAACCTGACCTGCACATCTTTGGAGTGGAAATCTGACTCTAATCCCCAGAAAGCTGTTGATGCAGATAATCAATTGTAAATTTCAAAATAAAAATGAATAATGTTAGCAAACAAAAAAAAATCTATTAAAATTATGGAATGAAAGTGGATGGAATCAACATACAGCTCAGATGGTTGGCAGAATGGGCTCAAGAAAGAGCCTGCTCCTATTTCCCTAACCAAGTCAGCAAGACCACTGCTAGTGTTAAAGAAATTCTTTGATAAAGTCACAAGATGTCTCCCTCCCACTTTGTGATAAACACTTGCCCTCCTAGAGTCAATAAGCATTTCAAATAAGAACAGGCGTGAGCCACTTAAAGCTTGTGTTCCTGGAAACCATGTGTGCGGGTTGTGTGTGTGTGTTCTCATTGTTTACTGTAACATATATCTACCAGCTGCTTTCTGAGAAAATCATAGAAACCCTACCATGCAGAAGGAGGCCATTTAACCCACCGAATCTGCACTGACCACAATCCTATCCAGGCCCTATCTCCATAAGCCCATGCATTTTCCCCTTACACTAATGAGGGGCAATTTAGCATAGCCAATCCACCTAACCTGCACATCTTTGGACACTGGGAGAAACTGGAGTAGCCAGTAGAAACCTACGCAGATATGGGGAGAAATTGCAGATTCCACATAGTTAGTGACTCAAGCCAGTAATCGAATCCAGTTCGCTGGTGCTGTAAAGCAGCAGTGCATTCAGAGGTCAAACTACACCCCCCTTCACCTTGTATGCAAGGTACTATTGATGCTGCTTGATCTGTGTGGGGAGGATATGGCATATTATCAGTGAACTATTAATCTCGGGACCAACAGTCATTCTCCAGGGACCTGGGTTCAAATCCCACAGCAGACATTGAAATTTGAATCCAATAAAAATCTGGAATTTGATTTATTTTGGGGTTACACGGTGACACATGGTGGTTAGCACTGCTGCCTCACAGCGCCAGGAATCTGAGTTTAATTCCGGCCTCGGGTCACTGTCTATGTGGACTTTGCACATTCTTCCTGTGTCTGCATGGGTTTCCACCGGGTGCTCTGGTTTCCTCCCACATCCAAAGGTGTGTGGGTTAGGTTGATTGGCCATGCTAAATTGACCCTAGTATTAGGGGTATTAACAGGATGAATACGAAGGGTTATGGAAATAGGGTCGGTGCAGACTCGATGGGCTGAATAGCCTCTTTCTGCATTGTAGGGATTCTATGTTGAGTCTCTGCAGCAAACTTTATTTTCTATATTCTGCACCAACCTGTTCAGTTTATGCTCTGGAGATTTCCCTCCAGCTGTGCACTGAAT
Organism: Sphyrna mokarran; assembly: GCA_024679065.1. Taxonomy (NCBI): domain Eukaryota; kingdom Metazoa; phylum Chordata; class Chondrichthyes; order Carcharhiniformes; family Carcharhinidae; genus Sphyrna; species Sphyrna mokarran. The sequence continues at coordinate 44,352,511 of JAGIQG010000020.1, read as the reverse complement.
CCTTGCCATGTGAAAGAAGAACTGCGGTGCTTTGTGTTTAATGAAACTGCAATCATTCTGAAATAAAAACAAAATGAATCCTGGAAGCACTTTGAAGGTCAAGCACTAACTCTGGAGAGAAAAACTGAATTAACCCTTTATTCTCCACAGTTAACTTATCATCCTCTGTCATTTACTTCACCTCCAGTGTGATGCCGCCAGCAAATACATCTTCCCCACGCTCCCTTCAACATTCTGTCAGGACTTTGTGATTTGCTGATTCACTCCTCAATTCACCATTACCTCTCCGCTGATGAAGGGTCATCCAAACATGAAATGCTGGCTCTATTCTTTCCCCCTAGATGCTGTCAGACCTGCTGAGATTTTTCAGTATTTTCTCTTTCTGTTTCAGATTCCAGCATTCGCAGTAATTTGCCTTTATACCTTCTCCCTTCTCACTGCACCCTCTTGTGGCATCACGGGAGCTGTCCTCTCTTCCCTTTTCTCCTGTTTATTTTCCAAATTCTCACTGGCCAGGATTCCAAATACTCCATGTAGCATTTCTTTTACTTTCAGTTTGCTGCTTCTATGCCACCTCTTTTGCATGGGCGAGACCAAGTGTAGAGTTGAACATTTGCTTTTCATCTGCAGATGTGACTCTGAGCTTCTAGTTGTCTCCCTTACACTGAACCCTCTGTCCTTGGCTCCTGCACTGTTCCAATGAAAATTCAAAGTATACCCAAGAAACAGGCTACAAGATGAAAAATCGCAGGCTCCAACACACTCCTTTCTAAGCTCAATGCATTCTACTCCCGTTTTGAGCAAGAGGTCAGTGAGACCATGCCCTCCACCCTGGAAGCCCTGGATGAACCTGTATCTGGGGTCACCCCTGCTGATATAAGAGTAGATTTCTTTTAGGTCAACCCAGGGAAAGCAACTGTCCCAGATAGGATACCTGGACATGCACTCAGATCCTGTGCAGACCAGCTGCTGAGGATATTCACAGACATCTTCAACCTCTTTACAACCTATCTGCTTCAAGAAGATGACCATCAGAAAAACCAGGCAGTGTGCCTTAATGACTATTGGCCGGTGGCTCAGTCATCCATCATTATGAAATGCTTCGAAACATTAGTCATGACACAAATCAGTTCCAGCCTCCCAGACTACCTGGATCCACTACAGTTTGCAAACTGCTGCAACAGATCCACAGCAGGCGCCATTTCCCTGGCCACTGCCCTCAACCCTGGAACACCTAGATAACAAGGACACCTATACCAAACTCCAATTGATGGACTGCAGCTCAGTCTTTCAATACTATTATTCCCACAAAACTGATCTCCAAATTCCGTGGTTGGGCCTTGGCACCTCCCTCTGCGACTGGATCCTAAACTTCCTAACTCACAGACCACAGTCAGTAAGGATAGGCAACAACAAGCCCTCCACGCTCATCCTCAACAGTGGTGCCCCACAAGGCCATGTTCTCAGCCCTCTACTATACTCCTTATACACCTATGACTGTGTGGCCAAATTCCCTTCCAATTTTATTTTTAAGTGGGTTGGATCTCAAACAACAATGAGACAGAATACAGGAATGAGATCGAGAATCTGGTGAATTGGTGCAGCAACAATAATCTCTCCCTCAATGACAACAAAATGAAGAAGATTGTCATTGATTTCAGGAGGTGTAAGGAAGAACATACCCCTGTCTACATCACTGGGGACCAAGTACAAATGGTTGAGAGCTTTAAGTTTTTAAGTGTCCAGATCACCTGTCCTGGGATCCCCATGCTGACTCTATAATTAAAAAAGCCCATCAATGCCTCTACTTTCTCAAAAGACTAAGAAAATTTAGCATGTCAGTAATGATTCTCACCTATGTTTACAGATTAACCACAGGAAGCATTCTTTCTGGTTGTATCACAGCTCGGTATGGTTCCTGCTCTGCCCAAGACCGCAAGCAAGTATAAAAGGTTGTGAATGTATCCCAATCCATCGTGCAAACGAGTCTCACATCCGTTGAGTCTGTCAACACTTCCCATTGCCTGCTTAATTAAGAACCATGCACGCCGGACAATCTTTCTTCCATCTTCTTCCGTTGGAGAAATGATACAAAAATTGAGGTCACACCCCAACCAACTCAAGAACAGCTTCTTCCCTGCTGCCATCAGACTTTTGAATGGACTTACCTTGTATTAAGCTGATCTTTCTCTACACCCCAGTTATTATTGTAACACTACATTCTGCACTCTCGTGTTCCCTTCTCTATGGAAATGTTTTGTCTGTACAGTGCGCAAGAAAAAAATACTTTTCACTGTAAATCATGTGACAATAATAAATCAAAGAAACAGCACCTCATTTTCAATAGAAGCTTCTATAATATTCTAAAAAGGAGGATGGGAGTGGAGAAGTGGAAAAATGAAAAAAAAATGGATGAATGAGATGAAAAGAAGATACAGAATGAAATAAAATAACTTCATCTCCAGTTATTTTATATGATGTTGTTGCAGTGATATATGACACATGCACAGGCCATTTGGCACAGTCTGTGCTGGTATTTTTGCTCCACTTGAGCCTTTTCCCATTTTTCCTCATTTAAATCCATCATCGTAACCCTCCATTCTTTTGTCCCTAATATGCTTGTCTGGCCTCTTTGTACATGCAGCTGTACAATTCATTTCCACCTTCTCACTTCTCTTTGGATTTAAAAAAAACTTTCTTCTGAATTCCCTATTGAATTTCTTGTCTCCATGACTGAATCTGAGAGTTCATTTCTTGTGCTAACCACTTGTGGTTTTGGAAGAATTTACTGACGTCACACCTATATTTGTCTTTTACTGGTTTGAACCTGTGTCACCTTGTCATACAATTTGGTCCCAAGTATTCAACTGCATTTAGCTTTTAATAATATTTACTTTCATATGTATCTTTAATCATTGTCATTGCAAAGCTTATAAATCTCACCTTTGACAATAGTCCAGAATTTGCTGAAAACCTAAGTGTAGGAACAATAAACACTATTATTTGTGAAAATTATCCAGCAAGCTCTTGAAAAAAAGTCCACAAATTGTGAATCATGTAAGTTGTTGGACAATTAGCCTCCTCCACTGTCAACTTTACAGAAAGTGGCATTATACCTTTACTCTTGTCGTGAATTTGTGAAGTCACTATTTGCACACTGCCACTTAAACTCACCACTAAATTAAATCTAATAATAAAGTGTTAATATTCCTTAATGGCCTCATTGTTAATAGCTGCCAATTAAAGTGAATAATTAAAAGTGGACAGTCTGCGACGTGAATTGTTGTGGATTTTGTTTTTTTTTATTTCTGTAATTTTCTTTGTTCTTTTGTCTTTGTTGTTTTTATTTTTCTTTCAGCATCTGCGATATCATTGAATTCACCCACTCCAATTTGTTGTCTCTTTCAGTCCTTATGCTTTTCCACATATTTTAAGTCTCATTGCAGATGCACTGTGTCCTATCATTTGGTTTTATCAGCTGGATGTATTTGTGACACCAACACCTTACAGCACCACTCCCAACCCTCTTCTTCCCCTCCTCCCTGGCCCTAGCACTCCTATGGTCAATCTGCCTACTTTCCAACAGGTTATTAGAAATGGAAGAAATGAACTAACAATCAAAAGTATGCAAAGCAATGCAATATCTTTCAAAATCACAGGCTGTCCTGTTGATAATGTAATGACTGTTATAATGTAGGAAACAGAGTGGCCAGTTTGCACACAGCAAGATCCCACGAGCAGAAATGTGAATAATGACCAGATAATCTGTTTGGTGATGTTGATTCAGGGGTAGCCAGGACACTGGAGGTAACTGCACTTCAAACTAGTGTCGTGGGATCTTTTACATCATCTGAGAGGACAGACCTAGTCTCAGTTTAATGTCTTACCTGGAGTGGGACTAGAAGTCCCATCCTTCTGTCCTAGAGGTGAGGGTGCTGTCCTTTGAAGCTACAGCTGATAAACAAAAATATACTTTTCAATAAAAAATATATTTTAATGTTGTAAATTATCCCAAAGCACTTCAAAGGAGCATTAGAGAAGGCAATGAAACAAAATTTGTCATCAAGTCATGGGATGAACTAGGGAAGAAAAAACATGATTTCATAAATAAAATCTAGAACACACTGAGTCAGCCCAATACCCTCTTGAATATGAAAATGACTGGGAATTAACTTGACAACAGACGACCTTTGGACTTTAATACAAAATGCAGAGTGCATTTTCTTTCAATTCTATAAATTGAAGAGATCTGCATTTTGCAGTGTTGTAATTATTTGTATAGTGAATATTTGTGCAATCATTTTATGTTTTTGTTTGTAACTTATGATTATTTATTTGTGTTGTCAATTTAGCACCTGCTATGATTTTTTTAAATAAATAAATGATCCATTTATAGTAAGATATTCAGGCAGGTTTGATCAAAGAGTAGGTTTTTAAGAATTGTCTTGAGGGGAAATTCTTCAGTGATTTTCTCCTGGGGTTGTTGCAATTTATTAAGATTAATTTTCAGTGCCTGTACACTCCAGGTTCATACTGAAGTTTGCTAACACTTTGAGAATCAGAATGGTACAACACAGGAGGCCATTCAGCCCATCCAGTCAACTGCTGTTATTGCTAAGGTATCAAATATGATCACTTCCAGCAACTTTGTTTGATTTTCATATATTTTCACATGTAGTAGTATAGAGTGAAAAGTATTGTTTCTTGCATGCCATTCATAGAGAAGGAAAAGGGAGAAAGTGCAGAATGTAGTGTTACTGTCATAGCTAGGGTGAAGAGAAAGATCAACTTTGTTGGCAAAATGTTTCACGAAGTAAACATGGAGGAATAATAACTTTTAGAACACTGTGCAACAACATGAAAGATTTTTCAAAATTAAAGGGGATTTTCACAGTAACTTCATTGAAGTGTTATATGTAACTGCTTGTTACACTAATAAATAAACTTTAAAGATTAAAATGAATATACATTAAAGAAGGTAACACTTAACATGATAAAGACAGGGCAACTCAAAACAAACCGCAGCAATCATTTGTTCAAAATCAGGCTTGGTTAGTATGTTGTGTGTGGGGATGGTTATCATGTTCTGTGTGTTTAGCATGTATGGGGATAGTTAACATGTTGTGCTGTGTGGGGTGGTTAGTATGTAGTGTGTGTTTAGTATGTTGTGTGTGTTTAGTATATTGTGTGTGTTTACTATGTAGTGTGTGGGGTGGTTAGTATGTAGTGTGTGTTTAGTATGTAGTGTGTGTTTAGTATGTAGTGTGTGGGGTGGTTAGTATGTAGTGTGTGTTTAGTATGTAGTGTGTGGGGTGGTTAGTATGTAGTGTGTGTTTAGTATGTAGTGTGTGGGGTGGTTAGTATGTTGTGTGTGTTTAGTATGTTGTGTGTGTTTAGTATGTTGTGTGTGTTTAGTATGTAGTGTGTTTAGTATGTAGTGTGTGTTTAGTATGTAGTGTGTGTTTAGTATGTAGTGTGTGTTTAGTATCTTGTGTGTGGGGTAGTTAGTATGTTGTGTGTGGGGTAGTTAGTATGTTGTGTGTGTTTAGTATGTTGTGTGTGTTTAGTATGGTGTGTTTAGTATGTAGTGTGTGTTTAGTATGTTGTGTGTGGGTAGTTAGTATGTTGTGTGTGTTTAGTATGTTGTGTGTTTAGTATGTAGTGTGTGGGTAGTTAGTATGTAGTGTGTGTTTAATGCTGTATGGGGGGGAGGGGGAGGTGGTGGTTGGAGTGTCTTTAGGAGCGGGTTTGATGAAATTGTGAAATGAAGGATTTCAGGCAGCGCGGAGGGCAGGCGGCCTGGGGTCCTCAGGCCGGGCAAGATGGCGGCGCTGAGGCTGTGCAGCCGATGGAGGAGCGAGAGCGGGGCCCGGGCCTGGAGCGGGGCCTGGGGGAGCGGGGCCCGGGCCTGGAGCGGGGCCTGGGGGAGCGGGGCCCGGGCCTGGAGCGGGGCCTGGGGGAGCGGGGCCCGGGCCTGGAGCGGAACCCGGGGACTGGCAGGTAGGGGTCACCGGGATCGGGACCACGGAGCCCGGGGACTGAGGTTACTCAGAAGCGTCGACCTCCCCCCCCATGTCCCCGCTCCCCCCCCCCATGTCCCCGCTCCTTCCCCCCCCCATGTCCCCGCTCCCCCCCCCATGTCCCCGCTCCCCCCCCATGTCCCCCCGCTCCCCCCCCCCCTCCCCGCTCCCCCCCCCCCATGTCCCCGCTCCCCCCCCCCCCCCATGTCCCCGCTCCCCCCCCCCCCATGTCCCCGCTCCCCCCCCCCCCATGTCCCGCTCCCCCCCCCCCATTCCCGCTCCCCCCCCCCCATGTCCCCGCTCCCCCCCCCATGTCCCCGCTCCCCCCCCCCCCCATGTCCCCCGCTTCCCCCCCCCCCATGTCCCCCTCCCCCCCCCAGCTCCCCCCCCCCATGTCCCCGCTCCCCCCCCCCCATGTCCCCGCCCCCCCCCCCCATGTCCCCGCTTCCCCCCCCCCCATGTCCCCGCTCCCCCCCCCCCCCCATGTCCCCCTCTCCCCCCCCCCCCCATGTCCCCGCTCCCCCCCCCCCCCATGTCCCCGCTCCCCTTCCGCCCCCATTTCCCCCCATCTTCCTGTATCCCTCCTCCTTTCATCCCTGCTGCCTTATTGTCCCTATTCCCCCTCCCACTCTCCTTCCCCCCGCCTCCTCATCCCCCCACTTTATTTATCTGTTCCCCCACCCATTTGCCCCCCCCTTCCCACTTGCCCCCCTCCCCACTTACCTGTTCTTCCCTATTGTCCCCTCTCCCTACTGACCTATTTTCTTCTGTGCTGCATTTTCCTCGCTCTAAGTTTTCCATTTCAGGCAGAAAGGTGGTTGCCTGAGAATTTCCCCCAACAGTTTGATATTTATCTTTTGAGAGGGCCTGAAACTGTTTGGGTGACTTCTGTACCAATTCGTTCAGGGCTTTTTAACCTTGCTCTCTATGGTAGGACGCCTGACCTTTTTATTTGTAAAGGAACTTTAATATTTTGGGATTAGCAATCATCATCTCAAATCCTATCTGCTGAATCTGAGAATGTCCGTTGTAAAGCTGTTGATCTAACTTCAACAACCTCCTCCATTCAACTGTTTTTCACGTTGGTTGTTTCTTTAATTTGCAGGAAAATATGACTACGACCTGTTGGTCATTGGTGGTGGTTCTGGCGGTCTTGCCTGTTCTAAAGAAGGTACAACTTAATTCATGCTAACTAGAATATTTGTAATTGAGTTTACATCCTGACAGGCGTCTCTTACTGTTATTGTCAAATTGGTGACCAACTTTGGTTTAATGAGGAGTACAGGACAGGATGACAAGAGAAGGTGTCTCTAACAATGACGTGCCAATTTCATGAAGCTACAACACAAGTATACATGCTGTTAAACAACATTCTCTAGACAAGATGTGAACAATCCTACATTTAGAGGATTAAAGCTTTGCAGCCCAGCTGTATCCAGTCATGATGTATTTGTGAACGTTGTTGGCAAAGCCAGCATTTGTTGCCCATCCCTCATTGTGCTTGAGAAGGTGATAATGAGCCACCATCTTGAATTGCCGAAGTCTGTTTTATATATGTACACCTAAAGCACTGTTAGGAAGGGAGTTACGGGTGCTGCCCTTATTCTACCAGGTTGTTAAAGTTACAGGTTCAGAACGTGCTGTCAAAGGAACCTCGGTGTGTAGCTGGATTGTGTTTTGTAGTTGGTACACACTGCTGCTACTATGCATCAGTAGTGATTAGGATACCAGTCAAGTAGTCTGCTTTACACTGTCCTCTGCGGAGTTGGCTGTCAAACCAACAAATATAAGGAGGAGGCTCAAAAATGACAGAACCCAGCACATTAATATAAAGGACAAGACTGAAGTAACTCTGTCAGCCTTTTGACCTCCCTCCCCCCACCCCCCCCATTCACAGATGCCAGTCTTGATTCAGTCCACGTAGTGTCAAGAAATCGCTGAGTGCTTAGGGTACAGTGAAGACAATGGAATCCAACAAAACACTGGCTGTAGTGCTGCAGGCTTGTGCTTCCAGAATGGCCGTGTCTCCAGCCAAGCTGCTCTGATACACCGACATCACTGAAGCCTGCCTAGAATGTGGAAGATTGTCTGGAAGTGTCCTATTCAGGAAAGGTAGGACATACCCAATCAGGCCAATTATTGCCTTATCAACGTTTACTCCACCATCAGCAAAGGAAGAGGTCATCGACAGTGCTATCAAGCAGCAAAAATACTAAACAATAACTTGCTTGTCGATGCTCAGTTTAATTTAACCAGAATCATTCGACTCCAGACTTCATTGCAGCCTTGGCCTGAACTGGACAGTAGAGCTGATTTCCAGAAATGAGGTTAGACAGATTGTCCTTGAGACTAAGGCAGTATTTGACTTAGTGTGGCGTCAAGGAGCCCCAGGAAAATTGAAGTTGATGGGAATCGGGCAAACTCTCCATTGGTTAGAGCCATAAATATTGTAGTGGAAAATGGTTGTGGTTTTTGGACGTCCCATGACAGTATTGCAGGAGTTCCTCAGGATAGTGTCCTAGACCCAGCTAATTATAGCTGCTTCATCAATGATCTTCATTCCATCATATGGCCAAAAGTGAGAATATTTGATGAATGTTGAACACCATTTAATGATGAAGCCGTGTCTCTACACAAATTGGACAGCATCCATGCTTGCGGTGATAAGTGGCAAGTAACATTTGTGCCATATGCAGGTGCCAGGCAATGACCATCTCCAGCAGATAATCTAACCATCTCCCCTGGCCATTCAGTGCTGTTACAATCATTGGGGGCAGGGGGGAGACCAGAGCAACGACTGGATATGCTTTTTCATTTACTGTTTTGATCAGTCAAATTTACTCATCCAGAACCAGAATAACTTCAGCGTACTTATTCAAGACATAAACGCTAAACAGGAACATTTATCAATGATGTTCAGAAGGGGTCTGCATTTGGAAAATCCACTTACTGCTTCCAAAGTGTGGCATAAGGACACAATCAGAGCACAGCACATTTTGCTCTTATATCTCCTATAGCTTTCCACACTATTTAGCTTGCATGATTATACTCACTGATGGAGCTATATTGTTGAGCACAAAGGTTTTCACGCAGTGAGCTGAAGTGCTTCAGTTTAGTATAATTATAATGAGTGCAGCATAAACAAATATTTAAACCTTTTAGCCCCTACAATGGGCCTCAGTGTAAATTACACTTATTAGCCTGTAATAAGTTCATCATTTAAACACCTGTTTCCTCCCATTTTGTTACTTTTCTTCTTTTTCTCCCTGCTGTTTTGTTGATTCTGAATATTGAGATGGCCCTTTTTAAATTTATTTTTGGAAACAGGCTTCCAGTAGACTAGCAAATACTTTGGAAAAGAATTAAACTCAGGCCAACCTATCTTTTTTGGTGAACATTAGGGATCTTTTAAAGCAGAGCTAGATAGATTAGAATCATAGAATCCCGATAGTGCTGAAAGAGGCCGTTCGGCCCATTGAGTCTGCACTGACAACAATCCCACCCAGGCCCTATTCTTATAACCCCAAGTTTGCTAGTTTGCCTGACAAGGGGCAATTTAACCTGGCCAGTCCACCTAACCCGCACATCTGTGCACTGTGGGAGGAAACCAGAGCATTCAGTGGAAACCCACAGACACGGGGAGAACATGTAGGCTCCATACTGACAGTGACCCAAGTGGGAATTGAATCCAGGTCCCTGGCGCAGTGAGGCAACAGTGCTAAAGGGTGGAAGGTTATTGAAGCTTAGCAGGAATGTGGGATTGAGGTTACAGACAGATCAACTATGATCTTATTGAATAGCTAGCAGACTCAAAGGGCCGAGTGGCCTCTTCCTTCCCCCTAATTCGTGTGTTTATATCCATCTCATGACCCTATTCCAGGTGACATTCTCCCAGTGCCCTGGCTAACACTGCTGCCACCTTAACCAAAATCAGATTGTTTGATCACTTAATTTTCCATGCTGTTAGTGACCCAAGTCTGATGACATAGGAATTGTGACAGCTCCTCAATGATTAATTTCCTGTGCATAGTTTTGGGACTCAATAAGAGATCTGACGAAGTAAAGCATTGTGAAATACAGGTTCTTTTCTGTGTTTTATAATTTGCAGCTGGTCTACATCTTAATAGTTCAAGAAAGTATCTGTTAAAATGCTTTCTTTGCTTACTGTTATTTTTGTTACAAAAATGCTGAATGTTTGTAAATTGCAAATAGCATATATTGAATAAGTGGAAGTGAATAACAGGAAGTAGTATTACAGAATCATAGATTTCTGCAGTGCAGTGGGGGGGACTTTCGATCTGTCAAGTTTGCACCACAGTCCCACCCAGGCCTTATCCCTACAACCCTGTGCATTTACCCTAGCTAGTACCCCTGACATTAAGGAGCAATTTAGCATGGTCAATCCACTTAACTCGCGCATTTTTAGACTATGGCAGGAAACCCATGCAGACATAGGAAGAACATACAAACTCCTTTCTGACAGTGACCCAGACCAGGAATCAAACCCAGGTCACTGGCACCGTGAGGCAGCAACGCTAACCACTGTCATAATGCCGCCCCAATTTAGCTCTTTAAGCCTGCTCCACCATTCATTATGATCATCGCTGATCGTCCAACTCAGTAACCTGTTCCCACTTTACCCCACATCCTTGATGACTTTAACTCCAAGAGTTAAATCTAACTCCTTCTTGGAAACATACAATGTTTTGGCTTCAACTGCTTTCTGTGGTAGCAAATTCCACAGGCTTACCACCCCCTTTCTTCTTATTTCAATCCTAAATAGTTAACCCCCCCTCATCCTCAGAATGTGACCCACTTGTTCAGGTCTCCTCCATCATTGGGAACATCCTGCTTGCATCTACCCTGTCGAGTGCTGTTCAAATTTTATAGATTTCTACAAGATTTCCCCCCCTCCCAATTCATTCTTCTAAACTCCAGTGCATATAATCCTAACAACTCAATCTCTTGTCATACATCAGTCTGTGCTCCCTCCATAGCAAGAATATCCTTCCTCAGATAAGGAAACCAAAACTGCACACGATATTCCAGGGAGTGTTTCCTTATCAAGGCCATGTGTAATTGCCCTCGAATCCCCTTGTTATCAAGGCCAATATACCATTTGCCTGCTGCACCTGCATACAAGCTTTTGGCGACTGATGTACGAGGACACTTAAGTTTCATTGCATCTTCCACTCTCTCAATTTAAAGCCACTCAGGTAATCTACTTTCCTGTTTTTGCTATCATAGTGGATAATGTCATATTTATCCACATCATACTATATCTGCCATGCATTTGCCCACTCACTCAGCTTGTCCAAATTATTCTGAAGTATCTCTGCATCCTTCTCACAGCTGCTGCTCCCAGCTTTGTAATCTACATTTTGGAAATACTACGTTTAGTTCACTCATCAAAATCGTTAATATACTTTGTGAATAGCTGGTGTCTAAGCACTGTTCCCTGTGGTACCCCACTACCCACTGCCTGCCATCTGGTAAAAGACCCATTTATTCCCTCTCTTGTTTCCTGTCTGCCAACTAGTTTTCTATTCATCTCAATATATCATTTGCAATCCTGTGCACTTTAATTTTACCGCTAATCTCTTATGTGGGATTTTGCCAGAAGCCTTGTGAAAGTCCAAATAAGTCATATCCACTGACTTCCCATCACCATATCTGCTAGTTATATCTCTGGAGAATTCCAGCAGATTTGTCAAGCATGCTTTTCCTTTCGTAAATCCATCCTGACTCTGCTCAACCCTGCCGCTGTTTTCCATCTCTACAATTAATTCTTTAGAATGGATATTTAGAATTTACCCCACTACAATGTTAGCCTGATCTATAATTGCCTGTTTCCTTCTTAAATAGTGGGATTATACTCGCTACACTGTTCCAGAGTCTATTGAGTCTTGCAGGATGGCCACCAATGCACCCACTATTCTTGAGCCATTTCCCTCAGTACTCAGGTGTAGACTGTCAGGCCCTGGGGATTTATTGGCATTCAATCCCATCAGTTTCCCTAACACTATTTCTCTACTATAACTGATTTCCTTTGGTTCCTCCCATTCACTAACTCCTGTGTTCCATAACATTCCTGGTATGTTACTTGTCCTTCTTTGTGAAGACAGAGCCAAAGTATTTATTTAATTGGTCAATCCTTTTTTTGTTCCCATTATAAATTGCCCTGTTTCTGACTGTAGAAACCTATATTTGAATTCACGTACCTATAGATGCTTTTGCAATCAGTTTTTATGTTTCCCACAAACTTATTTCTGTATTCTATTTTCTCCTCCTTAATCAATCCCTTTGTCCTCCTTTACTGAATTCTAAACTGCTCCCAATCCTCAGGCTGGCTGTTATTCTTTCCTTCTTGGATCTAACACTATCTCTAATTTCCCTTGTAAAACAAGGTTAGGCCACTTTTCCCATTTTTTACGCCAGACAGGGACGGACAGATGTTGCAGTTAACCCAAGCGCTTTTCGAATGTTTGCTATTGTCTATCCGTCGTCATCCTTTTAAATAATGTTCCTCAATCCATCAAAGCCAACTCACACCTCATACCATTGTAGTTTTCTTTTTTTAGATTCAGGACCCTCGACTCCTAATCAACTTCATCACTCTCCATCCTCGCCAAGGGTCTTACAAGCAGTTTGCCGATTATTTCTTTCTCATTACACAATACCCAGTCTAGGATGGCCTGTTTTATATTTGATTCCTCAACTCATTGGTCCAGAAAATCATCCCAACACACTCCGGGAATTCCTCCTCTAGGATATTGCTACTAATTTGATTTGCCCAATCTATATGCAGATTAAAGCCATCCACATTTATAGATGTTCCTTAATTGCATACGTCTCTAATTTCATGTTTACTGCCATTCCCAATGTCACTATTACAGTTTGGGATCTATGTATAACCCCCACTAACATTTTTTACCCCTTGATGTTTCTCAGCTCTACCCTCAAAGATTGCACTTTTTCAGAACTAATGGCCTTCCTCACTATTGTGTCTTCAACCAGTAATGCAACCCCGTCTTTTTCCTTTGTACCTCTCCTAAATACTGAGTACCCTGAATGTTCAGTTCCTATGTGTTCTCCTGTTTATCCAGCTGACCCTTAAATGAATCTGTACTGTTTTTCTCCAATATTTCCTATGATAATAAGTTTCACATTCTAACAACTTTGTGGATAAAGAACGTGAAGAAAGAATTGGGCACAGGAGTAAGAGGGTGGCTCTTTCGGAGAGTTACTGTGGGTGCAATGGATTAAAAAGCTCAGACTGTCACATAATGTGTTGTAAAAAACTGAACAATATTGCACTGTCCAGTTCAGATAATTATACCATGTACTTCTGCAAACTTTTATGAATAAAGTGCAGTCTTTGGGGAAAGTAAAGCTGTGTGTGGATCAGCTGAGAGGATCAGACTTGTTCAACTGATATTCTCAGTCACACTATCACCATTAAACAGAGCTGTCTTGTTATGATTTTGACCGTTCTGCCTTGTCACTGAACGTGGGTCTTATGACCGATTCTGCAGATTGAGATTCTGATTTTGGTTAATCAGCAAATAACTGAATCATCTAACCCACAAAAGGGACCAGGATTCTTTGTTAAACCACTAGGTGGAAGACTTGACTTGAACAGATAGGAAGCTAAAGGGTGAATATTTAATTGCCTTTCTTGGCCCAGCATGCTGAGAAGGATAATTTGATATTTGGTTAGTTTATCAAATTAAATTTGACAAGTATGCATCAGGATACAAAATTCTCCCCCCTTTCTTAAGCACTCTGCGTCAATCCCTCTGTGTTCTCCCTGATGCTGCTCACTGTCCCCAGACTAAGAGGATGGTCGGTCGTCCTTTTCCAATATGTCTTTATTGAGAAGCTGGTCCGTGAGTACAATGCAGAAGGCAGTGCGTTTTTCCATTACCATTTAATGTGTAAACACTGTTCTAATCATTGTTATTTGGCTGTTGTGTGAAATGGACTTTCAGTCTAATTGCTGTTTGTATCTAATTCCCTACAGCTGCCCAGTATGACAGAAAAGTAGCAGTGTTAGATTATGTGGTGCCATCACCTAAAGGTAAGAAAATAGATTCCTGTGTTAAAATACTCAAACTGCTTATAGCTAGGGTAGGTGACATGTAACCTCTCTGTCCTTGAATTTCTAACGTTTAGTTTGGAATAGGCTTAGAATTTGAGTGTGTCACTGCATTGATGAGACTTAATCTCTATTATCATCTTCAATAAATAATAAAAAAATTGCCACAAAAGTCAGCATGATCCTGTCCTGCTGAAGAGAGTTGGCATGTACTTTAGTTTTAATTTTGCTGGTTTATTGATGTAGGATGTATTTTGGGTGAAAGTCACGACTTCATCAGACTAGAGTTTGTGACCTGATGTGCTCAGCCCACCTTGCCTGAGCCACCTGAAAAAGAATTATCCAGCTTAATCACACACTAGTTCTTGAGCTGTAATCCTGTTGCCACGTTAAGTGCGTAACCAAGTGTGTTTTTAAATGTGACAAGGGTTTTTTCCCTCTCCCACTCTTTCAAATGGTGCCAGATCTGAGCCACCTCTGGTGGGGAAAAAAAGAATCTCTCAACTCCCCTTCAATCCTTCCACCAATTATTTCAAAATTCTACTCTTAGGTTATTGACCCCCTCCACATCCCCTCTCTGTTTAGGGAATTAAATGCTCCTTGTCCTTACTATCTTGGTCTCTCAATTAGGTCTTCCCACAGCCGCCTTTGTTCCAGAGAAAACAACCCCAATCTATCCAACCTTTCTTCACAGTTATAATTTTTCATACCTGGTGATGTCATTGTAAATTTCCTCCCCCCTTATGCAATCACAAATAATGAATGTGTATTCAGGCAAGGTGTAATGTTTACAATTTAATGATTTATATTGGACAAACAGTTTGTCTTGACCTCCTTTCTGCTCCAGACAGTGACTCATGCTGGGTTTAGTTCTACCACTGCCCAAACTATAGTTGCCAGTAGCTATCTCTGCCTTGTCCGTCTCACCATTCCTCAGGTGGACACGTGGTAAAATTAGTTGAAGTTCCCTCAGATGCACAGTAATTTGGAACACTAATATGAGAGACTAAAACGACACTACATTTATTGGGTTCCGAGTCTAAAGTCTTTCCTTAAAGTCTCATATGTAATATTCTCCTCCTGTATGTAAATAACAAAGCCAGTTGTACCAACATGTTGAGTGGTAGTTTGTCTGCCCGGCAGACCTTGACTCTCTGCTCCCAGGCGGAGCTGAGTCCAACTGCAGCCTCTTGGAGGCTTTGACTTGGTGGCCGCATGTGAACCTTGACTTCGCTGCTTGATCTTGACCACAAAATATGTCCTGACTCCCCAATCCCAGAGAGGCCTGATCTGTCTATTAATCCCCACCACCCATGAACCCTAACACTACTGTCTAGAGTTGTCCAAAGAAGGTTAGAACTCAGTGAAAGGTTGAGATTTTGTTGGAACAAAAGCAATTTGTAAATGGGACTCTAAATGCATCCTTGTGCCTCTGTTGGTTGCAACTCGGGACTGAGCTCCAAGGCCTTACCGCTCCTGCCTTTGTTACCCTACCTCAACTGCTGCGTCTCCTTCAGCTCCATTGTGAAGGCGGCACCTTCCACCTCCCTGTTGAATGTAACCTGATTTCTGCTGACATTTAACTTGTTCTTTTAAGGGTTTCTGTGTGAAGCCATTTTATATTCCTACCTATTGCATTACTGAAACCGGGAGACAGGAATTACAGTTTCTGAAACACTTGACTATCCCTTGGTCAGGGCAGATGTTTAAGGTGAAGAAGGGCTTAAGGAAAGATTTCTTTTTTAAAAAAATCAGAAAATAGAAACCTTTAATGCTAAGATGTATGCCTAAATTCCATGCATAAACCATAAGACAAATTGTAAGAGCAAAAGGAATTCTAAAAAGTGAGATCCAGGCAAGAAAATGTTGATATTTTGGCCATTTGATCAGAGCTGAAAAACTTCAGAAGTCTCTTCTTGAGGGGAAAGTGGAGGGCAGCGAAATGAGTTGACCTAGGCATAGCTGGACGATGGACATCACTGAGGGTTATGGACAGACTACAATGGATGTTTGAGGATAATGCAAAACAGATGAGCTTGACAGCAGATGTCCTGGTACAACCAGGACATGATGTAGAGATGCTGGCGTTGGACTGGGGTAAACTCAGTAAAGTTTCACAACACCAATTTTAAATCCAACCAATTTATTTGATAGTAAATTCACGAGTCTGCAGACCAGAACACTGCATTTGCCTGACGAAGGCACATAGTGTCGAAAGCTCGCGAATTTACTATCAAATAAATTGGTTGGATTTAAAATTGGTGTTGTGAAATTTTACTGAGACAACCAGGACAAAGACAGGAGAACAATACCTTGTTCACTTTAACATAAACTTGTGAATCATTCATCAATTTGAATTTGTGTTCAAAGTACAAACTTAGGATCAGTTTCAGTTGCTTGAGAGCACTTTTGCTAGTGATTCAGTTGTGGGTTCAAGCCCAGTCCCTGAGACGTTTTAATTCTGTGGAATGCTGCACTGTTGGAGGTGCCACGTTTGGATGAGATGTTTGGTTGAGGCCTTGTCTGCCTTTGTAGGCCAGTGTAAAAGATCTCATGGGGTGTCCTGAGGGCAGGAGAAACGTTGCAATAATAAGTTTTTTTCACTTCATTCAATGTCGTGTCTTTTTTAAACTTGGGAATGTGGCATCTGTTTTGTTGCAAGAAAGTGTGCAACTTAAATCATTGTTTGCTGTCTTCTAGGCACGAAATGGGGTCTTGGTGGTACTTGTGTCAATGTAGGCTGTATTCCCAAAAAGCTAATGCACCATGCAGCCCTGCTGGGAGGTGCCATTAAAGATGCCAAGAATTATGGTTGGGATACATCCCTGCCTGTTCACCATGACTGGTACGTTCAACATTTTAACCAAATGCAATTCATTGTTTGGTCATTTTATTATGTTGTGTATCGCATTTGGAGACCTTGAGAAGTGGTGAGGCATTTGTTCCAGGAGGATAGATTATACATACTGTACAATAAATCATAAGGAGAAGAGTACAATTAATCTTTACCCAGGGCAAGTGAATGGAAGAATCAACAGGCAACCCACCCAAGAAGCTTGCTTGCATTTCCATGGCATTAGCTGCACAGGCAAATCGATGTGAACCTGAGAGTGGTTGCTTTCTCCCTCCTGTTCGGCAGGGAATGATGTGGAGAATCAGGGAAATAGAAGCACAGTTTGCCTCCTTACGTTTAAAGTCAGCAAGTGGCAGAATTGTTACTGCAAAGTCAGAGAATTTTGAGGGATCTATCACCATCAAATACATGAATTCACAATTTAGTGGACATTTCCATGCAGTACGGTGGGTGTGCTGCTTTGCTTACGATCTCATCTTTTCAGAGGGAAATAAAAGATCCTGTGGCATTAATCAAAGAAGGACAGGTAGTTCAGGGCTCTGAAGAAGTTGATTTGAAATGTTAACTGTGTTTCTCTGCATAGATGCTCCCGGACCTGCTGAGATTTTCCAGCATTTTCTGTTTTTATTATTTCAGATTTTCAATATCTGCAGAATTTTATAAACTGGGAGTTTTATCCCCTTGGCCAACACAATCTTGAACAGATTAATTGTTCATCTAATTTATTTTTTGTGGGATTTTGCTGTGTGTAAATTGGCAGCCCATTTTAAGTATATTACAACAGTGATTTTAAAAATAATCTATTAGTTGTGAAGTGTTGACATTTCTTTAAGTTGATTTTTTGTGTTAGTGGGGCCAGCACATTAATCCCTATCTAAATCGTTTAGAAATTTTATTTTGTACTTTTCCTGAAATTTTCAGTTAAAAACGTGCAATTGATTCTGTTTATTTCTCTTCATCTCCCTTTGTTCCCAGTCTCTCTCTGATGTACACCAACATGGGCAGTAGTTCATTCAGTGGCCGCCCACCCAAGTGTCCATCCTTCAACAATAGTGCTAAGTTTTTGTGCTTTGGGGTCAGAATTTTACAGCACAGAAAGAGGCTTTTTGGCCACTCGTATCTGTGCCGGCCATCAAGCGCTTACCTATTCTAATCTCATTTTCCAGCATTTGATCCACAGCCATGTATGTGCTTTATGTTTCATCTACTCATCTAAATGTTGTGAGAGTTTCTGCCTCTTTCAACCGGTCCCACCACTATCCAGGAGAAAAAGCCTTCTCCTTAAATCTCCTGCCCCAACCTTAAATCTATGCTCCCTGCTATTGACCCTTTTACAATGGGAAAAGTTTCTTCCTATCTGCCCTGTCTTTGTCCCTCATCATTGATGATTTCAATCAGCTCCCCTCTCAGCCTAACCAGCCATTTTGACTGATCACTTGCACTGCTAAACCTGAATCTCTCCCTCAACTGCATATGCACGCTTTCTTTTGAGTTGTGAGTCATTGGATAGAAGTTAGCACTGTGAATCCTGGTTGGCTTCTCCTTTGCCTGGTTCTGAGATGCTTAACCAATTGTGATATTTCCTCCATGACCCCAGATCAGTTACCGAGGCACACTGGAACCTGAGGTCACCTGATCTGCATGACGTTTTGCTACGATGGCAACCAGAAAAAGTTGATGCAATTTAAGCATCAGTGGTACTTCATAATTAAAAGTGTTTTCTCTGTGCAAGCAACAGTTTCTCCTTTCTCTGTATCTGGCACAGTTGGAATGCTGCCATTGAAAAGATAGTGATTTATTGTACAGTATGTATAATGAGAGGAGTGCAGTTGATGTTTTACGCTGACGAATAAATAGAAACTTCTGTGGTTAGCATGAAATACTGATCGTGACGTGTTTTAGTTTCACTGGTAGATGCATTAAAAACAATATTAAGTAATTATAGAGAATTATAATTATCCTTGACATTTTTTACTTCTATTTCTGTCGCTTAATTTGTGAGAGTGGGGTGGGACAATGTGTTTTAATAACTTCTTGATCTGATTATATAAGGTAACAGAAGTAACATCAATATGAAGTACTGTAGTAGTATTAAAGGGCATTATGTTTACTAGTTTATTTGTTGTAAATCGTAGCAGGTAGGATTGTTAAAATATACAAAAATGTCTTCTTGGGTTCCTGGGAGTTTCTTTGTATCAGTGAAAATACCTCTCTTGACTAATGAAATGAGGTTGATTCAGAGAGACCCACTAGCACTGACTGGATGGTTTGCTTTACCATAGGTAAGTACTATAAATGAGCACCAATATTGTTGCTGACCAGCTCTGTTGGATCTACAACAGTTATCATTGTCTCTGTCAGAGATCATTGGTTACATCTGGGTGAAGATGATATCAGTGATCATCTGGCAAGTGGGAAACTTTCATAAGTGTGTTAACCAGGGTTCAGGGTAAGCACATTCCTTTTAGGGTGAAGGTTAAGGCTGGTAGAAGTAGGGAATCATGGATGATTTGGGATATTGAGGCCCTGGTCAAGGAAAAAGGAGGAGGCACATAACATGCCGAGGCAGCTGGGATCAAGTGGATCCCTTGAAGAGTGTAGAGGATGTTGGAGTTGAATTTAGAGAGAAATCAGGTGGGGAAAAGGCGACATGAGATTGCTTTGGCAGATGAGGCAGAGGAAAATCCGAAGAGTTTCTACAAATACATAAAGGGAAAAAGCGTAACTAGGAAGAGAATAGGGTTTCTTGAGGATCAATAAGATCATCTGTGCAGATCCACAATAGTTGGGTGAGATCCTAAATGAATATTTCTCATCTGTATTTACTGCTGAGAAAAACATGGATGTTAGGGAACTTGGAGAAATAAATATGATGTTTTGAGAAGTGTACATATTACAGGGGTGGAGGAACTGGAAATCTTAAAGCGCATCAAGGCAGATAAATCCCCAGGACCTGATGAAATGTATCTTAGGACATTGTGGAGGCTACGGAGGAAATTGAGGGTCCCCTAGCAGAAATATTTGAATCTTCAACGGCCACAAGTGATGTGCCTGAAGATTAGAGGGTGGCAAACGTTGTACCTTTGTTTGAGAAGGGGTGCAGAGAAAAGCCTGGCAAAATCTATTGTGCATAAGTTGTTAGAAAGTATTCTGAGCAACAGGATCCGCAGGCATTTAGAGAGGCATGGACAGATTAGGGACAGTCAGCACGGCTTTGAGTGGAAAATCATGAATTTGGAGTTTTTTGAAGGGTAACCAAGAAGGTAGATGAAGGCAGTGTAGTTGACATTATCTACTTGGACTTTGACAAGGCCTTTGCCAGGGTAGCGTAAGGTTAAATCTCTCAGGATCCAGGGTGAGGTAGTCAATTGGATATAAAAATTGTTTGATGGTAGAAGAGAGCATGTGGTTATAGAGGTTGTTTTTCAAACTGGAGGCCTGTGATCAGTAGTGTGCCTCAGGGATTGGCGCTGGGTCCACTGTTATTTGCCATTTAAAATAATGATTTAGATGAGAATTTAGGAGGCATGGTTTGTAAGTTTGCAGATAACATGCAAGTTTGATGACATAATGGATGGTGAAGAAGGTTGTCTAGAATTGCAATGGGATCTTGATCAATTGGGCCGATGGGCTGATGAATAGCAGGTGGAGTTTAATTTAAATAAATACGAGGTGATGCATTTTGGTAGATCGAACCAGGGAAAGACTGACTTGGTTAATAGTAGGGCATTTTGGAGACTTCAAGAACAAAGAGACCTAGGGGTACAGGCTCATAGCTCCTTGAAAGTGGAGTCACAGATGGACAGAGTGGTGAAGGCGGCATTCGGCATGCTTGGTTTCATTGCTTAGAACGTTGAACACAGGAGTTGGGATGTCTTGTTGAAGTTTGTACAAGACATTGGTAAGACCATACTCGGAATACTGTGTACAGTTTTGATCACCCTATTATAGAAACTGCAGAAAAGATTTACAAGGATGCTACTGGGATGCTACATCAGTGCTACTTGATGGTTTGAGTTATAAGGAGAGGCTGAATAGACTGAGATTTTTTCCCTGGAGTGTAGGAAACTTAGGGAGGACTTTAGAGGTCTATACAATAATGAAGGGCATAGATCAGCTAGATAGTCAGTATCTTTTCCCAAAGGTAGGGGAGTCTAAATTTGGGGAGAGGTATAAAAGGATCCAGTGGGACAATTTTTTCACAGAGGATGGTGAGTCTCTGGAATGAGTTGCCAGAGGTGATAGTAGAGGCAGGTACTATTTCCTCTTTTATATAGAGGCATATGGACCAAATGCAGGCAATTGGGACTAGCTTAATGGTTAAAAATTGGGTGGCATGGACAAGTTGGACCTAAGAGCTGTTCCTGTGCTGTAAACCTCTGTGACTATGACCTGCTAGGCAGTATCTGTGCTGCTTAATGCCTTTTTTGATTGGTACTGTTGTATGATTAAGAGCGTTACCCTTGAATTATCAATATAGGAACTGGAGGAGGGTATTTGGCCCTTTGAGCCTAGTCCAACATTCAACAAGATTATAGCTGGTTGTCTACCTCAATTCCACCTTTTTGCATTATCCCTATATCACTTTGTTGCCTTGATATCCAGAATTTTGTCAATCCCATTTTCAGTATACTTACTCAGCATCTGAGCATCCACTGCTCTCTGTGGTGGGGAATTCTGAAGTTTCATAATCATTTGAGTGAAGAAATTTCTCAACTTAGCTTGAAATAGTTGGCACCATATATTCATTTCTGTCTCATATGTACAACAGGGTGAAAAAGGCTATATAATCCGAGCCATGTATTCTGGTTTGCTGCGCAGATTGTTTTATGTTTTCCTGTGATATGAGCATTGCTGGCAAAGCTCACATTATCCTTGAAAAAGTTGTGGTGAACTGTCTTTTTGATCCACTGTAGTCCATCAGGTTTAGGTATATTCACAGTGCTGGGGGTGCAGGAGGAGTTCCCGGTATAGTTCCAACTCAGGATGATGAGTGGCTTGGAAGGGAGCTTGCAGTTAGTGGTGTTCCCATGTACCTGCTGCCCTTGAAAGTGGTGAAATTTCAGGTTTGAAAGATACTGTCAAAATAGGCTGGGAAGTTGCTGCAGTGCATCTTGTGAACAGAACACACTACTGCCACTGCACACCAGTGGTGGAGGGAGTGAATAGAAGTTGGTGAATGGGATATCAGCCAAGCAGCACTGCTTAGATCTGGATGGTTCTTCAGTGTTGATGGAGTTGCTCTCGTTTATGCAAGTGAGGAGTATTCCGTCACACTGCTGACTTGGAGGACAGCCTTTCGGGAGTCAGGAACTGGGACTTTCGGATGTTGAGATCATTCTTGTTGGAGATGTAGCCTGACGTTTGTATAGTTTGAATGTTACATGCCATCTGGTAGGATAAGTGAAACATCTTGCTTATTTTTGCATATAATTTGTGCATAGATAGAACAAATTGAAAATGTAATTTCCAGATGTTTTGCAGCAGATTCTGTGGCCCAAGTATGATGCAATGTGTTCCTGTGCTAGTGTTATTTTTCTTGAACCTTACTTTTAGTTTGGAGCCTGAGAAATAAGGAACCTTATTTGTGCATTATGACTCAAGTGCATGCAGTGGTCATTTATCCTATTTCAATTACATTACTTGTTAACAGTTCATTATTAATCCCAACCCCAGCCATCCTAGATTATTATTTGCATAAATCCAAACTGGAAGGTTATCAGGAGTGTGGGTCTGCTTGCACTAAGGTTGAGAAAATGTATCCACAGCAATTTTGAATGGTAGCAATCATAATGCAGCAGCTAGCAAAATACTGCAAATACTGGGAATCTGAAAAATATGCTGGAAGTGTTAGAAAGGGTAGACAAAATAAGTTTGTATTTATGTTGCACCTTTCATACCCACAGGGCCTCCTGAAACACTTTGCAGTCAGTGGAGTATTTTCTAAAGTGCAATCACTGCTGTAACACAGAAAACATAGCAACTAATTTATGCACAGCAAACTCCCAAAACAGCAGAGTGGTATTGATCAACTGTTTTCTTCTCGTGAATAAATAATTATAGAATCCTTATGGAATAGGCGGAGACCATTTGGCCCATCGAGTCTGTTCTCATCACAATTCCACCTGGGCCCTATTCCCGTAACCTCATATATTTACCCTGCTAATTCTCCTGACACTAAGGGGCAATTTAGCCTGGCCAATCAACCTAACCTGCGCATCTTTGGACTGTGGGAGGAAAATGGGGCACCCGGAGGAAACTCATGAAGATACAGGGAGAATGTGCAGACAGTGACTCGAGGTTGGAATTGAACGCGGGTCCCTGGTGCTGTGAGGCAGCAATGCTAACCACTGTGCCACCATGCCATGACACAGGGAGAACTCCCCTGCTTTGATTCCAAATGCAACTGCAGGGAATGGGAGGGGAGGAGGCGGAACCAAATTGGAAGATTTGTGACAGGGCGGAAAGCAGGAGAGACGAAATGACGAAGGATGATGATGATGGAAGGCGATGTAAGTTGCGATGGAAGAAACAAAAGTTGGGTCTAGAGGTGGTTTAAGCATCAAACTTGAGGTAAATGTGAATTCAGCTATGATACAGCAACTCCTCCAATTACATTCCTGTATTTCATGTATTAGTTTGAGACCTGTACCCAGGTAGAACGATGAAGAACTGTGGACCAGAGTTATTCTCCTGACTGCAAAAGCAAAATACTTTGAATGCTGGAAATCAAAATAGAACCAGAAAATGCTGGAAATACTCAGCAGGTTGGACAGCATATAGAATATTACAGCGCAGTACAGGCCCTTTGGCCCTCGATGTTGCTCTGACCCATGGAACGAATTTTATGACCCTCTATCCTAAACTATTCCAATGCTATCCATGTGCCTATCCACTGACTATTTGAACGCCCTTAAACTTGACGAGTCCACAACTGCTGCAGGCAGGGCATTCCACACCCTTACTACCCTCTGAGTAAAGAACCCACCTCCAGCATCTGTCCTATAACTACCACCCCTTAATTTAAAACCATGTCCCCTCGTGTTATCCATCTCCATCCGAGAAAAAAGGCTCTCACTATCCACCCTATCTAACCCTCCGATTGTCTTATATGTCTCAATTAAGTCACCTCTTAGCCTTCTTCTCTCTAATGAAAATAACTTCAAGTCCCTTAGCCTTTCCTCGTAAGACCTACCCATCATACCAGTCAACATCCTGGTAAACCTCCTCTGCACCTTTTCCAATGCTTCCACATCCTTCCTATAATGTGGCGACCAAAACTGTACACAATACTCCAAGTGTGGCTGCACCAGAGTTTTGTACAGTTGCAACATGAAATGGTAACATCTTGGCTTATATGTCACAATGAGATCACCCCTCATTCTTCAAACTTTAGAGAATATAAGCCCAATTTATTTAACCTCGCAAAGGTCAAACCTCTCATTCCACAGATCTAGTGAACTTATGCTTCTATTGCAATATATTTTTCCTGAAATAGTATCAGGAAATTGTGATAGGATGAAAAATCAAGGAAATCCTGTAATTGGGAATGTGTTCTGGTGATTTATGTTTTTCAAAACTAAAAATGGAAGCTATGTAGTGGTAGAGATAATTTAGCTAAATTGATGGAAGTAGTGCTTTTGACATGTTGATAAGTTTAGCAACATTTTAAACAGGCGCTTATCTAAGGCAAATTGATAACTATGGATAATGGAATAGCAAGCGTTTAAGTGAAGATTTTAGAAGTTGAAAGGAGGAAACAAGGTAATGAGGTGTGAATTTCACAATTATATTCTAAAAGATGGATTCACAAAATGAAGGTAATTAAAGTGTAATGTCTGACATTAGTTCAGATAAGAAAACATCAAAAGGGGAAAATGGTACATTTGGAGCAATTTCAACCATTGCAAGTTAGCTGTTTCAAGAACATAGCCCACAGCAGGAAAAATTGCCTCACAGTACCAGAGACATATGTTTTGATTTGATTTATTGTTATCACTTATTAACATAGTGAAAAGTATTGCTTCTTGCACACTATACTGACAAAACGTACCGTTCACAAGGAAAGAAAAAAAAGAGTGCAGAATGTAGTGTTACAGTCATAGCTGGGGTGTAGAGAAAGATCAACTTAATGCAAGGTAAGTCCGTTCAAAAGCCTGACAGCAGCAGGGAAGAAGCTGTTCTTAAGTCGCTTGGTCCGTGACCTTAGCCTTTGTATCTTTTTCCCAACTGAAGAAGATGGAAGAGAGAATGTCCGCAGTGTGTGGAGTCTTTAATTATGCTGGCTGCTTTGCCGAGACAGTGGGAAGTGTAGACAGTCAATGGATGGGAGGCTGGTTTGCATGGTGGGCTATGTTTACGACTTTTTGTAGTACCTTGTGGTTTTGGGTAGAGCAGGAGCCATATCAAGCTGTGATACAACCAGAAAGAATGCTTTCTACGGCGCATCTTTAAAAGTTGGTGAGAATCATACTGATGTGCTGAATTTTCTTAGTCTTCTGAGAAAGTAGAGGGATCGGTGGGCTTTCTTAAATATAAGTTCGGCATGGGGAAATCAATCTGTGGAGTGGGAAACAGAGTTATGATCTCCAGTTTAATGTTTTAGATCTTTCCCCATAGATGCTGACAAAGTGGCTGTGTATTTCCAGCATTTTCTGTTTTTATTTTATGCTTTCAGTTACTCTCCCAGATTTGATTTATTATTGTCACATTTATTTACATTGATAAGTATTGTTTCTTGTGGGCTATACAGACAAAGCATACCATTCATAGAGAAGGAGAGGAGAATGTGCAGAATGTAGTGTTACAGTGGTAGCTTGGGTGTAGAAAAGATCAACTTAGTGCAAGGTAGGTCCATTCAAACGTCTGATGACAGCAGGGTAGAAGCTGCTAGGAAAACTAGAATTCTGCGCATGCAATTCCTGAGTGTAAATAAGTTTCCACAACAGATTTAATTACAGGTTATATTTTTAATGTAATCAGCCATGGAACAATTCTTAACTGATATCTTAAAAAAAGTAAAAGACAGATTTTAAGAAGTTCATTGATTGCATCTGTGATTGTAACGCGGTGTGAGACAACCTCCCCATGGTGATGGTCTTGACATGTCAGAATTTTGCCTGGCTAGCTTGTAAGATTGCAGTACACCATTTCAATCACCGGAAAGTGAAAATTGCTTTCCATTGACAAAACTAGAGTAAAATAAAAAGTTTATTTATTAGTCACAAATAAGGCTGATATTAACACTGCAATGAAGTTACCGTGAAATTCTCTTAGTCGCCACACTCTGACACTGGTTTGGGTCAATGCACTTAATCAGCAAGTCTTTCAGATTGCGGAAGGAAATCAGAGCACCCAAAGGAAGCCCATGCAGACACTGGGACAATGTGCAGATTCCACCCATACAGTGACCCAAGCCAGGAATCTACCCCAGGTCCCTGGTGCTGTGAGGCAGCAGTGCTAACCCCTGTGACACTGTGTCCCCTGAAACCATGTAATATAATTAGTCTGTGGGTTGGTTTGCCGCATTAATGTCAACAGATCTCTATAATAATTGTTGCCCAAAAATCTGAGAATAGTCATTGCATTTTGTTTTTAGAAGAATGGACTGTAAAATTTAAAGACTGAAAAGCAAACTCTGTAATTTTGGCAGTTTGCACAGACTTGCAGCAAAAAACAAAAAGTTACAACTGGTTTGTTTACTTTCTAAGACGTTTTTGCCTCTAAAGACATGAATTGGAAATAAGTTAATCCATAACTTACTGAGTTTGTGTGATGATCTCATGAGGCACCTGAAGGTACATTTAGAAAGTGACGAGCCAGTTAGGTTTGAAAAAATCAAAGAATGTTGATTTGATAAGTTCTCCTGAACCTGTTGGCAAGTCTGCAATGTTTGTTGTCTCACGCACACCTCTATTTTGCGATTTGAATGTCATTCCAATCTGCCTGCTCTTCAGCTGACATGTGATAAATATATAGTTGTCAGGTTGCTTCAGCAAGGCATTCACATCAAGCAAACACAAAACAACAAGTGATTTACTGCTCTCTATCCTCAGGCATATAATAAGCTATAATCATCAGTTTGTGGAATTCTGTTCTTTATACTTTTGCAGATAGAGACCTAAAATAGGTTGCAGGAGCCTGCAAAAGGGGAATAAGAGTAGAGACTGCTGGAAAAATTCAGCCAGTTTGGCAGCATCTGTGAAGCGAGAAAACAAAATTGATGTTTCAGGCTGAAAATGACTGTTCAGCTTCTTTATCTCTTCACATGTGCTCTGGACTTGCTGAATTAATTGAGCCCTCTCTGTTTTTAATTCTGATTTCCAGCATCCACAGTCTTTTGCTTTTATTTTACTGTCTCATGGGGACTCTGGAGATTAAAAAGATACTTAGAGAAGCCTTATACCATTTTAGAAATTAATTATATATCGTATTCATCCCCAAGAAAAAAGACTTAATGTAAATTATGAAACAAAATTGATAAGCTATTTCATTTAGCCACTCCCTTCAGAACCAACATGCAGTTTGCTTTATCACAGATCGACTTCACTCCATCAGCTTCTTGTGACTGGTGATAAGCCAGTCTGCAAAAGGATAAAGTAGTGAGAAACCTATTCCTGACCATATCTAGGGTTGATTTGCAGAACTGTAACTGGTTTTGCTGTGAATCTGCCACAGTTATCTGGGGTGAAGGTCAGGGTTAGAACATAGAACATAGAACAATACAGCACAGAACAGGCCCTTCGGCCTTTGATGTTGTGCCGACCAAAATAAAAAGCAATGCCCCTCCTAACTAAACCATTCCCTTCTCATCCATATACTTATCCACTAACCTCTTAAACGCCACCAAACTTGGCGCATCTACAACAGCTGCAGGCAGGGCATTCCACTCCCTAATCACTCTTTGAGTAAAGAACCTACCTCTGATATCCGTCCTATAACTCATACCCCTTAATTTAAAGCTGTGTCCCCTCGTGCTAGCTTTCTCCATCCTAGGAAAAAGGCTATCACTGTCCACCCTATCTAAACCTCTAATCATCTTATATGCTTCAATAAGATCCCCTCTTAGCCGCCTCCTTTCTAACGAAAACAACCTCAAATCCTTCAACCTCTCTTCATAGGACCTGCCCTCCATACCAGGCAACATCCTGGTAAACCTCCTCTGTACCCTCTCCAATGCCTCCACATCTTTCTTATAATGTGGCGACCAGAACTGCACACAATACTCCAAGTGCGGCCGCACTAGAGTTTTGTACAGCTGCAACATGATGCTGCGGCTCCTAAATTCAATCCCCCTACCAATAAAAGCTAAGACTCCATAAGCCTTCTTAACAACTTTATCCACTTGACTGCCTACTTTCAGGGATCTATTGACACATACACCAAGATCCTTCTGTCCTCAACACTATTAAGAGCCCTACCATTAGCCCTATACTCTACACATTTATTGTTCCTGCCAAAGTGCATTACCTCACACTTTTCCACATTAAACTCCATTTGCCACCTCTCGGCCCAGCTCTGCAACTTGTCCAAGTCACTCTGTAAACTAAAACACCCCTCTTCACTATCTACCACACCACCAACTTTAGTATCATCTGCAAATTTACTGATCCATCCCTCAATACCCTCATCCAGATCATTTATAAAAATTACAAACAGCAGGGGCCCCAAAACAGACCCCTGAGGCACACCACTCGTCACCGAACTCCACGATGAATATCTCCCATCAACCACCACCCTCTGTCTTCTATCTGCCAGCCAATTTCTAATCCAATTAGCTAAATCACCCTCTATTCCACACATCTGCATTTTCTGTAGAAGTCTTCCATGGGCCACCTTATCAAAAGCCTTACTAAAGTCCATATATACTACATCAACCGCCTTACCCCCATCCACCTCTCTGGTCACTTTCTCAAAAAACTCAATGAGGTTTTGGGATCAGAAGAAAACGGAGGCTTCTCTTGTCTAGAAGCAAATATGTGGACAATGATGGGACACTAAAAGACCCTTGCATCCACTTGGCCTGTCCAACACAAATGTTACCATTTCCACGTATACAGATATATATAGTCGTTTGGATGCTTTTGAGGTACATTTCCGGGAATAAACAAAGAACAAAACAGCTCGGGAAACAGGCCCTTTGACCCAACGAGCCCGCGCTGCCACCTCGATGTTCCCACTTCTACCCGCGATCCCTGTCCAGTTTATAGATCTATGGATTAAAAACCAAATTTGAGACAATTTAGGGAGAATTTTGCCAATTAGCCTAAGAGCACATCTTTGGGATGTGGGACAAAACTGGAGCTCCCGGAGAAAACCCACGCAAGCATGGGGAGAATGCGCAAACTCGCACAGACACAGGCCCAAATCCATGTATCCGCACAGCACAGCGATAGTCACTGAGCTGTCGTGTTGCCCATCAAATGGTCCAGGTCAAGTATACACTAACGATGTGAAGCAGTAGGATACTCTCAAAAGGTCCAAGAGCAGCCCTCTCACAACCCATCGCGTGTATGCCCCTTGTTAGACAGCAAGGTAGACCAAAGCACCTGTAGGATAAAAACAAGTACATCAATATCATCATCTATTTACACACTTCCCAGGGACTCCCAAGGCTCATGATCCCTATTTTAAATCAGTTTTCTATACCTCTCCATTCCCATTCTGTTCATGTGCCCATCTAAGTATTTCTTAAATAACTCCAGAGTGCCTGCCTCCACCACTTTACTTGGCAGCGCATTCCATACCCCCACCACCCTCTGTGTGAAAAAACTCCCTCTAGCATCCAAATTATACCTTACCCCCCTCACCCTAAGCCCGTGACCCCTCGTGCTATTTGAGTCCATCCTAGGAAAAAGCTTAGCCCTGTTTACTCTATCTATCCCCTTCAAAATCTTGTACACCTCTATCAGATCTCCTCTAAGTCTATGTCTTTCTAAGGAAAACAGTCTCAATTTGCCTAATCTCTCCTCGTAACTCAGACCTTCCATACCAGGCAGCATCCTGGTAAACCTCCTCTGCACTCTTTCCAGAATCTCCACGTCCTTCCGGTAGTAAGGCGACCAGAACTGGACACAGTATTCCAAATGAGGTCTAACCAGCGTTTTATACAACTGCAAACGGTTGATAAACAGCTTTCAGTTAATGACCACATCTGTGTCCTGATCCTTCACTTACCTATTACAGTCTGTATTATGTGTTCGTTCAATAAAATCATGACAGAATTTGTACCACAACAGCACTCCTCCCAATTATCCATCCTTTGATTACCTTACTGCCCAAAATCTATCAATATCAGTCTTGCATATACTCTTCAATGAACATCCACTGCTCTCTGGAGTGGAGAATTCCAAGGATTCATAGCACTTTGAGGCAATTTCTCTCCATCTTTGTCCGAAATGACAAGTCTCTTTACTCTGAAACAATGATCTCTAATTCTAGAATCTCCAGCCAAGGGAAAAAGGCTCTCATGCCTAACATATTATTCGCTCTTTAAAAATATGCATTTCAATGAAATTGCTCGGTTAAAATTCTCAAGCTGTCTTCCTGACATCACTCAAGAACTGTAGCAGTTCAAGAAGGGAGCTCACCACTAACTTCTGAAGGGCTATTAGTGATGAGCAATAAATGTTGGCCTTGATGTTCGTATCCCATGGTGCAAACGTAGTATCTGATACCTCAGGGTGCACGTAAAAATTCCATGGTGCAATTTTGAAGAGGTATAGAAGAGTTCTGTCTGATATTGTGTCCAATATTTCAATCCCAAATTAGCATCATTGAAAATGTATGGTTTGATCAATGCTGTTTGTGGGAACTTGCACCATTTCCTACATTTCATCAGTAACTGCATTTCAAAAGCACTTTATTGGATGGGAAATATTCTTGGACGTTCTGAAGTTCTATAAAATGCAAATCTTTGCAGGCATTCGCTGTATCACTGTTTGGCATTTATTGTTCCATCACTTCACAGTTCTCTGCTATATTATAACAGCTGTATTTGTGGTTTGTGATTTGAAACACCTTAGGGCACTGACACAAGCTTGGTGTGCTTTGCTTCGTACTGTTCACTGTACATGAATTAGAATCAGGCTGCATAGATTGAGCTGGTTCACCCAGGGTTTGCTTGTAAGAGTCAATGGCAACCTCACAGGGCACTGTCAACAATGCTTTGAATTTAAGAACAAATCCTTAAGTGGTGTTTTATTGATGGTACAGTTTCATTATTGGTGATTTAAATTGAGGAATGCCACTCATGATTCCAGAGTTTGGAATTTCTGTCTCCGCAGTTGCTGTCTGACCTGCTGAGTATTTCCAGATTCAGGTTACTATAACTACTTGCCATTTGTTTGGATGATCATTGCTCATGGCTTTCTTTCCTCTTTAGGGCTACCATGGCCAATGCTGTTCAAAGCTATGTGAAATCTTTAAACTGGGGACATGTAGTTCAACTTCAGGAGAAGTGAGTATGAGCTATGTCAGTTGGCAGTTTCTGATTGGCACTAGCACAGCAAATTCAGTATTTTTCTTCCAAAATTTAATTTCCAAAACAAAATGTGTAACCTCTGCTTATCCTTAACAGGAACGTGAAATACATGAATCTCAAAGGTGTATTTCTAGACAAACATACTGTTCAAGGGGAATCCAAGCAAGGTGAAAAGGTGAGGTTTTTGCAATGGTAGTTCAATATTTACAGCACTGGTTTAGACACTTTTAAAAATACGGTGATAAGTGGCGGGCAGATTGTGTTTTGTATGCAGTTGATTGAGAATTTTCAAGGTGGCACAATGGTTAGCACTGCTGCTTCACAATGCCAGGGACCCAGGTTCGATTCCCGGCTTGGGTCACTGTCTGTGTAGAGTTTGCATGTTCTCCCCATGTCTGCATGGATTTCCTCCCACAGTCCAAAAGACATGCTGGTTAAGTGCATTGGCTCAAACAGGTGCCAAACTGTGGGGTGAGGGGAATTTCGCTGCGTTAATTATGCTATGGGCAAGAAGGAGAGAATCAAAGAGTATTTTCTGTAAAATTACAGAAATAGTTCTCTTGCTGCTGCCGCCCCCCCCCCCCCCCCCCCCCCCCCCCCCCCCCCCACCCACAACACACACACACACACACACACAGTTAATATTATTACTGAGCAAAGATACATATTTCTTGGGGTTTTTTTGGTGGTGCTAACAAGTGTATGTGAGAGCGGCTCATATCTCAGAATATTTCTTGGAGAGCAGAGTATTCACAGCAAGTTGTAATGTTTCCTGCAGTAGATAGTGAGGAGATGGAGCTTCTCAGGCAACAGGTTGGCAGGGGCATCCTTCTCTCTAGTGGGATTTTCCAGTTTCAGGGTATTGCTGTTATTTGGGGCTAGTTCATGGTCTGGTCTTCTGACCACAAATACCTCTTAGCTGATTTCTAAAAGTAGACAAACGTGGCTGCCGCATATGCCTTTTCAGAAGTTTAAATCCTTCTCTAAATTAGGGGGAGGGGGAGGGGTTGTTTTTGTTGATTTCACATCAATTGATGTGAGTTCACACCCCTGAAATTCACCTAGCTTCATTTGGATGGGGAAGGTCATCATGATGCATTATGGTTATTGATTCACTTCCATTTGCCACCAAGTGAGTTCCAATCTTCTCTTTTCGTTCAGAATGAAACCAGGAGTCAGGCAGTATAAAAATTCTATAGTCCTTTTGGGTTGGTCCAGTCAAACAAAGATATGTGTGAATTCCCCAGATGTTTGTGAATATCGATATGCCTGAGATTTGATACTGTACTGTAAATCAGATATTAAATGTCACATGATTTTCAGCAAGTATTTTAATAGCTTGTTTGTGTCCAGCTTTTAAGTGTTTATTGAAAGCTCATAGCATCATAGAATCCCTACAGTGCGGAAAGAGGCCATTTGGCCCATTGAGTCTGCACCAACCACCATCCCACCCACGCCTATTCCTATAACCCCATGCATTTACCCTAGTTAGCTCCTCTGACACTAAGGGGCAACTTAGCATGGCCAATCCACATCTTTAGAGTGTGGGAGGAAACCAGAGCACCTGGAGGAGACATGGGGAGAATGTGCAAACTCCACACATTCACCTGAGGCCAGAATTGAACCTGTGTCACTGGTGCTGTGAGGCAGCAATGCTAAATACTGTGCCACTGTGCCACCCCATACGTAGCACTATGATAAAAACATGACTTATTTTCAATTTATTTTAAAAGTTTATATGTCGCCCTCCATTATCCCTTGTATATCAAATATTTATTTCGTCCTCTGTAATTGTAATTAGAAATTAACTATAATCGATGCATCTTACTCCCTGGGCACGTGGAGATCCCCTTGACATGATGGCAGAATGAAGCCAGCCTTGGAAAAGGAGAAATGTACACTACTGAGATAGTGAGGTCTTTGGGAGCAGCTTCTTTGATATCAGACTCGTCTCTGATGTAGTGTGTGTTCTTATTGCTTGTGATCAGTATGTTTTGAATGGAAGTTGTGTTGAGGGATAGAGAGAATATATCTCCGCTGACTAAGGAATGTAGAACGGGGTGAGGGGGCGGGGTGGTGGTCACAGAAATTTCTTCAGTCAGAAATAATCCCCATTCTTATGATCCCTTCAGCAACTATCTGGGTGTTCCTCCAGATTCCTTGCACTGTGCAACAACATCAGCATCCTCTTGCAGGTCAAAATGTGACTGGCCCTGGTGATTGAAAAATGGTGCCCTTTGCAAGACCTAGTTGGATACTTCTGTTGTAGCAGGTTATAGAATTGCTCCAATGACCTATGTTGCATCTCTTGCCAACTTCACCCAATTTGTTACACAAGTAATTTTAACTTTGAATAATATGCGTTCTAATTTCAGACTATTCTAACTGCTGAAAACATCGTGATTGCAACTGGAGGCAGGCCGAAGTATCCGTTAGATGTAAGTTTCAATTGTCTCTTGTCCAGTCTGGAATACATAATTTGCTGGAACTTCCCATATATTTGTATTTCGGGTCTAGAATCTTATGATAGATCTGCACTTAAGGCTGCAATCCCACACGTGCAAAATCAGCAATTTCAGCTCCTACAAGGTTCAGAATATAAATTGGGTGCCACTGTGATGGAGGAAAAATCTCTGTGTCACATAGCATTGTGCTGTCATTGAACGCCATGTAGCTTCATAGAATCTGATTTGTGACATTTCATTGGAACAATGTTTTTATCGCTGCACAGACGCTGCCATACCTACTGAGTATTTCTAGTATGTTCTGTTTCTGTTTCCAGTTTCAAGAAACTGCAGTATTTTGCTTCTGTGTGGTTTTGGTTTTATCGGGCCTGGTAATAAGTTATATGTTAAATCTTTTCGCTGGGAACAGTGCGCAGGAGAACAGAGGAAGGGGAAAATATGCATTTTTTCTCACAAGTTTAATTTTTTAATTTTCATGAACCTAGTTAGTAACCTTAGCGTAGCATATTTTATGTCCCTGTGTGTAATTTACTGCTACTTTCTTTACACACTGTCCATCCTTAAAGTGTCTGAGTGAGACTGTCATGTTTGAGGTTGAGTGATGCACGTTGTTCAATCCTGTGTCTGTAGCACTTCAGCAGTCATGGGCATTCGCCTCCGACCTGCGGGTAAATGTTCTTCAAGGGGGCCTTCGTGACACATGACAGCGCAGAGTTACTGAGCAGAGACTGATAGCCAAGTTCCGAACACATGAGGACGGTCTTAATAGGGATCTTGGCTTCATGACACACTATCTGTAACCCCCTTCACTTGCCTGGGTTAGCAAAAAAACCTCACTTACTGTGCTGTCTGGAGAAAATACACAATTCTCTAACCAATGCTCAGGATTCCCTTCACACACATTGTTAGCCACTTTAACACTTGAATAGCAGGTTAGATGTAAGGATTCGCATTCTAATCAGCAATCTGTGACTGTCTGTGTTGATATGAGTGCTATTGCAGACCAGAACACTGCATTTGCATTTGACGAAGGCTATAGAGTCGAAAGCTCGCGAATTTACTATCAAATAAATTGGTTGGATTTAAACTTGGTGTTGTAAAACTTTACGGAGTTTACCCCAGTCCAACGCCGGCATCTCTACATCTGTAGCACGTAGCAATGATTGATATCAGAACAACGAAGTTCTTAAAGATGATTCAATTTCCCAGTAACTCGCCCAGATAATAAAAAATAAAGTTATCCCTAGGGCTTTAGATTGATGATGTGCTATTCAATTTACACTAACCCTAATCGCTGTATAAAACCTTCTACTTCATTCCAAGTAATAAAAAGTTACAATAATTCTTGCTATGTTCAGTCACTGAATAGCTTGCTGAGTTTGTACAAGCAGTTGACAAACTCTGTAAAAGTGGGTGCATTTATTTATATTGGTAAAAAGAACAATGTTTTCTCAGTTTTTTTGTTAAGTTTTGAGATACTGAAGTATAATCAAATCAGTAACAGTGATCAGGAGTAAGTTGCAATGATTATGGTAATTTTTCCATTATGATATTCAAATCAAAATGACGCTGCATTGCATATATAAAAAAAAATCTCTGCTCACTTGCAGTTTCACAGTTGTCTAATTCCATTTCACACTCACTTTTCAGTTGGGTTACAGATAGCTCTCAGGAAGAGAAATTCTGGCTTGATTTTATCCTGAGTTTAACCCAGGAGCAATGAGGAGAATTGAAGTGCTTTTAGGAAACATTTTGGCTGGGATTAGCAGAAAACAGTCATTCCTGCAACTCTATTTTTCTGCTTCACATTTGTGCAATGAATTGAAAGTTGCAAATGGTTGAAAATCAACTCATTTACAAAAATATTTCTGTTAACATCTCACTAATTAAATTGAAAATAATATTTTTGTTATCATTGTCTGTTATAACAATTCATTGACTGAAGCAATATTTGTGTAAAATGCTCCTTTTCTTTCCAAAGGTTCCAGGGGCTGAACTTGGCATTTCCAGTGATGATATTTTTTGGCTCCGAGATTCACCTGGAAAAACGTGAGTAAATAATTCATTCTGTTGAACTTTCAAATATTATGAAGAAAGCAGAAGTTGATATAAAATATTCCATACCTGCAACCTCTGTCACCTTAAAAGGACACAGGCAGCAGATTTATGGGAGCATCCACAACCTGTAAGTTTTGCTGCCCCCCACCACCACCACCACCACCTCGTTTCTTTGTGCCACCAGCAACTTTAGCAATCATAACTTTGGTCTCTTTATCCAGATTATTTCGATAAATTGTCAAACATTGAGGCTCCAGAATTGGTTTCTGTGGCACACCACTCGTTTATACTTTACCAACCATAAAATAGCCCATGTATGCCTGCTCTGTTTCTTGTTCGCTGACCAATTTTCTATCTCTGCTCAAGATATGAGCTTTTGTGATGCACTTTATCAAATAACTTCTGAAAATCTTAGTACATCCATCAGTTTGCCTTTATCCACAGCACTTGTTTCTTGAACTCCAGTAAATTGGTTAAACACCATTTCCCTTTCACAATACTATGCTGATTTTGCTTGTTAGCCAATCTACTGGAAGCGGAAAGCTGCTATGTTTTGCTTTGTAAGATGCACAATATAGCATTTAATGATTATTGAGTTCCTGTTTTTAAAACAAAATAAGATGAACTGTTATCTTACCCATTGTCTTAAAAACTAATACTCATATTACCTGCTTTCAATAACAAGCTGATTATGATGTGCCTTATGATGATGAACTGTTGTAAAACTTCTGATTAAGTTATTAAGGTTAAAAGTTTATTAGTCACAAGTAAGGCTTACATTAACACTGCAATGAAGTAGCTGTGAAATTCCCCTAGTTGCCGCACTTTGGTGCCTGTTTGTATCAATCCGCCTCATCCGCACGTCTTTCAGGCTGTGGGAGGAAACTGGAGCAACCGGAAGAAACCCACGCAGACACAGGGAGAACATGCAAATCCACACAGACAGTGGCCCAAGCTGGGAATCGAATCCGAATTCCTGGCGCTGAGAGGCAGCAGTGCTGACCACTATGCCATCGTGCTGCTCAAACAGAAAATATCATCATTCAGCCTTTTTGACAAGGGTCAGAAAATGGATCACTTGTAACTCATTTCAAAGTCACTAAATGTTTCTGATTTTTCTGAATCTACAAATGCTAAAAGTGCCTTGGGCTGAATTACTGGAAACAGAGCAAATTTTAAAATCGTATTTGTATTAGTTTGTGTTTAAAAAATGAGGTATAGTTTTAAGTTTGTTTAATTTGTATTGCGTTTAGAACTTCAATTTTAGCTTGATTTTTAAAGATGCTGGCATTTTAATGAGGTTTTTAACGAGTCTTAAACACAAGGTGTAAAAAATAGGCTGTTGCCTAGCAACCATGGGGACCACAAGAGAGAGCAAAGTCAGTTAAGTTCATTTGGAATATATTGACCCAGAAGGAACACAGCAGTTCGTAGAAACTGCTGGAAAGAGCAGGAACTTGAAGAGAGATTGCAGAGGTCAAGCCGCAAGCTAAAAGACAGGAAGAGGGATAGAAGGTTCCAGAAAAACTTTCTAGTCAAAGAAGCAAAGAACTGGAATCTGAAAAAATGGATTTTAGCCAGAGAGGCTCCAAAAAACCAAAGCTGCAGGAAGCAGATGGAAAGCAAAATGGGTGTGTGAGAAGCCAGAGTTCAAGAGGCTCAAAGGTTGATGACTCCTTACTACAAAAATGAAGTACTACAATGTTGCCAGGGCTGGGTATCTGAGCAGTTGCATGAAAGGTGAAGTTTAAATGTACACAGCAATCCAGGAACATTTGAAAGGAGGGTTTGAAACCCTGTAAGTGGATCCTTGGTTAAGACATTGGAGTGAAAGCGTCATTTAGGGGCGATCATCCAGGAGAAAGTATCATTTGGGAGAAGATTCCAAAGCATGTTCTTCAGTAGATTGAAAACCTTTGTGTGAAAGACAGTGTTCCAATGAGACCAGTTGGATCACAATATGACAAGTATCTGGGGATGGGGATGGAATTATTGAGAGATCTGTAGAAGTTGCTTTAAGAACTTAAGAACGTAAGTAATAGGAGCAGGAGTAGGCCATCTAGCCTCTTGAGCCTGCCTCGCCATTCAACAAGATCATGGTTGATCTGAAGTGGATCGGTTCCACTTTCCTGCTTTCCCCCATAACCCTTAATTCCCTTGTCTATCAGAAGCCTATCTACCCGTGACTTAAATATATTCAGCGAGATAGCCACCACCACTTCAATGGGCAGAGAATTCCAGAGATTCACCACCCTTTGAGTGAAGAAGTTCCTCTTGAACTTCAATCTAAACTGCGCCCCCCCCTTTATTTTGATGCTGTGCCCTCTAGTTCTGCTATCCTTTCTAAGCGGAAAGAATCTCTCTACCTCTTTGGGGGCATTGCCACTTGGTTTCAGAGTATGAGGTGTTTTACCACAGTTTGCATGTTGGTTTACTTGAACTGTGCTTATTGTGAACATTGAAGTATATGATAACTCATGTTATCCTTACTAATCTGTATAAACCTGTAAATGTTAGTGGGATGAAGGAGTACTATATTATCAATAATCTGTTCTTTTATAAATATTTTATGCCTTTGTGTCTTGTGATTTCCAGCTATTTATGTATAATTGTTTGAAAATAAGCTGACTTTACCTTTTTGTTTTTTTGTGTTTTGTGGTGTGGCACGGTAGCACAGTGATTAGCACTATTGCTTCACTGGTAACCAGGGTCCTGGGTTCAATTCCTAGCTCGGGACACTGTCTGTGTGGAGTTTGCACATTTTCCTCATGTCTGCATGGGTTTCCTCCGGGTACTCCAGTTTCCTCTCTCAGTCCAAAGATGTGCAGGTTAAGTTATTTGGCCATGCTAAGAAATTGCCCCTTAGTGTCCAGGGGTGTGTAGGTTAGAGGGATTAGTGGGTATAATATGTAGTGATATGAGGGTAGGGCCTGAGTGAGATTGTGTTCGGTGCAGACTCGATGGGCCAAAGGGCCTCTTTCTGCACTGTAGGCTTCTATAAGCAGTGAGTATGGTTGCTGCCATGCAAATGGTACCAAAGGACAAAAAATCTAACTGAGCTGGCACACTGAAAGTGCAACTGTAATAAAGTGATGTACAATGAGGAAGTAGGTTGTACAACAAATGGTAACTCATATGCATTTTCAGGAAGTTGGCTGAAAGTAAAATTTTATTAAATGAAACTTCTTTAATAAAGTATTCTCTCACCCTCCACCCCAAAAAAACCTAGCCAGCGTTCCCCTCTAACCTTCACTATTGCTTGTTATAGTTGAATCTGAAGGAGCTAGTGAATTAAGAGTAAAAATGCTATATCTTTATAGATGGGTCAGCATGGTGACTCTGCTGGACAGTATGAATGTTGCCCTTTATCTTTCTAAGAAATAGAATGAGCTCCCATGGTGGATGTAGCTTGGTTTTGTGTGTAGGGGGCTTTCTGCAGGTTGTGTGCTCCATTATTGTTTGCTTATTTTTATTTTGCGAGACAGACAACAATCATAATGTTCTGTCGTCAGCAGGGTTTGTTCAACCGCATTTCCAGACCCCATGGCTGCTGTCATGATTTGAATGTTCTCAAAATTAGGAGTGAGATTGGAAAAACGCCCATTTTAATTTGAACAACTGGTGCATGGGGAAATTTCAAAAACAGTGAATTTGAGAAGTGATAGCTGATAAATTGCTGAAGTGTAGAGTTCATTTCTCAGTCAGATGTTTATATTTCACAGCGCATTTTGAAAATGTCAGAAGACTCCAGTAAAAGGTCATTTTAACCAAAAGCAAATGGAAACCCAGTAGCAAATTGTTCCAAACACTACTGGGACAAACTTACATCAGTCAGTTCATCCAGTCCGCTCTTAGAGTGTATATGATAGAAACCTTAATATTTCTGAGTTTCCATTTAACAATTTGCATACCTTGCCTTAGGATGGTTAAAGGTAGCAATTACTTCAAAGATACACAGGTTTCCCATAATAAACTCATTGAAGTTTTGTGTAGTGGTCCAATTATGGTCATGTACATAGTTTTGATATATGTTTGCATTTTAAAACATTCTCTACGTTTTAACAAAAGCCTAAAATGTAATTAAAATCTTAGAACTATAAACAGAGTAGCTACCTATTAAATCCCCTCTTAAAACAAAAATAGTATGCCAAAGTAACAATGGAATATACCCAGTTGTTCAGAAAGGTTTGTTCCACTGGAAAAACAACAGCACTTTCCTTCTGGGTGTTTTAACAATGGATGAATGAACACTGCTCGACAATCACCAGGCAAGACTGCTCTCTTCCTTTTGGTGAACACTTCAGTAGTCACGGGCATTCAGCCTCTGATCTTTGGATAAACATTCTCCAAGGTGGTCATCACGACATATCACAGCGCAGGGTCGCTGAGCAGAAACTGATAGCCAAATTCCACACACATGAGGATGGCCTCAACTGGGATCTTGGGTTCGTGTCACACTATTTGTAACCCCCATGACTTGTCTGGGCTAGCAATATCTCACTTACTGTCCTGTCTGGGGGCAATACACACCTTTTTTAACCTATGCTTAATGCTATCTCTACTCACGTTGTTTGTACTTTGAAGACTTGATTAGCTGTAAAGATACATATTCTAATCAGTATTCAGTAAACTGAGTGTGTGCCTTTATATGCCCTGTTTGTGGTCAGAACTCCCCATTCATCTGACGAAGGGGCAAAGTGCCGAAAGTGGCGTTTACTACCAAATAAACCTGTTGGACTTTAACCTGGTGTTGTGAGACTTCTTACTGTGTTTTAACAAAAATAGGACCTTGTGGTGTTTTTCATCCACGGTGCTGTCTCTTGGGCGAAATTGATTGTCTGAGAAGATCCTAGTACATCTTTACTCAGCAAAGAGGGTTGGCCCACTCAAGGGGGGAGCCAGAGGAAATGGGCAGGGTATTAAATGAGTATTTTGCATTATTTTTCACCAAAGGGAAAGACTTCGTGGATGATGAGTCTGGGAAAGAGCGTGTGGATAGTTTGAGTCATGTTGAGATCAAAAAAGAGGAGATATTAGGGTTCTTGAGAATCATCATGGTAGACAAGTCTCCAGACCTGATGGGATATACCCCCAAATACTGAGAGGGGCAAAGGAGGAAATTGCTGGGGCCTTGAGAGAAATTTTTGTATCCTTATTGGCTACAGGAGAGGTCCCAGTGGATTGGATAATAGCCAGTGTTGTTCCTTTGTTTAAGAAGGATAGTAAGAACAATGTAGGTAATTATAGGCTGGTGAGCCTTACATCAGTGGTAGGGAAATTATTGGAGAGGATTCTTCGAGACAGGCTTTAAACCCACTTGGAAATAAGTGGACATATTAGCAAGAGACAACGTGGTTTTGTGAAGCAGAGGTCATGTCTCACTAACTTGATTGAGTTTTTCAAGGAAATGATGAAGATGATTGAGGGTTAGGCAGTGGATATTGTCTATATGGACTTCAGTAAAGTCTTTGACAAGGTACCTAATGGCAGACTGGTGCAGAAGGTGAAGTCGCATGGGATCA
Source organism: Sphyrna mokarran (assembly GCA_024679065.1). Classification (NCBI taxonomy): domain Eukaryota; kingdom Metazoa; phylum Chordata; class Chondrichthyes; order Carcharhiniformes; family Carcharhinidae; genus Sphyrna; species Sphyrna mokarran. The sequence continues at coordinate 44,311,012 of JAGIQG010000020.1, read as the reverse complement.
GAGGTGAGCTGGCAAGGTGGATACAAAACTGACTTGGTCATTGAAGATAGAGGGTAGCAGTGGAAGAGTGCATTTCTAATTGGAGGGCTGTAACAAGTGACATTCCTCAGGGATCAGTGCTGGAATCTTCGTTGCTTGTAATATATGTAAATGATTTGGAAAAAAATATAACTGGTTTGATTAGTAAGATTGCAGACAACAAAAGTTGGTGGATTTGCAGATCGTGATGATGACCATCAGGGAATTCAGCAGGATATAGATTGCTTGGAGACTTGGGCAGAAAGATGGCAAATGGGGTTTAATCTGGACAAATGTGCGGTCTAATACAGATAGGAAATATACAGTAAATGGCAGAATCCTTAAGAATATTCCTAGGCAGAGGAATCTGGGTGTACAGGTCACTGAAAGTGCCAAGTAGGTGAAGGAAGTAGTCAAGAAGGCATACGGCATGCTTGCTTTTATTGGCCAGGGCATTGAGTTTAAAAATTGGCGACTCGTGTTGCAGCTTTATAGAACCTTAATTAGGCTGCACTTGAAATATAATGCTCAATTCTGGTTGCCACACTATCAGAAGGATGTGGAGGCTTTGGAAAGGGTACAGAAAAGATGTTGCCTGACATGGAGGGCTTTAGCTATGAGGAAAAGTTGAAGAAACTTGGTTTGTTCTCACTGGAACGATGGAGGTTGAAGGATGACCAGATAGAAGTCTACAAGATTACAAGGGGCATGGACAGAGTGGATAGTCAGAAACTTTTTCCCAGATATCAATTACTAGGGGGCACATGTTTAAAGTGCGAGGAACAAGGTTTAAAAGTGATGTACGAGGTAGATTATTTTACACAGAGAGCATTGGATGCCTGGAATTCATTGCTGGGGAGGGTAGTGGAAGCAGATATGTGAGTGACTTTTAAGTGGCATCTTGACAAATACATGAAAAGGATACAGTCTCCGGAAAGGTGGGAGGTTTTAGTTCAGTCAGCTAGTGTGGTCAGTGCAGGTTTGGAGGGCTGAAGAGCCTGTTTGAGTGGTGTAATTTTCTTTGAAGATCTTGACTATTGACAAAGTCAATTTGATAGAAGCAGAAATAAAATTAAAAATTGCAGCAAATTGAAACTTTTCTGTTAAATATTGAAACACAATAATTTGAAAAATTTTTAAGTTTGTTCATTAGTGTCACAAGTGGGCTTGCATTAACGCTGCATTGAAGTTAGTGTGAAAATCTCCTCCTGGTTGCCACACACAGAATTTAGCATAGCCAATGCACCCAATCTGCACGTGTTTCGGACTGTGGGAGGAAACCGGAGTACACGGAGGAAACCCACGCAGGCACAGGGAGAATGTACAGACTCTGCGCAGTGACTCAAGCTGGGAATTGAACCTGGGTCCCTGGTGCTGAGAGGCACAACTGTGTCACCCTATTAGCACAACGTATGGCTAATAGCTTTCTTGGTATTTATGCGCATGTGCCTCAGCAATGTCAGGCAAGGAAAGATGCATCATTAAACACGTAAATCAAAAAGATTTGTTGTTAATGACGAAAATGGTCCCTCAATATCCAACTGACTGTTAAGATACATGGAATGGCAGGATGTTCTGGTACTTAACTGAAGATATGAAATAAATGTTTACAAAGCTATGAAGTAATTTCAAGCCTTTAATGAAAATATTAAGAGTTGGAACAATTTAATAATTCAATGTAATTTTTTTTTCCCTATTTGATTAGTCACTTGTTTTGCATACATGAAGCTTCAGTGACTGAGGAAAAGTTTTGGTGAGAAAAGCTGAAAGTATTTATGTGTTTTGAGAGCATCAATCCTGGGGAAATATAATCATTACTAGGGAAATATCATTACAATAAAACAGCAAATATTTTGTATCACTCATTGTAACATCTGACACTGAAAATACATATTACAGCACCATCAACAAGATTATTGGATATCGCAGATATTGTATAGGATCAGATGCTTCTCAAAATAAAGCTAATAAGACTAATTGCACTCATTATTATTGTGTTATTAGAACATCAGGTGATGAGTAGACGCAAGGTGAAACTATGGTATCGTTAGGCGGCTATCCAAATTATACCTCTCTTTAATAAAATCTAGGGCCAGTTTCTCTAGTACAACTTGGCCAGTCTAGCAGCATCTATGGAGAGACAGACTGAGTTAACATTTTGTATCCAATATGACTTCAGAACTGAAGTTAGATTCCGTCACTGGCCCTAGACAATTGAAATCTGTTTCAGGTCCTCCAAGATGGCATCCCACTCTTAACCATATCTTCTGTGACCAGCCCACCTTTTCTTCTGGGGGCATCCAGGAGGCACAGAATGTACATATCCTGCCAGCATTAGGTATCTTTCATTGTTCACAAGTGCTTTCGACCAGTGCTCTGCAGCACTTGTTTGTAACAGTCTCTTCATGTGCTGCCCAGGATCATATGTAGATAGCACCAGTGTCTTACAGCATGTCACCTTTGCTGTTCTCTTCCATACGTCTCTGATGTAGCTTGTGGTTTGTATTTTTGTGGACAAATAGAATCACAGCTGCATGGCTATGTTATTGGTGTTGGATGTTCACATCATGTGGAGCTACTGGAAGAGTGCTCTGGTGATTTTGAAGGGCTGTTTATCTCTACATCACCCTCCCTGGAAATGTTGCTTCCTTGAGAGAGGAAAGCTGTCAATGTCCCTAATATTTTGTTGCCTGCTGTCCAGTGTCATTTTCTTCTTGCTGTTAATGCATAGATCAGCCTTCGTGTTGCTACTCTCAAGAATGTTTGCCATATCTTGGAGCATGCAAGATTTTTCAGCCAGCAAGGCAATATGGTTAGAAAAACCAAGTCCATTAACTGCATTGGCACAAATGTTGAAGTCTATGCTCACCATCACCTTCCTCATGATGAAATCAATAACCAAGATGATAAGGAATGGAGTATGAACCTTGTTATACACCTGTGATGATGTTGAAAGTAAGTCGTCTCACAACACCAGGTTAAAGTCCAGCAGGTTTATTTGACAACACAAGCTTTCGGAGCACTGCCCCTTCATCAGGTGAGTGGGAGTTGTGTTCATAAACAGCACATATATAGAAACAAGCTCAATTTACAGCATAATGGTTGGAATATGAGTTATTGCCATTGATACCTATGGTCTTAATGTCGCAGTGAGTTGTAGAATAAGGCTTTGATAATATGACTGCTCCAAGGGACTGTACTGTCTTGCAATGTATCAATGACTGTTGATAGATGCTATCAAAAGTCTTCTGGAAATCAAGGAAGTTGAGAGCAAATTGACTTCTGATAATCCAGAATCTGCTGTATAATCTTGAGCATAAGGAACTTCACACTGCATGATCTACTACCCTGGAAACCAGCCTGTTTTCCTGAGGAGTATTTTTAAATTTGGTTTTTTAATCAAAAGTACAAAAGTTTGAGTTCACATAGCAACTGACTCGAGAACAGCTTCTTTCCTGCAGCCATCAGACTTCTGAATGGACCTACCTCTCATTAAGCTGATCTTTCTCTGCACCCTAGCTATGACTGTAACTCTACAATCCACACTTTCCTTTTTTGTGAACGGTATGTTTTGTCTGTATAGCATGCAAGAAGCAATACTTTTCACTGTGTACTAATATATGTGACAATAAATCAAATCAAAAAGGGTATTGTCTATTGTGATGGTACTGTGCCTTTAAGAAATCTATTTTTAATCATGTTCTATGCAGTTGGTGAGCAAGCTCTGTTTTTTCCATTGTGACACTGCCTGCCTGATTGGATGTCCTTTTATTGCTGTTTAAATGGGGTCTTGTTTATTTTTACTCTGGGTCGAATGCACTTTCTGGGAGTTTGAAGTTTTGAATTGTTAAGAGGAAGAATGATTGACAAGTCAGCTGGCAGGTTTTCTTTTCCTTTCAGTCTGGTTCAGAGTCAGATGCCGTTCTGGTTTTCAAGCTGCAGACAGGTTTTCTGTTCCTCTGCTTGGTATTTTAGATTCTGCCTGCAGCAGCTGGAAGCAAGTTATCTTGCTTTCCTGGAATGAAAATTCTGCTGTTGGCAGTTTGCTTGCTAGTAACTAAAGGCAAGGATTGCTTCTGTCTCAGTAATGGTTCACTGGCTGAAAGCCAGAGGCCAGCAATGATATTACCTCTACCTTGAGGTCTGCTGGAAGTTACAAGGCTGGGAAGTCAGAGGTTCAATTCTCCAACCAAAATCACATGAGTATTCTTACTTACTGTGTTAATTCCAAAAATGGTGTTTGCTTTTGGGATTTGTTCTGTTTGAACAGTATTTTAGCTAATAAAAGTTATACAATATCATGATTCAACTAACCCACTAAGGAGTTTTTATTAAGCAAAGTTTATTTAAGTGTACAGTTAACATGTATAGAAAGAAAATTACCTATAAATTCACTAATTACAAACAAAAATAAATTATGATATTGTATAACCCTTAATGAATATAGGAAATGCCCCAATCAAACCAATCCCATAAACACAACCCTTTCCACAGGTTTATTGTAGCAAAGACTAATGCTCTTGTGATAATGGAACTTAGCCCTTTGGTTGAATGCTGCAGTTCACTTGATACAGCATTCAAGCTTGGTGTCAGAACAGTTTCTCAAAATAGCAGGGACAGAGACTGCAGTCAGGCCAACCACGAACAGCAGATTTTCTATTCCAGGAAAGCAAGAAGTCTTGCTTCCAGCTAACGGCAGAATTTCCAAAACTAGGGAGCGAGAGACTGCTTCCAGGCTGATAGTCAACTCCTAAACTAAAACAGCAGCTCAAAACTGAAAATGCCTGATCTGTTAACTAGTGTTCCCCTAACAATGTAGGATCATAAAACAAATTCCAGCAAGTATTTGACACACAGAGTAAAAATTAAACTGCATTTAAGCCATTGAAGCAGCAGTAAAAGGACTTTTCCAGGCAACCCGGCAACAATGAAATAAACTGAAGCTTTGATAGCTGCAGAGAACGTAATTTTTTAAAAATATTTAAAGGCACACTAACATCAGATGCAATTTGCAGCAAAGAAACTGAAGTATAAGGACACATAGACAGTTTCCAGTTACCTCTCTCTGACAGATTCAGAGTACTGTTGAGGTCAGTCAGTGTTGAGGAACGATGGGAGACCTTCAGAAGAAGAGACAAAGGAGATTTCAACAGAGGAGCAAATAAAAAATGATCGTTAACCCAAAGTGATTTATGAAAGAAATTTGGTGAAGATAAAGAGGGATCAAGAAAAGAACATAGAGAAAAGATGAGTACAGAAGACTGGAGACAAATGAAGATGGATAGAGTTAAATGGCAAGAAGGCTCAAGAAGCAGCAATTTGCAATGATTCCCAAGATGCTGAACAGGATTATACAATAGCTGACCTGTGCAAGGAAGCAACACCAGTGTACCAATCAATGGAATATTTTTAACTTGTCATTTACAGGTTTTGAAGCAGGTGTGATTGCAAGGTGGAAGTGGACAAAGTTCATTGTAGATACTTGGAGCTAATAATTACAAACACACTCTTAAGAACATGATAATTGTTAATGACTGCCAATCTCTCCGGAATGAAAAATGGATTATTATAACTGTAATGCTTCGTTCCTTGAGGTTCTGAAATTTTCAAGGTGATTTTAACAAAATCCATTTCTTTAAACTTTTTCTTTCTCTGTTCTGTTTTATTTGAATCCAATCACCCTTTTCCTTCTGACATCTAGTTTAATAAACATTAAATTATTTAATTTATCTTACTCTCCATCCTTTGTGTTTGTTGGCTTCTCCTTAAATCTCATTAGTTGTGGATTTACCCTGATCACTCTGGTTGCTTCCTTCCCTGCCGTTACCTGTCCTCATTTTCACCAACTTAGCGGGCTGACGGATGTATGGAATGTTTAACTAATTTTAGATACCATTAGATGTCCTGCTACACTACAACCAAATCTGGCCTACTAATTTTCAGTGAAAGTTACCACGTTTAACAAATAATGTTATTTGTGTCTAGTTTGTTCTTCGATAGGCGCATGGATAGATTAGACTTTTTCTTTTGGTTGTCTTGGAAGCAGCTTTAGCTGTATTTAATCATGTCAGAAAATCCCTGACCCAGCTCATCCATGTAACTAGCATGAAGACAGAGAAAATAGAAGCAGGAGTAGACCCTTTGAGCCTGCACCACCATTCATTTCAATCATCAAATTCAATGCCCTAATCCTGCCCTCCTCCCGTAATCCCTTGATTCCTTTAGCCCCAAGAACATAGAACATTAGAACAATACAGCACAAATAGGCCCTTCGGCCCACGAGTTGCGCCAATCACATCTACCAATCCACAGACCTGCCTATAACCCTTTAATCTGTTTTTATATTGATTTTCAATCTTCAGTTCCTGTAGCTTGACTCACCACAGCCAATGGCTCTGAATTTGAAACTGCCAAATTTTATTAGACAGTCAGGTGTAAAGGCTGGCTCTCTCTCATTTCTAATTCTGCCAGCAGCATGATCTAAGCCTTTCCAATCGTCATGTTGGTAATCCTTGTATTTACGTGTGCCCATCGCAATGTGGTGCCATTCGTTGTTACCCAACAAGTTTTTTTTTGTTCTTGCTATTTCCGTTTTACAACACTAGATAGCAGCAGCTGTCCACTTTTCAGAGCCGATGTGAGATAAATCTTCTTTTTGTATCAGGGTCAATACAAAGGTCAATTATTCTAATACCCACTCGGGAACTAAACCACCACAAAAATATAGTACTTTTGTTGTACAAAGAAATGCATTCTGATCCCCAGTGCTGCAATTGTAGTTGTAACTGACAGGGTGAAATTAATCATTTTGAGGGCTACAAATGAGCAATGATTTCGCTATTTGGAGGAAAGATCTTATTTCCAACACGAGTTTTTGCCTGGTTGCTGTTGATACAGGTTTAAACTGCCTATGGGAGGTATAGTGCTGTTGACATTGTCACATTCCTGCATTAATAGAATAAGTCATGAGGGGTTATGGTAGCTTTTCTGTATTTAACCCAGCAAATATGATAGTCTTTTTGCAGTTTATACAGCATATGTTGTGACCTAATCACTTAATGAGATGTCTAAATTTTTGGAATGCTTCAGGGCACTTTTTATATGTATAAATACTTTTATTGTTCAGATGCTCCTTATCCCAAGATGTATTTTACTTTGCCGGATCGTAAATTCTTTAAGATCTGCGAAAGTGAATGGAAAAGTGGGGAGTGTTGTTACTGGAATTCTAAAACAGCAATGTTCCTAGCTTAGGAATGTCTTAACTCTATATTTATATTTTTGCACCTTTTCCTTTTTTTTGGGAAACTGAGGGATCATCCTGAAAGAATGAAGCAAAGGGGTCTCCAATCAAAATGGGTAAACATTGAAAATATGTCACACTGCTTGTTGCAAAAGGCTGCAGTTCAATTATTGGTGCGAACATGGTAAGGCCAAAATTGGACTGTGGCTTACCTCCATGTCTAGGCTCTGCATCTGCTAAATCTCTCCACCAGCACCAGCTGGTGACCGACTACATTATTAAGGGGCCCAGTGGTGACAGTCTTGATTTTGAATGTTTTTGGGACAGTTTTTTAGAACAGCAAATTCTAGAGCCAACGAGAGAACAGCCTATACTACACCTGATATTTTCCATTGGTGGTGGAGGGAGTGAATGTTGAAATTTGTGAGTGGGGTGCTAATTAACTAGGTTACTTGTCTTAGATGGTGGCAAGTTTCCTAAGTATTAGAGCCGCACACATCCAGGCAAGTGGATGGCATTGTGCCTTATGGTGCACTGATTTTTTTAGAAGCCAAGAGTTAAGTTACTCAAAGCAAACTTTCCAGTTTTGACTTGCTGTTCTATTCACAGTAATTATATCATTGGTCCAGCCAGTTTCTTGTCAATGGTAACCTCCAGGATGTTGAAAGTAGAGGATTCAGTGATAGTATTCCCATTGAATGTCAAGAGGAGCTGGTTGGAATCTCTCTCGTTGGGCATGGTCATTGCCTGGTACTTGTGTGGCATGAATGTTACTTTCTGTTTTTTCTGCCCAAGTCTGAATGTTGTCCAAATCTTGCTGCATAAGGGTAGGGTTTTTCAGTGTCTGAGAAATTGCGAATCGTACTGAACATTGTGAAATAATACGTGAACATCCCCACTTCGATCTTATGATGGAGTTTGATAACTGAAGCAAATGAAGATGGTTGGGCCTAGGACTCTTCCCTGCAGGATACTATCCTGAGGAACACCTCCAGAAATGTCCAAGAACTGAGAAAAATGACTTCTAACAATTTCCCTTGAAATCCAACTATCACAAATTTCTTTCTTTGTGCTAGGTGAGAGTCCAACCAGTAAAGAGTTCCCTCCATAATTCCTATGAAACTGACTGCTTGATGCCACATTCAAGCAAATGCACCCTTGACGTCAATAGCAGTTACTTTGACCTAGCCTCTGGAATTCAGCTCTTTTGTCCATGCTTGAACTAAGGATCTGATGAGGTAAGGAGTTGTCCCCAGAGGAACCCAGACTAAATGTCAGTTAGCAGGTTATATCTGAATACTCGCAGCGTGATAGAATGATTGATGACTCCTTCCATCATTTTACTGATGATCATGAGTAGAATGATGTGGCAGTAATTGGCTGAGTTAGATTTGTCTGCTTTTTGTGTACAAATGTACCTAGGCAATTTTCCAGCTAGATATTGGTGTTATAGTTGTAATGGGACAACTTGACTGGGGGCATGACTAGTTCTGGAGCATGTGTTCAGTACTGTAGTTGCTGCAGTGTTATCAGGGCCCATAGCCTTTGCTATATCCAGTGTTGTGTGCTGTCACGTGGAGCAAATCGAATTGACTGAAGACTAGCGTCTGTGATTCTGGGGATCTCAGGAGGAGGCTGATGGATTGACCATCTGGCACTTATGGCTAAAGGCGGTTAAAATGCTTCAGCCTTACCTTTTGCGGTGATGTGCTGAATTTTCTGTGTATTGAGGATGGGGATATGTGCGGAGTCTCTTCCAGTTAGTTGTTGAATTGTCCACCACAATTCATGTGGCTGGACTGCAGTGCTTAGATCTGACCCGTTGGTTGTTGGATCACTTTATGTTGTTGTCACATGCTGTTTCTGATGTTTGGCATGCAAGTCATCCTATGTTGTGGATTCAGTAGGTTGACTTCATATTTAGGTGTGCCTATTATTGCTCGTGGCATGCTCTCCACACTTTTCATTGAACCAGAGTTGATCCTTCAGCTTGGGGGCAATGGTAATCTGGGGGAATATGCAGGGCCATGAGGTCAGATTGTGGTGTATAAAATTCTGCTGTTGATGGTCTACAGCACCTCATGGATGTCTAGTTTTGCATTGCTAGATCTGTTTGAAATATATTCCATTTAGCACAGCAATAGTGCCACACAATATGATGGTGAGTATCTCGATGTGAAGCCAGGACTTGGTCACTGTAGCGACTGTGTGATGGTCACTGCTTCTGTGAGAAGTAGATTAATATGGATGAGGTCAAGTAGATTTTGTTGGTTCTCTCACCACCTTCCACAGACCCAATCCTTTTAGGACTTGGCCAGCTCAGTCAATAATTGTGATGCTGAGCCATTCTTGGTGACGAACATTGAAGTCCCTACGTGAAGTACGTTGGGTGCTCTTGCTCTTCCGTGTGTAAAATCACTCATCAGCTGAGGAGCCAAGTGGTAATTATTTTCGAGAGTATCCTAGTGCTTCACGTTGTTAGTGTACGCTTGACCTGGACCATTTGATGGGCAACACGACAGCTCAGTGACTATCACTGTGCTGTGCAGATACATGGATTTGGGCCTGTGGGAGTTTGCGCATTCTCTCCGTGCCTGCGTGGGTTTTCTCCGGGTGCTCCGGTTTCCTCCCACATCCCAAAAATGTGCTCTTAGGCTAATTGGCAAAATAAGTTCTCCCTAAATTGTCTCAAATTTGGCTTTTAATCCATAGATCTATAAACATAGACAGGGATCACGGGTAGAGGTGGGAACACTGGGATGGCGGCGCGAGCTGGTTGGGCCGAAGGGCCTGTTTCCCGTGCTGTTTTGTTCTTTGTTCTTTGTAACCAGCCGGAGAATTCCTTTTCTGTGTTTGGCCTCATGCCATGAGACTTCATGGGATCCAGAGTAGATGCTGAGGACTCATGTCAGCTGCCTTCTGACAGTACACCACTGTAGTGTCACCTCAGCGATAGTGATGGGTGTGTTTGGCACATTGTACGTAAGATTTCATTCTGAGAGTATGATTGTTAACAGGCTGTTGCTTAACTAGTCTTTGGACTGCTCTCCTAATTTTGGCACAAGTCTCATATTTTAGAAAGAAGGACTTTTCAGGGTCGTCAGGTGTCACATTCCCACATTGCCTTGGTTGATGTCAAGTGATCCATCTGGTTTCATCCTTAATGGTTTGATACTGAATAACTAGGGCACTTAAGAGTCAACCACTTTGCTGTAAGTCTGGAGTCACATGTCAGCTAGGTACAGACAGCAGATTTCCTTCCTTAAGGACATTAGTTAATTAGGTTTTTATGATGAACAACAATGGTTTCATGGTCACTATTACCGAGACTAGCTTTCAATTCCAGATTTATTAATTTAAATTCCACCAACTGTTGTGGTAGAATTTGAACATTTGTCCCTCGAGCATTAACCTGAGCCTTTAGATTGCTAGTCCAGTGACATTACCACCATGCTACTGTCTCTGCACTATGCCCTCAATGAATTAATAAAATTGCAGTAGAGATTGAGGGCCTGATTATGATGAATGCAGTTGAATGCTGTGTAATTAGTAAAGTAAATATACTGCCTAGAAGATCAATGTATCTGCACGCGACAGATCTTCTTTCAGATAAACCAGCTGGTAACTGTGCTAATAGCAACATTGCTATCCATTAACAGGGAACTGGAAGCTTCAGTTGCTTAAGCACATGTGACCTGTAATATTCTGGGTAGCAGCTCAAGGCAAATTCTTATTGTAAGCAGCTCAAAGTGGATTTAATACAAATGATGTAGTCCCTGGGGCAGAAATAGTAAATGTTGGCCCTCGGATCCATTATGTATGTATTGTATTTTTCGTTGACTTGTATTAATTCCTGAAGGGTTTAGTCTTGTCATTAGAATTATCCATTCCACCAGTATATCATTCTTCAAGTGTCTTGAAGCTTAGTTTTGTGTGGGCCACACACGTAGCAAAAGTCTCCTCTTCCTCTCCCTCCCCCTCCTCCCCACAGCATTTATTTTCACAGGACTTTTGCAGTTTGTATTGTAATCTCGAAGACAAAATGAGTGTGTGTACATTTCTTTCTCTGCAGAAAGTTATGAATAACACACTTTAGTGCTTACTTCACTGAACTGCAGGCTTGAATCTGTGTCCTGCTGCTTCTGGATTCAGAAGAACATTGGTTTCAGACTTACTCATAACCAATAAGCACACGGCCTTCCACAGGAATAAGGACTTTGTTGTTTGAAGACTTTATTTGGAAAGACTTTGAATTGCATTCCCGCTTTCCTTTCGTTGATAGAAAAAGTTTCCCTTTTCTACCCTGTTCAACTTTTGCTTGTTGGAATATGACTTTCATCAAAAGAAGGAGGGATGACTCTTGGCTCAAACTAATTCAGAATTAGTAATGTTGGTGGATAGTGGAGCACACCCTTACACACAACGTTCCTCTGAATATAGATTTTCCCATCCTGTTGGAGCCACATTGATGGTCTACAGAGATCTTGGTTCCTGATTTCATTATGGTCTCAGGCCAGACTAGCTGATCAGACTATCCCAGCTACCCTCCCTGAAACTCAGTTGGTTTGATTGCACTTTGCAGAAGCTTTGACTAAACTTTGAGTAATAGACTGGTCTGAAATTTGTCTTCAGTATTGGCCAGATGAACACTAATTTAGGCTAGGAAAAGGCATCAAATGTATAGGAAGTCAGTCAAATTATGTATCTTAGATCCACTAGTTGTAACAAACATTTTTGACTTTTTCTCCTATTTACTGTCGTTGCCTGCTGCAGAAGTACTGACGTTGTGACCTGCTGTGGTGAGGTAGGCTGCCTGTCTCTCTCGCAATTAGATTGCCTTATTTTCTGGAGGATGATTTTCCTGCTGAATCATGCCTGACATGGATTTTTTTGGACAACTTATCATTGTGCTTTGCGATGCAGCTGCAAATATTTGAAGCAGCTTGATGGTTAGCAGGCCATAAATTTAACAACAAATTTATACCTCTATCACTGAACATATTCAATGTCTCAGCTTCCACTGCTCTCTGGGGAAGAGGACTCTACTGGTTAACGACTCTAAAGAAAATAATTCTCTTTACTTCCATCTTAAATAGGAGACCCTTCATTTTTAAACCATTTTCTGGTCTAGTGTATCCCATGAGGGGGAAGCATCCTCTCAGCATACATCTGTATGTTTCAATAAGATTATTTCACAATCATCTAAATTCCAGTAGCTACAGAAGCAAACCTGTTTTCATAAGACTGCTCCACCATTACAGTGAACCTTCTCTGAACTGCTTTGAATGCAATTATATTCATTCACAGGTAAGGAAGCCAAAACTGTACACAGTACTCCAGCAGTGGGATGACCAATGCCCAGTATAACTGTAGCAAAACTTTCTATTTTTCTGCTCAATTCCTCTTGGAATAAATACCAAGATTTCATTTGACTTCATGGTCATTTGCTGTATCTGAATAGCAATTGTTTGTGATGCATTCACCAGGATGCCCAAGTCTCTCTGCACCACAATCTCTCTCAAATCAAATAATGTATTGCTTTTCTATTCTTCCTGCCAAAGTGAACAAGTTCACATTTTCCCACATTACACTCTCCCAAATTTTTGTTCACACACTGAACCTGTCTAAATCTCTCTGTCAATGCTTTGTCCTCTTGGGAACTTACTTTCTTATGTGTTTACATCATTTGGTTTAGCTGCTGTGGTAGTGTGGCCCCTTTAAAGGGGTGTTCCCTGAGGGTCACATGAAGTGGCCAGACCCTATGGGGTGTCATGGCAAGAAGCTGAACCAGTTGGTTGCAAGGACACATATCCTCAGTTGGAGCCAAGGAGAAGGGTTGTGCAGTTATATAGTTAATTCTGTCTGACTCTTTTATTGTAAATACCTCTATTACTGGCAGTAAATCCTTTGTTTCTCTAAGATACATCAAGTCGCTCTCGATTTATTACAGCAGCTATACGTTCAGCCTTTTCATCCAAGTCATTGATGTGGATTGTAAAGAGTTGATGCCCCAGCACTGATCCCCTGTAATGGCTTGCCAACCTGATAATTCAATTGTCTTTGCTCTCTACTTCCCATCAGCCAACCAATTCTCAATCCAGATGGGAATGTGGGGATAGTATAGCTGAAGATCTGGGATGAAGTTTCCTGTCTGATTTGTAGAGGTATAGCCACTAAGCTGAACCTTGGTGATATACATGATGAATAAAAACTTAGATTTGAGTTTTGTTTGGAGAGGGATGGGATGAAGCTAAGCACTGTGGCAGAGGTGACAAAATGTACTTGTGGTGATCGATCACAGGCGCATGCTGGTGACAAAGGTGAACTTGGAAATTGTGCAATATGAGAAAGATCCCTTTTCTTTTGGTGGGGGGAGCTGACCCTGATGTGGGCAGGATTATGATGGTTAGGCTTGGAAGCAAGCACATTCTTCACTTGCAATGCCAAATGGGAACATATCTGTTTACTTTTACCAACTACATGAAATAAAATGATCAAAAATATTGCAGCTCAAAGGAGCAAGGCGCCCAGATGTTCCGGCCACCATGATGTGGGGTCAAGCTTGATGGCTTATGAATTTTTCATGGTGTAATGGATAAATCTTTGTCAGAATAGAAAAAGATAGTTTAGATTCTATTGCGGTTGGATGAAGATTTAACACTTCCACGTCTTAAATGTTGGCAACGGTGACAGCAAAAATGGCAGTGAAGAAAGCATAAATATGTATACAATCAGCGAATATATTGCAGCTGATTGAAGAGAAGGTTCACTCCCACATTCTCAGAGGAGCTAGGGCAATAAATGTATTTTTTCAGTATGCTTTCACCCTGAGGAAAAAACATATTGGATATCATTCACATACATTATTATAGAATATTACAGTGTAGAATGAAGCCATTCAATCCATCACATCTGTGCCAGCACTTTGAAAGAGCTATCTGCTCACATACCCCATGATCCATAAAATGTTTTGCCTTCAAGTATTTATCCAATTTTCTTTTGAAAGTTAAGGTTGAACCTGTTTTCTTTCAGGTAATACATTCCAGGTAAAAATAAACCTTCAATGTGCCTCTGAATCTATTCATATCGTTTCATTATTAACCAATTAGCTGAGATTCCTTTTTATTTGACAACTTTGGTTTTGTGAAGGGTAGGTCGTGCCTTACTAACCTCATTGAGTTTTTTGAAAAAGTGACTAAGGAGGTGGATGGGGGTAAGGCGGTTGATGTGGTATATATGGACTTTAGTAAGGCGTTTGATAAGGTGGCCCATGGAAGACTTCTGCAGAAAATGCATATGTATGGGATAGAGGGTGATTTAGCTAATTGGGTTAGGAATTGGCTAGCAGATAGAAGACAGAGGGTGGTGGTTGATGGGAGATATTCATCTTGGAGTTCGGTGACAAGTGGTGTACCTCAGGGGTCTGTTTTTGGGGCCCCTGCTGTTTGTAATTTTTATAAATGATCTGGATGAGGGTATTGAAGGATGGATTAGGAAATTTGCAGATGACACTAAAGTCGGTGGAGTGGTAGATAGTGAAGAGGGGTGTTATAGTTTGCAGAGAGACTTGGACAAGTTGCAGAGCTGGGCCGAGAGGTGGCAAATGGAGTTTAATGTGGAAAAGTGTGAGGTAATGCACTATGGCAGAAATAATAAATGTGTAGAGTAAAGGGCAAATGGTAGGATTCTTAGTAGTCTAGATGAACAGAGGGATCTTGGTGTGTATGTGCATAGATCCCTGAAAGTAGGCAGTCAGGTCGAGAAGGTTGTTAGGAAGGCATATGGAGTCTTGGCTTTTATTGGTAGAGGGATTGAATTTCGGAGCCGCAACGTCATTTTGCAACTGTACAAAACTCTAGTGCGGCCGCACTTGGAGTATTGTGTGCAGTTCTGGTCCCCACATTATAAGAAAGATGTGGAGGCATTGGAGAGGGTACAGAGGAGGTTTACCAGGATGTTGCCTGGTATGGAGGGCAGGTCTTATGAAGAGAGGCTGGGGGATTTGAGGTTGTTTTCGTTAGAAAGGAGGCGGCTAAGAGGAGACCTAATCGAAACATATAAGATGATTAGAGGTTTAGATAGGGTGGACAGTGATAGCCTTTTTCCTAGGATGGAGAAAGCTAGCACGAGGGGACACAGCTTTAAATTAAGGGGTATGAGTTAGAGGACGGATATCAGAGGTAGGTTCTTTACTCAAAGAGTGATTAGGGAGTGGAATGCCCTGCCTGCAGCAGTTGTAGATGCGCCAAGTTTGGTGGCGTTTAAGAGGTTAGTTGATAAATATATGGAGGAGAAGGGAATGGTTTAGTTTGGAGGGGCATTGCTTTTTATATTGGTCGGCGCAACATCGAAGGCCGAAGGGCCTGTTCTGTGCTGTAATGTTTAATGTTCTATGTTCTATGTTCTAACTCTTTCAGATATTTGGATAAAATTAAACTTAATGTTCTTCTTTTGTATTATCTGTAAGTACATGTTAAAGAATAATGTTTAATGCCTAGGTCGTGACAGAAAGCGAATGGATCACCAGGTTAACTTTGTTAAATTCTTCACTTTGATTTTTTTCTTTTTTTGTAGGTTGATTGTTGGTGCAAGCTGTATCCTTATTTTGAAAACCCTGAAAAGGTTAATAATAAAGCTTTATAGTGCATCAATTTTATCCTCTTTTGAGAAGGTTTTGAAGGTGCTAAACTTAATTTTGTGCTGATGAGATGTGTTTAATGTCAGTCACTGCTTCTGATAAAAAAAACATTATTTTTAAATCCCAATGTGTAGTGTAGTATATTTGGATCCTTAACTTGGCACTTCATTAGATGTGGCCTTGGAGTGTGCTGGATTTTTAACTGGTGTTGGTTTGGATACATCACTCATGGTGCGAAGCATTCCTCTCCGTGGCTTTGATCAGGTATAGCCTGGGTATATTTCTATAATTTAATTATTAAATAGTTTTTTCCAATATTTGAATTATGTCTGTAAGTCTGAATTCATACTGGATAAACAAAATGCACTACAGATGCAGCAGTGATGTAACAATATCCCTGAGAACCTGTTTACCCAGTCTATTTTCATGTATTCATTTGTTTTAGGAATAGTTTAATATGATTTTAATTATTTAATGCTTTTAGTGTAGAAAGAGTTCTGAAGTACTTTAAAAAGAGACAGCCAAGGAGAAGCATCTAGGGGAAGTGACAACAAGCTTGGCCAAAGAGGAGAGTCCAAGAGTGTGGTCTGAGGTGATGTCAGGTGGCATCATGGCTGCTACTGGTCAGGCACAGGGTGGAAATGTGCAAAAGGCCACATCAGTAGAACACGGAGGGTGGAGAGTGATACTTTGGAGGAGGTTGCCGGGATGGAATGGGGCAAGACTATTAAGAGTTCGAAACACCAGGATAAGAGTTAAAATTTGAGGCATTATGTGACAAGTAGCCATTTTATGTCAGCAAGAATAGATGCACTAGGTAGAGCGAAAGTGTAGGCAGGATATCGGCAACAGATGTTGCATTGGTGATTTCTGAGGATGTAGAATTAAAAACTCTGTTGGAGAACCTGAGAAATGCAACAGTTAATAAAATTAATCTCCTTCAACATAATGACAAAGCAATTATTCTACACCATAAACCATAAGAACATAAGCATACAATAGAGATCAGTGAATGAGTGGGGATAATACGTAAACTACCTCAGAGATTGGGATAATATCTGTACTAGTATGTACAGGATGCAGCCTGAATTATTTACTTGTCCTTGCAATAACTCACGCATCCATCATCATTTTCAAAATATACAGGCAGGTCTTTCCCATCACTGCTGTAAGTTGAAAATTACATTGTGTTGTAAAGGCAGGATTTAATTACATGTCATTTGTCACAGAATTTGTGTTTTCCAACTGCCCAGGATCAGTGTTTTGTGAGGGATGTGTGTTTTCTTACCCTCAAAATTATTAAGCCAAATTAAATAATTCCAGCAGCAAACTAAAATCCAGGGTATTTATTATCATACATTTACCCAAAAAGTTTAAAACATGACGTCTCACTCACTCAATTCACTCACACGATCACAAACTAAGTTGAGGCGGAAGAAGTACAATTATAATGTGTAACTGTCTAAGCTTCTCTTTCGTAGCAAACTTGTAGTTTCTGAGATGCTTCAGTGAAGGCCTTGTACAGTAAAGGATTTTCAGTAAGCTGTGAAACTTGTTGTCAAATTTACTAGGAGGTTAGTTCTCAAGTTGAGCTTGGAAGATGGAACAGGTTATTCCCCCCAGCTCCTTCAAGATATGATCGTTAGTTAACTTTGTTGTTCAGTTGATGTGCAGTTGGTTTGGATGGATTTTCTGTCCAGAACAGCTTCTCTTGTTGTTTAACAAACATTTCTGTCTTACTATGTGACTTGTTAAGAGTCTAAGATCATTTTCCAAATAAAGTGGGTGTCTGTAGGTTGATAATGTATCCTGTGTATTGACTTTCACACTTGAATGTTTGAGACAGCCTCTGTCTTTGTATGTGATTGTCCCATTCAGTTTGGAATTATCCTTTTGAATTTGTTTCCAACAAAAGGCATTGAGTCAATACGGGTCTGCAAAATTCCTTTCTGTTCCTTCATGGGACGGGGTGTGGTTTCAATCCACAGAAGAAGTCCAGTGCCTCTCGGGTGGCCATCTTTTCACAGTCATTTATAGTTTTTAAAAGTTTATGTAAAGATAAGCAATAGTTGAGATTACATTAGAATATGGAGCTAGAACCAGCAGGCAGTTGTGGATCAAACGATTCCACAAGTATTGACTGAAATACCAAAATATACTGACGCATGACACGTGTACTGCAATATTTTGCTAAGATAGAAAATCTAGAACAAACATGATGTACAGCTTATTGCATGGTGAATTTATTTAGTGAGCATGACCTTTTAGTAGAATCATAGAATCCCTGCAGTGCAGAATCAGATCATTTGGCCCATCGAGTCTGCACAGACCATAATCCCACCAGTCCTATCCCGTAGCTCCACATGTTTGCCCTGCCAATCCCCCTGACATTAGGATCAGTTTAGCGTGGTCAGTCAACCTAATCCGCACATCTTTGGACTATGGGAGGAAACCCGGAGCACCTGGAGAAAACCAATTCAGACACAGGGAGAATGTGCAAACTTCACACAGACAGTGACCCAAGGCTGGAATTGAATCTAGCGCTGTGAGGCAGCAGTGCTAAACTGTGCCACCATTTGTTTAAGACAAAGCCATTAATGTGAAGTCTTTTGCAAGAGATAACTTGCGAGTGCTTGAAAATTACCATCCAAATTGTTGCTGTGTACTAAGGTTAGAAGGAGCTTTGTGTTCCTTTAATGCTATGGAGGCTGGTCATTAAGTAAACACGGGTTGAGTTGGGTTTTAAAGTTTGTATTCAAACAATGATGCTTGTGTGCTGAGGATGTTCCAAAGTATTTCATGGGCAATGAAGTACTCTCAGAAATGTGGTCACTGAGAAGTGTAGAAACTGAGAGTCACTTTGTGAGAGTTGAGGTATAGATATTGGCCAAAATGCTGGTTTAACAGTTTGGTCAGGGAATGATACACGTTGAAATGTTTGCTTATTTCTGCTGCAGCTTAAAATAACCAGTATTTTAAAATTGCCTTACATCTGTAGGAAAGTGTGATACGTGTGTGTACTAGATATACTAGTTTTAAATGCTAGACTGCAGACCTCTAATTTCTTCCCAAAATAACAAATACAAACATCCCAGTTGCAGTCTCAAATGTGGAATAACCAATGATATTGCCTGATAAAATGTTGTTGCAATCTGATTTTTTTTTTAATTTGATGTAGCAAATGGCCCATTTGGTGACAGACCATTTGACATCTTATGGTACCAGGATGTTTTGGAAATGCGTACCAATCAAAATAGAAAAACTGGACAGTGGAAAACTGCAAGTCACGTGGAAAAATCTTGAGACAAATGTGGAAGAGCAAGAGTCCTTTGACACGGTGATGTGGGCAATTGGTAAGAATGTCAATTTGTAACATGTCCCTTTTGAATGGTAATGTTGCAAGACATGGAACAGACATATATATGGTTTCACATAAGGAAAACATGCATTCTTGTGGTCAATCAATTATATGGGAAGACAATAGTGTGGTCGAAATGTAGTGGGACTAATAATCCAGAGGATCCAGCTAATGCCCTGGGAACACACGTTCAAATCCATCATGGCAGCTGGTGGAATTTAAATTCAATTAATAAATCTGGAATTGAAAGTTAGTCTCAGTAATTGTAACCAGAAACTATCACCCTTAAGAACCCATTTGGTTCACTAACGTTGTTAGTGAAGTCTGCTCCTTACCTGATCTGGCGTACACGTGACTCCAGATTCACAGCAATGTGGTTGGCTCTTAACTGCCTTCTGAAATGGTTGGTTAAGGCACTCAGTTAGGGTTGTGCAACAAATGCTGGCTTTGCCAGCAGTGCTCATGAAATAATAAACTTTAAAACATGGTATATCATCCATAATTCATTCAATTATATCTGTTGTTACTACTGTTGTTCTCTGTTGTGTGATCTGTTGTCCTTCACTGATTCAGAAGAGAGAGGGAATTGAGATAGGGTTGAAGTCGGTCTGCTTGACTCAGCTATTTAGAATGTAGCCTCGTTGAGACATCGAGGAGGGGCTTGCATTGTTTGAAAAGCAGTCTGATCGATGCAGAATTGCTAAATCAACAAGAATCTTCTTTTGTAAATTTTATTTTCAGGCTGTAACTGATACCATGTTGTGCAAGTCTTGTGAACTCAATGGCATGCAGACTGGGTCTGCACAAATATAAAAAGGTTGACCTGAATAAATACAATTCTGTAATGACACAACGGTAAAGTAATCTAACTTCTTTTCTCCCTGTCAGAAACTCCCTGACGTTGAGTCCATCATGAGGATCTTGACATTTTTTTCTGATCAGCCCCTCCCTTGCTCCGCAAACCCCAAAATAAACTGTAAGCACGTTGATTTGTGGCCTTGAGTTAGCACTCAATGTTTTTACTGTATTAACACATCCAGTGCCAGGTATTTTAGGCAGTGGCCGATGAAGTACTGAGAATCAGGTAACTCTTTAACACAGTGATTTTCCCCTCTGTTGCACTATCTCTGGATGCTGCCACATTTTACATACTGGATTGCAGAGAAATGCAGATTCATTTGATGAAATACTGTAGTTTCGTCCCCTAGTAGCTTGTGCTTGTAGCTTATTATTATTGGATTAGTTCTTCACACTTCCCTTTTGATCAAGGGAGTAGAATAGCTTAGGTTATTGGTGTAGTGGCTGCTGTCTGTGCTATTTTAAATTTTTGTACAAGAGAATGCAGAGTGAATTGAAGAATACACATGGCTGTACCTTGTTTTTGAAAGTCTGTGTTTGCAAGGAAAATAAAATAACAAAGAGATGATTCTGTGAAATTTCCTTGCAGACAGTGTAATGGAGAATTGCTTAGGGCAGCATCATAGAATCCTTACTGTGCAGAAGGAGGCTATTTAGCCCATTGAGCCTGCACCGACAACAATCCTACCCTATCCCTGTAACGTCATGTATTTACTCTGCTAATCCTTTGATACTAAAGATCCATTTAGCATAGCCAATCAACTTAATCCGCACATCTTTGGACTGGAGGAAACCCATGCAGACACGGAGAGAAAACTTCACCCAGTCACCTGAGGCCATGAACCCAGATCTCTGGTACTGTGAGGCAGCAGTGCTAATCGCTGTGCCACTATGCAGTGTGATCTAAGCTTGGGGAAAACAAGGTGAATGAGTTATGAGGCTGGAGATGAGAGAAGGGTTACTCAACAGATGATTAGCCTTGTATCTTCAAAGTGTGAGAAAGGTGCCTGAAGAGCCTACTCTCTGGTTAAGCAGGATTCAAATCTTGGATGGGTCACGGCTTTACCAGTTAAGATGAGAAAGTGATATTTCAGTGATGATCTCGCTAAGTAGTTTCCTAATCCATAGAATTCCAACAGTGCAGGAAAAGGCCATTCAGCCCCTTGAGTTACACCAACTCTGCACCAGTGGGCTTACTGCTGAGAGCCAGAATAATTTGCCCATGGGGGTATTCTGATCTATGTCCCAGTGATACTGGTCCTGATTATTAAAGTAAATATGTAATTGACTTCAAAACATGTGTCTCCTGAAGGATAATTTTGAATGGACATCTTGGCATGGTCTTCAAAGGAGCTAATAGATTTAACTTCAAAGAATTTATGGGTACCAAAATGTACAGTCCACAAATCTAGAAATAATTTAAAATAGCCAACAACAAATGCTTCTAAAGAATATCAGTGGGCAACAAATACTTTTTTGGCATGTCAGATATATGCTCAGCCTGTTATTCTGTGCCACTCAGGATTTTCCATTATTTTTACAGAATTCTTCCTATAGTTGTACCTGATGTATTTTGTAAACACTTGCATCCAGGTTATCAATCACCTTTTAATTTAAGAATTAGCACAAAGTTGTAATTTACTAAGAGTATTGGGAATTCTTATCAACATTGACATTATTTAGTGTTGAAATCTGTAGATTGTGACAGTTAATTGGAAAATATTGGCCCAGATCTTCCAGTTTCCAAATAGTAGGAGACTGGATATATCCTGGAAGATACGCTGCTTGACCAGTCAGGAATCCCAATGCAGTGACTCCGCGAGAGGTGTCTGAGAAGTTTGAACTTCCAGTGGATAATTTCCTAGCTCTCCAAGATGCTCTGAAAAAGTCTTCAACTTTTATATCAGAGCTGGAGACTTTTGGACAGTTGACATAATTACCTGGATATTTATCCAGGGAATGTTAGACAGAAAAATCCTGGTCTCTTAGTTAACTATACCATTGAACCATAGCCCTCCCTCACTCATACACCTAACATGACTAGACCTATCCTTCAACCAGCCCCCAACATTTAACTTGTACCAACCACTTTCCCACCTAGCTGAATTTGCCCAATTTAGTAACTCCTCCTCACTGACCTGACTATTCCCTGCCACTTCACCCACTTGCCACTCTTCCCCCTTACTCATACCAACCTACTGCTTTACCCACTGTACCTCCTAACAAGGGGAGGTGATGACCTACTGGTATTATTTTTGGACTATTAATCCAAAAACTCTGGTAATGTTCTGGGGACTCGGGTTCGAATCCTGTCACAGCAGATGGTGAAATTTGACTAAGAAAACAAAAATCTAGAATTAAGAATCTACTGACAACCATGAAATCATTGCTAATTGTTGGAAAAACTTCATCTGGTTCATGAATGCCCTTTAGGAAAGGAAATCTGCTGTCGTTACCTGATCTGATCTATTTGTGACTCCAGAACCACAGCAATGTGGTTGACTCAACTCTGAACAAGGTCAACTAGGGATGGACAATAAATGCTGGCCAGCCAGCAACATCCATATCCCATGAATGAATAGAAGAATCTCTCTTACCCACTTACCTTCTTTCTGTAGCTTTATGAAAAAGCTTTGGAAGATGAAGGTAACTGAGGTATTCTAAAATTGATAGTAGTTAGCAGTTTGTTCTGATTTAAGTGATCAACGAGACCAAATATGAAGGCATATTTCCAATTTAAAAAATGCAAATTGCAGAAAAATGATGCATCTTTATCTGAACAATTCATGTGCAGTGCACATTCTAGAAAAAAAAACAAGATTAGGGCAATGAAAGATTTATGTTTTTCTCATACAAATAACTTGTGGAATAAATATGACAGTAGTGTTGTGGGGTAAGTACTGAGTACAGCGTTTACTGGTTTTTTTAATCATGCATGAAGGAAGTGGAGAGAACATGAAACAAACGATCGATACAGAGTGGCTGACACAGGGATTAGTGTAAAGCTGTGGGGATTGATGCCTTAAAATTTCTTTACATCATGTCTTGATTCTGCCATAACTGCTATCATTATGTTAAGTACATGGGCAGTCATTAATCATTGCTGTGCTGGAGATTTCCACATACTCTAATTCAGTAAGTTAGTTGAGGAAACCACAACGTTGATTACATGAGGAATTTTCCTCAAAGTTTTAAAAAAAACAAACTTGTCATTCAGTATGTGACGAGGTATAAAGTGCACCACTAATCAAATACGGTCACCCCTAATAAACATGCTGGAGAATTCAAAATCAAACATTAAATTATTCCAAGTTATGTCTGCTTCCTTTACTGAATGTTGCTAATTCAACCAATCTAACTTCTAGTAAAGAATTGAGAGAAAAAGATGGTGATTGGTGTTGTGGCTTTCTATCTGTAGTGTAGAAACTATCTGGCCAACATGTGCACTTCTTGTGAAATATCAACTTTGCCATGTTGTGAGTGCATTCTTGAATTTGTAAAACATCACTTTAGTCTGAAAAACTCCCACTTTCAATAGTTGACACTGTCACTACTACTTCAGGACTTTCACAGTATGCTGCATTAATAAAGAAGCAGTCCATTAGTTACAAACACCTGCAACACTCACTCACCTTGATCCCTGTAGATTGCTGCCAGAAGTCACTGTTTTTGCTGTTATCCTGGCTGAGGATAAACTATTTCTACACTCCAGCCTGTCTCCTGCTCGCTGCCTCAAGCTGTAGAAAATTACTGAGAAACACCCCAAAGAACGAAGCTAGCCTGATGAGTGATCTCACCAAACTAGTTAAAGTCATCAGCAGAAACAACATTCTACTTTTCCTATGATCCATTTTAAAATTTGTTTCGTTGTGTTTTTTTTTGCAAAGAAGTCTGTGCTCTGGAATCTGTTGTGGCAGTTTGCACTCCCGTAGTTTCTATATTGCATAAGGCCAAGCGGTGAGGGTACTGATCTGTCAATTCCATGGAAAGCTGTTGAAATGAGGGTACTCCATATTAAAATTGGAAGGATTTCACATTGTTGATGTCATCAAGTTCATGCAAGAAGAGAAAATAGAGATTTCTCCCACTAAAAGCTGATATAAATCCATAGCCTAAACAATCAAATTGTTGCTAAACACTAAAGGAGAAAGAAACTAGGTTCAAAGTTAGAATTATTTTCTCCATACTTTCTATAAAATGGAAATACTTTATGAACCTGAATGGTATCCATTAAGTGAAGAAATCTTGGTCTCAAATTTTATGTCACTTTCTAACGTAATCCATTTAATTTAGCTAATATCTTTTCCAAAGCACTGATAGAATTTGCACATATAGCCAGAAGACTTGCTCATGCTATATCAGAATATGGTGGCTAGTGGTGTAAAAAGGGAGTGGGTCTTGTTATCCCTTGGAGCTCTGTAGGGTCTGTTCTCCTCTGCATTTCTGGAGAAGCTGAGATTGAAAGTTTTGAGCAGAGATGAGGAGCTCTGTCGTGGTAGGGAAAGGTCAGAGCAGAATGGCAATCTGATGGTGATTGCCACTTCTTGAAAATTCAAGCCAGTATCTTTTCTTGCACTTTTATCTCTTTCCCTTGAAGTCACCAGATGTTGAACATCTAGGCAGCAGAGTGGGCTTGGGACATCTTATCACTGGGGCAATCGAGTGAAATGTTCTGAAGCCTCTGTCACAATCGTCGGCCATCAAGAAATTCACCTACTGGTTTCTTCTAATTAGGCCATCGCTAGAGGATAGTTAGCACACAGTATTCTTGCAGTACTGACCACTGCATCACAGGAAAAATGTGGCCATTACTGGCATGATATAAAACATGTATGATGGGGATTTATGAGGATTTCACCGGGACTGGCGGATTTCAGCTTACTGGGAAAGATTGAATACTGGGATTGTTTCCTTAGAACAGAGGATGGGAACCAATTTAATTGGCAGTGTATAAAATTACTGCAAGTCTAGATAGAAGGAATTATTTCTGTTTAGGGGGCATAGGTTTAAGGTAATTGGCAGAAGAAATTAAGTGATAGCTGAGGATTTCCCATTTAGAAGCTGGTGCGATCTGGAACTCACGTCCTGAAAGCACAATTTAGCAGAAACATCATAGTATTTGGAATGTTATAACCTTCAGACCAACAGCTGGCAAGTGCATAGAAGCTGGATAGCTGTTTATTGGTCGTCACAGACAAGATGGACTAAATGGCCCCTTCCGGTGCCATAGATTTTCTGTTTATTTTTTGTGGTGAGTGCTGATTGGGGCTGAGTTTCTTCCTTTTTGGAAGTAAAAGCTTGCATTTATAAAATTCCATCTTTTTTTCTTCTAGTTTCCTTCAGCAACTATAGGATTCCTTGAAAAAAATAAGTCTGCTGAACGAACTAAAATAAAAGTGTTGATTCAGCACAGTTTTTTAAGAGACTGACACTCCACAGGATACAACTTTTTTTATATTTGACTTGGAGTAGTCACATAGGTGTATTTGTTACAGGAGATCCCAAATCTACAAAATGTTCAACATCTACAGGTCAATTTGTACAACACTAGCTCTGAATTCACTGCATTGTTTAACTAATTATAGAATTCTTGGCTGGAAGGTATTATACCACACTTCAAAGTTACTTTTTTTTTACTTTTAGACCTGCTCTTTTGTTACCTGCCCTGAAGCTTTTTGTGGTAATTTCTAATTTGACACTTTCAAAATGATGTAAAATCAGATGGCTGAAGCAGATTTTATTCTGTTCTGCTGCATTCTGTTAATTCTACTTCTTTTCAATATTGCAGCTTCCCGTTCTTTCTACCAAAATACATTACCTTGCACATTGAGGTGAATTCCGTTTGCCGTGTGTGCCTGTATCGCCATTCTGCCCAGATCCTCCTCCGGTCTGTTTCAAAACAAAAGGAAAACTTGCATTTATATAGAACCTTTCACAACCGCCAGAGCTCAAAATGCTTCACAGCCGATGAGATGTTTTGGAAGTGTAGTTGTTGTGTAATGAAGAAAAAGTGGCAGCCAACTTGCACTTAGCAAACTCCCACAAACAGCATTGGGATAACAATCTCAACGTTTTTTTCTGATGTTGATTGAGGGATAAATATTGATGTGATGATGCCGGTGTTGGACTGGAGTAAACACAGTAAGAAGTCTCTCAACACCAGGTTAAAGTCCAACAGGTTTATTTGGTGGCACAAGCCACTAGCTTTTGGAGTGCTGCTCCTTCATTAGGTAAGGAGTTCTGTTCACAGAACTGGAGAAATGGCTGGAGACAATACATATCTCTTTAACCTGTGCTTAACCCTCTCTCCACTCACATGGCCTGCACCTTTAAGACCTGATTACCTGTAAAGACTTGCATTTCAATCATTATTTTGTAAATTGAATTTGTGTTTTTATATGCCCTGTTTGTGAACAGAATTCCCACTTACCTGATGAAGGAGCAGCGCTCCGAAAGCTAGTGGCTTGTGCTACCAAATAAACCAGTTGGACTTTAATGTTGAGATTGTTATCCCAATGCTGTTTGTGGGAGTTTGCTAGGTGCAAATTGCTGCCACTTTTCCTTCATTACACAGCAACTACATTTCCAAAATATCTCATTGGCTGTGGAGCATTTTGAGGTCTGGTAGTTGTGAAGGGTTCTGTACAAACACAAGTTTTCCTTTTGTTTTAAAACAGACCGGAGGAGGACCTGGGCAGAATGGCGATACAGGCACACACCTGGCAAATGGAATTCACCTCAATGAGCGAGGTAATGTATTTTAGTAGAAAGAATGGAAAGCTGCAATATTGAAAAGAAGTAGAATCAACAGAATTGGTGTTGCGAGATTTTTTTACTGTGGATAAATATCGGCCAAGACATTGGGAAGAATGACCAGCTCCCAGATCAACTACAAACAATTCTCCGACTCA
The DNA here is from genome assembly GCA_024679065.1 of Sphyrna mokarran. Lineage (NCBI taxonomy): Eukaryota > Metazoa > Chordata > Chondrichthyes > Carcharhiniformes > Carcharhinidae > Sphyrna > Sphyrna mokarran. The sequence goes on along the minus strand of JAGIQG010000020.1, from coordinate 44,283,989 downwards.
CTTTATGTCATGTCATTTGCAAACTCCAAAAATTGTGCCCGAGATACCCAAGTCCAGGTATGTAGAAAACCGCAGCAGTTCTAATACCAACCCATTAAGTTTCTAGAGAGAAATAATATGCCACTAGGAGAATTGGAGAATGCTGTTTTTATACATTGTACAAAAGTATACTAACTTTATTTGGAAAGTGAGTTCTCATTTAGTGTTTTCATAGTTTATACTCTTCGCTAACTTCTCATATTCATTAATTTAGTAAGACTAGTTTATCACAATATTTGGAATTTATATCGTATTTTTATTCTATGCAAATTTAAAGTGTTTAAGCTCTTGATGCTGGAGTTTCAGTAATAATTCTTGTGCTTGTAGCTCTTTGCAGAATTTAAAAAAGTTTTTTAAAAAATGTTTATTTTAAAATATTTATTTAAAAAAAAGTTTATTTATTAATCACAAGGCTTACATTAACACTGCAATGAAGTTATTGTGAAATTCCCCTAGTAGCCACAGTCCTGCTCCTATTCGGGTCAATGCACCTAACAAGCATGTCTTTCTGAATGTGGGAGGAAACCAGAACACCTGGAGAAAATCCACGCAGACACGGGGAGAACGTGATCACTATCACACAGATAATGACCAGAGGCAGTAGTGCTAACTAGTGTGCTGCAAAATTAATACTTTGGACATTCTAAACACTCTCACTGTCACTCATTTTCATCTGCACACCCTCACTCTCCTTTGCCCTCTGTGCATTCCTTTTGGAAGAAGGCATTAAGGTAGGTAACTCATGAAGACTTCCCTTTGTAATCCCAGACACTTAGAGTGATTGGTACATCCTTATTCTGACTGCTATTAGCTACAGTGTGCAGATCTGAAGATTTGTCTGTTAAGTATAGCTGACTGAGCCACCAGCAGAGCTTATTGTGGTTTAATAATGGTACCAAAGCCTCAAAATTGATTTTGAGCTCTTCGTGTCTAATGGTAGTTCAAGGGTTTTTTTAATCCTCAGGAGTAGAGGTTCACCAAGGAAATGGCAGCGCTTCAGAATAATTTGCTCTCATTAGTATTCATCAGAGAAATATGTTTAGATTTGCCAAAGTTTGATTCTTCAAGGCACAAACTGGGCATGTCTCGCAAATAGAATACATAATTAAGCGATTCTTAGAAGCTTAGAGAACTTCAAAGTGGATAAAATACCATTTTCAAGTTATTCCAGGTAACACCTGTCTAAGCGTATTAAAGGAAGATCCAATAGCAAAAGCTTGGCAAAACGCAACAGGAAATTAGGATTTTGGAGCACTGCAAAATAAAATGTTGTAACAATTTTGAGATAAGTATAGCAGGTTACCGTAATAACCTTTGTATACAGTGAGGAAGTATGAATAAAGTGAAATGGTAATCAACTCATCACTTTAACACACATTGCTACACTCCTAAGTCATAACAATGAAAGACTTGCATTATCTAACATTTTCCTAACCTCAAGACATCCCAAAATTTTATAGTCTATAAAATACTTTAGAAATGTAGTTACTGTAGGAATATAAAACTTGACAAGTTATATGTTAAAGTGAGATTTTTTTACAACATATTTTACAATATTGTTCAATACCTTGCGTTCCAGTTAAATTTGTCTTGGTGTTTCTCTATTCAATAGCAACATATATTTATACAGTGCTTTTAACATAATGAAACATCCCAACGTGCTTCATAGGAACATTATAAAACAAAGTGTAACACTGAGTCACATAGCAATGTGTTCAGGGCAGGTGATCAAAAGCTTGGTCAAAGAGATAGGTTTTAGAAGAAAAGTAGAGAGATGGGGAGGTGTAAGGAGGGAATTGCAGAGCTTGGGGGCGTGGCAACTCGGGGCACAGCACCAATGGTGAAACAATTATAAAACAACTAGAAGGACAGCATACTAGATTGATTCCTGGGATGAGAAGTTTGCCCTCTGAGAGAGAAGTTGTGTAGAATGGACCTGCATTGATTGGAATTTGGAAGAGAGAAAGGAAATCTGATTGAAGCATGAATGTCTGGGGGTGAGGGTAGGTGACGGTAAAGGTTGGGTGGCTGTCTCCCCTGGTTGGAGAGTTTAGAATTGGGGATTTCATTCAGGATAAACGATCAGTCATTTAGAACAAAGAACAAAGAGCAAAACAGCATGGGAAACAGGCCCTTGGGCCCAATGAGCCCACGCCGTCACCTCAATGTTCCCACTTCTACACGCGATCCCTGTCCATGTTTATAGATCTATGGATTAAAAACCAAATTTGAGACAATTTAGGGAGAATTTGTTTTGCCAATTAGCCTAAGAGCACATCTTTGGGATGTGGGAGGAAACCGGAGCTCCCAGAGAAAACCCATGCAAGCACGGGGAGAATGCGCAAACTCCCACAGACACAGGCCCAAATCCATGTATCTGCACAGCACAGCTATAGTCACTGCGCTGTCGTGTTGCCCATCAGATGGTCCAGGTCAAGCATACACTAACGATGTGAAGCAGTAGGATACTCTTGAAAAAGGTCCAAGAGCAGTCCTCTCACGACCCATCGCGTGTATGCCCCTCGTTAGACAACAAGGTGGACCAAAGCACCTGTAGGATAAAAACAAGTACATCAATATCATCATCTATTTACACACTTCCCAGGGACTCCCAAGGCTCATGATCCCTATTTTAAATCAGTTTTCTATACCTCTCCATTCCCATTCTGTTCATGTGCCCATCTAAGTATTTCTTAAATATCTCCAGAGTACCTGCCTCCCCCACTTTACTTGGTAGCGCATTCCATACCCCCACCACCCTCTGTGTGAAAAAACTCCCTCTAGCATCCAAATTATACCTTACCCCCCTCACCCTAAGCCCGTGACCCCTCGTGCTATTTGAGTCCATCTTAGGAAAAAGCTTAACCCTGTTTACTCTATCTATCCCCTTCAAAATCTTGTACACCTCTATCAGATCTCCTCTAAGTCTACATCTTTCTAAGGAAAACAGTCCCAATTTGCCTAATCTCTTTTCGTAACTCAGACCTTCCATACCAGGCAGCATCCTGGTAAACCTCCTCTGCACTCTTTCCAGAGTCTCCACGACCTTCCGGTAGTAAGGCGACCAGATAAGGCCCGAGATGAGGAGAAATTTCTTCATACGCAGGATTGAGTTTCTTTGGAATTCTCTGGTCCAAAGGGTTGTGCATGCTGAGTCATTGAGTATATTCAAAGCTGAGATTATTGGATTTTTAGACACTAGAAAATCAAGGGAGATAGGATGGCTGATGAGCTCTGATCTTATTCAATGGTCGAGCAAGCTCCAGTGGCCATGTGGCCTACCCATGCTTATATTTCTTGTGTTCTTGTGAAACTCTGGAAAAATTTACACAGACCAAAGTTTATGATCAGAATCGCAAGTTTTTGTATTAATAACTGAATAATTTTGGATCTAGAGGTTTTGCACAAGGACTTTAATTGTAGTTGAATTGTTGGTGTTGAAAGTTGCAGGTTGGATTTAGTTACAAACTTCATGTCTTAATTCCTTTTTTCTGCTGACATTTCTCTTCAAAGCTGTATTACAATTTTGATGCACCAGAATATTTATTGTGTTTTTTGTTGTAGGCCAGGAGTGTCTTGTAAAGTGGATTTTAGAACTAAATCACATTTTCCCTATGATTGGGATGAGGTCCTAATGGCAAAATCAAGCTGGTCGCAACAGAGTCATCAATGTAGTAACTGGACTTAGAAATCTCAGTAGAGCGGCTATTTCTACAGTTTGACAGTCGCTGATAACATGGCAGCAATATAAAAATAGTCAGGGGGAAAAATATAATGAACTACAGTTTTAGCAAGCACTGCACAATATAACCTCCAAGAAGGTGATTTTCAAATATCCAGTGTTGGTGGTTAGGGACCTGGGATTTTGGAAGAATGTGTTCATACTGTCAGAACATGCATATTCACGGAGGCTTCTACATTTCCAACTTAAAAGCCGAATGAAAGTGAGTATTTTAAACTGTGGCTGACTGGCAGTTGTGGTTATTACTTTCTGCTGTCAAGACTTCCTTGTGTTGATTGATCAGAGCACAATAGTAAATCTATTCTTGTAGCACAGAGATGTGTGAAACCTGGAGGCTGGCTGGTTAAATTATATTACTTTGGCCATAGTACTTCCTTTTAAATATAAACAACTGGTTAAAAATAGATGCTTTTTAAAAAAACTTATTATGCTTGTGTGTGTTTGGAGAGGTGAAGGAGTGGAATTTTTTTAAATGCCTTTTTCCAATTACTTTTGCAAGTAGTTCTTGTGGAATAATGAATGCTACCATTCACAACTTCTCTAAGGATAAATTAAATTAAACAATATTTTGTTAAGTTGACTACAGGGAAAAAAAAGGCCAGAAAGAATTATTGCAGATTTGTACATGTAAGGTTAAAACATACAAGTGTATATTTGAATGCTGCGAGGTCAGAGTTAGAATTTTCTGGCACCTTTGTTTTTATTCACTGTCTACAGGTTAATATGCCAGATTGAACTATTAACTTTAACTTGCATGATATCATTCACTGGGAGCTTGGGTTTGTGAACACGTTATCTTGTTACCTTGAAAGATAGCGCTATCAGGACATTGCACACAAGTTAAAACTATTTGATCAGCTTTGTTTACAAGTGATGCTAAGAGATCCAGGAAGATCACGGATGTTATTGGAAGAAGTTAGGATTGCTATCCTTCCAGCAAAGAAGATTGGGGGAGATTTGATGAAAAGTTTGATGGAGTAAATAAGAGGAAATTGTTTCCATCTGTGCTGTAATATCACTCAATGATAGATGAATTAAATGGATCTTGGATTTTTAAAAATTAATTAAATCTAGCAATTCCTGTATTCCACATAATTCCATAAGCATTGATTCAATTTTTGCCATGAAAGCGTCTTTTAGTGCTGTCTGTACAGCAGCTCTTGTAAACACAAGTAAATACATGAGTTAGTGAGTTAATTGAACTCAAATTAGTGATCACAAGCCCATGTGAATTCAATGAGCTGTTGCATTAAAGAAGTAAATTTGGCATAATGATCATGGAATGCCATGATTTGACTCATGTTTGAAATTGTTATTCTTTAACACAGCCTTCAAGGATGTAAAGAGACTCCAGTACTACTAAAAATCCCTTGGGAATCTGTAGCATGTGCAGAGGTTAGCAAAACAGGGGTGTTGATGGAAGTACAACTATAAATGGAGCACCAGAACCAGCTGAAGTCCTGCATCTGGAGTATTAAGTATGAGAGTATTGTGTACAGTTTTAGTCCCCTACCCAAGGAACTTGCCATAGAGGGAGTGCGGTGGGGGCTCATCAGACTGATTCCGGGGATGGGAAGACTATTATAAGAAGACTGAGTATGTATTGACTAAAATTTAGAAAAAAGGTGATTTCATTGAAACATACAAAATTTTTATGGGGCTAGACAAGGTAGATATAAAAAGGATGATTCCACTGGCTGGGGATGAGGTTGAGTCTAAAATCAGGATGTAGTCTCAGAATAAAGAGCAAGTTATTTAAGACAGATTAATACCTTTGGCATTCTCTTCCCTGGAGGGCTCTGGATGTTCAGGGCTCTGGACTAAGTTCAGATAGAGATCGATAGATTTTTTTTTAGATACGGAAGATATCAAGGGATATAGGGATAGCACTTGGAAAATGGCATCGAATCTTGATCTAGTTGAATGGCAGAGCAGGCTTGAGTGCTAAATGGGTGCTACACTGACTTATATTTTAGCTTCTTTCAAACTGTGCTGTAGCAGAAGACTGGATTGGGGTGGGTTGTATGGTCTGTGTTCAGATTCCAAATGGCTGGATTATTCCCTTTGATATTTTAAAATTATCCATTAAATTCAAGATTATGTTCAAGTTGTTAAAATTAAGGCAGATTTTAACAGTTGTGAATTTAAACAAGTCTGGATGAATGGGAATTCAATATATTGCTACAAATATAACTTGTAGGAGATAATGGAAGGAAACAAAAGGGGTAGCTTCCTTTCCCAGCTGCATTTCTAGTTGCAGAGGAAATAATTCAAGAATCAGTTGTAGCTTGAGTGCAGGGAAATGATGTGCTTTCAAACTTAAGTGAACGTGAACACGTGTTATTGGCAGATACAGGTGAGGATGCTCGCATTATCCATCAGACAGCTGTGTAACTCTCATTGTGAAACTCAAACAAAAGTGAAATGTGCTGAGAAAGTAGATTGTCGAGTCTGATGCTGCTAGTGGGGAAACGTATTCTCAAGCACTTTATCCAACTTCAGTGTTAATTCAGAAATCATAAGAGGTTGTTGACATGACTTTAAGAAGAATAAATAATGTCTCCCAACCCTCTTGGAATTTGTTGAGACAGTAACTAAATTTGTTTAAAAAGTTTTTTAAAACTTTATTTATCACAAATGGGCTTACATTAGCACTGCAGTCAAGTTACTGTGAAAATCCTCTAATTGGTGCCTGTTCGGGTACACTGACAGAAAATTTAGCATGACCAATGTATGTAACCAATATTTTTTGGACTGCACAAATAGTGACCCAAACTGGAAATCAAACTCGGGTCCCTGGTACTGTGAGACAGCAATGCTAACCACCATGCCACATTATTGGAGGAGGATGAAGACAAAATACTTTTCAAAAGGAATTTCTTTGGGATCCATGTACAGCACCTAAGTGGAATCGATGACAAGTTAGGTTGGGTTGCAAATGAGCTTGAAAACAGAAAGTAAAAATGCTGCATGGATAAGACCCTTATAGGTTGGGTTAGTCAGTCTCTAATTAAGTCCCATGGTGAATCTCATGCCTACTCTGGATCCTAGTTTAACTGACGGACATTTGAGCTGGTCTGGTTGACATTCCTGCCTTGTTTTTTTGTTGGCAGCAACTTTTGCTGTCTTCAAGTTGTATGGCCGCACTCAGAGACTTTCCAGATGGGAGAATTACTGGGGGGTAGTAGGGTAGATCTCCCTGTGGAGATCTCCAACTCCCTATGGGGGGTAGATCTCCACCATATCATTACATCTACCTTTTCTGTAACACTGAGCATGAACATTGCCCAGCAGTTCTGCTTATTTCCTTGCTGTAATATTAAACTGTGAATTATTTTTTAATATAGCTGCACACAGATCCATTTAAAGAGAAGGCTTGCTTTTATGTAGCTCTTGTAAATCTTAAGCATATGATCTTCTAGGCTGAAACTTCAATGCATTACCAAGGGGCTGTCAATGGTGAAAACACCCAGATGAGCTATTAAACCAAGGCCCATCTGCCCTCAGATGCAGGGCATTGCTCTGAATTCAAGAAGAGAAAGTACCTAGGTGTCCTTTGAAACATTTATCCCTTAAACTATATCACTAAATTAGATTCTGATTATTTAATTGTTGTTTGAGAATGTTGCATTTTCATACTTTGCAAATTATTTCAACGTAAGCTTTTTCTTTCAAATGGATTTAGGGTCCTTGTGCATTTGAATAGTGAGACCACTGCCATTCATGTATTACAAATAGTAACACCTCTCTCAGTAATTTCTAGACGTTGCAACTGTGGGAAGTTCTATCATAACCCTGGCCAGATAAGACCTGGTTTTTTATTCTTGTTGTTCATTGATGGCGTCAGTGCTGGGGCATGGGGGTGGGAGGGTGGGTGTGTCCCTGTTAGCGGGGGGATGGAGGAAGGAATGAACAATGAAGCCTGACGCAGTGTGATGACTGGAAAGAGAGAGAAAAACATGCTGTCAGGACAGGAGGCTGAGAGGTAGTTCAATGCTGACAGCTTCAATCAGCGGTCTGAAAGGAAGTGCAGAATGAGCAGATGACCATTCTATACAAAATATTCTCAAATGCATTCAAAGATATTAGGATAGCGGATGATAGCTGTGTACAAGAGGGAAAAATACACATTTTACTTACTAGTTATAACCATACTGATCGGCTTTATATATCTTAGCCTCTGAGTTTAACTTGTCTTTAATCCCTCTTATTGCCATTGCAGTGTAGGTCTGCATTTAATTAGTCATGAGCCTTCTTTCTTGAAGCCAATTATTACAAATGGAACGAGGAATCAGCCATCAGGTTTGCGAATACATATTTTGCTTTAATGACCGATTGTAGATTGCAGATGGTGGTGGTATTGTACATTTTTCTCACCATGGTACTTGCAGGATATTGTATTGATAGCATAAATTATTTTTTCTAGGTAATATGGTTGTTTATGAAAAGCTTATCTTTCTCATCTCCTTTAGCCACACAAACCTTTGTGATCCCTGCATTCCTCAATTCTGTTCTCTTGTATATCCTCCATTTCCTCTTCTCCATGATTGGCAGCAATGGTTTCACTGCCTGGGCCCTAAGATTTGGAATTCCCTTCCTAAACCATTCCATGTGTCCTTGTTTAAAACTTTAAAATCTACCTCCAACCAATCTTCTTTTTACTTGTCTAAAGTTTTCTCCTGTGGCTTGTGTTGTGATCCAAGTTGGTGTTACTACAGGATGGGAAGGTTCCAGAATTAGAAGCTCTTTCTAGTTGAGTCAATTGACTAACTTTTTTTTTGGAAAACATGGAGGAACTATTACACGACTGCTCATTAGTTTATAAACAAGAAAAAAGGTATTTATTTAATATGAAAAGATTGATCACAGTACAGTTTGCTTCAGTCTCCCTTGTCTTCACAGATTTCCAGAGTAACACTGCACTCTGAAGCCGAATTGCAAATGCCACTTAATTAGTTTTCTGTGGATTTCTCAAATTCCTCACAGATGATTGTCAATTGAGTATTTTGGAAAGACAACTTACTGAGTTGTCTCCATTCTCAGTAAGACAATCTTTGAAATCTTCTTTTAAACAATACTTTCCATCAGTTATTTTCATCCAGATTCCACCTCTGGGTTTTCCAACTCTACTTGTAGTATCACTTTGTCTTAAATGCTTTGAGCCAAACTCTGATATCCAACTGTCAGTTGTTCCACAATTATTTCAATGAATGATTCATAATCTATAATGATGTAACAAATCTTAAAACCACTTTAGATATCCTTCTGGTTTCTCACTTGCCAACATGCTCTGTCCATGACTTCACTGAACAATGTCCTATTTTAGTTCAGGTTTCCTCTGTTCCTTTAACTTCAGGCTTCCTGGAAACCCCTCTTAATTTCTCTAATTTTCTGAACTAGATTTCTAGCACTGGCTTTCTTAACCATAGCTACGTTGTATGGCTTTTCTTCTAGCAAAGTTGAGATGCTTATTCTTGAACTTTCTGTCACCAGCTGCTATGAATTCAGTTAAACATGATCCTAAATAGTCTTCCTACTCTAAAAGTGCTCCTGTTTGCTGAGCAGTCACTTATTTCTTCTCCAAGCTTTTATTTACTTGCCATTTGTAAATTCTTTCAGTATAATATAAACAGTTCTAACTGAAACCAAAAAACTTCTAGATGCAAACACCTATGTTTAACATGAATCTATAACTACCGGTTTAGCCTGCCTTGCACAGAACCACTAAATTAAACCCACTTTAATCTGTATCTTATTTCTAATAGTAGTTTTAGAAAAGTTGCATTTTATTGTTAAATATTCTTATATTAAATATTTCAAATATTTAATAAGATAAATATAGCTCATCTAAAATTACTACTTTCCTGACATTTGGTATCAAGTTCTGTTCTCTCGTGTTCTAACTTCAAGATGTATTACTCTGTAAAAGAGATTACATAAATGCAAGTTGTTGGGAATTTGTGGTTGGAACTCCAGCACATTTCCCTACTTGGCATGCTGCACAATTTATTCTCATGATAGTTAGTGGGTGGTGTAGCATCACACAGTCTATTTTTAACCAAAATTTGATCTTGGATTTGGGAGTATTGGCGAGGCCATTATTTATTGCCTGTCCCTCTTCAGCCTGAGGACAATGTTGCAGCACACAAATCAGCCATTCAGCCCATCAAGTCTGTGCCATTGTTTATCTCCACAAGCCATCCAGTCTAATTACACTCTAATGCTGACACCCTATAAAAAAGTATACCAACGCAAAAGAGTTGCATTGCTGGTTAAAGAGGAAATTTGCACCACACTGAGGAACGATATTAGCTCTGACAATATGGAATCTGTATGGGTAGAACTAAGGAACACCAAGAGGCAAAATACATTAGTGGGGTTGTATATAAAACATTAGTAAGGACTGTATATAGACCCCCAAACTGTAGTGGTGATGTTGAGAATAGCATTAAACAGGAAATTAGAGATGCATGTGATAAAGGAACACTTGTAATCATGGGTGAGTTAGTCACAATACCTTAGAGGACAATTTCCTGGACTGTATATGATATGGTTTTCTGGATCAATAAGTTGAGGAACCAATTGGAGAACAGACCACTCTAGACTGGGTAAAGCATCGCTTACAAAAAAAATTGGAGGTAGTATTAGATTCAAGGAAGAGGAATCCAAATAGGCCAACAAAAACAATTTAATTTAGTAATTTAGAATTCAGCAAAGGAGGTCCAAGGGACTGATTAAGAAAGGAAAAATAGAGAATGAGAGTAAGCTTGTGGGGAACATAAAATCTGATTTTAAAGTTTCTATAGATATGTGAAATGAAAAAGATTGGTGAAGACAAATGTAGGTCCCTTACAGTCAGGAACAGGGGAACTTATAATGGGGATCAAAAATGGCTGACCAAATGAATAAATACATTGATTTTGGCTTCACAAGAGAGGACATAAATAAGATATTAGAGATGTTGGAGAAGCTTAGTGAGAGGGACAAATTTAAGTAAAATGGTGTTGGGCAAATTGATGGGATTGAAGATTGATAAATTTCCACGGCCTGATAATCTACATTCTAGAGCACTTAATGAAATGGCCTAAGAAACAGTGAATGCATTGGTGGTCGTATTCCAAGATTCTACAAACCTTGGAACAATTCCTACCGACTGGAGGGTGGCTGATGTAACCCCGCTATTTAAAAGAGAAGATAGAGAGAAAACGGGGAATTATAGACTGATAAGCCTGGCATCAGTAGTAGGGAAAATTCTGGTGTCCATTATCAATGATTTTATAGCAAAACAGTTGGAAACCAGTGGCAAGATTGGACTGAGAGAGCATAGATTTATGAAAGAGAAATCATGTTTGATAAATCAACTGGAATTCTTTGAGCATGTTAGTAGAGTTGACAATGGGGAGTCAGTGGATATGGCTTATTTGAACTTTCAGAAAGCATTTGATAAAGCCCCACATAAGAGAATGTGTAAAATTTATATGCATGGGATTGGGGACAATGTATTGAAATGGATGGAAAACTAGTTGGCAGACAGGAAACAGAGTATGAATAAACTGAACTTTTTTCATATGGCAGGCAGTACTAGTAGCGTACTGTAGTGATTACTACTACTGTAGGGACCCCAGCCATTCACAGTATATATTGATATTATTGAGGGAACTAGATATAATATCTCAAATTTGTAGATGACACAAAGCTGACTGGGGGGGGGGGAGCTGTGATGAGGATGCGGGATCCTTCAGTTTTATTTGAACAAGTTAAGTGAGTAGGCAAATAAATGGCAGGTGCAGTATAACTTGGATAAATGTGAGGTAGCAAAATCGGGATGGTAGATTACTATTTAAATGGCCATAAGTTAGGAGAAAGAAATGAACAAGAAACCTGGGTACCCTCATACACTAGTCACTGAAGATAAGCATGTAGGTGCAGCAGGTAGTGAAAGGCAAATGGTATGTTGGCCTTCATATCAAGACAATTTGACTACAGGAGCAGGGATGTCTTGATGTAATTATGATGTAGAAATGCTGGCGTTGGACTGGGGTAGTAAGAACTCAGTAAGAATTTAGCAACACCAATTTTAAATCCAACCGATTTATTTGATAGTAAATTTGCGAGCTTTCGACACTCTGTGTCTTTGTCAGGCAAATGCAGTGTCCTGGTCTGCAATAGCACACATATCAACACAGACAGTCACAGATTGCTTATTAGAATGCGAATCCTTACATCTAACCTGCTATTCAAGTGTTAAAGTGGCTAACAATGTATGTGAAGGGAATCCTGAGCATTGGTTAGAGAATTGTGTATTTTCTCCAGACAGCACAGTAAGTGAGGTTTTTGCTAACCCAGGCAAGTTACGGGGGTTACAGATAGTGTGTCATGAAACCAAGATCCCTATTAAGACCGTCCTCATGTATGTGGAACTTGGCTATCAATCTCTGCTCAGCGACTCTGCGCTGTCGTGTGTCACGAAGGCCCCCTTGAAGAACATTTACCCGCAGGTCGGAGGCCGAATGCCCATGACTGCTGAAGTGTTCGCCCACAGGAAGGGAACTGTTTTGCCTGGTGATTGTTGAGCGATGCTCATTCATCCGCTGTCGTAGTGTCTGCATGGTCTCCCCAATGTACCATGCTTCGGGACATCCTTTCTTGCAACGTATTAGGTAGACAACGTTGGCCGAGTTGCAAGAGTATGTACCGTGCACCTGGTGAATGGTATCCTCACGTTTGATGATGTCGTCCATGTCTATGATCTGGCATGTCTTGCAGAGGTTGCTGTGGCAGGGTTGTGTGGTATTGTGGTCACTGTTCTCCTGAAGGTTGGGTAGTTTGCTGCGAACAATGATCTGTTTGAGGTTGTGCGGTTGTCTGAAAGCAAGAAGTGGGGGGGGGGGATGGCCCTAGCGAGATGTTCGTCGTCATCAATGATATGTTGAAGACTCCGGAGAAGATGTCGTAGCTTCTCCGCTCCGGGGAAGTACTGGACAACAAAGGGTACTCTGTCCACCGTGTCCCGTGTTCGTCTTCTGAGGAGGTCAGTGCGGTTTATCGCTGTGGCACGTTGGAACTGTCGATCGATAAGTCGAGCGCCATATCCTGTTCTCACGAGGGCATCCTTCAGCGTCTGGAGGTGTCTGTCACGATCCTCCTCATCTGAGCAAATTCTGTGTATACAGAGGGCTTGTCCATAGGGAATGGCTTCTTTAACGTGTCTAGGGTGGAAGCTGGAGAAGTGGAGCATTGTGAGGTTGTCTGTTGGTTAGCGGTACAGTGAGGTGCTGAGGTGACCGTCCTTGATGGAGATCTCCATCTCATCGATCGACAGTTCCGACGTGCCACAGCGATAAACCTCACTGACCTCCTCAGAAGACGAACACGGGACACGGTGGACAGAGTACCCTTTGTTGTCCAGTACTTCCCCGGAGCGGAGAAGCTACGACATCTTCTCCGGAGTCTTCAACATATCATTGATGACGATGAACATCTCGCTAGGGCCATCCCCACCCCCCCACTTCTTGCTTTCAGACAACCGCACAACCTCAAACAGATCATTGTTCGCAGCAAACTACCCAACCTTCAGGAGAACAGTGACCACAATACCACACAACCCTGCCACAGCAACCTCTGCAAGACATGCCGGATCATAGACATGGACGACATCATCAAACGTGAGGATACCATTCACCAGGTACACGGTACATACTCTTGCAACTCGGCCAACGTTGTCTACCTAATACGTTGCAAGAAAGGATGTCCCGAAGCATGGTACATTGGGGAGACCATGCAGACACTACGACAGCGGATGAATGAGCATCGCTCAACAATCACCAGGCAAAACAGTTCCCTTCCTGTGGGCGAACACTTCAGCAGTCATGGGCATTCGGCCTCCGACCTGCGGGTAAATGTTCTTCAAGGGGGCCTTCGTGACACACGACAGCGCAGAGTCGCTGAGCAGAGACTGATAGCCAAGTTCCGCACACATGAGGACGGTCTTAACAGGGATCTTGGCTTCATGACACACTATCTGTAACCCCCGTAACTTGCCTGGGTTAGCAAAAAACCTCACTTACTGTGCTGTCTGGAGAAAATACACAATTCTCTAACCAATGCTCAGGATTCCCTTCACACACGTTGTTAGCCACTTTAACACTTGAATAGCAGGTTAGATGTAAGGATTCGCATTCTAATAAGCAATCTGTGACTGTCTGTGTTGATATGTGTGCTATTGCAGACCAGAACACTGCATTTGCCTGACAAAGACACAGAGTGTCGAAAGCTTGCAAATTTACTATCAAATAAATCAGTTGGATTTAAAATTGGTGTTGCTAAATTCTTACTGAGTTCTTGATGTAATTATACAGGGCTTTGGTGAGGCAACACCTGGAATATTGTGTCAGTTTTTGGCCTCTTATCTGAGGAAGGATGTTCTTGTAGAGGAAGTGCAGAGAATGTTTGACTAATTGCTGAATGGCAGGACTGATGTATAAGGAGAGATTGAGTTGGTTAGGATTGTATTCACTGGTGTTTAAAAAATGAGGGGAGATCTCATACAAACCTTTAAAACTTAAACAAGACCAGACAGGATAGAGGCAGGAAGGATGTTCCTCACGGTGGGGGAGTCCAGAGTAGGTTCACAGTCTGAGAATACATGGCAGAATAGAATTGGGATAGAATTGAGGAGAAAAGTCTTCACCTGGAGAGTGGTCAGCCGAGGGAATTCACATGCACAGAAAGCAGCTGAGGCCAAAACATTGTATATTTTCAAGAAGCAGTTAGATACTTGGGGTGAAGGGGACCAAAGGATATAGGGGGAAGGTGGGACCAGGCTATTGAGTTGAATGATCAACCATGATTGTAATGAATAGCAGAGCAAGCTTGAAGGGCTGAATGGCCGCCTTCTGCTCCAATTTTCTGTGCTTTTGTAACTTTAATTTTGCTTTTCAAGCAATTGTCTAACTTTTTGCTAACCTCCCCTTTAATTACAATGTTCAGTTCAGATCAGGGCAAATGATTAATATATCAGAATTTTATCCTGTTACAACATGTAATCAGATTTTCAGGGGAACAAACACATTCAACTAATTAAGCTTCTGGCATGGCATGGCAGAATGTGTACACTTATCCCAACTCTGCCTTTTTTCCTATTACAAATATTCTAAGAACTGTTGCCTGGATTTTGGACTATTGATTTGTCATGTGCTGCACATTTCTGGCAAATTTTTATAGTTTGGAAGTTTTGGGTGTGTGACATCTATACCAACACAACCCATCTTTAGGAAACATAGGATGAAAATCACGTGCAGTTTCTGGGAAAGTTGACTCAGAATATTGTGTTTTACAGTAATGAAGTTTTCTGACTTATACACAGTCTTGGATCCCCAGTGCCACAGGACAACAACTTTCATTTATTTTGTATCTTTGATGTGGTAAAATGCCATAAGGCACTTCACAGGAATGAAGATCAAAGATCATTTTTGACAGTGAAACACAGGAGGTATTAGGATCCGAATTAAAGGTTTGGTCAAAGAGAGAACGGTGAGGAAACATTTTAAAGGAGAAGGAGAAATTTAAGGAGGGAATTCTAGAGCTGAACACACAATTGCCAGTGCTGAAGCGATTAATACCAGAGATACACAAAGGATCTGAATTGGAGAAGCAAAGAGATCTCAAAGAGATTGTAGGACATGGAGAATGTTAAAGAGTTAGGGCTGGGTAAGGTTGTGAAGGAATTTGAAAGTAAGGATGAGAATATCAAAAACAGCATGTAGTTCAGTGAGACCAGTAGCATATACAGGTATGTGTTTGCAGCTATTTGTGCATTGTAATGCCCAGGTCAGCCCTGTTGAAGATGCCAAGTATATGCCTGGCTGTTCTTGTGTGCCTCCTGGTGAATTATTTCAGAGTAGCATTGATGCAGGTAAGGGATGATGCACAAGCAACAATGGCAGCGAGAAAGGATAATCGTTTAGAATCCTCATCACTTAACCAATGTGAGGAATGGACAGTCTTAACTCTTGTTAGTTTCAGGGTTGAATTGCCAAGTGACAGTCACAATCGAGAAAGTGATTGTTAGTGCAAGATATGAGTGAGGTGCTATTCTGGTCTCTTGCACTTTATTGATTTCCTTTACCCTGGGTAGCTGTGCCTGCCGCTAACAAGACCCCAGGGCTGGAATCCTTTCCTTAAACCTCACTGCCCCTCTATCTCCTTTTGAGGCCAACCCTAAACCTCTCCTCCTTGATAGAGCTGTTTTTCACCTATCCTCATATCTCTTTGTGGCTTGATGTCAAATTTTGTTTCATAATACTCCTGTGGAACTTCTTGGGGTGCATTGCTACAGTAAAGGTATTCTATGAATGCAAGTTATTATTGCTGCTATTATGGGGTCAACCCCCAGCATGATACCTCCACAGGAAGGTAAGGGCCAAGGAATGAAGCGGGTTTAATGGTTTAAAAATCCAGCTGTGTCTGTATTGAATTTGCACAATAGTTACCTTACCAAACACGAGCAGTAAGTTCTTGGATAAATTTCATAGCCTAGTGGCTCAATGGCAAGCCGCAGAGTTCAATCTCTGACAGCTGTCATTGACTATTGGGAAAACTACTTTATTTATTCATGGGACGTTGGTGTTTGTTGTCCATTCCTAGTTGCTCAAGGGCAGCTGAGATTCAACCATATTGCTGAGCCTGGAGTCACATGTAAGCCAGACTTGGTAACGACAGCAGATTTCCTTCCCTAAAATACGTTAGTGAACCAAATGGGTTTTTGTGACAATTGATAGTGGTTTCATGGTCATCAGTAGATTCTTAATTCCAGATATTTTTTATTGAATTCAAATTCCATCATCTGTCATGGCACCATTTAAATCAGGGCTCTCAGAACATTAGCTGAGTTTCTGGATAATAATCTAGCAATAATACTACTAGGCCATCATCTCCCCAATGCCATATCTTTGGGTCGCTGCTGAGGTAATGTTAGCTGTACTTGATGACGATCTGTGGACCACTGTCCAGTGCCATTGAAATAAACTAAAGACTAAAATTATCCAGTAAGTGTCCTACTATAACATTGCTGTGAAACCTGGCTGTTCCACATAGCTGAAGACTTGCTGATGCACTACTTTGAAGCAATAAAACAGATTTGGTATGTCTGTCCAGCAATGTATTTGCAACTGGGTGAATGTGGATGAAAATCAGACTGCATAGGTGATAGTTTTCTGTCACATTCTAAAACAAGGCTGATGTGAGAACAGTCATGGAAATTGGAGAAATATTAATTTTTAAGAAATTGCATTTCATGTCCATCTTTTAAATGCAGAGAAAAGCACTAAAGCCCCTTGGTCTAAATTTGAATCCAGTTACCAATAACCTAAGCAATTCATAGACAAGTGTGACCACCCGTAAATTTCAGTTTCTAAATCAATTACTGTCAGTGTCTTTAAGATTGTTCTGCAGCTGTAATTAAGCACAACACCTCAATCTAATCAACACGCACCAGCCACTTGCTCATTCTTGAGTATTGTAAATGCTGCAATTACATGCCTTCTGAAGAAGTGACGTTTTCCTTTGCTGATTACAAATTACCTTCCCATTTGGTTCCAGGTCGAGCACCTGAGACTGGACGCCTACATCTAGACAAAGCTGGGGTCCAGATTAATCCAGAAACAGGGAAAGTCATTGTAGGTGCCAATGAAGAAACCTCTACTTCACATATCTATGCAATCGGAGATATAGCAGAGGTAGGACGTGATCCACTTATTGCCATCTAGAAAATATGACCTTAGCTTTACTTTATAATAATTTGTGTGAAATGAATTGTGTTAAACAGGAGGGAATTGGTTGCACAATTTGTATTCTATTCTGCTGTAATTTATTGGCTTTGGCATTCAGTGCTGTAGCACTGGTAATTGTCTATTATTGTCCAGGCTGACAAACACTGAAATTTCAGTACATTAAACTTAATCCATAAATTGTTGACACTTTTGTGACTTGCAACCCTGAGGGTGTTCCTTCTACACTGCTGCAGAATTAGATGCAATATTCCAGCTGAGGTACAGTCTATCTTACCCATCCAAAGCAAAAAGCTATAGGTTTTAAGAGGGAGATAAATATATTTCTAATTTTAAAAAAAAGGGAAGAGTGATGTGGGGTACAGGTTGGGAGTAGATTTGAGACCAGGGAGAGATCAGCCATAAGCTGATTGAATGGCAGAACAGGCTTGAAGAGCTGAATTTGCCTACTTCTGCTCCTCATTTCTATTTTCCTATGTTCTTTGCTTTAATATTGGTATTCAGCATAGAAGGACTTTATTATTGCAGAGGAAGATGCAGTCAACTTTGACATTAAAAATAGAAATGGTAGCTATTTGCAATGGACTAAATAGCTAAAACGAGGAAACGATACATGATTAAAAGTTGTAACGGATGCCTAGCAGTCTTTTGGACTGTGATTTATAATAATGTCAAACGAGCAGTAAATGACAAAATAACACACGAATAATTTTTTTAAGAAAGCGAGTTTTGTTCATTTTCTTTCTGTTTAACAGGGCCGACCAGAGCTCACGCCAACAGCGATCAAAGCCGGGAAGCTGTTGGCACAAAGACTTTTTGGCAAATCTGCTGAGCTGATGGACTATGACAATGTGAGTAAGCCTTGTGGGTAAATTCTGCATTAGTCAGCTTAAAAAGCATTACCTCACAGTCAATCTATTGAAGAAAGTTTTTAATTATGTGTCCATGTGTAATAGGATATTTATAAAAGATACAAATGTTATTAACTTTGCCATCCTATGGCAGGTCAGTGAGTCTCTGACAGGCACGGTTCCTTTGTTGATGGGATATCTGCTCTAATGTGAGCTGTTCCTCACCTCTTGAGGCTGGATCAACCAGGAAATTGCCCAGCATCAGGCCAGGCCAGCCAGCCAGCACACGCTCAGTTGGAAAGACAGACTTACATTTATACAGCACCTTTCACATTATAGGAGTGTCCCAAAGTACTTTACGGCCAATGAAGCACTCTTGTCCTACAGCATGGAGATAAATGACCAGAGTAGCAGCTGTTGGGGTGTCGTTTGAGGGATATCCATTGGTCAAGACATTGGAGAGAAGTACCCTGCTTCTTTTTGAAATGTTGTCAGAAGGATCTTTTATGCTCACCTGCGTGAATGGCTCAGTGATTTGGGAAGATGAGGTTGGACACCTAGTGTGTATGAATGACTAATCTAATGTTATATTCAATATATTGATGCTGAAATGCTTGCTTTATATATTTAGGTTGCTACAACAGTTTTCACACCATTGGAGTATGGCTGCGTAGGCTTATCTGAGGAAGAGGCAGTAAAACGCCATGGTGAAGACAACATCGAGGTAGGAAGCATAGAAATTCTCTCTCCTCTCTGGTGTACTTCTCTTATTGGTTGTTCTGCTCGAGTTTCATCATCCTGCGGATTTGATAAGAGTTGTTCCTGCAGCTCTCGCCTCACAAGACAAGATCAGTTGGTAACCAGAACTGGAGATGTATAAATTAGTGCAACCATTTGTTTCAACTTCATATTTGATCCAAGGGGCATCATTGTTACACCTAAGTAATTGATGGACAGAAAACTTGGACATTTCAGTGTCAGAACATTAGATATTGCAGGCTTCTTCAACAATGTTATAGTTATATAATACCTTTAAAAGAATAAAATTTTCCAAGGACTTTACACAAATGATATAAAAGATATGATACTGAGCCACGTAGGAGGTATTGGGCCAGATGACCTAAAGCTTTGTCAAAAAGAAATTTAAAGAAGTGTCTTCAGAACCCAATCTTGTTAATTCTTGGTTGACGCATTCAAGGAGAGGATGGCTAAAAGAAAATTTGCTGGCAGGGTTGGTTGAATACATATTGGAGGAGAATCCTGTGGAGTATTTACATGTGTATTGATGAGTTGGATAAATAGACAATTTGGGTGTTGTACATACTACTTAACTGGTAATTCTAATTTCCCATTTTGTTGCATCATTTACACTATTTGCTTCAAATTATTGAATATTTTAAAGGTTTTAACTACTATAAATAATTTCTAACCACCAGGAGCAGACTGTACAATTAAAACTGCAGTTACTTTAATTGAACTCTATTAATAAGCATTCAGTTGCTCCTGTGTTAGTATTGTGTTTATGTTCAATGTTACAGGTTCAGAATCATTCCTCATGGAGATTTCGACTGTCTCTGTCACGGTGATATTACCAATTGGCCTCTGAACAATCTTTGGCTCCACAAGTCACAAAATCTTGGTTGCCATCTGGTGGCCTGTGCTGGAATTGAACTTGAAGTCTGGGAGAGAACAGGATAGAACTTGGATGTGATACCTTGGAATTGCATTCCATGTTAAAGCTCGCACAAATGGATTGATAACATAAAACAAGGCCTTAGAGAACGTCCAGTACTTGTATAGCTCTTAGCAGCTCCTCTGTTGGGAAACCAAGGGAACAAAAAATACTTCTAATTTTGAACACTTTCTTTTGTGGGGATCCACTGATGCAAATTAAAATTTCAGCAGAAGGGGATCTGATGCCAAACTGTCCGAGTCCAGTCTGAACTCCAATGATTACAAAAAAAAAGTTGAATACACAGTACAAGACGAATGGATTCAATCCATTGTGTCTGTGCCAGCTCTTTGAAAGAGTTGACCAGTTGGGTTCTACTCCCCATCTCTTTCCCCATACCCTTGCAATCAATTTCCTCAGCAAGCCATGAAGAAAACAATGAGGGACTACAGATTCCCCTCCTGAGAGGCACAAAGTTTGAACATTTTTTTTTGGTTGCAGAAACTGCGTCTTTGTAGCCATGCTACAAACTTGATTAATTATCTTAAAAAGATTGTTTGTGTAGCAGTTACCATATTTCAGGATTGTTCAGTAAGTGCTGCTGAGTTATGGGATCACATCTAACAGATGTTTTGGGTTTTACCAATGCCAGTTTGTTGAGTATGATCTATCTTTGCCTTTTACAGTGAAAGGAACATGGTGTGTCAAAAAAACTCTTCTCCCATTCTTTTGCTAACTCCATCTCCTCTGCTTACTGACTCTCCTGCCAGTAGAAATAACTTGTCTGTCTATATGAGGGATTTTTATAATTCTGAGCAGGTGTGTTAAATCTTCTCTTACCCACCTCTGCTGTGAAAAGAACAATCCCAGCTTCAAAAAATCTCTCACAACCTGATGCAATTCCAGTAAAACGCCTTTGAACCCTCTGGCATTCTGAAAGGTGGTGCAGAATTATTCCAGCTGAGGCAGAGCCTGTAATTTGTAAAGGCTTATTGAAGCTGCCTTGTTTCTGTAATCTAAATAGAAAGGGAAGGAATTTACTTTATTTCCCACTAAGTAGTAATGTCAGTTTTAGGAAATAGAATGCTTTCACTTTTGCACTAAGCATATTCATTAAATACTTGATGAGATTTGCAATTGATTAAATGCAGGGCAAAGTCTCACCTTTAGAGAAATACCTCCACGGTGCCAGCACAATGTTTCTGTTTCATGTGCCAGACATTCTTGTGGCTTCCCTGAGTGAGACTGTGGGCTACTGAGGAATTGTAAGCAGTTCAGTATTTTGGATCTATACTGACTAGGAGCTGAGACTTTCCAAACACACCACACCTAAAAAGGATTGCTTTCATGAAAGGGGAGATTTTCATCTGGCCTGCAGTCAAATGTAGGTTCCAGAGGTTAAAAAATAAGAAAGTGCCTTTCATGTTCTGAGGATATCCCAAAGCATTTTATAATCAATGAAGTACTTATGGAGTACAGCCAGTATTGTACTGCAGGAGAAATAGTAGCAATTTACAGACAGCAAGGTCCCATGAACAGCAATCAATAAGGACCAACTGATCTGTTTTAGTGAAGTTGACTGATGGATAAATACTGACTGGGGTGCTGGAGAGAATGCCGCTGTTTATCGTTGAAATATAACAAGAGGGAAGGCAGGGTGTTGGTTTAGTGTCTTGCCTAAAAAGGGAGCTATTGTCACTGGACTAAACTCAGACAAGGACAATGCCCTGGGGACTTGCATTTGAATCCCACCAGAAAACTGATGGTGAAATTTGAATCCAATGAAATCCAGAATTAAGTCTAAAGGTGGCCATGAAGCCATTATTGATTGTTATAAAAATCCATCTGATTCACTAATGCCCTTTAGGTAGGGAAAGCAAATCTGGCATCCTTGCCAGGTCTGATGTTGGACAAGACACAGCAGTGTGGTTAAAGGCCTAGCAAGAAATGGGCAAGAAATGCTGGTCCAGCCAGCAATAGCCCATGAATGAATTAAAAAAAGACTGAATTAGATACTCTGAAGTGGGATGTGAACTCATGACTCTGACTCGGGTGTGAGTGCACCAGCCCGTGAGCTGATGTCTGGATGTTATAGTCAGACGGCACATGCAAGAAATTGGAACCTGTGTTTCAAAAAGAGTAGTATACGAGTCTGTCCATTAACCCCCAGCAGCACTGTTGCTGGCAGGAGGCCTGAGTGTGATCTCCATCTTTCATACAAAAATTGTAGAGAAATGATTACCTTGATATTTATAAGGGCTTGTGCTTTAAAAGATTTTAATTGTAGAGAGAAGTATGACTTTAAAATAAACTCAGTATATTGTAAGCACAATGTGTTGCAAAAATTAATAGATGTCTGACTACAATTGGCTCTTCCATATAAGCACAGATATTATAAAGAAGCCAACCTGACATTTAATGAGAAAGAGATTGCAATTCTAAACCAATGTGGATGTATAAAGTCTTGTCATTATCTGAAACAGTTATACCTCGTGGGTGCTGGTGATGGGACATTTTATGAGATGCCACATAAGAACCTTGAGGATAAAATAACTTTTTAAATAGAACAGCCAAAGTATGTAACTGGATAAGTAGTAAGAATCAAAAGGTGTCAAATGATGATTTTGGCAAAACATCTTCAGTATTAGCTGTTAATATCTAATAGATTCTATCAATGGAGTTAAATACTTAAGGTAATAAGGTGGACAAGTTTTGGACAATGTGGTGGCGCAGTGGTTAGAACTACTGCCTCACTGCCAGGGACCTGGGTTCAATGCTGGCCTTGGGTAACTGTCTGTGTGGAGTTTGCACATTCCTGTGTCTGTGTGTGTTTCCTCTGGGTGCTCCAGTTTCCTCCCACACTGCAAAGATGTGTGGGTTAGGTTGATTGACCATGCTAAATTGCCCCTTAGTGCCAAAGGGATTAGGAGGGTAAATAGTGGAGTTACAGGGTGAGATTGTTCTCAGTGCAGGCTCAATGGGCCAAATGGACCCCCTCTGCAATGTAGATTCTATGCTTCTACGATTAGATAATTATACTCCAACATGTATGCAAAGAGGAGTCAGCCAGCATTGGGGGAGGGGGGGAATAAGCTCTGCATTAATAATAAACAATCTCTACCAAAGCATCCTGATCGCAATATCTTCATAACCAAGACATTGACCTCACATACTCATGTGATCTTCACACTGGTTTCATCTCACTTTTGACTGTTGTATCATCAACTGCCTTGGCCCTGTGGTCTGGAATTTCCTCCCTGAATCTCTCCATTTCTTTATCTCTGTCTGCCCTTCTAGCCTACCTCTTTGACCAAGATTTTTGTTCACCTGTCTTAATATCTCCTCAGATGGCTCAGTGTCGAGTGCTGTGCAACACCTTTGAGACATTTTATGCTCTTTCAAGTACTATTTACAAGCTGCCTTAGATTATATAGAAGGGAATCATTTTATAGGAAAATGGGTCAGATTCAGTGAAAACTGACTAGAAGTCAATCACAACCAGAATTTAATACTGACAATAAGATTCTTAAACAGAAAGCTAGTAACAACCAGCTTTAATTTTCAACAACAGGCTGGCAAAAAGATCCAGAAGTAGTAGTTGACTGATAATTGCATGTGTCAATCCCATGAGCAGCACTTTCAAGAGTGAAAAAAGTGATCCAAATGAATAGTTGACACAGGCTGGAAAGATAGGATGACATCCTGCTCTTTGCTCGGAGAGTGGGAGAAGTGAAGGAATTGTCATATCACTTGGCTCTGGATGCAGAAACTGCATACAAGATTCGGGGTAAATGTGAATTGGGATAAAAGCAAGTTACTGCAATCTGAAAAAACCCCAGAAAATCCCAGCAGGGCCTGACAGCATCTGTGGGAAGAGATTAGAGCTCAGGCAATCCAGTCTCAAAATGTTGGCTCTATTCTTTCTCTAGACATTAAAATTCTGTTTTTTGTTGTGAAATATTGCTTCCTATTTTTGAACAAGCCTCTTCTGAAAGAGGCAAGGAAATGGAAAGGATCCAGAACAAGGGAAGCAAAGATTATTCCATAATATTTAAATTAAAAAATCTCCAAGCTTTGAACATTTGCTTAGAGCACAATGAGAGTTGTTAAACAGAGAAGTAAAGGAAGAATGGGTAAAATGTGGGATAGTTTTTAGTGTGCCTCATTGCAGTTTTTTCTGAAGGTTTCAGTCCCATAAGTCTTGGGCATGATGATTTATTACCAGACAATTCTGGAAAATCCCAATTCTTGTGCGCAGTTTCTGTATCCAGAGCCAAGTGATATGACAATTCCTTCACTTCTCCTACTCTGAGCAAAGAGCAGCACAGCAGGATGTCATCCTATCTTTCCAGGCTGTCTCAACTGTTCAATTGGATCACTTTTCATTCTTGAAAGTGCTGCTTACGGGATTGACATATGTAATTGTCAGTCAACTATTTCTTCTGTATTTTTTTGCTGGCCTGTTGTCAAAAACTAAAGCCCTCTTGGTTGTCACTAGTTTTCTGTTTAAGGATCTTATTATCAATATTAAATTCTTGTTGTGATTTACCCCTAGTCAATTTTCACCAATCAGACCAATTTTCCTTTAAAAATATTCTTTTCTAATATAATCTATAACCTGCAGGTGGATAGTCAGCCTGCATAATGATTCCAATTTCCCAAATTATGTTAGTACCATTCACCATTGTTGGAACATAAGACCTAGGAGCAGAATTAGGCCACTCAGCCCATCAAGTCTGCTCTTCCATTCAATCATGGCAAATTTCTTTTCCCTCATCCCCATTCTCCTGCCTTTTCCCCATAACCCCTGATCCTTTTATCAATCAAGAAGCTGTTTTAAATGCACTCAATGACCTGGCCTCCACAGATTCACCACTCTGGCTGAAGAAATTTCTCCTCATTGTTTTGGAGGATTGTCCCTTTAGCCTGAGGTTGTGCCCTCTGGTTCTAGTTTTTCCTACCAGTGGAAATATCCTCTCCACATCCACTCTATCCAGGCCCTGCAGTATGCTGCAAGTTTCAATAAGATCCCCCCACCCCCCCATCCTTCTAAACTCTAACAAGTACAGACCCAGGGTTCTCAATTGTTCCTCATATGACAAGCTCCTCATTCCAGAGATGATTATTGTGAACCTCCTCAGGACCCTTTCCAAGACCAGTGCATCCTTCCTTAGATATGGGGCCCAAAACTGCTCATGCAGAGTTTTCCACTCAATCTTTTCAGAATGAAGGACAAGTTTTCAAAGTTTTGCAATTAATTTACTATTTAAGAATAGATTTTTTTTAAATGGAAAAACAGGCTACTGAGTACACACCTTGCAACAGTTTTAAGTCCAATAAAGTTCAGAAAATGTGTGGAACCCACACAAACTAGGTATTTTCCTCATTCTAATTCAGTCAGTTTTCAAAAGTAATTGTGTTGAGTTTTAAAGCAAAAACTTCCTCCAATTATCTCAGGTGATCTGTTATGTTGACAATTTGAAATCATAAACAATCCAATGTTGAGCAGCTGTCAGACGCACGCACGCACACAGTATTTCTCATTTATGTCTTTCAGTTTAAAAAGGAAATGGGTTCAAATTTGAACACTATAATTACTGCCTGTCCTCTGTTGATAGTAATTAGAATGTTTGTTTTCACACAGTTGGGAGGAGCAGTGGCAGACAAAGAAAATAAAATCATAAAACACTAAATTCTGAATGAGATAACTTAGAAAGTCACGAGCCAGTGTTGCTGTGGGTGGGATCCCTCAATCAAAGCTGTCCATTCCAGGCCTTACCCCTACCCTCACTGCTGCTAACTGTGATCTCAACTCTTTGTTAAATCCAACCTCACGTTCCTTCCATTGACCTGCCAAATTTTTTTGGTGCCCTGAAGTATGATGCCAGATTATAGCCCATCATTGATTATTTTTATAGAACAGTGAACAGGGATATGAAATTAAAGTTCTAATACCCCTCTGATTACAATGCAACAAGTTTACAGAAATTGGTATTATACATGCAGAAGTGAATTTGTAATAAAAATATGGACAATGTATGTTTTTAAAATAGTTATATATGCATGACATTTGGTCCTGACTCCTTGCTTGCAATGAGATATTTGATTTATTGTCATGTATTAATATACATAGAACATTACAGCGCAGAACGGGCCCTTCGGCCTTCGATGTTGCGCCAACCAATTAGGAAAAAGCAATGACCCTCTAACCTAAACCATTCCCTTTTTGTCCATAAACTTAACTACTAACCTCAAACGCCACCAAATTTGGTGCATCTACAACTGACACAGGCAGGGCATTCCATACCCTTACCACCCTCTGGGTAAAGAGCTCACCTCTGACATCCGTCCTATAACTATCACCCCTTAATTTAAAGTTATGTCCCCTTGTGCTAGCTTTCTCCATCCTAGGAAAAAGGCTATCACTGTCCACCCTATCTAAACCTCTAGTCATCTTATATGTTTCAATAAGGTCTCCTCTTAGCCGCCTTCTTTCTAACGAAAACAACCTCAAATCCCTCAGCCTTTCATAAGACCTGCCCTCCATACCAGGCAACATCCTGGTAAACCTCCTCTGTACCCTCTCCAATGCCTCCACATCTTTCTTATAATGTGGGGACCAGAACTGCACACAATACTCCAAGTGCGGCCGCACTAGAGTTTTGTACAGTTGCAACATGACGTTGCGGCTCCGAAATTCAATCCCCCTACCAATAAAAGCTAAGACTCCATGTGCCTTCTTAACAACCTTATCGACTTGACTGCCAACTTTCAGGGATCTAATGCACATATACACCAAGATCCCTCTGTTCATCAACACTATTGAGTCCTACCATTAGCCCTATACTCTACACATTTGTTATTCCTGCCAAAGTGAATTACCTCACACTTTTCCACATTAAACTCCATTTGCCACCTCTCGGCCCAGCTCTGCAACTTGTCCAAGTCTCTCTGTAAACTATAACACCCCTCTTCACTATCTACCACTCCACCGACTTTAGTGTCATCTGCAAATTTACTAATCCATCCCTCAATACCCTCATCCAGATCATTTATAAAAATTACAAACAGCAGGGGCCCCAAAACAGACCCCTGAGGTACACCACTTGTCACCGAACTCCACGATGAATATCTCCCATCAACCACCACCCTCTGTCTTCTATCTGCTAGCCAATTCCTAATCCAATTAGCTAAATCACCCTCTATCCCATACATCTGCATTTTCTGCAGAAGTCTTCCATGGGCCACCTTATCAAACGCCTTACTAAAGTCCATATATACCACATCAACCGCCTTACCCCCATCCACCTCTTTGGTCACTTTTTCAAAAAACTCAATAAGGTTAGTAAGGCACGACCTACCCTTCACAAAACCATGCTGACTATCCCCAATCAATTCATTTCTCTCTAAATAACTATAAATCCTATCCATAATAATTCTCTCCAATACTTTGCCCACAACAGAAGTAAGACTCACCGGCCTATAATTCCCCGGAAAGTCTCTATTCCCCTTCTTGAACAATGGGACCACATTCGCTATCCTCCAGTCTTCTGGCACTATACCCGTAACCAACGACGACCTGAAGATCAGAGCCAGAGGCTCTGCAATCTCCTCTCTCGCCTCCCAGAGAATCCTAGGGTAAATCCCGTCCGGCCCAGGGGACTTATCTAACTTCAAACCCTCAAGAATATCTAGCACATCCTCCTTATCTACTTCAATACTTTCCAGTTTACAACCCTGTATCCCAGTGTTCTCCACAACTACATTTACGTCTCCCTGCGTGAATACCGAAGAGAAATATTTATTCAGTGCCTCTCCAATCTCTTCAGGCTCCACGCACAACTTCCCGCTGCTGTCTATGACTGGCCCTAATCTTGCCCTAACCAATCTTCTATTCTTAACATATCTAAAGAAAGCTTTAGGATTCTCCTTGATCCTATCAGCCAAAGTCTTCTCGTGTCCCCTTTTAGCTCTCCTCAACTCACTCTTTAGCTCCCTCCTGGCTAATCTATAGCTATCCATTGCACTAACTGAGCCTTCAAGCTTCATCCTGACATAAGCCTCCTTTTTCCTTTTAACCAGCGAATTAACTTTAGTACACTATGGTTCCCTTACTCGACCATTTCCTCCTTGCCTGACAGGGACATACTTATCAAGGACTCAATAGCTGCTCCTTGAATAAGCTCCACATTTCAGATATTCCCAGTCCCTGTAGTTTCCTAGTCCAACCTATGCACCCTAATTCCCTCCTTATGGCCTCAATTACCATTCCCCCAGCTATAACAACTGTCCCCATCTTCATGCCTATCCCTATTCATCACTAAGGTGAATGTAACCGAATTGTGGTCACTATCACCAAAATGTCCAACTTCCAAGCCTAACACCTGGTCTGGCTCATTGCCCAGCACCAAATCCAATGTAGCCTCACCTCTAGTTGGCCTATCTACATACTGAGTCAAAAAACCTTCCTGCACACCTTGTACAAAAACTGACCCCTCTAACGTGCTAGAGCTATAGCTATTCCAATCAATATTAGAAAAGTTAAAGTCCCCCATAACAATTACTCTATTACTTTCACTCCTGTCCAGGATCAACTTTGCAATCGTTTCCTCTACCTCTCTAGAACTTTTAGGAGGTCTATAAAAGACTCCCAACAGGGTGACCTCTCCTGTTTCTAATCTCAGCCCATACTACCTCAGACAAGTCCTCATCAAACTTCCTTTCTGTCACTGTGATACAGTCTTTGACTAATAATGCCACTCCTCCCCCCCTTCTACCTCCTCCTCTACTCCGACTGAAGCATTTGAACCCTGGAACCTGCAACAACCATTCCTGTCCCTGCTCTATCCATGTCTCTGAAATGGCCACAACATTGAAGTTCCAGGTACTGGTCCAAGCTGCAAGTTCCTCCACCTTATTGCATTAAAGTATACGCATTTCAAACCATGCCCTACTCCACCCGTACACTGCTGTGCTTTACAGTTCTCATCTACGACCCCCCTATTCTCATCCCTCCTAACATCCAAACTACTCAGGATCCCACCCCTCCTCTGAATCAGTTTAAAGCCCCCTGCATAGCCTTTGCAAATTTTCCCCCCAAGATATTGGTTCCCCTCTGGTTCAGGTGTAGACCATCTCTCTTGTAGAGGTTCCACCTACCCCAGAATGAGTCCCAATTGTTCAGGAACCTAAACCCCTCCCTCCTGCACCATCCCCGCAGCCACGAGTTCAAACATTCCCTCTCTGTTCCTCTCTAAACTATCCTGTGGCACAGGCAAGAGTCCAGAGATAACCACTGTTTTGGCCCTAAGCTTCCACCCCAACTCCATAAATTTCTGTTTAATATCCCCTTCCCTTGTCCTACCTACATCATGTGTCCCTACATGAACTATGACTTGGGGCTGACTCCCCTCTCCCTTAAGAATCTTAAAAACCCACTCAGACATCCTGGACCCCGGCCCCTGGGAGGCAACACACCAGCCCCGAGTCCCGTTTATTACTATTTACTCTCCTATCTGTCCCCCTAACTATGGAGTCTCCAATTACCAATCTCTTATCCCCCTACCCACCTGAGCATTCCCAGCAGGCTCACCCCTAGAGACCTGCTCCCTTTGGCCATCTCCAGTTGATTCTTCCTCAACGGTAGCCTCCAGGACAGAAAACTTGTTTTGGAGGGGAACAGCCCCAGGGGATTGTCTCCCCGATTGCTTCTTACCCCTCTTCCTAATAGTTACCCAATTATCACTTTTAGGAGTGACTCTCTTTGTAACTCCTGTCAATATCTGCCTCAACCTCCTGAATTATCCTGAGTTCCTCTAATTCCAGCACCAGCTCCTTAACACGATCCTCAAGGAGCTGCAAATGGGCACACTTCCTGCAGGTATAATCAGCAGAAACACTACTGGTGTCCCTCACCTCATACATACTGCAGGAGGTGCAACAGACTGCCTGCACTGCCATCCCTGATGCTTTAATTTCTAGGAGAGAAATTAAAAACTTCCCACACACTTATTATTAGGTTAGAGGAGGGGGGAGGGTGGGATACTCTACCTGTGTAGAGTATCGGGTTTCCTCTCTGTAAATACAGTGAACAATATTGTTTCTTGTGTGCTATACAATAAAGAATACCGTTTAGAGAAAGAAAGGAGGGTGTGGAATGTTTTAGTCATAGCTAGGGTGTAGAGAAAGATTAATTGAATACAAATCTGATGGCAGCAGGGAAGGAGCTGGTCTCCAATCGATTGATACAAAGGCCAAGGAATTACCCATCAGCTTTTTCCACTGCAAAACTTTGCATCCACATTTATAAATGGAACTGTTACAAGTTTATCAATATTATAATGACACCCTCTCACTGGTAGAGACATGGCAATAGCACCATTAGCAGGAGTGTGATAAATTTACATGGACAAATTGTGTTATAAATGTGAACATCAAAATCTAATAGAATTATTAGACTAAATACTAAAATGGCAATTACGTGGCTTCCATGCACCCTGATTCTACTATACTGCTTCCCATGAATACAGCATTTGGTCTCAAGTCCTGTGTACCACACGAGGGGAGATCGCATAGAGATGGGCGAGCATATATATTTATGACATACATGTAGATATACAGACATTCATGTGCATTTATCATGCCTATGTAGATATGGAAGAATATTTCACTACATCTTATTATTTTGACCTTTACCTTTGACCAGGTTTATCATGCATATTACAAGCCACTGGAGTTTGCAGTAGCTGAACGAGATGCCACGCAGTGCTACGTCAAGATGGTTTGCTTACGGGAAGGCGACCAACGTATTCTTGGGCTCCACTTTATTGGACCCAATGCTGGAGAGGTCATTCAAGGATTTGCACTGGGAATAAAGTAAGACACAAAGTATCTGTGTGATGCATACCAATGTTTAACTAAATGGTGAAATATTCCTTTATACTTACAATAATGAGTGGCCTGTATTTGAATTCTGCCCATCTACTGGAGGTTGCAGTGCTAAAATCAACCACGTTCAGTTTCAGTGAATTCATCTGAGAAAGCAAAGTTATGATTTAACATTTATACAACATATTTCATTATTGTGGTGCTTTTCTTGTCCAATGAGAAAACCAATCAGAATTTAAAAAAGGGGAAAACAAAGGGAGAGAAGGAGTTTTGCATTTATTTTTAAACCGGGGGCAGGAAGATTTCACCATGAGCAGCGTGGAAGGAGGAAAAGTGTCACCGTCCCAAGAGTTGCCTCTAAATGTATCAGAAACAGCATGAAGGAATGGCATGTTGGGAGCTGGACTCTGCATGGAGATGTGGAGACAGAATGTGAAAGACCATTGTAGGATTTAAAAGTGATGTGCTTGAAATTAATTTGTTGGGGCACAGGAAACAAACAGAATTTGGAAATCAGAAGGGATGTAAGAAAATCTTTATGGGTAAAGTTACAGGCAGGTATGAGCTTTTGGAGAATAAAAATCTAGTACGAGTGTGTTTTTCTGCTGGTATCTGCCACATCTTTAGTTTGTTTTTCCTCCAACCACTTTCTGCAAAGCTTGTGTTTGGGCCACATGCTGCCTGCATTTAATTCCTGCAGACTCACACCTGGAGGTTTGTGTTCAGGAGATGGCACAGTTCCTCCTCCTCGTTCCACACCAGGGGACAGGTCTGATGCCTGGGCTTTGAGCAAAATGGAGTCTCAAGACTCAACATCCCCTTTGAATTGTGCCTCTTTTCTGCTTGATGCCCACCTTCTCTGCTCATTGTGAAGTTCATGACAAGTATTTCTGTATATATGAGTTTAAATCTGCACAGCATCATATATAGCAGCAGCAAGACTAAAAGTAACAACTTATTTTTCAAATAAAGAGCTGTGATGCTACAAATTACAGCTAATGCAACTCTAGCATCACTGAGGTCTCATTCATCTGCTCACTCTTGAGTCATTGGTAAATTATATGTTTGTAGTGCTGACTATAATGAGTCTTTTGTTGCTTCATTAAAATTACAGTCTTGTTGGGAGGGATGAGGAAAACACTACTTCCTGTGCTGGACTTTGGTTGCTTTTATTTAAACAAAATCAAAATTTTGGTAATAATTTGAAATGTTTGTCAGACCCTACCAACCTTGCCACCATTTTCCAGAACTTTCTGCAAACCTGTGCGCGCTTCAATGGGTAAATGTAGATGAGATGTTCCACTTAGGATGAGTCAAAAACCAGGAGCCATAAATATAAATTCACTGATAAATCTAGTATGGATCTTGGGAGATTCTTTGCTGTTGGAACTTGCTATCAGAGAGTAGTTGAACAGAAGTTAATGGGATGGTTGATATGTACATGTACATATGTACATGTACATGATATGTACATGTTGATATGTCCTTCGTTAGAAAGGAGGCGGCTAAGGGGGGATCTTATTGAAACATATAAGATGATTAGAGGTTTGGATAGGGTGGACAGTGATAGCCTTTTTCCTAGGATGGAAAAAGCTAGCACGAGGGGACACAACTTTAAATTAAGGGGTATGAGTTATAGGACGGATATCAGAGGTAGGTTCTTTACTCAAAGAGTGATTAGGGAGTGGAATGCCCTGCCTGCAGCTGTTGTAGATGCGCCAAGTTTGGTGGCGTTTAAGAGGTTAGTTGATAAGTATATGGAAGAGAAGGGAATGGTTTAGTTAGGAGGGGCATTGCTTTTTATTTTGGTCGGCACAACATCGAAGGCCGAAGGGCCTGTTCTGTGCTGTATTGTTCTATGTTCTATGTTCTATGAGAGCAAAATAATTAAGACATATTGATGGAGTGGGGCTGAAGTAAAGTGGAAGGAGGATTGTGTGGAACACGGACACAAGTAGCTTGCTGTAAATTCAATGTTATTGTATGCCATCTCTGTCATTCCCTTTGTCTAGTAATAAATATCTTATTTCGTTCGGATTAAACTTTTCTTTTTCCCCCCCAGATGCAATGCTACATACTCTCAGCTAGCATCCACTGTGGGTATCCATCCAACTTGTGCAGAAGATGTGAATAAACTGAACATCACCAAGCGCTCAGGGGTGGACCCAACAGTCACAGCCTGCTGAGGTTAAATATCATCCCTGAACCAAACGGCACACCACAAAACTCTACAGCACTTAAGAAAAATTCACACTGGAGATAAATCCCTGTTTGAATAATCAAGATTATTACTGGCTTTGACTATTGACATTAAGACTTGATCAATAATTTAAGTTTGACTTGAAATATTAATGTCGGATTAAGTAAATGAATGGAAAATAAGTGTCTTTCAATTTGGGAAGCTAATCAGATTGTATCTTAATTTTTGATGCCGTCCTTAAGGGGGTCCGTAAGTGAGTCCTATCATGAAAGGATACAATTCCTAAATAAGCCAGTAGAGGGGGATGTCTGATTATAAAGCTGGATGTGAGTAATATTGTCAAGTCGTTATCCAGAATGGAGATTGGTTAAACTGCGGGTTGCAAGTTGTATGTTTTATTTTAAAGCTGTAAGCTAAGGACCCTGTGTGACTATTGTACTGGAAACTTGCATTTACATCAATTCTATACCACAGGTTAGAATGCATTTTAGAAATTGTTGAATGTGCATTTTTATCTTGTACTATGAACAATTTCCAATTCACAAGCTAGAGATTTTGGTGTGCTGTTCAGGGATTACTGGAAAAGAGGTAAAAGTGGTTTGACTGTTGCTGTTAACTGGTATGCATTTTGCTTCTTAAAATGTATATCATGTAAACAAGAACAGGCTGAACATGTGCCAGTTCATGATGACTTATTTATAAACCCATATTGTGGGATAGATTGGTCTGATGCAGATTGGCATTAAAATAAATATATACAGAAGTTTATAATAAAGCTATATTTCAGTTTGGTCTCATATTTGTTATTTTGAACTGTTTTGGGAAAAGTAAATGCTAAACTGAGGCCATTGAACTCACTGTACAAGTGCTGGGTCAGAGTATCTGAAATAGTTTAATGTTTTTTAAAACTCATCTTAAATATAGCACAACTTTGTAAAATTACAGGTCAGTGACCTGTAAAATCTGCAGCCTTCATAGGGGAATAGCATTTATACCAGAGTGAATTTCAGTTGTCCCACTTTTTGGCCATCAGATCTGCTGGTCTGTTTACTGTTTGTTTCTAACTATTGCTGGATTTATGAAGTGGGCCTCAGATAAAGTACTGATTTTCTCCATTGACGTGTATTTATTCTCTGTAGCTTTACCCCTGCTATAAGCAGGCCCACATCGAGCTCCTTGTGCTGCCCTGTTGGATATTGACAACAGCCCCCAGTGCTTAGCACTGCAACCTCACACTGCCAGGGACCCAAGTTCAATTCCAGCCTTGGGTGACTATTTGTGTGGAGTCTACACGTTCACCCCATTGTTGGTTTCCTCTGGTTCCCTCCCATACGGTGTCGATAGTAGTCGATGTGGAAATGCTGGCATTGGACTAGGGTAAACACATTAAGTAGTCTGACAATACCAAGTTTAACTACTAGCAACACCACAAACTGCCAGATCCAAGTGGAGAGAATCTCCAAGAAGATTGCGCATATTGACAGTTTTTACAGAAATGCAAAAAAGCAGACAAGATACTGAACTTAAACCTGGTGTTGTCAGACTCTGTGTTCCTCCACACTCCAAAGATGTATTAAAAGTTATTAAAGTCATTATTAAAGTTTATTTATTAGTCACAGGTAAGGCTTGTATTAAGATTGCAATGAAGTTACTGTGAAATTCACCTCACTCTGGCACCCATTTGAGTCGATACATCTAACCAGCATGTCTTTCAAACTGTGGGAGGAAGTCAGAGCACCCAGAGGAAACCCACCAAGTCACAGGGGGAATATGCACATAGTGACCCAAGCCTGGAATCAAACCTTGGTCCCTGGCGCTCTGAAGCAGTGGTGTTAACCACTGTACTACCCTACTGAGCTGGCTGTACACAAGCAGTGGCTCCTTTAAGATGCATAGGTCATTTCAGTGGGAACTAACAGTTCATTCATGGTGAAGTATTGCTAAGGGATCCCAGTGAAGAGCTTGCATTGATGCAATGTGTTCTGGACCATTATTTGGATTGTCATTTCCATGGCTTTTTCCAATCATCATTGCCATGATGTTCTAAACAAACATTCAATTTCAAACATATTTTGGGTTAGCCTTGAGCTCAAGTCTTAATATTTGCTGAAGTTTAAAGAGGCAGAGCGAAAATTGGATTCACCACCTGTGTCTGACATGGCTCAAGGACTTTTATAGACCAAATAGTGCCTTGTAGTTGATTCTCACAGGAAGAAAGGAGGAGGACTGTAATTTACAGTGTTAACACATTTATATTATTAGACAATGCAGCCCTTGTGCAGATTTCACAGTGCCCTTGTCAAAAAGGCAGTGTAGGAGAGTCAGTCTTAACAAACTGCATGTGAAATACAACCTGACTGCTGACTAAATCTGAGTGGAGCTCTATAAACAGTCCAGTTATGTAAATCTAAATGTTCTTCCTCCGTATGACTGCCCCAATCCTAACAAAGTCAGCAACAGTGTTCCTTATTTATTCTGAAGGAAAATGTTATCACCTCAAATTTGTCCAGATCAACCTCCATTCACATTCCTTTCCAGGAAAGCTTTATTTTAGACTTTTTGCATTAATTGTTGTTTTGCATTAATTGTTGTGGTTCTTGTGTGAGCAGTTTCCCCTTTAAATCCAGTGCTTCCTATATCACCTCTGTTAAGGTTAAGAACAAGGTCAGGGATAGTCTATGTTAACTTAATAACATGTATCACTGTCACCAATGTCCTTGAACAGGTGGCTGGCAACAAGTAGAACTACCTGGGCAGTTTTCCCTTTGATGTATATGAATATATAAAGTGGGGCCACAGTAGCTCCTTCAAGCCTCCTCTTCCATTCAGTAGGAGTGGGGCTGAGTTCCAAATATACATCTATATTTGCTTTTTCCTGATACCTTTGCCTAACAATGTATGTGAAGGTGTGCTCCATTATTGTAGAATGTTGTGGCTATGGTCTTAGCCAAGAGCAGTTAAAAACATGCTGAGTTAAAGTTGGCAAGTTTTGCCATCACTAAAGTTAAAGTTTTTTTTAAAATTAGTCACAAGTAAGGCTTGCATTAATGCTGCAATTGAGTTACTATGAAATTTCCCTAGGTGCCACACTCTGGCATCTGTTTGGGTCAGTGCACCTAACCAGCACATCTTTCAGACTGTGGAAGGAAACCAACAGACATGGGGAGAACAGGCAAACTCCATACAGACATGACCCAAGCCAGGAATTGAACCTGGGTCCCTGGTGCTGTGAAGCAGCAGGGTAACCACTGTGCTGCCCTAGGAGATCACAGTTTAAACCATGACTCACTTACAAACTTGGTGTACAATACAGTTTTTATGCTGCCCAAACAACTTTTTTGGATTAAGACCCGATCCTGTTGTTCTAGATTCTCCCAATTCTTCTATATCCACCTTTAATCCTTTAAGTAGTTTATCACCTTTGATTAGATATCCCTCCAATTTCTAAACTCAGTCTAATCAACAAGGCAGAGATTTTGGTTTGTTCATTTTATTGCAGGAAAAAGAATTGCTGACAGGAGAGATCTACAACAATTTATACTGCATGAGAAGAGAGTGTGCTGATTGGCTGCCAAGTGGAATTGGTAGAGGCATGATTAAGAATGCAGTAGGGAAACAATTAACTGTCAAATTTTTGTTCAAATTCAAACCAAGCAGTTTTTGGTCAAGATATTATCAAAGGGAGATAAAGCAGAGAATTGCTGTCCCTCAAACTTTCGTTCAGTTGAAAAGGAAAATCTATATTTCACCATCTTGCAGCAGACTGTAGCATTACTGTAGTGTGCTCTATAACCTATATTTTTAATTTTGATAGTGTTATTTATTTGCCCCTCTCCTTTCTGTTAATTTGTTATTTTTTCCCCCCCATTTTCTTTCCCTGCAACCCCTTCAAAAGTTCCACACATGTAGAAAACAAGCAGTAATTTCCACAGTCAAAGCAAAATGTTGTGAATCATAGAAACCTTAGTGCAGGAAGGGGCCATTCGGCCCATTTAATCCATAGATCTATAAACATGGACAGGGATTGCGAGTAGAGGTGGGAACATCAGGGTGGCAGCGTGGGCTCGTTGGGCCAAAGGGCCTGTTTCCCGTGCTGTTTTGTTCTTTGTTCATCCACACCAATCACAATCCGACCAGGCCTTATTCACATATTCACTCACTAATATCCCTCTAACCTTCATGTTTCAGGACACTAAAGGACAGTTTTAGCATGACCAATCAACCTAACCCACACATCTTTGGAGGCACAAGGAGAACGTGCAAACTCTACAGTGACCCAAGTTGGGAATTGAACCCAGGTCCCTGGTGCTATGAAGCAGCAGTGCTAACTACTGTGCTATTGTGCCATCTACTACGGGATATAGCATGTAAAAGGAAGGCACTCATGAAAGATGGAGCTTTCTGCTAAAGGACCCTTGTTTTCATCATGAGAATGAGGAGTGAGCCCTCCGAGGAATATTCTGCAGCATCAAGTTAGTGAGTGTCACTGAGTGGCAAACTCTGCAGAACATTTGTGACACATTGAGAGTAATCTCTTATCCTGGGTATAAAGTTGTGGCTGAAATTATGTTTAAAATCTTTTATATGGTCAATGAAAAATTTGAAAAAACCTTTGGCCAAACCAAGGAGAAGGAATTCCTGCATGTGTTTCACAAAAAGGCTGAAACATCTGAGTGTCAGTCAGTTGTGAAAAGGGTCAATTATCATTCCCCATTCAAGGGAAGTGAACATTTTAACCCATTTCATTTGATGCATCTGATTACAATTTTGTAAATTAGCTAGAAAGGGTTTAAGTGATTTCATTTACTTTTACATTTGGCCACTGTAATTTTGACCTTGAGCAGAATTGCCTCTTTTTGACTAGTTCATTTTTTACACAAATCCTCAGAACATTGTTTTGTTCCAAACGTGTGGCCTTTATGTTTATATATACATATATAATCCCAAAACTTTCATCACTGAAGCAAAACCAAGAACAAATTGACAGCCCTTTTAAGTAGCAAGGGAGTTGCCAGCTTAATATTGTAACGACATTAGCATGATGAAAACATGGTTAATTCTTCAGAAGCAAATTGCCGCATATCAGCAAAAACTGAACCGTGGCAAGCTCGTCAACACTTCCCTCCAGACTAGGCTAATGGTATGTTTCTCTGACCTCCCAGATTGTCTATTGCTGTTCACTGTGTCACTCCTCACATTTTCAGTCCGTTTACTATCCTCCTCCATTCCCATGACCAGAATACCAAGGGCCTTGCAGCAGAAAGCTCAAAACCTTTCATTAGTGCCTGCCTTTGATATGCTACTTCCCACAATGTCTTGCCTTAAAATGTGGAAACCAACAAAAACATTTCATTCCTCCCACATTTGCTTACTTTCTACGTGTGGAGTTCCTGTTTCATCTACAAAAACAAGTTCTTATCTCACCAGCACTTGTCTGATAAAGGCCAATTGTGTTTGTCACAATTAATGTAGATCTAAAGTGAATTGACACTTTCTACAAAGTATTTCAAAGAAATTCTGAAACTAGCTGTCCAATTTAAATAATGCAGTATAATTACTTTAACACTCAAGTTGAATAAGACTTCAATTCAGTTACAACATTGACCGCGTTTGCATTAGGAGTTCCATCTATTGCAAGTGACAGGAGATTGTGACAGTATGCACAGGCCACAGAAGGGAAGGGGGTTACGCATCAGTTTTTACTTAGTGTGTAATCGACTTTCTATGATGAGTATTTAGTAACATAATTGCCAGCACTCAACTTCCCTTCTGATTGAACTTTCAGGCTGAGATTTGCAGTAAAACTTGCAAAGACTGAATTGTTCTAAATGTCTGCTAAATTCTCTTTCCTGGTTCAAAATTAAGCCCCTAAGCAGAGCAACAATAAAGGGAAAAGCACTACACAAAGAATGGTTTAAGTCTTACAGCACTGTCATTTGAAAGATTACATTTCTTCTTTTCCCCCAACCAGCTTTATGCCATAATTCAGTCAGTGACATGTCTATCTCCAAATGAGAAGATTGTCAGTTCATTGTACAAGTCTCAGAAGTGGGACAAAAAAACTAAGCTGACACTCCAGTGCAGGGGAGGGAATGTTGTGGTGTTAGAGATGCTGTCTTCAGGTGAAACATTAAACTGAGGCTCTGATTGACCTCCCAGGTGGATGTAAAGGATCCTGTAGCACTACTCCCCATCCAAACTTTAATTATCAAATCACAAAAAAAAATTACATTAACCTGGCCATTACAGTTGTGGGAGCTTGGTGTGGCTAAATTGGCTGCTGCGCTTTCTACATGGCAACAATGATGACAATTTATGGCTTTAAGCATAAAGTGATGCCCTGAAGCAACAACTGTAAGCTTTTCTTTCATATGCAATAAACAGAATTGATAGTCTAATGTTAACCATAAAAACAACGTCCTTTGAAGAAAGAAATCTACCACCCTCATCTAGCTTAGTCTGCATGTGATCCACAAACATGGTTTACTCAGAAATAGCCTAGCAAACCACTCAATTCCAAGGTAATTAAGGATGGGCAACAAATACTGGTCTAGTGAGTGATGCCCACATTCCATGAATTAATTTTTTAAAAATTTATGGACTAGTGCAAAGATGTGCAGGTTAGGTGGATTGGCCATAGTAAGTGGTTGGGTTACTGGTAGAGGGCATGATGCTCTTTGGGAGAGTTGATGCAGATTTGATGGGCAGAATGGCCTCCTTCAACACAATAGAAATTCTGTGATCCCATTCTCTTTTTAGGGGTCTTCAAATGTAAGTTTGAAAACATAGAAGTGTCTTTATTTTGGGAATTCTCAACCTGCCTTCCAGAAAAACATAAGGAACAGCAGAGCTACATCAAAATGAGCACCTTTATTTATCTCTGCCCAACATTATTCAGTCTATTAGTATGTTTAGGAATAGAGCTGGATTCTCACCACCTCAACCTAGGTAATGATGCAAGATAACTAAATGACGTAAAATGAGTAAGTATTTTAAAACAGATGCATTGAGCTTTGCCTCTGGCTGCAGTCAGCAGCAACACACAATCATTGTCGGTGCAAATGAGAGTTAATAGTAAGATTGAAAGATTTAAAAGTGAGAAAGTAAAGTGTATTTGTCTTGTGCCTTTCACAAGGTCAGGACAGCCTCAAGCCATTTCAACTGATGAGTCTGAAATTCAGGCATGGTTACAATGTTGGAAATTTCTACACAGTGGACAGAAATCAATTAAGTAAATCACCAAATAAGATGTTTAAATATCGATTGAGATGAAAAATGCTCAGGGCATCAAGCATTCATTTTTTTTAAAAAAAAATAGCATTTTGGGATCTTTTATATCCATCCAAGAGCTGGGGTGCAATCTTATTGGCTCACTGCACTGGC
The DNA here is from genome assembly GCA_024679065.1 of Sphyrna mokarran. NCBI lineage: Eukaryota > Metazoa > Chordata > Chondrichthyes > Carcharhiniformes > Carcharhinidae > Sphyrna > Sphyrna mokarran. The sequence continues at coordinate 44,243,428 of JAGIQG010000020.1, read as the reverse complement.
AGCACAGTAGATGGCAAGAACACCAGTAGGGTCAGTTTCACAACCAAACAGGGCACAAAGCTGATTTAAGTGTTAATATCAGGCTTTGCATTGCTGACAAAGGTCACAGCTGGTCTCCATCAACAGAGACCAGGCATGAGGTTGTTGAGGTTGTTTTCGTTAGAAAGGAGGCAGCTAAGGGGGGATCTTATTGAAGCATATAAGATAATTAGAGGTTTGGATAGGGTGGACAGTGATAGCCTTTTTCCTAGGATGGAGAAAGCTAGCACGAGGGGACACAACTTTAAATTAAGGGGTATGAGTTATAGGACGGATATCAGAGGTAGGTTCTTTACTCAAAGAGTGATTAGGGAGTGGAATGCCCTGCCTGCAGCTGTTGTAGATGCGCCAAGTTTGGTGGCGTTTAAGAGGTTAGTTGATAAGTATATGGATGAGAAGGGAATGGTTTAGTTAGGAGGGGCATTGCTTTTTATTTTGGTCGGCACAACATCGAAGGCCGAAGGGCCTGTTCTGTGCTGTATTGTTCTATGTTCTATGTTCTATGATGGAATAGCCAGGGGATTAGAAGCCATTGAAGATCATGTGGTCAAGGCATAGCCAGGCAGTGCCTACAGGATAGTACTAGCCTAGTACTGCCCACTGGGCACCATAATTGTACCAAGAGCAGTGGGGTGGGAGCTTTGCGTGCCTCTGCAAAAGTTGCCCCAAGCAATCTGCAACTGGTGAGCAAAGGTTCCACCCTGCTACTCATGAGATTTGCACTTCTGTCTAAATAAGTGACAGAATGTCACTCAAACTTGCCCAAAAAACAAGTCTCCTATTTTCTTGCTCGTTTGGCACTTATGTCTCTTTGTATAACTTCTCATTTGAAAGGCAGTGCTTGTAATAGTGCAGCACACTCAGTACCACACTGAATGCTCAGTTTGATGTTGAGCTTAAGTCTCTGGGTTTGGTACTTGAATGCAAAATAGCAGCATTGATGGCAGTTATCCTACAGGTACTTAGCCCGCCTTGATGACTGACAAGGGGCATACACGTAATGGGTCGAGAGAGGACTGCTCTTGGATTTTGAGTGTGTCCTAGTGCTTCGTCGTTAGTGTACGCTTGACCTGAACCAGTCGATGGGCAACATGTAAGTTCAGTGACTATCACTGTGCTGTGCAGATACATGGATTTGGGCCTGTGTCTGTGGGAGTTTGCACATTGTCCCTGTGCTTGTGTGGGTTCTCTGGGAGCTCCAGTTTCCTCCCACATCCCAAAGATGTGCTCTTAGGCTAATTGGCAAAACAAATTCTCCCTAAATTGGCTCAAATTTGGTTTTTAATCCATAGATTTATAAACATAGACAGGGATTGCGTGTAGAAGTGGGAACATCGAGGTGGTGGCATGGGCTCGTTGGGCTGAAGGGCCTGTTTCCCGTGCTGTTTTGTTCGATCATCCCCAGAAGTCAGATAACACTGAAAATGGAGCTATTGATTTATGATCAGTAATATGGGGGAAACAAATTGAGTTTGAACCTAAGCATGTCTCAAATTATTCATTTTACTGTATCCCAAAAACTTGTTATAAAGCAACCTAACAAAATCTGATCTAAAAGTAGCCATGGTATAATTAACATAACATCTGCCTTCTGTGAGCGACAAAAATTGACGTGTAAAGAAGAATTTGATTTCACAAAGGGTTTTCAAGTGTGTCTTAAAAGAGCTGAGAGACAGAAATTTAGGAAGGAGGTTTCAGAGGTTGGGAAGACAGATACCAGTGGTGGATGGAAGGAAATGTAGGAAAACAGAATACTGAAGTCCATTTTTTTTTTTCAAATCAGCCAGTGCACTCAGTTTGAGAGCACTTTCTTTGCTTGTCTGGCAGTGAAAGTGTTAACTGTCTCATTTCCCTTCACATCATGTCATCTGAGTATCGTTCCTCAGAATGCTGATATCTCAGGCATCAGCGAACATGTTTAAGTAGAATCATAGCATCCCCACAGTGCACAAGAGGCCATTCAGTCCATTGAATCTGCACCAGCTCAGAGCACCTTACCCAGGACCCCTCTCCTGTCCTATCCCTCTAATTCCACACATTTCCCATGGTTAATCCATCTAACTTGCACATCTTTGGGGAATTGGTAGATTTATAATTAACAACATACTGGATTATCAGGATAGTGGATGTAAAAAAAGTGTTCAATCATGATTGTATTAAAGGCAGAGCAGGCTTAGTGATAGGAATGGTCTACTCCTGTCCCCATGTCCCTTCTATTGCTGGCAGTGATGTCCCATTTCTCATGGGTAATGGGATTCTTATGCATTCCCCATTTTAAGCCTGGAGGACCCTTACACATCGTCCTTATGAATTTGCCATAGATGATTCTCCTGCTGGTTGCACCTCAGACCAGAGGTAGTCTAAACCCAAAGAAGAAGAGGGAGAGTGGTGAAGAGGTGTGGAAGTTTAGAGAAAGAATTTAGAGAGAGCTTAGAGCTTGAGCAATCAAAGATACAACCACCAATGGTGGAGTAACAAAAAATAGGAATGGTCTAGAAAACTGAATGGAAACATCTTGGAGTAGATGCAGAGCTAGGTAAGGGGTAAGGCAGTGGCAGGGTTTGGGTACAAGGATAAGCATTTTAAAATTCATTTTTATCCACCCATCCCAATCAACATTTGAGTCTTTATATTCATCTATTTTTACTCCCACCACTTAAGACATTTTTTTCCCCATTTCTTATCTGCTCTCTGTTTACGTTTCAGATGCTGTACATTATTCTGGAGGACACACACACACCCCTGAGCTACAGGCTGTATACATACCTTTCTGCCAGGTCTTTACAGATTATACTTCTTTCCTACTCTTCCTATGGAACTTTTCCATTGAGAAATGCCTGGTTATTTTACCAATGAAATAAAACATGTTTATGTCACCATCTCAATGACTCTTCATAAACCAGGGCAAAACTAACAGTTTAAACCCCTTTTACCTGGTGTTTGAAATAAATTTCTATGATCTTTGATAGTCAGTAGATATCAAAGTAGGACTTAGATATTTTTGCACAAGATTTAAATGTAGTTTCATAGAATCCCTTCAGTGCAGAAGAAAGCCATTCGGTCCATCAAGTCTGCTCTAACTGAGAGCACCTATCCCAGGTCCCATCTCTAACTCCACACATTTACCCCAGTCACTTACACATCTTGGGACATTAAGGGACAATTTAGTGTGGCCAATCCGTCTAACTGCACTAGAAGGGAAGATCTCATTGAGGCTTATAAAATTCTAACAGGAACAGACAGGGTAGATCCAGAAAGGATGTTCCTGATGGTGGGGGAGTCCAAAACCAAGGTTCACCATCTGAGGATTTGGGTTAGACCATTTAGGACAGGGATGAGGAGATATTTCTTCATCCAAGGAGTGGTAAGCCTGTGGAATTCATTACCACTGGAAGTAGTTGATGCCAAAATATTGAATGTATTTAAGAAATGGTTAGATATGTAGCACGTGGGGTGAATGCGTCAAAGTTTATGGGGAGAAATCAGGACTAAGTTACTGAGTTGGATGATCAATCATGATCGTGATGAATGATGGTGCAGGCTTGAAGGGCCAAATAGAACATAGAACAATACAGCACAAACAGGCCCTTCGGCCCACGAGTTGTGCCGATCACATCTACCAATCCACAGACCTATCTATAACCCCCTATCCTATTCTTTTCCATATACTCATCCAGAAGTCTCTTAAAAGACCCCAGTGAGTTTGCCTCAACAACCTCCGACGGCAGTCAGTTCCATTCACTCACCACCCGCAGTGAAAAACCTACCCCTGACATCTCCTTCGTATTTGCTTCCCTGCACCTTAAATCTGTGTCCTCTCGTATTGACCATTTCCGCTTGGGGAAATGGTCTGAGAGTCCACCCTATCTATTCCTCTCAACATTTTATAAACCTCTATCAGGTCGCCTCTCAACCTATGTCTCTCCAGTGAGGTTGAGGGAGCTTGGACTCTACCTTCATAAGGCCTGCTTCCCAATCCAGGCAGCATCCTTGTAAATCTCCTCTGAACCCTCTACATCCTTCCTATATAATGAGGCGACCAGAACTGCGCACAATACTCCATCTGGGGTCTGACAAGAGTCTTATAGAGCTGCATCATTACCTCCTGACTCCTAAACTCTATTCCTTGATTAATGAAGGCCTGTACACCATACGCCTTCTTGACCACTTCCTCCACCTGCGAGGCTGATTTAAGAGTCCCATGGACCCGGACCCTGAGATCTTTCTGCTCTACAACACAGCTAAGACTCCTACCCCTTATATTGTACTCCTTCATCCCATTATTCCTCCTCCTATCTTCTATGTTTTTATGTTCAGACTGTGGGAAGAAAGCAGAGCATCTGGAGGAAACCCACAGAGAAACAGGGAGAACATACCTTAGTCACCCAATGCTGGAAATGAACCTGGGTCCCAGGCAGTGAGGCAGCAGTTTTAACCACTGTGCCATCCATTCCTTTTGGCTTGTATCAGTTTCCAAAGAAAAACATTGAAATACAAGTACAGCAAGGTTCTTTCAAAATCACATTACAATGATATATACACATCCAAATATTTCCTGGTACTTGTATGAAAACTCCTGAATCACCCATATAGTCATTTTTTGAAAAGCTCCGGGAATCTGCTGCCTTTATCTCTAAGAGAAGCAATGCTGTTCGTGGACTGCCCACTGATGTGCCACCTTGTGGCAGCAAGGCTCCCATTGCAAGCTGAAGAGTCGGGGTCTCTGGGTTTGAAGAGATGTTGCAGAAGGTTTCTTACAAGAGGGATAAAATGGGACAGGAGAGGTTAAACCCAAAATAATAATTGCAGGCACATCGCTGTATGAGGAAAACATTCAAGGGAAGAACAGGGCTCATTTGAATGGTGTGAGCATTGCTGGCAACATCCTTTGGCAAGTTGAAGATTGCAAGCTGCTTTCTTGAATGGCTGCAGTCTGTGGTGAAGATACATCCCCTGCAATGATGATTATAAATATGGATGATTCAGGAGTTTTCATATAATACCAAGAAATGTTTGAATGTGTGTATATCATTCTAATATGATTGGAAGAGTGCCTGGCTGTACTTGTATTTCAATACTTTTCTTTGGAAACTGACAAGGCAAAAGGAATGGGTGGCTCAGTGGTTAACACAGCTGCCTCACTGCCAAGGCCCCAGGTTCATTTTCAGTCTTGGGTGATTGACTGTGTGGTATGTTCCCTCTGTGTCTGAGTTTCCTCCTGATGCTTTAGTTTCTGGTACTCCCTTTCTAGCAGCATCTCACATCCCAAGAATGAATTTGGAAAATGCTCCCTGATTCACTTTTAGAGGGTGATGAACAGTTGGAATGGATGAATGTTGGGAAGGGAAGGACGCTTGAGAAGCTAGGACACTGGATTCTGTATTCTTCGTAAGATGTCTCACAGCATCTTAGTGTTTATCCCAGTTCAACACTGGCATCTCTACATTATTCTTTGGTAGAACCAGCCTATACTTCAGTGGCAAAATGTCTGTAGCATTCCAGGCTATTCCTCTTTGCCCTGATTCATAAAAGGAGGAGGTCATTCAGCCCATCATGTCCACATAATCAAACATCTGACTACATAAACCCCATTTTGCAGCACTTGGCCCATACAGGTCAGCTACGAATCTCATCAACTTTTACAGAAGCACCATAGAAAGCATTCTTTCTAGTTGTATCGCAGCTTGGTATGGCTCGTGCTGCGCCTGAGACCACAATAACTACAAAAGTTGTGATTGTAGCCCTATTATACAATCTATTATATAAACCAGCCTCCCATCCATGCCCCTGTCTACACTTCCACTGCCTCTGCAAAGCAGCCAACATAAGGATCCCACACATCCTGGACATTTTCTCTTCCACTTTCTTCTGTCACATACCAACCAACTCAAGAAAAGCTTTGTTCCTGCTGCCATCAGACTTTGGAATGGACCTACCTTGCATTACGTTGATCTTTCTCTACATCCTAGCTGTAATTGTAACACTACATTCTGCACTCTCCTTTTCTATGAATGATGTGTTTTGTCTGCATAGTGCACAAGAAATAATACTTTCCACTGTTTATTAATACATGTGACAATAAATCAAAATCAAACCAAAGGTTTCAGCAGCACCAAGTGAATATCTAAGTATTGGCTGAGGAATCTGGTGGGGAGTAACAGTAGATCAGTTGTGACTTCCCATTAAACTCTCCTATCCTAGAGGCAATCTATTGGCTTACCTGGAAAGATAACTGCAGCCAAGTTAAAGAGAATCCACGTCTGTCAAATTATTAATCACAAATCCTTCCACCACACAGGCTTGCAGAAGTATCCTTCAGTATTAGTCAGACTTGAGTAAAAAGTAATTGATCTAATCAAATCACACATGTTGTAAAGCTACACTTAACTTACTGAAAGATATATTTAAGGTCAAAGCAAGCAAAATATTTAACTTGGCCAGCGAACAGAGGACTAGGAAACACACGAACAAAAAACATAAGCCGCAAACAAGTTTGGAGGTTGGAACAGTTTTTTTATTACAGGTTTTGTGCACAATTTCTCACAGAAGCTGTTTAATTGGGCTCAATTGCATTAAATAGATCATGATCTGTTGAGAAGGGGCACTGAGTTTCAGAGATATATAGGCAACTGTTAAATTTATATATGGGGAAGCTTAAAACACCCATTAGACTGGTCTAATATGTACACTAAAGCCCTGACAGAGGAATCTTTTCTACAAACAGGGCAGGTGAAGAATCTACCACACTCAGGATTCTGCCTCTGTCCCCATTGACAGGTGAGTGGGAATCATTTTTAATATAAAGTATTGCTGTGGAACTGGGGGAGCCGGCTCTACAAGAACAGTCATTCTGAGAATCATGGCTTTGGATCAGCAGGTTTGTAAAACAATAAGCTCTGCAAACAAATTAGGGCACACTGTGGCTAGCAGTGCCACCTCAGAGTGCCAGGGATTCAGGTTCGATTCCTGACTTGGGTCACTGTACAGAGTCTACACGTTTTCCCCATGTCTGGGTGAGTTTCCTCCCGTGTTGAAAGACATACTGGTTAGGTGCATTTTCCAGGCTAAATTCTCCCTCAGTGTATCCAAACAAGCACTGGAATCTGATGACTAGGGGAGTTTCACAGTAACTTCACTGCAGTGTTAATGTAAGCCTACTTGTAACACTGATAAATAAATAGCTTAATATATTTATAGGAGTTCACTGCTAAAGATGTCTGTGTGAGTTTAAAGATTGTGAAATGCCATTCACTTATGTCCCACTTTAACATTTGGAAGAGTTAGACTGAACTAGTCATTAGAATCTTCAATTTTATTTTTTGTATAAAAGGCTGATTTAAGCTCTGCACTTCCCACTAACCTCCCCCCACTTCCCACCCCAACCCAAAATCATGGTATTATAAAGAATAAAGAACAAAAAATAACAGCACGGGAAATAGGCCCTTCAGCCCAACGAGCCCATGCCACTATTTTAACATTGAGTGCCCTCTACCAATGTCTACGCTATGTCTCAATGATTTGATCATTATGATGCAGAGACAGTGGCCAGTACTCAGTTAATTCATTTCAGATTGGGGAGTATTTTGAGGGAAGGGTCTATAATTGGGTTCAGTGTTTCGGTCTAGGAGCAGGAGGGGTGGAACAGGCCAAGTGGAGAGAAAGCAGAGGAAGGGCAGCAATTGTAGTGCCTACTTCTCCAGTTCCACAGCAATACCTTCTATATTAAGAATGAATCCCACCCACTTGTTGATGGAATAGCTGCAAAATCTGGAGTGAGGTAGATCCTTCACTATCCAATGGGTTCAGGGATTAAAATTCAAAAGTTGCTCATGTCAATCTCAATGCCTCTTCTCAACAGATGTTGATCTATTGGATGGTGCCAATCAAACATCTTCTGAGAATCTTCAGATTGTCCATTACACGCACAAAGCTGATCTATTACGAAAGATCTCAATGATCACTTCCAATGTCCTCTGCTGATGTGACAAAGCTAGGTAAAGGGAATTCTTCCTTTGTTGAAAGTTTGACTAATCTGGGGGCTCCTTTCTTTAGGGAAGAGAAAGGCCAAAGATTGACCTGTCAGAGGGCTGCAAAATCATGAAAGATTTCAATGTGTGGGAAGATGGAGATGTTCGTTTCTGTCTGGGTGAACTGGCCAATATTTATCATTTAACCAATGTAATTAAAATAGATTATCTGGTTATTTATCAGTCTTGTTTGTGGGATCTGTCAGTGCACAAATTGGCTGCCATGTTTGCTATATTACCATAGCGACAAAACATGATTGTGAAGCAGTTTGAGAAATTCTAATGTTAATTGATGGGACTAAGGTTTTCTTTTATTGAATAAGACTTATTGTGCCATCTGTACCTCACAATGTTACACTATTGCTTGTTTAATCAGAAGGTTGTGGATCCACTGACCCAGAGAGGTGAGCCCAAAAATCTGATACTGGAGTACAGTAATAAGGGAATGCTGCACTGTTGGAAATGCTGTCTTTTGGAAGAGACATTAAACTGAGGTTCCATCTGTTCTCTCAAGTAGGTGGAGGAATATAACAATGTAAGAACAGGAGCAGGCCATTCAGCCCATTGAGCCTGCCCTGCTATTCCATTAGAATATGGCAGTTCATCTACCACAATGCCACTTTCTTGCACTATGCCCATATTGAAGTCATTCATGGACAGGAATCAATTCGATTTTAGTCTTGAACATGACATAATTGAACTTCAAAGCACTCTGGGGTAGAGAATTCCAAAGATTTATCATCCTTTTAAGTGAAGAGATTCCTCCTTATCTCAGTCCTAAATGCCCTGTCCCTGACTGAGTCTGTGCACCCCCAGCTTCTGGACTCACCAGCCAAGAGAAACATCCATGTCAATCCTATCAAACTCTAAGAATTTTGTAAGTCTCAGAACACTCCAGCAGCCCACAAGTTGCGTCGATCATATCCCTATATAGATACCAGGCCTATCTATAACCCCCAATCTCATTTCATTGAAACCACTCACTCACCAGAATTCTAGACAATACAGATCTCATTTCTTTATGGAAAGTCCGTAGTATAGAGGACAGAAAAAGGCCCTTCAGCCTAGCACTGGTCAAAGAAACCACAATTATTCTAATCCCATTTCCCAGCTCTCAGCCCATTTCTTGTGTGCCTTGGCAGTGCACAGTGCATATCAAAGTACTTCTCAACTGTTATGAGAGTCTCTGCCTCCAACATCCTTTCAAACAATGAGTTCCAGATTCCTACTAATCTTCTGAGTGAAATAGGTTTCCTCATGTCCCCTCTAAACCACCTGCCCTTAAATCTATGCTCCTGGTCATTGATCCTGCCATCAAAAGAAATGGTTTCACCCTGTCCGTCTATTTCTGCCCCTCATGACTTTATACATCGCAACCATGTCTTCCCTCATTTTTCTCTCTCCCAAGGACAACAACCCCAGTCTATCCCATCTCTCTTCATAATTAAAAACTCTCCAGCCCATCATCCATCTCCACTGTATCCTTTCCAATGTTATCACGTCCTCTATAATGTTGATTTCAGAACTGCACAGTATATGAAATGTTGGTTATGTCATATCTATAATTCCACCATAACCTCCCTGCTCTTAAACTCTGCTATTTTCAATCTCTCCTCAAAACAATCCCACCATCCAGATTATCCTCCATTTCGCTGCCTCTAAGTTTTTATTATTGTTACATGTATTAGTATACAGTGAAAAGTATTGCTTCCTGCGAGCTATACTGAAAAAAAAAATGCCATAGTGAAGAGAACGAGAGAGTGCAGAATATAGTATTAAAGAGTTAGAATAAAGTTTCAGACGCGTAGAACAAGATTAAAAGATAGAATTAGAAGGCATGCTGGACACAGCTTCCAAAAAGTCGCCTCGCACTGGTGTGATCTTGGAAATAGTATATCCTTCCTTAGATAAAGGGACCAAAACTATACCTCAATAATCCAGGTGTGGTCTCTCAAAAGCTCTATATGACTGCAGAAAACATCTTTACCCCAGTAATTAAATCCTCTTGTGATGTAAGCCAACGTACCACTTGCCTTTCTAATTGTGGGCAACATGTCAGCAGTTATTAGTACTGCTGCTTCACAGCTCCAGCTCTGGATTTGATTTCTGGCTCGGGTCACCATGTAGGGAGTTTGCACATTTTCCTCGTGTCTGCATGGGTTTCCTCCAGGCACTCTGGTTTCCTCCCACAGTCCAAAGATGTGTGGGTTAGGTTGATTGGCAATGCTAAGAAGTTGCTCTTTAGTGTCTAGGAATGGGTAGGTTAGAGGGTATAATATGTAGGGATAATGGGGATAAGGCCTGGGTGGGATTGTGTTCAGTGCAGACTCGATGGGCCAAAGGGCCTCTTTCTGCACTTTGAGTTCTATGATTGTAATTGTTTACTGCACCAGAATAAATTGTAAAACATCAGGACATAAAAGATCCCATGGCACTATTTCAGAGAGAAGCAGGGGAGATCTCCCTGGTGTCAGGACCAATAAATATCCTTCAATTGACATCACTAAAAAAACATTCTGATATTATCCAGTTGCTGTTTCTGGGAGCTTGCTGTGCACAAATTGGCTGCTGTTTTTCCCAGTGGTGACTATAACTTAAAAAATCTTATTGGTGGGAACATCCTCAAGTTGTGAAATGTGCTACATAAATGCAAATCTTTTTTACTTTATTGCAATGCAAAGTGTCTTTGGTGAAAATAGCTGTATTTAAATATGTTATTAAGTATGGAGTGATATACAGCTGACAGGAGCTAAGGTAAATTTTCTAGTGACACCTCAAGCTGCCTGCGTGAAATCTGTGCAGTTTAGGAATGCTGGAAGAACTAGAAGGTTGAATTACTAAAGTTAAACTCAGCCAGACATCTGTTGTTTTTTTTATTTTAAATCTAATACTTGCCTGGTCTGCTGTTCCCACACACTTGTGAAATAGAATCTGGTATCAGTGAAGTTCAAACCCAGACAGTGCAACAGCATTTCAGTTCAAGTTATGGGTTTCAGGACACTGAGGTACAACCCCCACCCCACCTCACACACCCCTCCCCTACCCTACACCCTTAACCACTATCCCCCTGCAAACCCCCAAAATAAAAATGAACTGATCCAGCCTTGAATAAACCATCCTGGTGGGGATATCACCTGTACCTGGTTGCATGTTGTGGCAAGTTTGAAGGATGCATCACACCTTGGTGTTCAGGTAGCTTTGAGACCACAAAAAGCAGTTCGTCATGCTATCTGAGCTCCTTGATATGTTTTTCACTTGTCACTGACTCCAATCTGTTTACTTTATGGAGCAGGCATGGTTGGAAGGATTGGAAGAAAATGGGACTGTAATATAGAAGCTGAAACTTTGCCATCTGATTGCAGTGTTTCCCTCTTGAGTAACTGTGAAGTTTACAGTATCTCACGAATTCTCCAAGAACCCATTCCTGGCTGTGTACATTCATGAGTGTATTTGATCTGTATGTGGACACTGGGTAAGAGGATTAAACACCATTGTGAGGAGTCCTTCCCCACACAGTTGATCTGCCTGTTGACACTCAGGGCTCTGTTTTAACCCTGCCTGGATGTTCGGTTTTGAATGGGTTAAGATAGTGCCCATACCTGAATTAATGCCACATATAGTAAGAGGTGAGAAATAAGCTGCTTAGGATTACTGGTTTGTATTTGTAAGTATTAATCATGAATGCAAGTGTCTGTTTGTGTATATAAATGTTACATTTGTCCATTAAGTCATATATGTACATTTGTGTGTATGCAGTTTGCATGTGCTTATTTATCTTGTATGATCTTCATCAAGCCTTTATTGGTTTTGGTCTCCTCATATAGTTGGTAATATTGAGGCTTTTGAAAGGGTGCACAGGGGATCTACTAGAAGACTATTCTCATTTTGGAGCATTGTAGGTTTTAAGATAATGTTGAGGCTTTACATTTATGGTATGATGAAGGAATCAATAGCATTCATAATGTGGAGATGCCAGCCTTAGACTGGGGTGTGCACAGTAACAAGTCTCAACATCAGGTTAAAGTCCAACAGGTTTGTGGTGTCACAAGCCAAAATCTAGTGATACCAAATAAACTTGGACTTTAATCTGGAATTGCATTCAGGTAGAGTTTATTCCAATTAGATAGATTAGGGAAGACTTGGGAATCCCCTACTTTAAGCAAGATGTGTTAGGTCACATCTGAACAAAATGTTAGGAATGGTCTCTTTTGCATGAATTCCTTCAATGAGAGTTAGACTGGTTTCTGGCTGAGGCAGAGATTAACTTTTAAAAGAGGTAAGTAAGTATCTAGTAATATTAGTCTCAACCAAAGGAATTTCCTAGACTAGTTTTGATCACTGAGAATGAGATAGAGAACTGGTGCCCCCTTCTCTCAGGCAAATCACAAAGTTTGAGTGGGGTGAAGTATGAATATATTGTCTATATAATAGTGGGGCACAGTCTAATTAGATCAGATTGCTTTTTTGTTTGTTGTAAATTTTATATGGCATGTGTATTTAGATGTGTGCACTGTGTGTTTAACTGTTTGCACGTGCTTTTAGTTGCAAGTTTATTTTTGTTATGAGTGTGCATTTATGCAGAGAGCAAAAAGCTCACACTATGGCCATACATGATGGTTACAGAATCCAATATGGCAGCTCCTTTGGTCATTGTGGAAATTTTCCAATCTAGGAACCCAAGGTGACCTGAAAATTCCTCTTATCTCAGCCCCAGCCCCGTTCCCTTTCAGTGCATACTGACAGAGCATGGTAGGAAAGGTCATATCTCAAAAGACAAAAACCCCACTATTTCAATAAAATGATTCCACAAATGTTTGATGTGTGCTTGATGTAATAATCACTTTCAACTGGTAACAAAATCTCTTCATGGTTTCAGCCAAAGGGAGTATCCTGTTTCTACTTGGAAAAATAGTAGTCACGTACCCACTGGAGCCTCTCCTCCTGAAACCAGCCAGCTATTTACACTTCATTTGCGACTCAGCCTTGAACTACTGGAAGATACCATACTGCTGGCCTCCCTGCGTCCTTCACAGCTACTGATTTGCTCTCAATGCATCAGGTTAGCGAGCTGTTCTATCACATTTCCTGTTTAATTCTTGCTAGATCTCACTTGTTTACGACAGATGATTTTATTAATTCAGATTTGCAATAGTTGTCAGCAGGTATTAGCTTGGGATGTAGCAACTAATTTTAACCCACAAGTTTCCAGAAGCTTTCAAAACACTCCTTAAATGTATAATTGGCATGAACTAAAATGGGATTTTGAAAACTTAGAAGTGTTAGTTCAATATTGTAAAAATCACGAGAGCAGAACACAAGCAGTGTTTTTTTTTCAAAAAACTTATTACTGATAAGAGTTTTCCATCAATCTATTAAGTGCAAGCCCACGCAAATCAGACCTGTATGGGCAACAGATGAAAATTATCAGCAGCCAATTCTGTTTGGCAGTTCATTACTGTAATTATAAAACTTCCAATATTGAAAACAGTGACAAAATAATTCACAGATCCTGGCATTAGAACCTGGTACTTATTGTTAATGTGGGATTGAATATAATCCTGCCCACACAATGATTTAAGAGAATTTATATCGGGGTCAGTCTAGTATTGGACAGAGCCATGTACACAAGCAAGCATGGAAATAGCTCCTAGCTTGAACATTTGACTATGTATGTACATAATTCTTGTAATTAATAAATAAACCCAGGTAACCTATTTAGGCTTCATTAAGACTACTGACCAACACCTGATAATGTGGTGGCATTGAATGGACAAATCCAAAAATTAACATCCTACAAGACTAAACAAAAATTTAAAGCATTCAGACTGGAAGAAAACTCAAGAAGCAGATACACAGCAAAAAAAAAAAAAATCACCAAGAGAAAGATTGATATTCAAAATTCCTCACTGTAGTAGAAAGATCTACAGGATTTCTTGAAAGTCTAGCTTCAATTTTCAGAGTGCGATGTCAGCAGAACCAGCAGGGGTGAGCTAAAACTTACATTTCAGGATGCAACAAATCCTGAGGAACTTTTATCTAGTTCAGTAATCATAAATTGCTGTACAAAAACTTCCATCAGAAAATCCTATTATTTCATGAATTGGTGCCTGAACACATAGTACCCAAACTCTGAAAAGGGAAGAAAAAAATTAATCCATTCAGAAGAATCATGACCATAGGAATAGCTTTAAAGGATACAGGGCAGGATTTGATGTGTGTGTGACCCTAAGGTGTAGTGGTGAAACAGTGAGATCTGCAGCTGGTCAATCCAAGCACCATTGTTTAAAATTCAAGGCTGAGAACTGGTGCCATTGTAGCAGGAGCTTACCAAAACTGGCAAGAGCAAGAAAACCTTTTTCAAACAAATGAGGATTCTAAGTTGAATTTCAGCTTCTTCTTAAAGTTGAATCTACATTTTAATAGATTTCATCATGAAATTCAAGAAAATTTAGACTCATTTAAGTACCAAATCAATAGAAAATTGGGCACTTGAAGAGAATTTTTAAATTACTAGGGTACATCAAGTCTAAGTAGAAGTCCAAAATAGTCCAGATTAATACATGGTTTTGTGAAATTGTTGATGAAGTAATCTTAATTCAGTCCATTGATGAATCCTCAATCAGCTTTGATGAAATATTAAAAGCCTTTGACAAATAAGGAAAGTTATATGATGAACCCCACAATCCCCCCCCCCCCAAAAACAAACTAAAACTTGGCAAAATGAAAATGAAATAAGTTGGAAAACATTCACATCAGAACTGAATTGGAAAATTTGAAACTCAAAGCTCAAATTGAGTGTATATCATTGAAAACACCTGTGACACCAAAGTCAATGAGCCAAACTGTTCAAGATCTAAACAACCTCTTCTATTTGTGATTTATATAAATGGCTTGGAAGAGGGGGTAGGTGGTGTGATCAGCAAATTTGCTGATGACACTAAGATGCTTGGATTGGCAGGGATTGAGGAGCAGTGCCAGGCAATACAACAAGACAGATAGGCTGGTAGATTGGGCAGATAGATGGCAAATGGAATTTAATCCGGATAAATGCGAGGTGATGCATTTTGGCTGGAATAATGTAGAGGGGAGTTATAGGATAAGAGGTAAAACTATCCTGAGTATAGAGATGCAGAGAGACCTGGGGTGCAAGTTCACAAGTCTCTGAAGGTGTCAGTACAGGTGGAGAAAGTGATAAAGAAAGCGTATGGTATGTTAACCTTCATAGGAAGGGGTATAGAATATAAGAGTAGGAGTCTGATGTTACAAGTGTATAGAACGTTGGTTAGGCCTCACTTGGAGTACTGCGTCCAGTTCTGGTCGCTGTACTACCGGAAGGATGTGGAGTCCCTGAAGAGAGTGCAGAGGAGATTTACCAGGATGCTGCCTGGTATGGAAGGGCTGTCTTACGAGGAAAGATTGAACGCACTGGGGTTGTTTTCCCTTGAAAGATGGCAGCTGAGAGGGGATCTATTAGAGGTATACAAGATTATGAGGGGTATAGATAGAGTAAATGGTGGTAAGCTTTTTCCACCATTAGAATCAGATAGAACGAGGGGTCACAGCCTTAGGGTAAGGGGGACTATGTATAAGACAAATATGAGAGGGCATTTTTTCCACACAAAGGGTAGTGGGGGTGTGGAATGCACTACCGAGTAAGGTGGTGGGAAGCAGGCACGCTAGGGTTGTTTAAGGGTCTCTTGGACAGCCACATGAGCGGTCTGCAGATAGAGGGATATAGGAGGACTGTTTAAATACTTTAATTGTTTCCACAGGCTGTTCAGTCCACCTTGTTGACCAACAAGGTGCATGCATTCGGCAGGTCGTGTGAGGGCTGCTCTTGGATGTTACTTCAGGAGTGACCTAGTGCTTCACGTCGTTAGTGTATGCTTAAACTGGACCATCAGATGGGCAACATGACAGCTCAGAGACTATCGCTGTTGCTGTGCAGACACATGGATTTGGGCCTGTGTCTGTGGAGGTTTGCGTGTTCTCCCCGTGGTTGCGTGGCTTTTCTCCAGGTGCTCCGGTTTCCTCCCACATCCCAAAAATGTGCTCTTAGGCTGATTGGGCAACAAATTGTCCCTATATTGGTCTCTATATGTCATTAAG
Source organism: Sphyrna mokarran (assembly GCA_024679065.1). Lineage (NCBI taxonomy): Eukaryota > Metazoa > Chordata > Chondrichthyes > Carcharhiniformes > Carcharhinidae > Sphyrna > Sphyrna mokarran. Next base: position 44,227,253 of record JAGIQG010000020.1, on the reverse strand, counting down.
ACGTTAGGACGGCGGCGCGGACTCGTTGGGCCGAAGGGCCTGTTTCCTGTGCTGTGTTGTTCTTTGTTCTAAGAAAATTGAGGTTTCAGAGATAGAAGAAAAGTACTGCAGAGCTGATGAAAAATGAGGATCATTTGGAAGAAAGCTTGGAAAAACATTACATTCCAAAGAGATATATGAGGTGGTGAAAATCAAAAAGCTAGAATTACAAGAGAAAGCAAAAGTTCTTGCAAAAGAGTGTGTGAAGAGTCAGGAAAACAATTAGCAGAAGCAGTTACAGAATGTGAGTTTGAATGATAGCATAGAGGAATTATACGCAGCAAGAAAAAGAGATCAGTGTAGATTTACAACTTATGTATGAAAGATGCATTTGATAAGAAAAGATTAGAACTAATGAGAACACTGGAATGTCACTCTCAGAAAGAAGGACCTGAAAGGCTCAAGTTATGAACTTGTAAAAACAATTCAGCCAAAGTAGATTTTCAATTAAAACTTGCTGGAAGTTCAAGAGCAGAAGGATCGAGTGAACATCCATGTAGAATGTTGGGCTGGGAACAGGAGAAAAATCACTGATGAATCAGAACAGTGGCTAGAAAGCAGAATTAACAAACAGAACTGATGAAGTTTAGTCTGATCTGAACAGCATGAAGGAGGAGAGACGCACAATGGACAGGAAAATTCAGATGTTGAAAGCAAAAGAGAAAGCAGATCAAATTGAGGATCCAGCAAATGAGTTGAAAGAGAGTAAGGAGCAGTCAGTGGCGACATAGTAAAGTTCTGAAAAGACCAAATAGAATTGTCAAACTTAAGAGTTCCAGAGATAACCCTAAAATAGAAATGACTCAACTTACCAGCATTATTGCTGAACTGAAGGGAAAGGTTCATTAAACTCAAAACAACTGGAAAAGAAGTAATCCAACGTTTGACTAAGATTGTGAAAAGTAGAAATGAACGTTCTATTACTCCAGCTTGGACATCCATATGCATCGCGACAAAGGAGGAAAAGTGCTATGGGAGTGAGCATAGCATTTATTGCCATGAGAAAAATGAGAGATAAATCAACAACTACCTATCACCATAATGTCAAAGAGTGATTTGACACCATGGAATGGACAAAGAGGATGAAAAGATACCCAGATGTCAGAACAATTTCCAGATCAGAGTTCACCTGTAGCGACAGAATCTACCACACCTCTGACAGTAATACAAATGAAATTTGAAAAGGTTAGAAGATCTCTAGACTACCTGAACCAACAAACTCAGATTTGGAAGGAAGGAGATGGGTTAATAACAGTGATGTAAATATATGAGGAAGAACTTGAAATACATTGGATAAAGACCTGGGCTGGAACTCCACCACTTTGCCTGTCACAGAAACAGTGTGGACAACAGTCCTGTAACGGATTTTTCTGTTCACCTCAGGCAGTAATTTCCAGTCTTGCCTGAGCAAGGCTGTAAAATCCCACCTCAGGTTTACTACAAGGGTCTGGTAAATATTGGGTTAACATGGGATTGAGTACTGTACTGCCTACACAGTGATGAAAGAGAACATGTGATGCAAACCTAAGGGTCAATCTAATATTGGTCAGAGTTGTGTACAAAAGCAAGAATATAGACAGCTCCTTATTTGAACCTTTCCCAGCTCTTAGTTAGTAAGTATATATATATATAACAAACCTGCTTTCATTAAAATCTACTGAATAATAACCTATAACAAACCACTCTGTGCCAAGAGGAGGCAAGTTGTTTTAATGAATCAGCTGAAGGATTAATAAATCAAACAGAATACCATTTTCATTCTCAATTTTATAATGGTTTACATCACTGACAGGTTACAATCCTATAACCTTGTAAACAGAAAGGAGCACCATGTCATCCGTTCCCTCTTTAGGGCAGAAACCAAAACTCTCCCCAGCAGCCTGCTCGGTTGTCAACACCAAAAATGGTTCTCCCCAATACACCACAGCAGTAGCTTCTTGTCACTTCATCTCAGACAGTAGTTTCTTTTTGATCTCAACATGACTCAAACTATCTACACATCCTTTCCCAGACTCTTCATCCACCAAGTCCTTCTCTTTGCTGAATACTGATGCAAGGCCATGACTTGCACTGGGATGCGGTCCCATGGGTGCAAGCAAACGGTCAGGATATAAAATCCTACTGCCCCTTCTTCAGCTGTGAATCTGGACAAAGTGTCAGCATGCCATTCAATGGGCAACGGGGTCACTCAATGGTTAATACTGCTGCTTCACAGCTCCAGAGATCTGGGTTCAATTCCTAGTTTGGGTCACTGTCTGTGTGGAGTTTGCACATTCTCCTCATATCAGGATGGTTTTCTGAGTGTTCTGGTTTCCTCCCACAGTCCAAAGATGTGCAGGTTAGGTTGATTGACCAAACTAAAATTGCTCCTTTGAGAGATGAAATGCGTATGTTGGAGGGATTAGTGGATAAAATATGTAGGGATATGGAGGTAGGACCTGGATGAGATTGTGGTTGGTGCAGACTCAATTGACCAAATGACATCTTTCTGCACTGTAGGGTTTCTGTGATGATTTCTATGATTTTTATGAACATGGGGAGATAGGGTCTCTGGTTGGAAAGATACTTAGAGGTTTCATGAAATGACCTCCCCTCTCCAGCAACCCTGTTGGATCATATTGTCTTTATTTCATATCTCCTAATAAGGAAAAGTATTCAAAGTGAACAATAAATCATCTTTTTTTAAAAATATAGAACCATAGAAAAGTTACAGCATGGAAGGAAATCATTCAGCCTTTCTTGTCCAGCCAGAGGACGTTCAGGGGTTATTTAACTTCTGGAGACTCCAGGATAAGCCTGGAGATTTGGAGACCCTGTGGAGAAGGTGCCTCATTGCCAAGGCAATCAGCCATTGCTTATACTTGTGCATTTTCCTGCAGAGTTGACAGAAAGTCATGAAGGAGGAATCTCTTGATCCAATGTTGGCCATTGGTACCTTGGCTGATTTTGGCAGAAATCAAAGATTAGACCTAAACATTCTGGTGTGTATGGTCCTAAATGGTCCAGTGCACTTAAGTGAGCCATGAGTGGTGCCAATTCTTCTTTCAATTCCAACTTCCCCAAATCTTTCTACTTTTAGAATGCTTCTTAATACCCATTTTTCTATTTATTCATGGGACATGGGCATCACCAGCTGGCCAGCATTTATTGCCCATCTCTAGTTGCTCTTGGAGGGCAGTTAAGAGTCAACCACATTGCTGTGCCTCTGGAGTCATATGTAGGCCAGACCAGGTAATGATGGTAGATTTCCTTCCCTAAAGGAAAGGACATTAGTGAACCAGGTGGGTTTTTCCAACAATGGACAATGGTTTATGGTCACGAGTAGATTCTTAATTCCAGATTTTTTTATTGAGTTCAAAATCCACAATCTGCCATGGCATGATTTGAACCTGGATTTCCAGAACATTAGCAGAGTTTCTAAGTTAATAGTCTAGCAATAATAACACTAGGCCATCACCTCCCCTCAATCACTTAAGAACATAAGAAATAGGAGCAGGAATAGGCCATCTAGCCCTTCAAGTCTGCCCTGCCATTCAATAAGATCATGGCTGATCAGAAGTGGATCAGTTCCATTTTCACGCTTTCTCCCCATAACCCTTAATTCCCTTGTCTATCAGAAACCCATCTACTCGTGACTTAAAATATACTCAGCGAGGTAGCCTCCACCACTTCAATGGGCAGAGAATTCCAAAGATTCACCATCCTTTGAGTGACGAAGTTCCTCCTCAACTCTGATCTAAACCACACCCCTCCCCCCCCTTATTTTGAGGCTGTGCCCTCTAGTCCTGCTATCCTTTCTAAGCAGGAAGAGTCTTTCAACCTCTACCTTAAGCATCCCTTTCATTATCTTAATGTCTCCATAAGCTCCCCCTTCAACCTTCTAAACTCCAAGTACAAACCTAGTCTACTCAATCTCTCCCCATTGGCTAACCCCCTCATCTCTGGTATCAGCCTAGTGAACCTTCTCTGCACTCTCTCCAAAGCCAATATATCCTTCTGCAAATGCGGTGGCCAAAACTGCACACAGTTCTCCAGCTGCGGCCTCACCAGCACCGTGTATAGTTGCAACAAGACCTCCCTACTTTTATATTCTATCCCCCTAGCTATAAAGGCCAACATTCCATTCACCTTCTTGATCACCTGCAGACTGGGTTTTTGCGATTTAGAACTCCCAGGTCCCTCTGCACCGTAGCATGTTGCAGCTTTTCGCCTTTTAAATAATAATCCCTCATTATTATTATTTCTACCAAAGTGGATAACCTCACACTTGCTAACATTATACTCTACCTGCCAGGTCCTCACCCACTCACTCAATCTATCCAGATCCCTCTGCAGGCTTTCCACACCCTCCATGCAATTTGCTTTTCCACTCATCTTCGTGTCATCAGCAAATTTTGTTACCCTACACTCAGCCCCTTCCTCCAGAGGATTTATGTATGTGGTAAACAGTTCAGGCCCCAGCACCAATCCCCTGGGCACTCCACTAATCACCTGCTGCCAACCAGAATAGCACCCATTGATTCCTACTCTGTTTCCTATTAGACAACCAATCCTCTATCCACGCTAATACCTTACCCCCAACTCCTTGCACCCTAACATTTTGCAGCAACCTTTTGAGAGGCACCTTATCAAATGCCTTCTGGAAATCTAAAAACACCACATCCACTGGTTCCCCTGTCTACCGCACTAGTCACATCCTCAGAAATCCAATAAATTCATCAAACATGATTTCCCCTTAATTTCTCAATCACATTCTTGGACACCACTTCTAACACCTCCTAGCACAGCTATTTTGTTGGGTCAGCTCCACATAAGGAAGGCTTGAATATTTTACCATGTTGAAGATGCTATAGAAACAAAATGTTGTTGCATGTGGAATATCAGTATCAATGCCTCATATGAGGAGGAATAAACTCACCACATCAATAGCTAATGTGGCATAGACAGTGAGACAGAAGGATATATCTCAGTTTTGGAAGCCTTGTTTGTAATATTATTGCCTTTATTCTAATGGGGGATTAACTATTCAAGCAATGAATTTCACAAGCTGAAAGTGACATTCATACATTCTCAGCATATGGGCAGAAGTTTGGAACTCTTTCTTGCAAACTGCAATTGAAAGTGTTAATTGTTAATTCTAGGGGAGGTGATAGCCTAGTGGTATTATGGCTAGACTGTTCATCCAGAAACTCAGTTATTTTCTGGGGACTAGGGTTCAAATCCCATCACAGCAGATGGTGGAATTTAAATTCAATAAAAACTGAGAAATTAAGAATCTACTGATGATCATGAAACCATTGTCAAAAAACCCATCTTGGTCACTCGTATCCTGTGGGGAAAGAAATTTGTTGTCCTTGCCTCCAGACCCACAGGAATGTAGTTGACTCTCAACTTTGCTCTGGCAAGTAGGGATAGGCAATAAATGCTGGCTGGTTTGTGACGTCCTTGTCCCACGAATGCCTAAAAAATCTGAGATTAAGAGATTTCTGTTAACCATAGGAAAATGGGGCAAATGGTAAGTATATGGAGCTACAGATTAATCTTATTGAACAAGATAACAGACTTGAGGGGCAAAATTGCTTCCTCTTATTCCTACGTTACTATAAATGCACAGCCACTCTTTTGCATCTGGTAAAATGGACATGGCCTCATCAAGTATCCCAATATCATTGAGAGGATACCCAGTATCAAGGGATCTATGTGTAAGGCTTCACACCTCCAAGTCTTGGCACTTCAATTTTTGCATTTATAACCATGAAACATTTTACATTAATTTAGTTTGACAAAAGGTATGTACTCACATTTAGGACTGTGCCAACAATGTGACAACTCTGCTGTCTCCCTGAGGGTATACAACTGACAGTTTAATACCCTGGTGTATGAGGATACCATTACGTGATGGTGAGCTCCTAGGTGCATCAAGGCTTAATCCAGCATGCCATTCAAACATGAACTGTAATTACAAGCTGAAAGAAGTGCTGCACAGATTTTAATTAAAAAACTAATATAATGTTTAGTGCACATGAATTTTTGGCTTTAATTTAATATTAACTGAACATAGTAGTGAGAAGGCACATTCCAGGTCAGGATGGTGCAGACCTGTTACACTTTAACTGATATGTGACTAGTAAAGTCTATTTTACTTGATTATTTTTTAAATCATATATGATTTAGATTTTAAAAGATGGCACTGCACAACATTCCAGGCTGCCTATGATCTGTTGATTTGAAGTCAATTCCATGTGGAACATCTTAACACTAAACATTTATTCATGTAATTTGCACATGTTCAGAAGTGCATTAAAGAACTTGAAAAGCTTGGTAATCCTTCCCCAACCCACCTCTAGCAGATTCTTTGCAATGGAGTATTTACAAAATATACACACATAATAATAGGACTTCAAATTTGACAGCAAACCTTAAAGTCATTGTATTGGCATTATTATGAAACCCAAACTTATCTTGTTGAGAATGCTAAGGTCAGGAACTTCAATTGCCAATGGGCTGAGTGGGCAGCACGGGCATAGATTGATATTTCAATTTTTGCCTGTACACCCCTGCATAAGAAACAGATGTGAAAACCCAGTTCAGGTGACTGGGAGCAGAGTGCCATTGCCAGAAGGAGACAGAGAGAGGGGACAGAGAGAAGTGCCAAACAAATAGACCCAGTGAGGGGCCAGGTACGGAAAAGGATCCAGTTCAATTAAAAATAGACCAGCAGAGAAACAGGCTCCAAAAAGGAACTGGAGGTGGGCAGCAGAGTTTAAGTGAAGAAGGTGCAAAAGAAACCATTCAGAATGCTGTATTGGCAAAAGTATCCCTTTGGAGCAGTAGTGTTCAGCTTGACGTGGCCGAAGATCTGAGGTTGTGCTTTACGAACTGGTGCCACCCAAGTTGGAGCGACTTTGAGAAAATTTCAAACTAAGATCTTTGAAAGCAAAGACTGAAATTCCTTGAGAGAAGCAGAGTTTCAGTGAGATTGGTTGACAATAATATTATTGATGTTTGAGAGTTGTTGAGAAATTCATGGACTCAATCTTGGTTACACCTGCTATTTATTGTGTAGTGTGTTGTGCTTGACCACAGTTTGCCTGTTAATTCACATGTATCTCATACTTACCTGAGATGTTAGAGTACAAGATAAATATTTTTTTGACCTTCTCCAGTAAAATTTAGTGTTATTTCTTCAAAACCTATTGAAACTTGGGACTGTATTCACTTAGCAAGTTTCCTGTGTCTCAAATCATGGGTGGGATTTTGTGCACTCTCCCCCACAATGGCACATTTTGCAGCAGAGGTGGCCAGCCATTGTTTGGTGGCAAGATCTTATAATCCTGCCACTGTCAATGGGGTTCCTCTTGTTTGCATCCTCTGCCACCAGGAAACCTGCAGCCGTCAGTGAAACCATAAGATCCTCCAGCGCAAATGGCTGGAAAATCCTGGCCCAAAATGTTATTGATCCCTAACTGGAAGTTTTCAAAAATTTCAGAGCCTGACCCACTGCACCCTACTCAGTTCCCCAACATGGATCCTTTCTATAGTGCTTCATACTAAGTCAATCATCTATTGCTTGGATATTAGGCTCTAACAATGGTGGCCATTATAGGGAGGCCTCGGTGTGTGCATATAATCATTAGATCTGAGCTCACTCCTTAGTACAATTAACTGGCATTTCACAATGAAACCTCAGCTTCAAACAGATCTTCATTCCTTTGAGGACTACTTCGTGTAAGGAAATGCATACCTTTCCCCCCCGTTCTCAATAACACATGTACGTCCTAATTTTGAAATGGGAGACAGGCTTTGAGTCACTACCAAGAGGTAACTCCGAAGGATGCCAAGGAGACTTGTCCCTTTTTCAGAGTGATGGAAGTCTAGCCTCTTCTCAGCTAAAGAGCTCAAATGAGATCTGCAACACAGTTGAGATACAGCCCTTTGTGGTTTTGTGCTTGCAGATTCTTAGTTGAACACCAGAGGTGCTTTGAAGAGAACAGAAAAGTGTAGCAATGATACACCATTGGTCACCTCATGTCACCAAGAAGGTGAAATGACAGTAGCAATGACATTGTCATGTCATCTTGAGTGTTTATTTACAGGTGTGACATGTTGATAGCTTTTAGTGGAGCAGGATTATTACAATTCATTATAGATTTTAAAATTGGCAATTGTATTTAATAAAAGCTAAACCAAAAAAGAAAAATATCTATATTTGGTTTTAAAGATGAAATTACTGCACAGAATTAGAAAATGAACAGTTCAAAAACAGGACAATTTCCTGTCAAGACAGTGTAAAGATATAACAATTACTTTATGATGCAAAAGTTTCCTGAAACCAAAAGGGGGAAAATAATGAACAGGTTCTGGTAAAAATCAAAATGCATTTTTCTGTAACTTACCCCAAAGTTCCCTGGTCCTGCAGCAGGTGTGTGAGTATGTGATCCCTGAATCAGTTATCCTGGATTGTTATCTAAACTTCATCTCAACTCAATCATAGAGGTTTACTGCATGGAAACAGCCCTTTGGCTCAACTTGTCCATTCTTTTTAAAGCTCCTAAGTTAATCCCAATTGCTTGCATTTGGCCTTATATATCCATTGTATCTATGCAATTACCTAAATGCTTTTTAAAAGACAAAATTGTACCCAGCTCTATTACTACTTCTAGCAGCTTGTTCCAGACACTCGCCACCCTCAAAAAAATTCTCTGCACACTTTATCTTTCCCCTTTTACCTTGAGTCTATGCCCTTTAGTCTTTGGGAAAAGATATTGACTATGTAGCTGACCTATGCCCCTCTATTTTATAGACCTATATAAGTTCACCATTAGCCTCCTATGAAAAAAGTCCCAGTGTATCCAGCATCTCCTTAAAACTCAAACCATCAAATCTCAGGTATTTGGCTGCAGATGTATTTAAGGGAAGGGAATTTGGAGAATGAATAAAGGTCTTTCTGCTACAATATGGGGAACATACAGGATCCCGTTAGCTTCCATGAACAAAACAGCCTCTACATTCTATATCCTACAATTCTGCCCTGTTGTGCATCTGTGAATTCTGTTGCCCCTCTAAGTGGGCAGACATTCAACTGTCTAAGTCTTTGCTTCTGAATTTTATACATGATACCACGGTTAGAAAACCTGCTTTTTTTAAACTAAGTTTTCCATAACCTTACCTTTGATTTGGTGCACATTTGTCCATTTACGTTCACGTGGAACCCTTTGGGATGTTTTATAGTACCAAAAGGTACTCAATTGAGACAAGTTGTTGCTGTTATATACCATAGATAAGTGAGACCAGTAAAGGCCACCACCAACAATTACAGATTGGGCTAATTAATTTATTAAATATCAATTGACTCTAAAGTAGAGAATTATTAAATAATGTACTTTAGATCTATTACTTTGTGATTCAATCTTGAGCATATTAGCTAGATTGCACATTTTCTCATCAATGGCTCCACTAGCTAGACAGGTTGTGAAAATTCCATCATTTTCCTCCATTTTGTTACAGGGAAGAGTTTCAGTGGATGTGCTGCAAAAATAGTAATTCTAAGGTTTATTTATTAGTCACAAGTGGGCTTACATTAACACTGCAACAAAATTACCATGAAAATCCCTGAGTCGCCACACTCTGGTGCCTGTTTGGGTACGTAGGGAGAACTTAACATGGCCAATGCACATAACTAATACAATTTTGGATTGTGGGAGGAAACTCACACAGACACAGGGAGAATATGCTGACTACGCACAGACGGTGACCCAAGCCGGGAATTGAATCCAGTTCCCTGGAACTGAGAGGCAGCAGTGCTAACCATTGTGCCAGTAATCCTCCCTTGAGGTAATGGAGCCCCCGGTGTAGCGTACAAGCCTTCGAGTGCCGAAACCTTCTCGTCCACCTGCTGTAACATGTGGCATATTGTGGCTCACGCTACAATGGAGAAACTGTATCACCACCCTTCCCCTCCAACATTAACTAATCAGGTATTGAAGTTGTTCCCACAGATTGCCTTACAGCAAATGCTTATGCATGGCACCACTTCCCCCTTCCCATACAAAAAAAAATAGTGTGTTCTTCAGATCATGTACCACCAACTTAACCCTCAACTTTCACATGATTGAAAAGACAAGCAGCTGAAATGGATATGATCTTGTTGGGGGTAATAGGGTTAGTCCTGAAAGCCACACACAAAGTTAAACACCATTTTAGGTACTCTTGTAGCTAATTAGTTACACCTGAATCCCAAGTATTTACAGCCACTTCAGGCATATAGTTTTCAAACCTGGGAGCTTCCAATTCAAAGAGAACAAACAAGCAGAAAGCTGCTGGTAAAACATAGAACAATAGATTAAATACCCATACAGCTGTCCTGCTTATTCAGTTCTTTGGTAACGCCACATTTCCCTATGTATCACCTTAAAGACCTCTAATATTTCCTTCACAACATCCCTAATTTTCCCAAACAGCTGTGGGTAGCACAGAACTGGTCCTAATGTTTGAATTGGCTTTAAACACAGGGAGCCTGTTTCAGGACTGATCTTGTCCTAATCCAAGTCTGCAAATAGGTTTAAAACACTCCTGTTTCACCTAATCCTGAAATCTAAACCAGCTTCCTAAAACCTAGGTACACCACAGCACTGGGAAAAAAGGGCTCTTGCAGTGAATTAATGGTATTAAAAAGAACTGTATGTGTGTTCTTTGGATCAAATCCTCACAGTTCTCTAAGTAGACTCAAATTTTTGTTCAGTCTGAAGTTTATTCAGTCCCAAGATTCACAAGCCTTTGGAAAGAGATAATGCGTCAAAATGGGCAGTGAGGAAAGGCAACATTCAATGTCTCCCCCCTGGTTAATGCACTAAGTACTCATCAACACATTTTTATCTTAAAAGGAGCAGTTTAATTATGTTAAGGATTTTCAAGCAATTGACACAGTTATAGCAACATAAATACAAAAAAGGAAAACAAAACAAAATGCTGCTACTCAGCAGATTGCATTCAGCTTTGACCAGAAAGATTGGCTGGATCTTTGACTGCTAACCCCAGCAGGATTTTCCAGTTCCGCTGACGACACATTCTGCCATGTGTTTCCTGGCAGCATGGGGCAGATTCAATGGGAAATCCCTTTGACAGCAACAGGGCCAGGAGACCCCAGCACTGGTGAATGGTGCACTGCCTCCCACCACCAACAAACAAGCAGAGAGAGACCAGAAAATTAAAGTTTATATATCAACAAGTAAGGCTTACACTAACACTGCAATGAAGTTACTGTGAAAATCCCCTAGTCGCCACACTCTGGCATCTGTTCAGGTACATGGAGGGAGAATTTAGCATGGCCAATGCACCTAACCCCCCCACAGTCTGAAAGATGTGGTGAAACTGAAGCACCTGGAGGAAACCCATACAGATATGAGGAGAACATGCAGATTTGGAACAGACAGTGACCCAAGCTAGGAATTGAATCAGGTGTCCTTGGCACTGAAGAAGCAGTGCTAACATTATGCCACCCTTTGGGCTGTGGGGGGGGGGGGGGAAGCCAAAGCACCAGGAAGAAATCTATGCAGAAATGGAAAAACGTGTAGACTTGGCAGAGAATGATTCAAGGCAGGAATCAAACTTAGGCCCTTGGTATTGTGAGGCAGCAGTAATAACCACTGTGCCTCCGTGCCACCCGCTCCTCTCCACACATGCTGTAGTGCATTTCCAGCAACTACTGTTTTTATTATACAGGACTGCAACAGTTTTCTCCAAAATAATTAACTTATTCAAATCAGCAAAGCAAAAATGGGAAACTGTGAATGCTGGAAATCAATGTTCAAAATGCAGCAGCATTAAAAAAATGACATTTCATTGAAATTTTCATCATGGCAAGTTTTTGCTGCAAAGACTAACTTGTATTTATATAATGCCTTTCACAACCCCAGGACTTCCCAAAGTGTTTATAATTAATGAAATACTTCGGACGTGCAGCCACTGGTACAATGTCGGAAATATAGTAGCCAATTTAGGCACAGTAATCTTCCACAAACAGCACTGGTATAATGACCAGATAGTTCTATTTTTGTGATGTTGTTCAAAGTATTGGCTGGAACCATCCTGCTCATCAAAATAATGCCATGGAATTTTTACATCCACCTGAGTGCACAGATGAGGTCTCGATTTAATATCTCATCTGAAAGGGGCAGTAATTACACTATAGTGTCAGTCTAAATTTTTGAAGAGCAAGTGCTCAAGGATAGAAGTTATTATCCATGGCACTTCTTGCTTTCATATCAAATTCCAATTTTTGCTACTTTAATAATACAAGTAGCATTGTCTAACCAAAAGCAGTAAAGGGCAACAACAGTGATTACACATCAAAAATCAGCTGTAGAGCAATCTCAGAACCTCCTATAGTTCTGAAAGTCACTATACAAATGCAAACCATTTAACAACATCTGCGTAATACAATGACTTTAACAGTGGAAAATGTCCTAACATACATAGCAAGAGTATTATCAAACAAAAATGTTTTGAGCACCAGCACTGGCAGTAAAAATAAAATTTGACTGCCACTCATTGAAACTGAGTGTTTCCCTGACACAGAATCTTTCACTCAGAGTATCCATTTAAATTACATTTACCCTATCTAAATTCACACAAGGATCTGTAATACACACATTTTCCTTTTTTGGCACAAGATGAAAAGTGCTTTCATCACATCAAGAAATAAGGTCAAAGAATAATGAATCCATATTATAAAGATATTCCAACTACAGAAAAAAAATACACTGGAATAATGTTGCAAACATTATGAAGAAAGTCTCCAAGAATTGGGGCTTTGTTCCTTGGAGTGGAAAAGGTTAAAGGGTTTCTAATAACGTGCACCTCAGAAGTATCACACCTCAGACATGCAACACCTACAGCATCACAGTTCCAAAGTGCCACAAGTTCAAAAAGCACAAAGATGATTAGTTCACTTACTTGTTTTGATGATCTGACCTAGGGGAGGGCCTCTGCTCATTTCTCCACGCCTCACTGTCCTGTGTTTTCCTCAATTGCTTGTAAAGACTTCCATTTTCAACATCAATGAGCAACATAGCTACGGAGAAGGAGATATGAGGTCATTTCCCATTGCCTTCTATTGTGTGCTTTAAGTTCTCTGCCTGAAGGATCTTTCACCTATAAGAATTCTAGCTCTCCCGCTATCTATTTTTCAGCATCCCCAAAAGTTTGGGTTTGTTTCAATTACTTTGTCCCTTTTATAATGTAGGAAACATTGAAGTCATTTGCATAGAGGAAGCTTCCACAAGCAGCAGTGATTAAATTATCTGTTTCAGGTGTGGGCTGAGGGATAAATATTGATCAAGGGAATTCCACTGCTTCTCCACTTAAAGTTTTATCAGGATAGTATCTCTCCCAATACTCCACAGGAGTATCAATCCAAATTATGTGCTTAACTAGGCATTTAAACTCACAATCTTTTGATTCAGAGTTGAGAATATTGTGAACTGTATGTTTTCCCTTGGCATAAAACCTGTTGGGTTTTTTTGCAAAAAGTATACTTTATTAGTAAAAAGAAAAGTTACAAACATTTTAAATTGTGATAAAAGTGCAATGATATTCATATTTTCTTCAAAGATTAAGGCCGCAATTTGATCATTGCATCCTGTTGGCCTGTAAGATCATGAGAGAGTCTGGAAATCGTTTCTTGCCTCTTGCGATCTGAGCGGCACTAGATGTCCAGCATGAGCTGATTGTAATATTTAAATACAGTTCAAATTAGAATTTAAGTATTACAAATGAGTCCAGGACGCAATTATTCAGGTTCACTTGCCTCTTGAGACCTGGTGTGAAAATCCTCATCAACAGAGACCAGATATGATGGTCTTGCCAATAGGATCGGAGGACATTGAGGCTCTTGTGGGAGGTCAGGAGCAGAGAAAGGGTGCCTCTTGGGCAGTATGAGGTTGGCACTGCCAACCTGGCACACTGGCAGTGCATACCGGCACTGGGCAGTGCTAAGGGGGTGGGACTGAGGGATGGAAAATCTGGGAGAGGTGGTGCCTGAAGGGGGCGGAGTGATTGGAGGGAGACTGTACACTCTGCAACTGTGATCGGGGTGTTGGTGGAATCGGGCACCGTGTGCTTTGCGATTGACAATTGGCCAGTGCAGGTGGAGGGGATTAGCTGTGGAATCCCATGATAGCAGGGAGGGGGTCTTGCGGGGAAGGGGAGATTGAATGGCTACATGGGTAGGATTGGGGGGGGTGAAGAAATTGGCTGGGGGAGGCATTGACTGACAGTTCTGTGTGTTCATACAGAATACAGAGAGCAGAGCATGTGTAATGGTGTCCTCTGCTGCTACCTACCAGCTTTCAGTGAGCTTAGACCTGCTGATAGGAAACAGATGTTGTGATATTTTTTTCAGTGTGAAGTAAGATTCAACTTTTTACTCGGCCAAAAAAACAGAATGATTATATTCTGTTTTCATCTGCATTCGCACTTTGAATTTTGTTGGTAAGGACACTGCCTCAGATGCATTCTGAGGTGCTTCAATTCAGTAATGAGAACATTACAAACATTTCAGCATTTTTATTAGAGAGTACAATATTGTTCACACTATATACGTTGGTCATATTGCACTCTGAGGTGCTTTTATAATACTTTTGTTATTCAATCCTTAAAGTTAGAAAGCCAATGCTCAGACAAATGTAAATCCATTCCTTGCTTGCACCAAAAACCAAATAAAAGTCCAACTGAATCCAACTCAAGGTCCTCACAAGAGAGACAAACAAGATCCAAACTGGCAAAAAAAGGCACTGCACCCCATCTTGGGCTTGATCTGATGCATAATCTTAGCCAAAAGGCTGACGGGGCAAGGAAATTCTTGACTTGAGAGTACATCCAATTCTCCAACTCCTGAATTTGTTACTTGGCCTGTTTCTGTGTTTCTTACCTATGTGACAATGTAACTGTAAATTAGAGGCCTCAGTCCAGGAATAAGGAAACCTGTCGTATTTTAAGTAGATTTTGTAAAGGTTAAGTAAATAACGTTGCAGTAAAGTATTTGATAGATTCAAAGTAAAAATATCATACAGACATATGAATCAAGAGCTGCAATTGGCCCCCCCGAACCTACTCCACCATTCAATAAGATCATGTCTGATCTGATTGTAACTTCAACCCACATTCCTGCCTCCCCCTGATAATCGTTCACTCCTGTGTTAACCAAGAATATATCTATTCAAAGACTTTGCTTTCACCACCTTTTGAGGAACAAAATCCCAAAGACTCATGATTCTCAGAGAAAAAATTCTCACCTGTTTTAAACATGTGACCCCTTATTTTTAAATAGTAACCTCTAGTTCTAGACTTCCTACAGGAGGGAACATTTTCCTCACATCCACCCTGTAAGGGGAAAAATCCTAATGGGTTAGTGAGATTTTTAAATGATTAGATATTAAAACATTGACAGAACTAACAGTATTAAGTTAAATGACTTTTAAAACAGGCTTATGAGCTAACAAGAAAGCATTTAACACATATAGAAAATACAGTAAGAAATTTAAACAAGTGATTATGATTTTAAAACACATATGCTGATATTTTGAATGTATTTTTAACAATCATTGTTCACTTTAGCCAAAGGCAGTTTGCTGCACAGCATCATGGTAAAGGGCATTAGGGCAAAACCATATTCTAAGAGAATGTTTAAGCCTTTTGAATATGTAAAATTTATCAATAAAGTTTCTAATGATTAAAACATTTAGGACACTTAGTTAAATTTTATGAATAGGGTTTAATCACTGTCCAGATAAAATGTATGCATGCCCAGACATGGAGTCATGAGTTAATCTGGTTTGGCAGTGACTCCTAGGGGAACTTATGGAAACATTCATTTGAACTTTGGGCTAGTGTCTAGGTTACTAGGCAACACACAAGTGGGATAAGCCAAGATTTCGCAATTCGACGGACTAATAAAATGCCACTATGCAGAGGGTAAGATGAGTTTGGCTAAAGCATATGATGGGTATTATTGTTGATTTACATATATTGAAGATGATTGATTTAAAACTAATGAAAGGTGGAAAAATTGATAAAAAAAATCTATAATTGATCTGTTTTGAATTATATACATCAGAATTCACTGGCGAGATCTAGTTGTTCCATTTTGGGAGCTGCCCTGACCCTTTGATGATTTCTCCTAGTGGCTGTTGGTCAAAATAAAGGTTATGTCTTTAAACTGAGGCACTGGATTTGTGAGTCTTGTAGTGTCTGAATTCCTGACAGTACCCGGCCACCTCAGAAACCCCACAACACATACTATCCAGCCCTCAGCATCTTAAAGGCTTTGAACAAGCCGCCTCTTACTCTTCTAACCTCCAGTGGATATAAGCCTAACCTGTGCAACTGTTCCTCACAAAACATCTTGCCCTTTCCTTGTATTAGCCGAGTAACCTTTCTCTGAAATGCTTATAAGGCATTCACACAGGAGAGGTGGTGAGCTAATAGTATTATCGCTGCACTATTAATCCAGGTACTCAACTAATGTTCTGAAAACCTCCCTGAGTTTGAATCCTGCCATGGCAGAGGGTGGAATGTGAATTCAATAACAAAAATCTGGAATTAAGAATCTACTGATGATGACGAAACCACTGCCACTTATTGGGAAAACCCATCTGGTTCACTAATGTCCTTTGGGGAAGGAAATCTGCTGAACTTACCTGGATTCTAGAACCACATCAATATCATTGACTTTCAACTGCCCTTGAGCAACTAAGGATAGACAATAAATGCTGGCCAACCAAAAACATCCATGCCCCATGAATGAATAAAATTTTTAAAAGTCCTTAAATAAAGAGACCAGTGCAGTTCACAGCACTCCAGATGTGTCACCAATGCCTTTACCATAATATCCTTACTTTAACAATCAATTCCCTTCACAATAAATGATAACGTTCCAACAGCTTTCCTAATAGACATGCATACTTCTATGATTTGTGCACTGGGACACCCAGATCCCACTGAATCTCAGACTTCTGCAATTTCTCACCATTTGGATAATAAGCTTCTTTTTCATGGGGTGGCACATGGTTAGCACAGCTGCCTCACAACACCAGGGACCCAGGTTCGATTCCCGGCTTGGGTCACTGTCTGTGCGGAGTCTGCACATTTTCCCCATATCTGTATGGGTTTCCTCTGGGTAGTCCGGTATCCTCCCACAGCCTGAAATACATGCTGATTAGATCCACTGGAAACAATACTCATCCTTTTAACCTGTGCTTAATGCTCTCTCCATTCACATTGTCTGTACCTTTAAGACTTGGTTAGCTGTAAAAACTCACATTCTGATCATTATTCATGAAAATTGAGTTTGTGTCTTTGTGCCTTGTTTGTGATCAGAACTCCCACCTGTCTGATGAAGGGAAAACCTGTTCTGAAAGCTTGTGGCATTTGCGACAAATAAACCTGTTGGACTTTAAGCTAGTGTTGTGAGACTTCTTTCAGTTAGGTCCACTGGCCATGCTAAATTTCCCTCAGTTGCATCTGAACAGGCACAGGAGTGTGGCGACTCGGATTTTCACAGTAACTTCATTGCAGTGTTAATGTAAGCCTACTTGTGACTAATATATAAATAAACTTTATTGCAGTGGTAATGCAAGCTTAATTGTGATACTAATATGTTTTTTTATATAATGGGAGAATTTCACATTTACTTACATCATGCTCCATTTGCCAGGTCTCTGCCCACTCTCTGAACTTATATATTTCCCATTGTATCTTCCTCATGTCTTTTTCATAATTTACTTTCCTATCTATCCCTGCTCATCAGTAAATTTAGCAAACACATCTTTTGTACTTCATCCAAGTGGGATACATAAATTATAAAACGTTGAGACCCCAGCAGTGATCCCTGTGGTACATCACTTGTCACATCCTGCCAACCAACAAAAGCCGTATTTATACCAACCTTCTGTGCCCTGTTAGCCAACCAATCTTCTATTAAACCCAATATGTTATTCCTTACACCATGAGCTTTTATTTTCCACAAACGTGAGATATTGCCTCTGTCAATATATCGTATTATGGGGAACTATTTCATATCACATTTAAGGTGAACGGGATCATTTGAGATCATGCACCAGGTTCCATACCATAGCCGAGATTTTGCACTTATGTTCATTGCAAGCACAAATGGCAATGTAGGTGCAAAATATTGTGAGACTTGGAAAAAAGGAATCTCAGCAGCAAGATTTCAGTTCCGATTCTCCTGCTCCCATGGGTGATGTAACAAAGTTCCCACCCATGGATGTCCAGAATCCCATTTCATTACTTTTATACAAAACTAGCAGATTTCCCCTCTATATCATCTGCCCTCATTTGGAGTATTTCCCCTATGTCACTTTGATGAGATTTACAACTGCTGTTTAAAAACAGAAACCAAGTAGAGAGCATCCACTGGGGGCACACAGGTATGGACCCCAAAGCTAGAGGTACTCTGGACTGCCTCCTGTGTCGATAGAAGTCATGACGTAGAGATGCCGGCGTTGGACTGGGGTAAACCCAGTAAGAAGTCTGACAACACTAGGTTTAAGATAAACTGTCTGTGCTGTCATACATACTGTCTCAAATCAGAACACCTTATTCACCTGATAAAGAGGGGAACCTCGAAAGCTTGTGAGATTACTATCAAATAAATCGGTTGGACTTAAACCTGGTGTTGTCAGACTTCTTCCTGCCTCCTGTGTCAGGAGGTAGTTCTGGGAAGCCCCAATAGGAAGCTCCATTGGAGGGGGGAAGTTCACCATGTCTGTGGGGGAGGCAGTTACCCATGTCAGCAGGAGAGGGGGAAGCTCTTGTGCTTTGTATTGAAGTTCAGGGCACCCAGTTTGATCTTGAGATTGTTGTCTGCCGGCTTTTCCAGCCCCGCCCTGCCAGCGTTTCCGAATGGGCCACACCTGGCGACTTTGTTCAGAGTGCTGCATTATCTGGCAAGACAAGACGGCTGTGCAGTCTGCAAACCACATTCCAGTTTTCTCACCTCATCCAGCACTCAGTGCAAAAAAAAGGAAAATTCTGCCCTACATGTCAGCAATCCCAGAGAAGATGTTAGTTCTAACTTAACTAACATTAATCAAATGCTCAAAATGAAAAGGGATGGCATGCATATATATCTAAAGTGATTTTATTCAATTAATCCAAATCCATGTAGTTTATTTCTTTCCCTATTGCTTTAGATCTGTACATTTATTTTATTTAGCAAATACAATATCCCAAAGACAAGCAGTTCCTTCCATTCCTGCTGTGTTGAGTGTAGATAGGCCTCTGCTGAGTCTGGGGATTGGATGCTTTTCCATGATGTGGTACACAGTTTGCTCTCTCCTGTAGACACATAGGGGGCTGGCACTAATGCTCCATCTGTGGAAGTGGCCAAGCAGGGGACGTAGCCACTTCTGGACCTGATAAGGGTGGACTACTCTTTCCTTGAAAGGTTGAAACTAGGCAGCAGTTGGGTTTGAGACTCGATGCTTGTTTGTTGTGTCGAATGATTCCCATTCTTTTGTCCAGCTGGAATTTGCATTGAAGTCCTGCATTGGAGGGTTCTCCCGGCTTGGCCTTTCTTGATGGGAGTTAGAACAAAGATCAAAGAACGGCACGGGAAATAAGCCTTCGGCCCAACGAGCCCGCGCCGCCATTTTAATGTTCCCACTTGCACCCACGACCCTTGTCTATGTTTACAGAAATCTGCATTGGAGCCAAGGTTGTACCTTGGATGGGCTGAATAGGTCAGCATGAAGGTGCAGGGCATTGCAAACTTCTTTGATCGTTTTGTGAGTTGTTGCAAGTTGGTGGATATATGGAGGCGTGAAGTTTGCCAGGACAGGGAGCCAAGGGAGTAATGTTGAGCACAGTGTTCCGGCAATGGTACGCATGGTAGCATTCTGCTGGGTCTCAATTCTGTGTGTAATGATCTTGACCAAACAGGAGCGCAGTATTCTTTGACTGAGTATGAGAGTGCAAGCGATAAGGTTCAGAGAGTTATGGAAATAGGACCCCCCGCATTGAGCCAGCTAGTTTGGTAATCATATTGTTTCTGAGACTTTGGCAGCAGTTGTTTTTAGGTATTCCCACAAGGTCAGTGTCCTACCTAGGGTCACTTCAAGGTATGTTGGAGTTGAGTTATGCTTTAACGTAGTCATTCATTTGGATGTTGATCTCATTATTAATTTTTGCATTGTGAAAATAGAGAAAACTGCATACTGGATATTGCAGGGTTTGCCTCGAAGTCATCATGTGTTGCAGTATTGTTCAAGTTTTGACAAGTTCTCATTCAGGGTTTGGTCCAAGGTGTCGAAGTGGGGGGCTTGAGTTGCAAAGCAGATGTTCACATATGTGAATTTTCAGGAGGTAGTTTTTGGAAGTTCATTTGTTTACAGGTTGAACAGGATTGGAGCCAATACTGAGCTTTGGGGGAGTCCATTGTTATGTCTTTTCCATGTACTTTTTGCCTGTCCAAGGTGGACTCTGAACCTTCGATTGTATACCAGTATAGTGATGCTATTGGTCACCCAGGGGAGTGGTGAGGGCCCATGACAGCTTCAGGAGGAGACCAGGGTGCCAAATGATACCGTAGGCAGTTGTGAGGTTGAGGAATACAGCACCTGTCAAGTTTTCAACATAGATGATAAGGACCAGTACAGGTTCCCCTGTGCTGTGATGGTGTTATCTTAGTTTACCCCAGTTTTGGTGTCACAGATGGTGTCGTTGTCCTTGACAAACAGGTATTTGGAGGCATGGTTGGGAGTAACAGAGGGGATGGTTTTGAGTGGGTGGCTTTTAGGCTGCTCCAGGGCAAAGGATTAGATTCAAGCACTTCCTGCTGGAATGTATGAAGCTTAGCTCGGCTACAGTTTCCTCCTGCTTACTGCGGTGCGTAGCATCAAGGGTCTCACATCTCTGGAGCCCCTGATACTTCCTCTTCTTTTGGAGGGGCAGCACTCTCTTCATCTAAGCACGGAACATAGATGGTAGGTAGCCTTGAGCTTCTTAAGATCAGTATATGATCTTAATAAACAGCAAGGTGCACATTTGGAAGAGAGAGTAAGCTATACATATTGGGCCCGATTTTACCATTGCATCGTGCCCAAACTTGGTAAAGTGGAGTGAGGTGATTAGTGCGATCCGCGCCCAGGTCCATGCAGATGCCCATTTTACCAAGGCCCACAAATGGGCAGAATCTGAACAGTGCCCAAAACGAGTGCAACGTCAATTTAAATGTGTTTGCATGCATTTAAATTGACTTGATGATCTGGACGCCCAATCTTCCCAGCATTTCCCCCTTTACCGTTGTGTTCGCCCCTCCAGATTCAGCACAAAACAGACATGCTCGGCAAAGGTCTGTTTTGAGCGCTCCAGCTTCTGAAGAGATAAGTTCAGAGCTTCCAATGTCTCTCTGACTCAGATTGGTGGTAGTAGTGGGGGGAGGGAGGTGGGCCAGATCAATCTCTGGTGGGGGTTGGGGGAAGGGAGGAAGAAACAGGTCAGATGTTTCTCTGATAGGGGGGAGGGAGGCCTGATCATTCTCTGGTAGGAGTGGTGGGTGGGGCGGTGTGTAGAATGGGGGAAGGAAGGCCAGATTGTTCTCTGGTGTGGAGAAGGGGGCGCTGGGAGGCAGATTGCTCTCTGGTGAGGGTGCAGGTGGGGTGGGGGGGTGGCAGAGTGGGAAACCAGATCTGCTTTCTGGAGAGATGGGTGGGTGGGGGGGATTGGAGGAAGAAGGAGGCAGGCCAAATCGTTCTCTGGTGGATAGAGTGGTAGGCTAGATAGTTCTTTGAAAGGGGAGGGAGGGGAGGAGGAGACCAGATCGCTCTCTGGTAAGGAGGGGAGGGCAGGGGGAGGAGGGCCGTGGGCTACTTCATTCTCTGATGTGTGGGAGGGAATAGGCTAGATGATTCTCTGGTACAGGAGGCAGGGGGCAGGGGAAGAGGGGGTCCGCTGTCACTCTACAGGCGATCGGTAGTGGTGAAGGGGAGGGCAAGGGCTCATGATCGGCCTGATAGTTGGGGGACAGTGGGTGGATAAGGGGGACAGTTATGTTGTGGGGGCCGGCTGGTGACTGTGAGGACCATTGTTCTCGCTGTTTGCTCCTGGTCAGTTTTATCCGCTTTTTGCTCCCTGGGAATGATGTGACAGGAGCACATTTTTCAAATCTTTTCTCACTGCGTATGCACAATTGAAGGCTCCAATGCAGCGTACTGAGAAATTCAGACTCACGAATTTTTTTTCAGGCTGACAGCGTATGAGTGCAGCTGAGAGCAGTTTTCCAAGTTGGGTCTGAATTGTGCCCAGATTCAGCACTTAGAATGAAAATGGTAAAATTGGGCCCTATGTGTCATGCATTTAGCGTGAACATTTTTGGTTGCAGAGATGAACAATAAACACTATCATATTTCTTAATTTTGAACTTAATTCACTTCTATCAAATCCAAATCCATAATCAGGTCCCAACAAGTACAGCCGAGCCTCCATCCTTCTTTTTAATGATATTTAAAATCAGATTAGAATGTGCCAACACCTTTCCCTACTTTAACAAATCAATTCAGAAAATGTTTTCTCATTAAATGTTAGTGTAATTTAATTATGTGGTTTCTCCAAACTAATTTTCCAGTTACAGAAGACTGATATTTAGCTTCAATAAGTGAGAGATCAGGAATGAGTGAATCCAAGGAATAAAGCACTGCATCAATTTTAAATGGATGGAAATATTATTGGGATGACATCACACTGCATATTAAGAAGTAAGGCTTGCATAACCCCTAGCCATCCAAAGAGCTTCACAACTAATGATGTACCTTTGAAGTGCAGTTACTGTTGCCATGCAGGAAATACATTTACCAGCTTAAACTAGTTGAAGAGTTCATATGAAATTCTGTTGTGCATATTTTTATTAAGTCACGCGAACCTATTTACTTTAGATGGATAAATATCTTTGCAAATCAGTTAACAGCTAATACTTTCACATGTTAGTATTGCAGTTTGATTCCACTGTACATCTTTGTAGATTGACCTTGCCTTTCTGTTGGTAGATTAAATCTGTACCAGATTAGATTGAAAATTCTGTTCTACTGTATGCTTCTGTCAGTATTCTGCAGAAATTCAGTAACTTCCTACAGATAAGTCCAACTGTGACTGTTAACTTGATTTGTGTTTGCAGCTGTATTAATAAAGAAGACAGAACTCAGATTTTCATAGCACCTTTCACCTCAGGGTGTCCCAAAGCACTTTACACACAACGAACTATTTTTTTTTGTGAAATGTAGTCACTGTTGAAGTGTAGGAAACATGGCAACCAATTTGAGTTGATTCGATTTGATTATTATTGTCACATGTATACAGTGAGAAATATTGTTTTTTGTGTGCTATGCAAAGCATACCACTTATAGAGAAGGAAGGGAAAGAGTGCAGAATGTAGTGTTTCTGTCATAACCAGGGTGTAGAGAAAGGTCAACTTAGTGTGCGGTAGATACATTCAAAAGTCTGATGGCAGCAAGGAAGAAGCTGTTCTTGACTCAGTTGGTATGTGATCTCAGACTTTTGTACCTTTTTCCGATGGAAGAAGGTGGAAGAGAAATGTCCGGGATGTGCGCGGTCCTTAATTATGCTGGCTGCTTTGCGGGAGGCAGCAGGAAGTGTAGACAGAGTCAATGGATGGGAGACAGGTTTGTGTAATGAATTGGGCTACATTCATGACCTTTTGTAATTTTCTGCAGTCTTGGGCAGAGCAGGAGTAATACCAAGCTGTGATGCTTTCCATGGTGCATCTGTAAAAGTTGGTGAGTCATAGCTGACGTGCCAAATTTTCTTGTGCACAGCAAGATCCCACAAATAACAAAGTGATAATGACAAGATGATCTGTTTTTTAATGAAGTTGACTGAAGATTGAAAATTGACCTGGGAAGAACTTCTTTGCTGTTTGTCATGTAATCTTTCACATCCACATGACAGCACAGGCAAGACCTTGGAATAATGGTTCAAATCAAACACAACATCACCAACAGTGCAGCATTCTCTCAGAACTGCACTTAGAGTGCCAAGCTAGATTTTATGCTCACAAATCTTAACAAGTAACTCTTACTTGAGTGGTGGATTGGATACTTTATATGAGCACCTACTACCAATGCAACAAGACTGAAGATATCGGTCTTAGCATCTGTAAATTTCAATACAACTCTTCCAGCTTTGATCATCTATCTGCCGTCTTCTATACCTTCATAAAAGCTGACCACAGAGTAGAAAATACATCTCTAAAGTAGTTAGACTGCATTTAAATATATAAGACTTTTATTAATAGAAAAATATGAAATGAGAAAGAATCCTTCTGTCCATTGTTGACCCTTAATTATTGACAAACAGGATAAAGTTAAACCGCTTTGACTTTTTAGGATTTAATTTTCAAAATTCCCAGGGGGTTCTCTGATGTACAGGAAGAAACTTGAGAATTAAGAGCTTTTACATTTATTGGTTGCTAGAACAACTTTATTCTTTCAATGCACAAACTGAATAAAAGGTAAATGATGGGTAATCCTCTCAAACTGCTTATAATAAGAGTTTCTGTGTACAGCTGTCCTTTTTTTGTTGCAGACTAGTCCTAATCCTGAAGTACAAGTAGAAGCCAGCAGTGAGACAGGTTTACAAGACTGGCTGTACAACCCAAGAGGTGACTGATCTACCACAAGCAAAGTGCTGGAACTACTTGGGGCTCTTTTCTTCCTATATGGCCTCAAAGATTTCTCACTCCTGATCTGAAAGAACTACCAGATAATTACAGGCTCTTTCTCTTTAGTTTATATTTCTATTTTTTGAAAATTGACTTCCGCAGTGTGATAGATGCTGACAAATGTATTTGGGCCTGGAATTCCACAGGATTTCTTCATTTTTTTCCCCCATGGCTTCAGTGAAACAGCCATTGTTTATTTTCTTATTTTACATTATTATTTCTAATAATCAGATACCACAAGGTATGGAAATGAGATGCACTTGCAGAATAGTGTTGAAACAAGGCAGTACGTATTAATTAGGGGAAGGAGTAGACAATTTGGCCTCTCAGGCCGACTAAAAGGGAGATTTTTCTGCACCGAACATAGAAATGAACATTTGAAATTGTTGCAGAAGTAAGCCAATCGGTCTCTTGAGCCTTCAGCACCGTTTAATAAGATCACAACTGGACTGTGTTTCAATTTCCACATTCCCATCGCCCCCCCCCATAACTTTTGATTCCCTTCCCTAACAAAAATCTAACTACTGCTGCCATTTCAAATATTCAATGGCCCCCACTTTCACCACTTTGCAAAGCACAACGTTCCAAAGTTGCCCGTCTCTCTGGGAGAAAAACTGTTTCATCATCTGTCTTATATAGACAATCAAACTTTTTAAACAGTGCCCTCTAGTCTGGACTCACCCAGAAGAAGAAACATCCTTTTCATGTCCGCTTTGTTGATACCATTCAGGATCTTATATACTTCAACCAAATCATTCCTCACTTTTATAAATAAATTCCTGTGGAAATAAGCCCAACCTGTGCAATCTAGCCTCATAGGACAGCTCGCTTATTCCAGGTATCAATTCAGTAAATCTCCTCTGAACCATCTCATGCATTTACATCATTCCTTAATAAGGAGACCAAAACTGCACATCAGTATTTGAGAAATGGTCTCACCAATGCCCTGTATAACTGAAGCATAGTAAGAAGTCTCACAATACCAGCTTAAAGTCCAACAGATTTATTTGGTAGCACAAGCTTTGAGTGTCAATCCTTCTTCAGGTGAGTGAGGAGTTGTGTTCACAAACAGGACATATATAGATACAAACTAAATTTACAAGATAATGGTTGGAATGCAACTCTTTACAGGTAATCAAGTCTTAAATGTGAGTGGAGAAAGCATTAAGCACAGGTTAAAGAGGTGTGTATGGTCTCCAGCCAGGACAGTTAGTGAGATTTTGCAAGCCCAGGCAAGTCGTGGGGGGTTACAGATAGTGTGACATGAAGCCAAGATCCCAGTTGAGGCTGTCTTCTTGTATGCGGAACTTGGCTATCAGTTTCTGCTCACTGATTCTACATTGTTGTGTGGAGACAATACACATCTCTTTAACCTATGTTTAACCCTTTCTCTACTCATATTGTCTGTACCTTTAAGACTTGATTACCTGTAAAGGCTCACATTCCAACATTATCTTGTAATTTGAGTTTGTTCTCTATATGCTCTGTTTGTGAAACATGTCCTCACTCATCTGAAGAAGGAACAATAGTCCAAAAGCTTGTGCTACCAAATAAGCCTGTTGGACTTTAACCTGGTGTTGTGAGACTTCTTATTGTGCTTACTCCAGTCCAATCCGGCATCTCCAGATCATAAATGAAGCAAACATCCTTTCTTTTATGTTAAATTTCTCCCCTAATAAAGGCTAGTATTCCATTAGCCCTTTTGATTACGTGCTACAACTGGATACTAATTTTTTGCGATTCATGCACTAGAACACCTAGATCCCTCTGCACCTTCAAGTTCTAGAGTTATTCTTTGTTTAAGTAACACTCTGCTTTGTTATTCCTCCTGTCAAATAGAACAACTTCGTACTTTCCCACATTATACTCCATCTGCCAGATTTTCACCTATTCATGCAACCTATATATATCCTGCTGTAAACTCCTTGGATGGTATTTTCCCATCCCACCCACCATGGGAATTGTAGTGGGTGGCAGCAGACAATGCAAAGGTCTATTGACCTTGAGCGGGAATTTCTGGCCTTGGGACAAGCACGACTGGAAAGTTCTGCCCCTTACATCTTCTTGACAACATACTTTCTCACCTTTCTTTGCAAAATCATCTGCAAATTTAGCCACTGTGCCTTTACCCCTCTCATTGAAATCACTGATGTAAATTGTAAAAAGGTTGATGTTCTAGCACACTCTACAGCAGGACTCCACATCACATCCTGCCAAAGACCCATTTATGCATACTCTTGGCTCTCTGCCAGCCAGCAATCTTCTTTCCAAGCTAATATCTTACCCCCTACACCGTGTGCTTTTAACTTCCACAAAACTCTTTGATGTAGCACCTTAATAAATGTCTTCTGGAATTTCAAATACAGTATATCTACTCCCCTACATCCACAGCACATGTTGCTCCTTCATAGAACTTCAAATTGGTTAAACAAGATTTCTCTTTCACAAAACTGTGCTGATGCTTCCTGGTCACGTTGGATGTTTCTAAGTATCCCGCTATGACCTATTTAATGGTTAATTCTAACACCTTCTCCATGACAGACATCAAGCTAACTGGCTTATAGTTTCCCTTTTTTTTTGTCTATCTTTCTTCTCGAAAAGAGGGATTACATCTACTGCTTCAGCCTCTTGGAACCTTTCCAGAATCTAAGGAATTTTGGAAAAGTAACACCAATGCATCTATTAATTCATTAAAGTTTTTTAAGTTGATTTATTAGCCACAAGTAAGGCTTATGTTAATGTTGTAATGAAGTTATTGTGAAATTCCCCCAGTTGTCACATTCCAGCACCTGTTCGGGTCAATGCACTAACCAGCATGTCTTTTGGACTGTGGAAGGAAACCCACGCAGACACGAGGAGAACATGCAGACTCTGCACAGACAGTGACACAAGCCGGGAATCGAATCCGGGTCCCTGGTACTGTGAGGTAGCAGTGCTAACCACTGTGCCACCGTGTCACCCACTATTAGTCACCTTTCTTAAGACCCTAGGATGAAGTCCATCAGGTCCCAGAAGCTTATTGGCTCAGCATCGCGTTTCAAAAGTGTCCGTCTTGTCATGAACCCTTTGAGTTCCATGGATCCCAGTTCGAAAACTCCTGGAATAGACCATAATCACTTACCAGATACTCAACAACTGCCAGTTCCTTTCCTTGTAGTGCAGTAAAGAATCAATTACTATAAGATGAAAAATATAGAAGCCAAAGGAAACAAATATCCCCTCCCTCTCTCTCTCTTCCCCCTATTCTCTTCCTCACCTCCTCCCCGCCACCTGCCCTCCCTCACCTTTCCCTTCCAGTTAATTACAGACCAGATCAGATTTTAAAAACAAAATTAATATTTTAAACTCGCCCACTCACAAAGCTGTCAGGTTGGCACTCAGTTTTCTCAGCTGTATTTGCATTATTTTACATCTGACCTCAACAGCATCAACAACATACATTTATAAAATGCTTTTAACATAAGATGCCCAAGGCTCATCACAGGTTTGTTGTCAAACATAATTTATCATTAAGCCACATTGGAAATTATGAGGACAGATGACCAAAAGCTTGGATAAAGATTTTAACAGGGGAGAGAGGTGGAGAGGCAAAGAGGTTTAGAGAAGAATAATCCAGATCTTAGTGCCCAGGCAGTTGAAAACACAGATGCCAACAGTAGAACATTTGAAATTAGGATGCAGAGGTCAGAATTGGAGGAATTTAGATCCTGCAGGGTTGTAAGGCTGGAGGAAATCCAGACATAGAGAGGGTCAAGGCCACGGACAAAGAAGCTAAGAACCAGGAGTAGAAGTAGATAATTCAGGCTCTCTGCTCCACCATTCAACATGGTCATGGCTGATCTTGTCTCAGCCTCAACACAACTTTCCAAACCAGTTCTCCACAATCCTTCAACCCATTACTAATTTAAAATTTGTCCATCTCATCCTTAAATTTACTCAATGTCCTAGCATCCATTACACTCTGATGTAGTGAATTCCATAAATACACGGTCCTTTGAGAGCAGTTTCTCCTCATCTGTTTTAAATCTGCTACTTCTATCCTAAAACTAGGACCTCCTGTTCTAGATTCTTCCACAAGAGGAAGCTTCCACTTTACATCTACTTTGTCAATAACTTTTATCATCTTATGTACTTCAATTAGATCTCCTCTCAATCTTCTAAACTCGAGAGAGTATAAACCTAAATTGTTCAATCTCCTCCTGAAGGAATTGGAAAGCAAAGATGAGAA
The DNA here is from genome assembly GCA_024679065.1 of Sphyrna mokarran. Classification (NCBI taxonomy): domain Eukaryota; kingdom Metazoa; phylum Chordata; class Chondrichthyes; order Carcharhiniformes; family Carcharhinidae; genus Sphyrna; species Sphyrna mokarran. The sequence continues at coordinate 44,198,235 of JAGIQG010000020.1, read as the reverse complement.
TTTTAAAAATTAAGATACTGCCAGACTAGGAACAGATACGTGTCACTGAACCTGGGGAAATATGTGAATGTGGCTTGCTGCAAGTTAGGATATGAGCAACAGAGTTATAGTAAGCTCGAATTTATAGAGGGTGCAGGTGGAGGCCAGCTTGGAGACCCAAGTATGCTTGATGCTATTGCTATATGAACAGAAATGGGAAATGCTCAATTTCCCAGTTTTAACACCTTCACTTTATGGCCATAAAGAATTAATTATAAATGACCTGTAGATGAATGTAGACACTGAACTACAGAATGTGCCTGTGAAGTTCTCCAGGTCAATTGTACAGTCATGTGGATAAATAAATCAGGTAATAAACAGACTTCAGCTTGGATATTTTATTTGCATTACACTGGCTTCCCTGAAAACACACTAAGCAAATTTGGCATGTCCACCACAACTCTTACCAACTTTTACAGATGCAGCATAGAAAGCATTCTTTCTGGTTGTATCATAGCTCGGTATGGCACCTGCTCTGCCCTAGATCACAAAGAATTACAAAGGGTTATGAATGTAGCCCAATTCATCACACAGACCAGCCTTCTATCCATTGACTCTATCTATGCCTCGGAAAAGCAGCTAGGATAATTAAGGACCTCAGGCAACCCAGACATTTTCTCTTCCACATTCTTCCATCGGCAAAAAGGTACAAAAGTCTGAGGACACGTTCCAACTGATTTAAGAGCAGCTTCTTCCCTACTGCCATCATACTTTTGAATGGACCTACCTTGTACTAAGTTGATCTTTCTCTACATCCTAGCTATGAATGTAACACGACATTCTGCACTCTCTCTCCTTTACTTCTCTATGTATGTATGCTGTGTCTGTATATAGCGCATGAAACAATACTTTCACTTCATATTAATACATGTGACAGTAATAAATCAAATTTTTAAAATGTGAACTGGAGTGGGAAATCGAATGGAAACTGCTTTACTTGCTCCCCTGCTACAGGATTTCCTATCAGAATTGATGGAGATCTATAGTTCATAGTGAGTGGCATATTTTAATAATAAACAAATGAAAGCAAAGTGCCAAATCACATAGTTCCCATCATTTATGTTTAGCAGGCAAATAATGGTCAAGAAGCTTGACAGTATTCAGACAGATTAGTCCACTTGTTTGGCACCTCATAATACTGGAATCACTATGCATCATCCCAGAACTAGCAAGTACACCTTGCATGTTCTATGCATGTACAGTTCAATTCCTGGCTTGGGTCGCTGTCTGTGCAGAGTTTGCACATTCTCTCCCTTTATCAGCATGGGTTTCCTCTGGGTGCTCCATTTTTCTCCAACAGTCCAAAGATGTGCGTGTTAGGCAGATTGAGCCTGCGAAATCACCCCTTAGTATCAGGGTGACTACCTAGGGTAAATGCATGGGGTTATAGAACATAGAACATTACAGCGCAGAACGTGCCCTTCAGCCTTCGATGTTACGCCAACCAATTAAGAAAAAGCAATGACCCTCTAACCTAAACCATTCCCTTTTCATCCATAAACTTATCTACTAACCTCTTAAACGCCACCAAACTTGGCACATCTACAACTGCAGCAGGCAGGGCATTCCATACCCTTACCACCCTCTGGGTAAAGAACCTACCTCTGACATCTGTCCTATAACTATCACCCCTTAATTTAAAGCAATGTCCCCTCGTGCTAGCTTTCTCCATCCTGGGAAAAAGGTTATCACTGTCCACTCTATCTAAACCTCTAATCATCTTATATTTTTCGATAAGGTCTCCTCTTAGCCGCCTTCTTTCTAACGAAAACAACCTCAATCCCTCAGCCTCTCTTCATAAGACCTGCCCTCCATACCAGGCAACATCCTGGTAAACCTCCTCTGTACCCTCTCCAATGCCTCCACATCTTTCTTATAATGCGGGGACCAGAACTGTACACAATACTCCAAGTGCGGCCCCACTAGAGTTTTGTACAGTTGCAACATGACGCTGCGGCTCCAAAATTCAATCCCCCTACCAATAAAAGCTAAGACTCCATATGCCTTCTTAACAACCTTATTGACTTGATTGCCAACTTTCAGGGATCTATGCACATATACACCAAGATCCCTCTGTTCTTCAACACTATTAAGAGTCCTACCATTAGCCCTATACTCTACACATTTGTTATTCCTGCCAAAGTGAATTACCTCACACTTTTCCACATTAAACTCCATTTGCCACCTCTCGGCCCAGCTCTGCAACTTGTCCAAGTCTCTCTGCAAACTATAACACCCCTCTTCACCATCTACCACTCCTCCGACTTTGGTGTCATCTGCAAATTTACTAATCCATCCTTCAATACCCTCATCCAGATCATTTATAAAAATTACAAACAGCAGGGCCCCAAAACAGATCCCTGAGGTACACCACTTGTAACCGAACTCCACGATGAATAATTCCCATCAACCACCACCCTCTGTCTTCTATCAGCTAGCCAATTCCTAATCCAATTAGCTAAATCACCCTCAATCCCATACATCTGCATTTTCTGCAGAAGCCTTCCATGGGCCACCTTATCGAACGCCTTACTAAAGTCCATATATACCACATCAACTGCCTTACCCCCATCCACCTCTTTGGTCACTTTTTCAAAAAACTCAATAAGGTTAGTAAGGCACGACCTACCCTTCACAAAACCATGCTGACTATCCCCAATCAATTCATTTCTCTCTAAATAACTATAAATCCCATCCCTAATAATTCTTTCCAATACTTTGCCCACAACAGAAGTAAGACTCACCGGTCTATAATTCCCAGGAAAGTCTCTATTCCCCTTCTTGAACAATGGGACCACATTCGCTATCCTCCAGTCTTCCGGCACTATACCCGCAACCAACGACGACCTGAAGATCAGAGCCAGAGGCTCTGCAATCGCCTCTCTCGCCTCCCAGAGAATCCTAGGATAAATCCCACCCGGCCCAGGGGAGATATCTAACTTCAAACCGTCAAGAATATCTAGCACATCCTCCTTATCTACTTCAATACTTTCCAGTTTACAACCCTGTATCCCAGTGTTCTCCACAACTACATTTACATCTCCCTGCGTGAATACCGAAGAGAAATATTTGTTCAGTTCCTCTCCAATCTCTTCAGGCTCCACGCACAACTTCCCACTGCTGTCTCTGACTGGCCCTAATCTTGCCCTAACCAATCTTCTATTCTTATGGGGATAAGGCCCGGCAGCATTGTGGTCAGTGCAGATTCGATGGGCTGAGTGGCCTCCTTCTGCACTATGATTCTATGATTATTCACAGAATGCACTATCATAACTCAACTAGGTTAGTTTGAGAGCACCACCCAACCCTATGACTCCTACCATGGAGAAGCAGCATGTTGTCAGAACACCATCACTTCCTGGTTGCTCTGCAAGTCACGTGCCACCCTAACATGGGCATAAGTTACTGTTCCTTCACTATGGGCTGGGCCAATTTCTTGGAATTCCCTTCCGAATGTTATAATGGGAGTTCCATCAGCTTGAGAACTGTGACTGGTGAAGAAGAAGGCCCACCAACACCACCTTCTTAGGGTATCCAGGGACAGTAAAGGCCTTCATCCACAACCTGAGAAAAAGTCAAGGAAAAATGTAGTCAATGGTCAGAAATCCTGGCCTCAAAGTTAACCTTTGAAGACAATTTACTGACAAGCTTTCCTGAAAAGCATCTAATTCTTGAAGGAGAGATACATTACAGTTGTGCTTCACTTTAATAATATTGCGAACAATATTTATTTTTCTAACATTATGCAAATTGGTTTCCAGCTTCTTGTTTAGCAGTGAAAATATGTGAGACTATATTATGTTTGCTTAGGGGCTTGCTCATAATTATGAAGATCATTACAGAAGTACTCAGGATTAACTAACACGTGTGTGCAATATTTTTTCACATTAAACTCCATTGCCTCCAGTTAGATTTGTATTTTATATTGTTTGAATAGAGGGGTGTTAATTTTAAACTGGTACATTTTAGAATCAATATTATACAATGGGTGAAAATGACTGAATTTTAATCATGTTTTCAAAGGAAGCTTTCTTTCAAACCAGAATTTGATAAGTAGATGGCGAAACAGTTACAATTACTGACTGTCCTTGGTACATTTCTCACTGTTACAGTATGGCTCTCAATGGCAGCGCTACAAAAGGGACTTCTGTAATATTAGAAAATTTCAGTAAACAGAGGGAAATAAAGCGAGCATTTGAATTATATTTCATAACGAGAGAAGCAAATTTATGTCCAGCAGCTGCTGGCATTGCAAAGCATCAGAAGAAATCCTCCCACCAAACAGGAAATTGAGGGTATATCTCTTATCAGCTCCGCTGGGTTCCCCTTTATAATTAAAAGTATGATCTATAACGTGTAGAGTGCTGGCAACTATGAATAGGGACAGTGTGAGATGGCCCATGAAGGCAATTGCTATCAACTCTTTCACTATCGCAAACTTAAATCCACAAGAAAAACACCCATTCCATTTCATTTCAGACTGTTTCATTTTTCATTTGTCAAAATTAAATGATAAGTGACACTGACGCCACTATTGATGTGGATGTCAAGGTGCTGGCATTGGACTGAAGTGGGCACAGTAAGAAGTTTGGTGTTGTGAGATTTCTTGCCACTGATGTTGTGTAGGCCCAGGACCCTAGGCATAGCCCTGTCTATATCAATGGGAATGAAGTAGAAAGAGGTCAAGATTTTAGATCATCAACAACCTCCCTTGGTTTCCCTATGCCAACACTATGGTTAAAAAAGCCCACCAAAACCTCTACTTTCTCAGAAGATTATGGAAATTTGGCTTGTCAGCTGCAACTCTCACCAATTTTTCCATATGCACCATAAAAAGCATTCTTTCTGGTTGTATCATAGCTTGGTATGGCTTCTGCTCTGTTCAAGATCGCTAGGAACTACAAAAAGTTGTAAATGTAGCCCAATCCATTACGCAAACCAGCCTCCCATCCATTGACTGTCTATACTTCCTGCTGCCTTGGCAAAGCAGCCAGCATTATTAAGGACCCCACGTGTCCCGGACATTCTCTCTTCCATTTCTTCCATCGGGAAAGAGAGACAAAAGTCTGAATCTGTACCAACCCCCCTGACTCAAGAACAGCTTCTTCCTGCTGTCATCTGACTTTGAATGCATTTATCTCACATTAAGTTGATCTTTCTCTACACCCCAGCTATGACTGTAACATTATATTCTGTATTCCCTTTTCCTTCTCTATGAACAGTATCATTGTCTGTATAGTGCTCAAGAAACAATGCTTTTCACTGTATGTTAATACATGTGATAATAATAAATCAAATTAAATTAAATGTATTTTCTATAGCTGTCTGTAAAGCACATATATCCTGCACATTTGGTGAGCAATACTTGTGGCGATGGGGTTGGAAGGGGAAGGATGAAGAAAAGGTGTGGTGGACAACATCTCTTTGAAAGGACCAGATTTCTGGGAATGACTGCCAAAAGGTTCTGGAAGCATTCTTGCTTATTTTTCTCACAGAAAAAACCTACAATTTTATAAAGAAGATGTTTGCTTACTGGGGGAAGGTAATCTCCCTGTGTCTGTTCTCACTAATACACCGCTTTGTGTCTCTTTCTAAAAGGTAACCATCTTAGCAGGAACTGAATACTTGGTGGTGAAAAGACAATAAATAAAAAGAAGTCAACACATGACATGCCTGTGGCACAAACACACCTACAAATTACACACAGCCTCTATCACTGGGTAAATGAAGACTCAATGCTCCATCATAACTGTGTTTATTATCTCTTTCAGTGTTCTTTGTACTGCAAGTAATACCCACATTGAGCATCATAGTTATCGTCAATGATTGGTGCTGTTGCTATCCTGTCCTTAAAGAGTTCCAACAATGAGTATCATGTGATTATTGCATTTTCAGGTGCTGGAATGCAAGTGAGATTAATAAATCATTATGGCCAGGCACGTAAAACAGCAACTTGCATTTGCATTGTGGCTTAAAGGTAGTAAAATGCCCCAAAGCAAAAGCACTTCGTAGGAACATTATCAAACAAAATTTGACACTGAGCCACGTAAGCAGTTATTAGAACAAATGACCAAAAAATCTGATCAAAGAGAGGCTTTAAGGGTGTTGTAAGGGAGGAGAGAGTAGTAAGGAAGCAGAGTGTTTTCAGGGAGGGAGTTTGAGAATTTAGAGCCCAGGCCTATTGTGTCTGTACCAGCTCTTTTGAAAAGCAATCTAGTTACCACCGCTCCCTCACTTCTTTCATTTCACTGTAACGTTTATTCATCTTTTTTTAATAAAATTCTCTTTTGAAGGTTGCTATTGAATATATGTTCATCAATCTATTAGGAAATGCCTTAAACAGGCATTGCACTAAAATGTTTTTTCTCATGTTACATCAGGTCTTTTTGTCAATCATCATGAATCTGTGCCCTTTAGTTATCAAACATTCAACCATTATGGATGATTTTCTTTGAACACTTGAATAAGTTCCAGATTTAACAAAAGCAAGGCAATAATATGGTGATATTGTCACTGAACTTGTAATCCAGAGATCCAGGGTAATGCTCTGGGGACCATGATTTGAATTCCACTATGGCAGATAGTGTAATTTGAATTCAATGAAAATCTGGAATTAAGAGTCTAATGATGACCACGAAATCATTGTTGATTGTCATTAAAAAAAATCCTCTGGGTGACTAATGTCTTTTGAGGAAGGAAACCTTACCTAGTTTGGCCTACACATGACTCCAAATCCACAGCAATGAGATTGACCTGTAACAATCCTCTGAAATGGTTTAATAAGCCACTCATTTTGAGGACAATTAAGGATGGGCAACAAATCACATGAACAAATTTTTCAAAATTCAATGACACTTGTTGCTCATCAGCGAGAAAAGGAAAGCTGATGGAGAGAGATACAGAGGTATTATTATGTGTGATGGTAAGTATTGGACCAATGTTTCCTATTTCCACGGGGTGAGTTTCTTATGCAGCCGTTCAGAGGTGGTGAGCAATGAGATAAAATTCTCCAATTCTCTTCTTGAATATGGCAAGTGCTCACTTACTATTGCCCCTGGAGACTGATATGTTCCAATTGATAAGAATAATAAAATGAGTATTAAAATTTGCTTCTTGCTGTAACCGAAATGCTAAAAGGGTGATAAACTGAACTGTTTTAAGATTGATTTGCAGGTAAGTACAGTTTAGATGTAACATATAAGCCATGCAATTTATGAATTGAGAGGAATAAAAGTTTCTCATGATACACTGACAAAAATATCAACTAAACCTACCCTCATCTGTATAAATGAGAAGGAGATGGGTTTACAGCCAACACAGCTGGCATGCTGCTACATGTTCCTGCTTTTTGATTTTTCTAGCACTTTGAGTTGATTGCTGCAGGCAGTGGTTATTTTATCATTTTTCTGAAGTTCCATGTGTACATAACAAAGTATTTTGATTCATGTGTGGTTTCAGTTCTTTACTCAGAACCAACGCAGCATGTTTTGACCTGTATTTATTCACGGTGTGGGCTGGGTGCTTTTCCATTCATTTAACCCTTTAAAGAAAGAAAACAAACTCTTGCATTTATCTTGTGCCTTTCAGGACATCCAAGCACCTTTTACAATTTCAGAACATCCAAAGCACTTTTCAGCTGATGAAATGTTTTAGAAACGTAATCCCCATTGTAATGTAGGAACCTTTTAGCACTCAGATGAGGAGAAATTTCTTTACCCAGAGAATGCTGAATGTGTGGAATAACTGTCACAGAAAGTAATTGAGGCCAAAATGTTGTCTGATTTCAAGGAGAAATTAGAAATAACTCTTGCAGCTAAAGGGATCAAGGGATATGGGGGGAATCAGGATGTTGAATTTGATGAATGGCAGAGCAGGCTCTAATGACCAACTCCTGCTTCTATATTTCTAATACGGGAGCCAATTTGTACACACAAAGCTCCAACACATGCCCCATCAGCACATTTAACACACTTGTTTTGATATCTTCCATGATTGGTGGGGACAGCAAGGACAGGAGGATGATGAATAAATACGGATCATGTTATTTCATTTATATTATGTTTATTTTAAGGTTTCGATTTAAATTAAAGAAAGAGGCATTTTTGTTTGGCAACACTGGTGCAACACATCATCTCCTCACAGATTTACAAAGAAAATTACGCCTTGAATCCTGTAATAAAAACAAAGTCTTGGAAATAGCTAGCAGATCTGACAGCATCTGCGGAGACAAAATAAAAATCTGAAATAAAAAAGGCAATGCTGGAAATACTCACAGGTTAGATAGCAACTGTGGAGAGAAAAACGATGTTAACGCTTCAGGTCTGTGACCTTTCACCAGGACTGATTTTGTCATGATGATAGCTGATTGTTGGTGTGGGCTGGAATATTAGATGCAATATGGTACTCTGATAAGGTATGGTAAGGTACACTACTATGTTGAGGGTTGAAGCTTAGACAGTACATGTCAGAGAGAGTTAGCCAGCATGGTAAATTAAGTGTAGTTGTTCTTGCAGTTAAATCTATGACTTGGAGTGTTGTTCTTTCAGCTTGAATTGTAACATTGGTGACGAGTATTAAAAAAGAGATATTTCGGATTAGGCCATGGAATTTGCTGGAGCTGTTATGTCTGCAGTCTGGAAAATTGAGCCTGTTTGACTCAATAGGTGATGCCAGTCATCATCATCGTCTGGTCGTCCAGTACTGACAAAGACTATTTATCAACACCACAGAACCTCACTCATCCAGCCTGAAGCCCCCTACATCAGTGGAAATGGGGGAATCCTACAGAGGCCAATGCAGTAAATTCAGAAACCACTGGGTACACCCTAAGGACACCTGATACCAAACACACTAAGTACAACAACCCATGGGCATCCCAAGCACAGGCAATTGGCACAAACACATGAGCAGGGTGCCTGAGTAAGCCAAATACAATGTTCAAGGACAAACGCCATGAGCTAGTCTACAAATGAACCATGTTTTCAAAAGTGGAGTGGATAGGAAAGAGACACGCTGGGCTACACGCTATCTGCAGCAGCTCAATCGGTGTTTTGCATGACATAAATAGCTAAGCTTTGTTAGCTATGTTTAACTTTGTATGCTGCAATTAGCTTACAGCCTGTGACTGTTCTCTTACACTGTTACACCTCTGAATTACGGTTGTTCCAACTTAAACAGGGAAGATGCAGACTGGGCAATCACATAGATGCTGGGATGATGTGGGTACAAAAGGGGCACGTGTTTGCATTGTGTGAGTTCTTCCCAGGGCGTGGGCAGATACACATTGTTTCAGAGCTGCTCAGTGAGTTAATAAACCCTCATTTATTGTTAGTATTTGTTGTTGGTTATTGCAATGTGACAACAGCCTTCTTCAAGAAAAACAATTAAACAAAGGAGTACAGGATAAAACTAACGAGAAGCAAAACATAGATAAACATGGAGAATAAATTCTGGTTCAGGTAGTGAATTTTTGGAGTAGAAACTACAAAGGGTCATGAATTTGCAAACATGCAAACCATCCTCCCATCCATTGATTTTGTCTACACTTCTCACTGCCTGAGAACTCAAGAACAGCTTCTTCCCTGCTGCCATCAGACTTTTAGATAGACCTACCTCGCATTAAGTTGATCTTTCGCTACATGCTAACTTTTCCTACTTGCATCTCCACCGAACCCTGCGTTGACCAAGACTGCAAGGAATTACAACAGACTGTGAACATAGTCCGGTCCATCAGACAAACCGGCCTCCCACCCTTTAACACTGTCTACACCTCTCGCTGCCCCGGGAAAGCAGCAGCATAATCACGAACCTCACGCATCCCAGACATTCTCTCTTCCACCGTCTTCTGATGGGAAAAAGATACAAAAGTCTAAGATCACGTACCAAGCGACTCAAGAACAGCTTTTTCCCTGCTGCTGTTAGACTTTTGAATGGACCTACCTCGCATTAAGTTGATCTTTCTCTACACCCTAACTATAACTGTAACACTACATTCTGCACTCTCTCATTTCCTTCTCAATGAACGGTATGCTTTATCTGCATAGCGCGTAAGAAACAATACTTTTCACTGTGTGCCAATATGTGAAAATAATAAGTGAAATCAAATCAGATGAAGACACATTTTAAAACCATGCTGACTACATTTCCCAGCATGTCCAGCAGTGGCCGGAAGTTATTCTCGGAAGGGACTATTCAGATTTGCGCAACGTTCATTCGGAAATTTAACCGGTAAATAATGTGGCAGGAGGAGTGTGAAGTGTGAATCTGAAGGCTGCGGATCGGGGTGGGTTTCCGCGGTGGCGGGACTCCCTGACAGGCTTGGGTGGACCGAGGCCATGGTTGCCTTGACAACGAACCCAGTAGGCCGCAGGCGGCAGCCGCGGCACCGCACTGGGGGGGGGTAGGGGGAAAAACCCGGCACCTGGCTCGGGGGGAAACGGAGGAGACCCGGCACCGGGCTGAGGAGGGACGGGGGAAGACCCGGCACCGGGGGCTGGAGGTGGGGACGGGGAGAAGATCCGGTATCGGGCTGGGGGGAACGGGGGGAGAGCCAGCACCGGGCTGGGGGGTGGAGGTGGGGACGGGGACAAAACCCGGTACCGGGCTGGGGGGGAGCGGGGGGAAGACCCGGCACCGGGCTGGGGAGACGCACAGCCAGAGCGGGGAAAGCCTTCAATATGGAGAAGGATCCTCCCCACCCCCCCCGTGAGGGAAAACACCTCCAGTGATTTTAATTTGGGGGGAAGGGAGAGAGATTGTTGATGGAAAGTCCTTCATGCGGTCTTAGGGAGGGGAGTCCCTCACTGGAGGAGGGAGGATCTTGGGGAGGGGAGTCTGGTGTCTTATCTACACAGAAGAAGCCCTCAATGTACAGCAGCACCTCTGGAATGGGAGTCCACTTGTACAGGGCAGGTCTTGTGCAGGGGGAGGGGACTCTATCCCCATACAGGGGGTCTGAGGACCCTCAATGTAAAGCAGGATCTGAGGGATGGGAGTCCACCTGTACAATGCAGTCTCGAAGGGGATTCCTTCAAAGTAAAGGAGGGGTGGGGACTGAATGGGCTGCAGGGATAACCTTCCTTCATCTCAGTGGGCTGCAAGATCAAAATGCTTGTTTTCTAACTATAAACCTTGAATAATATTGAACACATTACATATGCACTGGATATTTCATAAATTATAAAGGAATGCTTAATCATTCATATATTAAAACTTTAAGTAGTTAAAAACAAAATAAATCTTTACACCTGATTGGATGCTGCAATTAGCACTGCTGCTTCACAGCTCCAGGAACCCAGGTTCGATTCTGGGCTTGGGTCACTGTCTGTGTGGAGTTTGCACATTCTCCCAGTCCTTGCATGGGTTTCCTGCTGGTGCTTCGGTTTCCTCCATCATTGTGAAAGATGTGCTAGTTAGGTGCATTGATCTGAATAGGCGCCGGAGTCTGTACACAAGAGGAATTTCACAGTAACTTCATGCAATGTTAGTGTAAGGCTGACTTGGGACTATTAAATAAAATTAACTTGTGAGATCCATGCACTCTTAAAGTAAGTGTTGTGTGCAATCCGCATGCAAGAGAGGCCACTTCATATGCCCTCCCTTCACGTGCGTAGGAATTCAGTTAAAACCAGAGGAAAAAAGCTTTGTGGATGAAAGCCTGTGGAACATAGCTCTGTGTGAGCAATAGGCAACAAAACATCTCATGGGCTGCAGTCAGAACCCTGGGCCACAGGTTGCCCACCACTGCTGTCTGGAGGAGGGGAATCTCTTGCTGTGCAGGAAAGATCTTACTGAAGTGGGGATGGAAATCCACCATTGTGTAGGATAGGATCCAATCAATATACAGGCATTTAGGGAGCCCCTAAATTTATACAATTAACTATTAAATAAATGAATATTTTCAATTAATTTACTTTGGTTGAAGAACATTAATTAGTAAAAGAAGTCAGCCACTTAACCTCTTGAGCTTATTGTGAAATCATGGTTGATATGTGACCTAAATCCATACACCTGCTGATAGTCAACAAAAATCAATTTAAATTTAAAATTGACAAATGATCTTGCATCAAATTCCATTTGCAGGAAAGATCCAAACTTCTGCTACAATTTATGTGAAAACATTTCCTAATTTCATACTTTGAAGCAGAATCATAGAATACACACAATACAGAAGAAGGCCATTCAGCCTATCAACTCTATCCAGGCCCTATTCCCATTACCCCACACATTTATCTGCTAATCTCCCTGACACTAGGGTCAATTTAGCATGGTGGAACAAACGAATCTGCACATCTTTGGACCGTGGGAGGAAATCAGAGCACTCAGAGGAAACCCGTGCAGACACAGGGAGAAGGTGAAAATTCCACACAGATAGTAATGAGGCCAGAATTGAACCTGTGTTCCTGGTGCTCTGACACAGCAGTGTTAACCACTGTGCTTTCGTGCCAGTGATTCAGTGAGGTATTTGTGGTGAAGTAAAGCTTTTAATCATGGTGTGTGGGCCCAAGGCTGCAGTTATACTGCTAATTCTGTGCTGTTGTGAAGTGTTTTTGGATGGTCATTGATTCAAAAGTGGCAGTGTGACCAAATCCGAAATAACTGCTGAGCACACACAAACTGCTAATGTACTGTTGTCTTACTGCTTGGTGTGAATTTGTTGGAATGGAACTATACTGTGGTGTGAGACCATGTTGACAGGTGCTGAAGTGAACTCCTGGATGCATTATCAGCTTAGTACAGAGTTTTTAAATGTATCATTTCAGTTAGCCCATATCAACTGCTGCTGGAGGGTCATCAACTCGGTGAAGGACGCACTTTGGTCCACCAGAAACTTGTTGATCTTCCAGTTGAAAAAATTGTCCTCAACCAAGTGTTGCAGAGTGGCACATTCCAACTTTAATACCCACTGTAGATGCTAACTGAAATCTTTCTGTTGGCTAGGAGTTTTCAAAGTACAAGTTTCCCTCATATCATAACTGACCAAAATTAATATAATTAACATTTTGGAGTGGAAAAACTAGTAATATATGTATGTAAAAATAAATTACTCAGTCTTTCTTGAGGTGAAAGATGTTTTACTTAAAGGAGCAGTATGTCTTTTACTATATTATTAATGTAGGGGTATATACATACCTAGATATATATTATATACACATGGAATTGTTGCTTAGAAGTTATTTTAATCTAGGGCATACTTAAGATGTGTTAGTGCCTATAACACAGCTATGTGTAACTTATCCCAAGTTCAAGAGTTACTTTTGAAGTGTCTTCACTTATTTAGTAGGTAAACTACTGCTAAGGTTCCACATGAACAAATATAACTAATATTTGGTTAGGGACATGACATTAATAATTGGACATATAATTATGATTCCATTTTTTAATTCATTCATTCATGGGATGTGGGCATTTCTTGCTAAACCAGCATTAATTGCACATTCCCCATTGCCCATGAGAGAATGATGAACTGTCCTGAACCACTACATTCCATACAATGTAGATGCAAACCCTAAAGTACTATTAGGAAGAGAGTTCCAGGATTTTAATCCAGTGACCGTGAAAGAAAGGAATATGTTAGTAAGTCAGGATAGTGAGTTGCCTGGGGGGGGCGGGTGGGGATGGCAGTGTTCCCAAATTCCTGCCACCCTTGTCCCTCCAGATGGTAGTTAGAACTAACAAAGTTCTACAGTGCAGAAAGAGGCCATTTGGCCCATCGAGTCTGCACCAAACACAATCCCACCCAGGCCCTACCCTATATCTATATTTACTCACTAATCCCTCTAACTTATGCATCTTAGGACATCAAGGGGCAATTTTAGCATGGCCAATCAACCTAACCTGCACATCTTTGGACTGTGGGAGGAAACTGGAGCACCCAGAGGAAACCCATGCAGACATGAGGCGAATGTGCAAACACCACACAGACAGTGATCCAAGCTGGGAATTGAACCCAGGTCCCTGGAGCTGTGAAGCAGCAGTGCTAACCTCTGTGCTACTGTGCTGCCTATAAGCGGTTGTGGATATGGAAGCTGTTGTCTTAGGAGGCTTGGTAAGTTTATACAGCGCATTTTTTAGGTAGTGCTACCATTGGGCTTCAGAAGTGAATGTTTGTGGATAGGGTGCCAATCAAGCGGTTGCCCTCTGCTGGATGATATTGAGCTTTTTGAGTGTTGTTGGAGCTGTATTCATTCCAGACAAGTGGAGAGTGTTCCATCACATTCCCTGCTTGAGCCTTATTGATGGTGGATGGGATTTGGGGAGTCAGGAGGTGAGCTACTCATTGTAGGATACCTAGCCTCTGACCTCCTCTTGTAGCCACAGTATTTGTGTGGCTAGTCCAGTTCAGTTTCTGGCCAATGGTAACCCCTAAAATATTGTGAAGACTTTTTGGTGAACTCCTAATTTACCTAGAGTTGGAAGTAATGGAAAACTCTGTGACTGTTCTATTTCAAATATAATCTTCCTCTGGTAGTAATTTGAGATCTGAAAATCTTGAACATGTTTTGCAATTTTTTCCAAGTTATTTGAACAATGCTGAATGATCTATCTACTGTGTTTAATTTTTAATTCTCCTAATTTTAGTAATAACCTCACTTATAACTGTGACCTAGCATAAGCAGTCTGAGAGAGATTTGATCCATTGTTCAGGGGGATCAGGATATTCTTTATAATGGTAATCTCTGTCAATTGCGATGTGTAAATCAGAGAGAAGAGCTGATTGTAAAGAGCTAAATTCTAGTTCATGAGTAGCTACGTCTTCTCTTTGAATGTATTCCTTTGCTTTGGGCAGAAGGAAACATATTTGGGATGTGATTGACTTGTAATAATCCCATTAATCTCTAAGAACCTTTTGACGACATTGTGCTTTTGGATTTGCTGTGCAGTTTTCGGCTCAGTTGCCTGGTGGTAGCAGAGCAAGTGAAGTACAGACCTATCTTGAATTTTGTTGCCTTTGGGCACTAGACACTGAAACTTCACTTAAAGAAATGATGAGCTTTAATTTCATATTGTTGGCAGTAAATTTATCAATATTGCAATATCAATATGACAATTTTTTTTAAGGTTCATTTTCAGTCCTTCTGACAGGTGCTGCTTTATTCAGTGTGGGTGGGCTGATGGAACCGTAACTACATATTCCACCCGCCCATAGTTTGACCTTGTTTCCCAAGCAATGTAGGATGCAGAAAGACAGCGTTAGTTTATTAATCATCTTTGAGACTGATAAATTGGATGTTTCATTTTCTAATGTTTAAGGTAGACTAACATTTAGGATTATGCAACGAGATCAATAGATTTAATTATACAAGTTTAAGGGAATGGATGACAACGCTGGGCAATAGAACATTACGTACTGTTTAGGAGTACAGTTCTTCCTAAGAGGTTTTCAAGTATGGTAGGGAGAGCTATTTTATTTTGTGAGTCCAGACAATTGAAAATGTTCACTTCATATGCATGCTTTGAATACTTTAGATATAGCTTACCAGAAGAAAATATCAGGGTACGAAACTTAAAAAAAAAACCAGTATGACACCTCTTCCATGAGAATTTTTCCAGCTGATATTGCATGGTGCATCTATATTAAAGGATTACTTGAAGAACTGCAGTTCTGCAACATATTTCATTCCCAGGTTCGGTAAGCCAGGAGTGAAGATAGAAAGTGCTGGAAGTATATCTGTGATGACAGGAACAAAGTTAGTGTTTCAGGTCAATGAGTTTTGATTTGAATGGGATCAGAGTCTGTAAGGGAAGTATTCTCTTTATATAACAGGCCTGTTTCTGCAGCACCAAGTTTCACTTTTAAATGATTATCCTTGTGTGAAATTGTACAATTTCAAAAACATGATTTGCAGCTCTGTCGTTGTTGCTGTCTCAGTTTTTGCAATAACTGAGAGAAGGTGTGTGTTGGCTGGAGAGTATTACCCAAATTGTACAAAATGGCTGGATCACACTCCTGTAGGCCAAAAAAAAAATGATGGCCTTTCACAGCAAGCCACATTCTCTTCGTGTGATTGTCTAAGAAGATGCTTCTGTCGAAGATGCCTAAAGGAAATCAGCTTATTGATGGTGTAATTGGCATGGTGAAGCAAGAGCACCTACAGTGTACATCGTTGGTTGCTGCTGATGGCAGAAATACTTTCGGCACTCAGTCAGTTACGTAAATGTGCGCGTGTGTGAGACAGCAGGCAAATTGTAAGTTTTCACTATCTACAAAATATATACTGAAAATATATACTGAAAGGATTGGGTGAGGCAAACTGCTTTCTTATGTTTTGTTCAGTTCTGTAATAAGAGCACAGATTGACAACCTTGGTTAAAAAAAAGGTTATCTCTATTTACATAAATCTTTGAAGAAAATAACTTGCATTTATGCAGCATCTTCTGTGGCACGTTGTTACATTTACATAAATGATTGAGTGCCAAAAGCATTTCTGCCATCAATGATGTACGATGTAGATGCTTTTGCTTCAGAAGACTGGTCACACCATCAAAAGGCAGTTTTCCTTTACACATCTTCTGAAGTGCCCATCAGCCAGTGAAGTATCTTTGAATTGTAATCATTCTAATAATGCGTGAAATATGGCAACTGAACACAGCAAGAGATAATGATCAGTTAATCTTATTTTTAGTAATGTTAGTTGATGGAATAAATATCATCTGTAACATTAGGAAGAACTCTGTGAAGTAGAGCCCTCTGAGCTCTGGTGAGCTCTTTGACGCTGACCATAGGAACATAATTAGGAGCAGGATGAGGCCATTTGGCCCCTCGAGCCTGCTCCACCATTCAGTTAGACCATGGCTGATCTTTTCATGAACTCAGCTCCACTTACCTGCCCTTAATTCCTTTACTGTTCAAATATTTATCTATCCTTGCCTTAAAAACATTCAATGAGGTAGCCGCAATTGCTTCATTGGGCAGGGAATTCCACAGATTCACAACAAGAAGTTCGTCTTCCACTCAGTCCTAAATCTGCTCCCCCTTAGGTTGGAAGGCAATTCTAGTTCCTTATTCTAGTTTCACCTGCCAATGGAAACAATTTCCCTGCTTCTATCTTATATATTCCCTTCATAATCTTCTATGTTTCTATAAGATCTCCCGTCATTCTTATGAATTCCAACGAGTATAGTCCCAGTCTACTTAGTCTGTCTCCATAAGTCAACTCTTTCAACTCTGGACCCCCCTCCAGTGGCAGTATATCCTTTCTCAAGTAAGGGAGGCAGCGGGAGGCAAATCTTCTCTGTACCCCCTCCAGTGGCAGTATATCCTTTATATCCTTTCTCAAGTAAGGGAGGCAGTGGGGGGGCAAAAGGGGGTTCTGTTTAAAGTCACATCTGAAATATGGCACTTTGGACAATACTATATTCCCTCAATACTGCACTGCAGTCATAATTACTTCTGGGTATTATATGTGCAGTGTAACTCTCAAATGCTGCTTTTGAAGTATTCTTAGGCCTCACCTTGGTTCACAAAAAATTTCCAATAAATTTTCTGTTAAAAGCTGGAGGGTGAAGTTGCCATTCTTTTCTTTGGCTCCAAAACTTTTTGTTTGATATGTAAAATAAAAAGCAATTCACAACACTCCACTATTAGACATCTGAGAATGATTTTTCAAAGGAATAATTTCTTTTACTATTTAGGAAGTAACTCCTATATTTTTCCCCAAGGTCTGTATTGGCACCTCTCAAGCAATAGATAGGAGGCATATAGAGGCAGCTTAGAAAGTTCTTCTGCTGGTGAAATTTGCTTGTTAACCAGTGGGGTATGTAGAAATCAAATCCAAATTCCAGTTTGAAATCACTTAGTCTGATAATATTTACATTTCACAATCTAAATAGTTTTTCATTTTGCTGTGCATAAGTGATTGTTGAATGAGTTTTTTTTAGTGATATTGAATTAGGAATAAGTAAAACATGCATTTTCAAGGAATATAGGGTGTGAGATTGGTGCCTTCCTTGATCCCTAATTGTTTTCTCTGATTTTAGATGTGGATGTATTCTAATGGGATTGGCAAGAAATTTGAGCATTGCTTGATGTTGGTGAAATGGATGTGTTTTCAGTTCTGTCTTCCAGAATACAGATGTATTTTCCAATATCGGAATGGCATTGTCTTGTTTTGGGGCCAGCCTTTGTTTGCAGCTCACTGCTAGCACTGGTTTATGGCATGTGGTTCGTCAGGATGTGTGGTGAGGGATTAATGATTGCAGCCTATTCATTGCAAGCTTTATCTGGTTTATGATGATTAATTGATTACTGGGAAATAATCCAATCTGATTTTCAAGTTATTTTCAAGTCCCAAGTGTTTTAGTTACTTCACACAGGTTTTATAAGTTTTTGTGTACTGATAGCTCGTTCACATCCAAGTCTGTAGACTAGAAACAGTAACATAGCTTTCGCTGATTAACTGTAAACATTGTGGAATCAAAATAAAAGCAATGTTGATTAGTATTTGAGAATAACATAATTTCTTGTCAAAACTTTACAAACTGGAAGTAGAACTGGCAGGGTTTTCGTGTGTTGACTTTGAAAACTTCCTCAAATTTCACCAGAATTCCTGTTTTCAAACTTTATCTAAATCCCTGGCTTACAGATTCCTCTATAAATGCTCATGCGTAACACAATCATGGCGGTTTGATTCTAATCAATCTACCCTGCCATTGTCAAAATGTGGGACCTGGACAGAGCCCATTCCGCTGACAGCGATCATTTTTCTTTTACTCTATGCGCCATGTTTTGTTATGAATGCGTTTCAAAAGTTCGGTGTGCCATTTACCCAATTTTAACACACAATAGCTAATCAGTATCTTTCTGGAGAGGTAATTTGTGAAATAATGCAGGGGTCAAGAGTGTCACTGTCAGTCATATGGTTGCATCCATTCCCGAGAATGCATCGCTGGCATGCGGCTGTGGGACCTGGATCTTTGAAGCCTGGAGAAATTGCCAAGCAAGTTCTTCCAAAAGCCGAGCTTGATAGTGGTTTCAATTGAATTGGGGTCTCCGGTCTCTCAGGTGCTGACAGAAGCCTGGGCATGTGATTATTTCTGATTTAATAACATGAAGGGGAAGCGAGCTTTGGCTGATAATTAGGCCTAATTAGTGAGAATGTGTTGATGGACAAGCCATCATATGGTCACAAGGAAACAAACTTTCTTTATCCAAGGCTTAGAGTCAGATTACAGTTCCTGTGTTATCTGCTTCTGCTGACTACAAGGCTGACTCTTGGTTACTTCTTCAAAGAGGAATGGGATCCCACAATATATGGGATTGGGATGAGAATATTGAAAAAGAAAATCTCTTTGATTCATTCCAACTAAATTAATTCTCTTCCCCCTCCCTGTACGACCCCAATCTTAAATTATCGCTGTCTTAAAGTTTAGATTACAGAAGTGATCCAATTTCAGCTTTGGAAATGTGATGAATAAGAATCCATGTTCAATTTCTTAAGTCCAAAGCTGTAAATATTTTATGCAAATACAAACGTAGCAAACATTTGTTGGATTTTTTTTTAAAATGTGCTTTCCTTGCATTTTTGTAACCTGTCAGTCCTCAGCGTAAGTTAAGAAAAGTTGAACAAATGCTGTATTCTGAGTAACTTTAGTCATCATCACACAGTATAACTCTACAGCTAAAATGTGAATGCTTTTATTTACAAATTAACCCAATATATTGCAGACTAATTTATGTAAATTATGACCTGTCACAGTATGTAAAGTAAAAATATTTGAATATTAAATCATGTGTTAAGTTTTGATATCATGTTTTGAAATCTTGATATTATCTCAAAGTTACTGTGCTATATATAAACGTTAAAAGTGTTTGCCTGCTAATAATGTAGCGTCAACTATGATATTTTATGGCACTAAATATTTAGCCGTGTCAACCATGTGAAATAAATTACTTTGTGCAACAAAAGTAGCATTTCTTATATTTGGTCAAATGTTGATAATTAAAAGCCTTTTAATAAAGCTCTGCTCAAATGAGAAGTTAACTCACGCAAAGTATACTTCCTAATGTTTAGTGATACATGGCTGTGAGAACAGCTATCTTAAATGCTCAACATTTACTTAGGAAGCATTCCTGGCGCTGATCTTAATTAGGGAGGCTGGGCTGACAAATCTTTGTGGCTGACAGATTAGCAATACACAATTAAATGAGGGGTCCTTAACCAAGCAGTTTTCTAATCAAGACCGGATATCCAGTTCTTCTAGATGTTGCTGACATTACTGTAAAAGCTAACTCACATGAAGGTTTGAAAAATATCATGAGACTTATTATTCGGAGGAAAATACATTTTTATGTGCAGATGTTACACTCTTGGCCCAAGGAGCTAAATTAAACCATCCAGAAGGAGGAGAAACAGTTGATGTTGTATGTGACTTGCACCTGATATCCTGTTTTTATGAGTGACTCTTCAGATGGGGATCACAACTGAATATGTGTGAAACTTACCAGTGAACCAAGTAGCAAAAGGGAATAAAAGTTAGCAGTTGATAGGAAACTGCAAGAGGTGGGGTCAGGGTAGGTAGCTGCCAAATATTTTCTCAACATTTTGGGAGGGTGGGGAGTCCGGAATGCGGGGATAAGGAATCACCACCCCCCCTCCAACACCACCAAAAGTGATCACTCTCCTGAAATTTTACATTTTTGAAGATCTGTTTTCATGCAATATCACTGCCATTATTGGGCCACTGGCATTCTGCAATGATTTTCAGTTGAAGTAGCTTGTTCTTCCCCTTCTAAGATGTTTTTCTTTGTGGCTAATTTACATTCTTGGTTCACTTTAAGCCCCTTTATTTTGCATTATTGTCTGTGTCTACAGCTAGCATCACTGTATTTGGTCACCTATTTTTCTGGTTAAATGGGGCTCATTATCTGTTATTCTCCCTTGTTAGTTTGGGGTTTTCTAAAGATATTGTTTGGGTTATCATAGAACATAGAACATTACAGCACAGAACAGGCCCTTCGGCCTTCGATGTTGTGCCGACCAATATAAAAAGCAATGCCCCTCCAAACTAAACCATCATGTCATGTTTGATGTTGCTGCATTGCTTTCCAATTTATCACATAATACTACATCAGTGACATGATGTAGTATGGCACGTCAAGGATTCTGAGACCAGGCACTTTTGTTTTATACGTAACTTATACAAGCTTTGGATGTAGTGGGATGTAATATTAAACCTTGCAGGTCACCCAGAAGTTTGTCAACTTAAACAAGACTTCCAGGATATCAAGAGAGAATTTACAAGTACGCTGCATAGATGGATATTAGATCAAATTAATTTGGAAAAATTGAGATGCAGCTTTGAAGGGTAGGAGGTAACCTGCTCTGTGTATGCTGATCTTAGTCATGATGAGGAGATGCCGGCATTGGACTAAACACAGTTGTGAGACTTCTTACTATGCTGATCTTGAACAAATAAGGAAATGCACACCCCCTCCCCCCCCAGTAGTTTCTTATTAAAGAATTGGAATAGTTTAGGCTAGAGGATCATTAGATTGGTTCCACTGGTCGGCGCAACATCGAGGGCCGAAGGGTCTGTACTGTGCTTTAATGTTCTATATTCTATTATTGTCACAAGTAGACTCACATTAACACTGCAATGAAGTTACTGTGAAAATCCCTATTCACCACACTCTGGCACCAGTTGGGGTACACTCAGGGAGAATTTAGCATGGTCAATGCACCTAACTAGCACATCATTAAAACTGTAGGAGGAAACTGGAGCACACGGAGGAAACTCACGCAGACACAGGGAGAAATGCGCAGACTCGCACAGACAGTGACTCAAGCCGGGAATCAAATCCAGATCCCTGGTGCTGTGAGGCAACAGTGTTAACTATTGTGCCACCCCATACAGCTGTATAAGGGGAATCATCTTGCCATGATTTGGCAATTCTCATTAATGGTTAAAATCAGAAATTTACTGAGTGAAAAATTATGAGTGTGGAACTGTATCTAATCATTCACTTGCACAAGGCTACCTGTGATGTTAATGGTTTTTAACCATATATTATGCCAACAGAACCTACTTTGTACCATAACTCCATTTGATGGATAACCATTTGTGGTTTTCTAAATCCACATGGTCATTACAATAATTTATCTATTTAGTGCTGTTCATTTGCTTATAGAATACATTTTTGCTCTTCTGATGTGATCCATATTTTGTGAAATACAGAAAAAAGTCTAGATTCTTTAGAAAAGGCAGCTACATCGGAATTAAGGAATACTGGATCAATTTTTAACCCCTCGTTGCATTAATCATCATATGTTCTCTCTGCAGATTGTCGAGGCAACTCTTATGGCCCTGCAACCACCTGATCCAAAGTTTGTGCTTCGAGGGACTGGAGCTTCAGTAAATACTCTGCATTTCTGCTGCAGGGATCAGGAGGGCTGTGATCCTGTACTCTTCTCAGGGTGAGATACATCTCCTGTGGTGTTGTCTGTTGAAACTTAATACAAAAGTAGCACGTGTGTAACTAATAAAATGGAGAATTCCCTATCATGTTAAGGATTCTGCTACCAGTTCTGGCATCCTGTGATACGTTGCTGTATGCAGGAAGATTCTTGAGCCAACCCACTGCAAACCGCTTACGGTGACATTCCAACACCTTCCACTGCCACGGTTCCATTAGGCAGCTGTTTTTTCCGGAACACCACTAACCATTTTAAAATTTGCAGTGTACCATATATCCTCCTGTAAAAGCCAACCCCATGATCCTGACCTGAAAAAACACTATTTTTCATATACCTCATGTAAAAAAATTGACTTCATTTTTCAGAGATCAAAGTCCAAAAA
Source organism: Sphyrna mokarran (assembly GCA_024679065.1). NCBI lineage: Eukaryota > Metazoa > Chordata > Chondrichthyes > Carcharhiniformes > Carcharhinidae > Sphyrna > Sphyrna mokarran. The sequence continues at coordinate 44,175,399 of JAGIQG010000020.1, read as the reverse complement.
TTTCAGAACCAAAGTATAATCCTGGAGACGTTATTGGTTTGATTTCAATATAAATGTATAAATACTAATGAAAAGGAGTGCTGGTTTACTAAATGAATAAATTTTAGAAAACTAATATGATGAAATGTATATGGCTTGTATTCTATAACATAAATAAATGTTAGATAATTAATATGAATTCCTCAGTGTTGCTGGGTTTTATTTTATTCCATTGTGACGGTCTCTGTTGAATTTTACTTGGGCCTAAATCAAGTGGACGTGTCAGTCGCTTTAAAAACATTACCAGTGTAAAAATCAACGCTTTTAGCCTAAAAAGGTTGGACTAAAAAATGTGACTTTTGTACAAATATATGTAGTGTATAGTGATAAACTGATGTTGGGTACGTCAATGTGTAAATGATTTTCTAATGAGATTTTTTTGGGAGGAGGGAAGGTGTTTCATTCTTAAATACATCAATTTGCAAGGAAATCAGTAAACATAATACAGCACAGTGTTTCTGGATTATTCAACAGCAATGTCGCCAGAAAAACAAATAATTACTGACCTCTAATGTGCTCCTGGTGACTGGCCTGCCCTCTACTGGTGACTAGTTTAATTCTTTGTGCTGCTCTTTAAGTCTCTAAGTGCCTTAATGGTTCAAAACATTTAGATATGAACAGTTGTGTGTGAATTAACTGTGGAGTTTGGAGGAGTTGGCTAATCAGCTCCTCAAGACTGTTCCTCCATTCAACTTGTGATGCCTGCACATTGGCTGAATAATATAATTTTTCAATTCTTGTGCACTAGTTCCTTGTGAAGTGGTTGATATCAAAGAGACCTTATTGTGATGAGGTACTAGAATGCAGATTCTGCATTGTGTGCTGTTTGTAGATCCACTAACATTGTGGATGCAACAGTGCTGCAAGGAATGGCTCAGTCTTATACCTGTGTACACTTCGAAGGAATCTGCAGCTTCTTAAGGGTTACAGGCAGAATTGGGCTCCCAATTACATACAGTGCCCAACAGAGTTGCTGAATGCAATATATCTCAACCATCTGAACACCAAATGGTAGATATGCACCAATTGATATTTTGTCAGGGCCATCAGGGTTCTGTGCATCCAGTTTCTGCTTTATGTGAAAAATATGAACAAATATTGAGTCCATAAATATGAAAATGTAGATATACTCCACAGAAAGAGGCCTTTTAGTCCATCTTGTCTGTACTGGACCGCGCAGCATTTTCTGCTTACTGGTCACTTCAGTTCAAGTTGATACTGAGACCAGTTGGTGAAAGGTGAATAAACCTTTAGAGTCAAGATCAGCAGATGATAGTTTCGGCAGAAGCAGTAACAATGACGAGAGACCTTAATTAATATGTGTCATTCCAGCAAAAAAAATCCTGAGAACTCCAACTCCAACCGTTATGTACAGCAGCAGCACCATGAGCTTCAATATTCTGCACTGAGTGACAAAAACCTGTGGAGAAACTAACCCTTGCAGAAAAATCAGATGCCTATCACAAACTGTCTTTCTAGCAGAACCCTATCATTAAAATCAAACGTAAAGTGTGCTGAAGTTTTGTTCACAAAATATAGGTAAATTCTTTTCGCAAGTAGTCATTTGCTCTGTATCCCAAGGCAGGTGAATGGGTTTAAGATACAGATCAGCCACAACGAAATGAATAACAAGACAGGCTTGAGGGGCTGAATGGTCTTCCAGCATTTCTATGCCTGATGTGTGAGGAATATATTCTATTGCTTTCACTCAGAGGAAACTGTGTAGCGCAGTCAGGTGATTTTCAGTGAGATACAGAGTAATCTAAATGATTATTAGTTCATTATGACACATAGATAGTTCTGTGTTAAAACCAAAGAGAATCTCCTTATAAGGAGGTCTGGTTAATCTGTAGTTAGCTTGGCTGAAAAGATAAGGAAAAATTTCTGCATGCTGCAATTATATTCCTGAAGTGGATTGAGTGAGTGTATTCACAGTGGCACCAGTGGTTAGCACTGCTGCCTTACAGGCCAGGTACCTGGGTTCAATTCCAGGCTCGGGTATGGAGTTTGCACATTCTTCCCATGTCTGCTTGGGTTTCCTCTGGTGTTTCCGGTTTCCTTCCACAGTCTGAAAGATGTGCAGGTAAGGTGGATTGTCCATGGTAAAATGCACAGGGTTAAAGGGATAGAATGGAGAGGAAGACCTGAATGGGATACTCTTTCGGAGAATCAGTTCAGACTCAATGGTCTCTATCTGCACTGTAGTGATTCTATTAATCAATTTTTATCAAGAAATGGGAAATTGTGGTGATATGTGGTGCATAAAATTGTACTTCCTTGAGATTTTTATACCAAAATTATTAATGAATTATTATTATTATACTGGCTTAGGAGATGGTACAGCAAAGCTTTGCAGCATTGGTTCCTGTGATGAGAGGTTTGCTCAACAATTTGAGATGAAGTAAATTGGACCAATACTCTCTGTAGTTTAGAAGCATGAGAGATGACCTCGCTGAAACATACATGAATCTGAAGGGACATGTAGGGGTAGATACTGAGAGATTGTTTCATCAGTTAGGGAATCTAGAATATGGGTAGAGTCTCAGGTTTAGCAGCAGATCATTTAAGAGAGAGGGAAAAAATATCTTCATGCAAAGGGGTTTTGAATGTTTGAAGTTGTCTACCCCAGAGGATTGCAGTTTCTGCATTGTTGAATTGGTTTAAGGCTGGGAACAGACCGATTTCTTAGCAAATCAAAGGATACAGAAAATGGGCAAGGAAATGGTTGAGGCTCAAGACCAGCCACCACCATATTGTTATGACTAGATGAGAAATAATGAACTGGTTCCCCTCAATTCAGTTTCCTTGGTTGGTTACAACAGAAGTTTAAGTTTAATTTTCACAAGTGGATATGCCTTTTCCAAATCAGAGTACATTTAACTTTTTATGCAGTGAGCAATATGGAGCCAATCGATCAGGTCTTCTTGAGTTAGAGAAAGAGTAAGTGTGTTAAATACTAAATCTGAGATTAAAAAAAGTAACGCACACATATTGGTATCAGAAATAAGGGATGTTAGAGTACAGTTAAAAAAAAATGTACAGTTAAGTGTCCTTTGCCCTTGTGGGGGTAGATTTTTAATCTTTGCGGCCGATTTGAATTTGCTGGTTTGGGGATGTGACCAGGTGTAGAAGATTGCGGTTAGTACCAGATTTATTGTAATCTTCCAACTCTGATAATACATTTGTCCCACTTTGTTTTTTCCCTTTCAGTTTGGAAGAAGGCCTTGCATTTTTAAATAGTTAGTTTTGTCTCATTTCAAATTGCAAAATTTCTATTCCATTCAAGGTTAAAAAAAAATTACCTTTCAAAATTAAGGGAACATACCCTCGTGATAATATTGAATGGTGGAGCAGGCTCGAGAAGCTGTACCTACTCCTGTTTTTTTTATGGTTTTTATAAAGGAGTATAAGCTATAGCCTACATTTCCTTTCTTTGCACTGTTTGATTTCAAGAAGGCAAATTGGAATCGAAAATGCATTTCACTTCAGCAGATGTCTGGAACTGATTTGAACATCAATAAGGAGTGAGAACCAAGCCCAAATTATCAATAACAAGATGTCCAAATGGGTTATTTACCCAGGCTCCATCTCGTGTGGATATTGTCATAAATTTGTCACCAAATTATATGTTTCATCTCTGCGTGCTAGGGAAAGGTAGTAGTCAAATTGTTTTGAGGGTTGATCTGATTGCAAATTACTACATAATTTAAGCTTATTGTAATAGACTTTTGTGCAAATGCCCTAAAGAATAATTCCTTGTGATCTTTTTGCTCCAAAGTGGTAATTAAAAAATAATTACTAGTAAAGAAACTAAATGATAATTGCTATTATCTGGTGTTGTGGCATAGCATTGAGTTTGATGTGGGATTTGGACTAACAATGCCTGTCAACAAACTATTGGGTCTGAGCATGCCAAATCACAGGTGATTTCCAATGTTGCCTCACACCATTATTTACAACAATATATTTGAAATTTTTACAGACACTTATCTGTCCTTTCCTATTAATGGGTCATGTGGTCAAGTTTCTTGTTGACTAGAGTGTTCCTCACGAAAGAAGAATAAAAACTTACAATTCTTTTTCCTCCAAATGTGTGTATTTTCATTAGAACAGAAGTAGCTTATTGGGTGGCACAGTGGTTAGCACTGCTGTCCCACAGTGTATGGGACTCGGATTCGATTCCCAGCTTGGATCACTGTCCGTGTGGAGTCTGCATATTCTCCCTGTGTCTGCGTGGGTTTCCTCTTGAGTGCTGTGGTTTCTTCCCATAGTCTGAAAGACATGCTGGTTAGGTACATTGTCCATGCATAATTGCATGAGAAATGTTTTGAAAGGGTTTCACTCGACTCATTCCTGAGGAAAGTTTGGACAGACTGGTGCAATATTCACTGGTCTTTAGCAGAATGAGAGGTAATCTTTTTGAAACGTAAAATGCTGAGGGGACTTGACAAGGTGAATGCTGTGAGGATATTCCTCCTTTTTTGGAGAGGCTAGAACTGAATCTCTCATTTAAGATGAAGTTGAGGTGAATTTCTTTCTCTCAGAAGATTGTAAATCTTTGGAATTCTTTTGCCTTGACAGCAATAGGGAGTGGAACATTGAATGTTTTTATTGCAGACTGATTCTTGACTAACAAGTTGATTCAAAGGGTTTGGGGATTGACAGGAAAGTGGCATTAAGACCATATTCAGATCAGCTATGAGCTTATCAAATGGTGAAGCTGGATCAATGTTGAATGGCCTATTCCAACTTCTAATTAATATGTTGGCAAGGCATCTGCAAATGCATTTGAGTTGCATGACATTGATCTAAAGTAGCTTCTAATTTCTGGTTTCTACCTTCTGTGGGACATGGTAGAAGCTAGTTTGATGCTTTATCCTTAATTCTGTTGAAACCAGGAGCTGTCTGTAGAAGATCGCGAGTGTCAGTTTGCACTGCACCATCTGATAGTATATTGTAGCTCCCATGCTAAGTACCATCACTCTCCATTATGCATTATTTTGTAATGTTTGCCCTGCACTACCAGAGTAGACCACAGAATGTCCAGTGAAAACCTTATTTTCCAACGTATTTTTGCCATTGCAGACATGTTAGAGTCAACACTTAGCTGTAAATCAACTAAGAACTTCTGTCATTGAATATCACTAATGCCTTGAACTTTGTTTGCCAAATTATGCTTAAGCTTTTCTGTTTTGACACAACATACAATTTTATGTTGAACTTACTATTCAATTTTTCTTTGAACAGCTCAGCCAGTGGACTAATACATATCTGGAACTTAAAGACACACAGAGCAGATAAAGTGCTGGAGAGCCACAGTGGACAATCTGTTTTATGGATACAATCTTTGCAAGGGAGGGATTGCCTCATCAGGTTCGTTATACTCTGAAATCTGGTCCTTCTCAATGGATAATGTGTATGCAGATATAGAGATTGCTACTTGGTGGTTGACATTCCTAAGAATTACAAATGCTTTAGGGCAGAGGAAGTTAGATAAAGGTGTGGCTCAGAATAACAAAGGTTATTGAGGTGAGCTTTGCCTCGCCTGTTGCTCCAACAGAGATCAGCTAACTCAGCACAGACTTGGATCAAATTTGGGGTCTTCTGACTTATTGGTTAAATCGCTGAGTTGTCAGGAGACCTTTCACAACAATTAATAAGAGGAAATAAATTAACTTATGAAGATAAATTTGTATAAGGTAATTGAAAAAGTGAACATTTTATCACAGTGCTTTGTTATAAAGATTCAGTGAAAATATTAAAATCTAATCAAAACTGTAACATTTATTATGTCACTTAGTTTATAATATGTGACATCTTTCCCCAAATATCCATTATACATTGTTTTGCAAAGACCTGCATATGTAAAACACTGAGTTAAACTGATCTGCATTATAGAATAAGCGCTATAATTCAACTTAATTGCAATATTATTCCTGTACACTCTCTGATTAATCCTGCCAGAATATAAGTGCATGTGTGCGGTGTGTATGCATGTGTGTGTGTGTGAGCGCGCGCGCACACTTGTGTATATGTATTGGGTGAGTGTTGAAGGATAGGATTAGGCTCAGTTGTATGAATGAGTAGCCTGCTGTTACTCACAATAATGCTGTTTTATCTGCCTTGGGGCCTTTACTCTCCTCCTGCCTGGCTGTGGCATGTTGTGCCAATATCTAATTAACTGCTGTTCTTTCCGTTATTCCTACTGTCCAGTAAAAAGCTTTTGGACCTTTACTGTTTTTGTTCTTCCTTTGATGAAGAGTCCAGCTGATGCTTGACAGCTGCCCTTGACTGAAATCAGAAGCTTGCATTGAGCAAGGGATTGTAAAGTTTGCAAATTATGCTACAATTGTATAAAACATTGGTTAGGCCACATTTTGAATACTGCGCCCAATTCTGGTCAACATGCTATTAGAGGATGTGGAGGCTTTGGAGAGAGTACAGAAGAGGTTTCCCAGAATGTTGCCTAGTATGGAGGGATACTAGGCAATCTCTATGAGGAGAGATTGAATAAACAAGGATTGTTCTCCCTGGAAAGATAGAGGTTTTATAATTTATAAAATTATGAGAGATGTAGATAGAATGAACAGTTGGAAGCGTTTTCCCAGGGTGCAAATGACAATTACAAGGGGGCATAAGTTTAAGATAAGAGGGGAAAGGTTCACTGGAGACGTGCAGAGATAGTTTTTTTTTACAAAAAGAGTGGTTAGAGCTTGGAATGCTCTGCCATGTGAGGTGGTTGAGGCAGTTATGCTAGCAACATTTAAGATTTAACTTGATAGGCATATGAACAAACAGGGAATAAAGGGATATAAGCAGTTAGTTAGATAAGTAAACATGATTGGCGCAGGCTTGGAGGGCTGAAGGACCTGTTCCTGTTTAACATTACTCTTTGTTCTTTGTATGTACAGATTGGTCCTGTTGCACAACACTGCTTTGCAATACTGCATTGTATAGAGTGGCTCTGGAATAAAACTTTGCATTGTGGTCTTTCCTTAAAATATAGGGAGGTTTAGGAACACGTGGGAAGTGGTCTCTTGGAATAAGTACTCAAAAACCACTGGCATCCATGGAATCATACACACCTTGAGTCGTTGCTATTGGAGAGAAGGGACCTAAATCATTTTGAACTATAGGATACTCTGTTTATGGCTTGAAATTGTTGAAAAGAAAAAGGTTCTCAAATGTTTAAGCTGTAGCTCAATTTCACATGAGCTAAAATCATTGCAATAATGAAAGCTTTCTTCTGATTACAAATTGTTGCTCATTTAATGAAGAAATTAAATGAGAGTATGTTGTGTTCCATATTTTCATACAGCCAGGGACGAGATTCAGCTGTCTGCAAGTGGGATCTATCCGAAGGGCGCACTGCAGTGATTGACTACGTTCCTTTGGATAGCTATGGATTTTGTCAATGCTCGCTAATGCAAAAAGATGTTGACCATTACCTTTTAGCTTCACCGGGCAGCACCTCGTCAGAGGTAACTGTACAATATATCATTCAGTTGTGCTACTCATAATACACAGATAGGAGGTGCCCTTGATCAGGGTCTGTTCAGGTAAGCTCTGATGAATAGTCTAAATCAATGTTAAGTGCCTTCTGTTAACATTGTCTCGATCTCATTTACCAGCATGCATGTGAGTAAAATTAATTTTTTTTTTGGCACATTTTGTAACATCTTGTAATCGGTGTTGGCTCCACTGTCTTGAAATAATTTTTAAAGCTGAATTAAAGAACGTTAAATAACTCTCCAGAAAACATAAGAAAAGCAAGAATTTGATTACACAGAATTTGCTTTCCTGTAGTGCCTTTCACAACTTGGGGCGTTCCAAAGTGTTTTACAGCCAATAAAGCACTTGTGAAGTGCAGTCACTATTGTAATACAGGAAACTCAGCAGCCAAATTTTGCACTGCCAAATCCCACAAAAGGTAATGCGATATTAGACAGATAATTTGTTTATGTGCTCTTGGCCAGTGCACTGGAGATAATTTCTAGAAGTGCCATAAGATCTTTTACATTCAAGAGGGCAGGTATACAGTGCCTTGGCTTAATATCACTGCCAAATGACAGCACCTTTGATAGCACTTCCTCATTTCTTCAGTAGCCTTGATTTTGTACTTGAGTCCTAGGGCAACATGGTCACTCAGTGGTTAGCACTGCTGCCTCGTAGTGTCAGGGACCTGGGTTCAATTCCAGTTCTGGGTGACTGTCTTTGTAGATTTTGCATGTTCTCCCTGTGTCTGTGTGGGTTTCTTCCAGTTGCTGCAGTTTCCTCCCACAGTCCAAATGTGTGTAGGTTAGGTGGATTGGCCATGCTAAATTATCCCTTCATTTCCCAAGATATGTAGGTTGGAGGGATTGACCATGGTAAAATGCACAGGATTACAGGGATAGGGCAGGGGTGTTGGGTTTGTGTGAGATGCAATGTCAGACAGTTGATGTAGACTCAATGGGCTGAATGGCCTCCTCCTGCACTGTAGGAGTTCTGTGACTCGTGGGGCTGGAATCCAAACTTAGAAGTGAGAATGCAGTGGGATGTGCCTGATACTATGTCACGTATAGACAGGATATGCTCGAGCGAGGTGTGATTAACGTTTGAAAAGAAGAAATAAAAATAGAGACCTGCTTTGAAAATGAACTCAATGTGAAACATGCATTGAAAAATTAAGAACAGAAGAAATAGGAATACATCATACACAGAGTTTTACAATGTGGTAAATCTGCTTTGTGTGCATATCTATTGTAACTGAATAGAGTACTTATATTACAAGATTATACATGACAGCTTGAAGGAAACAGTCAAATAGTAATTAATTAAAACAGAGTGAAAGTACTGTTTCTACAAGGTTGTATTGTTATATTATTGGATTGCCAGACTTGCAGTTTTTTTTATTTTAGATCATTATCTTTCCAATTGTTATACTTTCAATAAACTCTTGTGATTTGCACCCTGTTATTAGACATTAGGTATTATGTCTCTCATCTTTGACAAAGAATGTGTCTAGTTAAAAATTGCCTCTAGATATCCCACTTACAGCTTTTGGAACAGTGTATAAGAGTGGTAAGAGTGTTTATATTCAGAAAACAATGAAAGTATTGAAAGTATTTTGGATGGAGACAAACTGTTTCTTGGTCAGTAACAATGCAGTTTTGCTTTGCAACGAGATAAGGTCAACCAGCTTTGTGCAGTTTTAATTATTGCCAAATTGTTGCGCGTGGCTTTTTAGGTTGGATGCAACAAGTGTAGGCTTAGCACAGTGCTGAATTAATGGTCTTTTTTGACCTTCTACAACATAGGTGAAGATTTTAGACCTAGCTAAGAAGACGCCAGTCTGGATCCTAAAGCCGCCAGCAGATGCTAAACTGGGCATGCCTATGTGTCTGAAATTATGGCAGGTAACACAAACCTAATGTGTTGCGGAAACTTGAACACTGACTCATTTTGCCTTCAGCATGTGATTCATGTTTTGATCAGGTGTTCTTTTTGTTTTCTGTTTAGCTTGTCTCCGATTCATCCAGCAAACTATAATTTTCCAGCACAGATGCACTTAGTGTTGTAGACAGTTGAACTGCAGGGTGTGTGTGTGTGTGTGTGTGTGTGTGTGTGTGTGTGTGTGTGTGTGTGTGTGTATAGGGGGGGCAGGGCTGGGTTGTTGGCTGAGAAATTTGGCATGTTGCAAATGCCACGAGCAGGAAATGATAATATTGGCTTTAGATTATTTTGGGATTAACAAGGCACTCCTTCAAAAAGATATTTGATTACAAAAGCTACTGGTTATGTACCATGTGTGATTATTTGAAACATGTTTCAATATTTCAATGAGAACTGAAATATTTTGATACTGTAGTTAATATGCAGTTTGTGTGGATTAGGTATGCAGGATATGGGTTCAATAATACTGGAACCAAGTAAAGAGTTTGGGTGGGATTCTCTCAAAAAAAATTCTAAGTGTTGAACTTGTGCAAAAACTGCAGTGAATCCCAATGTTTTTCAGCGGGACACTTGAAATTAATCTCCTGCACTCTGTGCACTGCAGAGTGCACTAGCAGTGGTTATCGTTAAGAATCTGTGGGCAGGACCTATTCCCGCTGGAGAGGCTGGCAGCATAATACTGAGCGGGCTACCGCGCCAACGCTGATCTGTCTTAGCAGAGTTTGGCACATGTACAATAGGCCCGCAATGCCAATCTCCAGATTGCTAGCTGACCCTGTGACCCAGCGTTGCTGGCCCCCCCGCCTCCCTGATGTGTCTGGGTCAGTCTTGACACCCCGTCCCTTCCTGATTTCCTCCACCCACCAGCATCTCCCCTCCCCTGATGAGGTCGACCCCTTCCCCCCACTCCCCGAGCTGATGACACCATGAATCCGATGGCTGGAGACTCATGGAGGCCATGGCACCCAGTGGGAAACCCACTACACAGCCTCTGCTTAGGTCTCCCAGCCCTCTGCCACACTGGCAGAATCACCCCCTTTATCTCTGAAATTACCCAGTCAAATTGTTACAGTTGATAATTTTTTTTGTAAATTTTTTTTGCTGATGTTCACGAATATTAGTATTCTGTAATTTCCCACATTGAGTTCTCTTCCATGCTGTTTGCCTGTTAAACGTTTAAATTAGCTGTTAGATCTTTAGCAGGAGGACAGGGAATTGGTACACATCTCATTTAGAGTTTTTCAAGGCAGTGTCCACTGGGGTTTGATGAAGTGCCGTTGACCATTTCTGATGATGCCTTTGAAGATTTTCCATCCATCCCAAATAGTTTCCACGTTTTTGTACAGCTCTTAATCTTCCACACCTGTTGTGATGGATGCTCTTCTGCCCTGACATGACCTTTTGGTAGCATTTATCTGTGAAAAATATGCACTTTCAGTCAGATGACTCATTTTTGAGTATTTATTATTTTTGTTAGCGTCCAAAGTTTGAATGCACTTGGAAGATTCGAGGAGGCTTTGCACACTTTATTGCAAAGAATTGTCCATAGTTTTGGTAGAACCGTTGCTTTTCTTAATTCCTGATACAGGCTAAATATTGTACTACAAATTAACAAACGGCTGCAAAGCATAAATAACTTTCTCAACAGAATCTTTGATTGTGGCCTTTGTAGAGAAACATTATAGAAGTGAGTAGTGGTGATGGACAAAGCTAATGGACTAAAGCAAAACAATGTAGTAATATAAAGAGCCATGAAATGGTGGGGATGAGGAAGAAACAAAATACATTGGAAGAAATATTGCAGAAAGGAATAAGGACATTAAAAAACAGTAAGGGTAAAGAGAAAGGAAAAGAAAAGTAAAAAATTAATTCAGAATTGTTAAGAAATTGGACCATGTTTGAAGAAATCAGTTAATTCACACATATCATAGTCCTATTGATGCTGGAGAGCCGATACTTTTTCATGTACTCACGTTTGTGTTAACCGGAATATAGGAACAGATATAAGCCCATTCAGCCCCTTGAGCCTGTTCCAACACATTGAAAATTCTGCAGCAGTTTTCTGAATGAGAATTTATTCTCCACCTAGCCCTTTTCTGTATCACATTGGGAGACCTGTACGTTTTTTAAGTATATGCTATCAAAATGTGTTACGGTAGGTCTGAATCTTTGCTGTATATTGGGTTGCAGCAACAGTGTGAATTTCTCACAGCACATTTCATGTTACATTACCATCCCTTTCTCTATCTTTCCGACTAGCCTCTTTCCTGTACTCGGCCTTTATTACTGGTTGGATACGAGGATGGGTCCGTGACCCTCTGGGACCCATCGGAGAAGAAAATGTTGAGCCGTCTCGCCTGCCACAATGAACCAATCATGTGTCTTGACTTTGACCCAGAGAAGGTCAAGGGTATCTCTGGCTCCTCTGAGAAGGTTCTCAGCTCCTGGAGACTTGACAAGCAGCAGAACCTTAAGGTCAGCAATAATGACCTGTGCGTCATTTATTCAGTGTTGCACCAACAGTCTGATATGCTGAAAAAATATTTAGTCATGAAGAAGAGTTGTTGCAGAGTCCAAGCTAATTAATCATGTACCAGTTACAATATATGAGAGTCTGGATTGGCATTCCAGCAGGAACTGAAATTTTAACTTTTTTCATGTTTTATGTTTTCAAGAGTCTTCAGGTTCTGCAAATTATCCTCACATGCCTTCTGTTTGTTCCACTTTGTCTACAGTACCAAAAACACATAATTTTATAGCAAGCTAAATCTGCTAATGGTTCTAAAGAAAGCTAAAGAAGAGGATTAACTTTACCAGAATTTTGTGTCTTGGCATATGTTCATCTTGTTATGATAGGGGGCTGGCATGGTGGCACAGCGATTAGCACTGCTGCTTCACAGCGCCAAGGATCCGAGTCCGATTCCCAAAAGATAGTAATTTGGGTCACTATCTGTGTAGAGTTTGCGTAGCCTCCCTGTGGCTGTGTGGATTTCCTCTGGGTGCTCCGGTTCCCTCCTACAGACCAAGGAAGTGTGGCTTAGGCGGATTAGCCATGCTAACTTGCCCCTTACTGTCAGGGGGACTAGCTAGGGTAAATACACGTGATTTTGGGGGTAGGGCTTAAGTGGGATTGTGGTCGGTGCAGACTCGATGGGCCAAATAGCCTCTTTCTGCACTACAATTCTACAATCTCAGTTGGTGTTATTAAGGCAGTCAGATCCCAGAATATAACCCTGGCTCAATAGATCAGAGCTTTTATTTTTTTGTTTAGAGATGTGGATGAACTGAGTCACGGGGTTGCCAATTATCTTTTAACAAAAGAATAAAACATTTATTAAACATGAAAAGAGTGACTGCATGTAATACTCTTCCACCCCATCTATAATTTCATTGATGTACATGGATCTTGAGGATAACACAAGTTTCAAAATATATCTTATACTATAATGTTCTCAGTAAGTACTGAGGCTCCATTGCTCAGTCCATGTAGCCCAAAAGGCTAAGTGTATTCAGACACACCACACTCTGGTAGGTGCCACCAATAGAATTTCTGGCGCTTTTTCATCTAAGCTCCCCACATGCTTATCACACTGATCTCACTGAAATCTGACTACCCCATAGGTGTTTCCAAGTTCCACTCTCAAAGAAACATGCCTTGGAATTTTCTCCCCAATAGTGCTTTCTTTCATATACCTTTAGCAAGAAACCACTCCATTTTCCCCTTTCACTATTCCTCTGGCCAGGATTGCCAAGTGCATTCAAGCTTCCACACAATCACTCAGGTACCCATCCATAGCAAGACAACACCACTGCTCCACAGGCTGTATTAAGGTGTCACCAACCTTAGGCTTACTGCAGGTATCTGGCTTCTCTCTAGCTGACTTTAGTTTCAGACAGACTTTCAGTCTGTCTTTAACTGAGAGCCTCTTTGTATCCCTTTCTTTAACTTCAGAGATCAGCACCCTGTTCCGATCCCAGTTCTTTATCCTTTTGACTTCAGTCTTCCTTGGACTTTTCACTCCCTGGTTTCTAAAACTATCTGTTCTTTACCTTCTGGGAGTTGCCTTTTGCCCTTTGCTCCATTGCCCAGTGTGTCTGCTGGCAGTTTCTATGAGAGCTGCTTGCTTCTCAGTTACCTGGTTCCAATTGAACCACAAGTGCTTATACTTTCAGTGTGGGACCCTGGTTTCTAAGCAACAGTCTAGTCTTTCTTTAAACCTTGTTTGTTTTCATGTCATAAACTTTTACCTACCATACAATTTGAAGTAAAGCTAACCAAAATTTTAACCTCTTCTTACATAGAAACAGAAAATTAAACTTATTTAAAGCTATACTTTGTTTTTAATACCCACAAATGCAAATGTAGATTACTTAAAACTACCTTTGTTTTCTGACAATCTGCACATTCTCTTTGCTGGGATGACATACTATCAAGATAAATTGAAGCTCATAAAACTAAAAACATATTTCTGATCTGCTGCATTACTCATTGTGATTGAATGCTCTTCATAGAATCATTAAAGCCTACAATGCAGAAGGAGACGATTCGGCCCATCGAGTTTGCACCGACCAGAATCCCACTCAGTCTCTATCCCCATAACCCCTTGCATTTACCCTAGCTAGTCCCTATGACACAAAGGGGCAATTTAGCATGGCCAATCCACCTAATCCGCACATCTTTGGACTGTGGGAGGAAATCGGAGCACGCAAAGAAAACCCACACTGATACAGGGATAACATGCAAACTCCACACAAACAGTGACCCAAGCCGGGAATCGATCCTGGGTCCCTGGGTCTGTGAGGCAGCAATGCTAACCACTGTGCTGCCTCAATGATATTATGCTTTTCATGTCTTCAGAGTTAAGTATTATTTTAATGCTACATTTTGAAGATCAGACTGTGTGCAATCATACTAAAATTATTTTATTTCCCTAAGGCTAAATGTTCTGATTATCTCAGTATTGTATTTCAGTGAACAATAGCTTTAAAATTTGAGTCATAATTACAGTTATATTATGGTTGAATTTCACATATTAGAAACCAAACCTGCAGCTATGAAGAGAAGCTGATTAGGTTAGAGGTGCCTTCTGCAGAGCAGAGAAGGCTGAGGGAGACTGATTGAAAATTATGAGGGACACTTAGTGTAGATAGGAAGCATTTTTTCCCCTTATTGAGGTGTCAATAACCAAAATAGGTTTAAGATAAGAGGCGGGAGATTTAGAGGGGATTTGAGGAGAAACATTTTCACCAGGAGAGTGGGGAGAATCTGAAATTCACTGCTGGAAAAGGTGGTAGAGGTGGGAACCCTCATAATATTCAAGAAACATTTAGATGAGCGCTTGAAATGCCAAAGTGTTCAAGGCTATGGATCAAATGCTGGAAAATGGGATTAAAATGAATAAGTGTTTAATGGCTGGTACAGATATGATGGGCCAAAAGGCCTCTTTTTGTGCTGTAAACCTCTATGAGTGGGATTCTATCCCCCCCCCCCACCGTGGCATGTGTTTTGGTGACAGGAGGTGGCCCAACCCACCATTGACCCCAGCAGTGGGATTCTCTTGTTTCCGTCAGTCCCGCCACTGTCAATGGGATTTCCATTGAATCCGCCCGCAGCAGGGATACACCATCGGCACGACTGGAAGATCCCACCCCATGACTCTTAAGAGAATTAACCCCTTTATCCTGGGACTGTGCCAAGAGGTTCTAGATTCCCCAGCTAGAGGAAACAGTCTCTGTGAAACATCCTGTCAATCTTATATGTCTTGTATCTTATATGTTTCAACGAGATCACTTCTAATTCCTCCAAACTCCAGAAAGGCCCAATTTACTTAGTCTCTGATTGTAAGATAACATTCTCACCCCAGGAATCAATTTTGTGAAATTTCACTCTATCTTTCTAAGGCAAGTATATCCTTCCTTATGTATGGAGACCAAGGCTGTACACATTAAATCAGATATAGTCTCAATAAAACCCTTTATCAAGATTTATTACAATTACTAGTGGCTACATTTACACTTTCATTTGAAAATATGGCATAAAAATAGTTTAGTGTCCTAAAGCTGAAACAAAGTGGAAATCACTGTGGGGGGGAGAAATTAGATGTTGAATATTTTACAAGAAAAATCATTATTATTTCCAATTAATTTGTTAGTTGCAGAAAAAGGTAACGCTAGTAAATGCTGGGATAGCTGACACCTGCATTCGCCAAGACAAGAAGATATTAGCCACAGCTGGTTGGGATCATCGGGTCCGAGTCTTTGGTTGGAAGCAGCTGAAACCTCTGGCCGTTTTACCGTATCACACAGCCAGTGTCCACTGCGTGACATTCTCAGATCATGTTGCCTTAAGTGAAAGGCTAATGGCTGCAGGATCTAAAGACCAGCGCATAAGTTTATGGTCACTCTACAATGAGCCATGAAAGAGTTAATTTTGTGTGGAAGCATATCATCTGTATTCTGAATATACTCAAGACTGTGTGAGCAATATTGCCTGATTGTTAATGGATGATGTATGTTGGCCTTGTGGGCATTTTGTACTAATTCTATTATGGCTGTAAATCTTGTTATTTTCTTTATGGATTGTCTTTTATTGAATTTATAATTAAAGAAAATTTATAGGTAAAGAAGGAGCTTGTATATTTGCCATCTTTCACATTCCAAAACAGTTTACAGCCAATTAATTGCTTCTGAATTATAACTACTGCTGGTTTGCAAGCGAGAGCAACTGCCCATTTGCACACACAAAACTGCCACAAATAGCCATGAAGTGAGCAACCAGTTAATCAAAGTTTTAGTTGGTTTTAATGAGGTAAGTATGGAGGAATAAATGTCGGCTAGAACATCATGAGAATTCCTATTCTACTACGAAAATTACCATGAGATATAAGAAAAAAACAAAAGTTAAAATCAGAAATATCCATTTAGGATCCTGTAGCACATTGTAAGGAGAAGCCTTGCAACCCATTGCCACAACTCTCAATTCTACAGCAACTTGTTAGCATGAGGTTAAATTAACAAATTAATTTAACTCTAGTACCTCATGAGACTTCATTGTGTTTAACACAATGCTTCCTGTGGAAAGAGACAGAAATAGTGTCGATTTTTTTAAAACATAAGCTCATGCTTAATTGAAATGTATTTGTTTTAAAGGTATGTTTTTTATATGCAATAGTCCTTTGTGTAACTCATTACTCCATTTTGTTCAACAAGCAAAGGAGTACACACCGAGGTGACATCAGCTAAGCTGGTCCCATTAGACTTGTGGTCATGAATATTGAGATGACTGAGATTGGTCTCTTCAGATGTTGTACATGGGCCATTATTTTAATTTAATTTTTTATCAATGCTTAACAAAAATATGTTCTAAACTTGTCTTCAATCTAAAGTCCTTATTAATTTCCAATTATTTTTTGGGTCAACCATTACCAATTTAAAGTAACACATTTAATATTTGTAATCCATTTGTTTCTCTAATTGTTTAGCGTTTGAATTAGTTTCCACCCTTTTATTATTCTAACTGATCTGGCAGAAGCTGCTTCCGGATCAGACTTTTCCTGTACGATATAGAATTTGGTTTTGCCTGCAATTTTCCTGTAATTCTTTAATTTCTTGCTTGTGCTCCAGTACATTTCCCTATATGTACACACAGGATACAGTTTATTTATTTATTAGTCACAAGTAAGGCTTACATTAACATTGCAATTAAGTTACTGTGAATGTCCGGCGCCTGTTCAGGTCAATGCACCTAACCAGCATGTTTTTCAGACTGTGGGAGGAAACCGGAGCACCAGGAAGAAACCTGCCTGCACCAGGCAGGCATGGAGAGAATGTGCCAACTCCACACAGACAGTGACTCAAGCTGGGAATTGAACCCGGGTCCCTGGTGCTGTGAAGCAGCAGTGCTAATCACTGTGCCACCGCAGAGAATTATAGAAAAAAAACAACAGTATTTTAATCCAAAACTATATTCGAAACATTGAAATAGTCATAAATTTGACCCTCTAATATCCCTGCTCCTTAGTACAGCATCCAATGATTTACCTGCAGTTTTATCAATGAATCTTGTAGCATGAAAAGAAGCTATGTTGTCCATTGCATCCGTGCCAGTTCTTCAAAATAATAATTCAATTAGCATCAGCTCCTGCTGTTTCCTTGGAATTGTTTATTGTTTTAATTAAATATCCACACCCCTTTGAAATAAGCTGGATAAGGTAGTCAAGGAGACAAACGGTATGCTTGCCTTCATCAGTTGGGGCATTGCGTACAAAAATTGGCAGGTCATTCTGCAGCTGTACAGAACCTTAGTTAGGCCTCATTTGGAATATTGTGTACAATTCTGATTGCCACACTACCAGAAGGATGTGGATGCTTTGATGAGGGTACAGAAGAGGTTTTCCAGGATGTTGTCTGATCAGGAGGGCATTAGCTCTGAGGAGAAATTGGATAAACTCAGTTTGTTCTCACTGGAATGATGGAGATTGAGGGTGACCTGTTAGGGGTTTACAAGATTATGAGTGGCAAGGACAGAGTGAATGGTCAGATACTCTTTCCTAGGATAGAAAAGTCAAGTACCAGAGGACATAGGTTTAAGGTACGTAGGGAAACATTTAGAGGAGATGTGCGAGGCAAGTGTTTTACATAGAGCGTGGTGAATGTCTGGAGTGCACTGCCTGGGGTGGTGGTGGGAACAGGTACGATAGTGGCATTTAAGGGGCAACTAGACAAATACATGAATAGAATGGGAATGGAAGGATATGGATTCCATAAGTGCATGCTGTTTTACTTTAGGCAGGCATCATAATTGGTGCAGGCTTGGAGGGCCAAAGGCCTGTTCTTGAGCTGTACTGTTCTTTGTTCTTCTTTGTCCTTTGAAAGTGACCAATTATTTCTTTTCAGGTAGAGCATTCCAGATAATAACTTTTTGTAAAATCTCCTCACCTGCTTGGATTCTTTGCTAATTGTCTTGAATCGCTTTCCACTGACAGCTATCTCTTTTGCCATCATTTTGATTGTGTCTGTTAAATTTCCCTTGTGTGGGGAAGTATTTGGACAGCATTTGGGTTTACTGTACATAGATTGGCACAAACTTTACATTCACTTAAAACCAACTGACTTACACAGTATGTGTAATTTATTTACAAGTTTGGTTTCAAAAACCAATGGGCTAATGACCTGTTCCTGTGCTGTAAATTCTGTGTAAAAACTCTTATACATATTATAATACCTCAAAATTTATGGTGAAGAAAATGTTTTAATATTTTGGGATTACTGTGGTTTTCATGTGTATGTGTGTGAGAGATTAATTAATTAAGGTTTTTGTGTCTACATGGATGAGTTTATCAAGGAGTTCTGTATGAAAGGTAAATTACAAATTGGATTTTCTACAAGTAAACACAACATGCATAAAAATTTGCATTAGAAGCTAAGTGAATAAGTGGATTTTTAGCTGTTTGAATTTCAAAAGGGTGATAAAGAATTTACAAGTTAGATAAGATCATAAATAAATGAGGAAAAATTATTAAATGTTATTATGCCAAAAGGTGGTGGCTATAAGAAAAACATTAAAGAATTAAATTTTTGGAAAGGCAAATTTCAAAAAACGATAATGATAATGGAAAAAGATTTTTTAAAAAATTTTGAAGATGGCTTGGGTGTGGGTGTGGTCATGTAAGACTTCCTGAAATGTCCTCTATGCTGCAGAGAGCTGTAAAAAGAAGCAAAGTGAAATACTTTGGAGCCAACCCAGAAAAAGTATTTTTATTCAAAGTGCAAGGTTTTGTTTTAAAGTTTTTGGAATTTTCCACAGAGAAAAGCTCTGAGAAACTCTCCCCTTCAGATTAAGTATCAACGGGAACTGTTGCCTAATGGAGAGTTTATTTGTGAGTCTAACCAAGTAAGAATTCTTTTGCAGAATGTCCTGTAAGACTAATTTTAACTGTAAATACAATGTTGTTTAAGTTTTCTTTTAATAAATGTTTTAATTTCATATTTAAAATCTCCAAAAGCAACGCTGGAATTTGGGCTGCTGATTTCAGTACATATATTTTCTTCTCTTAGTGCAGTGCAAATGGATCTATACGAATAGAAAATAGTTGTGACTGCTTGCCAAATTGCTCTTTGGAATATGGTTTGTGTGATACTTACCACCTGCTGTATCATAAGTGTACTTTTTCATTAAAATAGAAAATCAAACTCCTGCTTGAAATGTATATCTTTCACGACTCTGTTTACCTATCCAGCTAACTATAACTTCCTTAAAAATTGGAGTAAGTGCACAAAAATTTAATTTTTTTAACAGAATAGATTAGCCAAAAAGTGAATTGAATTGATTTTTATTGTCACGTGTATTAGAATAAAGTGAGAAGTATTGTTTCTTGCACGGTGTACAAACAAAACATACCATTCATGGAATATAGAGGGGAGAAGGAAAGGAGAGCGCACAGAATATAATGTTGCAGTTACCAGCAGGGTGAAGAGAAAAATCAGCTTAATATGTGATACAATCATTCAAAAGTCTGGTAGAATCAAGGAAGAAGCTGTTCTTGAGTCAGTTGGTATGTATTTTCCGACTTTTGTGTATCTTTTCTGATGGAATAGTACGTCTGGGTACATGGGATCCTTCATTATTTTGTCTGCTTTTCCGAGGCAATGGGAAGTGTAGATGGAGTAAATGGATAGAAGTGTGATGGACTGGGCAACATTCACAATGCTTTGTGGTGTCTTGCAGTCTTGGTCAGAGCAGGAACCATACCAAGCTGTGATACATCGGGAAAGAGTGCTCTCTGTGATGCTTCTGCAAAAATTGGTGAGAATTGCAGTGGACATGCAGAATTTCCTCAGCCTTCTGAGAAAATAGAGGCTTTGGCAGGCTTTCTTAACTTTGGTTTTGGTGTGGAGGGGCCAGGACCGCTTTTTGGTGATCTGAACATCTGTGTGTTCAAAAGCAACACAATGGTTATCTCTAATACCTTCAATAATTAAAGCCTTTGAAGCGACTGGCAGAGGCACAATGAGTACCCTTCTGTGCTGTAAGAATAGATGATTCTATCCTAACTTCCTCATCACAACCTCACACTTTCCTCTTGTTCTATTCCTGCAGCTGTGATCCTTAAAATGGGCCTGGGATTGTGGTATTATTTTGTCGAATTCTGACTGTGGAGTTCACCATTGCTTTTTTGCATCTTGATGCACACATGTTTGAATTTTATTTTTCCTTCTGTTCTTGTGGAATTTAGATATTGACTTTGGCATGTGTGATTAAAACTTTTTCCCGATTTCCCTTATCCCATGCTGTCAACAAGCTAACTGCTTATGTCACAGGAAATTTAACAAAGTCATCAATTGTACTTGTATGTACAATGCAAGACTAATAATTTTATAATATATAAAAAGTTATTTCTGTTTTAGATCTGATGAAACACAACTGGAAACTTTTATAAATTCTGTAATCTTGCAGAGAAAATATTGTGATACATGACATTCTGTTATCAGTCTCTTTTTTAAGTTTATTTATTTGTCATAAATAGGCTTACGTTAACACTGCAATTACTGTGAAAATCCCCTGGTCACCACACTCCAGTGCATGTTCGGATACACTAAGGAAGATTTTAGCATAGCCGATGCGCCTAACCAGCATGTCTTTCAGATGGTGGGAGGAAACTGGAGCACCTGAAAGAAACCCACGCAGACATGGGAAGAACATGCAAACTCCACACAGATAGTTATCCAAGCTGGGAGTTGAACTAGTCACCGCACTCCAGTACAGTTAAGGGCAGTCATTTTGGTGTTCAACTCTTTTGTTAATGTTTGGCTATAATGAGGTTAGGAACTGAACGACCCTGGTTGAACCCTAACTTAGCATCGGTGAACTGAGTTTGAATATGCACTGCTTGCACTGTCAACAACCCCTTCAATTATGATTCAGAGTAGACTGATGGGGCAATAATTAGCCAAGTTGGATTTGCCCTGCATTTTGTGGGCAGGACATACCTGGGCAGTTTTCCACATTGCCGGCTGTATGCCAGTGTGGCGGCTGTACTTGGAAAAATTGGCTAAAGACACAGCATTAATAGGATCAGCCAGTGGAAAAATGAATTGCATTTATAATTTATCTTGTCAAGACCTCAGGACATCCCGAAGTGCTTTACAGCCAATTATGTACTTTACATTGCACCCTTACATTAAAAAAGATCTTTGTTGTTCACTGTTTAAAATTGCGGCTTGATGTTACGCTGAACCTTGTGAAGCAGAAAGATTCCGAGTTTAGTTTCCAGTCTGAACTGGGTTAACTAATGTCAGCCGTGGTGACGTGCAGGTCGATACAAATAACCTCTGTGCCCGAATACGGGGAGGAGGAGGAAGTCTGCCAGGGTTCCCTCTCCTGTCTGCCAATCAGTTAACCTTGCAGGAAAAGCTTGTACTGGTGTTGAGTGAAGAGAGGATCAGGACAACTGTGCTACCCTTCATGATTGAATGGCCTTCCAACATTCACCCACTCGGCTTACATATACAGAGTGCTAACCTGACCGCATAACTGGAAGAAAGCCTAGAGTCAAAGCATGAACGAAAAATTTCATATAAGGTCAAAAAAAAGTTTGAAGTGATAACTTTAGTGTGAGAAATACTTCCAAAGTTTTGCCTCAGTTTTAAAATGTTAATATTTTTAAACTGACAGGCTACTTGTCTATGTAATCCCTCTATAGCAAGAACATCCTACCTCATATAAGGACATCAAAACTGCACATAATAATCCAGCCACAGCCTCACCAAAGACACTTGCAAGAAAATGTCCCTTTCCCTATACCCAGTTCTCTCACTATTAAAACCAACGTACCATTTGCTTCTTTACTGTCTGCTGTTCCTACATGCTTATTTTCAGCGACTGATGCATGAGATCACCAAGGTCTTGCTGAGTATCCACCTCTCTCAATTTACACCCAACTTTACACCAACTAGCTCCATTCAGTTTTGATTGTTTTTAAACTACTTTGAAATAATTACTTACACATATGAAGCACCTTTCATGACCTTAGGATGTTCCAAAGCCATTCATTGCTAATGAAGTACTTTTGAAGTGTAATTACTGTTGTAATGTGGGGAAACTGGACAGCCCAATTCAATAAAAAGGAATAAGATAAATGGCCAGGTAATCTGTTTTATGTTTTGGCTGAGGGACAAGTATTGGCCAGAGACCTAGGGAGATCTTTGGAACAGTTCCTAGGGTTTTTTTTCATCCAAGTGAGGACAGAGGGAGCCTCAGTCCGGTGCAAAGGATGGCACCTCCAATTATGCAGCACTCCCTCAGGATTGTAGTGCAGAAGTAACTAAGTTGCATTCCTATGGAAAATTGCACCATCAGGCGGTTCCCTTGCCAACAACATGAAGGTCCAATTCAAGGTGTTCCTGCAGTGACAATGCCACAACACACGGGGCAGCACTTCACAGAGTTATAGATTCGGCTCTATCTAATTAGAGCTGCCAATTTGATGACATAGTGCATTTGTGTTTGTAAGAAAAGGTCTCCTTCTGCTTTGCATGCCAGAGAATAGCTCTGTTTTGCATCCAATGCATTTCTTGTAGTCATGAATTTGCAATATTTTTGAGTAGGGGAGTGGGTTATGTTGGTTTCATGAGGACGGTGAAAATTAGCCAGTGCAATTTTCTAGAAAAGGCAATGTCACTAAAATAACTGAAGAAGAGGGCACTGTTGATCTACTGATGTTTGGAACCTGCCCGGCCAGCATTTGCTGCATGTTATCTTGTACAGAACCATCATCAAAGGAATTTAAATGCAGAATCATAACATTGTGGGCAAAGAGAATTGATTTATTGATAAAATTGTAAGAGATTATTTCACTGTAATCCATCGTCAGCAGCCAGTCAGATTTAACGCTTTAAGTTCTACAAAATTGATAAACTATTGAAGAGTGTGAATTGATGGTGTGGAAGTTGATGGGTGGCACAGTGGCACAGGGGTTAGCACTGTTGCCTCACAGAACTTGTGTTCAAGAACTTGCCAAGAACTTGAACTAGGCCAAGAACTTGTGTTCAATTCTGGCCTAGGTCACTGTGTGGAGTTTGCACTTTCTCCCAGTGTCTCCCAATGTCTCTGGATGCTCCAGTTTCTTGCAACAGTGCAAAGATGTGAAGGTTTAGGTGGATTGGCCAGGCTAATTTGCCCCTAGAGTAAGGGGGGTTAGCAAGGTAGATGTGTGGGGTTAGGGGAATAGGGACTGGGTGGGATTGTGGGTCGGTGCAGACTCGATGGGCCGAATGGTCTCCTTCTGCGCTGTAAGGATTCCATGATTATTTCAAAATGCAGCCACCAGATTTCCCTTAAACGAAGATGCATGAATCGGATGCGTGCAGGGAGGGAGGGAACAAGTAAACGGGACACACTTTGCAGCATGATTAACCCATGTCTAAGGGGAGTGCTGCCAATTGTATGGGTCGCCGTTGGAAATGCCTGTCTGACAGACAGTGATACTGCAGTGATTGATAGTGATGGAACACTGGCTTCTTTTACACACACACACACACACCTGTATTTGTGTGGAGAGGTTACCTAGCACCCACGAACACAACAACTCAAAGCAGGAATCCAGCCTCCTAAAAAGCAGGCAGCTCCCGATACAGGAGTGAACCCATTAACCATTTCATAACCATTCCATCAAACCATTTTAACCAGGGGGGGGCGAGAGGGTATCTCCTCAGACACATTCTATATCAATGCTTGGTTTAATTGACCTTGGTCTTACACTGAATGGGAATACTGGACAGAGAAAATTCCAATAATGCTGCATATTATGAGGAATCGGTAGGTAATAGCACATAACACTTCGGCTACTTCATTGCCGAATATTTTTGCAAGCGATAACTCTTTTGTTTTGGGCTACTCTAACTCTAATAACTCATTTGGCAATCTTCTTTTCTGCAAAATTGTGGTGTCACAATGTGGTTTATCCATTCGCTCTTGAGTTCCCCCTAATAAAGATTCCACAACCTAACTTCAACACAAACAGCTACTAAAGGTAAGTTTGTTCCAGTAAATGACTTCACTTTTCAGATTTAATTTCCCTGTCACTATATAAATCCGGGGAGGTTGCTTAACCACTCGGTGCCTGTGCTTTCCCAGAATGTTACCAGCTCGGGAAAGGGCGAGTGTCGGGAAGATTAGAATCCCAAACCCCTCTCCCTGTCTTCTCTCCTCTCATCCCTATCCCCTCGCCACAATCCCCAACACCCCCTCCCACTCCCCCCACTTGCCTTCAAATACCACCCACTCTTTCCAAATTCCCACTCCCCCAATCCTCTCCCACTCACCCTCAATCCCCTTTCTCTACTCTCCCTAATCCCTTTCCCACTCTCTCATCTCACTCACCCTCAATCCCCCTCCTACTCGCCCATAATGTCCCTCTCCTATTCCCCTCAATCCCCCATCCTCAAATCCCATCCCAATTTTCTCCCATTCCTCCCTCAAATCCCCACCCTACACCACCACAATCTCCTTCCAACTCTCTTTTAATCCCCCTCCCTCTCTCCCTCAATCTCCATCCCACTCACCTTCCCCTACTTTCCTCAATCCCCTTCCCCTACTCTCCTCAATTCCCCTCCCACTCTCCCTCTATGCCCCTCCCTATGTCAGTCTCTGTGTCAGGGGCCGACAATAGCACAGTGGTTAGAACGGCTATTGCACAGTGCCAGGGAGCCAGGTTTGATCCCCAGCTTAGTTCACTGTCTGTGTGGAGTTTGCATGTTCTCCCTGTGTCTGTGTGGGTCTCCTCTGGGTACTCTGGTTGCCTCCCACATTCAGAAAAGATGTGCTGGTAAGATGCATTGACCCAAACAGGTGCCGGAGTGTGGCGACTAGGAGAATTTCACAGTAACTTCATTGCAGTGTTCGTGTAATTTTTACTTGTGACTAATAAATAAACTTTATTTTACTTATTTATTGACTACTGTTCAGCCTTTAACACCATTATTCCTACAAAACTCACCACGAACCTCCTGGGGCCTGGCTTCTCCCTCTGCAACTGGATCCTTGACTTTCTAACTTATAGACTGCAGTCAGTAAATATAGGCAACAACACCTTCTCCACGATCATCCTCAACACCAATGCCCCACAAGGCTGTGCTCTCAGCCCCCTACTATACACCTTATACACTTATAACTGTGTGGCCAAATTCCCTTCCAACTCAATTTTCAAGTTTGCTAATGACACCACTGTACTGGGTTGAATCTTAAGCAATAATGAGACAGAGTACAGGAAAGAAATAGAGAATCTGGTGAACTAGTGTGACAACAATAATTTCTCCCTCAATATCAACAAAATGAAGAAGACAGTCATTGACTTAGGAGATGTAGTGGAGGACATGTTCCTATATACTTCAATGGGGATGAAGTGGAAATGGTCAAGAGCTTCAAGTTTTCACTTGTCCAGATCACCACCAAATTGTTCTGGTCTCTTCACACCAATACTATAGTTAAGAATGCTCACCAATGCCTCTACTTTCTCAGGAGGCCAAGGAAATTTGGCATGTCTCCTAAGACTCTCACCAACTATAACACATGCACCATAGAAAGCACTATTTCTGGTTGTATCACAGCTTGGTATGGCTCCTGCTCTGTCCAAAACTGCAAAAAAAACTACAAACGTTCGTGAATGAATCCCAGTGTATCACGCAAACCAGCCTCCCATCCATTGACTCTGACTATACTTCCCACTGCCTCAGAAAAGCAGCCAGCATAATCAAAGACCACACTTATCGCAGACACTCTCTCTTCCACCTTCTTCTGTTGGGAAAAAGATACAAAAGTCAGAGGCCACTTACCAATCGACTCATTAACAGTTTCTTCCCCACTGTCAATAGACTTTTGAATAAACATACCTTGCATTATATTAATCTTTCTCTACACCCTAGCTATGACTGTAACACTACACTCTGCTCTCCTTCTTTGTGTACAGTATGCTGAATAGCGCACAAGAAACAATACTTTTCATTGTACGTTAATACACACGATAATAATAAATCAAATCAGGTCAAAATGTAGTTAATTTTGTATCATTTTTTCTGAATGTTCAGAGATGGTTACGGTGCGTATCAAACAGGGTGTTATTGGTTAAGTTTAAGGGATAGTCGATTGCAGCAGATGCTGGGATAGGAATTGGATTCTTTCAAACAGCATACAATCAAGAACTGATTGAGAACAAAGCAAAAATTTCTGGAAATTATCAGTAGATCTGGCAGCATCTATGGAGAGAGAAAAAGAGCATTTCATAGAATCATAGAATTCCTACAGTGCAGAAGGAGGCCATTTGGCTATCAAGTTTAGTTTGTTAATGACACCACTGTAGTGGGTTGGATCTTAAACAACAATGAGACAGAGTATAGGAAAGAAATAGAGAATCTGATGAACTGGTATGACACAATCCCATCCTGGCCCTATCCCCATAACTGCACAAATATATTCCACTAATTCCTGTAATCTACTCATTCTGGGATGCTAAGGGTAATTTAGGTATGACCAATGCACCTAACCTGCATATTTTTGGACTGTGGGAGGAAACCGGAGCACCCGGAGGAAACCCATGCAGACACAGGGAAAAGGTGCAAACTCCCTACAGACAGTGATCCAAGCCAGGAATTGAACCTGGGTCCCTGGAGCTGTGAGGCTGCAGTGCTAATCACTGTGCCACCGTGCCTTCAGTGACATTTCAGCACTTGGAGGGAAATATAATGTGGGACCAGGAGAAAAGGGTGTGGCATCGGTGGGACTGGCTAAGTTGCTCTTGCAGAGAACAGGCACTGTCGGGCAAAACTTCTACTCCTGTGCTACGACCCTTCAAGATTCAGTCTGGTACTATTGTACCTGAACTGATTAAGGAATGCCAAGTTGTCAGAATGGACCTGGTTATTCCTCCTATTGGAAGACAAGTTCCTGATCAAATGTATACTTCTACTCAAGGTGAAGTTTCCCCTTCTGTGCTGTATGATGCCTTGTTCAGTTATATAGATACTAGCGTTCCTTTAAATAGGAAAGTTTATCATTCCCTCTCAGTTTATATTCCTCTCACAATTCTCTGCGCTACCCCATCTACCCCCCCCCCCCTTCATGTACAGTACTGGACATGGTGCAATTCTCCAAATATGGCTGGTATTTGGAGAACAATGGGCAAAGAAGTGTAGCGGGACTAATTGGCCAGTTGTTCAATAAGCCAGCATTGACACAGTGGGCCGAATGGCTTCATTCTGTACAGTCCGTTTTATTTGTGAGACAAATCAAACTCTGCTCCAAATGTGAAACAGATGCTGAAATTTTGCATCACAGCCCCAATAAAATAATTTTTAACTTAAAAAAATGTGGAAAAATCATCTGACAAACAGGAATCGATTCACCCAGCTATATATCAGCCGAATACATGTTGTTTAAAAAATATAACTGGGAACATTTCCTGAATGGAAATATGTGTAAATTGCATCAAAGGGATGACCCAATGGTTAGCACTGCAGCCTCACAACTCCCGGGACCCGGGTTCGATTCCTGTCTTGGGTCACTGTCTGTGTGGAGTTTGCATGTTCTCCCCATGTCTGCGTGGGTTTCCTCCAGGTGCTCTGGTTTTTTTGTCACAGTCTGAAAGATGTGCTGGTTAGGTGACTTGGCCATGCTAAATCCTCCCTCAGTATACCCAAACAGGTGCCAGAATGTGGCGACTGGTGGATTTTCATAGTAACTTCATTGCAGTGTTAATGTAAGCCTATTCGTGACACTGATAAATAACATTAAAACTTTAAATAAAGCAGAAATCAAGGCGATTTGCATAAGAGACAGATAGTAAATAACAGTAATTTTTGTTGACCTGAGTAAGGAACATATTGTTATTTTTTTACTGATCATTAGAGAGTTGTGTGTCGATAATCCGGCACATCATGTCCCCTCAGTGCTTCACACGCACTGAACCGCTTTGAACTGTAGCGATTGTTCTTGCATGCAGTTTTACTGGAGCGGTTATTTTCTAGGCTAACCTTTCCTCCCAGGTGAATATCACTGGTATCCGTTGTTGTCCTGTTGACTTTCGTGTTTTTCGACCATATGTCTGCACCAAACCCCTTCCCCCCTCCCCTTGTACAGTAACTGGCAACACACAGAAAAGGAAATG
Source organism: Sphyrna mokarran (assembly GCA_024679065.1). Lineage (NCBI taxonomy): Eukaryota > Metazoa > Chordata > Chondrichthyes > Carcharhiniformes > Carcharhinidae > Sphyrna > Sphyrna mokarran. Next base: position 44,146,768 of record JAGIQG010000020.1, on the reverse strand, counting down.
GAATCAAAGGCGCCACTTATGGGCTACAATTTTTTTTAAAAGTTAGGAGAGGGCCAGTCGTGGAAAAAGTCCATAAAAGTTACCCCCACTCTGTTGCTCCGACCTTGAGCGTCCCTGACAGCTTCCCATCACTGAGTCAGAGCGCTGCAATAGAACAGACGTGTAGTGGGGTTTCCGCCTATTCTGTGATAAATCGAATTCTTTTAATATTACAAACAGATGTGGGCAGAGATTTACAATAAACATAATGAGCGAGGAAGTGCTGAGAATCATTCTGGGTAAATTGGGAAGTCAATAAAGGGAAGCGAGGGTAGAAATGGTAATTCTTTGATAAAGTTTGAGCGATTGGGTCTGCTCCCAGTGGCACGCCGACAATGATTTATGCTTTTCAATGAAATGATAATCAACTGCACATTTTGGGCTGGGTTCGCACCACTTGCTGTGAAACTGCTTAGTTCTGGGCACTGCTGAGCTCCTCGCCACCTGAATGCAGCTGAAGCTCTTGCCCCCCTGATGCCAGGGTGGTGACAGAGATCCTGGGCAGAGTGAGACTTGCACCACATTGCCCTGGAGTCAATTTAACCCTCCAATCTCAGTTTGCAACAAGACTGAACTGGTGCGAATGTGAATGCATATACATACATTACTCAGCTTTTGTAACATAGAAACATTGCCTTCGACCTAATGGTTTTCATCTAGTTTGTTTTAATGGGATTAGTGACTCTTACATTTATGACCCCAAGTTTTGGACCCCCTGTCCCTCCCCCCAACTAGAGTGGAAACATCCACACATTGAAGAGTCGAACATCTTCTTCCTTTTAAACAATTCTATTAGAAGGGCTCTCCTGTCAGTGAAAAATGTAGTTAGTTCTGGAATATAGTTATAATCACAGGTTAAATCACCACCCAACCCCACTCCTTGCATCTGTTGTATAGTAACTGGTAACACACAGAAAAGGAAATGGATTCCTCCCCCCCCCCCATTAAAAGGGAGAGCAGTCAGTTGTTATCTGGGACTATGACGATTTTATAATGAGAGGGGGTGATTCCCCCAAACTGCAACGTCGCTGTATCAATACAACAGGCTGGGAGACATTAGCGGAGCCATTTTGTGGGTTCCCCACTGGGCAGCACGATCTCTGAACCCAAGATTTGTAGCGTTAGCAGCTCCACGCCGGAAAATGGTGTGGAACTGATTAGGATTAGCATTCAATAAGTAGGCCTGGCGTTGAATCTTGAACCCACAAGCGTCTAGGATGTTGAGGGTATGGGGGTGCTTCCTGGGTAGTGCCAGTCTGGCTCTCTAGCTGGGGGGGGGTGGGAGGGTGTGAGTCAGGATTGCTAAATACATCATAACCATCTTATCTACCAGTCCTGCTGCCTTCAGGGTTAATTGAAAATGCTTCAGGGGGATCAGGGCTGGCTGGGTTAAGGGGGGGCAGATATCAGTGCTGGATTGGAAAGGTCCATGAAACCAGTGATCAGTGGGTGGTGGGGGGGAATTGCTGGCATTGGAGGGGCAGTGATGGGGGATTGTGTGGCTGGCCAGCTATTGAGAGGTCAGCTATGCAGGGACATTATTCATACCCTGATGTTGGTCCTGGGAGATGGATGCATGCACTGTGGGTCACTCAGTGCTATGCTGCCAGCCTTTCCAGTGGGAAAAGTCCTTGTCCTCTCATTTTCAGAGTAAATCTTGCTAGGGCACTCTGCAGTACCCAGAATGTGGGAGATTCAGTCTGAAAATCTGCCTTAAAAAAAACCCAATGGGAATTACTCCCATTTTCATCCAAATTGGAGTCTTCGAATTTTTTTGAGAGAATCCCGGCCAATTTTAGATTTGATTTGATTTATTATTGTCACATATATTAACATGAAGTGAAAAATATTGTTTCTTGTGTGCCATACAGACAAAGCATATTGTTCATAAAGGAAGCGAGAGAATACAGAATGTAGTGTCATAGTCATAGCTATGGTGTAGAGAAAGATCAAGCTAATGCGGGGTAAGTCCATTCAAAAGTCTGACAGCAACAGGGAAGAAGCTGTTCTTGAGTCGGTTGGTACCTGACTTCAGACTTTGTATCTTTTTCCCGACTTAAGAAGGTGGATGGAGAGAGTGTCCAGGGTTTGTGGGATCCTTAATTATGCTGGCTGCTTTGCCGAAGCAGCAGGAAGTGTAGACAGGTTCAGTGGATGGGAGGCTGGTTTGTGTGATAGATTGGGCTACATTCATGATCTTTTGTAGTTCCTTGAGGTCTTGGGCAGAGCAGGAGCCCATACCAAGCTGTGATACAACCAGAAAGAATGCTTTCTACATTGCATCTGTAAAAGTTGGTGAAATTCGTAGCTGACGTGCCAAATTTCCTTAGTCTCTAATTTCTCTCAGTTCAAGTATGATTCTTGGAAATCTTTTCTCACACTTTCCCCAGTGTGGATCTTTACATTTTTGCAGTATAGAGATCAGAAATGTGCTCAGTAGGATTGATCCACTAGTAACAGTCAATTAAAATATTCCTCCTTCAACTATGAACATGTACCATTACAGGCAAGCTGTTTTATAAATGTTATGTTGTTTGCTATTTGAGAAATATTCCAGTCTCTCAGGACTGGTGAGGTAAGCCTATTGCAAAGGCTTCATCAATATGGGTATCTAATAAATCTAAAATAAAAACAAATTACTGTGAATGTTTAAAGTTTAGTTTTATTTAAGTTTATTTATTAGCTTCACAAGTGGTCTGCAATGAAGTTACCGTGAAAATTCCCTAGTCACCATACTCTGGTGGCTGTTCGGGTACACTGAGAGAGAATTTAGCACAGCCAATCCACCTAACGTGCACCTATTTGGGCTGTGGGAGGAAACTGGAGCACCCAGCGGAAACCCATGCAAGCATGGGGAGAACATGCAGACTCTACACAGACAGTGATCTGAGGTGGGATTTGAACCCAGGTCTCTGGTGCTGTGAGGCAGCAGAGCTGACCACAGTGTCACTGTGCCGCCCCTTTATGTTAACACTTGCGAGCATATGCAACAAAGACTGACAAATAGATTTGAGGTACACATCAGCCATGAGCCAATTAAGTGGTGGAACAGATTTGAGGGGCTGAATGATTTGGGTTCAAATCCTGGCTGGGGGTCATTGTCTGTGTGGAGTTTGCATATTCTCCCCGTGTCTGCGTGGGTTTCCTCTGGATGCTCTGGTTTCCTCTCACGCTCCAAAGACATGTGGGTTAGGTGGATTGGCCATGCTAAATTGCCCCAGTAGTGTCAGGGGGACTAACTAGGATAAATGCATTGGGTTATGGGATAGGGCTTGGGTGGGATTGTAATCGGTGCAAACGTGATGGGCCGAATGGCCTCCTTCTGCATTGTAGGGATTCTATGATGATTCTATTCTATGAGTTGAAATCATTACATATGTTCATAAATTACAGTATCAGAAACTGTTTGACGTGTTGAATACATGGAACCTGCTGGAAGTTACTATTTGGTTAGTATCTAGCTAAATAATCAAATTGAGTAATGGCCTAATTGACAGCCAAGAAAGTGCTTTGATATGAGGTGTTGCTGCATTCTTTGGGTAATGTACGTGCTACCGGTTTTTCTCCCGCTGCCTGTTCGACGAGTGATATCAATGTCAAAGCAAAGGGATGGGCTCCATTTATTTAAACTACTGCATCAAATTCATCTGGGTCATGATAAAGAGGCTGGAAAGGACATTAAGCTTTTGGATATTTTATCAATTTTCGGATGCAATGAAACGTATCACTGATTATTTGGTCAATATTTGCTTCTGCGTAATTACATTTTTGTAAATAAATTCGCTTGAAAGTTTTAACCTGAATTATATGATCAGGCAGTATGGCTTTTTTTTGCCTTTTGAATTGAGCCATCTCCATGATCTGCGTTACTTCACATGATGGGAAAAATATGTAATTGTCAGTCGTGCAGTACATTCCATCCCACACGTGACATGCACAAGATTTTACAAATCAGATTATTAGGCATCTGGGTCTGCTAACGATTGTGGCAGATGACGCAAATTGTAATCGTCGGTCTATTTACTTTATAACATTCTGTAGTTTGCACCCATATGCTGCATGTGCAGAGAAAGAAAGTGAAAAAGTCGCATCACCATGTCTGTTCAAACCAATATAAAATTGAAATAAAGACTTAACTTAGGCCTTAGTATATTCATTGATGCCAACCATACATAGAAGAAAAATGACTTGAACCCAAACTGAGCTAGGAAAATGGGGGAAGGGAGAAAATGGACAGTTTATTTATTTTGTGAATGCAAATCTTTAGTTCCAAGCCTCCTCATTTGCTGAGTTTAAGATGATTAATCTGCTTCTTACTCTGTAGTGAGGACACTTCTGGGTAATGCAGAGCATTGTCTGTGTCTTGCCACAAGATGTAGAGATGCCAGCGTTGGACTGGGGTGAACACAGTAAGTGGTCTGACAACACCAGTTTTAAATCCAACCAATTTATTTGATAGTAAACCCGCAAGCTTTCGGCTATTATAGCCTTCTTCAGGCGAATGAGGTGTTCTGGTCTGCAATAGCACACATATCAGCACAGACTGTTTACAGATTACTGATTAGAATGCGAATCCTTACACCTAACCTGCTATTCAAGTCTTAAAGTGGCTAACAATGTGAGTGGAAGGAGCACTGAGCACAGGTTAGAGAGATGTGTATTGTCTCCAGACAGCACAGTAAGTGAGGTTTTTTAATCCAGGCAAGTCATGTGGGTTACAGATAGCGTGACATGAAGCCAAGATCCCTGTTAAAACCGTCCTCATGTGTGCGGAACTTGGCTATCAGTCTCTGCTCAGCGGCTCTGTGCTGTCGTGTGTCGTGAAGGTCCCCTTGAAGAACGTTTACCCGAAGGTCGGAGGCCGAATGCCCACTTTAAGACTTGAATATCAGGTTAGGTGTAAGGATTCGCATTCTAATCAGCAATCTGTAAACTGTGCTGATGTGTGAGCTATTGCAGACCAGAACACCTCATTCGCCTGACGAAGGCTACAAAGGCCGAAAGCTTGCAAGTTTACTATCAAATAAATCGGTTGGATTTAAAATTGGTGTTGTCAGACCTCTTGCCACAAGTGCAGAAGGAGTTTGTATTAAGATCCCATGGTGGAGGTTGCCCACACAAGGACCTTGGCAGTCTTGAACGGTTTAGCAAGGAACCCCCTCACTCCATGGAAATTCAAAGCCTGCCATCTGAATGGGGCTTATCGCGAGGAACTCATCAGTGTCTTCCCATGTTTCCCATTCCTTGATCCAAAGAATGTCTGCTGGTGGATCTTGTTCAGGATGAGCACTCCTGAGATACGAGTTGGGCATTAGGTGAGTCAAACAGGAACGGTAGGTAAGGTGCAACACTGTTTCAACCAGTTTGTGGGTTTTCTTCAGTCTGTGGATGTGTTGGGATGTGATGTTTCATAGAATACAATCATAGGATTCCTATAGTGCAGAAGGAGGCCATTCAACCCTTCGAGCTTGCACCAACAACAATCCTACCAAGGCCTATCCCTGTAACCCCTCACACTACCCTGATAAATCCCCTGATACAAAGGAGCAATTTAGCAAGGCCAAACTACCTAACCCGCACATCTTTGGAGTGTGGGAGGAAAGTGGAGCACACAGAAGTAACTCGCGCAGATAGAGTGAGTATGTGCAAACACACAGTCACTTGAGGCTGGAATTGAACCTGGGTTCCTGGTGCTGTGAGGCAGCAGCGCTAACCGCTGTGCCACCATACTGTTCCATGAGGACAGAAAGGGGGACAGGTCTTGAATGGAGAGTTCCAGTTATGATGCACATTATTGAATTCAATGGGTGCCAACAAGATGTGTGTGTGTCATTCAGCTGTGTGGTATTCTGCTGGGTATGGTAGAGCAAATTCTAAAGTCTGGAGTGGACAATGCTCAGCACTGGGCCTCCATTTTAACTGATAACTCATATGATAAGTATGCATCATCATCATATTGCATAGAGGTTCACAACCAGGAAATTACTTTGCTGACATGATGAGGTGTTGGCATGGGATTGTATCACATTTCCAGTGTCTGGGTCAACTGCTGCCAGGGTTTCTTTGCTTCCCTGCAATGAATTCAATTCCAGATCTGAGCATGGATTTTGGAGACAAATAGGGAAAGTGGAATTGAGACTATTAATCCAGAAACTCAGCTAAATGTTCTGGAGACCCAGAATCGAATCCTGTCTGGGCAGATGATGGAATTTGAATTCAATAAAATATATCTGGAATTAAGAATCTACTGATGACCATGAAACCTTTGTTGATTGTCGGAAAAACCCATCAGTTCACTAATGTCCTTTAGGGATTGAAATCTGCTGTCCTTACCTGGCCTGGCCAAGAGTCACTGCAATATGGTTGACTCTCAACTACCTTCTGAAATGGCCTAGCAAGCTTTCAGTTTCAAAGGATGGGCAATAAATGCTGGCCAGCCAGTGATGAACCATATCTCAGAGAAGAGAGATCTTCTCTGCTGGGACAGGCTCGGGGGTGGGGGGGGGGGGGGTAAAGCCCTTACTTTGCTTTTAATTTTTATGTTATTATTGTTGATGGACATTGGGACTTTTGGAAGCAGCTGGATTTAATGTTGAAATTTTTTGATTTCAGATTTCTTAAGTCTACTTTGCAGGAGAGGTATTTGGATTATTTGAGTTTTCCCCTTCACTTTCATAAAAAAACATTGACTGTCTTAGGGTACTGAATGCTTACTAACTGTAATGACAAGAAATTCTAGATAGGCTCCCCACCAAAACATCAACCTGCCAGATATCAATATACATTACCAGTCCTTCACTTTCATTAGGTGAAAGTCCTGGAACTCCCTTCATAACAGCACAGTGGAGATCCTTCCACACCTGGACTGAAGTAGTTCAAAAGGCAGCTCAACGTTACCTTCCTGAGGGCAATTAGGAACCGGCAGTAAATGCTGGCCTTACTAACAATGTTCATAACCCAAGGCTGAATTCAAAAATATTAAAAATTCATTTGGATGCCTGAGGACTGAACTCTATGGGAATTGCAGCTTCACATATCTTGTAATACAACTATGACTGTGCGGCCAATTCCTCACCAACTCAATTTTCAAGTTTGCTGATGACACCACTGTAGTGGATCAGATTCCCAAGAATGATGAAACAGAGTACAGGAATGTGATAGAGAATGCGGTAGCAATAATCTCAATGTCAATGTCAACAAAACGAAGGAGATTGTCATTGACTTCAGGAAGTGTAAAGGAGAATGTGCCCCTGTCTGCATCAATGGGGACAAAATAGAAATGGTCCAGACTTCAAGTTTGTAGGTGTCCAGATCACCAACAACCTGTCCTGATCCCACCATATTGATGCTATAGTTAAGAAAGCCCACCAATTCCTCTACTTTCTCAGAAGACTAAGGAAATTTGATATGTTCACTATGGTTTTCACAAACCTTTACAGAAGCACCATAGAAAGCATTCTTTCTGGTTGTATCACAGTTTGGTATGGGCTCCTGCTCTGCCCAAGACTGCAAAGAACTACAATGGGCCATGAATAAAGCCCATCCATCACTCAAACAGCCCCTCACCCATTGATACTATAGATATTTCTTGCTGTCTTGGCAAAGCAGCCAGTATAATTAAAAACCCCACTCACCCTGGACATACCCTCTTCCTCCTTCTTCTGTTGGGAAAAAGATACGAAAGTCTGAGGTCACGTACCAACTGACTCAAGAACAGCTTCTTCCCTGCTGCCTTCAGACTTTTGAGTGGACCTACCTCGTATTAAGATGATTTTTCTCTGGCCATAAGTGTAAGATTACATTCTGCACTCTCTCCTCTCCTTTCTATGAACAGTATGCTTTGTTTGCATAGTGCCCAAGAAACAATACTTCTCACTGTACATCAATACATGTGACAATAATAAATCAAATCAAATTAAAAAGCTACATGTGATCATGGAATCCTTACAGTGCAGACGGAGGCCATTTGGCCCATTGAGCCTGCACCAAGCCTCTGACAGAGTATTTTACCCAGGTCTTGTCTCCAACCCCATAACCTCAAACATTTCCCACGGCTAATCCATCTAATCTTGGGACACTAGGGGACAATTTACCATGACCAATCCGCCTAATCTTTCCACATCTTTGGAGTGTGGAAGGAAACAGCAGCACCCGAAGGAAAGACACCAGGACAAGAGGCGAATGTGCAGACTCCACACAGACAGTCATGAAGTTATGGAATCAAACCTGGATCCCTGGCACTGTGAGGCAGCTGTACTAACCATTGTGCTTCCATGTTGTCCATATGATCATGCATGACTGCCGCTCCAGACATGTATGATTTGATGAGTCAGCTGGTGTAACCAATCTATACATGCTGATCCAGAATCCCAAATAAGAATGCATGCTCGCTCCTGTTTTAAAAAACCCAAGCTACATTGTGCACAGTGACATTTGATATCAGTGTGGTTATTGCATTTCAGACACATTAATGCAGTCTGTTTTTGCTGGGATTAGAGATAATGCAGCACAGATCTCTGTTTGATCCGAGGATGAGCTTGGTAGATGTGATTCAGCAATAGATACTGAGCTCTCAGAGAGTTACAGCTGCGTCCATTCCGAGTCAGAGATTTTTGAGTTCAAGCCACCTGTACACAAAACCTAGGCTGCTATTCCAGTGCCGGTACTGTGTCACACTGCTGGAGGTGGGTGTCTTTCAGATAAGACATTAATCTAAGGCCTGCTCATTCTGGTTGATATAGAATCTCTACAATACAGAAGGAGGTCATTCAGCCCCTCGAGCCTGTACTGACCACAATCTCACCCAGGCCCTATTCCCATAACCCCTTGTATTTATTTGCTAATCTCCCTGACACTGAGGGAAAGTTTAGCAATCTACCTAACCTGCACATCTTTGGACTGTGGGAGGAAACCAGAGCACCCAGAGGAAACCCACACAGATATAGGGAGAATGTGCAGATTCCACACAGTGACCTAAGACGAGAATTGAATGTGGGTCCCTGGCACTGTGAGGCAGCTGTGTGCTAATCGCTGTGTCACTGTACTGTGAAAGATGCCATGGCACAACCTGAAGAACAGCAGGGGAGATCTCCCTGTTCTACTGGAAAATATTTAAAATAGAGTGGCATGGTGGCACAGTGGTTAGCACTGCTGCCTCACACCACCCTGGACCCAAGTTTGATTCCTAGCTTGGGTCACTGTTTGTGCAGAGCCTGCATGTTTTCCCCATGTCTGCATGGGTTTCTTCTGGGTGCTCCTGTTTCCTCTCACAGCCCAAAAGACATACCGATTTGGTGCATTGGCCATGCTAAATTCTCTTTCAGCATACCTGAATAGGCACCGGAGTGTGGCAACTTGGGGATTTTCACAGTAACTTCATTGCAGAGTTAATCTAAACCTATTTGAGACACTAAACTAAATATTTATTCCTCAACTAACATCTAAAGACATATTATCTGGCTATCATCACGTTGTCACTTGTGGATCCTGCTGTGTGCAAATTGGCTGCTGCTTTTCATATAATCCAGCATTGCACTGGGATAGGCAGAGTAAGAAGTCTCACAACACCAGGTTAAAGTCCAACAGGTTTATTTGGCACTAGCTTTCAGAGTCTCTGGCTCTGAAAGCTAGTGCCAAATAAACCTGTTGGAGCATAGCCTGATGTTGTGAGACTTCTTGCTGTTTCATACAACAGGGTCTACAATTCAAAACTCTGCTTCAATGGCTGTAAAGTGCTTTTGGATATCCTGAAATTAAAAGGCACTACATAAAGTCTTCCTTCCTCTCGTAATGCAGCATTGAATGAACACTTGGTGTCAACTTGATTATGTGTCAGGTCTTGGAGTTGGGCAGCAATTATATCATTAAATCTCAATGATTTGTACTATAACAGACTGGAGAACGGAACAACAGTGGCAAAATTGACAGGATGTTTCATTTACCTAAGATCAATCATTAGTTAATTGCTTTCTGCCAAACATTTCTCCTACATTGGAAGCAGCTTAGTTTCTTTCCTTGGAGAGTGGCAAGATTATCTCCTGATCAGAAAAATCAGCAGGATCTAACTTTTTTGTTGTTTCTGCTTAAACAAAAAGAGTTTGCTCACTTATGATTTGATATTTTATACGTAGTTTGATACCTGGAGAATGATTGACATACTAAATGCAAGCCTTTATGTAAGTGAATGTCCATATATAATACATTGGTTGGCAGGTTGAACATGATATAGGCTTGCACGCAGTGTGAAAGAAACTGATTGTATGTTGCAGTCATTATTAAATAAATGATATGACTTTGGGGAAATATCATAAGCATGAATGAGTCTTTACAACGTGATGGGAATAATACCACTGTGCATTCGCACTTTGTTAACTGAACTGAATGAACCACTTCATGCTTGCAGTTCCAAATCGTCCTTGATTGTGATATCAGTTTGTAGCCTTTTGATTTAGGCATATTTTAACATCATAATATAAAGAGATGCCTCTAGTAGTGTGGTGCACTGCCGAAAGCTGTGCTTAAACAAGAGCTCTGTGGCCTGTCGTTGCGGATGGTGGTGATGTAAAACATCTTAACTTCAGGGAATTTCACTTCTGAGATTTTGGTGGAATCAGGAATGAGTTCATAGAACCCAAACAGTGCAGGAAGAGGCCATTTGGAACATGGAGTCTGCACCGACAACAATCCAAGTAAGGCCCTATCCCCGTAACTCCAAGTATTTTACCCACTAATCTCCCTGACTCCAAGAGGCAATTTAGCATGACCAATCAACCAAACCTACACACCTTTGGACTGTGGGAGGAAACTGGAGCACTCGGAGGAAATACAAACAAACATGGGGAGAATGCACACATTCCACACAGATTGTCACTTGAGGTTGGAATTGAACCTGGATCCCTGGTGTTGAGGTAAGAGTGCTACCACTGTGCCATGTTGCCATTGTCTTCATCATTCATTATGCACTGACTAGACACCAGTTTGGGACATGGGTTCGATTCCTGCCTTGGGTCAGTGTCTTTGTGGTGTTTACATGTTCTCCCTATGTCTGCATAGGTTTCCTCTGTGTGCTCCAGTTTTCTCCCACAGTCTGAAAGACATGCTGGTTAGGTGCATTGATCCGAACAGATGCTGGAGTGTGGTCTGTAGGGGAATTTCACGGTAACTTCATTTCAGTGTTAATGTAAGCCTTACTTGTGACTAATAAATAAATTTGACTTCATTTTTACTTCACTGCAAAATTAAAATAGTGTATAAATGCACCCTTTATTCTAGATAATTGTAAATACAATTACATAACTTTAAAAAATCCTTTCTCAGCTACAAAGCCAGTATGCAGTGTGGACAATGCATGCCCTTAGTCTATCACTCCGTTTTCTCCAAAAAAAATTCAAATTCAAATTGAATCCAATTCATGATCCCCACAAGAAAGACATACTAGACCCAACCTCACAAGAGCAGGCATTGTACCTGATCTCATACTTGATCTTAAGCTTGGTATTAGCCAGAAGGCCATAAATACAATAACATTTCAGATGCTGAAACAGGTCATTTGCTCCAAGTGTTCCAGCATTAATGCTTCATATGAACGACTCCCACTCTACTTTGATTAACCTGATCTGCACATCCTTCCATTTAATTGTTTCTTTTATAGTTATCCAACTTAAATGCATTTTTCCAATTAAGATTTTAGTTGATAGCAATGTTTGGTGACCTCTGCGCTAAGCTTTAACTATCAAGTCATGAAGGCCTCAGCATGCCTGTATTTGTCATATTGCTAAAAGCAAATTACTCCGGGTGCTGGAATCCGAAACAAAAATAGAAAATGCTGGAAAATCTCAGAAGATTTGACAGCATCAGCGGGGAGAGAGAATAGAGCTAATGTTTGGAGTCTGGATGACCTTTTGTCAGAGCGAAGGGCAAAAGATTATCTTTGCCCTTAGCTCTGAGGAAGGGTCATCCAGACTCGAAACATTGGTTCTATTCTCTCTCCACAGACGCTGTCAGGTCTGCTGAGATTTTCCAGCATTTTCTGTTTTCGTTTGTCATATCGCTTTTTCTGGGATCTTGCTATGCTCATTTTGTCTGCCCCATTTCTAACATTACAACCGTGACTACATTTCTAAAACACGTCTTTGGCTGTGAGGCACTTTGGAACGCCCTGTGGTTGTTAAGGGCGCCATCTAAATGCAAACTTTTATTTCCACAGCCTTCTCTCATGAACTTGACTTTCACAGTTACGTTTACCGGCCTCTCCGCTAGATGGCGGCCGTTTGTAAGTTTCTGAATTCAGGCTATGTGTGGATGCAGTAGTTTGGCTATTTGCACATTTATCTGTACTATTTAAATAAAAGTTTAAATTAAAATGTGCCAAGGAGAGGCAACAATTCAAATGCAACCTAAACTTTCAAAGAGTGACCGCACTTAGTTTTAATCTGAACACAATGTTGTTGATTTATAGACTGAATCCCAATCTCACTCATTCCTCTTCTTTTCCCCAACCAGAGAATGGATTCGATCTGAAGGAAATTTCGGGTCAATCGCTGAGTGTCTTTAAGGCGGATTTTCAACTCAGCTGTGCCCCGTTTTTTTTAAACACATTCAGGTTTTGGAAAGTGCAAGAATCCTTTGGCTCCGACAGCAATATCTCGGTTTCAGATTTAAAACCTCAACTCTGCAGCCAACTTTCAAAAAAACACGAAGATAGCATCTTGCAAGACCAGAGCCCGCACAGCGCTGGATATTCTTTCAGAAACATGTTTTTTTTTTAATTAAAGGAGCGATTTTGGTGTTCGTAATGCAAAGGTCACTTCAGCTGATGAAAGCACAATGGTGATAAACTCACACATTGTGACCCATCCTCAGATTCTCGGTGCTAAGTGTTCTGTACCCCCCACTGTTTTGAAAACTAATCTGCACAGAATTGCCACAGAGACCTGAACATTGTTATTGCATTGGATGTTAATGTGTTTAATGTATTGGTATCCCATCTCCGGCAGCTGGCTTCTTCTCGCTGGTAAATTTGCGCCAGTCTATTCTACGGATCTCTCTCAGACTCCTTATAATAACCCAGTATTAAACACAAAGTACATGACCCGCCATTTCCAGTGTTCTAACCATTGCTGTCTGACACCGCGCTTATCCGGTTAGTGACAGCGGCTGCCCACACGGAGCACTGAAAGCCATCTTTGCATTTCCATAGCGCCGTTCAGATCCTGCAAAAGAGGGTGACTGGCTGTTTATTGTTGTGATGTGACAAAGGCAGCAAGCTCCCAGAAATAACAATCAGATCATCTCTTTAAGATACTGTTTAGACACTTGGAAACATTTCTCTGTTTTGCTTTGAATGGCAGTGTGGCAGATATGGCTGTAAATATTGACCTGGATTGTTCTTAGAGTGAGTGGTAAACCCACAGCCCAGTGGCTGAAAGCAAAGACTGCTGAGCCACGCCCTACTGGGCGGACTGTTAGTTTGTCACTAATTTGTCATATACACATTTATAAGGACAACAATTTATTAGTGTCACAAGCAGACTTACATTAACACTGCAATTAAGTTACAGTGAGAATCCCTTAGTGGCAGCCATGTGTACTGTTTACAAGATACACTGCAACAACTCGCCAAAGCTTCTTTGAGAACACCTTCGCCAAATCGAAGGGCAAATTCAGAACAGGCAAAGGAATTCCACCCTCTCCAAGTCACACATCCTTTTATCATGGAATCTATCATGATGGCACAGTGCTAGGAATAGGTTAACTGCAACCTTCCACTTCAGACACAATTTTTATGATAATTGTTTAATAGTACTTACCTGGATAATATAAAGAGGTTATAGGTGGCACTGGATATTTGGTGTATGTATGTGGAGTTGTAAAAGAGAATAAGGTGAGTTCGTGAAAAAGCTGAACTTACACCATATTTATTATCTAGGACTGCAACCGACAGGCTTAATACCAGGAGCCCATGTTCGATTCTCAATCTCTGTCTGGAGTCTGCACATTCTCCCCTTGTTTGCATGGGTTTCCTCCAGGGTGCTTTAGTTTCTTTCCACAATCTGAAAGACGTGTGGGTTAGGGTGAATTGGCCATGCTAAATTCTCCCTCAGTGTACCCGAACAGGCACCAGAATGTAGCGACTAGGGGATTCTCACAGTAATTTCATTGCAGTGTTAATGTAAGCCTACCTGTGACACTAATAAATAAACGTTAAACTTTATATCATGGTTCCTTCAATATGGCTGGGTTAGTTGACTCTCTATGATGAATAATAGGACAACGGGTCTGTGGAATTAATAGGATAAGCGTGCTAGCGTTCCAATGTTTACAATTGTGGCACCATTTCATTTTTCAAATCAATGCAACATGAAAAGAAATAGCAAAGTCATGTTAGAAAGTGACAATCACGGTGCAATGGGTGGCATAAATAAATGTAATGGAACAAAATCAGGAAGAGAGCATGGAATATTTTAGTCTTTTGAAAATGGTTACAGTGTTGAGCAAGCGAGTCAAACAATAAATAATTTACAAGCTTATTTCTCAAATACAATTATAATAGCGATTGTTGATTAAATTCTGAGTCATCTTTCAGCATCAAAGTTAAAAGAACCAAGAGAGAAAACGCTGGAAAATCTCAGCAGGTCTGGCAGCATCTCTAAGGAGAGAAAAGAGCTGATATTTCGAGTCCAGATGACTCTTTTCAAAGCTAAAAGGCACAGAAAGTGGGAGATATTTATACTGCAGGGGGAGGGAATGGAAGATGAGTTAAAGCCACAAAAAAACAAGGGTTAAAGCTGCTAATGGTATCCATAAGACCCTAACACATAGGAGCAGAATTAGGCCACTTGGCCCATCGAGTCAACTCCACTATTCAATCATGGCATTTTTTTCATCCCCATTCTCCTGCGTTTCCATCATAATCCCTGATTCCCTTATTAATCAAGAACCTATCTAACTCTGTTTTAAATACACGTAATGACCTCGCCTCCGCAAATTTCTGCGGCATAGATTCACCACTCTCTGGCTGAAGAAATTGCTCCTCATCTCTGTTTTAAAGCGTCCAGTCCAGAGAGAACTGTGAATGTCCAAAACGGCAGAGAAGCTGAAATCAGAGGGGAAGCTGTGACAGATGAAAATGTGGGGGCAGGGAGGAGATGGGTGGGAGAGAGGTAAAATTGAGAAGGGGGGAAAGGGGAAGCATTGGGAGAAAAAATAAGGAAAGAGGATAAAATAGGGGGGAAAATGTGGGTGGGGGGAAGAAAAGTAAAGGAAGGCAACAAAGAAAAGTTAAAAGAATGATGTGCCACTCGTGTTTAATTTACTAAAATCAATTTCAATTACTTCCAGTTACATAACTGGGGGGGGGGGGGGGGTAACATGGGTTAAAAAGGAGGTTAGACAACAGCGCGAGTACCATTGGAAAATGCTTAATTTCGAAAGCGAAAGAGGATTTTTACAAAGTTTGCCATTGATTTAACGCCAGATTTCAATTGTAAATCGAACTTCCCAATTCCAAAGATTGCAGGTAAAATTGATGAGCAAACAATGTGTTTCAGCGTATATTGAATTATTCTTGTTCAACTATCCGACATCAACACGCAAAATGTAATGTAACGTTAATTGGATTTACTTCCACACCAATTTTCACAGTGACTTCCTTGCAGTATTAATATTAGCCTACTTGTGATACTAAGAAATAAACTTGAAATTTGTGTTTTTAAGGGGAGGAGGGGAGTTTTTTCAGGATAAAAGGTTTTATTTCTCTGCGCTGGTTTGCGAAATGCCATTTCCTAAATGGAATTCAAGACGGGGTGTAATTAATATGTTTCTGGTGAGAGTGAAGGGGTTGGTCGGAATGGATATAAATGTATCCTTCATTGTGCGGGGTAACATTGCAACATATAAGTCGACGCACAATATTTAAACAGAACTTCGCACTAATTCGATGACAATAGACAGTAGCCGGGCGGGAAAATTCAATTCCACATTTGGGTTACTCTGATTTTAAAACATTTCGTAGTCCAGGAGCGTTTATTTTGAACCCACCGCGTTCAATGTTTCCATTCCCTCTTCGCCAGAGCTGAGAACAGGCAGGTGAAGCGGCGTAGCTCGACTCCAGCGGCGGGAGAGTTTCTCCTTCTGCACCTTCCTGCCGGGAGACAATTGAATCCAACCCCGTCTCACACGAAGGGAGGGGAACCCGATTCGATTCCAACCCTGTACCCCCAGCCCCCGGCTTTCTCTCTACCTTTCCAGGAACAGGAAAGCGCTGGCAAAGAGGACATTAATTTTCCCACTATTCATCAGGGAGGTGGGAAGGAGGGGGAATGGGAAGAGGGGTGGGGGGAGGGCAGTGGGTTGGTAGGGGGGTGGTGATGAGAGGCCGAGAGGCAACAGCAGGGTGAAGCTGTCAATATGCAGTGAGCCGCAGGTATGCACCGAGCTTGGAGGAGAAGGAGCTCAAAACGAAACTTTTGTTGAGGGATGATATGAAGTTTCCTATAAGGGATTGCAACTCAGTGGCTTTGTGAAGGACCGTCCCGTTTACCAATTCCTTGCTCGCTATTCGCTACTTTCCAAATCATTCCCAAGCCCCTGGTTCGCCAGGAAATGTTGGATATCTCTTTATTAAATCTGAAGCTATTCGCAATCCTAAAACAAGCATGGAATTGAGTCGTATATAGTCACGGATCTTTATAAGACAGAGAAAAAGTCATTCGGCTCAGCGTGTCTCCCCCTCTACCTGTGTCTCTCGCTCTTTCTCTTTCTACTTCTCTCTATTATATATCTGTTTATCGCTCATTTTCTTTCTCTCTACCTGCTCCCTATCTACCTGATCCTATTTTCCAGTGCGTGTGCCAGGCATTCCAAATGCTTCTTAAATGTCCTGAAGGTTCCCCCTCTCCCACTCTTTCAGGCAGCGAATTCCAGATTCCCACCATCCTCTGGGGTAAAAATGTTTTCCTCAAATCCCCTCTAAATGCCCTGCCGCTTTACCTTAAATCGATGCCTCCCGATTATTCGCCCCTCTAATAAGGGGAAAGATTCCTTTCCATCCACCCTATCTCTGCCCTTTACAATTTTGAACACCTCAGGACCCTCCCCCTCGGCACTCCCTGCTCTGAGGAAAACAAGACATGGAGATGCTGGCACTGGACTGGGGTAAGCACAGTAAGAAATCTCACAACACCAGTCCTGTTCGACTTTAACCTGGTGTTGTGAGACTCCTTACTAAGGAAAACAGTCCACCCTAACAAGCCTCTTCATAGAATGTATACCCTGATATCATTTTGATTTTAAAATAATGTTTCTGGCTATTTATGGCCACCCATTTCTCCAATTAGCCTCCCCCTTCATACTAATGTAATGGGTTTTGTTTCATTTTAAGATTGTTATTTGGGATTACAGTATGGTGTTTCCAAACGGAATATAAATGTAATTGTATTATGATCACTGTTACCCCGGGGGACACTTAGCAGGATATCACAAACGAACCTTATTAAATTGCAGCATCTAAAATAGTTTCAGGTCTCTGTTCCTGTTCCCGGGGCTGTCCCATTCCCCTTCTCCCCTCAATGCCGCTGTCTTTTTCCACTTTAATTCTCTCTCTCTACCGGTATCTCTCTACCTATCTCTCCCTGTACCTGTCTCTCTCTCTCTTTCTCTTTCTATTTCTCTCTGTTATATATCTGTTTATCTCTCATTTTCTTTCTCTCTACCTGTCCTTCTTTACCTGTTTCTCTTTCTACCTCTTTGCCTCTCTTTCTCTCTCGTTATCTGTCTCTCCCTTTTTCTTGCTCTAAATCTCTCTCTCTCTCTCTACCTGTCACTTTCCATACTCTCTTTACTTCTCTCTCTCCTTACCTCTCTCTTTCTATCCGTCTCTCGTTCTCTCTACCTGTCTCACTCTCTTTCTATGTTTCTCTCTGGCGAGTGCTTTGGCAAGTTTTTTTTTATTATCTTCAAAAATACATCGAATCGCCCTCCTGTTTCTTAACTCAATACCACGGCGAGACCCCAGTGTATGGAGTGTTTAAGTATATTAATTTGTGACAAGTAGGCTGACATTTACACTGCAATGAAGTGCATTTCTATTGAGGGCGATTCGAAGTGATGAACGGGCAAATGAATTGCAAAAAAAAATGCAGAGTTCTGGCGACCTTCACGGCAAGGAGCATGTTCACAGTTTGTTATGATGTGGTGGGCGAGGTTTTGTTTAATTTTGGACTGCCCAAAAAGAGTTGGAAGCGAACCGTGTTCCGGTCGGAGTTTGCTGCAATCTCTGGTTTCCTATCCTGCAACAATAAAATGGGGCGGGAATCGAATTCCCCAGGAGCACCCGGGTCCGCAGGGAGAGATTATCAGTGCATGTAACTCACCTGACCCCCATTATAGAAGACAGGGGCTCCGAGCAATGATTCAGACACATGGTGGGGGGAGAAAATGGTCTTTGTGAACACAACTGAATATTCACACATGATAATAAGACTGGGAGAAATGGATATGAATGCAAGGTAAAATTAGTCCAATTAAATTTCCTTTCATCATTATAGCTCACAACAGTTTATCGAAGGATTTCACTTGCCTTGCTGTCCCCTCTACTAGTTCACGTCCAAACGAATTGCCTATTCTAGACTTTCACTGCACAGTTCAAAAACGGTGTGTTCTATACTGGTTTTGCTGCGCGTATCATTCCTAATAGCGTTTGTTTTTCTCTGCGGTGCTGCTGTAAGGTCCCCTCTAATACAGGGTGAGTTTGAGGTGCAATCCAACCCACTTTTAATACAGAGAGTTCACCGATCCAGGCAAAACTGAACCTTAACTCCGACCCGTGTAACAAAATACATCAATACCGAGCAAGATCAGGGGCAGAGTAGAATAAATTTATCTGAGCGCGGTATTTCCTCATACATCTTCTGATTGAGTATGACTATTTAACTCGTGAAGATTTCAGTGAAAGATTGTCACATTGTAACCGGTGAAGAAAGGCATTAAAACGACCACACAACAGGCGCAAAAACCTGTGTGAAATATAATTAAGCCTCGGGAAGAAAGAGCCGAAAATAGATCCTTGAGGTCTGGGTTAATAAAACTGGGGCTAACCATATCTGGCCATGTGGATTTTTGATACTCTCTGCCCTTTAGAAAACCAATCCCCCCCTTTTTGTTTCAAACTCCCTCCCTCACACCCTCCCCGATTTGCCCCTATAGAGACACTTGAGTTAGTTTCACAAGGTTGTCAAACCCCTGTCTGATTCATTGAGAAACCCCTATCAGAGCCCAGGAAGGAAATAAAGGATTGAGTTTGTGATTAATTATTCAACCAGGCGCTCCTGTCTGCTCAGAAAGATCTGCTAAAACGATCTGTCCGATTGCAGTTGTCAGTTTTATACAAACTGTTGTATTTTCTTTCCGATTCGAACCGGGGAAGAGTGTTTACTTACGCATTAATATATTTCCAGGTGATTTTTTTTTCACCTTCGTCCGCTGTTAAACCTGGAGGTTACAACCCATTCTGCAAAGAAAATGTCTTTACATTTTAGAGAGTTCTCGGCCATACAGTTGAGTTCATCGGTCTGATAAGGCCCAAGATGCCTTAACTTGTCAGCTAGGATCTTATTTATCTTTCCTGTGGGGACTTTGCGTTGGATTCAATTTGAATTTGTTTTTTTGGAGCAAGAAAAGTGATGAATTCGGGTCCACTCTGATTTTATACCTTTAAGAGGGTCAAAAATAAAAAAAATTTGTTAGTAAAGTATATTTTTGCAAACAAAAGGTAACACCGCAGACCAACACTGATGTATGTAGATATTTTGAATATTATTTCATTTGTGTGATGGTCGTTTTTAGATGTTCTTTTGGATATTTTACGAATAAAATATATTTTTGTGAAAAAATCATCGCATGGAATTAATATTTTGCAAACCGGCAAAATATTCGGCAGCAGAATTGCTGTTTGCAAAAGGGAAATGTGCTTTTTTTTAATCTAATGTGGTTAAGGGAGGTGGGGGAGTGGTGGGTGTTGCGGGCTCAAAGGTATTATATCCCGTCTCAGTAATCACATTTGCGTTAAGAGGTAGCGAATTTCTTTTTCTCCCACCCAGGGTGGTTAGTGTGACTTAAACCTCAGGGTGAGGAGAGCTCGCAGCTATTTTGTAATAACAATAAAACCAGGTCGGCACAGTGCCCGCCTGCAGAGATTCCTGTTTAAATCATTCCCTGTCTTACAGCTGGCCGGTCCTCTTTAACAAAAATCTTTCACAACGGACCCAGGTCAGGATTACAGGCAGGAGGAGGCCATTCAGCCCATTGAGTCTCTTCTGCCATCCAAGCAGGCTGGTTTGTACCTTATCTCCATCTACCCCACATTGCTCCTTAAACCCGTGAGCCTTCTTGTTGAGTCTGCTCCATGACAATTCCCGGCTTAAGTGCCATGGATGTGTTTTTTTTTGTAATTGCAGGAAAGGAAAGCAGGCAGATTCTTCCGCCAGGATGGAGATCAATGACTTGCTACTGGGGTTGAATTGATCCACAGAAGTTAACTTCGAAAGAGGGATATGTTTCCGCGTTCTGCCCCTTGCTGGAGGCGGTGGGACATCTCACCATCCCGAACTCTACTCCACTCCCGGCTCACCCTTTAAACCCGAGCTTCCCAAACCTTCCCGGCCACTGACCCACTGCAGAAGCCCCAATTTCAATATTCCTCCTGAGCCTCCGGATGATTCCCTCACCTTGACAGGGGGAGAGATGATCCCGGAGGGGTCGGTATGCAGAGAACTGTCTGTTTCTGATGAACGGTATTCCTCCAGTTGGGAATCCGTATTAAATGCGGGAGATAATTTATCCCGAGAATCGGTTACACCAGCGGGAAATCGATGCGGAAGTGGCCTTAAAGCATTCAAATTAATCTCCAAGGTACACATGTACGTTATGTGTGTGTGTGTGTGTGTGAGAGAGAGAGAGAGAGAGGGAGGGGGGTTGTATGTGTGTGTGGGGGGGGGGGGTGTAGATGTGTGTGGGATGTTTGTGTAGTTTGTGGATGTGTAGTGTGGAGTGTGGGGGGGAACTGTGGGTTGTGTGTGGGTATGGGCGTGCGGGTGGGTATATGTGCGTAGATATGCGTGGGGTGTTGTGTATGTAGGATGTGTATATGGGGTAGGTGTGGGAGGAATGTGGGGTGGTGTGGGTATGTACGTATGGGTGGGGTTTGTGTGTGTGGCATTTGTGTGTATAGATGTGTTTGGATGTGTGTGGAGTGTTGTGTATGTAGGGTGTGTATGTGGGATAGGTGTGGGAGGGGGTGTGGAGGTGGTATGCGTACGTGCATGTGCGTAGGTACGTGTATAACCGGTATTTGTGTGTAGATGTGTGTTTGGATGTGTGTGTGGGAGTTGTTATGTGGGGTGTGTATGCGGGGGGGGGGGGGGGGGGGGGGGGGATGTAAAGGGGCGACCGCGCTAAGGGGAGGAGGGGGCAGCTTCATCCTGGAATAGCTGTAAGTGTGAATGTATAAAAGCGCCAGTTTGATTTTGGGAGCGTCGCAACACTACCTTAAAGTGATAAAAGTTTTTAAAAAACCATCAACCAACATTCCATTTCGATCTCAGTAACCAAATAACTCCAAAAAATGGGAATGTGTCTATTTCAATTGTTGAAACCAGGAGGGTGGAAAACTCCAACGTCTACAATGCAGTTAGAGACTACGGGCTTTGTGTCCAGAAACCAGTTTTACATAATCAACTTCCACAGACCGCTCTTATTAAAAAAAAAACAGGCTAATAGTTCGGTCTGGAACACATTCAATGCAGCCAGAATTTTTGAAAAACTTAGCGAGGATTCTGAGTAGGCGCTATCTAAATCCAAGTCCTATAATATCCATACTATCAGACCACAAGTGTGAAGAATCAAGCAGTCCGGTCTCTGACTGTGGTTTAAACTTGTTCTCGAATGAGATGGAAAATTGGACACTAAAATTGTATATTTGTGTTTTGCCCTCGAAGCTGCCGAGGGTGTAACGAGACAGAAAATACTTTAAACTCAGTCTGGCCCACAGTCAGCCCACAGAGATGGGTTTTTTTCTCTGATGGAAAACGGGTGAATATTAAGGAAACAGTAACCCGGGGTTAGAACTCATTTGTTTCCCTGAGACATTTTTGTTCCGGCGTCGGACGCTGTTTTAGCTCAACGAATTGCAAAGAGAATTAAAAAGAGGGGAGGCCACTCTACCCCTCGAGTTTGCTCTGCTGTTTAGTTAGACCATGGATGATCCCTTATTTGCTCTGTGTAATGAAAAGCCTCCTACTTTCATTCCAGTTTTGAATTATGAGGATTTAAAAACAGAATTTCACGGAATATAAAACTGATATTTTGTTTTGCAATGTTAGACTGATCAATAATTAAAAATACGTTAAAACTATTCGCTGTCGTTAAGAATGAAGCGGTGTTGTTTTTCTTTGCATCGCCAATTTAGTTCAATTAACTTCACTCCCGGCGAATCAACCTTTTCGCTTTTTTTATCCTGCTTATATATATATATATAATATATATTATATATATATATATATATATATAAATTCTCAGTATTGACCCTGATTCAACTCCCGGCGTGGGTCACTCTCTGTGTGGAGTTTGCATGTTCTCCCCGTGTCTGTGTGGGTTTCCTTCTACATTCTGAAAAACGACCTGACCCGAACAGGCGCTGGAGTGTGGCGACTAGGGAATTTCACCGTATCTTCATTGCAGTGTTAACATAATCCTTACTTGTGACTAATAAATAAACTTTTGAAAAACTTTATTCATTGGATTAAAGTTTGGGTGTCATGTAGAACATAAGCCATTAACTGGCAAAATGTAACCGTTCCCTTTTGCCCCATTTAAATATTCAAGCCCTATACTTATTACATGTAATAAATAATTGTACTGTTGTTTTATGTGTTATTGTCACGGCGGAGGTCAGTTCAAAATTATATTCCCCAGAATCTGTTGTCGCCTGCTGCGGGTACCTGTATTGAACCCTTGGGTGACTGGTTCCATTCACTAATTCCAGTTTTATTCCAGGGTTATGCTTCTACGGTCGGGATTCCCTGGTCCTTATCTCCTAACCCCAGCGTTCAAAGCGGATGTCTCCTGAGGAAAGATAACGGCGCCTAACACTGTGCAGATTGTGAGTGAAGTGAACAGAGAAGGGAGAGGCTCTCACATTCCGGCTAGTTTACTTTCACAGTTTTGTTCAGGGTAACGCAAATGGACCCGGTATAGAAAAAAAACATGCATGTTATCTTACAGAATGAGTTTCTGAAACATCACTTGTTTATTATGGTGATCATTAATTTAGCAAAGAATTTTCAGTTTCGTTGTTAAAAGCGCGGGCTGATAATGTTGATGACCAAAAAAAAAATAATCGATCCAATTGTCCACATCCTTTGCCTCCCCTCCAGCAGCCCTGGACTGTCACACAGTTGTCAGCTGCCGTGTTACCTTATTTACAGACAGCCCCATACATCCCGCAACCAGGGACAATCTGCCACGGTGCTTTGTATAACCCCAGGACAGTACACAGCTTCAGACAGTGCTGTAATCAGACATTTTAAGATTGTTCTTTCGAAATGAGAATAAATACACCATGCACGCCTCGCCAGGAGAGAAAAATGAACGTTTAGTCTTTCTTTAAATTTACCAGTTTATATAGAAAATTACAACACGCTGGTTCATTTAAAAAAATATGAAAGCCATTTTACAACAAACACCGTTTTCACGTTAAAACAATATCAGCCACTAAAATGTCACGGTTACTATCTAAATATACAGTATCTACAGGGTGCGCTATCTACACTTATCTACACTATCCCTGTTTACAGCTGCCATCCTTTAGGTTACTGTTATTCCACCACACAGTTCCCGCGTTTTTAATAGAATAATTTGAATATCCACATTGCAAGAAATAATAAATAGCAACTTCATTCCGCGATAAATTCAGCGTGACCAAACTTTGGCACTATAATTTGAAGAGATAATATCTGCGAATGTGTGTGTAAGTTTTTGTGTCCGTGGGTTTGTGTGAGATTGTGTGTTTGTTTATTTGTGTTTGTTTACTTGTGATTGTGTAGGTGTGTGTTCGATATTATGTGCGATTGTGTGATTTTATGTGTGTATGTGTATTTGGTTGGGTGTGGGTGAGTGAGTTTGTGTGATTATAGGTATGTGAGTCAGTGTATGTGGGTGTGGGTGAGTTTTTGTGCGTGTGATTATATGTGTGTGCGAGTATGATTGTGCATTTGTGTCTGTGTGGATGCTTTTATGTGTATCAGTGTGGATGAGTGTATGTGTGTGTCTGCTTGTGTGATTATAGGTGTGGATGAGTGCTTGTTTCTGTGATTATGTGTGTGGGTGAGTGTGAATGTGCGTTTGTGTAAGTGTGAGTGCTTGTGTGTGTGTAAGTGTGTGGATGAGTGTGAATGCATACGTGTTTGTGTAGATTTATGTGTTTGTGTGTGTGGGGGTGGGTGAGGGTTTGTGTGTGTGTTTGTGTATGTGAGTGTTTGTGAGTGCGTGTGTTTGTGTGAATGTGTGTGTGGGTAAGTGTATGGGCATTTGTGTGTGTATGTGTGGGTGTGAGTGTGTGTGTGTGTCGGTGTGGGTGAGTGGGTGTATGTGAATGTATGTGTGTGTGACTGTGTGCGTGAGTGTGTGTGTGTGAATGTGAGTATGTGTGTTGTGAGTGTGAGTATAGACAGTTCAACATGTCACGAATAGCAACATGGCATAACGAGAACGACTGACTAGTCGGCGATTGTTTTGGTGTCTTCCTGTTTCAGAACACATGCAGAAATGAGGGCATTCTTCGTGAGACACCAGAACGAACAAGAAATACAAGCGATTTAAAATCCGCACATGAAAGTAACTCAATGTTGGGGCTGATTGTCTGATTGCAAGTGCCTGCTTTTAAAGAATAACACGGTAATAAATGTAAAATAATCCTCACATCCATTTCCCAAATATAATATTTAGTTGCAATCTGCACACAAAACTAGAGAAATATATATATATTAAATTAAAATATTACAAATGCTTGGATCAGTAGGTAGCTTTAAATTTGCATTGCATAACTTATCCGGGCGAAATAATTCATGATGAGTTTTGAAATGATTTCTTATTTTCGGTTGAAATATAATACTAAATGCACCGGGAATATGATGTGCTGCTCTCATTTTTATTTAGCTACGTGGCCACCGGTTTGAACAGACGATCAAAAAGACTGCATTTGCCTCGCTGATAACAGGCGTCGCTGATACAATCAAAGCCCACGCCTTTTTAACACAGAAACGGATTAAGCCTTTAACTGCGTGGTTAATTGGATAAATTGGTGCCTTCGTCCCCGTTACAAACAACAATATGGCTTTTGTCAAAGCTGAAAGTGCAACTCGACACCTTACGACATAAAATAAACCTCCAGTTGCCGCTTTACGTTATCACTCCCCCACAGTCATCAGTGCAGTGCTTTGGCTCGAGTCTCTTAGCCATTGCAGTCCAGACACAACACGTGGGGCAAAAGCCACCCTGGGCACCAATGGGAGGCAAAGTGTCCCCCAATTGGTTGGCCATTGTCGTCAACCGACAGCCAACGCGGCGGCTGATTGGTGGATCAATCAACCAGTTACAACGCTACGATGGCAGTTGCCATGGATCCGGCCAATCACGACTGAAACCTTCCTCCCAGCCTCATTGCGATTGGTCAGTGGGCCATCAATCGCCTGCCATACAGTCACTCACCCGTCAAGTGAAGGATTCTGAGTTCCACCGACATGAACCTCCCTTGAACTGCAAATGGTGGTAACAGTTCAGTTAAAGCAATGAGATAGATCATTCCCCCTTTGATTTGTGCATCTTCTTTAGTTTGCAGGATTAGTAGTCTCTCTTTTTCTCTTAAAAACAAAGTACATAGCAGGGAATCCTCGCGGTTATCTGTGCCCGTAGTCATAATTAGTGGGTGCTGCACTGGCAGGGTACATGTTTGCAGTGGGATTCATGTGATGGTAGCCGTGGCTTGCAATGCCAGACAGCGGGTATGGACTCGGTCTGGCTTTGGCACCGATGTAAGCATCGTGGTATGAGCGGTACTTGTAGGTGTGGTGGAGACTGTCCGGCGCCTGCGGGTGGGGCTCCAGCCGCAGTTCGTGCGGAGGGCTCGGCCGGGTGAGCGGGTGCAGTCCGCCGGGGAGAGCCGGGCTCAGCACCCGGGACATGAGCTGCTGCTGATGAGAATGCTCCGGGTGCATGGCCGTCCGGTTTGGATCCCGGTCATAGTCGCCTCTGGTGTCTGCGTCTACCAACATGAAGGTGCGGAGATTTAGAGAATGAGCATACTGACTTTCCACTCACACTCCCATCAACTCATTACACCAGGAATTGTCAAATTAGGAAAAGGCTTTGATAGGGAAGACTTGTGGAGTCTAAAACAAGGGCCATATGTTTAAAACAAAACCATTGGTTCCTTAGAGGGAGGCCATTCAGCCCATCGACTTTGCACCGACTCTCTGGAATCGCTTGTGCTAACCCACTGTGCTACCATATAAAAAACACTCCTAGATAAGTCCAACAAGGAATTTAGCAGAAGGCTTTTGAGCCAAAGCGGGAGCATTTGGAGCGGATAGTATAAGTGCGTCTGTACTAGGAGAAGCTAGTTAGACACCTGAGGGAACAAATGGAATTACATACTAATAGGGCGAGGTGAAGTCGGCAGCAAGAGGTAGAACCGAGACAGATTGGATCTGCTTGTATCCTGTAAATTCAAACATTTCTATGTGACCCGTTCATGCTCTGA
Source organism: Sphyrna mokarran (assembly GCA_024679065.1). NCBI lineage: Eukaryota > Metazoa > Chordata > Chondrichthyes > Carcharhiniformes > Carcharhinidae > Sphyrna > Sphyrna mokarran. The sequence continues at coordinate 44,119,917 of JAGIQG010000020.1, read as the reverse complement.
AAAGTTGGGCAATGATTGGAATGGGCAGCAGGGTGGCACAATGGTTAGCACTGCTGCTTTACAGCGCCAGGGACCCGGGTCTAATTCCCGGCTTGGGTCACCGTCTGTGTGGAGTCTGCATATTCTCCCCGTGTCTGTGTGGGTTTCCTCCCATACTCCAAAGGTGTGCAAGTTATGTTGATTGGCCCTGCTAAATGGTCCCTTAGTGTCAGGGGGATTAGCAGGGTAAATACGTGGGGTTACAGGGAAAGGGTGGAATGGTTGTTGGTGCAGACTCGATAGGTCCAATGGCCTCCTTCTGCATTGTAGGGACTCTAGAAATATTTCACCCCCTCTTGCCTTCCGCCACTTCGCGTCCCCCCTTAAAAAAATCCAAGAAATAATCACCAGGAATATGGTATTCTGGATTGATGACAAAGCAAAGTTAACAAAATAAAAGTAGAGATGAAATGTGAATATTGTCTCAATGTTTCTACCCGACCCGGACCTATGAATTAGCTGTAATTAAGCATCCAGGCTTAAATACAATCAACAGTAACCATGTAGAGTAACTAGCTGCATCGGTTTTCATGCATTTAAAGTACGAATTTGTGTAAAGGAAATATTCACGTACTTCATATATATATATATATTCAGATGTGAAAAAAGTGCTGCTGGGATGGTATTATTGCGGATTATCCATCATTATTGCTTGAGAAGATATAAGGTTCTGAACCCATAGAGAAAGCTCAGCCTCTAACCCTTCCGAGGTGACTACTATAAGGAGCTCCTCAGTGGGTGTGGGGGGAGAGAGCAGCTTACTGTGATTACATTGACATGGTGTTTGTCCGCCGTTCAGAAATCTTGTGGGTTAAGTGCAATGAAAAGCTGCAGGGACAGAATTGGCAAAACTTAGTTGGACTCGGGTGTAAGCTCTGTGGGACAAGCCTACAGTCAGAAAAGGTGCCAGTTGTTTGACCATTGCTTTTCTGAATGTTGTGGTATTGGGGGGAAATATTTCTTTTTAAATCAGAGACGGAATGTAACATTTTAAAGTGGGTGCAGAAAATAAAAATAGTGGCCAGTCCAAAATTGGTTTAGCTGCTCTCAACAATTGGGAAAATCCATGGAAAGATCTTACATTTCAATTTATCTCCGTTGGCTAAGCCCCAAGCTGTGGATTTCCCTCCCCTGCTGCTCCTCTCCTTCATTTCCCGCACTCCTCAAAACCTACCCGTTTGCTGAAGGTTTTCGTCACATATCCCATCATCTCCTTTCATGGCAAGGTGCTTTTTTTTACTTTATAAAATTTTAGTGATAGCCTTCGGAATGTTTTATTACATTAAGAGCGTTTAATGAACGTACGCTGTTATATAACACCATACCATTCATAGAACTGGATTCATAGAATCCCTATAGTGCAGAAGGAGGCCATTTGACCCATCGAGTTTGCACTGACTCTTTAGATTGAGAATCTCAACCGGGCTTTACCTCCGTAACTCCACATATTTACTCCGTAAAGAGGCAATTTAGCATGGCCAATCTACCTAACCTGCACATCTTTGGACTGGAGATCGGAACACTCTGAGGAAACCCATGCAATTAGTCACCCAAAAGAGGAACTAAACCCGGACCCCTGGCGCTATGAGGCAGCAGTGCTAATCACTATGCCACCGTGCTGCCCCAATACACTTGCCAGTAAATCAAATTATCTGGAGCCAATGTAATGTAGAGCACGTGGCTGTCCACTTGAGCACAGCAAGACTCCACAAACAGCAATGGGGCCACGATCAAATGACCTGCTTTTAGAATGGAATAGAATAGAATCTCTACAGTGTAGAAGAAGGCCATTAAGCCCATCGAATCTGCACCGATCACAATCCCATCCAAGCCCTATCCCCGAACCTCATATATATTAACCCTGCTCATCCCTCTGATACTATGGCACAATTTAGCATGCACATCTTTGGACTGTGAGAGGAAACCGGAGCACCCGATGGAGTTCCACGCAGACATGGGGAGAACGTGCAGATTCCGTCCTGACCCGAGATCTGAATTGAACCTGGGTTTTGTAGTGATCTCATGTGGAAGGTAGACCTGGGACTGTGCAGCCTTCCCTCGGTACAGCACTGAAAGAGCAACGTAGATGATGTGCTCAGATCTTTGGAGAGGCACTTGAAGCTACAACTGAGTGTGTTATCACTCCTATTTGAATGAGTGTTTATCACAACGTGTGAGCTGTTAGTTTGACATGTGCTCCACACTTTGTTTGGAAACAGTTTGGAAGGAGTTTCATTATTCCTACAAAATTGAATTGAAATTCACTCCGATTCTTAAAATCCACATTAGCTTGAACACAGTAATGTTAAAGCTATCCATTCCATTCTGTATTCCAGGCGCATTGTGCAGATTCACACAAAACAAGCTAATTGGATGAATTCTTCAAAGCTAAGAAAGCGACTTTACAATTAATTCATATTATCCCCAGAAGAAGTGAAAAGTCTTCAGTGTCTTATTGGGCATTTAGCTCCCTCAAACAATAAAATTCATAGTAAAAGTGTGTGTGTGTGGGGGATCATTTATCTCATTTGCTGTTTGTGGGAGCTTGCTGTGTAGAAACTGGGCCCTAAAATGTGTCTTCAGAAAGTAAAACACAGGAAGCGCTCTGGGATAGACACAGGATAAAGTCTTCATTTTTAAATATAGATAAGCTTACTTAAAATAAAACTACATGGTCTGGAAAGAGGAGGGAGAGTGGGGTGGGGTAGGGAAAGAGCGTGATGGGATATTAATTAGAGACACCGAATGAGGGAGGCAATAATGTACCTTTGTCACTGCCGTTCTGTTGGGGTGATGATACCGAGTTTCTGTTTCGGGCGAAAGCACTGATTAACTGTAAAGATCCTGGCCTGTGATTCCTCGGCCTAAAATATGGGACAAAACTGTTCATTCGAGAACATTTATATCAATTCCAGGTATTGCGTGTGTTTTAAAATAACGACAATGCATGCAAAAATAAGCAAATATTAAAAAAACTACAAACAATAAAGAAAGGTTAAAGATCTAGTCAAGTTAGCAAATGAAATTCCTTGTCACTCAAGGGACCGACTTACCAATCTTCTGGATCGCAGTCTCGAAATCCTTTAGCAAACGGATTGCTGGCGATTTTTAGTTGTGTTATCTGAGAGGATTAAAAATAAATAAATAGTTTTAATTATAGATACCTCTCAGTGAAACTAAACGTGCACAATTCCTTAAATAATTGCCTGGCTATTTTTCGCAGACATCCAAATATTTTTCACTGCAAATATTGATAAACTTTTGATGAGATTCAACTGCCGCGAGATTCAGATAACGTTGCAAATACAGCCGGAGTGACTGAGTTATGTGTGTGTGTGAGTATATTTAAAGTGTTAGGTTTATTTGCAAATGCGGTCTGCCTTTTCAAAACAAAATTATGTACAAATGGATAATCTGGATACTCATTTTGTACAGGGATGCCGCACGCTTCGCCTTTCTAAATCAGACTGCTTATCACTCTCTATAACACAGGCCTTGCTGGTAATAGGCCAGTTTTAACGGCCTCTATAGCTATTTTCTCCTTTTGTTCAAATGCGTCGAGGAATCATTTTACAGCGGCAGATACAGCTTGCATGAAACAATTTGCAAATGTAGCAAACGTTTAAATATTAACTCCCGCATAAACCGAGTTGTCACAAGCAGATATGATCAGGCGCGAAATTTTATATTGTTGTTAATTCATGGTTAAAATATGCCCCTGTAAATGTCCGGAATGGTTGTAAAACAAACTTTAATCCGTTATTGACAGTTGCAGACGGAAAGGTCAACTGATGGAAAGCAGGAGGTATGGTAGTCAGACTTGGGACAGCTGTTCGCAGACATCAGAACCATGGCAACAGTGTTACACATCGGTATTTCATTAAAAAAAACACCAAACCGAAACAAATGTGCAGCTACGATCAGTATTGAGAGATCTCTTCATATTCTACAGACTAATATTTCAGAGGTTTGGCAAAAACATTGTTATTAAAATGAAATATTGCCCGGGTTGTCAGTAAGTGACTAAAGGCAAGTTATCTTTGATTGACAATCCTTGCTGTGATGCTTGCGGTGTAAAAAAAAAGTAGCCGGGGCCTTGAATTTATACAGATAATTGCGTCCCAGTGGGTTTTAGGAAGTTTTCTATAGTCATAATTGCAGGAAAGGAGCCCTTGGGGTTGGCTGAATGTGCAACATTATGGATATGGAGCCTGAACTCCCTCAGCTATCAGGTTCCGCGCAGAAATTTTGGGAATGAGCTGAGCAGATGCCCTGGAATGAGGGTACACCTTCCCCCAGACTCTTTCCCAAACAGACGGCAGTACTCAAACGCAACCGGGGGGGGGGGGGGGGGGGGGGGGGGGGGGGGGCTTCCAGTCCAAAACTGCCTTTTGAAAAAAAAAACCTGTGTCATGCTCCAAGCTCTGTGTAATCAGGGTTCATGCATGCCAGGCAGAGATGTACAACAGATGACAATATGATTTAGCGCGAAGATTCGAAGGCATGGCGCTGGTGACACACAGACACTGACATACTTCAATGTTACATGCACGTTTAATGCGAGCGAGACGGAGCATGCGAATCCCTTTCATGGCTCAGCCTTCTAAATATTATATATAACTGTTCCGGCATGCCTGGAGTTGTTGCAATAAATTTAAAGTGGGCATGAATTGAATTTGCCTCCCTGTGAATTGGGACTCCTGCAGGGAGACGGGACAGCTGTGTGCCCTTTAAGTGTTGCAACACAGCGCGTTTGCAAATCTCTCTTTCAGTCAATTGAGTGCAGACGGCGCATGGACTGTGTTTGGTTAAGTTGGCCGATTTATTTACAGTTGTTAAAGCAGTGCTGTGTCTTATAGATCTCCCAGACTCGGCAGGCGTTTACTTAAGCATTATTTAGATGTCCACCATTGAATTCTCCTGATTTAGATCATAAAAAATAGGAGCAGAATTAGGCCACTCGTCCCATCGAGTCGGCTCCGCCATTCAATCATGGCTGACCTTTTTCCCCCATCCCCATTCTCCTGTCTTTTCCCCATAACCCCCGATCCCCTTATTAATCAACAATCTATCTATCTCTGTCTTAAAGACACTCAATGACCTGGCCTCCACAGCCTTCTGCGGCAAAGAGTTCCACTGATTCACCAACTTCTCTGGCTGAAGAAATTCCTTCTCATTGCTCCCGTTATTTAAACCACGTCTACAGTTGAGGAAAACTGGCCATTTTCATGACTAAGAGAGCAATTCTTTTCCAATCGGGGTTAGCTGCCTTACAATGCGCTCAAATCTGGTCTTTAACTGCGAGAAATTGATGATGGTTCAGGATTTAAGCAAAAAAAAATCCTTCCAGATCGTCATTCATCAGTAACAACTTTGATGAATGAAGCCTCGCAAATCCTGCGACCCTGTCAATGTGGGGCCAGAGGACGATCCCATAATGAATAATAATCTTCAGATCCACACATACCCGGTGATTCTGATACGCCGTGACCGCTGTAAATCTCGTCTCCTCGAATAGAAATGTTTTAAAGTTCTCCTCGGCGTACTTCTCACTGTCCTTCCTGGGGTCAACGAACACGACATGAAACCGCGGCTGGTATCTGTGCATGGAGTTCAGGATAATCTGCGTGAAGGGAGAGGAATAAAGAAGGTTATTTAAAAAAAAATCGGGGGTCAGTCCCACCTAACCCGCACCCCCCTCAACCAAAAAAAAAGGAAATCATTCAAACGGAATGTAAATCTTCAGCCTACTTACATGGCCGTTATCGTCCAATAAATTATTGGTTAGTTTCAGCTTGTCAAAAGAGACTATTTGCTTCATCCACTGAGCGCCTTTAGCGGGGGAATCGGGATGATAATGTACTCGGCCCGGGGTAGCTGGGTCTGCTTTCCCAGCTACAAGCCAGGAAGAGCTGTGGAAAGCATATCTGCAAAGAGGAACACATAATATCCGGTCACTCACTAAATAAATAACCAGGATGTGGAGATGGGGGTAAGCGCAGTAAGAAGTCTCACAACGCCAGATTGAAGCCCGTGCTACCAAATAAACCTGTTGGACTTTAACCGAGTATTGTCAGACTTCTTACTGTAAATAAATAACCGCAAGCAACGGGCTCAGAAAGTACTGGGGAAAACGTGATGAATAAATCCGTCTGATTCATGGGATGAAACAGGTTTCAATTTATGAGCAAGTCTAACCGTCCTGTTTTTTTTTTATTTTGGGGGAAATAACGTATTGAATTTATAAATCAAGCTCCATTATTGTGGGCCCCCCCCCATTTCCTTCTTAAGTCTGTGTTTTCGGGAGAAAACGCACCCGGGTTCATATTTGCTGCATTAATAGCGATGGCACCTTCTCGGTGGCAAAGTGGGTATAGGTTTAAATTGTAAACGAAGCTTAACCAGTTTAGCAATTAAAACACAATCCTAACAGGAGACTCGTGTGTCTGCATATTACCAAAGGCGCTTCTATTGCAAATTATTCAATTAAAAAAATCATTTTACATTTTCATCTATAGTCTTCACATGTAGCTTTAGGCTCATTTTTTTTTAAAAAAAATCACTCTTGAAATCTGAGTAACAAGTCTCCCCTCTCTCCAATATACATATGATTGGGTACAAAATAACCCCTTTACTTATGCAGATTCTATTTCCATGTACTGAGACGTAAGTGGATAAACTCGCTAGTTACCGTTTGGAATAAATCAAATTATTCTCATGTGTCATCTATACCTTTTGAAATCGCGGCATGTGAATGCTTCTGATCAAAAAATTTCCTTGAAAAGACATGCCTTAATTTAACTAATCTAATGTTTGAATCGTCAGTTTGATGTGGAATTCAGAAACCTGTAAACTGAGTTTAGGAGAATGGCGAGCTCTGTTACTACACGCATCCTTAGAGAAATAAAGCAAGGAAGGCAATTAAATCAAACTCACCCGTGCGGCAAAAATCATCATTTCACAACTTGTTAAAAAAAATCAAGAAAAAATCCTTATGGACTTGGGTGGAAGGAGATTGGGAAATGGAAAGTAAAGGGTTGCAGTGAGAGTGCCCTGAAAGTTTGCACTCAGTCGGCGAGAAACCGCAAAAAGCCAATTTCCTTCCTTCCCAGTATTTGATATATTTTTTAATTCATCCGTGGGACATGGGCGTCGCTGGCTAGCCAGCATTTATTGCCCAACCCTAGTTGCCCTAGGCTAGGCCATTTTAAAATACAGTCTCAATAAGACTGGTCTAACCAGTGGCACTTCTCAGTATTACATGGAATGTCGGTGTTTTGATGCAACGTGGCGAGAAGTTTCAGTTTAAGAGCCAAATGCTGGGAAGGACTTTACTTTACAGCCTATACTTTTATCTGGACGAAACAACAATTGAGCAGCGTACAATTTCCTCCTCCCTGTTCAGCAAATTCGTATCAACTCAAGCTCATTCCAGGCCTGCCTGTCTGCTGTTTTTTTTTTGAGTGGAAGCATTTTTTGTTTTTTTTTGCCTGCACTCAAAACATGTCGCGATTAAAATGACGCCATCCCGCACTACACATTGTTTAATCCAGCCAAACCCTCCGGTGCTGGAGATCCATACTAAATCTGCTTCCTCTGTCAATGTTTACTGCAGCCCCTTGGGCTGAACAATTCCACCACACTGTCACAAATTGATTCAGATTATTTTATATGATACATCGGGAAATATGAGCGCTGTATACTTAGTGAAAATATCCTGGTAATGGGGGGGAATTAACAGCTCAAACGCTGCATTAAATGTGCACTTGGTAATGATGACTGATTATGATAAAAAATGCAATTCTATTCTTCGGTATATCAATAAGTTAAAGCCAAAGTTTATGATCAACTTATTCTCCAAAAATTAAAATAGCATTTTGTAATAAATTGCCTTCTGCACATCTCCAGGTTTATGCTGTATTTAATTTCACTGATTTAGGTACAGATAATAATTTATCTCACTCCTTACATGTAAAACACATGGATACAGGTAGAACTTGGAAAATGTGGGGGAGAGGGAGATCCACCTGGGTTGGATGGGCCAGTGTGAAATTGAAGTTTAGAGTGTCTATAAATGCACACACACAAATATACACACACACATATGTGTGTATATGCACACACACACACATATATATATATATGAAATCATTGGTGCATTGGCTAAATTCTCCCTCAGTGTACCCAAACGGGCACCAGAGTGCGGCGAGTAAGGGATTTTCACAGTAACTTCATTGCAGTGTTAAATGTAAGCCGACTTGTGACAATAATAAATAAACTTTAACATTATATATGCACACATATATTATATAATATATTCATGCATATAAAACTCACTATGTGCTCACTCAAATTATAATATATAATATAATTATAATATATAAACACATATCCACATATTTTATATAGCAAATACCCACCCATGCTTATATATCGATTGTGTAATATATATATATAATCTATACAGATCAGTATTAAATACATTTTTGACATTGTATGCAATCGGTGAGTGACATTTACAATGCCTTTATTTGCTTATCTCTCTCAGGTTGTTGCTGTATCAAATAAATTCCGCACCAATCCCCCTCCCACCGGGAATTCGTTTTATTTTTCTCTCTAAAGAAAGCAGAATTTTATTTTACTTGCCGGTATCTTTTGTCATCCACGGGTACAAAGTCCATGAGCAGCATGTAGTCAGCCATGGGATCCATCCCGAAAATCTTCACTTGGAAAGTCGGGAACATTCTCCTGTTAAGTGGGAAGGGAAAGAAGGAACGAGGTGATTAAAACGCGCACCATCAAAAAATCCACCAGGTTGCTTTGAACTGGCACAACACGGGGTGGGGTGGGTGCTGCCCCCGATTCTCCAGCAGCCCTGCGGCTCACAGCAATGAACTTCTCTCTCCCTCCTCCCAGCCCCGATGCCCCTCTGTATAAACGTGTTTTGAGATAGCGACTTCTCTTTCTCATTCAGTTCCCACCTGGAGGAACTCCAGTTACATGGTTAATAAATAGCTGCTCCTGTCTGAATTCCAGCCCACAAGGGATCGATCCACAACCGCATTTAGCACCCGGTAAAGTGCAATATTCTCTTTCAACCCTCGTCCCTCCCCAAAAAAAGGACGCTAAGCTTGGCGGCAGCTGAACCTGTGTAAACCTACCCGCTTGGTTAAAAAGTCTCTCAGAGGCCTGGGGTCTAGTTCCTGTTCTGAAAACGAGGGAGTCAGAACGAATCCACTTTTTGTTGCTAGTTTACTAAAACAAAGAAAAAAACCTGACCAATAATTGTTGGAATAACTTCTATGCCATTCATTAAGTCCAACCATCATTGTATACAAAAATGGATCTCACTTCATTCCGTCTCCAGTTTAAAACAAACTGAAACTGAAACGATGACTCAATGTTTGTCCTGACAGTTGCTGCGACTCTACTGACAATTTCCCATTTCTTTCCAAATTGATTCCAACATCTCCAACGTTTTGTCTTCATGTAAAGGGACCCATCAGGTTCCCTTTGATTAATTATTATTTTGAAAGTGAAATAAATAATCATTTTGTAATAAATACAGAGGATCAAACGACATGTGCCGTAAAAAAAAGGATCCCAACAGGTGAATAATTGAAATTAAGAGATTGAAAACCAGGTTACTGCAACATAATATTAACTGAATTATATATGTGTCTGTCTACATCCAAGTGTTCAGGCAGTTACCTTGCCCGGACCAGTTCAGTTATTATTTAAGGATTTTCTATTCTGTTCTGTGTTTTAGATACAAATAAATAAACATATCTACAAAAATAAGATCTGTCATTGGTGATTTTCTGGTTATTTTAAAGAAGAGTTTTCATATTACCCTGTCTCACATTAAATCAGGCTTATGCTCTAATAAACCGGTCAGGATTGCTCTGTGTGTGTGTGTGTGTGTGTGTGTATGTGTGTGTGTGTATATATATGTCTCTGTATGTACATGTGTCTCTGTGCGTATATGTGCATGTGTATATGCCTGTGGGTGCGTATGCTTGTGTGTTTGTGTGAGAGCGTGTCTAACTTTGTGCGCGTGTCTGCGTGTGTGTGTGTGTTTGTATTCTTGTACCTATGTGCGCCTGTCTTTGTGTGAGCATTTGTCTTTGTGTGTGTGTTTGTGTCTTGTTCTACGTGTGTGTGCGCGCGTGTATATCTGTGTGTTTATGTCTGTGCGTGTGTATCTGTGTGTGTGTATATCTCTGTATGTGTATGTGTGTGTGAGTGTGTGGGCGTGTATATGTCGGTGTGCGTCACTGTTTACGTGTATATGTCTGTGTGCTTATGTCTGTGTGTGTCTGTGTGCGTCTGTGTGTGCGTGTGTGAATCTGTGTCTGTGTGACTATGCCCTTCTGTGTATGTGTGTGCGCGCGTGTTAGAGTTTGCATGCAATGATGATTAAAGTTGTTTTTTCTAAATTCCAACATCAATTAAAACACAAATTTAGAATAAGCGAATTTTAAACCTTACAATGTTCATTTCTCTCTTAAGAAAATGCATAGCTGTTTCACAGCATTTCACTAAATTGGTGAATAGAGAAGTGATTTCAGTCAGCCAGGGAAATCTTGAGATAGATCTTTTCACCCTGCAGGGTTTTAAGTTTCCTTCGTCATTTAATTGAAAAAGGGGTAATGCTCCTTTATAGAAAAGGTTACTGCGAATTTGAAAGGGGAGGGTTAGTGAGCAGCAGAGTGGGACTAAGTTGCAAGGCTCGTGTGCACGCACCGCGACCAGATGGGTTCTTCCTTAGCCCGAACACCCTGGCCTTCTGATAAGGGGGGAATTTCTGCCCTTGGCCCTTACGTTTCGACACGTAAAGGACGTGTCTCAAGGTTTCCACTTGTGCTGAAGGTTACATTATCCGGTAGCATTTCACTCGCTACATTATCAACATTCCCTTGTAGTTCCCTAAACAACGTTTTGTTGGCCGCACATCAGAGCGGATAATATCACCGGGTCCTCTGGAACATTATAGGAGACGAACCGGTTAAAACAGTTAGGCGCACTGCCTTGATTTTGACCTATCAACTTTAGAAACTATCAGTAACTTCACTGCAGTATGAATGTAAGCCTAACTCTGACTAATAACTCTGAGCCAGGCCCCCGGACAATAACTCCCATTTCAGTTTAACCTCCTATTCGCATTGACCCGATGGAAAGGATTCTTCAATGAAGTTAAAAAAAAATTCCCTCTATTATTTCCAGCCAAACCCTCCTATTAATCTCGTTGAGTTGACTAACATATATACCATACAAAATCCCACATGGTCTACAAGATGCTACGATTCTAGTCCAAAAAAACTACAAGCAGATTTGGCAGTTGTTAAGCGGATTGGATTGATTTAATGCCAAGATATTAATATAGGCGAACGCAGAGCGAAAAAAAACCCCATCAAGAAGCCAGAATCTTTTGAGCGGGTGCCATCATTACTGATTGCTATTATGGCAAACAGCTCAGAACAGAATGAAAGACGAACTAATTCAACACCTATATTTACATAACTCAAATTTACACCGATTAAATTTGGGGAGCTGGCTTAGTCAGAATGTCGACTTCAAAAATGAGAGAAAAATCATTTGAAACCACATTAATAGGTGAGTTGAGGAGAAATCCGCCTGGGACACTTATTCATCCAATATTATTGCTGTTCGCCTCCCCACTTCCCCGGCACCGCCATTTTCTGCCAAATTAAAGGACAGGCTGACTGCAAGCTATAAAAGCACTGCATACTTCAGCTGAAGGAACCGGGATAAAAGGAAATGATTTCCCTCTTCAGATCATGCTCAGATATGCGCTGTTTTATTTTCTGGCATTTTCTTTGAAAGCTGGACATTTCTTGCAATTCTGCGACTTCGATCCTATTCAGTCGGATTTTAGATTCAAGGCTCCCTCCTCATGAGCAAACACCAGGGAGAACTTTTTCTAAAAAAAAACACAGCCGAAGTCTTAAAGTATTTCGATTTTCTGAAGTGAAAGCGGGATTAATTAGGGATGAAAATTAAGTGTAACACATCATACTGGCACAAATTGTGTAACGATTTTTTTTACAAATTGGTACTTATGCTTTTCTGTGAAGCATGTTGTGATGTTTAAACTGGATTGTTTGTTTAACTATTAAGTCCTTTATTATTAAATTTTCTATATGCGACCAACATTTACAGATCGACAAATGAATTAACAATTCTAGGTGTTAACTAACTTGACAATTCGTGAGGCCGAGGGGCGATGCAGATTAGAGTTTGCCATAGGGGATTTTCACAATAACTATACTGCAGTGTTAATGTGAGCCTACCTGTGACACTGATAAGTAAACTCTAAACATTTTGCACAGCCTCGCTGATTTTATTTAAAGGGAATTCTTCAGGTTATGTTAACCCAATGTTCTGTCCCAATGCCTAGGTTGGGAGGGGGGGGGGCGCTTGCAAGTTTCCAACGCAGAAAGATCGGAGAAGGAGGGGGTTGATGACTTGGGTAGATCACGGGCTGTTTGTGGGAGTTATTTGCAAATGCTGAGGCTGTGTAAACACAGGGAGAACTCCGATAATAGAGAGAGAGTGGAACAATGCTCTGGACTTTTCTTTATCTGTTTTCCCAATCTCCCCAGGTCGAGTCTTCGCTCGTGCGATATCCTCTCTTTGAGAGAAAGACGCGAAAGGATAGAGAGAGAGAGAGAGACGGGGCGGGGGGCGAAGTATCTGTGCATCTGATTGAATGAAAGATTGACTCCTAATTCACTAACTAACTCCAGCGGCCCAAGCGGGGTAAATGTCATGTGTGCAATATTTTCACATCTAGAGTTCCGAGGGCAACCTCACCTCAATACCCCCCCCCCAAAACATCCTACATCCAGTTAGTCACCCCTTAAGAATTGATACTCCACTAATATTGCCATTAATCTTAGTTGCAGGCGAGTGTTGCAGGGAGGGAGAGAGAGAGAAGTCTCGACTTGTAAAAGCGATGTGTTTATAGTGCGGGTTTGGTTTGAACACATCCACTCTCGGATAGCACCCAAAGAGAGAGGGCGGCATTTCATTCTGAATTTCGGAAATAAATCTAACGTCAACTCTGAAAGCATCATAAATCTTTGGGGGCGATCGGAACGGAGAAGGTGCTGGCTGGATAGAGATGTTGCAAGTTTAGATACGCTCAAAGAACTCAAATGGAGCGCGGTTAACTTTTAACTATTATTCTTTATCCATGTTATCGATAGAAAGGTGCTGAGATGTAGAATTTGCCTTTTTCTGGTGTATTAGTACGCGCAAAAGCATTGACAATTGCAGGCATGGATATTAGAGTGTCGGTCACAGTTTTTTTTGACAAATAAAGTTGGGGCTTTTCCGAAGTTAATTCAAGGTTTGTAAGCGGTAGAGAGAAGCACAATTGCAAAATATGGCGGCTGTGTATTTGGTTAAAAAGTGTTCCTTACCTCCCCGCCTTAGTGACTATCATTTCGGTCCCCAGTTGGTTAAACTCGTCCCACAGCGCTTTCATCTCCAGCTGCACCGTGATGTTGGCCACTTTCGGGTTCTTCTTGACCGGCGCCTTGCTGCTGCCGCCGCTGACCGAGGGAGAGGACGTGGGGCAGTTGGAAGGGTCGCTGGAGCTCTCCGAGGAGGGAGCCGAGCCTCCGCCGCCGCCGCCTCCTCCTCCTCCGCCGCCGCCGCCGAAGCTGCTGTACTGGGCGGCCGAGCAGGGCTCATACTGCGCTTCGTGGCTGTAAGCACCGGGCTCCCCGGGAGAAGGCGAGAGATGGTAAGCTCCGGACGAGTTCAAGCTACTAATACTGTTGGCCGTGAACGCTGCAACATCACAGAAATGGGAGAGCTGCGTTAACCAGGGGCTGGAGATGGCGGAGATCATTTCCCAATATTAATTCCGGGCTTTCTTTAAGAGAGACAGAGAAAAAAAGATGTATTTCCCCCTTCTATCTCTCCCCTCTTCGTCCTTTCTCCCACTGTTCCCTGTACAACTCCTCCGCCTCGGGATTTCTCAGAGCCCTGTGGGTGACAGCGAACTGAGCTCTGCGTTACTCTGCTCTGAATCAAGACCCTGTGCACCGCTCTTATCATCAGCAAAGGGCCTCCCCTCACCATGAAACCGGTTCCTTTTTTTTCCCTCTCTCTCTCTATTTAGATAAGGGCCTACAGGTAATGTGGATTTGGTTGCCCTGGGACAGAGGGGTCCCGATGGTTGTGATTGACAGAGCACAGCGCAGCTTGGAGAGGCGGGAGGGGGGGAACATTGCTTTTTTTTGGGACACCCAAAAGTGGGAGGGGGGGGGCGAGAGACTTGGGTCACACCCGCTGCCAAAGAGAGGGAGGGAAAAAAACAATTTAAACAATGGGGATCCACATTTGCATTGGGACTTCGTCCCTGCAATAACAAACAGCAAGCTCCCTTCAGTAAATAAATGTCATCGGGCAAATTAACCCCCAAACATCCACACTTTTCACACATTGGGGGGTGGGGGAGGGAGTGAGGGACCTTTTCCACACTTTCCATACCCCAGGCTAAGGAGAGGGTGGTGAGGGAGGGTGCAGGAGGGGTGGGGAAGGGTGCAGGAGGGGTTGGGGGTGTTAAAAAATTACAGACATACCCCCCCCACACACACACACATACACACACACACACCAGATCCAATGTTCATATCGGGACTAGTCGGTGGCCCACTGTTCGCCAGCGAATGTCAGCGCTGGGGGTTGGAGCCCCTAGTGTCGGCGGGTAACACGTCTCTGAACACTGCGTAACCGGGAGAGGGGAGGGGGGCGGTTTGGACGGTGGGTGGGGGGGGTTCTTCGGGAGTGGAGGAGGAGGGGGAGAGTTCAGCCTTTCCTCTCAGTTAAAATGAAAGGGTTTTGCTAGAAGCGCGCTTGGTCTAGCACCTACCTTCCATGTCTCTTGTCACCGTGCTAAAATGCATCCTACTGCAAGTCAGACTGGGGTCGAAGTGCTTGCCGAAGGCTGGGCTTTGGAGAATGGCTTCGTTTCCTGGTTGCTGGGCCGCTGTAATCAGAGAGGCAATACTGAAAGCGTTTGCCTTGGGAGAGAGAGGACTGTTTGCGTCCATAGGAGCAGAATGTAAAAGCGCTGGGATTTCCCCCTCCTTCTTTCTTGCCTCCCTTTTTACAACTGCAACCAAACACAAGAGATCCCAGTTTAACCTGGTGCTTTGTTTCAGCCACGGATCTCCCTGAGATTTTTTGTTTGGCTTTTAAAAGCTTTTCCCGTCTTTCCCCAGAAAGTATGTCCGAGTTATTTTTTTTTGCCCGGCCAATTTTCTCTGGTTTGTTCTGTTACTTATATGTTGGTCGATTCACCGGCAAGGATGGGTTCATTTTGGGGAGGGGTTTGTAAAGGAAGGGAGGGGGAATGTATTTTCAAACTGCATAGTTAATTCTTCCCCCTTCTCCTCTTCCCCCCTACTCTCTCTCCCCCCTCGAAAGCCGGGGTTGTGGATCAGGGGAACTCTCTCATTCACAGCTCCGGGGTAATGTCAGCAGCCAGTGTCTGGGCCTATCTTTAACACAGGAGGTGACAGCGAGAAGAATGTCAGAAGCGGCGGATCCTTCCCCGCCCTCTATCTGCCCCCCTCCCCTCCCCACTTCCCTTCCCCACCCCCACCCCACTGCAATCTGCTTCCCATGTGATGCTTTATTTGAATAAATTGCAGTCAATCAGAGGGCAATTTTTTTTTAATATTAAACGCTGGCTGTAAAACGGGGAAGAAAATTACGGGGGATGTCCTCCCCCCCCCCCGCCCCGGAGAGATAGTTTGGAGTCCTGGCTCCCTCTACTAAAACACCTCTGTCATATTCCCGCGCTGCTGGGGGAGGAGTGGAGGGTCGTTTTCACCTCTCATTCAGAAGCGCCAAGCACATTGATGCATTTTGGGGGAGAGAGCTGGATGGGGGTGGGCAGATGGGGCTGGGGTGGGGGAGAGGGTGGGGTTTGGGGCAGCAAAGATTGAGATCTCGCTTCACCCGCAGTATCTGCAGTGCCGGCGACGAATTCAGGGACAGTATCAGTGCGAACTCATAGCTAAAACGTGACACTGACACACTCACCAGTGTGGAAGCTTTCCTAGCTCAGACTGACTTTAGCCACCTCGTGTTTTTATTTCACGCAATTCACTTCAATAAGTTGTCGATATCCAACATTTTCGAGGCGGGATGTCCTGTTTTGCACAATTCTCAATGGAACCTGACCCCCTCCCCCCATCTCCACAATTCCAAACTCAACTCTGATTCTAACAGGAATCCAGACTATGTACTGAAGGAGGGCACACGGCAAAGGCGAGACAGTTTCACGATGCTTGCTTGCTCCCTCCCTCTGCCCCACTCCCAGACAAATGCCCCCATTACCTCCTGATCCCCACCAATATTTGGGGCAATGTGGGCATGGCGATTTCCTTAAAGGGAGGGGGTTGCAGACATTATATAACGCATCATGATCTTATATTAAACTGTCAACACGCAGCTTGGTGTTAACTCCAGCGTTCACATTTTAGAAAATCGTATTTAATTAAAATAACGGAGGCAGTTGCGAGATTTCGCGCCTGCCTTAATGCAGAATTTGCACAGTTCTTCCGCATGGTCAGCGAATTGGAAATCATCGGCGCTTGTTTCATTATCAAATTAACACCGGCTCAAAATTACTGTAAGCTTAAGGCGACTGTGCCGTCAGTTGTTAGAGATGGACTCGATAAAGGTGGAATAATGATACCCTCCAGCTCTGCCCCAGAGCAGAGGGATCCCTAATGCGGCATCTCTGAATCTAAAGTTCTGATTTACTTCCATTTATGCCGATTCACCTCTGGCATAAGTTGTGTCGAGAAGATTGAGGGAGATGTAGGACTCATTCCCAGGTCAGGAGATTGCTTGCCTGGCTGTACCGTGAAAAATGAACAGGGTCAGTTTAATGGGAAAACCTCTTGATATATGTTTTGCACGCTCACTCAGATTATATTAACGAGTGTAAGTTGTGTGCTAACATTGTTTAAGGACTCGGGGCGCTCTTAGCGTTCTCCCTTGCGTTGTACAGACTATATAGAGCCGCCGGTCGGTGCAGCAATTTAACCATGCAAGGCTAGTATATTCCATACAATCTTCGAGATGAACGCACCTCACTTTTGTTTTAGAAAAGAACAGATCGGCGTGTTTTTTTTTCTGTTTTATGGTAGACATGTTATGGCAAGATATTGTCAAGAAAAAACACCAAAAGTCCTTCATGAGTTAAACCATGCTTGTTAAAGCATCTCCAACTCTCAATAAAAGGGGACTTCAGGAGGCACCTACACCTGAAGCGGGACATTTCCTCTGTCAAGCCGTTTAAAACTACCGGAGTCGACTCCCTTCCACAGCCGAATATCCCGCTGTGAGCCCCGTCTCTCTCTGTGTGTGTGTGTGTGTGTGTGTGTGTATGAGTGTGTGTATACGGTGCTGAGCCCCGAAGCACAGAATTATGTAGACACATGTTAAGATCACCTTGTGAAAAGGTCTCATCTGCTTTAAGCATCAGTTGGTAGATGTTCATCGTTGCTTCCACTTCCCTCAATCCCTCCATCCAGATTTATTCGGGGTTTAGGAAAAGGGCGGTTAATCTGCTCGAGGTTTGACTGAAGTATTTATTCCTTAAAGTAGCTGAAAGCAAAACCGTACAGATAAGAAAGACATGGTGATCCATGTTCTGCCTGTGTAATGTACGAGTCAATTCCGACGCTTTTAATCATTGCCACGTCGGAAGTGCCCTTTTTTCCCCCCCTGACTCTGAAGGCGTTAAAAGATAAAATGCATTGCCCGGGTACAGAGGAACTCGTCTCTTTATACTGGACTTCCCAGAGAGCGACATAGCCGGGGCCGAACTGCCGCAGACCGGGGCATACAGTAAATGTGAGCCGGGTAGAGCGACCGCTGTCCAGACCCAGAGGCATTTGGCACAGAAACTCGTATGTTTTTTTTCGCTCAGAAGTTCGGAACTTCTAAAGAGAAAAAAAACCCCCACACAATTAGTCCGTGCAAACCATTCTCTCTCTCTATTTGGGGCTGGGTCAGTTTTCTAGTTGAAACCATCACAAATCCTTCACTACATTCAACCCTAAATATAATTGAGTGAAATAAACATGGAAAAATTCCAGGCCCCCCCCAAAAAATCTCTACACACAAGAGACCCTACTGGAAAACTAATACCATTAAACTACATTCTAAAGGCCATTGTCAATTTGTGCCAATGCAATTATCACAAATGATTAATGAAAACCTTTCTTAATTCAGATCTAGTTGTTCAGAGTAAAGAAGTACTTACATTGTAACTGGTGATAAACAAACATTTCTTTCGGCACAGATTCTTGCCAACCTCTCTTGCAACTCCCCAAGGTCTCTGCTCAAGAATGCCCTTTACATTCTCATGTTTTTTTCGCCGTCCTTGCTATTGGCTGTGCGTGTGCCTCGGGTCTCTGTCAATGACGCATCAATTTTACCTTAACCATAAAGTTTTAATTGACTCATTAACGATCAGTTGAATTGTGTGATGCGTCATGTTTCATTATATTTTAGCCTTACACCTCCCCTGCATACCCAATCGACGAGCGGGTTAAGCAATCGTTGTTTTTGAACCCTAATACCCACACAACACCAGTACACCAGAGCGCCTGAGCACTATCCATTTGGTACATTTAATATGTACTTCAAGGTATTAATTTAAGATGGCATTATTAAACTAGACTTGACATTTCCATTGGATGTGTCCATTGTAAATGCCCCAGTATTGTTAAACGCGTGTTCTTCTTTATGCAACACGCACACAATCTGTCTAAATTTGTCTAAATGTAAACCCTTCGCTGTCTACAAAAGCAGCCATGGAATAGAAACTCCCATTGTTGACAAGGGACCTTTATAAATGAAATCTTTAAACTGAAAACCGAGCTTGATTAATGGGCCAGTGCTTTTTTTTACTGTCACGTTGAAACTGGGAACCCTCAAAACCATTCAAATAAACAGAGGTTTTATTGTGAAAAGGCAAATTTGTAACATTCATTTCTCGTGGAGGAGAATAGCAGAGCTTTGGAGGGGGGAAGGGAGGGGGGAGGGCAGCAATGTGGACAGTAGGATTATTCCAAATACCTGAGAGGTTTCTACATTGTGCAGTTGGCGAGGGGTCTCTAACATGATTAGTTAAAGCCACCCCGTCCTTAGGCAGGAATTGAGCGAGAGGTCCATTTGAAAGGCCGCTCTGGATCTACACTGGACTTTTAAACAATCTCTATCACATTGCCAGTTTACTGACAGCCCCCATATCAGACTGTGGGCCCGGCTTTATTTGGTAAGGCCGTGCAGGGATTTCAGACATCTACATTCAAACTCCACGGGCAAGTCTAAACACAAGTCTCTGTCGCCCGTTCTTCTGAATTGTACAGAGGCACCTCTCTCGGCCGCGGATACACACCCAGCCATGAACTTCACTTGCGAATGAAATTGACCCAGTTTCGCAACGACTTATCTAACTCGGGATTAACCCATGCATCGACCGCTCTGTCTGTAAACACAGGATCTGCATGGCTTGCAGAAAATCGTTCGGAGATCGATTGGAAACACCTCGAATGCTGCCCCTTTCCACCCCAAATAATAGCTTGTTAATGTTAGGTTGAATGTCAGACAGCCCGCGATCTTCCATTGCTAAGTTTAAACCATATTCAAATAACCCTGAGTAGACACGGATTTACCCGTTTGGGAGCATAGAAGGAGCAAAAGCTTGCAAAACGGCGACACTTACATGGGGTTAAAGCCCTTGAAGATTCGCGCGATCTCGCTGGAAGGTTGGGGGGGGGCGGTCAATTGCTTTTTAAATTCTCTCTGCAAGATGACAGATGCTCCATCTCCTGCTGACACAGCGCGGTGCTTCCATGCGGCCCCGAGCCGTCTCTTTGTTTTCAGAATGACCAGCAAACTCCCATCCCCTTGTTCAGAGTTCCAGATCTCCCAGCTGTGTCCAGATGCAGACTGCGAGAGTGTTCTGCTCTTCAGCCACCAACACCCTCTCACTCAGTCATACACACACACACACACACATACATTCACACTTCACTTCAAGGCTATATTCTGATCCAATATCAGAGGAATTTTCATCCGAAGAGAATTAGCATTGTCTGTGACTTCCTCCAGACTCCCAACTATGTAAGAAGTGACATCATTACTTACTGACCCAGAGGGTGGTTGTAACTTGCAATGAGAATTATGTCATGATTCGGAAGAATGAGACATTCCTGATTCCCTTAACAGCGACGAACATGTCAAATGTATACATTCACTCTAATGTTCGCTCTCTCCTTGTCCTCTCACTCTCTCTCCCTCTCTCCTTGTCCCCCTCTCTCCCCTCTCTCCGTCTTCTCTCTCCCCCTCTCTTTCCCTGTCCTCCTCTCTCTTCTCTCTCTCTCCCTCCCTCTCTCCCGGTGCCCCTCTCTTTCCCCTCTTTCTCTCTGTCCTCTCTCTCTCCCTCCCTCCTTCTCTCCTTCCCACCCTCTCTCTCTTTTCCTCCCCCTCCCTCTTGCCCTCTTTCTCCCTCTCCTCTCTTCTCCCTGTCCTCTTTCCCTTTCTCACTCCCGCCCTATCTCCCTCGTCTCTTTTTCTCCCTATCCTCTCTCCCTCTCTCTCCCTGTCCGTCCTTTCCCTGTCCCCTCTCTCCCTCTATCTTCTCTCCTTCAGTCTATCTTGCTTGCGTTCCTTTGCCACTGGCTTGTCCGCACCAGGTGTTCGCGTTTAGTTTGAATGCAATCACCGTAACATTGTTTGTCTTTTGCTTTAATTGTTATTTCCTCACTCCCTCCGCCCCACCCCCAACTCCCATCCTATCTGTCTTTATCTGTTTAATAAAACTCCAATGTAAATATAAGACGGATTTAACTGGATGAATCGCAGTGACAAGTACTCCAAACGTCAAATTCCTCACAGTTACCTTTGTAAAATAGGCAGCAAAAGGCGAGGCTGCCTTCACATTCTGTTTTACATGAGGAAAGGAGCCAAGATAATAAAGTGAAATAAAGCCGCGCTTGTCCCGTCCTCAGGCTTCTGGGAGATGGCAGCTAATGTCCGAATATTGGAGATGAACTGTGACTTTTAGACCAGAATTCAGAGAGATCCAGCTTCTTGTATCCAACTTGTGTTTGTGTTTTAACTAAAAAAAATCATTGGCATGGCGGGATTTTAAAACGGAGGAGGTAATGAATAACAGTGTTAACAAAAAGTAGGACAAATATACATTTTAAAATTGTGTTTTCGAATTGCTGATGGCTACACTGCTTCTCTCTCTCTCTATATATATATATATAAGCCCTGGGTGACCTTTGCAACTTCGTTAAGATTATTTCCCTCTATCTCGCGTTCTGCCTTTTTTAAGTCTACTTTTCCGATCTGCGCCCATTCTCGCAGTAAATTACAACTGCTTTTGCTATTCGTTACATAAAGGCAACACACACACACACATATATATAATATACATATATATATACATATATATAGTATATATGTGCGTGTGTGTTGCCTTTCTGTTATCGAGGGAGAGAATATATATGTGTGTGTGTTATCTTCGAGTAACGAATAGCAAAAACAGTTGTAATTCTCTGCGAGAATGAGCGCTGATATGTTTTATATATTTATATATATATATTTATTATATACTCAAAATATTGTAAAATATCATTCTTCGCTGGGGCACGTCCTCAGTTATTTATGATAAAAACTAGATGAACTGATCGATTTTGTAGCATTAACTTTGTATCTAACGCCTTAATATCGGTGATCACTTCTCACCACGATCCACTTGACTGGCCAGAGAAAGTTCACATTGCCATACTTGGAACATGAAGTCAGGGCAGATTTCAATGTGTTTTCGATCCGAACGGGCACAAGGAACAATTTGCATTTATATAGCGCACTCGACGTAGTCCAAAGTCCCAAGGCGCTAAATATATGTCATTTATCCTGACACTGAAAGTATTATGGCAGATGTAAGGTGGCCAAAGGCTACCTGATAACAATCTAACACATGTAGAAAGAAGCCATCGGCAGTGCTGACAGGTAGTGGAGTTGACGTGTTTACTTATTAAAGAAAGATGCCGTTTCCTTCTCCTGAAGGGAGAAAAAAAGATGCGAAATTAACAACCCGGGCAAACGAATCATTGGATCACATTGAAACTGCAATGTGAAATCGGGAACTGTTCCAATTGAAAGCTAAGGTATTTAACATCGGCCTTCCAGCATATTTAACATAGGTGGGACTTGATTTGAAACGTTGCTCTTTTCCTGAATGCTTAACGGTCTTTAAGATAACTCGGGCGCAGGGAAAATTAGCAGGGGCTATAGTTGGGAGGGAGGGTACTGCTGAAATTAATCGGCTAGCTATGGCAAGAAAGAAATCAGAACCGCCTAACCTTTTATGAGCAGTTATTTTCCACCGAGATTCCTAGCGAGGAGATTGCAAGGAAAAGCCGGGCGCACTCAGTTGAATGTGAAACTGCAACCAAGTACTTTACACGCAGAGGCTTGAGCAGCCCAGAGCCACGGCTTGCTCCTTACTCTGGTCACTTGCAAAGGCAATAAATACATTTTGAGGGTGCAAGTTTTTTTGTCTGTCTGCCGTTGCTGTATAAGGTATTGCCTTCCTTATCTATGCTACAAAGATAAGGAAGGCAATACCGATCAGAAGGCAGTGGGCAGGATTACCAGTCTGGGTGGGCAGTGGTTTTTCCTTCTTGCCTTAATTCAGTCTTGAGGAGCCGCAGGTCTATTCAATTACAAAACCGCGCTGCAATTTCCCCCACTTCATCTCACACGAAATACACTTCGGAGAAACAATTAATGCCCGCCAGTTAAAATCGCACCCATTTCGCTAACCTTTGCGCCCACGGAACACGCCGTCAGTCACTGAGGGATCTATTTTAGTCCCTCTTCACAGTAGACTGCCAGTGGGTTAGCACTGCTGCCTCACAGCGCCAGGAACTCGGGTTCGACTCCCGGCTTGGGTCACTGTCTGTGTAGAATCTGCACGTTCTCCCCGTGTCTGCGTGGGTTTCCTCCGGGTGCTTCGGTTTCCTCCCATAGTCCAAATATGTGCGGGTCAGGTGTATTGGCCATGCTAAATCGCCCCTTAATATTAGGGGGACTAACTAGGGTAAATGCATGGCGTTGTGGGGATAGGGTCTGGATGGGATTGTGGTCGGTGTAGACTCGATGGGCTGAATGGCCTCCTTCTGCACTGTAGGATTCTATGATCCTGATGCCCATATAATATTAGAGTTGCTAACAGTTGGCAAACTCTCTGTAAAGCAACAGAAAGGCGCCGATTCTAATATGGCCCCATTCACAGCACGTCGCAATGATTCTCGAGGTGTGCAATTGTGGATTTGGGGGCGCCCATCTTTCAGTAACTTAAACAATCCATTTAAAATCACACATTCCTGAGATCACTCCCTTTCGCAATGCCTCGGTGCCAACTTCTTCCCAGACTCTGCACTTAAAGCAAATCAAGACACCCCCGCAAGCGAATTCATTTCATATCAGAACCACACCAGGAAAAACATCAGATCTCCAGCCGTCAAGTTGCTGAATGTTTGTCCAGCAAAGTTGTCGAATCCCCTTTCTTCGCAATTTAAATTTGTTTAAAAAGTCATTTTCAAGGTGCAATATTTAACAAGTCCCGATTATAAATATTACCCGAGGAATACCCCCTAGCACAACATGATACCAAAATTCAGAACGCTGCAATATTATTACCAAACATAGGATCTCATGTGAACTATTTTACACGTTGCTTTCATGGCGGATATTTTCCGATGTTTTTTGTCGTTGTAGAACAATGCAAAACAGAAGAGGCCACTCGGCCCGCCGTACCTGTACAGGCCTCACAGTAACTCTTAAAATTTAATCTATACCGTCGTTGGGTGCCAATTAAGAGGCTCGTTGCAATTCATTTTTTTTTAGTACAGATTACTATTGTAGCCGCACAGATAAATTGGAAAGCTCTTCGCTCCTTCTGATCGCAAAGACTGGAGCACTTATAACAATTATCACAGGATAATTGTGAAAAGGGCAGAATAATTCCTTGTCTGGAAGTTCTTTATTTTTAAATAGAAGGTGGCACGCTGGCCCATCTTTGTCGCCAGTCCCATTGTCCGCCTGCTAAATATGCCTGGGTTAAAAAAATAACCTTTTCTTTGCCGTGAAACCTTTCCCATTGAGTCGCACTTCCTAATTAAGCAGGTGTGTAGATACACGCGATTTGCTACAGTTAATGTGCCTTTTATTAAGTGTTTGTTGTTTAATAGGGCAATCAACAGCACCACTCCAAACTTTTCTTTACCCATTCACGCGTCCACTATCAAGAATGATTCATGACCCGGTAAGTTTCCTGAGGAGACTGATAGCTTGACCAGATAAAGAAATCACCTGAAAGGTGGCCTGACCTCAAATAAACTCAATTTAACTCCAAGTTTGGTATAAGGAAGACAAACGAGGGAGACGGAGGGGGGCTGGGGTGGAGGGTGGGTGGGGAGGTGAGTTAGCCAGGTCACTGAAATCGCCTAATAGGCAGTCTGATTGAATACAGATCTGTTGATACGATATTTCGATGGGAAGGTGAGGCAGGGTAAAAGTTTTTGCAGCACAATTGTGCAGTGGAGGCTTTTAAAAGCTACGCGGCGATTAAATCAACAGAAGACAGACAATTGGTGGGGGGGGGGGTGGGGGTGGTGAGTGGGGGGTGGAGGGAAAAAGGTACATCGTTCCTCGTCCCAGGGTTACCCCCGGCGGATCAACTCCCATCTCTCACGCACCAGGTTAGGATGTTAAACCTTCGCGCCTGTTTTCAGAGGACAAAAGGAGGACGCAGTCTTTGTGAGCGAACTTCTTGGGAGAGGGGGGGGGGGGGGGGGGGAGATAGAAAATGGAAGGGATCTTTTCTGACTATTCAGTGTGTCTTTCAGCGTCAGGTCACCTGGAAATATAAATGACCACTAGAAAAGATTATCGGTAGTCCTTGAGAGTTTAACATTTCCAGGAGCCAATACACTTGAAACAAATGCCTGGTGGATTTCCTTTCTGTATTAAGTAATGCACTATCTGTCAGTGAGTGTTTGTCTGCGCGTCAAGAGAACAAATGTTTCAAATAGTAAATATCTCGACGCCTCCAAGTATGGAATAATTTGTTAGATTGCTTTATCCTTTACTGTATATGTTAGTATTTCTACTAAGGGCATTGTTATATTTACAAACGCTGTTTTGTGTTGTTCCACATTATGTCCGCTAACACACAACAGTGATTGAACTTTCTGATTGTATTCGCCGTTGAGGTTTCTTTGTAGTTCTGTAAACATCAGCAAACAATCACAAGCAGGAAAACGCTGCAGAATCGACCATTATTCTCCGAGGAAGTCATCAATGACAATTAACCAAAAAATGTTTCAAATCTCAACTTGTCCGTTATGCAGAATTAACTATACGTTATGTGAGTGTGGTATAGCTTAAATGTGTTTTACTAGATAACTACAGAAAAGAGATGAGAAACTGTTGACTCTCGTGTGAATTGATGATTAAATAGTTACTGGATCTGGCAATAAATAAGATGCAATTATATCAACAATTAACAATGCATAATGTCGGGGAAGTCATTTACCAATTTTTAAAAGAATGCTTCATTATGTACAATGAATTCTGGCAGTTTTGATTCTGTATAAAATTACATGTAATAGCTATTAATGTGTTTGATTTTATTTTGATTTGATTTATTATTGTCACATGTATTCGTATACAGTGAAAAGTATTGTTTCTTGTGCACTACACGGACAAAACATACCGAAAGAAAGGAGAGAATGCAGGATGTGATGTTACAAGGCAGAGCTAGGAGGTAGGTCCATTTGTGAAAGCAGAACTGTATTCAAAAGCCCGCTGATGTTACCAGAAGTATTAAAACACACACAGTTTGGTGCATCCTCACTACCTTCTGACTCTTATCGAAGAACCCAGTTTTAACGGCCACCTCTCCTTCTTCCGTACTTTGGAGTACAAACAGTTAATTTAAAACCTTTTCGTTCTCCTTTGTCGCAAAAATAAAGCCAAACCACTAAAAGCACAAAACCAGGCGCAGACACAAAAGTTGCTGAAAAGCTCTCCATACAAAAACACTCCGCGTATTTTCCAGAGATACTCGGGGAATATTTTCGGAATGATTGTTAATTCGCTTTAGTAAATACATCGAACCTCCCTTAATTTGTAGTCTTGGAAATTTCCAGGCTAGTGTAATGATGCACAAAGTGAAATCAAAGCTTTTCCCTGGGATGTATGAGTACGCATTCTGAAGCCAGCTCAACAATAGGACGGGCGCATTCACCAACAATACATAGAGTGTGAAACCATTTCATCAACTGCAATGTGTGAGAAGGCGCCAGTCAAATTCAAGTGCGCAGAGATCTCGGAAATGTTAATGTTACACATTTCATATCAGGTATCCCCCTCTGCATTACTATCCAAATTACACATATCGCCCAAAAATGTATGTATAAGTATATGGGATGGCACAGTAAGAAGTCTTACAATATCAAGTTAAATCCCAACAGGTTTATTTGGTAGCACGAGATTTCAGAGGTTTGGAAAGCTCCATGCTACCAAATAAACCTGTTGGGTTTTAACCTGGTGTTGTGAGACTTCTTACTGTCCCCACCCCAGCCTAACGCCGGCAGTTCCACATCATTATGGGATGTGAAGTGAAAGGCGATGGTGCAGCCTTGGCCCGCAGACTCCATATTGGCGAAGGAAATTCGATAAAATTCATGTTTATTCTAAATGTTAAAGCGGCGTATGCCGGTTTTGCACATTAATTCCGCCTTAAATAACCCCCACCATTTCATGTTTCGTTCGATTACTCCGATGTATGCTTTAACCTGTAGATATTCACAAGCTATTTGTAGTGTTAGACATCCAAGGGTTCAATACTGACATCCAAGTATCTCTTCCATTTACTTTATTTGTTACTTATTAATCACAAGTAAGGCTTATATTAACACGGCAATGAAGTTACTGTGAAATTCCCCCTATTATTTCGGCTGTTGCTGATTCTATCAGGTTAAAGGGCGCGGTTTTAAATACCTTCCAATGTGACTAAAGGTTAATACGGAGGGTAATCTGTATATTGTGAAGTCTGCCGCTATCATTTAATATCCATTTCTATGCTGTTGATGTCTGTACAGGTTTCTTATTTTTCCTGTTCGCTCTCACAAATCTTAATTTTAATTAAAAAAAACGAAAACCGTTTAAAATGTGCGCCTAACCATTATTTCTGACTATCTATCAGTCAATAATATGCAGCATCTGAGAGGTTTGCCTTCATTATCCGTTACTTCATTATATATAGTATCACATCGTATTATACAACTTATTATAATATCATATATGGTATATTACATTATGATAATATGTAATACATACATGTAAATGTGTGATATACATGGTTTATATGTATTACATATACACCGTATATTTAATATATGTCTATATGGGTTAACTAATCTTTCCGTATTTTCTAAAATAAATGTAACTTGCTAGTTTAAACTTTGTTTTACTTTAGAATCGTTGGTGAATATTCCGTTGGTGAATATTCCATTCCACTGCTATGGGGACGGTATGATCTAACACGAACGTTATTTCTCCGACTTTCGCAGAAGCCCGTTAACTGGATAACCAGAACAGGGAGATCAAATACTGAGGGCAAATGGATTGAAATCGAATTTTATGGTTCCTTAACGAAATGTCGCAAAACAATTAACCGCGGCTTGCTGCTGGAATTTTTGCTTAAACAAATACCACTAACAGATAGTTTAATAAAACGGATCTAAAACTTCAATAACTATGATTCCATCCAAATCAGCCTTAAATTCCTAGGATATGTTGCGCCATGTCATGATTCCAATATTTCAACATAGAATATGTTGTGAGATTTCTAATTGGAATTATATTAGAGTGAGACAGGACTTCTGCATTTCTTAACATATTGAGTTAGTCATTTCCTTTCCACCCTTTCAGCCTCTAACCGTGGGTTCAACCAACACCTGAGGCTGACTCTTTTCTCAGCCGAATAACAGGAATTTCTGTCCAGCTGTGGGTCAGCCCTATTATCCTCAACAATTAAAATAGATGCGTTGTGTTAAGATTTGAAGAGGTGTTCTGGTTTTAGCAATGCTGTTAAAGATGAACTGTAGAGATTTGAGAATCCTGCCCTTTTCGCCCCCCCCCCAACCACACTAACAATTTCTTAGGTCTTTCATCAGCCCGTTCTTTCATTCCCGTTGATTTGAGGAGGGAATGCTTTTGCATCATTTAAAAGTTAGAACGGGGTGGACTGAGTCTGATTCCCAGACAGACTGGGACTCGCAGAGAGCAGGAAAGCTGATCCCGCCTGGGATTTGGAGACTGGGATACACTGACACGTTTTCAGACATCTCGCAACCGCTTCAGCATGCGCTAATTTTACAACCAACCGGTAAACGTTAGCACACATGCCTATTTCCAGTTTATGTCCCTCTGCTTGTTAGGCAGAGATAGGTGCGGGAGGCGAGAGTGTGAAAGGTATATAATCATATTCAGCAATATAACGGACTCATCCTTTCCCTCGAAATTCGGTCTATCCGGGGGACTTGATTGCAAAAAAAAATCCTATAATAAAGCACATCGGACTTTTTATAACAAACAGGTCGATTTGACATTTTATTAAATAAACATGCTCTGTTCCAATTCAATTTCATCTCACTAAATTGCCCTTAGTGTCCCAAGATGTGTAGGTTAGAGGGATTAGGGATAGGACAGGAAAGAAGAGGATAAGGTAGTCAGACACTCAACGGCTCGACTGACCTGTTCTGCTCTGCAGGGATTATACAATTCTATGAAAAAATATTTTGAAACGACCTTTATTAATTAATCGGTTCACAGACAGTGGGTGGTTACTGTTTAAAAACACACATTTTATTGAAGACTCGTTCCATTTTAGTTCCTATCTTTTCGAGAAAGAATTCTATCATGAATCATGAAGCATTAACCTATTGTAGCAATCGGTGTATGAGATCGCACCTAACGCCCTGCTATAAAATACTGAGCTAAGTATTAAGCATGAGTTTGGCGTGCTTCATGGAACATCCATGTGTATATTTTAGTGATTTATGAGACATTCAATTTATATAGACATTAATGAGATGCAAATTCAGACAACAGATAAATTCAGGCGGGTAAGTGGAACTGATGCACTTCAGATCAGCCATGATCTTATTGAATGACGGGGCAGGCTCGAAGGGCTGGATGGCCCACTCCTGTTCCTATTTTTCATGTTCTTATGTTATGTTCTAATCACATTGACTCAAAGCAGGAGACTTCAGGACAGGTGACCAAATTGTTCCTGAAAGAGGTAAGTTTTAAGGTGGGTTCTAAAATCGCAGAAAAGTTCAGGAGGACATTTCAGAGCTTGAAGGGTGTGATGGGGGAAAGGGACGAGGGTGTCTAGGCAGTCAAAGCCATGGCAGAAAGGCGAAGTGAAAGAAATAGTGGATGCATTAAGCATCGCAGGACTGGAGCAAGCAGAAAGCTCAGGGAACGTTGGAGGAGGATTTAGAAATGATGATAATTTTGCAAGAGGCCGTTCCGCCCATTGCCAAGGCCATGGAAGAATTTGGACACGAGAATGTTAAAATAAAAGCAAAAGAAAAATAAAAGCAGACGCTGGAATCTAAAACAAAGACAAACCAAACAAAAAATGCTGGAAAATCTCAGCAGGTCTGACAGCATCTGTGAGGAGCGAAAAGAGCCAACGTTTAGCGTCTAGATAATTCTTCGTCAGAGCTCTGACTAAAGCTCATTTGGACTCCAAATCATAGAAGTCTACAGTGCAGAAGTAGGCCATTTGCCCCATCGAATTTACACCGACCACAATCTCGCCCAGACTCCATCCCTAAAACCCCATGTATTTATCATAACTATTCCTCCAACTAAGGGGAAACTTAGCGTGACTAATCAACCTAACTCGAACCATGCCTCTACTCTCTCCCCACACATGCTGTCAGACCAGCTGAGATTTTGCAGAGATTCTGTTTTTTTTGTACGGGAATGTGACGCATTTGGAGTAAGGTGTGTTAAACAGCCCCTCTCCCCTTTTATCCTTCCGATTTGAGTGGGGACTAGTTCAAAAGGCCACAGGTGCCGCGAGAGCAGGGTGGAATGAATAATTAATTATTCAAATTGGACCTTCAT
This sequence comes from Sphyrna mokarran, assembly GCA_024679065.1. Classification (NCBI taxonomy): domain Eukaryota; kingdom Metazoa; phylum Chordata; class Chondrichthyes; order Carcharhiniformes; family Carcharhinidae; genus Sphyrna; species Sphyrna mokarran. The sequence continues at coordinate 44,089,584 of JAGIQG010000020.1, read as the reverse complement.
CCTGTTAAGCGGGAAACTCACCTACTTTGAACTAGTAAACATTCCCACCAAGCATCCCTCCCCATTTACACTTTAACTCCTTATTGTTTTCGATTGATTTTCACGGACAGGTGACCGCATTAGGCTTGAGGTCGTCAGTTTAATAAAGAAAATATGGCGCTCATTGCTTCCTGATGGAAAGTATTTGCAGGAAATATCCGATTAGTAGCAAATTCTGAGGATCAGTTGTGGATTTCCCGTGGTCTCAGGGTCAGTTTAAATAGGTCAGCGAGGAATGAAATATATTGAAAGTTCTTGTCTATAACCCACACATCTCCCTTTTAATCGATACACGGTTCCTCAGACCAGTAGAAGCAGCAATGCTTTGACTGGGAGAGAATTTTCTAATTGCCCTACTTTTGGAATGTTTTAGAAAATTTGATCTCCCCATCTCTGACTGCAAAGGTGATTCGAGACCCACTCCCTCCAGAGATGTGAATACACATTCTCGGCTAACACTCAATTGCAGTATGGTGGGGTTGCTGTACTGTCCGAGAATGGAGTCTTTCGGATATGATCCTTAACACTTTTCAGCATTGTTATTTGGACATGCGATGTCCTAGTGGTATTATCGCAGCATTATTAATCCGGAAACTTAGTGAATGTTTCAGGACCCTGGGTTCGAATCCCGCCACGGCATATGGTGGAACGTTTTAAAAGGGGTCTTGACAAATACATAAATAGGATGAGAACAGAGGGATAAGATTCTCGGAAAGGTAGGGGGTTTTAGTTCAGCCAGGAATCATGGTCAGTGCAGGGTTGGAGAGCCAAAGGGCCTGTTCCTGTGCCATAATTTTCTTTGTATTTTGGAATTTGAATTCATTAAAAAATATCTGTAATTAAGAATCTACTGAAGACCATGAAATCATTGTCGATTGCCCGAAAAACTCATCTGATTCACTAATGTCCTTTAGGGAAGGAAATCTGCCATGCTTACCTGGTCTGGCCTACATGTGACTCCAGAACCACAGCAATGTGGTTGACTCTCAACTGCCCTCGGGAATCAAGGCTTGTGCAATAAATGCTGGTCAGTCAGAGATATCCATGAATTGATAAAAGTATCACGCCCTACTTCACTATCGCGGGGAATAACAGAGAGTTCTCTGAATAATCATCATTGCTATTTGGAGGGGCTTGCTTTGCACAGCCTGGTTGCCCACAATACTGATGTGGAGGTGCCGGCGTTGGACTGGGGTAAACACAGTAAGAAGTCTCACAGCACCAGGTTAAAGTCCAACAAGTTTATTTCATAATAAACCCACTAGCTGTCGGGATTTGCCTCTTCATCAGGTGAGTGGAGAGCTCTGGTCACCCTGAAAGCTAGTGGGTTTACTATCAAATAAACTTGTTGGACTTTAACCTGGTGTTGTGAGACTTCTTGCTGTACCCATAGTACAACAACGACTATGCTGAAAAGTCCTGGTTGTAAGGCATCGCCAGAGCCGCTATGCAAATCCGCCTGGATCCGTATACTCTGCTTATTTTTCTCCATCGAAGGTCGAAACTGAATAACCAGCGTTTGGAAACATTTTTATCGCTGGCCCATCTCCCACCTCTTGCATTGTAGTGACATCAACTGCCATGTTCTACATCACCAGAGCGAAGGAGCCCAGTCGGACACCCTGATGCACTCTTTGCAGAAGTGATAAGTGACTGTGGGAGTGATGTTGTGAATCACTCGTTGTGATATATAAACAAAAAACACGTCACAGCTAATTATAAGGACAGCAATTCTTGAAAATGCAAGGATTAAACAAGTCAGAATCAAGTTCCTAAGATATGATTTGATTTGCAGAGGAAACTCCGTTATTCTCAGCGCATTTTCCTTGGGCAATATCCACTTATTAAAATACTTAAACCAAAAGAGGTACTTTGCATTGTCATCACTCCCCCCATCTCGTCTCCAACCAACAACATTTCACAGTTAAATAAAAGCAAATTACTACGGAATTTGAAACCAAAAGAGTAAACGCTGGAAAATCTCAGCAGGTCTGGCAGTATCTGTAAGGAGAGAAAAGAGCTGATGTTTTAAGTCCAGATCACCTTTGGTCCAGCTTTGACCGGTCTGGTCTCGAAACGTCAGCTCTTTTCTCCCTTTACAGATACTGCCAGACCTGCTGAGATTTTCCAGCGTCTTCTCTTTTGGTTTAACATTTCGCAGTTGTTGCACCAGGATACTGATCACTAACCTTAGGCAGACTGATCGCTGCACGCCTGTTGTGTCTTTCACCGCTCACTTTGTTGATTCAGTTGCGAGAACCGGCGGTGAGAATGAATAATAATAAACACCAATCAATTCACAGCCTCCACTTTTTTTGAAAAAAATCATTTGATATGCGTACAATTCGGGACCTTTTGATTGCCTGAGGGTTCGCCAGCACCTTGCTGGTGCGTGTGCTGTGAACACGCGACACGTGCTATGTTGAGGAAACTCCGTTTTATCGGGGTTGGTTTGTGAATTGAAGGGAATGCAACGCAGTGAATCCATCCATAAATCAGCCCCCCACCCTTCATTCACTCACATTCACTAACAATCTACCGATAGTGAATGTTAACACAAGTTGCGTGGCTGAGCAAAGACACCACAGAGAGAGAAAAAAGCATAATTCTCGGAGATAATTCATGTGTGTGGAATATATCAGCAAACGTGTTATCCATTGCTGAATACATTGCAGGAAAACCTATTTTGCAGAGATTTATAAATAAATAGAGTCTCGCCTACAATAACAATGTCATGTTCCAATCTAGTAAGAAGTCTTACAGCACCAGGTTAAAGTCCAACTCTACAAAGCCCTATACAAACCTTTTGGACTTTAACCTGATGTTGTGAGATTTCTGACTGCGCCCACCCCAGTCCCACAGCGGCATCTCCGTATCATGTTACGATCTAACTTATTTTCCAAGACGTTGCTCTCATTACAACAGATGATATCTGTCCTCACTGCATTAATCTCTAATCTCTAAGTTGCAGTGATCTGTGCCAGTTGATTCCCGCTTTCTGTCAGATTGCGGGTAAACATTGCTATCAATGGCTTGATTTGAAGAATTGTTAACATTGTTTAATTATTAAACAAACTAATGTTTCTGGCTCCCTTCATGCGAGGATATTGGGGAATAGTGACTGGTTGGTAAGTGTATGGGATAAACTGAACACAAATAAAGTGAACTCATATTTCGAGATTGGTTCAAAAAGGAACTAAATCTCTCCCTGATCTAGAAGGGAGGGGAGGGGTTTGTCTATAGTGGGGTAACAGGGCTATTAAAAAGACCTAAAGATTGAGCAATTTTAATTCTAATTCTATCTTTTACTCTCGTTCTATGCTTCTAAAACTTCATTCTGACTTTTTAAAACTCTCTAACAATGCTTACACCCTAGCTATGACACTACATTCTGCACTCACTCGTTTCCTTCTCTATGAACGATATGTTTTGTCTTTATTGCGCGGGGGAAACAATACTTTTCACTGTAACTTAATACACGTGACAATAATAAATCAAATCAAATCAAATCAATGGGGGTTTCTTTAATCCTCAGGATTCAGAGTCCACCCCATACCTTAGGAAAGGGGGAAACAGACACAGAAGTTTCCAGCCGGGACAACTATAGAAATCGCAGAAAACACTCAGCAGGTCTGGCAGCATCTGTGTAGAGAGAAAACAAAGTTATCGCTTCAAATCCCAGTGACTTTTCTCCAAAACCTATCCCCGCAGTTGGATTTGACTCCACTCACTGTACACCATTGCCCGGGCGAGCGGCAAAACCTCGGGTGCACATTTTTAGTCACATTTTAGAAACGAAATACCCGGAAGCGCCCCTCCGTGTTCTAATAATAGAACAAGGTTAACAGTCCTTGACACCAAGGTGGTGACACCGGTGAGTACCAGCCGTTAGGCAGGAAACAGGGGGTCAAATTACAGCAACACTTTTATTCCCTGAGTGATTTTGCTAACGATATGTGGACTGGATAGAATCAGTAATTCCTTTATTCCCACCCAGACAGCAGGTTGCAAGCTCTGTAACTCGTGCAAACCAGTCGCGTTGACAGAATTCGGCCGCAAAATGTGCATTCAGAGAGAGAGCAGCACAGTTTGATATTATTTGCAGAGTTCCACATTAAAATTGGTGGGTTGAACGCGTCACCACCGTTTCTTCTTCGGCCCCAGCGACAACTAACAAAGTTCTTTCCAGCGCCTTATCCACCCCAGAGCCGTTTCTTTTTTTTAGCTATTCCATTTCCAAGTAAAATTCAGGAACTTGAAATCGAGATATATATCCGAATGCTTTGCCTTCGTTCACACAATATGAAAAATAATTGGTGTTAAATTATTACCAGTCCCGGCATATGCCGAAGGCACTACTTGATTTCTAAACTCCAGAATGTAACAATAATGCTGTTTTATATTGAAAACCGTTTTGTTTAGAATCAGAGACGATGTTTTGTTATCACTGAACACAGCGGAACCAGTGAAGCCAACTCCTTCGTTTATTAGGGTGAATTTCTGATTTGCTTTGCTTTATTATTGTCACAGGTATTAGTGTAGAAGTGAAAAGTATTGTTTCTTGCGCGCTATACAGACAAAGCATGCCGTTCATATAGAAGAAAAGCTGGTTTATTATCTGGAATTCTTTTAACAGTTTCGCTCCCTATATCTGGAATCAAATTCGTTCAGTAAACATCCAAAGGGACTCACTTTGTTTCGATTCTTTTTTACATCGCTTTCGCTAAGCTAGTGAATAGAAATTCGATCAGCTCAGTGTAACAAAGCCCTAACAATCATCTTAGCATCCAAATTTGACCCGTTGAATGGAGAAAGGTTGACATAATGAGGAGACCCTTTTACCCCATCATCCTCTTATCTCGCACTTCCCCTGTGGCACTGCTGCCTCATGTCGACAGGGACGCATGTTCAATTCCAGCCTTAGGTCACTGCCTGTCTGGAGTTTGCACGTTCCCCCCGTGTCTGCGTGGGTTTCCTGCTGGTGCTCCGGTTTCCTCCCGCAGTCCAAAGATGTGCAGGTTAGGTGGATTGGTCTTGCTAAATTGTCCCTTAGTGCCAATAGAGGACTAGGTTAACTGCGGTAAATTAGACACGCCTAGTTACGAGGATGGGGATTGGATGCTGAGTAAGATGCTCTCTCAGGGAGTCAGTACAGTCTCCACGGGCAGAATGGATTCTACAGTTACTCCCACACTGTTAGCCCTATACCCTGTTACTCCAAGCCCTGTTTCTGCTACACCCTGTTACCCCACATTCTCTTACCCGACACCCTGTGATCTCACATTCTGGCTAATCATCAGGTCAGGGAATCATGGGGTGCAGGGTTGGAAGCGGGGGTGGGGGGGAGGTGAATGGATTTCTAATAAAACGCCCCGTCATCGCGGGAAATGATGAAAGTTCAGCGGATGATGTCTAAAAAGGAACAAAAGACGCGACTATTATTTTAATCGTTTTAAGCACGAGAGCAATCCGTTAAAAAATGACAGAGATCTGTTTAGCAAGGGCTTGGAATATAGAAGTTGAACCCCCCCCCTCTTGCATTTATATAACACCTTTTATTACCTAGAGTCATAGAGGTTCATAGCATAGAGAGCCCCAAACAGCTTTTCACTGTCCTCTGCGGTAATATCATATGTTTGATGTTCCCTCAGAACGGTATTGGGCAAATAATACCCGCAAAGCAATAAATAAATATTTTCCCAGGGCAACCTTCAAAAAATATCTAAAATCTCATTGAGATATGTGAAGTTTAAGAATCGTCGCAACAGCCACTTACAGATTTGGCAAACCCAGAGGGAAATAGAAATAAAACTTAAGGAAAGAATGGTCTATTCAAGCCATCTTCCATCTATACTATACAGATTCAGATATACGGTGGTGAGAATGGGGGCGGTTAAATCCTCTCACGGCCAGGCTGGAACAGCCCGGTGGGGCTCAGTTTGTTTGGCTCTGCCTTTCTATGGGAGATGGGAGTGTCTCCGCGGCGCATAATGTCCCCGTTTTATTTATAGAGTGTTAGCCAAGTCACCAATGATTCTATCATCGCTGCAAAAAGCCCTGTCTGCGCCTTACACAATAATGCGAGGATGTCCCCTCCCAGCGAGTTCTTATCCTGATGTTTACTGAATACTTTCACAATGAACCAATCCTCACAAAAATAAAACATTGAAATCGGGATGCCACCGTTTCCTGTATCAAACTGGCTGATCTTTTGCAAAATAGCCAATGGCTTTACAATCCCGGTGTCGGTTGCAGCGAATGTGTTAAAAATGCTAACAGAACTAATCGTTAGGGCCGGATCTAATTGAAGGACCTGTGTCCTTGGATAAAACATCCCAGCAATTTATTTTTGGGAGGTCGTCTGTCGGTTTCACAGGACAGAGAAAGTTGAGAACAAATTGTACCATAAATCGGCCGGAAAGTTCCAGAAAGAATCAGCAAGTCTGAATCCCAGGCACTTAACTGGGCCTCGGCCCCTCGTCTTAAAACTATCCCCCATACACCACCCCGTTCCCCCATCCCTCGCCTTATTCCTTATTTATTTATGGAATGGGGGTTTAGCTGAGGAGGCCAGCATTTATTAACCTGCCTATTCCCCCCTCCCCTCACACCCTTCGCAACAATTGCCCCCGAGGGGGATTTAAATCAGATGGATCTGGTTTCTTAGATAGTAAGTGGAGTGAAAGGATGTGGAGTGACTGACTTCATGGCCAGGGACTGAGTTTGGATTTTTCTGAAGAGTTGAATCTAAAATATTAGGCCAACAAAATATTCGATTTATTACTTAGTAAAGTAAACTGACCTGTTGTTGGATTGAAGAACACGGATTGTTTCATAATGTGTCGGTGCCGACTCGATGGGCCGAAGAGCCTGTTCTGCGCTGTATGATTCTGTGATTGAATAAAACCTAGACTGATAGACTGATAACCTAGACTGTTCATCTTTTAATTAGAGGTTATTTAATGCACATCAATTGCAGACGCTGCATTTATTACTTTGGAGAAATTCCCACACACTCATCAAACTAATCTTTTGAATTTCTTTGCACACACTATTAACCCTCCGATTAAAATGTTTTTAAAAAGAGTGCGAAATTGACATGATGTTAGTTTGATTTCAGCAGCGCGTTTTGCAGCTTAATGTGTAAAGTGCAGGCAAGGCAAATATTGCAACTACTGGAAACTTTCTGCAATATTCTGGGTCCAGCCACCTCCCCCCCAACAGCCCCCACAGCCTTCTCTCTCTCTTTTTAAGATACCGTTACCTATTCTGGCTTTACTGGAATGCGTTAAGGCAAATATCTATTAAAGGGGAATTACAAAAGCACTCGAAAGGAAAGAAATAATGATGGAAAAGATGCCAGAATATGTGATTCCGAAGCTGACAGTAACAATAGAGTGAATCGCCTCCAATGCTGCAATCAACTATTTCAGTTTTGCTTAATTTGTCTTCACCAATGTTTAAAAATATTATTTAAATCATCATTGCTATTTTAGATGGATTAATAATCTCCCATTCAATGACTCGGTCTACACTTACTGCTGCCTCAGCAAAGTAGTTAGTATAATCAAAGACCCCAGGCACACCCCGGACATTCTCTCTCCACCTTCTTCCGCCGAGAAACAGATACAAAACTGAAACTACGTACCAAACGACTCAGGAATAGCTTCTTCCCTGCTGCCATCGGATTTTTGAACGGACCTATCACATATTAAGCTCTCTTTACCCTACCTGTAATTGCAACACTATATTCTGCGCCCTCTCCTTTTCCTCTGTGTACTTTATAAACGGTATGTAATGTCTGTACAGCCCGCAAGAAACAACATTTTTCACTGCATCCCAATACATGTGACAATAACAAATCAAATCAAACCAGCCTAGATTGTGCTATTAATAGGGGAGAGATTTCTTATTCGCTTGAAGTAAAATTTAAACCAGTTCGCCAACGGGAGCCGATGGAAAATGATCGTAGCCCCTTCCAGTTTACGGAAGATCATAGAAACATGTGACTTTAAAAAAAATCATTTGTGGGACATGGACCTCAATAACTGGCCAGCATTTATTGCCCACCCCTAGTTGCCCGAGGACAGTTGAGAGTCAATCACATTGCCGTGGCTCTGGAATCACATGTAGGCCAGGTCAGGTGAGGACTGCAGATTTCCTTCTCTAAAGGATATTAGTGAACCAGATGGGTTTTCCGACAATTGATTCATGGTCATCAGTAGGTTCTTAATTCCAGATATTTTTTATTGGATTCAAATTCCACCATCTGCCATGTCGGGATTTGAACCCGGACCTGCGGAACATTAGCTGAGTTTTCTGGATCAATGATCTAACGATAATACCACTAGGCCATCGCCTACCCGGCTGTCTCCCGGCTGATAGTTTATACCTACCGGTTTTTGTGCCGCATCTCAGGTGTTTCTTGGTGAACAACCTTACTTTCAAAGGGCCCCAGTGTGCGGAATGTAACACTTTGCCTCGTTTCTGACATGGAAAGTGTCAATTTGCGTGTGGGATATCTGTAACAGAGTCTGGGTGACAGGTCGGGGGCATCGCCCGGGTTAAAAGCTATACTCTGCGCACAGCAGAACTCGCTGAGATGTGGCCCTTCCATCTAAGGAATATCTGATCTTTCCCTTCCCACAGGCTCCAGGTTCGGGGTTACTCCAAACAATTATCTACAATCATTACTATCTACGATCGACTCCAGCAACGTTATTCAGCCGAATTACCATCCTAGTGCAGTGAGATGGGGCCCTCCTGGAATGCTGTTATTCCCTGCATGGACACAGAGTGGATCATGGATGGTGCAACGTGTTCGGTTTATTTTTAGGATCGATTACGCATTCACAACCCAAAGCAGCTGGATGCCCATCTCACTAAACCCCAGACCCCACCGAAAGCTTATTTATTTAATTACCGCTCTAAAGAAAGCTGGTGACTGCGGTTATCCAAAACACCGCTGATCTTAAACACGGTGCAAGTTAGCCTGGTTTCTCTAACACGTTGGACGCCGAGTTTCATTGCTACCTCGCCGGCACATTTTCATTCTGGCAGCATTTTATTGGCGTTTTTAGAACGTCTCACCCCTTCGCCATGATCTATTCTGTGAATTGGAAATGCGTTAAGGCACTTGCCTTCTATTGAAGGGGAATCACCTAAGCATAAAGAGTCACAGACTCTTTCTGTAAGATTCAAACACAATCTGTCCTTCAGTCCCCCTCCCTCCTCAAACCCGCCTTAGCAGCAGTAACATTTCACCTTGGAAGTTTGTAATTACCCTACCCACCCCACCATCGTGCATAGCGAGAGGTAGAGAGACCCCCCCAGCACCGATACCCGATACACCCGCTGTCCCTGGGGGAATGAGTCAGTCAAACATTCAATTAAAAGCCACTGCGCTATTTTGTGACGACCCTCCATCAAGGCTGCCAACAATCTAATGTTACCAATCCCACCCACTCATCACCCCCTCCCTCCTTCCCTTCCGAAGGTAATGAATAAGTCATGGCTCTGTGGTGCGGCAAAGGGACATCCTGCAGTGGACAGGCCTTGTCAACGGAGGATAGCTGAGCGATAACTTCCCTCGGTTCAGTGGAAGAGGCGATGTATTGTTGCTCTGAACAAAAAAGGGGCAGGGCACTCTGAACGAACTGAATTCTTGCTCAGTGAAAAGTTGATGTGTTACAGCCCGCTGTAACGACGAAGTGATACAAATAATGGGAGAAAAATACATCTCAAAAGGAAGGACATATTGTTGGAATATAAAAGTTGTGTTTTAAATTCCCTCAGAACGGCATTAGGCAAATAATACCCGCAAAGCAATGATTAAATAGCTTCCCAGGACACCTTCAAGAAAATAATTAAAAATCTCATTGAAATATGCGAAGATTAAGAACCAAGCAAAAGTAGATTTGTGAAGGCAATTTCGGATGTAAATAGAAATGAAACCCAGTAAAAGGTTGGTTTATTCAGGCCCATTCTCCACCGGGTTCCTCTAGAGTGAGAGGATTTAACCGCCCCCCCCCTCCCCATTCTCACCAGATTCATATCTGAATCTGAGATGGAAAATGGTCGTTAGGCAGCGATGAAACTCGGTGTCCATCCGCTTAACATTATAGCGGAACCAGGCTGAATTGCAAAGAGTGTAACATAAGCAGTGCTTTGGATAACTGCAGTAACCAGCTTTCTTTAAATTACTAATTAAATAAATAAACGTTCGGAATTAGTAAACGAACTAGGCAGTATTCTCCATTTCTTAGACGAAAATATTCACAATTACTTCATTGCAGTGTTAAGCCTACTTGTGATACTAATAAATATATTTTTTAAAAAGGAAGCAGCCCACACACACATTTAAGATCATTGGCAAAAAAAAAACTCATGTTGTTTTCTGAATGAAATGATCTGCAATTCGGAGAGGCAATGGGTCAGTTTCAATCCTACGTTTCAAAAGAGAAATGATACATACGGGATGGGAGCGCGGGGAGAGGGGCAGGAGTGGGATTAATTGTCCAATTCTTTCAAAGAACCAGCACCAGGTACGATGGGACGAACGGCCTCCTTGTGTGCTGTAACACTTCACAACTGGGACCTTAACGGCATTTGGATGATAATTTAAGAAGCTTTTTCCGGATTGCAGAGTTTCGCGGGGATTCGGTTTGCAAGCTGACAGTCAAAATGCGAGTAATTGTCTGGAACAGATTTCTGTCTGTTATCTGAAGTGAGTTGCACCTTCCGCTGCAAACGGTTGCGGATCAACCTCTTATTTAACTTCAAAAAACTGCCTCGATAACCTGGGAACTCCGTTTACACAACACTGAATTTACTTGAGTAGCAAATAAAGTTTAAATTTATTTATTAGTGTCACAAGTAAGCTGACATTAACACTTCAATGCAGTCAGTGTGAAGATCCTCTAGTTGCCACAGTCCGGCGCCTGTTCGGGTACACTGAGTGAGAATTTAGCATGTTCAATGCACCTAACCAGCATGTCCTTAAGACTGTGGGAGGAAACCGGAGCACCCGGAGGAAACCCAGGCAGACACGGGGGAAGCGTGCAGACTCCACATAGACTCTGGCCTAAGTCGGGAAGCAGCAGTGTTAACCACAGTGCCGCCCTGCATGTGTGAAGTATTTCCATACTACCCTGTATTTTCCAGAATATCACTAACAATACTTTTCCAATAGAGTTGACCTAATTCAGTCATCATGTGACACGTTATGATTGGCCGCTTACCTATGTTACAACTGGTCCCTCGCCATGTGCCACCCCAGATATCTGGTTTGCCCAAGTTTCCACCACTTTGCAATGGAGTTGAATATACATAATGCATCCGAATCCAACTATTAACTGTTCTCACAGAAAGTGTTCGGATTCTCGGGATTCAAAGTCCAAAACACTTGGTAAAAAACATTCCCAGGAAATCCTGTAATCCCATGTCATAAAAATAAGAAGTTGACTCATTAATTGGACTGGACTTTAACTCAATCATATTTATTAATTTCGAGTTAAAATCGGGCCCAATAAACCAATGGGAGTAATTCAACGAATGCTGGAATTTGAAACAAACACAGAAAATGCTGGGTTGCCAACATCCGTGGAGAGAGAGCAGAGCCAATGTTTCAAGTCTGGATGACTTTGATTAGAGAATTAAGCTGAAATCTCAAGTCCCGTAAAAGTCAAGGGGTCCACGTAATAAAGACAGATTCAGCTCTTTTAGCTGGGCAATCTAATTGGCAGAACATGCTGGCTCTGGGAATTGGAGAGAATTTTCCAGATTCGCTTAGCTGGGGTGTCATCAGCTATGACACGGTTATGCTACAGATTCTGCACATGACGCCGGGAGCAGAGATAACGAGGCCAGTTAGACTGCAGACAGAGAAAGAAAGCAATCCTATCTGACAGAAATAATTATCTAGAACTTCTCTCTGGGAATGATCGCAATTCCATTGTCGTGGTTTACTGGGAAGGAAAGCGTTACAGTTGGAGGCTGCAGCAATTCTCAACTGCAGGTAAGAAGCTCACTGATCATTATTCAGGTATCGAATTTAAATTTGACACTGGTTAGAAGGCTGGCATCTGTAACAAGCGGAATGTCTCCCTGCTTCCCCCCATTTAGTTGTGCTCAGGACATGAAGCACAATAGATTTCTCCTTTCTGACTCGGCCGCAGTGAATTAAATTGTTAGTGAACTAAATTGGGATGAGATTGCGCGCTGATGGGGATAGGATAAGGGCTGGGCAGTGTGTTAAGAGCCAAACCAAAGGCGCATTGACGTGAGGAGGAAAAAAAAGCCTTCCTGACCTTTCGACACGTACCGCGTAAGCGTTCTGGAAAAATCCAGTCATTTCTCAGTGAGCACGTTCAGCTTCCAGCTCAGGGATGGCAGTACATCCAAGATAATCTGACATTGTTCATTAAGTTTAGGGAAATAAATAAATTCAACCCTGACTTTGCATGGACTCTGTTGAACCAGTCAATATCGTTGCTTAGACTGTATTATAATTGTCCCGTGTCATATTCAACTCTACAATCTTGGGATGATTAATTTAAACAAAAAAAAACTTTTAACCAGTCAATACCATTGCTTGGACTCAGTTGAAATGTTAACATATAATATTCAACTCTACAATCTTGAAGATTAATTAAAAAAAAACTTCGAACCAGTCAATATCTTTTTCTGGACCCAGTTGTAATATTAACATGTAATATTCAACCCTATAATCTTGGGACGATTAATAAAAACATAAACAATATTTAACTTTCAACGTTAACTTTTACTCCAGACGTTTTCTTAAGGAAAACATGATTAATCCTCTGTCATATAATCAACCTCCGTCTCCTTCATTTAGTTCCTGGGCGAATGATTGCAGAGTGAATAAAATATCAAAGTGGTTTAAAATGAAATAAAAACTCGCACCTCCATCATTTCTAAGTCAGTGTGCCAGCCTCAGATTTGGAGGTGGTTACCATTGCTCCTGCAGCACGGTCTGTCCATGAACAAGGCGTTAACTGGAGTGGAAAAAAAATGAAGGGTTACATGATGCAAAAACTCACCAATATTTGTGCCAAATTCTTGTTAAGATCAGTGGCCAGCTCACTCTAACATTCCGATTCTCAGAAACAATCGCATCCATTCTTCGGGAGAATCGCAGGTGCAATGCTGAAAAATAACACTAGCTCTCTTATAGTTTGCAAACAAATCTTTGATTTATAAAACTCCCAAAGAATCCGACCGAGTAAGAAATACATCCCCCATCCTACTCCCCACCGCGAACTTGTTAAAATTTCCTGAGGAAATTGTTTTTCAACAATTATAATTTACAACCACACTTTTGTATACTCGTTGCTTTAAGTAGGCGAACGAGTATTTATTCATAAAAGGTTATTAATATAATTATTGTAATTGAAATTTGCTTTGTCCAATTGAGTACCAAACCGAAAGCTTCAGTGACATGTCTCTCTCGTCCCTTGATTGGCTATGCTAAATTGCCCCTTAGTGTCCCAGAATGCGTAGATTACAGAGATAAATATGTGGGGTGACGGGGATAGGGCCTGCATGGGATTGTTGTCGATGGGCCGGATTTCCTCTTTCTGCACTGTAGGGATTCTACGATTCTATAATCTCTTCAGTGAGATTTTTTTATCCGCTCGAAAGTTTTGAGAAACCCAGCTGACAAACCAAAGTCAATTTCTCTATGCTGGTGAACTGAGATGGATTTTTCAGGTTTCAGAACACGTAGCGTGATAGAAATGGGGTGGAATTCTCAGCAAGTAGAATTGGAGAAGTGCAGAGAGACAGCGACCACGACAGTCTTCAAAAAATCTCAGCCACCATCACCCTCTTCAGCTTTTTCCATCTTCCGCAACGTTGTCCTCATCCCAGTTAATCATATAGCCAGTTATTTATTGCTGGGGCACTAACTCGCCACATTCCTTGTTACCAGACAATACAACCACAATTCAGGAGGCCCAATGAATCTGTATTGACGCTCCCAAAGCGAGTTGTTGCTGCCGACTTTTCCTCAATTCGAGGATCATGTTAAGCTTATTTATTAGTGTAGCAAGTAGCCTTTATATTAACATTGCAATGAAGTTACTTTGAAAATTCCCTGGTTGCCACCTTCCGGAGCCTGCTCGGGTACATTGAGGGAGAATTTAGCATGGCCGATGCACCTAACCAGCATGTCTTTTACACTGTGGGAGGAAACTAGAGCACCCAGGGGAAACCCACACAGATACGGGGAGAATGTGCAGATTCCACACAGACCGGGACCCACGCCGGGAATCAAACCTGGGTCCTTGGTGCTCTGAGGCAGCAGTGCTAACTAGTAAGTTTCAGTCAATGGGTTTTCAATGGGATGGTACAGTGGCACAGTGGTTAGCACTGCTATCTCACAGCATCAGTGACCTGGGTTCTGATTTCCAGCTTGGGTCACTGTCTGTTTGGAGTTTGCACATTCTCCCTGTATCTGTGTGCGTTGCCCTCTGGTGCTCCTCTCACAGTCCAAAGATATGCAGATTAGGTTGATTGGTCATATTAAATTGTTCCTTAGTATCAGGGGCACTAGGGAGGTTAAATGACTTTATTGGGGCTGTAGTTGGTGCAGACTCTTTGGGTGAATGGCTTCCTGCATTGTAGAGTCTATGAACTATCTATCTTCTCAAACTGACCATCTTTGGACATATGGGGTAGAATGTCCTGTGAGGTCATGGGATCCAGATGCATTCTTCAGTCCCTTCCCTTTGCTGCCATGGAACTGCTCCGCCTTATCACTAAGCTGCTATGAAATGTGTTGGAGCTGAATGAACAAGTTGTTGCCATTCTAACCCAAACAATGACATTATCCAAGGAGGTGTCAATACTTTTCTCTTGGATTCTTTTGCATGGTTTTGTACTTTTCCTTCTGGTGGAAGAGACTGTTCATTGTGTTGGAGCCATGTTGAACACACTTAGGAGGACACTTTTTACCTTGACTTTTCCTACCCTATGGGCGGTACAGTGGCACAGTGTTTAACAGAGGGATCCGGGTTAGATTCCTGGCTTGGGTCACTGCCTATGTGGAGTTTGCACATTCTCCCCGTGAGTGGGTGGGTTTCCTCCGGGAGCTCCAGTTTCCCCCCACAGTGTGAAAAACGTGCTGGTTAGGTACATTGAGCCGAAGAGTGTGGCAACTAGAGCATTTTCACAGTAACTTCATGGCAGTGTTAATGTAAGCCTTACTTGTGACTAATAAATGAACTTTACCCTATTTCTCACTGTCCCTCTATAGACATCAGAATCCAATCAACTCTGGATGACGATCTCCCAGAAAATCTTCCTTGGGGATGGCAGTATGGACTTCCTCAAGGTCAGATTAGAACCTTTCCTTGGTGTTGCCATCAGGGAGAAGGGTGTGTTGATGGTGCTGGACATTGGTTACGGTTGAGCTGTAGGTGGTGAGTCATGAGCCTTTTACTTATACAAATGAGCAGTTCTGGCAATGCATCATGCATGATCCGGCCCATTGTGACAACTCTAAAGATGCAAGGGTCGCTGTCAGCCTTTCCTTTCCATCAGAAGACACTCTTCTTTCCTTCAGCTGCCCCCGCTCCCACCCCCAGGAATCTCAATGGGACAGACATGCCAATTTGGAGTTTTACTAATGGAATCGATGCAATTCATTCTTCTCCAGTCACACCTGAGATAACCCCTCAGTGTTCTAACATTTCAAGTTGCAAAATGTAAAGTCTTCTTTCTTTGATCGCGAAGGTGTACCGCTCCCCAGAATGGGAAAGTTTATTTTTAGGGCAGTTTTTTTTTAGTCTCCTCCCTATCTTGGGCGAGTACAGGATATCCTGAAAGACTCAGTCACAGCTGCTGCTATCCAAAAAGACCTCTGTCCCGACACAGGTCTCCAATGGCCTGCCTGAGTACAGAATCTTGACTAGTGACTCCCAAGTTTACAGCGCTACCCCTATTACTGCTGAGCCATCCCTATAGGATTGGCAAGTCAATCTGATAGAAGCCTGTGTATGACTTTATTTAATGTGGGGACATTAGGGATACTGCGATCATCATAGAATCCCCACAATGCAGAAGGAGGCGATTTGACCAATCGAGTCTGCACCAATTCTTTGACAGGGTATCTAACCAGGCCCACCACTCCATGGTAAACCCCCCTAAACTATATGCCTTGGGACACTAAGGGGCAATTTCGCATGGCCAATCAACCTAATCTGCACATTTTTGGACTGTGGGAAGAAACTGGATCACCTGGAGGAAACCCACGCAGACACAGGGAGAATGTGCAAACGTTACATGGTGACCCGAGGCCGGGAATCAAATCCAAGTCCCTGGGGTTGATTTGATTCGATATGTTATTTTGATTTATGATTTTTATTTTTCATTATTTTGATTGCTGTGAGACAGCAATGCCGCCCACTGTGTCACCATGCCACCCACACGATCTCGACCGGTTTCTGAACACAGTTCAGTGAAGCGTCAAAGTCCAATGACTGGGACCATCTTCTTCTGCCTTCCAGGATGGGCGAGAAGACTCTCTTCCTTCGCCTGTTCTGCACTTGAGGACTTATTGTGCTGTACTTTCTATGGCACGACCCCCCCTCCCACTCCGCCCTCCTGCCACAGCTCATCCTTCTCCCCTCCCTCTCCTCCACACACACACGCACACTCACACATGGTTGACCCTAACAGGAGTATGAAGCCTCCGGACAGCAGCACGCAAGGGATCTCTAAGCTCCTTCATCAAGTCAAGGTAACAATGCAGGTTAAAAACAGGCCGCACATACCGACAATAGACTAATAGTGCCGCCTCCTATATTATAAATATTCCCCTGGAAAGGGGCCATGAAATGATGATCGTTTGTGAAAATAATGGCCAGTAATTATTTAACGGGAATTGTTACAACATTCAGGGAGCGGGGAGAAAGATCACTTGGCAAAATTTCCACTCCTCCTGTTCTGTAAATCTTGTCAGCAGTTCTTCAAGAGTTGTGGATTATCTTCCAGAATGAGATCTGAAGCAGTTCAGGGCGATTTGTTTCTTCTCAAATCTGATTTATTCTTTGTTTAGACAAGGTATAGATCCACTTGAGACAAACTGTTCAAATTCCGCTGGATATCAAAAGGGAATTTCTCCTGATTCTGGCAGTGTGCAACTCACAGCTGACCGCTGTAATGAGATGGTGAGTTTTTAGCAGAGAGGAGAATATAAACAGGTGCCTTTTTAAAATATTAATCTGTTTGGTGAGATTTACATTCCCCCCCCCATCGCAAACCAGTTTGCAGCAGAGCCTGGGAAATAATTGCCTAGAATGATTGACAAATTGCGCCCGACCCCAACCTGTTTTCATACTGTGTCAGGACTATGCAGGTTCCTCTGCCTCCTTATGGACGGTGAGAAGCCTTCATAAAAGTTAATTTGCCAGATTTGAGGAAGCTATTCGTCTGTTTTTTAACCAGGAGTTTCCTAGCAAACCGGCTGGGTTCCTCTGAGCTAACCATAGCTGCCCAAGAACAGTGCGTTGGAAATTGGTAGCATTAGGGCTGTTCTTAACTCCACTGCAATGACTGTGATCGAGAGAAAATCTAAAAGTTTTCTTGCTAAAGTGAGGCCCCACATTTACTCGGAAATGGTCAGCAGCCCCCGCCCCTCCGCCCCCCCCGCGAACGGGCAGCAGAATTAAAGAAGCCTCGTCTCAACATTTTTGTGGTCCTATTATTGAGTAGAGGAAGCTGGATGCGATGGTGGTAGCTCGTTCGATCCCAGTGTCCTGCAAGATAATTGAAGTCAGTTTGAAATGTATTGATAGAATAAATACTTTAACCCTAACAGCCAAGATCAGGAAATCACATGGAGTCAGTACCTGGTTCCTAACACCCACCACACTGAGCATTAGTCACGCTCAGTGTGACGCTTAGTCACGCTTAGGTCACGCCTAAGTATCGAAACAACTTATAAATTAAAGCTTCAAATGAAACAGAGAGGTGAAAACACCTCTCTTCCAAAACAATGCAGCCCATTATTAATAACTAATATCAATAAATGATCATTACTGCGCGCGTAGATTCTTTTTGCAATTTAATTATTCTTCGGGGTTTTAATTCTCTGTAAGATACTGGTTACCGTGGATGTGTTCCCATTTACACAATTTCAGTCAGTAATAACTCGCATTTTAAACCAACAGAACTGTCTCCACTCCGATTCGCAACTGAAGCTATTTTAAAATCAGGGTATTATCAGCACAGTGTGAACGGATAGGGAAAGTGTGAAAGTTTACAGGGAAAGTGTGACAAAGTGTTCCAGGAAAAGTGTGATAGAAGAAGTGTGAGAGGGAAAATGTTATAGGGGGGAAAAGAAAAGAGGTGTTACAGGGAAAGTGTTACAGGGGAAGTGTGAAAGTGTTACAGGGAAAGCGTTACAGGAAAAGTTCCACAGGAAATAAATTTGACATTTATAAACAGTAGGCAATATTTTATATAACAATTACCGTAATAAATAACCGGGATATGTCATAAGTACAGGCAAATAAACGGTCAACTAAACGGGACAGGAAGGATCCACATTTCCCCAGAGTAACATGCGGCTGTGAGGAATACTTACCATTTGATTATTATTCGTAACAGACACTAACAGTGGCCCTAGGTATTAGTGCAGACTGTGAAAAACAAACTCTGCTCCTTTACTTCCAAATGTAATTAAGTTCGGACCTGGAAGTGCAATAATGCAATTTCCAGAATCACAAAATGTACTCTTTGATGATGAATTTAAAGGACTTGAGGACAACCAGGAGGCTATCAAACTCTTTGGTCAGTTTCTGGGTTGTATTTAGAAGTTTGAAAATAAGATTCTCCCACACCCTACTTTTGAAATCCTCACCTGCAAAAGGTGGCCCAGACCTGGAATTGAATTCTTCATTCACCAGAGATTCCAGTAGGGTTTGAGATCTATCGTTGCAAAGCTCTCAGTGGCATTTTCTTCTTGGACTTCAAGCACACAATAAAATTTTGCTCCCAAAATGTACACGTACCGAAAAGAGGCCAAAATGTACACGTTTCTTTGAGCTGAGAAATGACATTGCATTGAAGAGCAGAATTGATGTGGACCTCAAGGAGATTTTTTTTTTATTCATTCGTGGGACATGGGTGTCACTGGTATCTATTGCCCACTCCTAGTTGCCCTTGGAAAGCTGTTGAGAGTCACCCACATTTCTGCAACTCTGGAATGACATGTAGGCCAGACCAAATAAGGAAGGCAGGTTTCCTTCCCTAAAGGACATTAGTGAACCAGATGGAGTTTTTCAGAAAATCAACAATGTTTTCATGGTCATCAGTAGATTCCTAATTCCAGATTTTTTTTATTGAATTCAAATTCCATCATCTGCCATGGCAGGATTCGAATCTGGTCCCCAGAACATTAGCAGAGTTCCTGGATTAATAGTTAATGTCACAAGGCTATTGCCTCCTGATGTTGCTGCAGTCCAGCAGACCCTTATCACATTGCAATGGTACAGCCCAATGTGTAGATATTCAGATAATTGTGCTTGATGGATACAACAGGAAACATGATCACTTCACATTGCAGAATCATAGAATCCTTACATGCAGAAGGAGGTCATTTGGCCCATTGAACCTGCACCAACAACAATCTCAACCAGCCCTTATCCCCATAATACGACTAATTTACCCTGCTAATCCTCCTAATCTATAGATTTTAGGACACTAGGGGCCAATTTGGTGTCACCAACCAATCTAACCCGCACATCTTTTGACTGTGGGAGGAAACCAGGTCACTCAGAGGAAACCAACACAGATACGTGGAGAATGTGCAAACTCCACGCAGACAGTGACCCGAGATTGGAATTGAACCCAAGTCCCTGGCATTGTGAGGCAGTAATGCAAGGGGTCAGTTTAGTTAAAACCACAGGGCCAATTACAGTTAATAGTTTCATACATTTTCATTTTCAAATGCCCGCAATTGAAAGGAAATATTTTTAAAAAGTACTTTTTGGAGGGGTTGGGTGAACTTTGATGGTCAGTCTTAATGCTTTAAAAATGAGGTGTAACAGATCCCTGTATTTGGCACAAATTTCTCCCTCTAGTTCTGCTGGTATGAGTTTGAGATGACAGGGATCTCTGACCATATAATTCTTTCAGACAAGAAAATAATCTAAATCCACCTCGGGCAAGGATTTCCCCACAGGGCACAAATTCAATGGCGCATCTGAGGACCTGACCTATCCTTAGATGATACAATTTACAGTGATCTGTTTAAGTGACCATTCAGTTAAAATCCTGCAAATGGTTTTACATCGGAGCAACAACACCTTTCTGTCGAAGAAGGCTTCTTCCACAACCTCAGGACATCCCAAAATGAATTATTTCTGGTGCGTAGTCACTTCTGTAATTTCTAAAACACTGTGCAGAGCAAGATCTCACAGAATGCAATGAGATACATAAAGAGATTACCCCCCCTTCGCTAATGTTGGTTGATGGGTAAATATTAACCAGGAAACAAGGAAGAATTCGATTGTACTTGTGACAATATCTCCATGCGAACATTCACCTGAGTTGGGGCATGAAAGACAGCAGCTCTGACAGTGCAGCACTCCCTCAGCACTGCACCGTCAGCCTAGATTAAACACTCATGACCCTGGGGAGGAAGGCCTTAGAATCCCTGCAGTGCAGAAGGAGGCCATTCGGTCCATCAAGCCTGCACTGACAACAGCTCTCACCTAGGGTCCTATTTCCATTTATATTTACCTTGCTGGTTCCCCGACACTAAGGGTAAATTTAACATGGACAATCAACCGAACCTGCATATCCTTGGGCTGTGAAATCGGAGTATCCAGAGGAAACCCACACAGACATAGGGAGAACGTGCAAACTCCACACAGTCAGTGACCTAAAGCTGGAATTGAACCCAGACCTGCTGATTTGGTGCATTGGCCGTACTAAATCCTCCTTCAGTGTACCCAAACAAGTGCCAGAGTGTAGCAACTAAGGGATTTTCACAGTAACTTCAATGCAGTGTTAATAAACCCACTTGTGACAACAATGCATAAATGTTAAATGAGCAAAGAATTCGCATTCATTGACAAAAATGTCCATTAAAGTGTGGAAAGTTCAATAATTTATTTGTACCGTTAAGCATTACAAAAAGTACCCATAATTACATCACAACTACTTCCATTCCATACTGGCTTAGGAAAGTGTGTGCCCCTAAAGGTTGGAATTGAATTGAAATTGGTTGCCACCTCTCTTGAGGGATACAATTGGTGGATCTGAGGTGCAATGGCCCAATGTAATGAGTATCTGTAAAGAGACCAAAGCTTTTTTAAGAGACAAATCGGGTCAACCTCATACCCAGGAGCTCCATGGATCCATGACTTTGCTTCCCTTTACATAGAATCGCTGCAGTGCAGAAAGAGGCCATTCGGTCCATCAAGACTGTACCGATTCTCCAACATAGCATCTTACCCCAGCCTATCAAAGAAAATCATATCTGAGTTAGGAAGTTGTGAGTTCATGGGCAGCATGATGGCACGGTGGTTAGCACTGTGTTATGACCCGAAGTCGGAATTGAACTGGAGCACTCAGGGGAAACCCAGGCAAACACAAGGAGAATGTGTAGACTCCACACGGACAGTGATCTAAGCCAGGAATCGAGCCCAGGATCCCTAATGCTGTGAGGCAGTAGTGCTAATCACTGTTCCACGATGCCACTACCTGCTAGAGGGAATTTCAATTGATTCTGCCCATTTAGAAGATATTTCATTATTGAGTTTAATTGCTGAGCCTCCCCGTTCACAGGTAACAACTCCCCCTGACTTGACTTCAGAGATCCGAATATTTTACTGATCTCTTTACTCTTCGTGGAAACATCTTCCGTTTTTGATTTCACTCTGTGGCAGAACGTATTTCAATCGCCATTTGAAATATTTGCAGCCATAATGCATTCACTTCATGTTGAATTTATTAAACATTTGCAATGAAAAGGAAAAACTACATTTCGCAGTGTGTGCTTCTGACATTTTTCAAACCCTATTTTTTTTCCGCTAGAGTTTACGTAGACATACTGGGAACAGACGGAGGCCAATCGGTCTCTCTAGTTGCTTCCGCCACTTCATTAGGTGATCTGTACATAACTCTATCTAAATGCCTTGGTTTCCTTAGTAGTCTCTCCCAAGAAAACAGTTTTGTTACTCCGCTGGCTCAAACGGTTTGAGAATCACAAAAATCTCGCAGCTGCGATAGAAATGAGTAGTCTCAATGCGGTGTATCTAGCGAAGTGTTGAAAGTCAAGGGCATAAGGGTGACACGAGTGCTTAGAAATGTTTAAAACTTGACTTAGAGGAATTTGTCATACGTTTGGAAGCCAATTCGCCGCTGACAGTGTCAGGAAGGCAGGCAATGGCAGGAAGCTTTATCGCTGCTATTTGGATTAGCAGAGAGCGTAGGAGGTGCCCCTATTGACACCCATCTTAATTATCCCTTCAAAATCCAGGCGCCGTTGCTGCTTTCAATGGGAGCCAGCTTTCTGTTGCTGTCAACAGTGTTGCTAATAGCTTAATGCCTAATATTTCACAAAGGAATTAAATGTATTGGCAGAGCCTTAGAGCGACTTTCACGGTGTGATCATACCCCACCTTTAGCATTCTCACCCTGGTTTTGCAGTTAAGCAGAAGGTGCGCAGATCCAGACTTCACTGTCCAAACGCAGCCAATTTTTTTTTAACATTTCTCCTCCTCAGTTTGGGTTCATGATCCAAGGAAAGGTTGACCTACAAGAAAAAAAATCCTTACTGAAGTGCTTCCTTAAATATAATGTCGAACTAAAGTTTTGCATCCTTCAGATACAACCATGTAAATCATATAGTTGTGTTAATTAAGGAGGCAAATGGAATTCTGTCCTTCATTGCTGGAGGGATGAAGTTTAAAAACAGGGAGGATATGTTGCAGCTGTATAAGGTGCAGGTGAGGCCACACCTGGAGTACTGTGTACAGTTTTGGTCTCCTTATTTGAGAAACGATAAACTGGCAGAGGATCACTAGGTTGATTCCAGAGTTGAGAGGATTGGTTTATAAGGAGAGACTGTATAGACTGGGACTATACTCATTGGAATTCAGAAGAATGAATGGGATCTTACAGAAACATATAAACCTATGAACTATGAAAAGGCAAAGTAAAAGTAGGGAGGTTATAGAACCCCATAGTGCAGAAACAGGCTCTTTGAATATGCACTGACCACAATCCCACCCAGACCCTATCCATATGCCCCTACACATTTTACCCTCTAATCTACACATCCCAGGACACTAAGGGACAATTTTTTTTTGCATGGCCAATCAACCTAACTTGCACATCTTTGGACTGTGGGAGGAAATCTGAGTACCCAGAGGAAACCCATGCAGACACAAGGAGAATGTGTAAATTCCACACAGTGACCCAAGCCAGGAATCAAACCCAGGTCCCTGGAGCTGTGAAGAAGCAGTGCTAACCACTGTGCTACTGGTGGGTGAAACCAGAAGTGGCTCAAAATAGAGGGGAGCAGAGTTAGGACTGAGCTGAGGAAGAACTTCTTCACCCAAAGAGTAGTGAATCTATGGAATTCCCTGTCTAGTGAAGCAGTTGAGGCTACCTCATTGAATATTCTTAAGGCAAAGATAGATTTTTGAACAGTAAATGAATTAAAGGTTATAAGAACAGATGGCAAAATTTTCTACAAATATATAAAACAAAAGAGTGACTAAAGTAAACGTTGGTCCTTTAGAGGATGAGAAGGGGGAAGTAATAACTGGAATTGCGGAAATGGTTGCAGCATTGAACAGATATTTTGTATTGGTCCTCACAGTGGAAGACACAATTAAAATGCCAAAAATTGATGACAGGAAGGGTGTGACAGGTGAGGACCTAGAAACTATCATCATCAGAAAGAGGTACAGTTGGGCAAGCTAATGGGGTTAAAGGTAGGCAAGCCTCCTGGCCCGATGGAATGCATCCCAGGGTACTAAAAGAGATGGCAGGAGAAATAGCAAATGCACTAAGGGTAATTTACTAAAATTTGCTGGACTCTGGGGTGGTTCCTCCAGATTGGAAAATCAACAAATGTGACACCATTGTTTAAAAAAGGAGGTAGACAAAAGGCAGGTAACTATAAGCTGATTAGCTTAACTTCAGTAACAGGAAAAATGCTTGGTTCTATCATCAAGGAAGAAATAGCGAGACATCTGGATATAAATTGTCCTCTTGGGAGGGCGCAGCATGGTTCATGAAGTGCAGGTCATGTTTGATTAATTTGGTGGAATTCATTGAGAACATTATATGCGCAGTAGACAATGGGGAAGCTGTGGATGGTGTATTTGGATTTCCAGAAGGCAAAGATGCTGCATAAGATCAAGGTGCATGGTGTTATGGGTGATGTATTAGCATAGATAGAGAATTGATTAACTGACAGAAAGCAAAAAGTGGGAGTAAAAGAGTGTTTTTCTGGATGGTGATCAGTGACTAGTGGCATGTCTCAGGGATCACAGTTTAGGACTGCAATTGTTTATGATTTATATAGATGATTCGGAGTTGGGGACAAAGTGTAGTGAGTCAAAATTCATAGATGACACTAAGATGAGTGGCAAAGTAAAGTGTGCAGAGCACGCTGAAAGTCTGCAAAGGGATATAGATAGACTAAGTGAGTAAGCAAAGATTTGGCAGATGGAGTTGAATGTTGGTTAATGTGAGATATAACAGCAAACTGGAGTATTATTTAAATGTAAAAAATTGCAGCATGCTGCTATTGCAGACGGACCTGGATGTCTTTGTGCTTGAATCATAAGAAGTTGGTTTGCAGGTGCATCAGATAATTAAGATGGCAAATGGAATTTTGCTCTTCATTGCTAGAGGGATGGAATTTAAAAGCGAGATTATGTTGTAGTTAAATAAGGTGTTGATGAGGCCACACCTGGAGTACTGTGTACAGTTTTGGTCTCCTTACTTGAGAAAGGAAAAATTGGCACTGGAGGGGGTGCGGAGGAGATTCACTAGTTGATTGTGGAGTTGAGAGGATTGGCTTATAAGGAGAGACTGAGTAGACTGGGGCTATGCTTATTTGAATTCAGAAGAATGAATTGAGATCTTATAGAAACGTATAAGATTATGAAGAGAATAGATAAGTTAGAATCAGGGAAGTTGTTTCCACTGGTAGGTAAAACTAGAACTTGGGGACATGGCTTCAAAATAAGGAGGAGCAGATTTAGGACTGAGTTGATGAGGAATTTCTTCACACAAAGGGTTGAGAATCTGTAGAATTCTCTGCCCAGTGAAGCAGTTGAGGCTACCTCATTGAATGTTTTTAAGGCAAGGACAGATAAATTATTGAACTGTAAAGGAATTAAGCATTATTGTAACTGGGTAGGTAAGTGGAGCTGAGTCCACAGAAAGATCAGCCATGACCTTATTGAATGGCAGAGCAGGCTTGAAGGGCCATATGGCTCCTAATTCTTATATTCGTATTAAGCAAATACAAACTAGATAAAGTAAATGAAAAGGAAATAAAGTTGCATTTCATGGAAGTATCTTTCATGAGGACAATGCTTTCTTGGCTCTTGCAGCGTAGCTCCTTTTGTGTTGGTGTAATGTTACAGTTCCACACAACAGCAACATTCAAATAACAATGTGTTAATTGATTTTATGGGATAAGTATCTACTAGGATATCAGTGTGATGGGGTCCTTTATAAATAAAGGAGAGAGAGCAAACAGGACCTCAAGGATTTTACTCCAAGGACTATTCTCACTGACATGAAAATAGAAAATGCTGGATAGACTCAGCATGTCTGGCAGCATCTGTGGAGAGAGAAATAGAATTAACATTTCGAAACCAATGTGACTCTGAAATCTGCTACCCTTATTGTACTAAGTAAAGTCACAGATAAAATCTTGTGTTGAAGCATAGAGTGCAGCTTTCTGTGTTTGATGTAAGGTCATAGTGATGAGCACCAGGGACCCAGGTTTAATTCCAGCCTCGGATGACTGTCTGTGTGGAGTTTGCACATTCTCCCTGTGTCAACGTGGGTTTCCTTTGGGTATTCCAGTTTCCTCTCACAATCCAAGATGTGCAGGGTTAGGTGGAATTGGTCGTGCTCAATTGTCCCATAGTGTCAAGGGGATTAGCTGGGGAAAATACACGGGGTCAAGGGGATAGCGCCTGGATGGGATTATGGTCAGTACAGATTTGATGGGCCGAATATTCTTCTTCTGCGCTGTAGGGATTCTATGAATACTGATTGAGGCTCTGAAAATGAAGCCTCAGTTTGAAGATCCTTCCCAAACAAACTCTCTGTCCCCGCCTCCCCCCGCCCCCGCGTCCTGAGGGTGGCCAGTTTATGGAGGGGGGTCTGACTCAGGTCATCAAAATCTTGAACCAGTGTAAAAACATTGTGGGGAACACAAATGGAAGGGTTTAGGGCGTAACACGCATATGTTTAAAATCCCTTCACCATATTTTTTGGTAGTTTGGCCACTTGCTTTGGAATCTAGCCGGAGAAAGAGGAAACCCGACAAACTCCTTCCTCCTTTCGCAAGAAGGTGGCGAAATGTTGCAGACAAGTTTAAAAATAAACCAAGATTGCAATTGATTCATCTGCAGAACAAATAGATTAATAACTTAACTAATAGACTAATAAACACACTTTGTTTAAATAAAACCACCGTGTATTTTCATAGCGCCTTTCTTGGCTGTTCCCAACCACTTCCTGAAGTGCAGTCACTGTTGTAATGTTGGAAACACATTAGCCAATTTATGCACAGTAAGATCCCGAAAGGTAACAATGGATCAATTGCCAATCATCTGTTTTGCGATGTTGGTGGATAGATCAATAAATTCACGCTCGTATTCAAAACGTGTGTTGGGATTTTGTTTTAATCCTTGGAAGTGAAGGCTTCGGTTCAACGTCCCATCCCGCTTGAGACAGCTTGGGCACTCCCTC
Organism: Sphyrna mokarran; assembly: GCA_024679065.1. Taxonomy (NCBI): domain Eukaryota; kingdom Metazoa; phylum Chordata; class Chondrichthyes; order Carcharhiniformes; family Carcharhinidae; genus Sphyrna; species Sphyrna mokarran. The sequence continues at coordinate 44,062,560 of JAGIQG010000020.1, read as the reverse complement.
AATACTACAGTGTGATACGGTGACCGGGAAGGGAGTGCTACCCCCGATCACAGCAGACAAACAGATGTACAACAAATGTCTGTATTTGTGGGATCTATCACAGAATGTAACACTGCCTTCAAATCTATCATTCATTCAACAATTTAATTATATCTTTCATTCTTGATCCGTGTGATCTCCATCAAAAAGTAGCTCAAGTTTTTAAACGAATTTCGGCAGGAAATTGGCGTGTAAAACTGCTATTTTTTTTTCGAGTGTATTTTGCAACAAAAATATGTTCATTTTTGTAAAAATACGCAAGGAAACCAACAACTTTGGATGTTGTGTTTGCCAGTTCCACTCCCCAACAATTAAAATAATTATCGAGTGAAGTACAGCAGGGCACCAGAAAAACACGTTAATAACCAGTTTGCAAATCGGGATTCCAGTTGGATGATAATATTTATAGACTGGAGAGAGTTGTTATGAATGGATGATTCAGATGCGGTTCAGAGCGTTGCCGCAGGTGTTCTCGGCTCCTTGCTGCAAACAACTTCGCAATCACTTCCGTCAAAGCAGAATGCGTGGTGCAGAGAGGGCATTTCAGCTGTCTTGGGTGCAATCTCATTCATATAAAAAAATGTTTTTCCAAAAACAGAAACCTTCCCATAAATTGTGACAGATTGAAACCGTATGATGACTGACATATTGCTTTAGATAGGCCAACATATATGAACTTCCAACTAGGCTGCCTTCATTGAAGGTCTCTCCACTTTGTGAATTGGATATATTCACGCAGTTTGCATGTGTAAATGAGATGTTTCGTTTAACCTTTTCACCGACTCATTCTCTCATTCAATCCATTCTCTGCTCTTTCGCCATAGTGGCACAGTGATTAGCACTGCTGCCTCACAACGCCAGGGACGTGGGTTCGATTCCCATCTTAGGTCATCGTCTGTGTGGAGTTTGCACATTCTTACCATGACTGCATGGGTTTCCTCCCAGTGCTCTGGTTTCCTCCCAGACTCTAAAAATGTGCAGGTTAGTTGGATTGACCATTGCCCCTTACTGTCAGCAGATTAACAGGGTAAATAAATGGGGTTCTGGGGGTAGACCTGGTTGGATTGCAGTCAGTGCAGGTGTGGGCCGAATGGCCTCCTTCTGCACGGTAGCGATTTTATGATTCTCCTTGGTGGCACCAGAGCCCCACCGGGGCACAATGGTATCTATCTCACACAGCAACACAAGATAAGCAACTTGGCTGCAATTAAACATTGCCAACTTTATGTTGGAGATGGGGTTTTCCGGGGAAGGTGATCTCACTCAGCTTTCTGGCGCCTGCTGAATAATTCCCAATGTTTTGTAACTGGGTAACATAGAAGAAGCAATTTAACAGCCCCATCTGTATAATCAGCAAAAGGAGATAAAGTCTAATTAAACTGTACACTCTTTCGCAGGAAAGAGACCATCATTCCAACAATTAAAAGAGTCTCTGTGAACTACAACAAAGTTGCCCAATAGAAAAAAGGCACTTTGGCATAAAAGAAGCGAGTGAATGATATTATATTAAAATGTACGCGGAAACTCAAGCCTGGTCTCCAGTGACAGGTGCTTGTAAAGGCAACTACCTAACCATTCCCATTCTGGCCAAGTATCGTAGTGTCACTTATCATAGAATCCTTACAGAAGGAGGCTAAATGGCCCATCGAGTCTGTACCAACCTTAATCCCACCTAAGGCCCAATTCCTGCAACACCCTGGACACTAGGGTCAATTTATCATGGCCAATCAATCCAATCTGCACATCTTTGGGGTGTAGGAGGAAACTGAAATACCCTGAGGAAACCCACACAGACACAGGGAGATTGTGCAAACTCCACACAAACAGCAAGAATTGAACCTGGGACCCTGGCGCTGTGAGGCAGCAGTGCTAACCATTGTGCCACTGTGCTGCCTTTGTTTTTTTCATGGGATGTGGGCATCCAGAATTGATTTACACATCCCTAATTGCCTTTGAATTGAGTGTCTTGCTATTGTTTTGGAAGGAGATGGTGGTGTAGTAGCCATATCGCGGGGCTGGGCTCAGGCTAAAGCTTTGGGAACATGGGTTCAAATCCCAACACGCAGGTATGAAATTTAAAATAAGTTAATAAATGTGGGATATAAAACTAGCATCAAGAATAGTGACACTGGGAGCTATCATTGATGCCAGTACAAATCCATTTGGTTCAGCTAAAGGAAATCTGCTGCTCTTTCCTGGCCTACATGTAACTCCAGACTTCAATGTGGTCAACTTTACAATGTAGTGGTTATTGGCTTCACGAGGGTAAAATCCCAGTTTGAACCTGGGCAGAAACATTTCCAAATGCATCTGGTTAAAGAGTAAGAGAAAAGTTAAGATGGTAGTTGTGTCAGGAGTCCCATTTAGGTGAAGATATCAGTGAACCTGATGGGTCTTTACAACAACTGATGATAGTTTGGATAGACTAACTTTCAACTCCAGAAGTATTAATTGAACCTAAATTCCATCAGCTATCTGTGACTCCAGGATGCAAGCTTGGGTCTTTTGATTGCTTATCCAGTGGCATCTTCACTACACCATCATCTCCCCAATATATGCACTCCCTTGCAATTAACATCCTTACATTGTTTGCAGTAAGTATTTCACTGATAAACAGACTCATGTTCATAGAGATCCTTGATCTAATTAATAGAACCTTTTTTCTGACCCATGGGTGATGCAACTGGGGCAATTCATTTTGAGTTATTAGGAGAGGCTGGACAGAGTGGGACCTTTTTTCCTGGTGTGTAGAAGGCTTAGGTGTGATCTTATAGAGGTCTATAAAATAATAAGGGGCACAGATCAACTAGATAGTCAATATCTTTTCCCAAAGACACAGGAGTCTAAAATCAGAGAACATATGTTTAAGATGAGAGGGGAGAAATACAAAAGGGCCTAAAGGACAATTATTTCACACAGATGATGGTGAGTATCTGTAACAAGCTGCTAGAGGTAATAGTAGAAGTGAGTACAATTTTGTCTTTTAAAAAGAGTTTAGACAGTTACATGGGTAAGGTGGGTATAGAGGGATATGGGTCAAATGTAGGCAATTGGGACTAGCTTAGTGGTTAATAAAAGGGGCAGCATGGACAAGTTGGCCTGAAGAGCCTATTTCCATGTTGTAAACCTCTATGACTCTATGGGCGGAATTTTACCGGAATGTCTGCCCAAGTTTCACACGATCCCGCCCAAGGCCAACAGAGAATGCTGTTCTCCGAGCCGAGCCCACCCTTGGAATTGGGGCTGGCACGCCAGTAAAATTCCGGCCTGTGATTCTAATCAAACTCACTGCTGTTTGTCTATAGCATTTAAAAGCAGAAATATTCTGTTGGTCAGACAGCTATAATCTAATTCGTCATTACTCTGCATCATAGCTTTTTTTGGTTTTTGCTTATCTTTTAGACTTTATATCTGTCTGATTGTAGTTTTTTATGGTGGGGATATCAACATTGGTCATCCTCAGCATACCTTTTCATAGACAATTCATTCATCCGCTGTGATGTCCCACAAAATCCTTCATTCCAAGAACATGGAAATTTTCAAATTAGTGTAAATCAAATTTCAAACCTGAATAGAGTTACCAGGCTGATTCTGAGGATGGTGAGTTTAATGTATGAGGAGAGATTGACTGGGTTGGGATTGTTTTTGCTGGATTTTGATGAATGAGGGGGGGACCTCAGAGACTCATAGAATTCTAACAGGATTTGTCAGGTTAGATGTAGGGAGGATGTTTCCAATGGTGGGGGAGTACAGAACCAGGGAACACGTTCTGAGGATTCAGGTAGACCACTTAGGACAGAGATGAGGAGACATTTTTTCACCCAAAGAGTGGTGAGCCTGTAGAATTCATTACCACAGGAAGTAATTGATGCTAAAACATTGAATATATTCAAGAGGTGGTTGGATATAGCACTTGGGGGTGAATGGGATCCAAGATTATGGAGATAAAAGCAAGATTAGGCTATTAAGTTGGATGATCAGCCATGATTATAATGAACAGTGGAGCAGGCTCAAAAGGCCAAATGGCTTCCTCCTGCTCCTATCTTCCATGCTTCTATGTTTCTATTAGGAGATAATGCTGCCAGAACATGTGTTTATTGCACAATGTAAGCAAGGAAGTCTAACTGGCCGAGAGGTGATTTCAAGTTAGCCCGTGATCTCTTTAAACACTGATTATATTTTATTGTTTGTTTCTATTTTGGCACGTTATCAAACACATGTGTGCCTTGTGTTATTTTTCATCTGCCAAAAAGGCTTTCTGTGAATACTGAACGCCACATAACATTAAATAGAATAAGAGGAATGTTCAGAACCCAACACCAGATTTATGAGAAATGTCTGGTGGAAGATGAAAAGAATGGAATAATTGGAAGGTTAGTGTTAGGAACCAGATCAGAAACTCCGAGGTATGTTATGACGTTAGCTTACACCCTAACATGTTTTGATTATGGTGTTAATGAGAGCGTAAAATTTTTCATTCCAGATGTGATTCTATTGGTCGACGGAAAAGCTCTTATTAAAACAAACTTTATTGAAGAATATGGTTAGATATAACAAAAATAATTAGCTTAATTTTTACCAATTAAAATACTTAAACATTACAACATATAATTCTCAACAGCTGGCTATCTCTATAGTTTCAATTTAAGCAATATGCTCCATAGACATATATCTTTCTTCAAAACCAATTAGTACCAAAACAAGTATGCTTACGTGGATGTTTAATCACCAGCCTTTTAATTCTTCTGTACAAATACAAAAATGCACCTGCCTTCTGACTCCCATTCAGCAGTTTCCAGAGAAAGATCTACTTTCAAGCGGCAGAATTTCAGAGAAAGAAACATATTTTCTGGTGGCTCTCAGTCTCCAACTCTAGAGAGAGAGAGAGAGAAAGAGACAGACAGACAGAGAGCTATTTCTTTTCTTTACAGATTCCAAACAACAACTGGATTGGGTTTCTCTCTGTGAGTTTAGCCCTGTCTAGTCATATTACCTTATTTGTCAATCAACCTGATCGAGCCCCACTCTGAAAAACCCCAGGGAAAACGCAAAAATAACAACCCTGCATTAGTCCAGATTAAAACAAACATTCCACCAATAAGGTCAATTATGTTGTTGCAGTAACAATGGGGGCTGTAGATATAAACAAAGCAGCACCAATAATAAGAGATTGTTAAAGCAAATCCTGCACAAGAAAGATCACATAAATACATTTCTTAAAGACACACTGTCACCACAATAAAGATGTGATTCTATTGGTCCACAAAGAAGCTTTTATTAAAACAAACTTTATTGAAGAATATGGTTAGACATAACAAAAATAATTAGTTTAATTTTTACCAGTTAAAATACTTAAACATTACAAAATATAATTCTCATTAGCTGGCTATCTCTGGCCCCAATAGAGATGGGGCCAGCATAAGGGCAGATTGTGTCTGACCATTTTGTCAGGTTCCTTTGAGGATGACACAGATTTGATGGACAAAGGTACAGTTGTCAATGCTGTCTACCTACTTGGATTTCAGGAAGATCTCTGCCTGTGAAAAAACAGCAAGATGCTGTTGGGATAAGAGGCACAATATTATTGTAGACTGATATGTGGCAGAAAAGTAAATAGCAAAGAGAATGCAGATTAAATGTTTATCAGTGCTGCAAATGCATCAGTCGATTCCAGGAGGAAGTGGGATCTCAATAGTTTACTGTTTGGGCAATTGATTTATAATGTAAAAGATTGCAAGAACAAAATATTTTCAGTTGCGCATAATGTCAAAGTGGTCAATGATACTGACCAACATTCAATATTTTAAATGGACTTGGATACCTAGTCAGTGGTGGTAAATATAAATAAGTGCCAAATTATTTTGTTAAGTAGGACATTTTCCACTGGCAGTTGAGCAGAAGGCACAGACTGCTTTCTGCAGTCTTTCTCCATTTAAATAATATTCAGCTCTTTTATTCTTCTTACCAAAGTACATAACTTCCCATTTTCCTACATTATATTCCATCTGCCAACTCTTTTCCCATTCTGGTTCATGATTGTCCTTTAGTGAAGGGAAGGAAACCTACCATTCTTACCTTGATGTGTTGGCCCACTGAAATGGCCTAGCAAACCACTCAGTTCACGATGGGCTGTAAATGCTGGCCTAACCAGTGATGCCTCCATCCTCTGAACAAACAAAAATATAGAAAGAATGTGCATTCATATTACTTCTTTTATGACTTTAGGACATATCAAATCAATGTGAAAATGTTGCCAGTGTACACTTGACATTCTGCACACAGTAAGAACCACGATGCAAAAGCAGAATAAATGACCAGCTAATGTTTTTAGATGTGATATTTGACCTAGGTGAGGCTGAATTTAAAACGCTGGCTTCAGCTTTGGTCTCCATCTCACTGAAGAGCGGTAGAATTGTTAAGCGAGAGAGAAGGTCTGAGAAACTGATTCCTGGAAATTGCACACTGTTTGTGAGGAACCAACAAATTGTGGAGTGTCACAGAGTTCAGTGATGAGGCCACAATTATTTACAATACACATTAATGACTTGGATAAGGGAAGTGAATGTACTATTGCCAAGTGCGTGGGTAATACAACATGGTGAGGGTGACTCAGAGTCTACAGAGGATAGGAACAGGTTAAATAAGTGGCCAAAAACATTTGTAGATGGAATACGATGTAGGAAAATGTGAAGTTATGTACTTTAGTAGGAAGGATTAAGAAGATAAATATTTTTAAAATTGGGAAAGACTGCAGGAAACTGCAGCACAGCAGGATTTGGGGGGCCCCAAAAATTACAAAAAGCTAGCATGCAAGTTCAGCAGGTAATAGCATCTGGAGTGTTGGCCTTTATTTCAAAGGGAATAGAACATAGAACATAGAACACTACAGCGCAGAACAGGCCCTTCGGCCTTCGATGTTGCGCCGACCAATTATGAAAAAAGCAATGACCCTCCAAACTAAACCATTCCCTTCTCTTCCATAAACTTATCAACTAGCCTCTTAAACACCACCAAACTTGGCGCATCTACAACTGCCGCAGGCAGGGCATTCCACTCCCGAACCACCCTGGAGTATACTGGAGTATATGGAATAATGGAGAGAATGGAGTATAAAAATAGGGAAGTCTTGCTGTGGCTACACAGGCACTAATTAGAACACACCTGGAATACTGTGAACAATTTCTTATCTAAGGAAAGATATACTGGCCTTGGAGGCAGTCCAGAGAATCTTCACTAGGTTGACCCAGGGTTTGGAGGGATTTTCTTATGAGGAAAGGGTGAGTAGGTTGGGCTTTTATTTATTGGAGTTGGGAAGAATGTGAAGTGATGTTACTGAGACAATATTCTCAGGGGGCTTGACAGGATCAATGCTGAGAGGTTTTTCCCCTTGTGGGAGAGTCTAGGATCAGTGGGTATCATCTCAGAGTAAGGGGATCAGCCCATTGGAGACAGAGATGAAGAGGGATTTCTTCTCTTGGATAGTAGAGAATCTGTGGAATTCTTTACTGCGAAGGCTATGGAAGTTGCACCATTAAATAGGCTAAAGATTGAGATAGAATTTTAATCAGTATAGGAGTCAGGGTGATGGGGATAAGGCAGGAAATTGGAATTGAGCATTAAAACATCAGATTAGTCATGACCTTACTGAATGGCAGAATTGACATGATGGGCCAAATGGCCTACTTCTGCTCCTATGTCTTGTGGTCTTATGTAATTCAAAAGTCCTAAACATAAAGTAGGTGGAAAGATAAATGATTCTCTGAGATGGTTGATTTCTGGTCTTTCAGGAGAAATATACATCTGGCAATTTGCTAATTATAGTCAGGACTCGCAATTAAACTCTAACTGATCCTTTGAAACATAGAAGTTCCTTAGCACTTGTACATGAAGTGATATTATTTTCCTGTCACAAAGCACTGTAAAATTTGAATTTTTTTATTCATTCATGGGGCACGGGCATTGCTGGCTGGCCAGCATTTATTGGCCATCCTAGTTTCCTGGGGAAAGTTAAGAGTCAACCACATCATTTTGACTCTGGACTCAGGCACAGGCCAGACCAGATAAGGGTGGCGGATTCCCTTCCCTAAAGGATGCTAGTGAACCAGATGGATTTTTCCGACAATGGTTTCATGGCCATCAGTAGATTCCTAACTCCAGATATTTTTATTGAATTTAAATTCCACCATCTGCCGTGGCAGGATGCAAATCTGGGTCCCCAGGACATTAGCTGAGTTTCTGGATTAATAATCTAGTGATAATATCACTGGATCATTTGAGTCCCACAATTAACCTGAGCATTGCCAGCGGAAATTTGTTAGTTTTTATTTTCTGTCTCATATCCAATGTCACCAATGTGATGCAAAGGAGCATGTATCGTCAGAAAAAAAACAATAACAACAAACTTCCACAGAAATGCCCACAGCAATTGTAACCTTATAATTAATATCAGAACTCAGGATGTGGCTAAGAACAATTGATTATAGGATATCATGCAATTAGATTGTTGGTCTGTTAGACAGGTTAAATTCCATAGTTGATTAGCAGCAGAATAATATATTACAATATAATAGCCCGGCTTAACACACCATATAATCCCCAAAGTGCAGAAATAGTTCATTTGACTCATTGAGTCTGCACCGACTCGCCGAAGGAACATTTAATCCAGGTCCATTCAAGTATTTATCCCATTTCATTTCTGAAGTTAGTATTGAATCTGCTTCCATCATCCTTTCAGGCACACTGCATTAATATTTTCTATGTTTGTTGGGCTGGATTTATTGGAAGTGACGGGAGTCTCCGCCGCTAACTGGACAGCTGGCAAGACCCTCGAATCACCTCTTATAGAGAGGACCTGCCACATCATGCATCACTCAAGTACTTGACAGGCTAACAGTTGGTTTTCCCTGGGATCACGTACCCTAAGGGTGGAAGCCCCAACCGATTAGAGTTGCTCTGGGGATAGGGTTGCCAGCAAAGGCAAGGTACGGCGCTCAATGAGTCCTCTCTATTCCTGATGTGGAGTGCCTCAATCAGGCACTGAGGGGCTGAGAATGCGGGATATACACCCCCCCTTTCCACTCCATCCCAGAAACCCAAAGCAGATGTGGCAGCAATGACTTATCACACTCCCTGTGTGCCCGCTGCTGGGTTAATGCTAGCAGCAGAATGTGACTCTTCAATGAGCATTAATTGGCCAATTAAAGATGTCAATTGGTGGTAGTAAGAACTCAGTAAGAATTTAGCAACACCAATTTTAAATCCAACCGATTTATTTGATAGTAAATTTGCGAGCTTTCGACATTCTGTGTCTTTGTCAGGCAAATGGTGGTGGGTCAGGGAGGCTGTCCATAGGCTTTCCTGCCATGGATTTAAGCAGGGTCCAGATAGGATGGCAGTGAGATCCCCATCTACCACCCTTCCACCTGATTAAATGCCCCTACCACCAAAGTCACCACGGGGGATCACTGAATTCTGTCATTGCCTTCGATTTCTTATTACTTCTGTGCCCTTAGATTACCGGCCCTCTCTCTCTTTGGAAGTGTTTCCTTATTTTCTCTATTAAAACCCTTCATGTTTTTGAACACCTCTATCAAACTCCCTTTAACCTCTGCAAGATTTGGAGCATGCTCTATACTAATCTGTTCGAAAGTCTGGCAAAAGGCTTGACTTGAGGTATTTGCACTAAGTAATAGAGTCAGAATGATAGCACAGTGGTTAGCACTGCTGTCTCACAGTGCCAGGGATTCAGGTTTGATTCCTGGCTCAGGTCGCTGTATGGAGTCTGCACATGCTCCCCATGTCTGTGTGGGTTTCCTCCGGGTGCTCCGGTTTCCTCCCACAGTCTGAATGATGTGCTGGTTAGGTGCTTTGGCCATGTTAAATTCTCCCTCAGCGTACCCAGATGGGTACTGGAGTGTGGCGACTCGGGATTTTCACTGTAATTTCATTGCAGTGTTAATGTAAGCCTACTTGTGACTAATAAATAAACGTTAAACCAAAATAAAATGAGAAAAGGATGAATTAACTGAATGGCTATCTGCTTCGACAGATTAGGACAATGAGTACTGTGTGATGAATCTTGCATACAGTGCTGTCACTAACACATTTCCACTACTGCTTTACATATTAAAATTTTCATCGAATCGTACAGCAGAGAAAGAAACTATGTTTTAGATTAAGATTGCAGCTTTCATTTCACCACCAACATAGAGCTTTAACAAATATTTTCTGTGTCAGAGGCAACCTTGCCTCTGAGTCACAAGATTGTGAGTTCATATCCTACTCAAGAAACTTGAACAAAAAAGTCCAGTAGATATGGCAATGCAGTACTGAGGGAATGCTGCACTGTTGGAGATGAGATCTTTCAAGTGAAGTGTCAAACAAAGTCCCTTTCAGGTGAACATCAAATATTCCCTGGCACTTCAATGCTGGTCAATGCCTTCTCCAGTCTTTCCACCTAACTGAAGAGATGACATGGTGGCACAATGATTAGCACTGCTGCCTCATTGTGCCAGGGACATAGGTTTGATTCCTGGCTTGGATCACTGTCCGTGTAGAGCTTGCACATTCTCCCCATGCCTGCATGGGTTTCCTTCCACAGTCCAAAGATGTGCAGTATAGATTGTTTGGCAATGCTAAATTGCTCCTTAGTGATAGGGGGATAAGCTAGGTTAAATGCATGGGGTCAAATGGATAGTGCTTAGATGGGATTATGGTTGGTACAGGCTTGATGGGGTGAATGGCCCCCTTCTGTTGCATTCCAAGTCCTTCATCCTGATAAATCTTCTCTATTTTAACATTGTTATTGCTGGTAATCTTCCATCAGTGCCCAGATTGTAATCTGACTCATTTCCCAATAAACTGGTTACAACTTCTACACAACACTTCATTCATATAAAATTTATCTCTACAACAGCATGCCCAGGGCAAATTTTTCTTGCTACACAACACGCAACCCGGGTTTCAGCTGTAATTCAAAACTGAAATAAGTTTCCGGTTGGTGAAAAGGGCTAGAATTGTGATGCAAATTTTATTGATGAAAGATATGTGGATAGGTTTTATTTCTCAGTAGCAGCTCCCGGCACTGTACAAGAAGTACATGACCCATCAAATATTTAAGAACATACTTGACACTATATCTGCGGATTTTCTCTCCCAAACAATAAGTAATGAAGAGGGAATCCTTCTTATTTTGCTGCCTGTTGTTTTACCATTCAGTACATTAAGATTTGGAACATGCTCTATACTAATCTGTTCAAAAGCATAGCAAAGGACTTGACTTGAGGTATTTGCACTAAGTAATAGAGGCAGAATGGTAGCACAGTGGTTAGCACTGCCGTCTCACAGTGCCAGAAATTCAGGTTTGATTCCTAGCTTGGGTTGCTGAATGGAGCATGCACATTCTCCCCATGTCTGTGTGGGTTTCCTCTGGGTGCTCTGGTTTTCTCCCACAGTCTGAATGATGTGCTGGTTAGGTGCTTTGGCCATGTTAAATTCTCCCTCAGTGTATCCGGATGGGTGCTGGAGTGTAGCGACTTGGGATTTTCACTGTAACTTCATTGCAGTGTTAACATAAGCATACTTGTGACTAATAAATAAATGTTAAGCTAAAATAAAAATGAGAAGAAGATGAGTTAACTGAATGGCTATTTGTTTTGACAGATTAGGACAATGAGTACTGTGTGATGAATCCTGCATACAGTGCTGTCACTAACACATTTCCACAGTACTGCTTTACATATTAAAATTTTCATCGAATTGTACAGCAGATTTTAGATGTTTTAGATTAAGATTGCAGCTTTCATTTCACCACAAGTTATGCAACATAGAGCTTTAACAGATATTTTCTATGTCAGAGGCAACTTTGCCTCTGATTCACAAGATTGTGAGTTCATATCCTACTCAAGAAACTTGAGCAAAAAAGTCCAGGTAGACATTGCAATGCAGTACTGAGGGAATGCTACACTGTTGAAGATGGGATCTTTCAAATGCAATGTCAAATAAAAGCCCTTTCAGGTGAATATCAAACATTCCCTGGCACTTCAGTGCTGGTCAATGTTTGTCTCTTAATAATTACTAACACAAAGTAAGTTACTTAAAATCCCTACAGTGCAGAAGGAGGTCACTTGGCCCATTGAATCTGCATTGACAACAATCCCACCCAGGCCCAAACCCCATAACCCCACAACATTTAACCCACTAATCCCAATAACCTATACATCCTGGGTTACTAACGGATAATTTAGCACAGCCAATCAACCTAGCCTCCAGAGGAAACTGGAGCACCTGGAGGAAAGTCATACAGACACGGAGAGAATGTGCAAACTCCACACTGACAGTGACCCAAGCTGGGAATTGAACCCGGGTCCCTGGAGCTGTGAGGCAGCTCCATTGCCGCTCCATTGGTCACTTTGTCATTAGATTACTGTTTCTGGGAGCTTGAGATGTATAAATCGACCACTGTGTTTCCTATAATACAACTGTGACATCTCTTCACAAAAGACAAAATGCTGGAAAATCTGCTGGAAAAGTCTGGCAGCATCTGTAAGAAGAGAAAGGAGTTGAGGTTTTGAGTCCGGATGTCCTTTTCCAGCATTTTCTCTTTTGGTTCCTTCCCCCGCTCCATTCCTATATGTTAAACCTGGGACAGGGTCAGATCCCGGCACCAGAAATGAGTGGCCAGCATGACCAGGGTCACCACAGTGATTAACACTGCTGCCTCACAGCATCAGGGACCTGGGTTCAATTCCCGGCTTGAGTCACTGTCTGCGTGGAGTTTGCACATTCTCACTGTGTTTATATGGGTTTCCTCTGGTGCTCCTGTTTCCTCTCACAGTCCAAAGATGTTGAAGTTTATTTATTAGTGTCACAAGTAAAGTTTACATTAACACTGCAATGAAGTTACTGTGAAATGCCCCCAGCCGCCACAGCCAGTTCAGGTCAATGAACCTAACCAGCACATCTATCAAACTGTGGGAGGAAACCCATCCAGACACGGGGAGAAAGTGCAAACACCACACAGATAGTGACTCAAGCTGGGAATCGAACCCGGTTCCCTAGCACTGTGAAGCAGGAGTACTAACCACTGCACTACTGTGCTGCTCTCACGTGTTAGATGGATTGGCCATGCTAAAATTGCCCCTTAGTATTACGGGAACCAGCTAGGGTAAATACATGGAGTTATGGGGATAGGGTCTGGGTGGGATTGTGGTTGGTGCAGGCTCAATGGGCCAAATGGCCTCCTTCTGCAATGTAGAGATTCCATGATTCTACGATTCTATGTTCCTGAATCTCACTTGGCAGCCTTTAGCCACTGACCATGAGGGAGTGTCCAGCTGCAGCGCTCTGAATGATTAAATATCGACTGAATAAGCCTGTTCATCTTCTAAGCTGAGGTGGACACTTGGTTACAAGGAGCTGTGGGCATTAACAATGAACCAATGTTTTCTAGAGGGCAGGGAAGGGTGGGGGAGGGTATGCCAGCTGGGGTGCAATTGCAATTTACAAAGAGTGATGGATTGGTATGTGTTGCTGTGTCATGTTTGAGGCATCCTCCTGAATCCTCGCTCTCCTACTGTTAATGTTTGTTTACAAGTGATGACTAAAAAGGATCTTGGCCCCGAGTCAGCCATTAGAGAACAAACACAATGGTGACAGCTGCCAAGTTTCCATTTGACATGCCTGATAGATATCTGAGCAGCAAACCTGCTATCACAGCAGATCAAGTACAGTGCTTAAAATAAAGTGAGCATGATATACCTCTCACGTTAACTCCCCTATCTATTTAAATGCTTATAGCTGCATATCGGCAAACTTTACACTGTTTCACATACAGTGATAGAGGATCTACAGCAGAAACCAACCACTTAAACCACCTGATTCTAGCTTTACTCTACTCCAACTTTACTCCATTCCTCCGTTTTTTTCTTTCTTCCTTTCTCCTACATTTATCATTTGATTTGATTTGAACTGAATTGATTTATTATTGTCACATGTATTAGCACACAATGAAAAATATTGTTTCTTGCAATATTATACAATAATATACAAACAAAACATAACGTTCATAGAGAAGGAAATGAGAAAGTGCAGAATGTAGTGTTACAGTCATAGCCAGGGTGTAGAGAAAAATCAACTTAATGCAAGCTGCCTTGGAAAGGTATCTATGTTGTTTGCCTTGATTGCGCTATAGGAAAAGGATCACAGACTCGTCAAATCAAAGAATCCCTACAGTGCAGAAAAAGGCCATTCAATTCATCGAGCCTGCACCAACAACAATCCCATCCAGGCTCCATCCCCATGTATTTACCCTGTTAATCTCCTTGATGCTAAAGGGCAATCCAGCATGGCCAATCCACCTAACCCATGTGTCCTTTGGGAAGAAACTGGAGCAGCCAAAGGAAACCCATACAGACATAGGGAGAATATGCAAACTTCACAAAGACAGCTACTCAAGGCTAGATCCCCGGTGCTGTGAGGCAGCAATGCTAACTATTGTACCACCGTGCCGCCCATGATTCACATTCTTATCACTCAGAAGCATCTCCTGAATTCTTTTTGGAGTGTGTTCATAAATGTCTCAGACTGAACTCCCTCATAAGTGGAAATAGCTTGAATTTACAGTGCAGACTCCTTACAGTTGCAACTTTCCTCTCTTCTTTCCAAAAACTATCATGAAAAGTGCTTTGCTACATCAAACTGAAAGAACAGGGTTTTAAATTCAAGAATTTGACAAACGGTGCTTCCTTGGCTCAGCTCATTTTGCTGATTCCGATCATTAGACATCTACTCTTTTTCTGATCTTGTTTAAAAATGAGAATAATATCGGAAATCTGAAAAGGTCGAACGCTTTCAAAGAGTTACCAAGTAAAAGAAAGACTTGCTTTGCTATATCATCTTTCACAAACTTGGGATGTCCCAAAGCACTTGTCAACTGATGCTGTTGTTTTGAAATGTACTGACTGTTATAATGCAGGAAATACAGCGGCCAATTTGCACACAGCCAGATCCCACCGGTGGTAATGTGATAATGGACAGATAATCTGTTCCCATGATGTTTTGATTGATTGATCAAGATACTAGGGATAACTCTCTTCAAAATAATGTCATGGGATCTTTTAACTTTGGCTCTGCATTTTGCTGTGTCGAGTTTTGAATTTATGACGTTGATATCATATTGACAGGAGAAAATGCAGCATTGTAACAACGTGCAATTAATAGCACTTTTAATGGAATAAAACTGGGATGGCCAAATTTTTCGATATTTACGTATGATGATCTTCAGAAATTTGAGAGCTGCAAGACATTGACAATCTTTACAGGCACATTTTTGTTTCCGAAAGAGGCCATTCAGCCCATTGAGTCTGCAGTGACCACAATTCCATCCAGGCCCTATTCCCATATCTCCACACATATACACTGTTAATCCCCTGACATTAAGGGGAAATTTAGCATAATCAATCAACCTAATCTGCACATCTCTGGGCTATGGGAGGAAACAGGAACACCTGGAAGAAACCTGGGAGAACGTGCAAACTCCACATAGACAGTGACCTGAGGCTGGAATTAAACCCGGATCCTTGGCACTGTGAGACAGCAGTGCTAACCATTGTATGCACTTACATGAGGAAATATATTTAACAAATATGTAAGTGCACAAATATTTGTCTCTTGTTCTTAAGTTTGCTGCATCTTTTTGGCAATCTCCCTCAGCCACAACACAATGTAAAAATCATTTTCCCTCTCTTTTACTTTTGATGTGAAGTCAAATGGACTTGAAATGTTAACTCTGTCTTCACTCCCTACAGATGTTTTCAGACTTGCTGGCTGGAAGTTTACTGTCACACTCGCTACGGGAATTGGAGCATTTGAGGAAGCAGATCATGGAAAGATCCGCTGACCTTGGGCAGGATTTTACAGTTTTGGGATGAATGAGGCCGTAAAATCCCACCCGCTGAATTTTTCCAGCATTCCCTGTTTTTGGTTTGGATTGCAGCATCTGCAATATTTTTGCAGTATGTGCACACAGCCACATTTTTTAATATATGTATTGATTTATCTCCCTATCGTACGCAATTTGTTTACTTGCAATCTGCCAGCATTCCTTCCCCCCCAGCTCAACCTTAATCTCTGCGTCAACCTTAGGCACAATGACAACTTCCTTCTTCTCCAGCCCACTGATTGTAATTCTGCACACAGTGGAGGAGAAACTCAGTGCCCTGTTCTGCAGCTAAAAAGCCCACTATTTTCAGCAAGAAATACATTGCGTGTTTAGGTAGCAGCGAAAGTGTTGCCGAATGGTTAATTACTGAATGAGAAAACAACAAAGGCAGGAAAGGGGAGGATCCCAGACATGGTCACAAGCAGAGGGTGGTCACCAATTGTCTGTCACCTTGTTCACTGTGCCGCCATCTTCAGCACTGCCACACTGAAAAGTGCTGAATGTGACTCATGGACCATGCTTTGGTCACCTCTGGAATAAAACATCTCAAGGTGTTTCCCAATGACAAGTAGAATTTGACACTGAGTTGCATATTGAGAGCGTAGAAAAGGTGATCAAAAACTTGGTCAAAGAGATGGTGGCACAGTGGGTTAGCACTGCTGTCTCACAGTGCCAGGGACCTGGATTTGATTCCCGGCTTGGGTTACTGTCTGTTTAGTGTTCGCACATTCTCCCCATGTCTGCGTGAGTCTCCTCCGGATGCTCCGGTTTTCTCCCATGGTCCAAAGATGTTAGGTGGATTGGCCATGTTAAATTGCCCCTTAGTGTCAGGGGGACTAACAAAGGTAAATTCATGGGGTACTGGTATAGGGCATGGGCGGGATTGTGGTTGGTAGAGACTTGATGGGCAGAATGGCCTCATTCTGCATTTGTAGGATTCTGTAAGTTCCAGGGAATATACGGGGAGGGGGGTGGGGTTTAAAAAGGAATACTAGAGCTTAGGGTCCAGATGGCCTAAAGTATGATCACCAATGATGGAGTGATGAAAATCAGGAATGTGCAAGAGGTTAGAATTAGAGAAGCGCAGAGATTTCAGAGGGCTGAAAAATGTTTGAGGAGAAAGGGACGGGGTGAGGCTTTGGAAGGTTTTGAACACAAAAATGGGAATCTTCAAATCCCATGGAGAGAATGTTTGTTTTGAAGGTGTGGAATCTGAACAATATTGACAAATCCTCCAGCAGAACATGTATGCAACACTCCTCTCTGTAACATTCATAACAATCATTACAGTGACATTGTTTTGTGGAGGTAGGAGTTCTGCTGATATATTCTTTGGCTTGTGGAATGTTGGCAAAAGAATTGGAATGCACAAGTTGGAGTGTATGACAGACAGGGTTAAAATATTAACCAACTCAGAGAACAAACTGACAGATTGAATCTTTCAAAACATATTTCAAAATGAACTTTTGAAAAGTTTGTAAATATCTCTGCTCCAATTTCAGAGCACTTGTTTGGGCAACATAATTGTGTAGCCGAATTCTGGCTTTTGTCACTGTCTGAGTGGAGTTTGCACATTCTCCCCATGTCAGCGTGGGTTTTCTCTGGGTGCTTTGGTTTCCTCGCACACTCCAAAAATGTGCTTGTTAGGTGGATTGGCCATGCTAAATTCTCCCTCAGTGTACCGGGGTGTGGCGACTAGGAGATTTTCACAGTAACTTCATTGCAGTGTTAATGTAAGCCTAATTGTGACACTAATAAATAAATAAATAAAATAAAACTAAATCATACTTTTCCAAAGATGTGCAGGTTATGTTCATCAGTCATGCTAAATTGCCCTTTAGTGTCCTGGGATATGTACATTAGAGGGATTAATGGATAAATATGCGGAGTTATGGAAATAGGACCTGGGGGATAGTTGTCAGTGTACATTCGACGGGCTGAATGACCTCTTTCTGCACTGTAAGATCCTATGATTTCTATGATCCCTAGCAATTTTATTTTTCCTTTATCTCTCTTTCTTTCATCTCCTTCAATCCAATTTTTCTTTCTTCTCTCTTTTACCTCTCTTCCTGTGCCGGGTTGACATTGAATTCGCCGTCAGCTCCTGTTCTTCCCTCCCTTCCTTGTCCAACCCAGGAATCCCACTGCTTTCGAAGGTAGTCGCGTCATTCGCAGATGCCCCACCGTTCTTGCACTCACCTTCATACTTCCAGGAAAACACGGTGCAAAGACATTTCAAACTGAAGGGTTCGGGGAAATATTAGCTCACAGGGCACGTGGAAAGATGCCCTGCTCCAGAAATTCTGGGTCAATGTTTGGCAGGAGTTAAAACATTTGTGTCTGGGGAGTTGAGTTGCACAGGATGGGGGAGGGGGACTGAATTTCCTCCATGTTGGCTTCTGCCAGTAAAAACACTGTGCCTGCTCTTTGAAAATAAATTACCGAGGCAAGCTCAAAGGACTCCGAAAGTTGTGAGGACTGAGCAGTGAAAAGAAACAAGATTTATTACCTTGGTAGAGTTCACTTCTCAATTAATACGGGGTTTCAAGACCAATATTTAACTTAAAAAAAAGCATGAAAAGAGCTTCTTTTTTCCAGTGTGCTTTAATTAAATTGGAAGCTTACAAAACCCTCAAGTCCATATCATCGAGTCTCTGTGCCTGGAATGCAAACTATTTTCAGGGAGGCCGGTCAAGAGAATGGCAAGTTGAAGTGTTGATGTTCGTGTGATGTGACTGAAGATGGGGCGAGGGATCTCAGGATTACAGAAAGTGATTCCTCAAGTATCATGCCCGGTCATTTACTTCTTGCAAAGGGATTAAAATCATTGAGTTAACTTAAAAAATCTCATTAACTGAGGGGTTTTTTTTTGCGTCCTTGATTGCAAGAAATGTTCAGAAGTATATCGGTACCCAATCGACTGCTCTAACATTGAGGAGGGAAGTGGGGAGTGACATTTACAGATATAAATATGATGGAAGTAAATTAATTTAACATTAAAGGAGACAATGTTCTAGTTATGCAATACCTAATGCCCAGGAGTATTGCCAATTTGTTTCGTAGACCATTTATTGTGGTAACACAAAGTGTGGATTTTGTCTATCATTCATTATCAGTTTGTTTACTACTGGCTGTCAAAGTCACTTTCTTTAGAAATAAAAATATTGCTTTCTATAACCCGACGCAGACATTGAATACATTCAGACGAAATGAAAAGCATGGAAACATCCAGCAATCAAAATTGAAACAGAACTGCAGATCAGGGCCAATTGGAAATGTCTTATTAACCCATCTGGTTTGCTGATGCCACTCAGGGAAGGAAATCTGCTGTCCATACCTGGTCTGGCCTCCAGAGCCACAGCAATGCGGTTGACTCTCAACTGCCCTCGGACAACTATGGATGGGCAATAAATGCTGGCCAGCCAGCTATGCCCATGTCCTATGAATGAATAAAGAAATGTCTCTTCAATTTATTCAACCGCTAAACAGAATGGAGGGCTTGCAATGTTTTTCTATAGTTTGTAAATATGAACATTTAAAATCATAAAGCTAGATATCATTGTATGAATCATAGAATCTATAAGGCAGAAGGAGGCTATTTGGCCTGTCAAGTCTGTACAGACAACAATCCCATCCAGGCCCTACTCCCACATATTTACCCTGTTAATGCCTCTATCACTAAAGGACAATTTATCATGGCCAATTAACATAACCCTGCACATCTTTGGAGGAAACCAGAACACCCAGACGAAATCCACACAGACATGGGGAGAACGTGCAAATTCCACACAGACAGTGATACGAGCCGGGAATTGGCACTGTGAGACAGCAGTGCAAACCTCTGTGCCACCATACCGCCCCTCAACAAGAGTTTTCTGTATTCTTGTAAAATTTGTTTCTAAACAGAGACCTAAATATATTTAAAATAAATGTGTTAACAATTCTATTAATATACGCAAAGGAAGAACGGTGGCATAGTGAAGCGGTAGTTAGCATTGCTGCCTCACATTGCCAGGGATCCTGGGTTTATTCCTGGCTTGGGACACTGTCTGTGTGGAGTCTGTACGTTCTCCCCGTGTCTGTGAAGTTTACTCTGGGTGCTCTGATTTCCTCCTACAGTCTGAAAGACATGCTAGTTAGGTAAATTGGCCGTGCTAAACTTTCCCTCAGTATATCCGAACAGGCACCGGAATGACTAGGGGGATTTCCACAATAACTTCATTGCCATGTTAAAGTAAGCCTTACTTGTGACACTAATAAATAAATTTTCAAACTTTTCAATTGGACTGCATGTTGTACATTCATAGGAAGTGAATTCAAAAGCTCATTTTGAAACGGTTTTGAAGCACTCAATCATTCAGTTTGATCTCTAAGGTTCATTAATATTTTAACCCTGTCTGCCACACACTCCAATTTGTGCATTCCAATTCTTTTGTCAACAATCCACAAGCCAAAAAATACAGAGACAAAACTCCTAACTTCACAAAATAATGCAATAGCTATGCATGTCGCAGACCGGAGCTTTGCATTTTCTGTTTTGCTGAAGGACTTACCAATATTGTTCAGATCTCACATCTTTTAATAATTTCTCTCTGTAGGATTTAAAAATTCTCATCTTCTGTGTTCAAATCTTCTCCTGGCCTCTCGTCCATCCCTGATTTCAACTGCTCCACCATTGGTGGCTGAACCTTCTTGTCTACTCCTGCTGGTAATAAATTGTCTTGGAACAGGAAAAGATTCCATAGGTTCAGTTTCTCCCTTCCTGAAACAGAGATGCCAAATGCCTTTGCAGAGTTAGAAATCCCATCATAAATGGTCCTTACATTATTAAATACCAGTCCTATCTCACTGCACTGAGATTAATTCCTATTTACAATGCAAATGCAAACATTCATTTGTAATCCTAAGGTGTTTCTTGTATTCATTCTTAGGATACAAGCATTGCCGGCATGGTTCATATAAGTGTCCTCAGGGTGCTCCAGTTTCCTCCCATAAAGATATGCAGGTTAGGTGGATTGGCCATCTAAACTGCCCCTTAATGTCCCAAGATGTGTAATCAGATAGATTAGCCGTGGGAAATAGATGGATGGGGTGGGAGAAAGGGCATGGGTGAGGTACTCTGTCAGAGAGTTGGTGCAGACCCAATCTTTGAATGGTCTATTTTACATTGAAAGGATTTTATAATTCACATTGCTAATTGAGAAAGTGATGATGAGCTGCCCTCTTGGACCACTGCAGTTTATGTGGATTCCCACATAGTGGCTACAAAGGCAGGTCGAAGATAGAAATACTGCGGCCACTAACTCACCTCCTGACTTCCCAAAGCCTATCCACCATCTACAAGGCACAAGTCAAGAGTGTGATGGAATACTCCCCACTTGCCTGGATTGGTGCAGCTCCAACAAGAAGTTTGACACCATCCAGTGCAAAGCAGCTGCTTGATTGGCGCCACATTTACAAACATTCAATCCCTCCATCACCGACACTCAGTAGCAGCAGTGTGTACTATTTACAAGATGCACTGCAGCAATTCACCAAAGATCCTTAGACAGCACCTTCCAAACACACAACCACTTCCATCCAGGAGGAGGAGGGCAGCAGATAAATAGGAACACCACCATCTGCAATTCCTCTCCAAACCATGCACCACCCTGACTTGGAACTATATTGCTGTTCCTTCACAGTCACTTGTTCAAAACCCAGGAATACCTTCCTTAACGGTATTGTAGGTCAACCCACGGAATATGCATTGCAGTGATTCAAGAAAGCAGCTTACCGTCACCTTCTCAAGACCAGGTAGTGATGGAAGGAAGCAGTGACAGTGAAGCAACAACGATATATTTCCTAGTCAAGATGGTGATTGACTTGGAGGGGGACTTACAGGTGATGCTGTTCCAACATATCTGCTGCCCATATCATTTGAGGTGGGCAGAGGTTGTGGGTTTGGAAGGTGCTATTGACAGAGTCTCGGTGAGTTGCTGCATTGCCACCTTATACTGACTGCTGCCAGGATGCATCAGTAGTGGAAGGAGTGGAGGTTCAAGGTGATAGATGGGGTGTTGATCAAGCGGGTTGGAGGCATCTCCTAACACCCATCCAGGCAAGTGGGGAGTATTCCAACACACTCCTGCCTTGTGCCTTGTAGATGGTGGACAGGCTTTGGGGAGTCAGGAGGTGAGTTATTCTATAATTCCTAGCCTCTGACCTACTCCTCCAGGCTCTGCAAGTTGCTGTTTGCTTTTGACAGGATGTGGAGGTGCAGGCGTTGGACTGGGGTGAACACAGTAAGAAGATTCACAACAACACCAGGTTAAAATCCAACCGGTTTATTTGATAGTCAAATAAACTGGTTGGATTTAAACCTGGCATTGTGAGACTTCTTACTGTTTTTGACAAGCCAGAGGTTCTCAGCCCATGGTGACCATGTCCCCACTTCCTGACAACCGGTATTTTAATGTGCCAATAAATGTCTCTCTGCTCGGTTGTCAATGGAGGAGTTCCCCACAATTCTCTGAAAAAAAACCTTCCCGTCCCCATTAAGCAAACAGATTATGGGGGAGCTCTCGGGAGCAGGTCCACAGGTGAGAGAAACTGGTGAAATAACAGCGACCAAACAAGTGAGTCTCTTCTGGGCGGCAGTAAAGGGGGGAAGCTGCCTCCAGATGTCCCAGTGTTGATAATGCTAGCAGGGTGCAGGAAATAGATAACTTGTAAATGTTAAAAAGCCTGCAAAGCTCAAAACCTAATATGGTGCAGCCTTCGCTGTGTAAGTGCAGCAGATGAAGGCATTCCATCTCCCTGTGGAGTACAGATGCCATCGGAGGCAGGAAAATAAAGTGCAATATGGGTTTTTGTTTTTTGCATTAAAATTGAAAAAGGAAGGAAAAAATTATATATGTCCCCCCCTCTTCTACCACGCGATCATGCGAAAAGGCAGGAAGCGGTGCACATTAAGAACAATGTGCAGAATGAAACTATTGTGAAAAACTCAATATTATTTTCCCTGGTGAACTTGGCAGGATTCCATCCTCAGATGGATCTCCTGTGATCAAGGGGGCGAGTGCTGCCCTTGCTTTTCATTAGGGCCCCCAAGGTGCTCACGTTGATTCAGCCGTCACGGCTCAGTGCGTTCACAAGCGGTTCAGCTGTGCTGGGAAACATCTCCGTGTTAAGGCTCGGGAACCCACAGCACTCGCCTCAATGTCCTCACTGTGCTTCTAACAACTATGGTTGTTATTCCAAAGGCTGCACTGAATTTCCGCTGTTTGGTAGGTAACGCTTTCAACTCCGAGTGCCCACTCCCCCTACCCCCCCGCCCTCCACTCCCCCCGCTCCGGCCTCTGTTACACCCGCAGCCAGATGTGAAATTGGATTTCAGGAAACTCGCATTGCAAGCTCGTAGCTTTAACTCAACTCACACACACACACAAAAAACCCCTCCCCCCCGATCCTATCAGCTGGGAAAGGATTACTGCTGCACAGTGAGGTGGCATGGTGGCACAGCATTGCCGCCTTACAGCACCCAGGGACCCGGGTTCAATTCCTGCCTCGGGTCACTGCCTGTGTGAAGTTTGCAAATTCTCCCTGTGTCTGTGTGGGTTTCCTCCGGCTGCTCCAGTTTTCTCCTACTTTACAAAGATGTGGGGGTTAGGTTGATTGGCTATGGCAAATTGTCCCTTTATGTTAGGGGGATTAGCAGGGTAACTACACAGAGTTACAGAGGGAAGGCCTAGAGGAGAGTTGTTGTCAATGGGCTGAATGGCCTCTATCTGCACTGTAAGGATTCTATGATAAGAGCTCAACTCAATTCTGTGAACTCCCCTTTAATTAGCAGAGACACTGGTGACCAGTTAGTTCTCTCATATATCATAATAATGATCAATATGCCTCTTGTGCCAGAGCCATAGAAACGTAACAGGACAAAGGAAACAATTCGGCCCATGAACTTTCCAATCCCACCTCCCGCACCCGGCCCATAGCCCTGTAGCTTACAGCACTTAAGATGCAGATCCAGGTACTTTTTGACAAAGTTAGGAACGGCACAGTGGCATTGCTGCCTCACAGCGCCAGGGACACGGGTTTCATTCCAGCATTGGTCACTGTCTATGTGAAGGTTGCACATTCTCCCCGTGTCTGTGTGGGTGCTCTTGTTTCCACCCGCAGTCCAAAGATATGCCACTTAGGTTGATTGGCCGTGCTAAAATTGCCCCTTAGTGTCAGGGGGACTAGGTAGAGTAAAGGTATGGGGTTATGGATATAGAACCTGGGTGAGATTGTGGTTGGTGCAGACTCGATGGGCCAAATGGCCTCCTTCTGCACTGTAGGGATTCCATGACTCTATGAAGGGCAGGGGAACTGACCAATACCTATCCCTCAGGTGGCCATATTACTAAAGCAGATTGCCTGCCTCACATGCTGTTTGTGGGTGCTTGCTGTGTGCAAATTGGCTATTGCGTTTTCCTGCATTACTGTGCTTTAAAAGGATCTCATTGGCTGGAAAGCACTTTGGAACATCCTGAGGCTAGGGCAGGTGCTATAAAAATGCAAGTCTATATTTCTCCATGTGGTACGGAAGTCTGTAGTCTACAAATATTGTTAAGCAGCAACTTTTGGATTTGGATATTTTTGAGATTATTCTATTTAATGGCAATTAACATATGGCAACATTGGATTCTCACCATGTGATTGGAGAAATCCTCCATAAAAAAACATTTCCCACCCCCGAGATGCAAAATCTTTCTGGAGGAAGAAAAGTGCTTTTCCCTGAGTAGTGGGGTCAAAAACCAGGGGCACGGATTTAAGGTAAGGAGCAGGAAATTTAGAGGGGATTTAAGGAAAATCCTTTTCACCCAGAGATTGCTGGGAATCTGGAACTCACTGCTGGAAAAGATGATAGAGGCAGGAATCCTGACAACACTTAAGATGTCTTTAGAACTTTTACAGTGCAGAAGAAGCACATTCGGCCCATCAAGCTTGCACCAACAATAATATCACGCAAGTCCTATCTTTATAAACCTCTCATATTTACCCTATAAGTCCCCCTGACACTAAGTATAACTCTTAACAAATATCTCTAATGTGTTCTAATTAAGACCCAAATCCAATAAACAAAATCCTTTAAACAGATTAATCGCTGCACAAGCTAAAACTCACTTGATACTGGAATCCAATTCCCTGGGTTCAATAGTGATTTCAAATTATCTTGAAAATTCAGAGTAGCTTGTAGTCATCAAATTATAGAGTCTTTACTGCAGCATGGCAGCAAGCCTTTCCTTCAGCTAACTGGTAAAACTTTCAAAGCAAAACAGAGAAAGAAAGAGACCCCTTTCAGCAACGCTTCTAACATTGCAGCCAAAATCGAACTGAAAGCAACTCCTGGTCAGAGAACTCTCCACTCACCTGATGAAGGGGCAAACCCCGTAACTAGTGGATTTACTATCAAATCAACTTGTTGGACTTTAACCTGATGTTATGAGACTTCTTACCTGAGCTGCACACAGTTTTTAAAAATTTCTCCTCCCATCAATGACATTAGCTAAGACTGTGAGCTGCAGAGACCATGATTTTAAAAAAAACTCTTAAAGGTGATAGTGAGCTATCACCCAAGTAATGAGATTAAAATAATAGTTGGGAATGGAAGCTGGCACTCTGCTTAGTCTGAGCATTTCCGCTCCACATTGCATAGAATCTGTTTCAGGCTGCTTCATGCCCACAGCATCTTCTACAATCCATTTCAATTGACCCCATTTTTACATTGGTCCCGATTTGAAATTTGATCTAATGGGGAAGCAGTTTAGTTTTAAATTTAATTAGAGACTTTATTCATTCTATTCTAGTCCCAATCTAGCTGACTACAATTTTAACCTGTGGTTGGTGAGGGCACCACCCCCGAAACCAGCCAACCCTCCTGCACGTCAAGTTCTGATAATTTAATCGCCACCACCCTTCTACCATTTGAGATTTTAACTCACGCCTGCGCATTGGGAGGATAAGTGAGGTATTGGGTGGAGGACAGGGTGGAAGAGCAGTTGTAGCTTTCCCCAGTGTACTTTTTCACCTGTGAAAACCCACCAGAAAGCTGGATTAAGGGCTGGGACATGTTCCTTGAACAGCACCTTTCAAACCTGTGACCTCATTAACACCTAAAAGAACAACGACAGCAGACGCACAGGAACTCTGCCATTTGGAAGCTGGCCTCCAAGTCACACACCATCCTGACTTGGAAATATATTGGACATTCCTTCATTGCCACTGGGTCAAAATCCTGGAACTTCCTCCTCAACAGCAGTGTGGCTGTACCTACACCATGTGGACGGCAGCAGTTCAAGAAGGCAACTTATCACCACCTTCTCAAGGGATGGCATGGTGGTGTGGCCAGCAATATCCACATCGAGGACAACAGAAATATTTCCTTCAACCACACAAGAAATCTTCAAGCCTTTCTTGTGTAGGGGCTCCACTCTCCTCCTACCCCTGGCATTCACTGATTCCAATTCCTCACTCCGAGTGCCACGGGGATCATTTCCATTCATCACCAGTGATGACCTCCTGTACGTGCGTCCCTATTCTCTCCCACTGATTGAGCAGTAATACACAGGAACTGCTGGCTGAATAAAGACACAAGCTCACCTTTTACCATCCTTTCAATTGTTTGATTTGCAACAGCAGTGCTGTTGACTTATCATGGCAATCCATCACAATCAATTCAGCATCAATATAGAAAGATAGAAATTAGAAGCTGGAGTAGGCTGTTCAGCCCTTCGAACTTGTTCTGCTATTCAGTTTGATCATTGTTGATCATTGAATTCATTATCCTGATGCCCCCTTTCCCCAATATCCATTGATCCCTTGTGTCCCGAGAGCTATATCTAATTTCTTCTTGAAATCAAACAACGTTTTGGCCTCAGCTACTTTCTGTAATAGTGAATTTCACGCATTCACCACTATTTGGGTGAAGAAATTTCCTTTTCTCTTACTCCTGAAATTTTCCTTCATCTCACTCCTGAAACTATGAGTTCTGGACTCCCCAATTCTGCCCCTCCCAACTATTGGGAACATTCTTTCTGAATCTATCCGATCTAACCCCCTTGGAATTTTAAAAGTTCCTATGAGATCCCCTCTCACTCTTCTAAACTCCAGTGAATATAATCCTAACAGACTTATTCTCTCTTCATGTGACAGAACCGCTATCCCAGGAATCAGCCTAGTAAACCTTCTGTATACTCCCTCTATAGCAAGGACATCCTTCCTCAGATAAGGATATAAAATGCACACAATACTCCAAGTATGGCCTCACCAACGCTCTGTATAATTGCAGCAAAACATCCCCACTCTTATCCACAGGCCCAAGCATGAGGTGAGGAAAAACCTCAGCTTAGTAGCTGAGGGAAATGACTCATTAACTGTGTTCCTCGATGGCCTTCCCATGATCTTGAACTTATTAAAAATCAACTTGTCCATATTTGCAGTCCTCTCCACCTATCACATATACATTCCTTAACTGGAAATGTGTCAATGTTAAAATTCTCAGATCTCTCCATATCCTGTCCCTCCCTATGCCTATAACAATTTCCAGCCCCATGACATGTTTGCAATCTCTGTGCTCCTCCAATTCTGGACTCCAGTGCATCACAGATTTTAATCATTGCCCCAATTGGTGGCTATGCCTATGGATGTCTGTCTATAAGCTCTGGAAGTCCGTTCGGCTCTTCCTCTTCAAACTCTCTTCCTTTTTAAGAAACTCCCTAAAACCAATTTCTTTGACCAAGTTTTTGATCACCTGCCCCAATATCTCCTTATCTGCGTCAGCATTAAATTTCACCTAATTTGCTCTTGTGACGTAGCCAGAGATGTTTCACTGTTGATAGATGTGATGTGAGTACGAATTAACTCTGGCTCACTTTATAGCTCTCTGACTCGCAAGGTTCTGGGTTCAAATCCCCCTCAAGAGCTTGAGCATAACAAGCAAGGCTCATGCTCCAAAGCAGAGGGAGTCATATTCAAAGACTCATATTCAAAGAGTCATAGAATCATACAGCACAGAAAAAGGCTCTTCAGCCCATCATATCTATGCCGACCATCAAATAATAACCTATGTTAATCTTATTTACTAGTACATTGACAATAGCCTTCTACGCCCTGACAATTTAAGAGTTCATCCAGAGTCTTCTTAAATTTTGCAAGAGTACCTACCTCCACCATCCTCTCAGGCAGTGTGTCCCATATTTCCACCATTCAGATCCCTTCTAAATCACTTACCCCTCATCTTAAATCTCTGCCCTTTGGTCTTAGATTCTTATGTTCTGTCCTATCAATGTCTCATAATTTTGGATGCCTCTATCAACTTCCCCCCTCAGCTTCCACTGCTCCAGGGAAAACAAACCCAGTCTATCCAATCCATCCTCTTGCTGAGACTTTGTCTCCCAGGTAACATCCCGGTGAATCTCTGCTGCAACCCCTCAAGTGCAATCACGTCCTTCTGATAGAGTGGCAACCAGAACCGCACACAATATTCCATCTGTGGCCTCGCCAATGTTTCATAAAGTTATACCAAGACCTCTCTGCTCCTATCTTCTATGCTCTGGCGAATGAAGGCAAGCATCTGTATGCCTTCTTCAAATCGCTATCTACCTTCAGGGGTCTACGGACTTGTATGCCAAGGTCCCAATATTTCTAAATATTCCCTAGGAACCTGTCATTCATTGCGTATATCCTGCACTTCTTAGACCTGGAGGTGCGAATTTTCTAACGAGATGGCAAACTGAGGGCCCATGGTACTGCACAAGGTGGATGTAAAAGATGCTGCAGCGCTATTTTGAAGAGCAGTGGATTTCTTTCCAGTGTCCTGGCAAATGTTCCACTTCTAGGAGTTTGCTGCGTGTAAATTGGCTGCTCTATTTCCTCCATTATAACAGCACCTCCATCGCAGAAGGACATAATTGGTTGTAGAGTGATTTGAGATGTCTGCTTGTTGTGTAAAGCATTATGTAAATATAAGCCTGTGAATGAAAAGCTCTCATTTGTGATTGAATGAATGTAGAATCCATTCATTCCTCCAAATAAACTGAGGGTACGTGGTATGATTTTAAAAATGATTTATTGAATATAACTTGAAATTAAAATAATCCCAGAAAGCAGAAAAGAGAGAGAGCGAGGGAGAGGATCCAAACAGTTGATCCCGATTACAGACATGAAGCAGAATTTTCCAGCCGCGCTGGTTTAGAAGATGGAAATTCCCACCCGACCATCAATGGGGTTTCACATTTTCTGCAACCGCCCCGCTAAAATTCCAGGGCAAAATGGGAGAATTTGACCTTGAATTCAAAACCTTGCAGCATTCGGCTGAACAATAACTGAACTGCAGATAGCTGTTCCCATAATGTAGATTTCAGGTTATATTTTGTTATTAAATGAGCAGGCACACAGAGTCCCCAACTTTCAAAAACAATTCATAGCTGTGTCACCACGAAAGCTTGTTTACAACAAAAAACATTTCTGATAACATTGCACTTTCAAATGTAGTCAATTTCTAAGTTAAACCTGGAATTCCAGACTGAGTTTTAAAATGTGGCCAAGTTAGTGTAAGTTAGCTTTACAGCTTAGCATAATAAGGTAAAATAAAGTTTATTTAGTAGTCACAATTAAGGTTTACATTAACACTGCAATGAAGTTAATGTGAAAATTGCCCTAGTCATCACATTCCAGCACCTGTTTAGGTACAATGAGGGAGAGTTTAGTATGGCCAATGTATTTAACCAGCACATCTTTCAGATTGTGGGGGGCAATCGGAGCAAACTCATGCAGAAACTGGAGAATACACAAGACAGTGACCCAAGCTAGGATTTGAACCTGGGTCCCTGGCTCTGTGAGTGCTAACCACTGTGCCACCGTGCCACTAGTTGTATAGGCAGAAATACCTTAAAATGAAGCCTTTTAACTAATGCAAACCACATAGTGGATTCCACAATGGATCAACACTAACTGTCTTCTCTGTTTTCCTTAGGATGCCTATTCCCGGGACTGATCACATGCTGAAATATCATTTCAGCAGATTAGTTTGGAAGTTATTCTCCTGGCAATTTCCAGTTGTGGGCTCTGGTGCTACTGTTGGGGTCAAGATGTGGGTGTGATTATCTCGTTCCACACAGCTTGGGCGGGCGTCTGAACCCGCAGACGGAGACCAGTCCCATGAATTAAAATCTGTCCAAGCCTCAAATGTGTTGCTCACCCCTGATCCCTCCCCACATCAGGGAGACTGACTCCTTCCTTTGACGTTGCATTCATACAGTACTGGAGCATCAACAGCTCAGAGAGAGAAGCTTTTGCTGGTACACTATTATCAAACTGGTAACAGCTCGTTTGAAATAGAAACCGGTTACTATTGAGTCAGTGTCTGAAAATAGGTTGACATCTGTGCTGAGAGAGCACCCAAAGACAAATGAAAATTTAACTGAGACCTGGCCAGGTAAACTCCGCCAAGTAATGATATCTGTAGCCAGAGTCAATGCAACACGTTCGGAGAGCTAAAAAAACTCAAATGGGTGGCATTGAACATTCTGCGTTCCCACCTGTTATTTTCCAAGTCTGATTAAAAAAAAAACTGGTTAAAGGAATATGGGGAGATGGTAGGGAGATGGAATTGAGAACAGGAAGAGATCAATCATGATCTGATTAAGTGGCAGGGCATGCTCGAAGGGCTGAATTACCTACTTCTGCTTCTCATTTGTAAGTAAGTCATCTTGTTCTCACAGAATCCTTACAGTACAGGAGGAATTCCTTTGGCCTATTGAATCTGTACCAACCACAATCCCACCCAGATTCTGCTAATCCCCCCAACATTAGGGTCAATTTAGCATGGCCAGTCAACTTAACCAGCACACTTTGGATGGAAACTGGAGCACCCAGAGGAAACTCACGGGGACAAATGTGCAGAGTCCCCACAGACAGTGACCCAAGCCAGGAATTGAACCCAGGACTCTGGCGCTGTAAAACAACAGGACTTACCACTGTGCTACCCTGCCGTCCATTCTGTTCTCAGCAGATATTCTGTGTCATTATTTTCCTACAAGACGTGGCAAAAAATAAGAAAGGTTGATAGAGTGTCTTACACAACCTCAGGATACCCCGGTGCCTCACAGCCAGTGGAGTACTTTTGAACTGTTCACAGTAACACAGTAAGGGAAGTTTCATAGTCACTTCATTGCATTGTTAATGTAAGCCTATTTGCTAACATTAATAAAACTTTAAAACTTTAAGTGTTGTTCCTCTTGTGAGCTAGGAAATAATATGTCCAGTCTAAGCACAGCAAACTCCCCCGAAAGGCAGGTTTGCAGTGTTGGGAGAGGGGCAGATGTTGGACGCTGGAGTGAACTCTCTCCCCACCTACTCATCTTCAAAATGGAGTCTTGAGATCTTTCACACCCGTCTGATCTCACTGGAAGGAGGGCAAGTCCGACAGTGCAGCACTCTCTCAGTGCTGCACCAGATGGAGACTTGAATCCATGATCCCCTGTCTCAGAGATGAGGGAGCACTGAGCCACCAGGAGGTTAAAAAAAAATGAAGGCTGGGGAAAAGAAATGGGGAACGAAAAATGCTGGTGGAGTTTTGGAAGAGTTAAAAAGCAAATGATGCTGCGTATAAATGAAGTCCAGCTATGATAACACCAGCGGAATCTGCTCCGGGAGGCTTAGATCCTTGTTTTGAGATCTGTACTTGGGGGCCTCAGGACAAAGCAGGAATTCTTAATGATTTTTCTTTCCCCTTTGCCTCTCCAGAGGAAGCAGCACGTGACTGCAGTTGCGTGCGGGTTAGGGAAGCTCATGCAAGGAGAAATTGTTTTGTATCAGGAGCAGAGGGGCAGTATAGCTTGCAGCTGGTGTCCTTAACGTGACAGTGACTAATGGAGAGAGGATTGAGGCTGATGATGTCGGCTACATGTTTTTGGAGATTGTTTTTTTTCTCTCTCTCTCTCTTCTCCTTGGTGTAAACAGAGGAAGGAGCAGGCTGTCCTCGGCTAGGTCTTTGTCCGCTATGATTGAGTGGCTTTGCATGCCATGTTTGACGAAAGCAGCGTTCGCTCATTAGCATTCCTGCTTCCATCCATTGGTCAAATCCATCTCACGTCCAAAGGTTGACCCAATCAAAGCTTCGTGCTACCAGACATCTTTTCAAAGCCGGTCTCCATTTATTTTACATGTTGTGGAATGATCCTCCAACAATTCCAGTCATCTCCCCCTGCCAGTTATTTTTAGGAATGTATTTTTGGATCTGAGTCTGAATGTTTAGGGAAAGTAGAGGCTTCAAATCCTGCTCCAGGCCTGGAGCTTATAATCCTCCGGTGCTGAGGGTGGGCTGCAGTGCCAGGGGAACAGCTTTGACCTTCAGCTGAAGTGCTGCCAGTCTGGAGGATTCTGAAGGGATAGTGGATGGCACAGTGGCACAGTGGGTTAGCTCTGCAGCCTCCCAGTGCCAGGGACTCTGGTTCGATTCTAGCCTTGGGTCACTGTTCGTGTGGAGTCTGCACATTCTCCCCATGTCTGGGTGGTTTCCTCCAGATGCTCTGACTTGCTCTCACAGTCCAAAGCTGTGCAATTAGATTGATTGGCCATGCTCGATTGACCCTGGTAGCAGGGAGATTAGCTAGAGTAAGTATGTGGGGTTACAGGAGAAGAACATGGGTGGGATTGTGGTCGGAGTTTCTTGATGGGCCAAATGGCCTTCTTCTGCACTGTAGAGATTCTTTGGGATTCTATCCCATGAGAATTTGCTTCCTCCTGTTGGAGGGTTGGTTAGATTGGACACAGATTTAAGATCATTAGTAATACAGACAATTGCCCCAAACCTTAAGGCTTTGTTTTATGCTGCCCAACATTCATTGGACAGGATTTGGACGGGTATCTTGTGGCATGTTAATTATATTATTATTTTCCCTGGGATATGAGCATCACGGGCAAGGCCAGCATTTGTTGTCCATTCCTAATTGCTCTGGAGAAGGTGGTGGTGCGTTTTCTTGAACCGCTGCAATCCATGTGGTGTAGGTACAGCCACAGTGCTGTTAGGGAGGGAGGGGTATTCCAGAATTCTGACCCAGTGAAGGAACACTGATATATTTCCAGGTATGGATAGTGAGTGACTTGGAGGGGTAAGCAAACCAGACACTTCCACTCACCCTAAAGTTTGAAATCACAACTTACTAAACTTTGTGCAGCGTCGAAGCTTCAGGAGACTTGGTGAGTAATGTGACCAAAACTCCCGCACTTTAACAAATGAGATAGAACGAAATCGTGATGATAAGTTGCCCCTGGTGTCAGGGGAATTAGCAGGGTAAACATGCAGGGCCTGGGTGGGATTGTGGTCATTGCAGACACAATGGGCCGACTGTGCTGAAAAGATTCTATGATTCTATAGCCTGTGGTGGGGGGTAATGGGGGCTGCAGTGTGGGATAGCGGGGGCTGCGCTGGGGGGTAGTGGGGGCTGTGGTGGCGGAAGTCTCCCAACACCATGTTAAAGTCCAACAGGTTTATTTGGTAGCAAACACCACTAGCTTTCGGAGCACTGCTCCTTCATCAAGTGATTGGGAGTTCTGTTCACAAGCAGGGCATATAAAGACACAAACTCAATTTACAGAATAATCATTGAAACAGAACATTAGAACATTGAACATTACAGTGCAGAACAGGCCCTTCTGCCTTTGATGTTACGCCGACCAATTAAGGAAAAGCAATGACCCTCTAACCTAAACCATTCCCTTTTCATCCATAAACTTATCTACTAATCTCTTAAACGCCACCAAACTTGGCGCATATACAACTGCAGCAGGCAGGGCATTCCATACGAGTCTTTATAATTAATCAAGCCTTAAAGGTACAGATACTTAAGATTTTATTAACTGTAAAGACTTGCATTCTAATCGTTATTTTGTAAATTGATTTTGTGTCTTTACATGCTCAGTTTGTGAACAGAACTCCCACTCACCTGATGAAGGAGCAGTGAGCACTTACGAAAGCTAGTGGCTTTTGCTACCAAATAAACTTGTTGGACTTTAACCTGATATTGTGAGACTTCTTACTGTGTTTATCCCAGTCCAATGCCACATCAATGATCCCTTGCATCCAATTGAAAGGTAGCAGCAAGTAAAACATTGAACGATTGAGGCTGACTATTAACGCAAGTGTAGCAAGTTGTGTTTGAAAGAGGAGGTTGAATTATACACCAAATATATGGAAGCAGAAAATGCTGGATAAACTCAGCAGCTCTGGCAGCATCTGTGGAGACAAACAGAGTTCAAGTCTAGATACCCTTCTACAGAACTGATGTAAGGTAGAAAAGTGAAGAATTACAGAGTAGGAATTGGAATGGAGGAAATGGCACAGAATAGGTCAGGGCAAAGGAGAGATTGACAAATTGGTCATTGAAATTAGACAAAAGGGAATGTTAATGATGCCCATTAAGGAATGAGGAGTTCTCATAGCAGCAAAAGTGAGAAAGCAGAACATGTTAATGGGAATGACTGAACAGGTACTGGAGCTAGGGAAGGGTGGGATTGTTATTGGGGCTGGCCAGTCAGCTGAAAAAAACTAACAACAAAGTGCAACAAGGTGATGGAGGAGGGGGGGAGCGAGTGGAGTAAAAGGTAAGATCGAGGGGGAAGTTTACTATTTAATGTTGCTGAATCATAGAATCTGTGCAGTGCAGAAGGAGGCCATTCGACTCAAGATTCTGCACTGTCTGCAATCCCACTCAGACCCTACCCCCATAACCCTAGCTGACACTAAGGGGCAATTTAGCACGGTCAATCCACCTAGCACCTATCTTTGGACTGTGGGAGGAAACCGGAACAGCTGGAGGAAACCCACGCAGACACTGGGAGAATGTGCAAACTCCACACCGACAGTGACCCGTGCTGGGAATTGAGCCAGGATTCCTGGAGTTGTGAGGCAGCAGTGCTAACTCGCTGTAACATGCCCAATGTGCTTAATGTGCTGAACATATTAGAATCTTTGGGACACAACATTAAGTTCAACAACTTCGCTACCTCTCCTTTTTTCCACCATTAGCATTCTTCATCCCCTAATGGCTCCATTAACACTTCAGCAAGAGATTTGACAAAGAGTCAAAGCGTCAGCTCTTTTCTCTCCTTACAGATGCTGCCAGACCTGCTGAGATTTTCCAGCATTTTCTCTTTTGGCCCCATTAACATTCCCTTTTGTCAAATGTGCCCATGACAAATTTGTCCACCTCCTTTTCCTATTCTATAATTCTTTACATTTCTATCTCGCTTCAGTTTTGTAGGAGGATCACTTAGATCTGATACGTTAACCCTGTTTCTGTCTCCACAGACACTGCCAGACCTGCTGAGTTTATCCAGCATTTTTCTTGTTTTCATTTCAGATTTCCAGCATCTGCAATATTTTACTTTTACCTGGAAAAACACGATGTTTGGAGCTGGAAAATTGCATTGTCCCATACTCCGGGACTTTGAAAAATGCAGGTTTGATTTTATTTTTCCAGCACTGTCGTGGCCTGATCCAGCAAGTAGAAAGTGTGAATAATGTATTACAAAATGACCAGATCACAGGAAGCTTGGGTAAATCTCTTTTCCCACGCTATTACCTCCAGCACACACTGTTACACTACGCATCTGAAGAATGCAGAGCTCTGATGTGCAGTGAGTCCAGCCTCTGATTTCCCACCCTCCTCGCTGTAACATTAGCTTTCTCCGACCTCTCTCCTTCATACACACAACACACACAGGCATTTGCTGCTATTTGTTCAAAACTCCCTCCAGTTCAAGGTTGTGTTTACTGTGCTGTGTCTTCAGCCTCGGGAGGGTGTCCTCTAATGTAGGATCATGTGTCCTCATCATTACTATCCCTGTCTGGTATGAAGAGGGATGACTTGGGGAGAGTTTTCTGCTCTTTGATTATGTACCACAGAACACGCCGTCTACCTGGGTGGCAGCCTATGTACTTGTTCCACTGCCATGACAACACGATGGTTAGACCAACACACCTATGGCCTCCTGCATTCCTCTTGACATCTCATGGGCAGCAGTCTTTGAAGATTCTGTGATGATATTTACCAATGCAAATTAATCAGTAAGTTCATGCCCAGAAGTTAAGAGTTCTTTCTTAAAACTGCCAGGTAATAACATGAAAAGTAAAAGGCTTTTTCTTCTGTTGTAAAAGAATTCTCAGAAAGCTGAAACCACTGCAGTAAGTAGCTCACAAGTTGCTTTTTTTTTAAAGGCCACTCTTTATTCTGTTAGGTAAATTCACTCTTCAGGCTGTGTTCCATGAATCTCAAATACAATCACCTCCTTTTATTGTCTTAGTTTTATCAATATAACAATGAGTATTATTTCTCTTTATACATTTACACGTAGCACCAAAAACTGCTACATAAGACAAAGGTGCATGGTGTTACGGTTAATGTATTAGCATGGACAGAGGATTAATTAGAACATAGAAAACATTACAGTGCAGTACAGGCCCTTCAGCCCTCAATGTTGCGCCGACCAATGGAACAAATCTAATGGCCCACTAACCTAAACCATTCCAATGTTATCCATATGCCTATCCACTGACCATTTGAATGCCCTTAAAGTTGGCGAGTCCACAACTGCTGCAGGCAGGGAATTCCATGTCCTTACTACCTTCTGAGTAAAGACCTACTCTCTGGATAAAGAAAAGTTAATTAGCTAACAGAAAGGAAAGAGTGGGGGAATAAATGGGTGTTTTTCTGCTTGGCGATCCATGACTAGCCTCAGGGATCAGTGTTGGGACTGCAATTGTTTACGATTTACAACGATGATTTGGAGTTGGGGATCAAGTGTAGTGTGTCAAAATTCGCAGATGACACTGATGGGTGGAAGAGCAAAGTGTGCAGAGGACGCTGAAAGTCTGCAAAGGGATATCGATAATCTAAGTGAGTGGATCTGGTAGATGGAGTGCAATGTGAGGTCATCAATTTTGGCAGGAATAACAGGAAAATAGACTATTATTTAAACGGTAAAAAATTGTAGCATGCTGCTGTGAAGAACTTGGGTGATCTTGTGCAAAAATCACAAGGAGTTGGTTTGCAGGTGCAGCAGGTAATTAAGAAGACAAATGGAAGTCTGTCCTTCATTGCTAAAGGGATGGAGTTTAAAAATAGTGAGATTATGTTGCAGCTGTATAAGGTGCTGGTGAAGCCACAGCTGGAGTACTGTGTACATTTTTGGTCTTTTTACTTGAGAAAAGATATACTGGCACTGGAGGGGGTGCAGAGAAGATTCACTAGGTTGATTCCAGAGTTGAGGGGGTTGGCTTATGAGGAGAGACTGAGTAGACTGGGGCTATACTTTTTGGAATTCAGAAGAATGAGGGGAGATTTATAAAAATAAGTAAGATTATGAAGGGAATAGATAAGGTAGAAGCAGGGAAACTGTTTCCACTGGCGGATGAAACTAGAACTAAAGGGCAAAATAACTAGCCTCAAAATAAGGGGAAGCAGATTTAGAACTGAGTTGAGGAGGAACTTCTTCATATAAAGCATTGTGAATCTGTGGAATTCCCTGCCCAGTGAAGCAATCGAGGCTACCTCATTGAATATTTTTAAGGCAAGGATAGATAAATTTTTGAATAGTAAAGGAACTAAGGATTATGTTGTGTAGGTGGGTAAGTGGAGCTGAGTCCAGCTATGATCTTATTGAATGGCAGAGCAGGCTTGAGGGGCCAGATAGTTCTTAGTTCTTAGTTCCTAGTTCTTATTCCTGTAGATTCCAAAAATGCCTTCCTATACACTTTCCCTCATTATCTTCCCTGTATAATTATATCTCTGAAAACAGACAATCACCTGATGAAGGAACAATGTTCCAAAAGCTCATGCTACCAAATAAACCTGTTGGATTTTAACCCGGTGTGGCAGACCACTAACTAATTATAACTCAATATTGCACACAACACTCTTCCTGTGACCTAACCAAGTTTAATTGAAATTTATCAATAATTCTTTACTCTTGTACATTAGGCATACATTCCCAGAAGCAGCAGTGAGACGAATGACCAGATATCCTGTTCTGGTGACATTTATTCTGGGATAAATATTGGCTAGGCCTTGAGGGGGACTTCTTGCTTCTTATGGGATTTTAACATTCACCCGAAGAGGCTAAAGGAGAGTGTCCATTTGATGTATCATTGCAACTATGTCTGTCTTATCTTTTACCTCACAGTTTTCCCATCTTGGGGAGGTCAGGTGACCTCTGCCATTTCAGTCTCCCGAAGACAGGCCGATAGCGACAGGAAGTGACATCAGCAAATGTGCCCCCAAGTTTTCTCACGAATCTATCAGTTGAAGAAATTTAAAAAAAATGAAGCCCTAGTATTATTTCTAAGTCCTGTGTAATCTCTGAAAATGTGTTTGAGGAGAATCATAGAAATATAGAAACTAGAAACAAGAGTAGGCCATTTGTCCCTTCGAGCCTGCTCCGCTATTCTCTTTGATCATAACTAATCATCAAATTCAATATCCTGATCCCATCTCCCCCACTTTTATCCCTTGATCGCTTTTGCCCCAAGAGCTATATCTAATTTCTTCTTGAAACATTTTAGCTTCAACTACTACCTGTAGTTGCGAATTCCTCAGATTCTCAACTTTACGGTTGAAGAAATTTCTCCTCAGCTCAGTCCTAAAAGGTTTACTCCTTGTCCTGTACGGTAGCACAGTGGTTAGCACTGTTGCCTCACAGCGCTGGGAAGCTGGGTTCGATCCCTGGCTTGGGTCACTGTCTGTGTGGAGGCTGCATGTTCTTCCTGCGTGGGTTTCCTTTGGGTGCTCCCGTTTCCTCTTGCAGTCTGAAAGATGTGCTGATTGGGTGCATTGGTCATGCTAAATTCTCCTTCAGCGTACCTGAACTGGTGTCAGAATGCAGCGACTGGGGGATTTTCACAGTAACTTCACTGCAGTGTTAATGCAAGCCTACTTATGACACTAATAAATAAACTTAAACAAACCTTTAGTTCTGGACTCCCGCACCATCAGGAACATTTTTTCTGAATCTATCCTCTCATATACAAGAAATGAAGGGTGGGGGTGGGGGATTAGCAAGGTAAATGTGTGGGTGGTGGTGGGATTTAGCAGTTGCGGTTCTTGGGTGGAACCTCTTCATGTCCTAATAACTTACTGTATGTAGAATAAATCTCTATACTGTCCATTACTATCCCACCCTGCTAACCCTGAATCCATGAAAGCCTTAACAAATCCTTAAAACATGCCACTGATCTTTGAAGGATTAAAGAAATGGTTTCTAAAAAAGGTTCCAATTGCATCATTTTCAGCAACAGTATTTGTAAAAGGGCATAGTTACTGAATGCAATGAGAGACACTGTCTGTTCAGTTGCAGGGGAAGGGAAGGGCTTGAATTGCGAGCTGATCCACTGTGAATATGCTGCTATAATCTCATAACAATTGAATTCTTCAGTTTTAAAATGGTTGATACTTTGTATAACGCAGGCGGTGGTTCATAAGCTGACAGTTGTGCATCAATTATTTAAAGGGAAATATGAAACCTGTAAGCTTTCACTTGGCAGATAAAGACTTTCCAAAATAATGAACCTGGATGAGGGTGGGGAAAGGAATATTGGAAATGGGAGGAGGGTTAATTCTATCCCTTCAGCTTATTTCACCATTCAATTAGATCATGGCTGACTCTATATCTCTCTTTTATCCACCCAACTTAGCTCTATATTCCTCAACATATGTCTAACAAAAATTGTTGATCTCAGATTTACAAATAGCAATTGAGTCAGTGTAGAAACCTAGAAGCTAGAAGCAGGGTAGGCCATTCGGCCCTTTGAGTGTGTTCTACCATTCATTATGATCATGGCTGATCATCGAATTCAATATCCTGATCCCGCCTTCCTCCCATATCCATTGATCCCTTTAGTCCCATCAGCTATATCTAATTTCTTCTTAAAAATCACACAATGTTTTGGTCTCAACTACTTTCTGTGGTTGTGAGTTCCACACATTCACCTTTCCCTGGGAGAGGAATTTTTTCCTCACCTCAGTTCTTAGAGGTTTATCCCTTATCCTCAAACTATGACCCCACCCCCCTCGTTCTGGACTCCCCCACCATTGGGAACATTCTTTCTGAATCTACTCTGTCTAACCCTGTTGGAAGTATTAATGTTTCTATGAGCTCCCTTCTCACTCTTTCAAACTCCAATCTCCAGCATGCTTTGTCTGGGAGACGCTTCCCACATCCTTTAGCACAGTGGTTAGCACTGCTGCCTCACAGAGCCAGGGACCTGGGTCTAATTCCCGGCTTGGGTCAGTCTGTGTGGAGTCTGCTTGTTCTCACCGTGTCTGCGTGGGTTTCCTCTGGGCGCTCCACCTTTCTCCAGCAGTCCAGAAGGCATGCTGGTTAGGTGCATTAGTTGTGCTAAATTCTCCCTCAGTGTATCCAAACAGGCGCCGGAGTGTGGCTACGAGATTTTCACAATATCATCATTGCAGTGTTAATGTAAGCCTACTTGTGATAATAATAGAGTCATAGAGGTTTATAGCATGGAAACAGGCCCTCAGACCCAATTTGTCCATCCCACCCTTTTTTTTAAACCCCCAAGTTAACTCAATTGTCTGCATTTGGCCCATATCCCTCTATATGAATCTTATCCATGTAACTACCTAAATGTTTTTTAAAAGACAAAGTTGTACCTGCCTGTACTACTACTTCTGCCAGCTTGTTCCAGACACTTACCATCCTCTGTGTAAAAAACTGCCCCTCTGGACACTTTTGTATCTCTCCCCTCAGGCCTTAAACCTATGTCCTCTAGTTTTAAACTCCCCTACCTTTGGGAAAAGATATTGACAATCTAGCTGATCTGTGCCTCTCATTATTTTATAAACCTCTATAAAGTCATCCCTCAGCCTTACACACTCCAGAGAAAACAGTCCCAGTCTATCCAGCCTCTCTTTATAACTCAAACAATCAAATCCCAGCATCATCTTTTCTGCTCTCTTTAGTTTAATAATATCCTTTCTATAATAGGGTGACCAGAACTGTATACGGAACAGTTTAGTAATAAATGAACTAAACTAAAGCCCTCCTCAACTGTATATGAGTTTGTGCGTGAAGGAATGTTACCCATCTGCACTTCTGAATGAAATA
Source organism: Sphyrna mokarran (assembly GCA_024679065.1). Lineage (NCBI taxonomy): Eukaryota > Metazoa > Chordata > Chondrichthyes > Carcharhiniformes > Carcharhinidae > Sphyrna > Sphyrna mokarran. The sequence continues at coordinate 44,021,429 of JAGIQG010000020.1, read as the reverse complement.
GGAATACAATACCACAGATGCTGGAAATTTGAAATAAAAAACAGAAAGTGTGAGCATTACTCAGCATGTCAGGAAGCAGCTGGAGGGAGAGGGACAGAGTAAACATTTTGATTCAAACATGACTCTTAGAACTGATGAAGGAGAGAAATATGTTGGTTTTAATACCGTTGAACGCAGAGAGATGGGAGGAAGAACTAAAGGGAAGGTCAGGGGTAGGGCAGAGGACGGGAGAGACTAAATAACAAAGATGTCCTGGAGCAAAAGACAAAGGAACTGGTGCAGTAAGGAAGCAAAACCTTGGTCCAGATGCAGATTCCAGAATAATGAGCAGCTCCATGCGAAAGACATCCTGCGCGGTGGCACAATGGTCAGCATTGCTGCCTCACATTTCAAAGAGTAAAGAACAAAGGACAAAACAGCACGGGAAACAGGCCCTTCAGCCCAACGAGCCCGCGCCGCCACCCTGATGTTCCCATCTCTACCCGTGATCCCTGTCTATGTTTATAGATCTATGGATTAAAAACCAAATTTGAGACAATTTAGGGAGAATTTGTTTTGCCAATTAGCCTAAGAGCACATCTTTGGGATGTGGGAGGAAACCGGAGCACCCGGAGAAAACCCACGCAAGCACGGGGAGAATGCGCAAACTCCCACAGACACAGGCCCAAATCCATGTATCTGCACAGCACAGCGATAGTCACTAAGCTGTCATGTTGCCCATCAAGTGGTCCAGGTCAAGCGTATACTAACGACGTGAAGCACTAGGATACTCTCAAGAAAAAATCCAAGAGCAGCCCTCTCACGACCCATCGCATGTATGCCCCTTGTTAGACAACAAGGTGGACCAAAGCACCTGTAGGATAAACACAAGTACATCAATATCATCATCTATTTCCAGGGGCCTGGTTCCAGCTTGGGTCATTGTTTTTGCACATTCTCCCCGTATCTGTATGGGTTTCCTCTGGGTGCTCCGCTTTCCTCCCGCAATCCAAAGATGTGCAGGTTAGGTGCATTGGCCGTGCTAAATCGACCCTTAGTGTCCCAGGACGTGTAGATTAGTGGGTAAATATGAGGGGTTATGAGGATAGGGCCCAGAAGGGGCTGTTGTTTGTGCAGACTCAATAGGCTGAATAGCCTCCTTCTGCTCTGTAGGGTTTGTATGATTTCTATACTTCATGTTCAAAGGAGAGTTGGAGGGAGGCATTAAAGGCCTGTGCAGTAATGTTGCCTGCAGGAAATTCTAGCAAGTTTTCACATCCACTGCATTTTGTACTAAATTTGGGTGAACACGGCAACAAAAATTATACAGCTGATCTTCTAAAAAAACAGGAAATATTTACAACGTGCAGGCAGAAAAGGGCTAATTGTTAACCTTTGTGTTCCTGGCCTGTTAGATGTTAAACTGTGATCTCTGGGCAACTGTGTGGAAGAGCTGCTGTGTTCTCCCTGAGGTCCTGACCCCTAATTATACCTCCACAAAGATCAGAAAGAAAACAGAATATAATCCAGTCACCGTCGCTTTGTGGGAGTTTGCTGGGAACTGCAAAGAACTTGCATTTATGTAGCACCACTCATGATTATTGTCTTTGTCTGTTGAATTTGGAAGTGGCGCACACTCAGCGCTGTGGCTTTCAGCCGTGGGTCTTCACTGGACTGAATTGGCTAATTGTTGGCCCATGGACATTTGGCACTTGGGAAGGGATGTCCTCTGAGCTCCCACAAACAGTAAAGTGACAATGACCAAAATATTCTGTATTCACAACGCTGGTAGAGGCATAACATGGGTCAGATCACCAAGGGGCAGGCCATTGCTCTTCTTCGAAACTGTGCCATGGGATCATAGAATCCCTATAGTATAGAAGGAGGCTATTCGGCTCATTGAATCGACCACATCCCATCCAGGCACCATTCCCCTAACCCTGCACATTTATCCTGTGAAACCCCCTGACATTATTTGGTCAATTTAGCCCCTAGCCAAGTAACGAAACCTGCACATTGTTGGACTGTGGGAGGAAACCAGAGCATCTGAAAGAAACCCACGCAGACATGGGGAGAACGTGTAGACTCCACACAGACCCAAGCCAGAATTGAACCTGGATCCTTGGAGCTATGAGGCAACAGTGCTAACTACTGTGCCACCGAGCTACCTTGAGTCTTCCACTATGGTGCTGCCATGGACCTTCTAGGTTTGAGGTGGTGAGGGATAGAAATGACAAAGGTGTCAGGAGACACGAGACAAACGGAATGTTAATGATTGTGTTAAAGACAGAGGAAGGATTTTCCACTCCCATTTTCAGGGAGTGAGATCAGCGGCGGGACTGGAAAGCCAACATGAGATTCTGAAAATGCGACTTATACAGAGGGGATTTCCCACAGTGATTGTTCCTCCCCAATGCATAAGACTATAAGACATTGAAGCAGAATTAGGCCATTTGGCCATCGAGTCTATTCTGTTATTCAATCATGGCTGATATTTTTCCCCATTCTCCTGCCTTTTCCCCATAAATCCTGATCCCCTTATTAATCAAGAATTAATCTATCTCTATCTTAAAGATACTCAATGACCTGGCCTCCACAGCCTTTTGTGGCAAAGAGTTCCACAGATTCATCACTCTTTGGCTGAAGAAATTCCTCCTCATCTGTTTTAGAGGATTGTCCCTTTAGCCTGAGGTTGTGCCCTCTGGTTCTAGTTTCTCCTATTAGTAGAAACATCCTCTCCATTTCCACTCTATCAAGGCCTCTCAGTATCCTGTAAGTTTCAATAATATCATCCCTCATCCTTCTAAACTCCAACGAATACAGACCCAGAGTCCTCAACTGTTCCTCATGCGACAAGTTCTTCATTCCAGAGATCGTTCTTATGAACTGCCTCTGGACTCTTTCCATGGTAAGCACATCCTTCCTTAGACACGGGGCCTGTCAATGTTGTAATGAGAATCCTGATGTTCAGAGCTGGGATCTCAATTAGAATGCATCTAAATGTAACTATCAATGCCTTATATTCCCCTTCCCCTGTAAGATTGTCCATTTACACTGGCGCGAGGGCATGCCAACAACAGGTCTCCCACGATGTGCACTGGTGGCAGTGCCTGGAGGCATTGACAGAGGTCACTGCCAGGGGACAGTGCCTTGAGGCAGCAACGGGTGAGGGGGCGTTTGGTTGGGGAGTAGAGGGTTCTGTGGAAGAGGGTGTTTGAAGTTGGGATTTTTCCGGGGTGTTTCATTTTTGATTTTTTCTGGGGACGTTAAAACTGAAGTTGTGGGATCAAACAAAGCTCACCTCATCAGTGTGATGTCACGGGACCCACTCCTTGGAACTATTTTGCTATGTTGTCTCTATACAGCGGAGCAAACTGCTGCTGAGGTCGGTGACTTGCACGCCGTCTTTCTCTCCCATTTCCCATCTCTGGAATAGCGGTGGCCATGGTGCAGTTGTATTGTCAGTATAATGCTCTGGGGACACAAGTTCGAATCTCAACACGGTAGATGGTGGAATTTGAATCCAATAAAAGGTCTGGAATTAATGGTGATCATGAAACCAATGTCAATTGTTATAAAGTAATCCATAGATCTATAAACATTGACAGGGATCACGGGTAGAGGTGAGAACATCGGGGTGGCAGCACGGGCTCATTGGGCCAAAGGGCCTGTTTCCTGTGCTGTTTTGTTCTTTGTTCTTTGTTCTTTATTTGCTTCACCAATGTCCTTTAGGGAAGGAAATCTGCTGTCCTTACCCAGTCTGGCCTACATGTGACTCCAGACACACAGCAATGTGGTTGAATCTTAAATGCCCTCAGAAATGGCCCCAGTTAAAGGTCAATTAGGGACGGCAATAAATGTTGACCCAGCCGAATCCCCCGAATGATTAAAAACAGAATGAGAAAATTCTGCCTGACTGCTTTAGTTCAGAGTAACAGCTAGCAGAGCTTCCTTTTTATTTTACGTCAGGTGGATCTTCAACCTATGATGTTCAACCAATTGAGCCATTGGCTGACTCTGGTTCATGGCTGCTACACAGCTGGTGGCTTAAACCTGTTTCAGGAGCAACTTTTCCTGTCCAGATCCTGGCTTTCTGATTTTAACCTGACCCTGATGAATCTTGGTGAAAGTCTGAACCTGAACTGTTAACCTCTCATCTAAAAAAGCTGTAGGGGCTGGGAAGTGAATTGAAAATTTCAAAACTAAATTTGATTTGATTTATTGTTGTCATATGTACTGGGATACAGTGAAAAGTATTGTTTCTTGCGCACTATACAGATAAAGCATACCATTCGTACAGTGCATAGGGGAGAAGGAAAGGAGAGAATGCAGAACATAGTGTAATAGCCATAGCTAGGCGTAGAGAAAGATCAAATTTTTAATGCAAGTGAAGTCGATTCAAAAGTCTGGTGGCAGCAGGGAAGAAGCTGTTCTCGAGTCGGTTAGAAGTTTGATCATTTTCTGTTAGGTAAAAAGCAGGGTGGCACAGCGGTTAACACTGCTATCTCGCTCTGCCAGAGACCTGGATTCAATTTTGACCTTAGGTGGTGTTGGTGTAGAGTTTGCACATCGTCTGCGTGGGTTTCTTCTGGGTGCTCCGGTTTCCTCCCACACTCCAAAGATGTGTAGGTTAGGTTGATTGGCCATACTAAATTTCCCCTAGTATCAGAGGGATTAACAAGATAAGTGGGTGGGGTTATGGGAATAGGCCTGGATGGGATTGTGATCGGTACTGACTTGATAGGCCGAATGGCTTCCTCCTGCACTATAAGGGTTCTTTGACAGCAGAGCCTAGGGTAAGCTAAAGATTGTGGAGAGTTGAGGTTAGAACAACATTGGCATCAAGATGAGTGGATGGAATCAAGATGCAGATCAGCCATGATCTAATTGGAAGGCAGAAGAGGGCCTGAGGGCTGAATGGTCTCCTCCTGAACCTACATACATTCTTCCTTTCAGTTGCAAATCAGCCTGCCCCACTTTCTATTTTTATTTCAGATTCCTTGGTGCTGTGATTTTGTTTGTCCCTCTTATTATTTCGACAGTGGATAGCACAATTTGAATAAACATTACTCATGCACCTTGATTGTTTTGAAGACAGCTCCAGTCCTTATTTGAGCAGATGTCTCTCACACAAGATGGACAGAAAGAGGCAGAATCGAGCTGCATGTTCAAACAACGTGGAACTGGACATGCAGTTCTCAAACTTTCCACGTTACTGTGAGAAGAATGCGATGTGTGTGTGTGTCTGTGTGCTCTTTGCACTGAAGAGCTGAAAGATAGTGTGAACAGACAGCTCTCGGGAGGAGCCGCTGTTGAACTGGGTCTGAATAGGGGTGTGAAAGGTGATCAGAACAACAATGACACTGGGAAGGTGTCAAAAGATGTTGCTCCGTCTAGATTAAGTGTTAAAAGGCGATGAATACTTTGCATTTGAAGTTGATGAAATTGGCACATCTGGAGATCAGGATACCGCCCTGTTATAATCCAGAGCTCGATCCAAAGCAGCTGCCTGTTTTTGCTCCATGGTTAACACCATGTCAGGTATGGTGCGGGCTGCTTTTACCAGCAGAAGGTGAAAGTCACAGACAAAATCATGGCTGCAGGGTGACCGACACCCTTCTACAGAAAGACTTGCATTTACTCAGCAACTTTCATAAGCTCGGGATTCGTTGACTCTGTCTACACTTTCTGCTGCCTTGGGAAAGCAGCCAGCATAATTAAGGACCCCACGCATCCCGGACGTTCTCTCTTCCACCTTCTTCCGTTGGGAGAAAGATACAAAAGTCTGAGGTCACGTACCAACCAACTCAAGAACAGCTTCTTCCCTGCTGCCTTCAGACTTTTGAATGGAACCCACCTCACATTAAGTTGATAAAAGCTAATTACTGCAGATGCTGGGATTTGAAACCAAAAGAGAAAACACTGGAAAATCTCAGCAGGTCTGGCAGCATCTGTAATGAGAAAAAAGAGCTGATGTTTTGAGTCCAGATGACCTTTTGTCAAAGTTTATTAAGTTGATCTTTCTCTACACCCTAGCTATGGCTATAACACTACATTCTGTATTGTCTTGTTTATTTCTCTATGAACAGTATGCTTTGTATAGTGTGCAAGAAACAATACTTTTCACTGTATGTTAATACATGTGACATCAATAAATCAAATCAAATCAAATGTCCGAAAGTGTTTTATAGCCACAAAAATAGAAAAACCCAAAAGACATCTAGACTTGAAACCTTGGCTCTATTCTCTCTCAGTAAGAAGTCTGACAGCACCAGATTTACGTCCAACCAATTTAAACCTGGTGTTGTCAGACTTCTTGCTGTGTTTACCCCAGTCCAACACTGGCATCTCCACATCTCTTCTCTCTCCACAGATGCTGTCAGACCCACTGAGATTTTCCAGCATCTGCTGTATTTTTCTGTTTTTGTTTCAGATTCCAGCATCCGCAGTATTTTTCTTTTCTCCTTGTGCTTTATAGACAATGGAATACATTTTAAGTGTCTTCACTGTTATAATGTAGGAAGTGCAGCAGCCATTTCGTGCACAGCAAGCTCCCAAAAATTGCAACATGTTGCTGTCCAGATAATCTGTTTTGTGATGTTTGTTAAGGGATAACTATTGTCCGGGGCACTAGGAATAACTCCTCTGCTCTTTGATATAGCATCACCCCCAGGTGACCATGCACCGACCATGCCACCCGACTGAACTAAAACCCATTATCCTTCCACGGACCATATCCCTCTATTCCCGTCCTATTCACGTATCTGTCCAGATGCCTCTTAAAAGCCACTATTGTATCCGCTTCCACTATCTCCCCCAGCACCGAATTCCAGGTAGCAACCATCCTCTCTGTAAAAAAACTACCTCATACATCTTTAAACCTTGCTCTCACACCTTTAACTTATAATAATTGACTTCCACCCTGGAAAAAAACTTCCATTATAACTTTGGCAAAAAAATTATTGAAATCTTAGAGAAACAGCATAAAGGACATAAAGTGACTGTGTGAATCCTGGACCTATGACGATGTGTTTTTAGAAATTATTTCTCTTGGAATTTTGCAGTCACAGGTTTTTTGTTGTTAGAATTTTTTATTTATTTAAATATATTTTTTCACTTAATTTGCCTGTTTCTCTCACACCTTGAATAACAGTTAGAATAAAAAAACTATCTCCACATTTATTTAGTGCGAATGTAATGTCGCATCATACAGAGCAGGTTGGATTGATTCACCATGGTAAGTTGACTCTTGTGGCTGGGGGATTATCAAGGTAAATACATAGGGTTTATGGGAATAGGTGGGATGGTGGTCGGTACAGACTTGATGGGTCAAATGACTCCCTTCTGTAATGTAGGTATTCTACGATTCTATGAATATGTTGTAATGTGTTGGTACTGTGGGGTGTAATAACAAGTTACATAAAAGTGCATGTGAGGAATAGAAACAGCAATCAGGTTTTATTCCAGAGATTTTCATTGTACAAAGTTACAACCCAGATTGCCGCAAGCCTCCGGAAAGTCCAATAACATCCCATGTGGCTGTCTCCTTAAAGGGATCATGTCTCAACACAGTAACTACCCCGAATATATAAACAGTGTTATCAAATAGAGAAGCAGGTGTGAGGGGCTGAATTGCCTCTGCTTCTCCTAATGTGTTTTGGATGAATGAGCTGAACTTTGTAAGAGGTCTGACAACACCAGTTTTAAATCCAACCGATTTATTTGATCAAATAAATCAGTTGGATTTAAAACTGGTGTTGTCAGACCTCTTACTATGTTTACCCCAGTCCAACGCCGGCATCTCTACATCACGACTTTCATTGACTTTGTCATTGATAATCATCTTGCAAACCAAGGGTGAAATCATGGCTTGAGTTCTGTTTAATTTGTTGTTATTGATATTTTATAGCGAGCAAGATTTGGTAAGTGATATCGACAAGATGGGAGTGTATAATGGGCTCATAGTGAATCAGTGACTTTTACACTATGCTTGATTCTGAAGAGTCTCTTCCATTGAATTCAATCTTATTCTTCTGTCTACTTACGCATTATCCCAAACTTTCTTGGTGTTTTAATGAGTCTTTTGAGGTGTTGAAATATCATGATAGTTGTGTTACGTGGTAGAAATTGAAAATATATTGTATGAGGAGCAATAGTCAGCAAAGACTTCAGTCTTGTTGATCAAAAAAAACACAGATACAATTGTTAGCCATTCAATCTTTGTCCTCTGATCTTTTCAACAGTGTGTCACACAGAGACACCTGAGGGCTCCAATGCTTCTCACTGACAATGAAGACGTATGTTGTTCAATCACTTCACTTCATTGCTGAGAAGGCATTTGATCTGTGAGATTACTGATAAAATAGAATTCAATTTCACCCCTCGTATGATGTATTTATATAGAATATTATCATAATCCCAGGTTGTCAAAGTATTCTAGTCTTACAGAATGGGAAAGATGTTCAGTTTATCTGGGTTACAAGTATTGAACGTTTCCCCAAGTGTATATCTACACCAAGTCTATATGGTGCAATGTGCAGAATATATTAATAAGGCTGAGGCAGTCACCAAAATCAATGATTATTATCAGCACAGTGTTAGAAATAACTAATGGATGTTTCCCGATCAAGTTAATATCATTGCACAATGCTGTTAAAGTTAAATCATTACACTCTGCGATCATCTGGAGAGTGCACACAATCTAACACTGCATTATAACATAGAATCATAGAATCCCGACAGTACATAAGGAGGCCATTCGGCCCATCTAGTCTTTACTTTCCATAATCCCACCCAGACCCAATTGGCATAACTCCATACATTTACCCTGCTAATTCCCCCATTGCTGCTCTTAATATTAATGACCCACACTGCATTTACATATCAGACAATAATCAAATGCCAGCAATAGGCATTTCCAATCTAACGGGACTTTTTGTGATTGTTTCATGAATTGATTGGTAAATCTTGAGAGAATGGATGAAGAGGGGAGTGGGGGAGAGAAATAAGGGACCCAGAAACAGGGAAAATGCCATGGCTCCAGTTACATTAGAGACCATGATATCTAATACAGAAAAATTCCCAGATTATTTAATGCTGAGGAGGATGCAGAACCACAGGCAGGGGACTGGGAAAGTGGATTCATTTTGGGTGGTTTTGCAAAGAGCTGGTACTGAGGTGATGGGCTGAATGGCCTCTTCTGCTGTATGTTCTAAGTGAAGCAATGATGCATTCATGCCATAGCAATGTGACTGGTACTCAGACATGCCACTGGTCCTTCCCTACACTGTGACATAGTATTTCTGAGGAAAGGTTTGTTCTGTGTGCACCAAGATATTCTTTACCTCCTTCAATGATACTGAATTCCTGCAAACAGCACTCAGTCGTTTAATAAACAAAGCTTGCTTTTGTTGTTCTAATATAGAGAAAGGTAGTCTTTCATTTCTAGAGCACCTTTCACAACCTCAGGACATCCCAAAGTGTTTTACGGCCAGAACTAAATATTTTCTTTGCACAGTCACTGTTATAGTGTAGAATAGATAGCAGCCAATTTGCACACAGCAAGCTCCCATATACTGCAATGAGCAGATAACCAGCTTTATTGATGTTGCTGAGGGATGAATATTGGCCCGGGAGAGAGAAAGAGTTCCCTACTCTTCTTCAGAATGGTGTGCCATTAGATCTTCTGTGTTTACCTGGGCGGGCAAAAGGGGCCTCGTATTAACATCTCATCCAAAAGACAGCTCCTCCAACACTGCTGCACTTCAATGACTGGTTAGATCTTGTTCTTAGGTCATTGGATTGGGTCCTTATCCATCACCCTAGGTGAACAGTTGGAAGCTTTTTCCCACGGCAGAAATGACAATTACAAGGGGGCACAAGCTCAAAGTAAGGGGGGGAAATGGTTCAGTGGAGATGTGCGGGGGAAGTATATCTACAGAAAGTGGTGGGGGACTGGAATGCGCTGCCAAGTAGGTGGTTGAGGCAGATACTCTAATAATATTTAAGATTTCTCTGGATAGACACGTGAACAGACAGAGAGGAGAGGCAGCCAGACTGGAAAGGACAATATGATCAGCACAGGCTTGGAGGGCTGAAGGGCCTGCCGCTGTGCTTTATGATTCCTTCTTCTTTGATCCTATTAGAAGTGAGAAACCCATAGCTAACTAATAGTAAAGACTGGAGCTTCAGTAAACTGTGAAGCCTCCTTCGTTCATCAAAGGGCTAAATCAGCTCCCGCTCAATCTTTCCAGATAAAAATCACACTCTAACACGTGGTCAATCAGGTCAGTACCATTGTGTCATGGGCCAATAATGTAAGCTATTGACCCACGCAGCATCCTGGGTTAGACAGGGAGAGCACCCCTTCAGGAGAAATGCCTCTCTTATTCACTAATCGCACACAAGCAAATCTTCACAAATCCTCACACAATCTGAGAATCCTGCAGCACCAAAAGAGACCCCTCGGCCCATCGTGCCCATGCTGCTTCTTTGAACGATCTATTCAATTAGTTCCACTCCCCTCTACTCCTTCCCATTTGCCTGCACTTTTTCTCCTTGTAGTATTTATCCAATATCCTTTTGAAAGTTGACTGGATTTGATTTATTATTGTTACATGTATTAGCATACAGTGAAAAATATTGTTTCTTGCGCGCTATATAGACAAAACATCATTCATAGAGAAGGAAAGGAGAGAGTGCAGAGAGTGTTACAGTCATAGCTCGGATGTTGAGAAAGATCAACTTAATGCGAGGTAGGTCCATTCAACAGTCTGACAGTAGCAGGGAAGAAGCTGTTCTTGGTACAGGACCTTAGACTTTTGTATCTTTTTCCCGACGGAAGAAGGTGGAAAAGAGAATGTCCAGGATGTGTGGGGTCCTTGATTATGCTGGCTGCTTTTCTGAGGCAGTGGGAAGTGTATTCAGAGTCAATGGATGAGGGGCTGGTTTGCGTCATGGACTGGACTTCGTTCACGACTTTTTGTAGTTCTTTGCAGTCTTGGGTAGAGCAGGAGCCATACCAAGCTGTGATACAACCAGAAAGAATGCTTTCTGTCGTGCATCTATAAAAGTTGTTGAGAGTTGTAGCTAACATGCCAAAGTTATTCCTGAATCTGCTTCTATCACCCTATCAGCTAAAATGTTTCAGTTTAAGACTGTTCATTTCAATTGCCAATCTGAAGACTGATCTCAACGGGCGGAATGGCCACAAGATTAACTTTCCATTTCTGATTTGAGTCTGCTTTTTAAATCAGTGGCTCCTGAAGCAGGGTAAATGTTTGCCGTACTGTGCAGGAAGGTCAGGGTGGTATTTCCTGTGTAACCTGCCCTGTAATTAATAGTGATAGAGGTAGCTTGCCATTGGTCTGTGATGGGATTCTCACATCCCGCCATTGTTAATGGTGTTCTCCATTAATTGGACAATTCCATGGCAGGGTGCGCCAACAGCAGCACAGGAAGATCCCATTGATGTGATTGGCTGCAAAGTTCCGGCCCATATTTGCACATAGCACTTCATATAAATCTGCTATCTGCCTGTTCCATGTCTTTCTCTGTCGCTGCCTGTCTAACCTGTTCCTGTACTTTTTGTTCCAATGTGCCATCTCAATGTTATTTCTGGCTCAGTGTCTGTCCATTTAGCCTCTCTCTCTCTCTCAATGTCTGCGCCTTCAATCCCTCTGTATGTCTGCCCTGTCTCTACGTCTCTCTGTTCCATTCCAGCGCTATCTACTCTATCTCTCTGTCTCTCAGTATCTGTCTGCTCATGTCATCTGTTGTGTCTGCTCTCTCACTCTCTGTGTCTGCTCTCTCACTCTGTGTCTGCTCAGTTGCTCTGTGCGTCTGCTCCCTCATTCTGTGTGTCTGCTCTCTTACTCTGTGCGTCTGCAATCTCGATCCGTGTGTCTGCTGTCTCACTCTGTGTGTCTGCTCTGTCATTCTTCGTCTGCTGTCTCACTTTGTATGTCTGCTATCTCATTCTGTTTGTCTCCTTTCTCACTGTGTGTCTGCTCTCTTACTCTGTCTGTCTGCTAACTCACTACGTGTGTCTGCTCTCTCACTCTCTCTGTCTCTTTCTGTCTGCTTTTTCACTCTGTGTGTCTGCTCTCTTTCTGTCTGCTCTCTCTCTCTTGGTCTTTCTGCCCTCTCACTCTGTGTGTCCGTTCTTTCATCTCTCTATCTTCTCTTGCACTCTGTCTGTCTGGTCTCTCTATTTGCTCTCTCTCTCTATCAGTTTTTCTGTTTTCTCACTCTGTGTCTGCTGTCTTGCCCTTTGTGTCTGCTCTCTCACTCTGTGTGTCCGCTCTCTCACGCTCTCTCTCTCTGCTCTCTCGCTCTATGCATCTGCTCTCTCATTCTGTGTGCCTGCTCTCTTACTCTGCATTTCTGCTCTCTCACTCTCTCTCCGTCTACTCTTTCATCCTATCTGTCTGCTGTCTCACTCTCTCTCTCTGCTCTGTCGCCCTGTGCATCGGCTGTCTCGCCTTGTGTGTCTGCTCTCTCACTCTGTATGTCTGCAGTCCCACTCTGTTTGTCTGCTCTCACACTCTGTGTGTCTACTCTCTCTCTATTTGTCTGCCCTCTCACTCTCTCTGTCTGCCATCTCACTCTGTGTGCCTGCTCTCTCTCTGTCTGCTCTCTCTCTCTCTCTCAGTCTGTCTGCTCTCTCATTCTGTGTGTCTATCTGTTCTCTCTCACTCTCTGTGTCTGCTCCCTCTCTCCCAATGTCCTTTATTTCCTCTCACACTTTAGCTGAATTGATCTAAGTCAGTTGCTGTGTGAAGAAAGCTGTTTGTTTGGAAGCAAGCTGGCCTGGGTTTATAACTAAATGATTTGACATGGTTTCTTGTGTAAATGGGCACTGATAAAATCAACTGCAGTTGATCTGAAAAGATTGGAAAGCCCGTGTGTGTACGGGACCTTTGATTCTTCCAGCAGATGTGGATTTAGAGTTTCAGTGGGAAGTGGGGAACCAGTTTGATTGTGGATTTGCTGAACAAACAAGGTGCTGAGTGAAGGCCGGGGTCTGCAAAACAAGGCACAGGCCAGAGACACGATCCCAGCTCCGGGGACAGGCCGATGATCGACATCTGTCTGTATCAGGTTCATCCTTTGAAATGAAAGAAAGTGCTTTCTGCACAGACAGCTGCTTATTGACTGGAAGTCTGGCCGTGTCAAAACGCTTCTTGGAAGCTAAGCTCAAACAAATCACTTTAACAGATGTTCCTCGGAGTCATTGGGAATCCTACTGCTGCCACCTATGGGCCTAAAGCCATGAGCAATGTTAATCACAATTCTTTCCTTGGTACAATTCTGGAGTTCGCTCCAATATGGGCTATCAGTTTATGGTAATCAGATGCTAATCTCCCTATCTCCGTAACCCCCTCCAACCCTACCATCCTCTGAGCTCTCTGGAAAAAGCCATGGCATGGTGCCACTGTTGCCCTCACAGCACCAGGGGCCCAAGTTCAATTCCAACCCCAGGTCACTGTCTGTACAAAGTTTGTGCATTCTTCCCGTGTCTGTGTGAGTTTCCTCCAGTTTCCTCCCAAATCCAAGGTCAATTGGCCAGTTAAATTGATCCTTAGCGTCAGGGGGATTAGCAGAGTAAATACATGGGGTTGTGGGGATAGGGCCTGGGTGGGATTATGGTCAGTGCAGACTTGATGAGCTGAATGGCCTCCTTCTGCATTGTAGGATTCTATGATTCTAATTCCCTGTGTGGAGTTTGCATGTTCTCCACATATCTGTGTGGATTTCCTTGGGTGCTCCAATTTTCTCCCACACTCCAAAGATGTCTGCGTTAGGTGCATTGGTCATGCTAAATTGACCTTTAGTGTCAGGGGGATTAGTGGGATAAATATATGGGATTGCAGGGATAGGGACAGGATGGGATTGTTGTTGGTGCAGGTTCGATGGGCTGAGTGGCCTCGTCCTACACTGTCGGGATTCTATGATTCTGTGCCATTTTCTCAGGGCCGCTGTGCTACAGAAATAAATCTAAACAGCCTCACCAATTTCGCTCACTTCTCAGGATTTTAAAAAAGTTGCCAAGGAAGAAACTAATTAAAAAAAGTAAACTTGCAGCATTTGGGGTGCTGCACATTTGTACGGATTCCTGGTTTCAGCCAAAGGTTTCAATAAAGTTTGATTCAGGGAGTTTATACTCTCAAATTTTAATCCTCTAATCCATTGAGTAGTCTCCAAGGCTTCAGAAGTCTGTACATTCTCCCTGTGTCTGCATGGGTTTCCTCCGGATGCTCCGGTTTCCTTCCACGGTCCGAAAGACCTGCTGGTTAGGTGCATCGACCATGCTAAATTCTCCCTCAGTAAACCAACTTGTGACACCAGTAAACTTTAACTTAACTTCCTCAACAACTGCAGTAGTTCTTGGTTGAAAGATCCCATTCTTAAACGGAATGGCCATTCTCCTTAAAGTTTGTTTTGAGAAGAATCCTAAGGGTTCAATTGGCTGGAAGAGTTGAGAAGGATTTCGGATGAATGACGGTGGAATTTGAGATGATGTGAGGAAAGTGTTTATTCATGCGCTGAATGGCTGGGATGGTGAAAGCACTGTGTGAGAGTACGGTGGGTGTAGACTCGACCTTGACTTTCAAAAGAGAATTGGATAATTTCATAAAGAGAAAAAAAGATTGCAGGTCTACAAGACAAAGGTGAGGAAGTGGGAGTAACTGAGTAACTCTTACAGAGAGGCAACATGGAGACATTGGGCTGATTGGCCTCACTCTGCTCTAACAATTCTTTGGTTCAATTCTATATACTTCCTTTTTAAATTATAACATTACATCATACCCATAATATCACAGTGCCGCGTGCAAAAAAGTGTGTGTTAATGATACTTCTTAGAGATATACTTATAGACATCAGTGAGACCGGGGTGCCTATTTCTTACTATATGTAATACTTACATAGAAATATGGGAGCAGAAAAAGGCCATTCAGCCCTTCAAGCCCGCTCCGCTATTCATCATGATCATGGCTGATTGTCCAACTCAATAGCCTGATCCTGCTTTCTCCCCATCATCTTTGATCCTGTTTCCCCCAAGTACTATATCTAGCTGCCCTTTGATGGAGTTCTCTCTTGAACAAGGCTGATCTCATCTCGTATCCTGTTGACTTTCCTGCCTTTTTCAGTTTTTAAATTCATTCGTGAGACTCGGGCATTGCTGGTTGGTCAGCATTTACTGCCCAAGAGCAGTTCAGAGTCAAGCATGTTGCTGTGGCTCTGGAAGTCAGACTGGGTAAGGAAAGCAGATTTCCTTCCTTAAAGGACATTAGTGAACCAGATGGGTTTTTCCAACAATCAACAATGGCTTCATCGTCATCAGTAGATTTTTAATTCTAGATTTTTTTTTCATTTGAATTCAAATTCCATCATCTGCTATGGCAGGATTTGAACCTGGGTCCCCAGAACATTAGCTGTGTTTCTGGATTGCTAATCTAGCAATAATACAACTAGGCCATTGCCTCCTGAATGCTTTGCCATGTGGGTTCCCCTATAAGGTGAGCAAGTCCCCTTTGCATGGCAGATATCTCAATCACACTAGTACTTACTTCTGGCTCACACCATTTTCCTGTCAGTTGGGGGTCAATTATTTTGTAGATTTCTCGGAAATTCTCCTTAGACCTCAGATGTTATATCCCAGAAAACCAGTTGATGAAAGTTAGAACAAAGATAGCCAATTACTACACACCTTCATAAGCATTTATTTGCAGGGTTATATCTTACAAGCATACAACACTGAATGCAACCACCACAGATTCTGTTTGTGTCAATAATAGGAGAACAAATGAACCCCCAATTAACACTTGCATACATTTAAACACAATTAATATACAATTAGCACAAGAAATCCGTGGGTCTGGTTTGAGGTCCACAGCACTGAGAAGGGCAATAAAAAAAATGGTCTCATCAGTTCTACTCACATCAAAAACATTGATTCAGAAAATAATTTCAAGGAAACTTTATTTCTTATGAATGGACCGCATACACAAACGGGTTCTGGGTTTCTGGTATTGAGTGAAGTTTGATTGTGGCTTGCATGATGTGACCCTCTCTGTGTTTTAGCTCCACCTCATCCTAGAGAGGGAAGGTGCTTACATAAAAAAGAAAGTCGGGTTTCAAGGTGACACAGTAGAACAGTGGTTAGCATTACTGCCTGACAGTACCAGAGACCTAGGTTCGATTCCTGGCTTGGGTCACTGTCTGTGTGGAGTTTGCATGTCCTCCCTGTGTCTGCGTGGGTTTCCTCCGGGTGATCCAGTTTCCTCCCACAGTCTGAAAGATGTGCTTATTAGGGTGCATTGACCATGCTAAGTTCTCCCTCAGTGTACCCGAACAGGCATTAGAGCGTGGCAACTAGGGAATTTTCACAGTAACTTCATTGCAGTGTTAATGGGAGCCTACTTGTGACATTAATGAATAAACTAGGGGATTTTCAGAGTGATTTCATTGCAGTGTTAATGGGAGCCTACTTGTGACACTAATAAATATAAATAAACTTCATAGAAGGTGAATCTTGTTCACTATCAAACAGGAACTTAAAAGGGAGTTGCTCCTATCAGATTTGCATTGGCCATGCTAAATTGTCCCGGAATATGTAAATTAGAAGGATTAACGGGGTAAATATATAGGGTTATATGGATAGGCCTAGGTGGGATTGTTGTCGGTGCAGGTTCGATGGGCTAAATGGCCTCCTTCTGCATTGTAGGGATTCTATGATTCTGTCTCAAAAGCTGTTTTCAGCCAATTGCTGGTCACTGTTATAATGTAGGAGACGTGATTTGCTTGTTCAGTGCCACAGCGATGTCTGTCTCAGCTGTCTTTCTTCTGTAACTGATAAATGTTGCACATGAAACCAGGAAGAGTTGCCACACTCTTCATTGCAATGAGGGTATTGAAGGATGGATTAGTAAATTTGCGGATGACACCAAAGTCGGACAAGTGGTAGATAGTGAAGAGGGGTGTTATAGTTTGCAGAGAGACTTGGACAAGTTGCAGAGCTGGGCCGAGAGGTGGCAAATGGAGTTTAATGTGGAAAAGTGTGAGGTAATTCACTTTGGCAGGAATAACAAATGTGTAGAGTATAGGGCTAATGGTAGGACTCTTAATAGTGTTGATGAACAGAGGGATCTTGGTGTATATGTGCATAGATCCCTGAAAGTTGGCAATCAAGTCGATAAGGTTGTTAAGAAGGCATACGGAGTCTTAGCTTTTATTGGTAGGGGGATTGAATTTCGGAGCCGCAACGTCATGTTGCAACTGTACAAAACTCTAGTGCGGCCGCACTTGGAGTATTGTATACAGTTCTGGTCCCCGCATTATAAGAAAGATGTGGAGGCATTGGAGAGGGTACAGAGGAGGTTTACCAGGATGTTGCCTGGTATGGAGGGCAGGTCTTATGAAGAGAGGCTGAGGGATTTGAGGTTGTTTTCATTAGAAAGAAGGCGGCTAAGAGGAGACCTTATTGAAACATATAAGATGATTAGAAGTTTAGATAGGGTGGACAGTGATAACCTTTTTCCTAGGATGGAGAAAGCTAGCACGAGGGGACCTCGCTTTAAATTAAGGGGTGGTAGTTATAGGATGGATGTCAGAGGTAGGTTCTTTACCCAGAGGGTGGTAAGGGTATGGAATGCCCTGCATGATGCAGTTGTAGATGTGCCAGGTTTGGTGGCGTTTATGAGGTTAGTGGATAAGTTTATGGACGAAAAAGGAATGGTTTAGGTTAGAGGGTCATTGCTTTTTCTTAATTGGTCGGCGCAACATCGAAGGCCGAAGGGTCTGTTCTGCGCTGTAATGTTCTACGTTCTATGTTCTATATCATCATGGGGTCTTCCATCAGGAGAACATGACGCTTCAGGTTAACAGCTCCTTCAACTGGTTGCGATTTTCCCAAGAAATTATTTATAATGGCAATAAAACCGGAACAATCAGCGCCAATCTGTCTGGTGCATTTCAGACTGCAATTGTCCTACACTTAATAATTTTTTATGATTACTAAGTGTAGGACTTGGCAGAGTGGCGAGTTGTTTGCTGGTTCTGCGAGGGGACGGGGCGCTCCGATCCCACAGTGAACTGAGAGCTCCCCCCCTCCCCCACAAACATTGGGGCTCCCTTATCATCAGCAGCAAGTTTTCCCATTCCTTCCTGAGCCTGGATTGCTGGCTGTGCAGGGCATTGGGCCCTCTGAACGGGTCCAATAGGTCTCCCTTCCTGACATGCTCCTCTTCATACCGTTTGGCGTTGGGCATGTAACCCCACATTATAAGAAAGATGTGGAGGCATTGGAGAGGGTACAGAGGAGGTTTACCAGGATGTTGCCTGGTATGGAGGGCAGGTTTTATGAAGAGAGGCTGAGGGATTTGAGGTTGTTTTCGTTAGAAAGGAGGCGGCTAAGAGGGGACCTTATCAAAACATATAAGATGATTAGAGGTTTAGATAGGGTGGACAGTGATAACCTTTTTCCTAGGATGGAGAAAGCTAGCATGAGGGGACACAGCTTTAAATTAAGGGGTGATAGTTATAGGACGGATATCAGAGGTAGGTTCTTTATCCAGAGGGTGGTTAGGGAGTGGAATGCCCTGCCTGCGGCAGTTGTAGATGCGCCAAGTTTGGTGGCGTTTAAGAGGTTAGTTGATAAGTATAGGGAAGAGAAGGGAATGGTTTAGTTTGGAGGGGCATTGCTTTTTATATTGGTCGGCGCAACATCGAAGGCCGAAGGGCCTGTTCTGTGCTGTAATGTTCTATGTTCTATGTTCTATTGAAAGCTCAGCACACAATTTTTCAGAATCAGTCGGATCCACACCAGTTGTGGCGGGGCTGAAAAATCGCCTCCCCCCCGGTACTTCTGACACAGAAGCACTCCCTCAGTTTATGGTGTCAGCCTAAATTTGGTGCTTGACTGACCCCTGAGCCACAGTTTGTTAAAATTCAGTCTTGTGGTGTGGGCAGGGGCACCATTTTTGCCTATACCCTTAAACTATAATTATGAAACAACCGCATGGTTCTGCGTGAGAGATTTCCTTCTCTAAATGGTGTTCGTGAACCCAATGGGAGTTTGTAACAATCATTGGGCATTGAATTCTGGATGGTTATTGAATTCAACTTTCACCCATGGTGGGATTTGAATCTTAGACTTTACTCTGGGTAAATTGTCCATTATAAGAAGTCTGACAACACCAGGTTTAAGTCCGACTGATTTATTTGATTTATCAGGTGATGAAGGGGGCAGCCTCAAAAGCTTGTGTGAGTTTACTATCAAATAAATCAGTTGGACTTAAATCTGGTGTCGTCTGACTTCTTACTGTGTTCACCCCAGTCCAATGCTGGCATCTCCACATCACAAATTGTCCATTGACAGTTTTCCTTGGCACAGCACCTTCACTCAGAAAGGAATAACTACTTCATTGAATCAATCAGGCAGAGAACATTGCTGTGATTTTGGCCTTGGTGGTTCATTGTGATCCCTTTCATAGAATCATAGAATCCCTACAGTGCAGAAGGAGGCCATTTGGCCCATTGAGTCTGCATCGCACTCAGGCCTAATTTCCATAACCCCACAAATTGGCCCTGCTAATTCCCCTGACACTAGGGACAATTTAGCATGGCCAATGCATCTAATCCACACATCTTTGGACAGTAGGAAGAAGCCGGAGCACTTGGAGGAAACCCATGCTGATATGGAGAGAATGTGCAAACTCCACACAGACAATGCTCTGAGGCCAGAATGGAACCTGGGTCCCTGGCGCTGTGAGGCAGCAGTGTTAACCACTGTGCCACTGTGCCGGAAGGAGAAAAAAATATATTGATAAACGGCAACGTCACCACCACAGTGGATAAGTATTGCTGTAAAAGGTAAAATTTCTGTCCCTGTTAGAGCACTGAAGCGCTTAACCTTAGCTAAGAGTGGCATAGTGGCACAATGGTTGGCACTACTGTCTCACAGCTCCAGAGTCCTGGGTTCGATTCCTGGCTTGGGTCACTGTCTGTGCAAATTTGCACATTCTCACCATGTCTTCCGTGGGTTTCCTTCAGGTGTTCAGGTTTCCTTCCACACTCCAAAGATGTGCATGATAGGTTGATTGGCCATGCTAAATTGACCCTGAATTTCGCGGGATGCATAGGTTAGAGGTCTTAGTGCAATAAAAGTATGGTGTGATGGGGATAGGGATTGGATGGGATTGTTGCCAGTGCAGACCCAATGGGCCAGATGGCCTCCTTCTGCACTGTAGGGATTCTATGAATAAACTATGACTCACCCTCAAATCAATGGTAATATTCGAATTATGTGGCGGTGTTCCTGAACTATCTTTGACTCAGTCTTAAATATAAAATGTAGAATTAGGCTGGGAGGGGGTCTCCTGAGGGAGCTGACCTCCAGCGACAGCACCCCTCTGGTAGGATGGAGAGGGACAAAGAGTTGGCCTGGCATTAAAGTGGGATTTGTCTGCTGTGACCATTAAACCTCAGTAAAACATTCTGACCTCTTGGGAAACGTTATGCCAACAGCTCCCTCTGTACTTGCAAACTGGAATATTCTCATTGAACCATTATGACCTATGGCACATTAAGCTGGCAGTGTTATGTAGTCAAGTAGGGAGCCATATACTGGTGCACGTAAGGGAATATTTAGTAATGGAAGGAGTAAATTTACCCTAAAGGTCACAGGGGACTAAAATGTGAGCACATTGCATCATTTTAAGGGGGAAGCAATGGCCTTGTGGTATTATCGCTGGACAATTAATCCAGAAACTCAGGTAATGTCCTGGAGACCTGGGTTCGAATCCCATCACAGCAGATGGTGAAATTTGAATTCAATTAAAAAGAATATCTGGAATTAAGAATCTACTGGTAATCAATGAACCATTGTCAGAAAAATCCATCTGGTTCACTAATGTCCTTTAGGAAAGGAAATCTGCTGGTCTAGCCTACAAATGATTCCAGATCCACAGTAATGTGGTTGACTCTCAACTGCCCTCTGCAATTGCCTTGCAATCCATTCAGTTCAAGGGAACTGGGGATGGGCAATGAATGCTGACCCAGCCAGAGACCTGCATGTCTCATGAATGAATGGATGCCTAGCCCATCATTTTACCAAAGAATCCCTGACGAATAACAGGCTCTTGTGCCTAACAAGTCTTTGCTGCAGGAGATCCTCAGGATAGTGTTTTAGATCCAATCACCTTCAACTGCTTCATCAACGACCTTCCCTCCATCATAAAGTTAGAAGTGAGAGGGTTGCTGAATATTACACAGCATTCAGCACCATTCCTCAGACACTGGAGCAGTTCATGTCCAAATGCAGCAAGACTTGGCAATATCCAGGCACAAGTTGCTAAATGACAATTAACCTTTGTTCCACACAAGCAACAGGCAATGACCATCTACAACAAGAGGACCCTTTTGATATTCAGCAACATTAAGTAAAGTTAAATTAAAGTATATTTATTAGTCACAAGTAAGGCTTACAGTAACACTGCAATGAAGTTGCAGTGAAATTCCCTTCATTGCCACACTCCGGTGTCTTTTCAGGTTAAGCAGCACCCAGGAGGAAACCAGAGCACCCAGAGGAAACCCACACAAACATGGGGAGAATGTGCAAACTCCACACAGACAGTGACCTGAGCTGGGAATCGAACCTGGGTCCCTGGCACTGTGAGGCAGTAATGCTAAACACTGTGCTGATCCATATATGATTGCTATCACTGAATTCGCCCCACTGTTAACATCCCCTAGGTTATCTTTATAACTCAAAGCCTAACTGGACCAGCCATGTAAATACTGTGGCAACAACAGCAGGTCAGAGGCTGGGAATTCTGCAAAGCGTAACACACTCCATCAACTAAGAAGTGGCAGTAGTGTGTACCACCTACAAAATACACTGCAACAACTCAACAAAATTCCTTTGATAGCATTTTGCAAACCCACAAACTGTACCACTTAGATGGCTTGCAATGCTAATCAGTGTGGTTAGCACTACTGCCTCGCAGTACTAGGGACATGAGTTCAGTTTGGTCCTTTGGTCACGTTCTGTGTGGAATCTATACGTTCCCCCCATGTCTGCATGGTTTTCCTCTGGGTGCACCAGTTTCCTCCCATAGTTTGAAAGAATCATAGCAGTTTTCCAGCATGGAAACAATCCCTTTATCCCAACTTGTCCATGCCACCCTTTTTGAACCACCAAGCTGGCCCATATCCCTCTATACTCATCTTATCCATGTAGCTGTCTAAATGCATACTGGTTAGGGTGCATTGGTCATGCTAAATTCTCCCTCAGGTACCTGAACAGGTGCCAGAATGTGGCGACTAGGACTAACTTCATTGCAGTATTAATATGTCTATTTATGACACTAATAAATAAACTTAAGCTTGAACTTAGATGTGCAAGTTGGATGGATTAACATGATAAATGCACAGAGTTACAGGGATAAGGTGGGAGAGGTGGACTTGAATGGGATGCTCTTTTGGAGATTCAGTGCAGATCTGATGGGCTGAATGGCCTCTTTTTGCACTGTAGGGAATTCTGTGGTCAAGGGCAGCAGTTGGATGAGAACACCACCGCCTGCAAGTTCCCCAAGCTGTTCACCACCCTGACTTTCCACACCATCGCTAACAACAGTGTTCATGTAACTACGCAATACAGATTGCATTGGTCCAGAATGGCAACTCACCAACATCGTCTTAAGGGTAACTAGAGATGGTCAACAATCATTGGCTTTGGCAGCAGCACTCACTTCCCCAAAATAAATAAGAAAATGCTCTGCACAAATCTCCTCCCATCTCACTTCATAACCATCCAATCAACATATCCTTCTCTTCCTTTCTTCATTATCAGCTTCCCGAACTTTCCCTTTTTTTTATCTAGAATGAATTTCCAATACTTTAATGCTTCCCATTGGGATTTTCTGGCAAGTGCAAACTGTGAGTATCGACAGCAGGACTGGACGTGACAGGTTTGTTTTCTTATGTTCGTTCACAAGGTGTGGGCGTTGCTGGCTGGGCCAGTATTTATTGCCCATCCCTGAGAGCTGTTAAGAGTCAACCACATTGCTGCAAATTTGGAGTCACATGTAGGCCAGACCAGGTAAGGATGGCAGATTTCCTTCCCTAAAGGACATTAGTGAACCAGATGGGTTTGTATGACAATTGACAATGGTCATCATTAGACTTTTGATTCCAGCTTTTTATTGAATGGGCGGCACAGTGGCACAGTGGTTAGCACTGCTGTCTCACAACTCCAGGGACTTGAGTCACTTCCTATGTGGAATTTGCACATTCTCCCCATGTCAGGGTGGGTTTACTCTAAATGCTCTGATTTGCTCCCATAGTCTAAAGTGTGGCTGTGTTGATTGCTCATACTAAATTAGTGTCCTGGGATGTGATAGGTTAGAGGGATTAGCAGGTGGGGATAGGATTGTTGATGGTGCAGATTCAATGGGCCGAATGGTCTTCTTCTGCACTGTAGGGATTCTATGAATTCAAATTTCACCATCTGCCGTGGTGGGATTCAAATCTGGGTCCCCAGAGCATTACCCTGAGTCCAGTAACAATACCAACAACCCACTGCCTCCCATGTAGTTAAATAGCCTTTTCTTAAACTCCGCCAGTAACTTTGACTGTTCAGGTGAGGGCATGGAATATCAACTGTTACTCGCAGGACACTACCCAGTGCCAGCCATGGTTCATTGGCTGGCACTGTCATCTCTGAGTTCGAAGGATGTGTGTTCACAGTGCAAATCACTCAGAGATTTGAACTGACATCCCCATTTCAGCACTGAGAGAATGCAGCACAATTAGAGGTGCTACCTTTCAGGTAAAGTCTTGTTTGCTTCTCAGCTCAATGTGAATAATTCTGTAATACTAAACGGAAAAAGGGCCAATCTTACCTCTCAACCAGCATAACTAAAACACGTTATCGGCTCACTATTTCATTGCATTTCTCACATTGCATCACTTCAAAAAGTAATCCATCGGCGCTTTTGGGACATTTTGGATAATTGCTTTGGGACATCATAGAATCCCTACATTGCAGAAGGAGGCTATTTGGCCCATCAAGTCTGCACTGACTCTCCAACAGAGCATCCCAGTTGCGGAGTTGATAGTGCAATGGTAATGCCACTTGGCTAGTAACCCAGAGAACCTGTTCAATGCTCTTGTGAGGCATGTTCAAATCCTGTCACTATAACTTGTGGAATTTAAAGTCAATTTATAAAACACATTCTTCAATATCATCAGGGAGCATCAATCATCCTCGATTGCTGCCAAATCCCATCAGGTCCACTAATGTCCTTTAGGGAAGGAAATCCGTCATCCTTACCAGGTCTAGTTTACACGTGACTCCAGGCTCCACAGCAGTAGGATTTCAAGGTGGCACAGTGGTTAGCACCACTGCCTCACAGCGCCAGGGACCTGGGTTCGATCCTGGCTTTGACCACTATCCTGTGGAGTTTGCATGTTCTCCCCATGTCTGTGTGGGTTTCCTCTGGGTGCTCTGGTTTCCTCCCACAGTCTGAAAGACCCGCTGGTTAGGGTGCATTGACCCAAACAAGCACCAGAGTGTGGCGACTAGGGGAATTTCACAGTAACTTCATTGCAGTGTTAATCTAAGCCTTATATATGACTAATAAATAAACATTAAAACTTTAAAAATTTAGTGCGTTCAGCTCTTAACTGCCCTCTGAAATGGCAAAACAAGCCACTTGGCTCAAGGGCAATTAGGGATGGGCAACAAATACTGTCTTTGCCAGTGACTCCCAGGTATTATGAAAGCATTAAATAAAAAAAGACATGAAAATTATTTTGTGGTGTTATTTTCCAGCTTCCCCGTGGTGTGTTTCTGGCAGGGCAGATGGCTCATCACTGGCTGCCATTGGGATCTTCCAGTCCCATCGATATCTGTGGTGCTTTGTGTGGTTCGTTCATCCTCTCGCTGGAAAACTTGCCATGAAAAAGGGTGGGGGTGAGGGAGGAGTGTTGCCCATAGTGGGACTGGAAGATCTGGTGGGAAGGATTGGAAAATCCAGCCTTTTGTTTTCTCCAGTGTGTTTCACCAGCAAGAGGATTATCATCTGAGCATGCAGTGGCAATAGGGTCAATGGATGGGGTGTGGATGAGTGAGTCTAATATTATCCCTGAACTCAATTCAAGATCAATCAAAAGGCCCAAAACAGCAAGATGTCAGCAGCTAGTCACAGGCGTTTGCTGTTTAAAGAGGGGAATAGCATCAGCCAACATACAGAAACTCTTCTATGAAGACTGTGCTGCGCAAAGTTTCTAAAACGCTCCGAAGAGATTGGATAATTTTATCTCAACCTTGTATGCCGGATAGTTGTACCTGCCTTTTAAGGTAAGGGAGCGAATCTTCCCACTTCCTCCAAATTTCCAGTTGCCTTGGCAAAGTAGCCAGCATAATCAAGGACCCCACACACACCTCAGAAATTCTATCTTCCATCATCTTCCGTCGGAAAAAAATACAAAAGTTTCACGTACCAACTGACTCAAGAACAGCTTCTTCACTGCTGCTGTCAGACTTTTGAATGGACCTACTTCTCATTAAATTGATCTTTCTCTACACCCTGGCTATGACTCTAACACTACGTTCTGCACTCTCTCCTTTCCTTCTCTATGAACAGTAGGCTTTGTCTGTATAATGCGCAAGAAACAATACTCCACCGTATTTTAATACATGTGACAATAATATATCAAATCAAAGGATCTCAGGGTTGTTTCAAGACTAACTGGTAAAGTAGACAAGCCTGAGAAAACACAAAGCATTCAGGTAATTGCTGATTTGTGATGGTGACACTCAGTTTTATTAAAGAAAATGTCATTATCGAAGGAGTTCAAATCACCAGAGACACAAATGCAGTATTGATAATAACAATGGGGCTATTGAATGGCTGCATGGGGGCACAGTAGTTAACACACTGCGGCCTCATAGCATCAGGGACCCGAGTTCAATTCTGACCTCAGGTGAACTGTCTGTGTAGAGTTTGCACATTCTCCCTGTGTCTGCATGGGTTTCCTCTGGGTGGTCCAGTTGCCTCCCACACTCTAAAGATGTGCATGGTAGGTGGATTGGCCATGGTAAACTCCCCCTTAACGTCAGGAGGATTAGGAGGGCAAATATATGGGGCTACAGGGATGGGAAAGGTGTTAAAAGGGCTGTTGACTTGTTACTGTCTATAAAAAATACTAACTCCCATATCTGCAAACTTCTCCAGTCCGGCAACCTTCCAATATCTCCATGGTCCACAATTCTGGTCTCTAAAACAATCCCAATTTCTTCCACTATGCCATTAGTTTTCATGACTTCAGCTGCCTCAGCCCCAGTCCAAGTTCAGGAATTTTCTCCCCTAACTTCTCCATCTCTCTTTTCCCCTTAATGCCACTCCTTAAAACCTATCTCGTTGATCAAGGTTTTAGTCACCTGACCTAATGTCTCCTCATGTGACTCAGTCAGTCTTTGTCGGAAAGTGCTCCTGTGAGAACTTTGGGATGTTTTACGATGTGAAAAGGGGGCTATATAAATGCAAGTTCCACAACACGTCGGAGGGAGTGAGTTATAGGTTTCATGAGATTCATTGGCCAGAATTCTCCGACTGTTCACACCTTGCCCTGCTGCCAGCGAGGATGGAGAATTTGGTGTTCCACGAAATCTCCGTCTACTGCAACGGGACCAGAGAACTGGCATGAGTGGCTGGAGAATCAATTTGCATACATAAATGCGTTGTTAAATGATTAGAAATTTTGCATTGTTGCCTCACTGAACGAAGAACAAAGACAAAGAAAATTACAACACGGGAACATGTCCTTTGGCTCTTCAAGCTTGCATTGACCGTGCTGCCTGATTTAACTAAAATCCCTTACTCTTACAGGACATTCCCTCTATTCCCATCCTATTCATGTATTTGTCCAGACACCCCTTAAAATTCACTATCGTAACTGCCTCACTATCTCCCCTGGCATCGAGTTCCAAGCACTCACCACTCCCTGTGTAAAAAATTTACCTCATACATCTCCTTTAAACATTGCCCCTCGCATTTAAACCTTTGCCCGCTAGTAATTGACTCTTCCACCCTGGGAAAAAGTTTCTGACTATCCACTCTGTCCATGCCCTTCATAATCTTATAGACTTCTATCAGGTTGCCCTTCATCCTACAGGTGCTTTGGTCCACCTTGTTGTCTAACGGGGGGCATACACGCGATGGGTCGTGAGAGGACTGCTCTTGGATCTTTATCGAGAGTATCCTAGTGCTTCACGTCGTTAGTGTACGCTTGACCTGGACCATTTGATGGGCAACACGACAGCTCAGTGACTATCGCTGTGCTGTGCAGATACATGGATTTGGGCCTGTGTCTGTGGGAGTTTGCGCATTCTCCCCGTGCTTGCGTGGGTTTTCTCCGGGAGCTCCGGTTTCCTCCCACATCCCAAAGATGTGCTCTTAGGCTAATTGGCAAAACAAATTCTCCCTAAATTGTCTAAAATTTGGTTTTTAATCCATAGATCTATAAACATGGACAGGGATCGCGGGTAGAGGTGGGAACATCGGGATGGCGGCGCGGGCTCGTTGGGCCGAGGGGCTTGTTTCCTGTGCTATTTTGTTCTTTGTTCTTTGTTCAACCTCTGTCATTCCAGTGAGAACAAACCAAGTTTCTCCAACATAGCTAATGTTCTCCATATCAGGCAACATCCTGGTAAATCTTTTCTGTACTCTCTTCAAAGCCTCCACATCTTTCTGGTAGTGTAGCGACCAGAATTGAACACTATATTCCAGTGGGGCCTAACTAGGGTTCCATAAAGCTGCAACATGACTTGACAATTTTTAAACTCAACGCCCCTGCCGATGAAGGCAAGCATGCCGTATGTCTTCTTGATTACCTTCTCCACCTGCATTGCCGCTTTCAGTGACCTGTGTACCTGTACACCCAGATCCCTCTGTCTATCAATACTCTTAAAGGTCCTGCCATTTATTGTATATTTCCAATCTGTATTAAACCTGTATTGCAAGAGAAATATGAGTGACCGTGATAACAGAATCTTGACTCAAAATGACCTTATTTCCAGATGGTTAAGTCGATATCGCCAAAGCTTCCTCTTGGTTGGATCCCATCCTGCAGGCACTGGAAAATCTCTGATACCTCATACCAGTGACGATGCACTGTGTTTCTGGCAGTGGAGGTAGCTCGTCAGTGGCTGTCAGTGGGATCTTCCAGTCCCACTGATATCGTGTTTTGCAGGGTTGTCTGTCCCGCCGTTGGGAAACCTGCCATGGGATGGGGGGAGTGGGTATTGGCAGGGAGTGTGATGGCTTGAGAAGGGGTGTTGCCCACGGTGGCATTGGAAGATCTCGCCTGTGGGAAGGATTGGGAAATCCGACCCTTTGTGTTACTGAATCTGAATGGGGATAGAAGCTTAGCATTACAATTGGGGATCAGCTTGCTTGCGTTACAGACGTAAGAAAGAAAAAACTAACATTGAGTGTAGCACCTTTCACAATCTCAGCATATCCCAAATACTTTGCAACCAATAAGTACTTTTGGAGGAGATTTTCCCATTCTACCTGCCGCAGGTATCAAAGTGAATGAGGGAGCGGATCCATGTAACAGTCTGTTGATCTCGGATGGGATTTTCCATGAGCGCAGCTGGAAAATCCTGACCTTGAAGAGTATTATTGCAATTTTGTAACGTGTTTGTGGGGCATCATTGACTGGTCAGTATTTATTGTAAAAAGCCTCACAACACCAGATTAAAGTCCAACATGTTTATTTGGTAGCAAAACACCACTTTGCTACAAATATACCTATTGGGCTTTAAGCTGTGTTGTGAGACTTCTTACTGTGTTTACCCCAGTCCAATACCGGCAATTCCACATCGGTATTTATTGCCAATTGCTAGTTGCCCTTGAGAAGTGGAAACACTGATTTGATTTATTAGTGGCACATATATTAGTATACAGCGAAAAGTATTGTTTCTTGCGTGCCATACAGACAAAACTTACCATTCATAGAGAAGGAAAGGAGAGAGTGCAGAATGTAGTGTTACAGTCATAGTTAGGGTGTAGAGAAAGATCAACTTAATATGACGCAGGTCCATTCAAAAGTCTGGTGGCAGCAGGGAAGAAGCTGTTCTTGAGCTGACTGTGCAAATAGCAGCCAATTTGTGGACAACAAGCTCCCACAAGCAGCTTTATCAGAAGGAGACAGTGGATAATCTATTTTTATGATGTTGGTTGAGGGATAAATATTGTCCCAGGACACTGGGGAGAGTATCCTCTTGTTTAGTGTGACTGTGTGTACAGACTAAGATCCAACAGCTCTGAGTTCAGTAAACGGAAATTGACTATTTTCTGAATCCAGCAACCCCCTATTGTAAAGTTTATGTCTGGGAAAGTACTGAGGGTAAGCAGTGAGGCTTGACGTTTTGGGTTGGGCTGCCGACACCAGAATCGAGGCTATTGCATAGTCACTGGAGTGAGGTTTCAGACTGCTTCCAGTGTAGAACCCAACCCAGAGGAAGTTTGGGAGAGCAGGGGAAGGAATGGCTGAGGGGCACAGGAATGAACTGGAGGGAAACAAAATCGCCTCCCTTGGTAATGGGACAAGCCTGAGTTGTTGGACATTCTTGGACAAACATCGCTCGAAGTCTTCAGACACAACAATGTTAAATCTCTGGCCCCTCCTGGTATAAACACAACTGCGGTGGGACTAATGGCTTTTTCGGAGAAACTGAGTAGGGCAGATCATGTCTGGGATCAAGGTAAAATATTTACTGCTAAAATAACAAAGCAAGAAGATTTGTAAATAGCTTCAAAACATTAAAATACCGCTGACATTAATGAGCCATTCGAATAGCTCAGTTCTCACATTTATTTTATTTTTCTGACAAAATAAACTCCAACCTTTTCCCAATGTCTCAGAGGAGTGTCAAGAGTCATTACTCATTGAGACTGAAAGCAAGTTCAGCTGTAGGATATACACACACACACAACATCATTTCTCAAACTCTCCTGGCGGCCTCATGTTTTGCACGATACCAACAAATGGTGCAAGAGTTTTTACTGTTGAGTATAGCTGGGTGTCACTCAGCTGCACAAAAGATTAAAAAGAACAGTTTTATCCTTAGCTTTTGAACTGATCTTGTTCATGAAATTTGTATTCATCATGATTGTCGGGGGGTTTTTACATGGTATAAGGTTGAGATTTGTGTGCAAAGTATCAGTCTCATTCTGCCACCCCTGTCTTACGCACAAGCAGCTTCATAAATGTGAAGCCATGCCCACAACTCGATCAATTTATTCATAAAGGTGTCAGATGTGGCTCAATGGATAGCACTGATGCGCAATGACTAGTACATGGGTTGACACATTGGCACAGTGGTTAACTTTGCTGCCTCACAGCGCCAGGGCCCTGGTTTGATTCACAACCTCGGGAGCAAAGTTTGCACATTCTCCCCCTGTCTGTGCGGGTTTCCCCTGGGTGCTCCAGTTTCCTCCCACACTTCAAACATGTGCAGGTTGGGTGCTTTGGCCATGCTAAATTGTCCTTTGGTGTACCCAAATGGGTGCCGGAGTGTGACGACGAGATGATTTTCAGAGTAACTTTTTGCAGTGTGAATGTAAGCCTACTTGTGACTAATAAATACATTTTCTTTTGATACAGGAGGCGGTGGGTTCATGTACACACTGGTGATGTGTCTACAAATTGGAGGTTGACATTTTAATATTGAGTTGTATAAGAACTAGGAGCAGGAGTAGGTCATCTGGCCCTCAAGCCTGCTCCATCATTCAATAAAATCATGGCTGATCTTTTCATGGACTCAGCTCCACTTACCCACCCACTCATCCTAACCCTTAATTCCTTTACTGTTCAAAAATTTATCTATTCTTACCTTAAAAACATTCCACGAGGTAGCCTCAACTGCTTCACTGGATGGAGAATTGCACAGATTCACAACCCTTTGTGTGAAGGAGTTCCTCCTCAACTCAGTCCTAAATCCCTTTCCCCTTATTTTGAGATCATGCTCCCTAGTTCCAGTTTTAAGGTCGTTCAGGGAAGAATATGGTAACTATGGTTAAAAAGAATAGAAGACGCTGTAAGTAGTCAGCAGGTCTGGCAGTATCTGTAGCGAAAGAAGCAGTGTGTGTAGATCAAGTTGTCACTTGAGAACATGATGATGTGGTTACAAAAGATGCCACTTGGCAGGAGCACAGGAGCACAGGCAGAGCACAAGTACTGTATATAATTTGAGTTTGATTTATTATTGTCACAGGTATTGGTATACAGTGAGAAGTGTTGTTTCTTGTGCGCTATACAGACAAAGCATACCATTCATACAGAAGGGCCTGTACTCGTTGGAGTTTAGAAGTTTGTGGGGGGATCTTATAGAGACATATAAGATAATGAAGGGGCTAGATAGGGTAGAGGTAGAGAGATTCTTTCCTCTTAGAAAGGAAACCAGAACTAGAGGGCACAGTCGCAAAATAAATTGGGGGTGGGGGGGGGGGGTGGGGCTGCAGTTTAGAACAGAGTTGAGGAGGAACTTCTGCTCTCAGAGGATGATGAATCTCTGGAATTCTCTGCCCATTGAAGTGGTAGAGGCTACCTCGTTGAATATGTTTAAGTCACGGGTAGATAGATTTCTGATCGATAAGGGAATTAAGGCTTATGGGGAGCAGGCAGGTAAGTGGAACTGATCCACTTCAGATCAGCCATGATCTTATTGAATGGCGAGGCAGGCTCGAGGGGCTAGATGGCCTACTCCCTGCTCCTATTTCTTATGTTCTTAAGAAAAGGAGAGAGTGCAGAATGTAGTGTCACAATCATAGCTAGGATATAGAGAAAGATCAATATAATATATGGTAGGTCCATTCGAAAGTCTGATGGCAGCAGGGAAGAAGCTGCTTTTGAGTCGGTTGAAACGTAACCTCAGACTTTTGTATCTTTTTCCCGACAGAAGAAGGTGGAAGAAAGAATGTCTGGAGTGTGTGGCAAAGTCACAGCAGATAAGCCAAATTTTATTAGCCTCCTAAGGAAGTAGAGGCATTGGTGGGCTTTCTTAACTATAAATTTGGCATGTCCGCTATAACTATTACCAACTTTTCCAGATGCACTGTAGAAAACATTCTTTCTGGTTGTACCACAGCTTGGTATGGCTCCTGCTCTGCCCAAGATCGCAAGAAACTACAAAGGATTGTGAACGAGGCCCAGTCTATCACACAAACTAGCTTCTCATCCATCCTGAAACCAACATGAATGATACCTCTTGCAAAGCAGATTGAGGAGCAAAAGGCATTATGATTGAGATGCCCACCAGAATTAGCCCTCTAAAGGTAGAATAAATGGTTGGGATTCAGATGGCAAGTGGTCACATTCAGTTGGTAGTCCTCTGGGTAGCCTCAGATACTGCCCAATGTGTATACAATTCTGCCACTTTCTGTATTTTTCAGAACCAGCACCAACCGGGATATCACAGCAGGCTGATTCCGGGGATGGCGAGATTGATGTATGAGGAGAGGTTTACTAGGGTTAGGGTTGTTTTCGATGAATTGCGGGGGGGATTCTCATAGAGACTTATAAAATTCTAACAGAACTAAACAGGGTAGATGCAGGAAGGATGTTCCTGATGGTGGGGATGTCCAGAACAATGGCGGGGAGGGTGGCACCAACTGAGGATTCGGGGTAGACTATTTAGGATGGAGATGAGGAGACATTTCTTCACCCAATGAGTAGTGAGCCTGTGGGATTCATTCCCACAGGAAGTAGTTGATGCCAAAACATTGAATGTATTCAAGAAGCAGCTGGATATAGCACTTGGGACAAGTAGGATCAAAGGTTATGGGGAGAAAGCTGGATTAGGCTATTGAGCATAATGATGATGAATGGCAGAACAGGCTTGAAGGGTCAAATGGCCTCCTCCTGCTTCTATCTTCTATGTTTCTATGTCACCAGCCTGTAGTAACAACCCTTGCACCAACTGACATGTCAACTCCTACAGAGGCCTAAGCGGGGAATCCTGTGCCTGACAAATACATAAATAAAACGTCCCATGTCGCTAACAATGAGGACATTGGCTACAGAAAGACTCCAACAGCACCAACTAATGTAATCACACTTCAGGGAGTCAGAGCAAACCCAAACCACAAGGTTCCTGGACTTTATTACCAATTAGCTTTCAACTGACTTTTGAATTTCAGTTTTCCTCCCATAGAAAGGCAGGCTGTAGAGGGTAGACACAATGAGCTATGCACAATCCGAACCTGTGCCTTCATATATTTGTGTAACTAGTTTTGCATTGGCAGTTTGCTTAGTTGTATCCCACACAATGATCTATTGTGCGCACTGTTACATCTCATATCACCGGATAGTCAACTAAATGGCGTGGATATGATCATGTGAGAGCGGGAGTGAGGGAGTTATCTCCAGGAGAGTGGGAGTTATTCCCGGGGGAGCAGGAGTTATCCCCCGGAGAGAGGGAGTTATCGCCGGGTGTGGAAGAATTATTTCCGGGATGCGAGAGTTATCCCTGGGAGAGCGGGAGTTATTCTTAGGAGAATGGGAGTTATCATCTGAAGTGTGGGAGTTATCCCCGGGGGTGTGGGAGTCAATCCCAGCAGTGCAGAAGTTATTCCCGGTAGAGCAGGAGTTATCCCCGGTAGTGTGGGAGTTATCACCGGGAGAATGGGAGTATTCCATGGGAGTATGGAAATCATCCCTGGAAGTGTGGGAGTTATCCCCAGGAATGCAGAAGTTATTCCTAGAGGTTTGGGAGATTTCCTGAGAGTGCAGGAATTATCCACAGGAGTGCAGGAGTTATTCTTGGAAATTTGGGAGTTATCCCTGGGAGTGCAGGAGTTATTCCCAGGGATTGTGTAAGTTATCCGTGGGAGTGTGGGAGTTATCCCGGGACAGCAGGAATTATCCCCTGGAGTGTGGGAGTTATCACTGGGAGTGCAAGATTTATTTGCGGAAGTTTGGGACTTATCCCTAGGAGTGCGGGAATTATTTCCAGCGTGTGCATAAATTATCCCTGGAAGAGTTGTCACGGGGGCTGTGGGAATTATCCCCAGAGGTGTGGGGTTATTGCTGGGAATGCAGGATTATCTCCAGGTGAGTGGGAGTTATCCGTGAGAGTATGGGAGTTATCCCTGGAGTGTGGGAGTTATACCTGGTAGAGTGGGAATTATCTGTGAGAGTGTGGGAGTTATCTGTGAGAGTGTGGGAGTTATGTCCGGGAGTGCGGAAGTTATCTCTGGGAGTATGGGAGCTCTTCCTGGAAATTTGGGAGTTACCTCTGGGAGTGCGGGAATTATCCCTGGGACTGTAGGAGCTATTCTCGGAAGCTTGGGGGTTATCCCTGGAAGAGTGCGAGTTATTCCCAGCGAGTGCATAAATTATCCCCGTGAGTGTGAGAGTTATCCTGAGAGAGTGGGAGACATCCCCTAGGGTATGGGAGTTATCAGTGGGAATGCAGAAATTTTCCCTGGGAATGCTGGAGTTTTCACCGGAAGTGTGGGTGTTACTCCTGGAAAAGCAAGAGTTATTCCTCAGAACACAGGAGTTATTCTGGGAGCGTGGGAAGTTAACCTGGATCTCAAGAGGAGTCGTACGTAACTGTTCAACAATAAACCAACTTTGAATCATAGAAACCCTACAGTGCAGAAAGAGGCCCTTTGGCCCGTTGATCCTGCACCGACCACAATCCTACCTAGGTCCGACACCCATATCCCTACATATTTTACCCACTAATCCCTCTAACCAACACATCTCAGGGCACTAAGGGGAAATTTTAGCACGGCTAATCAACCTAACCCGCACATGTGTGAGGAAACCTATGCAGATATGAGGAGAATGTGCAAACTCTACACAGACAGTGACCCAATCCGGGAATCAAACCCAGGTTCCTGGACCTGTGAAGCTGCAGTGCTAACCACTGTGCTACGGTGCCACCCAAGGACTTGATGTTGGTTACTTAAGGAACACACAACACGGAGTTAAAGGTTTGAGTTGAATACGATTCTTCTCGTTAAATGATGGCCCTGTCTACCCTCTCTGATAATCCATGACACAACTTCCTAGATAGAGAGCTGAGTCCTGACCAATATTCATGCCTTGGGTAATGTCTCTAAGGTAAATGACTGGCTCATTATCCTGGTGCTGTTTGTGAGAATTTGCTGTGTGTAAATTGGCTGCTGTAATATTTACCTTTCACCAGTGACTGCATTTCAGAAATGCTCTGTTGGTTGGGAATAAAATTGGGATGTCACAAGGTGGTGAAGTCCTTTCTTCAAATGTTTGGACAAAGCGCTCTGTCCAAAAGGATTTTGGAGAGGCATAAAATATGTGCAGGGGGTCTACGGGACCCCAAGGACTCACTTTAAAACTGGCAAATGACAACTTTAGTGCTTGCATGAAGCAGAAACATACTAAAAGATGAAAGAAAGAACAAGGCCAAGAGTGCAGATACGACCCTGTAAAAACAGCTCACATTCTGACAAGTTTATTTTCAATGCAAATAAAAATATCAAACACATGTAATGTAGATTAACCTGAAATAGCTGTGCACGTCGCATTGCACACAGCTCACGCTGTCTCTGTAAGTGCTCCCGTTGTCCATATCACCAGCACCCGTCTCTGTTATCTCATTTTAAGATAACGCTTCTGCCCTTGAATTAACTGAATTTGACTTCCTTAGGAGTTCCAAATCGGAAAAAAAAATCTCAACATTTGGGTCATTGCTGGGTTTGAACCAAATAAATTTGACAGCGCGGATCACGATTGGGCGGTTTGTAAATCATGGGTGGGATTTTCTGGCCCGCGTTCGCCCCGAAACTAGAAAATTCCATTTGAAGTTAACGGATCTTTCCGTGGTCCGTCCTTGGCCCAGTACGATTCCTGTGGCTGGTGGAATGGGAGAATTTGCTCGCATGCTTCACATCAAATTCCCATCCATTTATTTGTGTTAATAATTCGCAGCATGTTCAGTAACTCTGCAGCACCACAGGAACATAGACTCAGTATTAACAATCAATATGAAGTGTATATTTTTATGACCTATGATGTCTCTGAGATGTATACAATATTAGTTCTGCCAATCCAGTCTTGGTTAACCTCCATTGTGAAAGTCAGTCCAAACTCCACTACGTGCACTAACTGGATAAAAGATAACTTAGTCAAGAGTGATGAAGTGTCTCACTGCTGAGGAAATATCGAAATTTACCATAGGACCAAGACAGAAGGTGGCCATCTAGCCCACTGTGTCCATGCCAGCTCTCTGTCAGAGCACCTTGGCTAAGTCCAACTTTCTCTTCTAGGCCTGCACTTCTTTCTCTTCACATAATCATCCTATTTCCTTTTGAAAGCCAAGACTGAATCTCCCTCAGGCCCAGGCATTGCATTCCACTTCTCACCACTCACTGTATAAATAAATTGCTCCTCGTGTTTCCTTTGCTTCTTTTGCCAACTGTCTTAAATCAATTAGTCCTGTG
Source organism: Sphyrna mokarran (assembly GCA_024679065.1). Taxonomy (NCBI): domain Eukaryota; kingdom Metazoa; phylum Chordata; class Chondrichthyes; order Carcharhiniformes; family Carcharhinidae; genus Sphyrna; species Sphyrna mokarran. The sequence continues at coordinate 43,984,944 of JAGIQG010000020.1, read as the reverse complement.
TTTCCTGAAGCTTCTGCCTTCTTCCAGTTTCCGCCAATCTCCTCTTGTCCAAGCTCCTCGAGATTTCAAGCATCAAATCTCCTCTTAATCTTCTCTCTCCCAAGGAAGACTATGCCAACTTCTTCAATCCATCCACATTACTGAATTTCCTCATCCCTGGAACCATTCGAGTAAACCCTCTTTGATGCCTCCTCTTCCTTCCTAAAATGTGGAGCCCAAAATTGGACATATTTCTCCAATTGTGACTGAACTAATGTCTTGCAAATGTTCACTAGAACTTCCTTCATTCTGTTCCTATTTCGAAAGCCCAGGAACCACTCTGGTTCGTCCATTGCTTCCTTAACTTGTCCAGCAACTTTCAATGATTTGTGCACACATAGAAACGTAGGAGATAGGAGCAGGATGAGGCCATTCGGCTCTTGAGCCTGCTCCACAATTCATCGTGATTAAGGCTGATTGTCTAACTCAATAGCCTAATCCTACTCTATCACCATAACCTTGATCCCATTCGCCCCAAGTGCTATATCCAGCCACCTCTTGAATGCATTCAACGTTTTGGTATCCACTACTTCCTGTGGTAATGAATTCCACAGGCTCACCATCCTTTGAGTGAAGAAGTCTCTTCTCATTTCCATCCCAAACAGTCTACCCTGAATTCTCAGACTGTGACCCCTGGTTCTGGACTCCCCTACCATTGGAAATATCCTCATAATGGTTATGTTGGACAGGATTTTACAGCCCTGCCCACGACATGTTTTGTGGCAATGGAGGCAGCTTGGCATTGGCCGCTGACAGGATTTTCCAGTCCTGCCAATGTTTGAGTGACTCACCCATCCCATTGCTGAGGAACCAGCTGCAGGTGTGGGGATGGGGTCATTTTTAACGGGATTGGAAGATCCTGCCAGCGGGAAGGGCTGGAAAATCCCAGCCATTTTGAGCAAACTTCTTTTATGCTCTGATTAGGAGTCCCACCTGATATAAGTTAGATAGGAACGCTAGTACTTTGATCAAAATTACATCTGGAATGGGAACAGACCTTTTCCAGGCAATCAGGCAGGTGAAGTTATTCAGCCAATTGACTCTAAATCTTAAGCATATCATTAGCCGTTCAGTTTGATGGGTTCACTTTTGAAAAATGCCAGGCTTCTGTGAGATTACCCGTAAACCTGTATTCTCAAGTGCTGACCCAGAAGTAAGGACATCCCGGATGCACCTCGGAAGAAGCTCTGTACAGTTATGCTAACAGAATGTCAAACTATCACCGGGTGAATTGAACAGGGTGCTTGCTGCCCAGCTGAGCCAGGAACTGCAGCATAACTGTGTGCTATCATTCACCTCCTACTCACTTTCGTCAATATTTGCTGGTAAACCCAGTAAGTAACTCAAGACAAAACTGCTTTTCCCAGCGAGGTGGAACTGTAGGGAATAGTGGAGCCATATAGCACAGATGTATTCCAATGTTAGCCGCGTGACTTGTTTTAAGGTGGCAGTCCCCATTCCAGGCCTCCATGTCCTCCCCAATGCCAACTTTGCCCTTATGAAGACCATTGATGAGGCTGCAGAGTGCATGAATAAAATTGCCCTTCCACCTGTGTGGTGATCAGTCGGAAACATTTGTCCAAAGGCTTAAAATGGGCCTAAGGCCCCGATTTCATAAATGCTTCAGTTTATGAATTCAGGGGCCTTACGCCCATTTTAAGCTTCAGTTTAAGTTTTAGCAGCCCTGGCAGCATGTGTGAGGAGGGAAAAGAGCTCACGTTTTGAGTCCTTTGTCAAATCAACAGAAGCAAAGTCGAAAGGATTGACAGCTTCAAGTTTTTAGTTGTCTAGATCATCAACAACTTGTCCTGGGCTTCTCCAAACGGACACTACAATTGAGAAAGCCCACCAACGTGTCTACTTTCTCAGAAGGCAAAGGAAATTTGGCATGTAAGTTACGACTCACACCAACTTTTACAGATGCACCATAGAAAGCATTCTTTCTGGTTGTATCACAGTTCGGAATGGCTCCTCTCTGCCTAAGACCACAAGGAACAGCAAAAAGTCATGAATGTGACCCAATCCATCACACAAACCAGCCTCCCATTCATTGATTCTGTCTACACTTCCTGCTTCCTCAGCAAAGCAGCCAGTATAATTAAGGACCCCACACACCCTGGACATTCTCTATCCCACCTTCTTCCTTTGGAAAAAGATACAAAAGTCTAAGGTCATGGATCAACCGACTAAAGAACAGCTTCTCCCCTATTGCTGTCAGAATGGACTCAGCTTGCATTAAGTTGATCTTTCTCTACACCCTAGCTATGACTTCTTAATAGTGTTGATGAACAGAGGGATCTTGGTGTATTTGTGCATAGATCCCTGAAAGTAGGCAGTCAAGTCGATAAGGTTGTTAAGAAGGCATACGGAGTCTTAGCTTTTATTGGTAGGGGTATTGAATTTCGGAGCTGCAACGTCATGTTGCAACTGTACAAAACTCTAGTGCGGCCGCACTTGGAGTATTGTGTATGGTTCTGGTCCCCGCATTATAAGAAAGATTTGGAGGCATTGGAGAGGGTACAGAGGAGGTTTACCAGGATGTTGCCTGGTATGGAGGGCAGGTCTTATGAAGAGAGGCTGAGGGATTTGAGTTGTTTTCGTTAGAAAGAAGGCGGCTAAGAGGAGACCTTATTGAAACATATAAGATGATTAGAGGTTTAGATAGGGTGGACAGTGATAGCCTTTTTCCTGGATGGAGAAAGCTAGCACGAGGGGACACAGCTTTAAATTAAGGGGTATGAGTTATAGGACGGATATCAGAGGTAGGTTCGTTACTCAAAGAGTGATTAGGGAGTGGAATGCCCTGCCTGCAGCTGTTGTAGATGCGCCAAGTTTGGTGGCGTTTAAGAGGTTAGTTGATAAGTTTTTGGAAGAGAAGGGAATGGTTTAGTTTGGAGGGTCATTGCTTTTTTCATAATTGGTCGGCGCAACATCGAAGGCCGAAGGGCCTGTTCTGCGCTGTAATGTTCTATGTTCTATGTTCTATGACTGTAACACTACATTCTGCACTCTCTGCTTTCCTTCTCTATGAACAGTATAGCGTGCAAGAAACAATACTTTTGACTGTATACTAATTCATATGACAATAATAAATCAAATCAAATCTGAACTCGAAACATTGGCTCTTTTCTTTCTTTATATTTACTGCTAGACCTGCTGAGATTTCCCAGAATTTTCACTTGTGGTTTCAGATTCTAGCATCTGCAGTAATTTGCTTCTATTTATTAAGTTTAAATTTATTTACTTGTGTCACATGTACACTTACATTAACACCACAATGAAATTACTGTGAAAATCCTCATGATATTTAACAAACAGCATAATCCCATAATAACCATGAAATGGAGAAGCCAGCATTGGACTGCGGTGGAAACAGTAAGAAATTTCAGAACACCAGATTAAAGTCCAACGGTTTGTTTGAAATCAGGCGACTTGATAAAGGAACAGTCGTTCCAAAAGCTCGTGATTCCAAATAAACCTGTTGGACTTTAACCTGGTGCTGTGAAACTTCTTACTATAACCTCGTAAAGCAGGGAAATGGACTCTGCTGCCCCATTTAACATTCCTGTAATTGATTAAGGAGAAATGAGGTAAACACATGAGGGAGAAAGGAATAGGGATTCAGGTCAAAAAGGATTGAAAGACACTCCAATGAAGCATAAATAGTAGCGTGAACCAGCTGAGCAGAATGACCTCTTTGTTTGTTACAGAGATTGCGAAACTACGTAAATTATTATGAGAATTTCTAGTCGTCTAATGATTATCTCCTGTCTCTTTCAGTCTCCCTCTCTTTATGATACAAAGAGCAGGTAACTTGTGGTTAAGACTTGAGGCTCTGCCAATACTGGTTGTAACCAGACAGTGGAGCAGGTTAAACTTACCCTCTTGTTTTTCCCTTCTGCCCCTTGCCAAATGTCTCGTTGCCCATTATAGGAACCAAGGCATTGTCTGTCACATGCCTAAGGGGGAATTACTGAGGCAAACCTAACCTACTTTCTTTGGGATCTTGGTTTAAAAGCCAACACAGGCTGCTGGAGTGAAAGACTCCTTTCATTGACAATTGTCAGAATCCAAAGGTAAAGGCACTCGAATAATTGTAATCTGTATGGATGTGTTCACTGAATACACCTGCACTAATTGAACAATCTCACAATATACACGGGTGGATGCTGCTTAGAGATGCATATTTCGTTAACCCAAACTGCGATGGATGCTGGGACAGTGCCTTGGTTGAGAATGTAGCCCAATCCATTAAGCAAACTAGCCTCCCATCCATTGACTGTGTCTCAGCGAAGCATAATTAAGGACCCCATGCATCCTGGATTTTCTCTCTTAAGTTGGGAAAAAGATACAAAAGTCTGAGGTCACGTACCAACTCAAGAACAGCTCCTTCCCTGCTGCCATCAGACTTTTGAATGGACCTACCTTGCATTAAGTTGATCTTTCTCTACACCCTAGCTATGACTATTACACTACATTCTGCACTTTTTCTATAAACGGTATGCTTTGTCTGTATAGCGTGAAGAAACAATACTTTTCACTGTATGTTAAGACAATAATAAATCAAATCAAATCAAAACAAATCAGTGAGTAAGTTTAAGGAGACGTTGGTTGGATTTGTAATCGGTAATGGGTTATGGGGAGAAGGCAGGAAAATGGGTAATGGGTTATGGGGAGAAGGCAGGAAAATGGGGACGAGGAACATATCACCATGATCAAATGGAGGAGCAGACTCAATAGGCCAAATAGCCTAATTCTGCTCTGATATCTTATGAACTTATGAACATATAACTAAAGGAATATAGACAAGGAGGAGGCCATTCAACCCCTCGAATATGTCCCATTATTCAATTAAAGCATGTTTTTTTTTATTTTCATTAATGGGGATACGGGCATTGCTGGCTGGGTGGCATTTATTGCCCATCCCTAATTGCCCTTGAGAAGGTGGTGGTGATCTGTCTCCTTGAACTGCTGCAGTTCATGTTATGTAGGCACAACCACTGTGCTGTTAGAAAGTCCAGGATTTTGACCCAATGACAGTGAAGAAATAGTGATATATTTCCAAGTCAGGATGGTGTGCGAGTTCTTGGGGAATTTGCTGGTGGTCGTTGTCCCATGTGTCTGTTGCCCTTGTCTTTCTAGGTGATAAAGAGTGTGAATTTGAAAGATGCTGTCATGGGAGACTTGGTGCATTGTTACAATGCATCAATGGTAATCTGTATCTTAATAAGTCACAAATAGGCTTATATTTGCACTGCAATGAAGTTACCACGAAAATCCTCTAGTCGCCACAGTCCAGTGCCTGTTCGGGTACATTGACAGAGAATTTAACATGGCCAATGCATCTAACCCACATATCTTCAGACTGTGAGAGGAAACCGGAACATCGGAGAAAACCCAGGTAGACACAGGGAGAATGAGCAAACTTCACACAGAACGTGACCTAAGCTAGGAATTGGGCCCAGGTCCCTGGTGCTGTGAGACAGCAATGCTAACCACTGTGCCACTGTGGTGTCCCACTCCACTGTTTATTTAAGCCGGCACGGGCTCATTGGGCCAAAGGGCCTGTTTCCCGTGCTGTTTTGTTCTTTGTTCTTTGTTCATTAGAATCCTTACCTAACATACTTACTCTGGAATTGGTGTGGTCACAGCTCTACAGTGTATCTGGCTTTGTGTTACCAATGTGTTTGGTATGAGCCACAGGGTAAAAAATAAAAAGAGGCCCCATTCCCTAGCCCTGATGTTACTCACTTTGGTGACCAGAAAAAAATACATAGCTGGATAAGGAAAATACAATGGGGAAATTATGAACAACATTGGATAGGATTCAAAGTATTTGCACATTGTGTAACTAAGTCTGTGCGTCAACAAATTGTGACAGACTACCACAGCGAATATTTAAGTTGTTATAACAAAAACCCAAGATGGGGAAAAAGACTTAGACAAGTTCACACTCGATATACATTCGCCAGAGTTCCAGGTTCGATTCCTGGCCTGGGTCACCGTCTGTGCGGAGCTTACGCATTCTTTCTGTATCTGCATGAGTTTCCTCTGGGAGCTCTGGTTTCCTCCCACCAAAAAACATACTGGTTTGGTGCATTGGCCTTGCTAAATTCTCTCTCAGTGTACCAACCCAGGCACTGGAGTGTGATGAAGAGGAGATTTTCACAGTAACTTCATTTCAGTGTTAATGTAAGCCTACCTGTGACACTAATAAATAAACTTTAAACTTACAGTGGTTCATTGAAAGCATCGGCTTGAAGTATTAATTTGATTTGATTTGTTATTGTCACATTTATTAGTTTACAGTGAAAAGTATTGTTTCTTGTGCACTATACAGGTAAAATGTACCATTCACAGAGAAGGAAATGAGAGAATGCAGAATGTAGTGATATAGTTATAACTAGAGTGTAGAGAAAGATCAACTTAATACAAGGTAGGTGTATAATGGCTGACTCAAGTCACGTTCTTAGACTGCTCTCTTCCAAGAACATTTAGATGCCAACAATTGCCTCGGCGCTGCAACAGGAAGTCATTAAAATAATTACATTGAGTGAGAACATTGAGTCTAGTTGGATGATTCCAATATATCCCCTTAGGGCTACAGGTTTCCCAGGGAAAGTTCACCTTCACAAGCAATTTCTGCCTGAGGTATTAGAAGGATATAAAGTGGCGAATAGAAATTTATTTATTGGTTTTCAGCAAATGACACTTCCTTTTGAACTTTTATTAAAAGGAAGGTTTTAGCATTCCAACATTGCAGAAATGTCCATCTCTGTAATAAGTCAGAATTTGCCCGTAGACTTGAGGGCAACCCTATGACGGCCTGTAAATAAAATTTATGGTGATGGCTTATTCTTTTGGGCTTTTGTTGGTGTCTGGTCTCCAACCCATCAGTCGGGATGTCATCACATTCTTCCTTGGCATTTCCCGACCAATTCCTCCCTCCAAATCCTGCCACGGGGACGCGGGAGGATGGGGAGAGGTGGGGGGTGAAGGTAAATCTTGTGGACAACTCAGTCAAGCTGCCCTCTGCCTGTGATCTCTGTGGGTGGGACAAGACTCTGACTGTGTGGCTCTGGGTTTGGGTGTCGAAGAAAAAATATACAAAGCACTTCTGCTAATGATGCCTTAAAATTATTTGAGAGGGAAGGTATTTTAAACAGGAATCTGTGGGTGAGAAATGCGGGGTAGGGTTTCCGTTAGCTTGGGCTAAGCACATTGGCCAAACCAGGGTAAATGATCAAGGAATTTCAAGTGCAGGTTATGAGTCAAGTGCCACTGCCTTTTAAAAAATCACGCTGTAATCCGTTGAACTGTCCAATACTGTCGAGTGAAATACCGCAACGGGTTTTTATCAATTCAATCATTCATGGTCCTTTGAGGAACTCTTCAAATTAGGTGCAAAAGCACCTTTTAAAAGATTGCAAATATTAAAATGTATACTAATTTACTAAGGGAGTGATTCACAATCACCTGTGATACAGTAATTAGCTCCATATAGTTTTTCAAAACCCATTTTCAATTGTTCAAACTTGGGTTACTCACAGGTGGTACATGAGACACTCATTTAAAGACGCTCCTGTTTGCTGATAATTTTTAAAATTCATTTGTGGACCAGCATTTATTGCCCATTCCTAATTGTGCTTGAAGGGCAGTTGGGAGTCAACCACATTGCTGTGACTCTGGAGTCACATGTAGGCCAGACCAGGTAAGGATGGCAGATTTCTTTCCCTAAAGGACATCAATGAACCAAATTGGTTTTTCCAACAATTGGTAATGGTTTCATGGTCAGTAGATTCTTAATTCCACATATTTTTTATTCAAATTCAAATCCTACCATCCTACTAATGTTCCCCAGAACATTAGCTGAGTTTCTGGATTAATAGTCTAGCGATAATACCATTAAGCCATTGCCTCCCCTCTCAAAGTTTATTTATTAATGTCCATTGTTCATCATAGAGGGTCAACTAATCCTGCCATCTTGAGGGAACAGTGATATAAAGTTTAGAGTTTATTTATTAGTGTCGCAAATAGGCTTACATTAATACTGCAAGGAAGTTAGTGTGAAAATCCCCCTAGTCACCACACTCTGGCACTACGGGAGAATTTAGCATGGCCAATGCATCTAACCAGCACATCTTTCAAAGGAAACTAAAGCATACGGAGCAAACCCACGCAGATACTGGGAGAACGTGCAGACCCTACACAGACCTAAGCCGGGAATCGAACCCGGATCCCTGACACTCTAAGCAGCAGTACTAACCACTGTGCTACCATGTCGATCCACTATTATCCCAGGGACTTGAGCAAGCCAGTCTTTGAAAGAAACTGATAGGGTTTGTATTGTGAGCAAACACACCCTTCTGAAACAACAGTTTTGTAATTAAAAACTGATCTACTAGCTTGGATAACAATAAGAATTCTTGAAGCTACAGGTCAGACCCCAGTAGTTAGTGAAGTTTGAACGTTGACTTTGTTACATTCCAAAGACACACTGGACTCAACCTGAGACAGTGGGCACTCAGGGGAAGAGCCCACATTTGGTAATTCTTTTGAAAGAAATTGCAGAACGTCTATGGCAGAAACATCAAAATTTGTCAGCTGTGACCAAATAGAAATAATCGGCTTCGTATGGGGGGGGTCTCAGTAAACTGGGACTAGGTGGATGAATGGTGGGCTCAACCCTTAGCTCTGTCCTTCTATCATCCTTGCCTTGCTGAGAGAAGACTGATACGAGTCCTCTACGGTACATTTTCTCATCTTGAAGTTACATATTTTACCTGTTGTTTTTGGAATTGATGCTCTTTGTTGTACACATCTGTGATGTGAATGTGCCTTCAAAACGAAGCTTATACCTATGGAACATACCAGGAGATAAGTATATAAGTAGTTCAGTTTGCTGGATTTGATTAAAGGTATTCCATGCGGAGGCAGTTAGATTAAAAATGCATTCGCATAGAATTAGGTACAATGTGTAGAAACGTCCATTTAACAACTGGCCCATGTTTATGGTGCTCATTGGCCTTCTACTACTCTTCTTCATTTAATCTGGCTGGCATCTCCTGCTATTCTTTTCTCCCTTATCTTACTTCCAAAAGCTTACACTTATCTTACTTTCCTTTTAAGGGAAGCCGTTCTCTACCCCTCAGTCACTCCTTGTGACAATGAGTTCCACATTATACCGTACCATTCACACCAAACAGTTTTATGGTGACACAACAGCAGAACTGAGTTGTACAAGCTGATGCAGCTCAATTAGGAGAGCATTAGACCGAGGATCTAAAGGTCCTTGGTTGAATCCTATGTTTCAGCGCAAGCCCACATGCTGGCTTTCTTAGCTATCTGCTAATTGGTACAACTAATGAATTCATAGAATCCCTAAAGTGCAGAAGAGGCCATTTGGCCCATCAAGTTTTCACCTATTCTCTGACAGACTATCTTACCCAGGCCCCTTCCTTGCAACCTCACGCATTTACCATGGCTGATTCACCTAACCTATACATCTTTGGAGTGTGGAAGGAAACAGGAACACCAAGAGGAAACCCATGCAGAAACAAGCTGGAAATTTAAAGCCAGTGGTTAGTAGTGCTAACCACTGCGCCGTTGTGCCGCCCTTCCCAGTAGATCATAATCTTACCCTCTGCAGATTACAGCAATTTAACCAGGAATATAATTTGCATACTCATATTTAACATGAATTGCTCACAACTTAAATGGGAGTGAAGAATAAATTAAAAATGAGCTGAATCTGAAATTGAAACTTCTCTGTAATCGCACAGAGAATTGATCAATATATGCGAGCAGACAGCTGGAGTAGAAGGTCACACTGAAAATCTCAGGAATAATGATTGTCATGCAAACCAGCCTCCCATCCATTGATTCCATCTACACTTCCCACTGCCTCGAAAAGCAGCCAACATAATCAAAGACCCCACGCATCCCGGACATTCTCTCTTCCACCTTTTTCCATCAGAAAAAAATACAAAAGTTTGAAGTCACGTACCAACTGACTCAAGAAAAGCTTCTTCCCTGCTGCTGTCAGGCTTTTGAATGGACTTACCTTATATTAAGCTGATCTTTCTCTACACCCTAGCTATGACTGTAACACTACATTCTGCACTCTCTCCTTTCCTTCTCTCTGTCTGTATAGCACGCAAGAAACAATACTTTTCACTGTATACTAATACATGTGACCATAATAAATCAAATTAAATCAAATCAAAAATGTCAGTAGGGGAGGACCAGGATAGGTTGTTAATGATCTGGACACCTGGAAACTTGAAGCCTTTGACCATTTCCACTTAATCACTGTTGATATAGACAGGGTGATGTCCTCCGCTATGCTTCCTGAAGTTAATGACTATCCAGGTGCAGGACTTGCACTGCCAGGATGGCACTGTTCAAAGGGCACTGCCCCCATCCTTGCCCCCCAAACTCCTGGGAGGGCCTCAGTGGCTCTATCCCCACCGTGGGGAAACATTATATTCCACATCCTTCCTTTATGTGAACAGTATGTTTTGTCTGTGTAGCGTGCAAGAAACAATACCTTTCACTGTGTGTTAATACATCTTAGAATAATAAATGAAATTAAATCAGATCAAATTTTCCAGTATAAAGGACAAAGGAACAAAGAAAATTACAGCACAGGAACAGGCCCCCCCCGATCGTCCAAGCCTGCGCTGACCATGCTGCCTGACTGAACTAAAACCGCTATTGCCCTCTATTCCCATCCTTCACGAATTACGCATAAATGTCTATGTGGAGTTTGCACCTTCTCCTCGTGTCTGTGTGGATTTCCTCCAGACATTCCTGTTTCCTTCCACGTTCCAAAGATGTGCAGATTAGGTTGATTGACCATGCTAAAATTGCCCCTTAGTGTCCTGAAATGAATAGATTTGAGGATTAGTGGGTAAAATTAGTAGGGATTTTGGGGGTAGGGCCTGGGTGGGAATTGTGGTCAGTGCAGACTTGATGGACCAAATGGCCTCTTTCTGCACTGTAGGGTTTTCTATGATTCTATGCCGGTTCTATAATGCGTACTTGTAAATTTAGCACAGATTTTTATCAGACATCTATTGATTGTGTCTTTTTGATTCCTGTTTTTAATAGGAGAGAAAGCAATAGGGAGTATGAGCAGGAGAGAGAGGGACACGTTATCCCACTGAGAGCACCCTGCTCTGAAAATAGGTGTTGTTATTTAGTCTTGTTTTTGGGTGACAGGCAAGATTTCCCCATTTCCTATCTCACCAGAGAACAGAATCTGAATGAGAAGGTATCTGAATCCATGTTTTCTTTTTAACCATTATTACCACCATTATTCTTTCAGGCAGTGGATTCTTTTATTAAAATCGTTTTTGAGGAAATAGTTTCTAAAAATTGAACGTGATATTAAATTGCAGCAACTTTCTTTGGTTGATTTTCAGTTTACAAAGTCCAGAATGATTGTTTCCCATCTCAATGTCTAATTGGAACTTCAAAAATCCTGCAAACCAAGAAGTGAAATTAGAGGTCCTAGTCTCCAGATTTATTCAGCAGGACAGATTCGCAATGGGTGTGATCACTGGTTAACAAAAAATGCCTTTACCTAAGAATTCTGCATTTTCAACCATTCAGAAAACTCTTGGGTGATATCATAATGTTTAAAACTTATTTATTAGTTACAGATAGGCTTACATTAACATTGCAATGAAGCTATTGTGAAAATCCCCTGGTTAGCACACTCTGGTGCCTGTTCGGGTACACTGAGGGAGAATTTAGCATGCCAATTCACCTAACCAGCATACCTTTCAGATTGTGGGAGGAAACTGGAACACCTGGAGGAAATCCACGCAGACACAAGGAGAATGTGCAGACTCCACACAGAAGATGACCCAAGGGAATTGAACCTGGGTCCCAGGTGCTGTGAGGTAGCTGTGCTAAACACTGTGCCGCCCCAATGATGATGGTGTTGAGGTCTTGTGTGAGGTGCTGGAGCAGGCAAATGTAGTGAGCAGTGCCAGATGAACATGGTGCTGCTGGGCAGTGTGAGGCTGTAAATGGGGCAAGGGTAGGCTGGGGGTGATAAAATTAACCGTTAGTATATTTCCTCGGATGGTGATGACCAACACGAGGGGACATAACTTTAAATTAAGAGGTGGTAGTTATAGGACGGATGTCAGAGGCAGGTTCTTTACACAGAGGGTGGTGAGAGCGTGGAATGCCCTGCCTGCAGCAGTTGTGGACTCGCCTACTTTTGGGGGCATTCAAATATTCGGTGGATAGGCATATGGATGATATTGGAATAGTTTAGGTTAGAGGATCCACTGGCCGGCGCAACATCGAGGGCCGAAGGGCCTGTACTGCGCTGTAATGTTCTATGTTCTATATGATAGAGGAATAATTCAGCACAATCTTTTACCTTCAGCAAATTTTTTCTAGTTTCCCACTCAGCATAGATACAAACAGCAGATAAAGTCACCCTTATTATTATTGTGGAATAATTGTGGATATTATTGTGGAATCATAGAATCTCCACAGTACAAAAGGAGGCCATTTGGCCCATCAAGTCTGTACTGACACAATCCCATCCAGGCTCTATACCCGTAACCCTCATATACCCGACTAATCCCCCTGACACCAAGGGAAATTTAGCTTGGCCAATCAACCTAACCCACACAAATCTTTGGACTGTGGGAGGAAACTGTAGCATCTGCAGGAAACCCATGCAGATATGAGGAGAAAGTGCAAACTCCCCACAGATTGTGACCTGAGGCTGGAATTGAACCTGGATCCCTGGTGCTTTGGGGCAGCAGTGCTAACTGCAGTGCCACCATACCGCCATTGGTTTCTGCTGTAATCTTCCTCCAGGCTGCTTTGATCAGGCTGGAAATTTTCCTCTTACAACCCAGAGGAGACCTCGTATGGAAGCATCAACAAAATTTGTTAAAATCCTTTTCCTTCCGTGCTGAGCCAACAGATCTTTGCTCTTGGCTGTCTTTGGAGACACAAAGAGAAGTCAGAACCTGCTTCTCAAGACATTCACGCAATTAGGCTTGAAATGCTTTCCGCTATGTCCAGCCTGCCACAGTTCCATTAATATACCCACAGGTAATTAAACACACAAACACATCATAACCAGCGCTCAACTGTGCAAAGGAATCCAAATCTTTATTAGTGGCAATACAGTTTTCTTTTCATGTGAGTGCTCTCACTGCTGGGGCATTTTCAGGAGCAAGAGTGTCCATGATCTCCTTCGAAGTCAGTGCCCAGAATTTCCGTCTTCCATTACTCTTTGGATAAGCATTATCGGCCAAAACGTTGTCTGATTTGAAGAATAAATTAGATACAGCTCTTGGGGCTAAAGGGATCACAGAGTATGGGAGGAGGGGAAGGGGGGAATCAGGATATCGAATTCGATGATCAGCCATGATCATAATGAATGGTGAAGCAGGTTCGAAGGGCTGAATGGCCTCCTCCTGCTTCTAGTTTCTATGTTTCACACAATGAGGGAGTCCTGTTGGCTGAGAATCCATTAGGTGGTTTTAATTGGCTGAAGAGCCTATTATTCCAAATCTATCCAAAATGAGAGTGGGAGTTGTTGATTCGACCACTCTAGGGTCAGGGTCCCTACCCCCTTCCCAATGGAACATAAAATTGAGGCCAATTATTTTCAGTGAAATCAAGGTGGGGACGCCAGATGGACCACCAACTCATAATCCCTCATCTTTTTTTAAATTTGATTTGATTTGATTTATTATTGTCACATGTACTGGCACACAGTGAAAAGTATTGTTTCTTGGGGGCTATACAGACAAAGCATACCATTCATAGAGATGGAAAGGAGACAATGCAGAATGTAGTATTACAGTCATAGCTAGGGTGTAGAGAAAGATCAACTTAATGCAAGGTAGGTCCATTCAAAAGTCTGACAGCAGCAGGGAAGAAGCTGTTCTTGAGTCAGTTGGTATGTGATCAGACATTTGTACCTTTTCCCTGATGGAAGAAGGTGGAAGAGAGAATGTTTGGGCTGCATGGGGTCTTTAATTATGCTGTCTGCTTTGTTGCGGCAGGGGGAGGTGTAGAAAAAGTCAATGAATGGGAGGCTGGTTTGTGTGATGGATTGGGCTACATTCACAACATTTTGTATATCCTTGTGGTCTTGGGCAGAGCAGGAGCCATACCAAACTGTGATACAACCAGAAAGAGTGCTTTCTATATTGCACCTGTAAAAGTTGGTGAGAGTTGTAGCTATCGTGACAAATTTCCTTAGTCTTTTGAAAAAGTAGAGATGCTGATGACCTTTCTTAACTATAATATTGGTATGGAGCGACCAGGATATCTTGCACCGACATGCAATGTCAAAATCTGTAAGCACCTCCCACTCCATTACCCCACCGTCCCACTCCCCGACATGTGATGCCGTTGGGATATTGAGTGCTTAACAGTTAAATACTCTTGAACAAAATACCCCAAAGCTCACATATTCAAGGGCATTAAATCACCGTGTTTGCTACAAGCTTTGATCCCTGAAATGCTGAGAATTCAAGTGGAGGTTATTTTATTTTCCCCAATTCCCAATCAATCCCGCTCTCTCAAACGTTTTCGCTGAATGCAGTGCGAGAGAATGGAAAAACACACAGAAAAGTCAAGTGTAAATTCCTCCTGCTGATTTATTTACAGCTTTGTGTTTTCACATGCTCGCACAGTACCCGCTCAGCGGTGAGACCACTCAACCATAACACATGTCACTCAAACACAATTAAATAAATAACGATATAAATTGTCTAAAACAATAATTGGCTGCATGGGAAATGCCTCTGCAGCTCATCGGGATTGAGTGGAATGTTTAAAGAATACGATATCCCTTACTCTGCAGGAGAAATACATCTCTCTTAGGGATCTGTGGCAAGGCCCAACTCCAGCCCTGTCTGTCAGCCACCTGTAATGAGCTGTCTGGGAGACTAGTTTTAGCCCACCCAAACTCTGAGCAAGTCACAGCAACTGAAGGGGAGGTGAGGAAGGGGGGGTTTGCAGGGAGGAGAGGAGGCAGGGGAGCTGATGTTAGTGGGGCTGGTGTCAAAGCTGCTTAACAACATCACAGCCTTTCTTTTCATGTTGAGGAACGCTTAATCACTTGATGGGCTAGAGAAAAATTATTACCATTCCTTCACTGCAGATTTAAGGAACATTACCTCGTTTTCAACCAAAGAGGAAAGGAGTGTATCTCACATCTCATCGCCTGCTTGTTCAGTGTCGGAATATTGCTGCATCATTAATTTCTTTTCTCAGAGTCAGGGCTGCACTTTCAAACAATTGGCACCAGTTTTTGTGGAGTACGAGATCTGTTTATTTTCTCTGAAACAAAATCCCCATCCAAGTGTCGTTCTTATGAACATCCCTCAGCAACCACTGGAGTCTTCTTCCTTGCTTTATTCTCTCTCAGTTTCTCCCTAATCCCTAGTTCATCTTACAGTAGATAATTTCTTGTTCCATTACATCTCTCAATGGTAAGAACTTGGAAGCAGGAGGCCATTCAGCCCCTTTACTTTGTCTCACCATTCAATTAGATCGTAACTGATCGGTACTTCTCTTCCGCTTATATCCAACTTTGTTCCATGCTCCATGGGGAGGCACAATGGTTAGCACTGCTGCCTCAGAGCGTCAGGGACCCAGGTTTGATTCCCGGCTTGGGTGTCTGTCTGTGCAGAGTCTGCACATTCTTCCCATGTCTCCGTGGGTTCTCTCTGGGTGCTCCGGTTTCCTCCCACAGTCTGAAAGATGAGCTGGTTAGGTGCTAAATTCTCCCTCAGTGTATTCGAACAGAACGTGGCGACAATGGGATTTTCACAGTAACTTCATTGCAGTGTTAATGTAAGCCTACTTCTGACACTAATAAATACAGTTTAAAGAAAAAACTTTAAACCAGTGGATCATTAATTTTTGAATTCCTGACAGACCTGGACAGTAACCCCCACCATTCTCGCAATGAGGGACTATTATCATCTAATTGAATGGTGAGACAAACTAAAGGAGCTGAATGGCCTCCTGTTCTAAATTCTTACCATTGAGAGATGTAATAGGACAAGAGATAATCGATTGAAAGATGAATAGAAAAAAATTAGTTTAACTTTAAGTTTAAAGTTGGAGTGAGGATGCTTCTGTCTTGATCTCTAAACTATTCTTCTGTGAAGCTCCGTGAGCTACTTTTCTATTTCAGAAGTGTTAGATAAATGCAAATTATTGCTGTCAAAATTGAAGTCAAGGAACAATGTTATTTGTGTGCTGAAACGTTATAATTATGCATTTTAAATGTTAATTTTTTTAATGTTGTCATGATTCATGGCATAAATTATAATGACCTGTTTTATTTGTATTGTCACCACAGTTTGGCATCTGTCACTGTGATGTTTTCTCAACAGAACAATTATCTAATTATCTTAACAGAGAGGAGGGGCACACAGTGAACAACAAAAGCAAAATATTGCTGATGCTGGAATCTGAAACAAAAACAGAAAACGCAGGAAAATCTCAGCAGGTCTGACAACATCTGTGGAGAGAGAACAGAACCAATGTTTTGAGTCTGCATTGCCCTTCGACAGAACTCTCTGATGAAGGGTCACCCAGATTTGAAATGTTGGCTCTATTCTCTCCCCACAGATGCTGTCAGACGCGCTGAGGTTTTCTAGCATTTTCTGTTTTTGCGCACAGTTAATGAGGCGGTCCAGAAGAGGAACAGCAGAAGCCTGAATGGATTCCAGAGCACCACTCACTTCGAACTCCAAGATTTAATCATCTCTCTCTCTCATGCAGATTTGTACTTGTGAACAGTTTTATGCATGGACACAGTGATGGGAAAATGTGACTGAGTGAGGCTTAACCCAGAAGTTCAGCTAATCAAAAACATATCAGTCTGTTTAAAGAGCACTTGTTTTCTAAAAAAAATTACAAGAAAAGACACTGGCCAAAAATGGCTGCCATGAGTCATCTGATATTGTAAGTTGGCCTTTTTTTTTAAGCAACACAGCACGGGAAACAGGCCCTTCGGCCCAACGAGCCCGCACCGCTGTTATACTATATAGTAGCAAATCCATTATCCTATTTTAATATTCCTATATAATAATATATATATTATTCCTAATATGGAAAATTCTCACCATAGGGACAATTTGTTTCCCAATCAGCCTAAGAGCGAATTTTTGGGTTGTGGGAGGAAACCGGAGTGCCCGGAGAAAACCCACGCAACCACGGGGAGAACGCGCAAACTCCCGCAGACACCGGCCCAATTCCAAGTGTCTGCACAGCCACATCGATAGTCTCTGAGCTGTCATGGTGCCCTTCAGATGGTCCACATAAAGCACTCATTTACGACATGAGGTACCAGGCAACCCATGAATCAACATCCAAGAGCTGTACCCGCACCACCTGCCGAATGCATGCTCAATGTTGGTCAAGTATGGACCGAATTACCTGTGGAAAAAAGCCGTAGTTAAACAGTCCTAATATATCCCTCTATCTGCATACCGCTCATGTGGCTGTCCAAGAGACCCTTAAACAGCCCCAGCGTGCCTGCTCCCACCACCTTACTCGGCAGTGCATTCCACACCCCCACTACCCTTTGTGTGAAAAACTGCCCTCTAATTTTCTTGCATTGTTCCGAAATGGATCGCAGACGAGCCCCCACGTATCGCATGGAATTTCATATCCAAAACGTGTCAAGATCCACTTCAAAAGCGGATTCTTGAAAATAAGGCATTAAACATTGTCATGAATGTGCCAGCTGGTTCAAAGACACCAACATTTCAAAAGGTATTTCACGGAACCTGAATCTCAATAACCAGATTAGCAGTTGTACACAGACCAAAAGAAATAAATTGTCCTGCTTATAGGAAACACTTTGGGTGGATGATTGCATCATTCAGGGAAGGCATACATATGTTAACTTTATAAAACTAACAGAAGCCAAGGGGACAGACAGCCAAATCTGCAGAAATCCTCAAAGGGAAGCAATGATATCATTGGAAATTTCTTTCTGGAAATAGAGAAAGTCCCATCTAGCAGCCTGAGGCAGATTTCATCGAGCAGTCTGTAAACTGGTTCCAGCGAACATCCCAGAAGTAAGAGTGCAGAAAACCTTTGTGGAATCAGTTAAAACTATACCTTCACTGAACCATGAAGAATTGTTGCCCAAAATAACGACTCAATTGTATACAATTTGGCAACTATAAATTGGCCTTTACTTATAGATTGATTGACTTGCATGTTGTTTTGGGCAGAGGGAAGTCCTCGAACTGATATTTCCAAGTTGGGACACTGTTGCATATAGCCATTAGCTGTATTTGTGACAACATGCAAAGTGACGACATTTCATCAATTGTAATTCTCCCAATTGGAAATGCTAACAAGCCGGATACCCAACAGACATTCAAAAACAGTTTTGTGCAATTTTGGTGTCCTTATCTGAGGAAGGATATCCTTGCTTAGAGGGAGTGCAGGGAACATTTTCCAGACTGATTTCTTGAATGGCAGTATTGTTATATAAGGAGGGAATAAATCAGTTAGGGTTATACTCATTGGAGTTTAGAAGAGTGAGAGAGGATCTGATAGAAACTTACAAAATTCTAACAGCATTAGACAGGGTAGATTCAGAAAGAATGCTTCTGACAGTGGGGGAATCCAGAATGAGGGGGTCCTAGATTGTGGTTAAGGAGTAATCATTTTAAAACTGAGGTGAGGAGAAATTTCTTCACCCAGAGAGTGATGCATCTGTGGAATTTACTACCACAGAAAGTGGTTGAAATCAAAATGCTGCGTGATTTCAAGAAGGAATTTGATATAGTTCTTGGAGCTAGAGGGAACAAGGAATATGGAGGGAGGGAAGGATCAGGATGTTGAATTTGTAAAATTTACTTATTTTTTAGTCACAATTAGTCTTACTCTGCAATGAAATTGCTGTGAATTTGACAATCAGCCATGATCACAGTGAATGGCAAAGCTGGGCTCGAAGGGCTGAATGGCCTCCTCTTGCTTCTAGCTTCTGTATTAACTATGTAAATCCCTGTGATGAATGAAATAACTCCTGTTGGCTTTGATTATCTAGAAAAGTGTCAAAGGTTTCTGAAATAACAAACCAATAATGCGGTTACATATTCTACACTACGTCTGCAAGACATGCTAATTGAATTCCTTCCTTGAATATACAGACCAGAGGCTTAAGAATTGCCCCAAATCCAGAAAATTCTGCCCAAGGTCAAAAGACCATTGCATGGTCTTCCCACCCGCCATAAAAGATGAAGTTTTTCCAAAGCAGAAGCAAAGAGAGGAAAATCAAATATTCTTTTAACATTTAGGTTGATTTTTTTGTACTTCTGATATCTGTGTTTTTATTAGTATGGCTCATTTTTTATTACCTTTTTTCTAGAGTTTAGTAAATAATAAACTTATTCTTTCTTTGACGCAAGAAAACCTAGTTTGATTGGTTCCAATTGTTTCCTTATTGAAAAGTAAGCACGTTTGTGCTGGAAACGACATTTACGAGGAAGAGAAATATTTTAAAACCTTTGTTGTGGGCAAATAATTGTGAGCTGGTTCAAAATTCATCATCAGGTTACATTGCCATGGGGGCTTTTCCCATCCCTGCCCATCGCACAGGAATCATAGCGGGGGCAGGGTGGGAGAAACCATGTAAAGGTCTTTTGACTTTGGGCGGGATTTTCTGGATTTGGGGCAAGCACATCTGGAAAATCCCACCCCTAATCTTCAATTTTCTTCCCATAAATGTCCCGCCATCTATAGGCCTATCTCTGTGTATGCCAATTTACCAAGCTTACTCAAGCTAATTTTAAAGCTTTATAAAAACACAGTTTAATATTTAGAATTATAGAATTCTAACAATGCAGAAGGAGGCCATTTGGCCCATCAACCTGCACTGACCATTTGACATAGCATCCTACGCATGACCTATACCCTGAACACCACACATTTATCATGGCCAATCCCCTAACCTACGCATCCCGGGACCCTAAGGGCAATTTAGCATGGCCAATCCACCCAACCTGCACATCCTGGGAAACTAAGGGGCAATTTAGCATGGCTTATCCACCTAATCTATATACCCTGGGACACTAAGGGGCAATTTAACATGGCCAAATCACTTCACCTGCATATCCTGGGGCACTAAGGGGCAAGCTAGCATAATCAAAGCATCAAATGTACATATTCGCTGACATTGAGAGGCAATTTAGTATAACCAATCCATCTAACGTACACATTCTAGGACACTAAGGGGTAATTTAGCATGGCCAATCTACCTAACCTGCTTATTCTGGGACACTAAGATGCAAATTAGCATGGCCAATCCATCAAACCTGCATTTCTTTGGACTTTGGGAGCACCCAGAGGAAATCCACACAGACATGAGAAGAACATACAAACTCCACACAACTCCACACAGTTGTTTTCATTGAAATGAAAATCCACAGCCAACATCATCATGAACTCGTTACTCTATCCTCTGCTTTATCTGAACGTTATTGCAGTGATAGATTGGCGTGGAGTAGCTGGCTGGTTGTGATGATCCAATAGGATGCGTCAGGAATGCTGGTTGGCTTCTGCTCATTGAGAGAAAGGAAGAAGCTGCATATTTCACAACTCTGGAATGCCCCAAAGCTTTTGCCATCAATGGGGTTACTCTTGAAGTATGAACCTAAGAAATATATGTGAACATACAAATCGGAGCAAGAGGAGGCCACTTGGCTACTTGAGCCTGCGCCACCATTCAATAAGACCATGGCTGCCCTGCTTGTAACCTCAACCCCACATTCCTGCCTACCTCGATAACTTGTCATCTCCTTGTTAATCAAGAAGCTATCCATCTCTGCTTTCCAAATATTCAAAGACTATTTCCACTGTCTTTTGAGGAAGAGAGTTTCAAAAGCTCATAATCCTCTGATGTAATAATTTCTCCTCATCTCTGTCTTAAGTGAACAATCCCTTATTTTTAAACAGTGACCCCTGGTTCTAAATTCTCTTGACAAGGGGGAACAGCCTCTCCAGCACTCCTCAAGATCTTAAAGATTTTGACCAAGCCACCTTTAAACTCTAGTGCATACATGTCTAATCTCAGAAATAAGGGCAGGAGTTCATCAGACAGTCTCTCAAACCTGCTCTGCTGTTCAATAAGCTACTTGGGCGTTCTGATCTTGACTCCAACTCAACTTTTGTACCTCCAGAGCTCTCTGTGGAACAGTATTCCAAAGATTCACAACTCTTTATTTTGAAAATAAAACCCTGCCCCTCTGGAGTTTAGCTCTTCTGTCCCTATTTTAACGTTGTAAGTGGCTCTGATAGAGCCCAAACTGAGAGTCACTTTGCAGGTAATTGCTAAGCAAGTGCCACTTGACAGCACTGTTGATGACCCCTTCCATCACTCTACTGGTGATCGAGAGTAGATTGCTGGAGTGGTAACTGACAGGGTTGGATTTGTCCTGCTTTTTTATATACAGGACACACCTGGGTAATTTTCCGCATTGCCACGTAGATGCCAGTGGTGTTGCTGTACTGGAACAGCTTGGTTAGACTGCATGTCAATTTCTGGAGCACAAGTCTTCAGTGCTATTGTTGGGATGTTGTAAGGGCCCATTGTATCCAATCTCTTCAGCTATTTCTGAAATCAAATGGAGTGAACTGAATGGGTTGAAAATTGATACCTGCGATTTTTGGGACCTCAGGAAAAGGCCGAGATAGATCACCCATTTGGCACTTCATTGGAAATTCTTCAGCCATATCTGCAGGGACTACAGCCGTTCGAGAAGGCAGCTCACCACCACCTTCTCAAGGAAAATTAGGCAATAAATGCTGGTCTGGTCAGTGATGCCCACATCCTACGAATAAAGTTTAAAAATCTCCAAGTTCTGGTACCGTCCTTATAAATCTCATTTGCACTTGCTCCGGGTATTCAATGTCCATTTTTCAACATGGAAACAGGACAATGTAGAGCACTTTAACACCAGTCTGACTAGGGACTTGTACAAGTTTAGCATCGCAAGAAGTTTCACAACACCAGGTTAAAGTCCTACAGGTTTATTTGGAATTATGAGGTTTTTGGAGCACCGCTCCTACATCAGGTGAGTGGAGGTAGATTCATAAACACAACACTTGATGAAGGAGCAGTGCTGCGAAAGTTTGTGATTCCAAATAAACCTGTTGAACTTTAACCTGGTGTTGAGACTTCTTACTGTCCCACCCCAGTCCAATGCCGGCATCACCACTTCAAATTTAGCATCATTTCACAATTTCAAATTCTACAGTAAGAAATCTCACAACACCAGATTAAAGTCCAATAGGTTTATTTGGTATCACAAGCTTTCAGAGCATTGCTGGTGAGAGGAGAGGGAGATTTCACAAACACGGCATATATAGACAAAGACACAATTGCTAGATAATAGTTGGAATGAAAGTCTTTTCAGGTAATCAAGTCTTTATAGTTACAGACAGTACGAGTGGAGAGAGGGATAATCACAGGTTAAAGGGGCATGAATTGTCTCAAGCCAGGACAGTGAGTAGGATTTTGCAAGCCCAGGCTATTTGATGGGGGTTACACGTAGTGTGACATGAACCCAAGATCGTGATTGAGGCTGTCTTCATGCATGTGGAACTTGGCTATCAGTTTTTGCTCAGCGATTCTGTATTGTTGTGAGTCTTGAAGGTTGCCATGGAGAGCGGTGTTGTGAGACTTCTTACTGTGCCCACCCCATTCCAACACTGGCATCTCCACATCAAATTCTACACTCCTAGAAATAAATGCCAGTATTTGTTAGAATACTACTTTTAATGATTTATTCACCTCTACCTGAACTTCCTTTTTCTCTTCTAGTGTGTAATTGCTGTTTCTGCTTTTCCTACCACAGTGCGTCACCTCACATTAATGTTCATTTGCCACTTCACTGTTTGGTTTGTTTTCTAATTTCTTCTTGTTTATGTTACACTCTCCCTCATGGTCAGCCATATCCACAACTTCATGAAATCTACGAATGTTGCTATTGAGTTACTTGTTCCATATTATTCACGTAAATTATGAATAAGAATGGCCCTAGCCACTGATCCTTGTGTGGGAACGATTTTCTATCCTCCCTCCAATTTAAATAACCACCCTTTACTTCTACTCTCTCAGAGAACAGCTCAGTAGGAACAGGCTCTTTGGCCCTCCCGGCCTGTACTGTCTGGTTCCTTTCCTCCTAATCATGTGCCCATCAAGATAGGCCTTGAATGTGCCTGCTTCTACCATCTCTCCTGGCAATATGTTCCAGGCACCCACTACCCTCTGTGTGAAAAATTTTCCCAACACATCTCCCTTAAACTCACCTTGAACCTATGCCCTCTTTTAATTGGCCCTTCCATCCTGGGAAAAAAACCTCTGACTATCCACCAAATCTATGCCTCTCATAATTTTGTAGACCTCTACCAGGTACCAACTTACAATTGACAATAATTTGTCACCTGAGTCCACATTTCTTTCTCTCTCGTTTTCTTTCTTCCTTCCTTTCTTTCTTTTTTCCTTTGGCTTTCTCTCTTTCCGTCTTTTTCCCAGTTGTTCCAATATCAGTTGTTGTCCAAGCTCCTGGTCTGAAGACAATAGGGCGAAAATGGAAGCTTTTCTTTTCCTTTCATATAAACTCTGGAGGCTCTGGGATGAGTTGGAAATCTCAGACATGTCAGTGGATTAGGGAATTGGACCATTTGAACCTGAATAAAATCCTTCACTGCCAGAGGAGCCTGCGTTCTGACTGTGTGGCAATCACATTCTCTCCAGCCCCCTGAAACCTGAGATGTGTGTCTTTTTACGATGCCATGGGAGTGCTGTGTGTACAGCAAGCCCCAGATTAGACCAGCCACAGAGCTCAGCCATTGCACATAACTTGGCTTGTGGATCGCTCTGAGGTGTTAAATGATGCAACAAATAAAATCTGATGGGTTTCAGAGAGCGGACGATAAATCAGGCTATCTGCCGTCGAACATTCAGAAGCTTTGTGAGGAAGTGCAGATCAAACAAAGCTGTTTTCAAGGGGAGGTAATCAATTCACTTCACTCCAGTTCGACCGTCCGATCTATTCTGTGGCCCAGGTCATTCCTTCCGAGTTGGTTTTGTGACTCCATGTCTCGAATTAACAGTTGAGCTTTGAATGCATGGAAAAGTGTAATGAATTCCAGTAACTAATTTGCTGGAATTATAGCGTACTTATATCCACAATGTCCCTCCATGCTGACATTATGGTTCAGAAAGCCCACTGACGCCTCTACTTTCTCATGAGGCTAAGGAATTTTGGCATGTCCGCTATGATTCTCACCAACTTTTACAGATATACCATAGAAAGCATTCTTTCTGCTTGTCTCACAGCTTGGTATGGCTCCTGCTTTGCCCAAGATCATAAGAAACTACTAAGGGACGTGAACGTAGCCAAGTCCATCATATAAACACCCTCCCATCTATTGACTCTGTCTACACTGCCTGTTGTCTTGGAAAAGCAGCCAGCATTATCAAGGACCCCACAGACCCCATGCATACTCTCTTCCATCTTCTTCCATTTGGAAAATGATACAAAATTCAGAGATTGTGTACCAACAGACTCAAGACTCACAGGGGAGGCGATGGCCTAGTGGTATTACTACATGACTATTAGTCCAGAAACTCAGTTAATATTCTGGGACCCAAGTTCAAATCCCACCATGGCAGATGATAGAATTTGAATTCAATAAAAAAATCTGGAATTAAGAATTTACTGATAACCATAAACCATTGTTGGAAAAACCCTTCTGGTTCACTAAACAGAGATATCCACTGCCTGCTGAAGTCCAGGTCTGAGGTGTTCAAGTCGGGCGACCCTGAGCTATACAAGAAAGCCAGACTGTATTGGACTGAGCTAGAATTCCAGGCTCACCACAAGGACCCCCACTGACTATGGCAAGGTCTGCAAGACTTAACAGGCTACAATATCAAATCGCTGACTGCAATGCATCCCTTCTGAACGAGCTCAATGCATTCTATGTCCACTTTGAACAAGAGATCAGCGAGAACACAGCCTCCATCCTGGAAGCCTCGGATGACCCTGAATCCGAGGTCACCATTGCAGATATCAGAGCTGCCTTCTCAAAAGTCAACCCATGGAAACCAATTGATGCAGATCGGGAACACGGACAAGTATTCAGGCCCTGGTGCTGCTGGGGGATTCGCAAACATCTCAAAGACTAATCTTTACACTAATTTGAGTTCCCTATCTGCTTCAAGATGATTACCATCATCCTGGTACTAAGAAATACCAGGCAGTGTGCATTAATAACTATCCTTCAGTGTCTCTGACATCCATCACTATGAGGCGCTTTAAAGGTTGGTCATGGCACAAATCAATTCCAGCCTCCCCGGATTGTCTGGACCCACTACAATTTGTCTATTACCGCAACATGTCCACAGCAGACGCCATCTTCCTGGCTCTACACTCAACCCTGTAACATGCAGATAACAAAGATATCTATGTCAGTCTCCAAGCCATACAGTACAGCTCAGCTTTTATTTTCTATTATTTTCCATTATTTCTACATCTCCAAACATTGTAGCCTGGGGTTTAGTCCTCCCTCTGCAACTGGATCCAGACTTCCTAACCCACAGACCACAGTAAGTAAGGATAGAGAACAACACTCCTCCATGATCATCCTCAACATTGGTCCTCCGCAAGGCTGTGTTCTCAGCCCCTTACTACACTTTTTGTACACCTCTGACTGTGTGATCAAATTCTTCTCCAATTTGATTTTCAAGTTTATTAATGACATCATCGTTGTGGGTTGGATCTCAAACAAACAATGTACAGGAATGAGACAGAGAATCTGGTGAACTGATGTGGCAACAATAATCTCTCCTTCAATGTCAACAAAACAAAAGAGATAGTCATCGATTTGAATGCCCCTGTTTATATCAATGGGGATGAAGTAGAAAGGGTCGAGAGCTTCAAATTTTTAGATGTCTGAATCACCAACAATCTGTCCTGGTCCTGCATTCCGACACTATAGTTAAGAAAGCCCACCAATGCCTCAACCTTCTCAGTAGACTAAGGATATTTGGCATGTTCGCTACAACTCTCACCAACTCCTACAGAGGCACCATAGGAGGCATTCTTTCTGGTTGTATCACAGCTTGGTATGGCTCGTGCTCTGTCCAAGACCGCAATAAACTACAAAGAGTGATAAATGAAGCTCAGTCCATCACTCAAACAAATCACTCATCCACTGACTCTGTCTACACTTCCCACTGCTTTGGGAAAGCAGCCAGCTTAATCATGGACCCCATGCACACTGGATGTTCTCTCTTCCAGTTTCTTCCATTGGGAAAAAGATGCAGAAGTCTGGGGACATGTACCAACTGACTCAAGAACAGTTTCTTCTCCACTACTATCAACTTTTAAATGGACTTATCATGCATTAAACTGATCTTTCTCGATATCCTAGTTATGACAGTAACACTACATACAACGTTATCCCTTTGCCTTCTATATGAATGTTATGCTTTGTCAATATAGTGCACAAAAAACAATATTTTTCACTATATGCTAATACATATGACAATAATAAATCAAATCAAAATGTCCTGGAGTGGGTTTGGACCCTGAGTTTCCAGCTCAGAGACAGGACACCATCCCTTAATCATTCATTCGTGGGACATGGGTATTCCTGACTAGGCCACCATTTATTGCCCATCTCTAATTACTCTTGAGACGGTGATGGTGAGATGCCTTCTTGAACCATTGCAGTTAAAGTGGTGCAGGCACACCCGCAGTGCTGTTGGGGAGTGCGACAACGTGGGCACGGCGATATATTTCTGAATCAGGCTAATGCACGGCTTTGAGGGGAAATCTGAGCTGGTGATGTTTCCATATATCTGCTGCTCTTGTCCTTCTAGATGGCAGTGATGGGGCATTTGGCAGGAGGGGGCTTGGTGAGTTCTTGCAGTGTATTTTGAAGATGGCACACACTGCTGTCGGTGATGAAGGGAATGAATGTGGTGGATGTGGTGCTAATCAAGTAGGTTTCTTTGTGCAGGATAGTGTCAAGCTTCTTGAGTGTGGTTGGTGCTGCATTCGCCCAGGCAAGCAGAGAGTATTCCATCACACTCCTGACTTGTGCCTTGTAAATGGTGGATAAGATTTGGGAAAGTCAGGAAGTGAATTTTTTCACTGCAGGATTCCCAGCATCTGGTCTGCTCTTGTGATCACAGTATTTGTATGGCTAGTCCAGTTCAGTTTCTGGTTAATTATACCTCCCAGGATGTTGATATTGGAGGATTCAGCAATGGTAATGCCAAGGGGTGATGGTTAGATTCTCTCTTATTGGAGATTGTCTCTGCCTGGTACCTATGTGGCACAAATATTATTTGCCAGCCCAAAACAGGATATTATTCAAGTCTTGCTGCATTTGGACATGGACCTGCTTCAGCATCTGAGGAGACACAAATGGTGCTGAACATTGTGCAATCATCAACAACAATCTCTATGTCTGACTTATAACGGAAGGATGGTCTTAGATGAAGTAGCTGAAGATGATTGGACTTAGGACACTAAAAGATTAAGTTTATTTATTTATTAGTGTCACAAGTAGGCTTACATTCTTTACTCAAAGAGTGATTAGGGAGTGGAATGCCCTGCCTGCAGCTGTCGTAGATGCGCCAAGTTTGGTGGCGTTTAAGAGGTTAGTTGATAAGTATATGGAAGAGAAGGGAATGGTTTAGTTTGGAGGGTCATTGCTTTTTATATTGGTCGGCACAACATCGAAGGCCGAAGGGCCTGTTCTGTGCTGTAATGTTCTATGTTCTATGTTCTATTAACATTGCAATGAAGTTACTACACACGTCGGGTACGCTAAGAATAACAAAGGAAAGTCATCACCAAAATGGCACATTCCTGCAGAAGCTCTTTTCTTGGTTCATTGAAGGCACAGATTCCCTAGAGATTTTTTTTTAATCTGATCTCTTTAATAAATCTCATCAGCTCTCACAAAACTGAAGCAGCAACAGTAAAATTGTCTAATTCTTGATCCCTGTTCCACCTCTATTTTCAGCATCATACTCTGTTGAACTGTATTATACACATACGTCTCCTTGTAAATGTGCCCTCTCTGTTCTTACCTCTGCTGCAGCTCTCTTTTGTTCTTAACAGCAGCAGCTTCATTGTCTATCTTCTAATATCAGCTCACATGGCTGTTTTGTATCTTAACTTACTTTCTGCTGGTATTGTTTCCAGATCAAGGGTCGTTAGTACTCATGGATCATATTTTTTATTGACCAAGCAAATGATCATTGATCCCCTTACAGTATGATGCCAACTCTGAAAGTACCTTTTCAAATAGTCTGAAGAATATTTTGAGATCCTCTGGACATTTTGAAGAAATGACTACTTTTGCTTACTGTACAGCTTCTGGGCCAGAAGTTGTCACAGCAGAGACATGTGGGCTCAGCTTTTTCCAACAGTTCACGCCTTGCTGCTGCTGTGAGTAAGGATGAAGAATTTGATGGTATGAACTTTGCCAGCTTAAAACTGACATGCATGTTTATATTGCCAATGAGTACAAGAAATATAGGTCAATATTAGGTAAGAAATATATACATACAAGTTTTGAATTGAGTGATTTCAAATCTAAAGGTTGTTTTGAACCAACTTCTGCAATACATTTGTCACAGCATGCTGTAGATTATCCATTCTGATCACAGAAGATTGACAAAGTGTTTTGCAGTGTCTCCAATCTAGTCTTCGGATACAAAACAGAGGAGGCAATGGCTTAGTGGTATTGTCACTAGACTATTAATTCAGAAACTCAGCTAATGTTCTGGGGGCCTGGGTTCAAATCCTGCCATGGCAGGTGGTGGAATTTGAATTCAATAAAAAATATCTGGAATTAAGAATCTGCTGATAACTATAAAACCATTGTCGATTGTTGGAAAAGCGCATCTGGTTCATAATGTCCTTTAGGGAAGGAAATCTGCTGTCCTTACCCGGTCTGGCCTACATGTGACTCCAGAGCCACAGCGATGTGGTTGACTCTCAATTGCCCTCCAAGGGATGGGCAATAAATCCTGACTAGCTAGCGACGTCAATGTCCCATGAATGAATAAAAAAAAGACACCGGTATTTAAGACGATATTGTGGGAGAAATCCCAGATGAGATCAGACAAGTTAATCTTTATCTCAACTCACAAGAGATGTTTTGGCAAAGAAAAATCAAGAATTTGAGAACACACAGTGTGAAGTAGAGCGACTGACACGCTCTTCAGAGTAAAAGACACACTCTGCAGAAATGCAGATATTCTAACACATCCTGACACGTGCTTTGCAGACCAGGCGTGTGGGAGAGGAGTAAATTGGAGTTTGCCTTGGGCTGGTTGACTTGCTGTGAGAGCTTGTATGTTCCCTTCACTGCCAACGAGGGAGGAAATGCTAAAGCAAATCTCCTGCACCAGTCCAGCAACAGGCACACATTTCCTTTACTCCACATCCAATGCATGTTAATATGCTGGCCAGTGTTTTGGGACCACTATTCTAAACTCACAACTTTCTCTCCAACTTCAGATTCACCATGTAGATCATCAACACTGCAATTTATCAGTTTGGTTTATTCACAAGTAGGCTTTCATTAACACTGCAAAGAAGTTACTGTGAAAATCCCCTAGTCGCCACGCTCCGGCTCCTGTTCGGATACACTGAGGGAGAATTTAGCATGGCCAATGCACCTAACCAGCACGTCTTTTGGACTGTGGGAGGAAACCTGACCACATGGAGGAAACCCATGCAGACATGGGGAGAATGTGCAAACAAAATGCAGACAGTCACCAAAGGCCGGAACTAAACCCCATTTCCTGGCACTGTGAGGCACCAGTGTGAGGCACTGTGCCACCATGCCGTACGTATCATCAGGCATTTGGGCGGCATGGTAGCACACTGGTTAGCATCTTGCCTCACAGTGACGGGGACTCGGCTCAATTCCAGCCTCAGGTTGCTATCTGTGTAGTGTTTGCATATTCTCTCCGTCTCTGTGTGGGTTTCCTCTGGGTGCTCCGGTTTCCTCCAACAGTGCAAAGATGTGCAGGCTAGATTGATTGGCCATGCTAAGTTGCCCCTAGTGTCAGAGGTTTAACAGGGTAAATATGTGGAGTTACAGGAAGGGGCCTGGGTGGGATTGTGTTCGGTGCTGAATCGATGGGCCAAATGGCCTCCTTCTGGACTATAGAGTTTCTACGAATATGTTGATGGAGTGGGATGAAGAGAACTAGAAAGAGGCTGGCAAATAAATACAAGGATGGATCAGCTGGGCCAAATGTGTCTGTGTTGCAAACAGGCCTGATGTTAAAGTGATCTATTCCCCAGCAAAGGAATTAGTTTGCCATGAATCGGAGAATATTAATCAGGAGTGGGACATTCCCAGTATGGTGATCTTTGGTTCAATCTGTAGTTTCATCAGGTAAGGCTTTGTATGAGGAGACAGGCCTCAGAGCATTTACCCAATGTATTGGCTTGTCTCAAACATGTCGACTCCCATCTCTGTATTAGAAGATTGCAAGTTTGAGCTCATTGAAGTTGAATTGTGAATCTATGTAGACATACCCACAGACAAAGAAAAGGAAACATTTCATTTGGCAAAGATTGTATAAACCCTAAAGCTCCAGTCAGTTTATAAACTTCCTCAGAAACAGTAGAACCGCAGTGGAAGTAATTTACTCCCACTCCATATCAACACTCAACAAAATGCAGTTACACACACTCCCAATCACTTGCTCAATTCCTTTGGCACCGTGGTTAGCACTGCTGCCTCACAGCGCCAGAGGCTCAGGTACAATTCCAGCCTCGAGTGACTGTTTGTGTGGAGTTTTCACTTTCTCCCCGTGTCTGCATGGATTTCCTCTGAGTGCTCCAGTTTCCTCTCACAGTCCAAAGATGTGCAAGTTAAATTGATTGGCCATGCTAAATTACCCTTTGGTGTCCAAAGATGTATAAGTTACGGGAATTAACGGTGTTAATATGTGAGTTTAAGAGGCTAGAGCCTGGGTTAGATGCTCTGTCGGGGAGTCAGTGCAGACTTGATGGGCTGAATGGCTTTCTTCTGCACGGTAAGCATCCTACGATTCATTCCACCAACTCCAATTTTCTTCCTTTTTCCACTGAAGGTTGTTGACTTCTTACCACTGGCTAAAGTAGATAAAAGAGCATATGGCACTACTTTGAGAAAGAGAAGGGGAGTTTTTCCCATTGCCCTGGAATATTTGTCTGTCAATTAACATTGCAAAAATTAAAACTGACCTGGGCACCACATTTTCGGAAGGACGATAAAACATGGGAAAAGGTATGGAAAAGATTCATGAGAATGCTCCTAGGGTTGAGGAACTTCAATTATGTGGATTGACTGGAGAATCTGGGCTGTTCTCGCCGGAGAATGGAAAATTGGGAAGTAGGTTTTGATCGGGGCATTTAAAATCTTGGGCAGGCAGGGAGCTACAGTTCTTGTTGGTAGATGACACTAATTGATTGGCAGAAGAAGAAACATGGGCGGCACGATGGCACGGTGGTTAGCATTGCTGCCTCACAGTGCCAGAGACCCAGGTTCGATTCCTGGCTTGGATCACTGTTTGTGTGGAGTCTGCACATTTGCCCCGTGTCTGCGTGGGTTTCCTCCAGATGCTCGTTTCCTCTCTCAGTCTGAGAGATGTGCTGGTTAGGCACATTCACCGTGCTAAATTCTCCCCTCAGTGCATCTGAACAGGCGTCGGAGTGTGGTGATTAGGGAATTTTCACAGTAACTTTATTGCAGTGTTAGCGTAAGCCCACTTGTGAGACCAATAAATAAACTTTAAAATGAGGAAGGACCCAGGGAGTGATTAGGATCTAGAATATACTGCATGAGAGTGTGATAGAGGCAGATTCAACTGAAGTTTTCAAAAAAGAATTGAACAATTATCTGAAAAGAAATTGGTTGCAGGGTTATGGGGAGAAGTTGAGGGGGTGTGTTTAGATGAAGTATTTTTGCAGATAGCCAGCAAAGAGATAATGGGCCAAATAGCTTCATTTTATGTTGCAATCATTTTATAATTCTATCTTGTAAAAACATATAATCTGACCACTGCTTGTGGGAGTTTGCACTGCACATTGTGCTGGCATCTCTCCTGCATAAGAATACAAGACATAGGAGCAGAATTAGGTCTCTCAGCCCATTAAGTCTGCTCCTCAATTCAATTATGGCTGATATTTTTCTCATCCCCATTCTCCTGCCTTTTTTCCATAAACCTATCTATCTATATCTTAAGGACACTCAATGACCTGTCCTCCACGGCCTTCTGTGGCAAAGAGTTCTACAGATTCTCTGGCTGAGGAAATTCTCTTCATCTTTGTTTTAAAGGATCGTCTCTTTGGTCTGAAGTTGTGCTCTCTGGCTCTAGTTTTTCCTACTAGCAAAATGATTCTCTCCATGTCCATTCTATCCAGGCCTCGCAGTCTCCTGTAGTTTCAATAAGATCCCCCCTCATCCTTCTAAACTCCAACGAGTGCAGTCCTCAATCGTTCCTCATATGGCAAGCTCTTCATTCCAGAGATCATTCTCTGACCCTGTCCAAGGCCAGCACATCCTTCCTTAGATATGGAGCCTAAAACTGCTCACAATACTCCAAATAGGGTCTGACTAGACCTCATACAATCTCAGAAGTACATCCCTGCTCTTGTATTCTTGCTCTCTCAACGTGAATGCTAACATTGCATTTGCCTTCCTAACCACCGACTGAACCTGCACATTAACTTTATAGAACCTTACATAGCAGCAACTGCTTACAAAAGCACCTCATGAGCTATGAAGCATTTTGAGATGTCCTGAGGGTGCTGAAATATGTTTGAGGGACACAAATTCTCTCCCTCTTTTCTGCCAAAGCAGTCATGAAGCAAGTGGAGCATCAGTCTTCATGGCAATCAGAGGTGAGCAAGAAATCCTGCCCCGTGGCTGCTGCGCTCATCCTGAGAATGAATAAAAATGCAAAGTAGTGACAGTTGGCAACTCCAGTCAATAATGGAAAATGATGTGGTTTGGCTGCAATTGTCACCCTGCTGATTCCATTCTCAGCATTTCGTTTATTCAAGGGGATGTGGGTATTGCTGGCTGGCCAGCATTAATTACCCTTGGGAAAGTGGTGGTGAACTGCCTTCTTGAATCGCTGCAGTCCGTGTGATGTGGATACATCAGCAGTGCTGTTAGAGAGGGAGTTCCAGCATTTTGGCCCAGCGACAGTGGTATATTTCCAAGTCAGCTTGATGAGTGGATTGGAAGGAAGTGGTGGTGTTCCCAGGTATCTGCTTCTCCTTCTACATGAAAGCAGTCATGGGGTTGGAAGGTTCTGCCGAAGGAGACTTGGTGAGTTCCTATAGATGGGACAGAGGTGGAGGAAGTGAATATTTATTGTTAGGGTGCCAATGAATTGGGCTGCTTTTTCCTGGATGGCTTCTTGAGTGTTGTTGGAGCTGCACCTATCCAGGAAAGTGGGGAGTATTCCATCAACTCCTGACTAATGCCTTGTAGATGGTGGACAGGCTTTGGGATGTCAGGAGGTGAGTTACTCACCCTAGCATCTGACCTGTAGCTGCAGTCCAGTTCAGTTTCTTGTCAATGGTATCTCCAGGGTGTTAGCAGGAGATTCAGTGAAGATAATGCCATTGATTATCAAAAGGGCAATGGTTAGATTCTCTTGTTGGAGATGATCATTGCCTGGCACTTGTGTGGCATGAATATTACTTGCCACTTGTCAGCCCAAACCTGGAACTGGTTCTGGTCTTGCTGCATTTGGACATGGACTGTTTCAGTGCCTGAGGAGGTGTGAATGGTGCTGAACATTGTGCAATCATTAATGAATATCCCATTTCGGAGTTTCTGATGGAAGAAGGTCATTGATGAAGCAGCTGTAAATGGTTGAGCCTAAGACATTACTCCGAGGAACTCCTGCAGTGATGTCCTGAAACTGGGATAATTGACATCCATAACCATCTTCCTTTATGCCAGGCAAGAGAGTATGTACAAGGTAGAAGTCAACACTGGCAAGGTCAAGGTCATTGTGCGGGTGAGTTGTGGAGATTTTCTGCACACATTTAGTTTCACTTGGACAATGAATTCTTCTCTCACCTGATAGTTGGCCACATCTCCCAAAAAAGCATCCTCTAATGGGACCTTGATGATGCGTGGTGGCAAATTTCTTATAAACTACCTGACGACTCCAGTGGGACCTTGGTGCGTTTTCTCAATCTTATCCCAACATCACAATTGGGATTGTTTTCCAGGTGGTATCAAACACTCTGTGAAACTTCCCACTCTTTTTCCCAGGGTGGAAGTGTCAATTACAAGGGGGCACAGATCCAGGGTGAAACATAGAAACATTGGAGGAAGCCATTTGGCCCTTTGAGCCTGCTCCACCATTCATCACAATTATGGCTGATCATTCAACTCAATAGCCTAATCTTGCTTTTTCCCCATAACCTTTGATCCCATTCACTTCAAGAGCTATATCCATAGAAACATAGGGGGAAAATTTAAGGGAATCGACCATGAAACCATTGTCGATTGTCGGAAAAACCTATCTGGTTTACTAATGTTCTTTAGGGAAGGGAATCTGCCATCCTTACCTGGTCTGGCTTACAAAGAACAAAGAACAATACAGCACAGGAAACAGGCCCTTCGGCCCTCCAAGCCTGCACTGCTCATTGGTCCAACTAGATCGTTATTTGTACCCCTCCATTCCCAGTCTGTTCATGTGACTATCCAGGTAAATCTTAAATGATCCCTGCATGTCTGCCTCCACCACCCTGCTTGGCAACGCATTCCACGCCTCCACCACCCTCTGTGTAAAATACGTCCCTCTGATATCTGTGCAGGGGAAGTTTTTTGCACAGTGAGTGATAGGTGCCTGGAACGTGCTGCCAGAGGAGGTGGTGGAAGCAGGCACATTAGTAGCATTTAAAAAATATCTGGATGGGTACATGGATAGAGAGGGAATAGAGGGATACAGACTGAGTAAGGGCCGAAGAATGTTTCTTGCTTTAATAAGGGCATCGTGATTGGCACGTGCTTGGAGGGCTGAAAGGCCCATTCATGTACTTTACTTTTCTTTGATCTTTGTTTGAAGAGCAGTGTAGGTGATGGTTACACGCATCACTCCAGTCCGACTCAGACTGGGAGCTGAGGTGACCTGGATGGGTCTGGAGTCTCTAAGAATTAAAGGATTGATAAGGAAGGCCTTGTTATGAACACAAACCTGGGCCAAAAAAGTCATAAAGGGCATAATAAAAAAAAACTTTCATTTTCCACTTGTTTAATAATTATAAAATGATTGAACGGGGCAGACTGTTTACACTGACAGAGGTCAGGAAGTCTGGGAGTATATCTTGCAGGAGTTGGCAGATGTGACTCGATGTGGAGTTAAACTTTGAGATGCAGCGCGATGCTTCCAGCAACCCAGGCGCTTGTAAGAGCAATGTGCCTGTGCAATATTGCCTTGGACAAATATTTAGTTAATGGATTAAAATAAAGGTGTCTTGTCCACACTGAGCCTGATCCTGGTTCTGAGGACAGGCTGACAGGTGCAGCCAGGAACCCAGCTGCACACACAGGCAATCCGCAGACAGCTGGATGTGGCTTTCACAACCACTATACCACCCAGCGTCGAGAGATTATTCGGGATTTATCCGTGATTAAGGCATTGATTCCTGCTTTCTAGAATGCGGTGGGCTGGTCAGAAGTGGCAATAAGTGAGGGTGTTGTTAACAAAGATAAAGATCAGGGTCCTTCTGATCTACTGAACAGACACAAAGGAACTGACTGGCTTCAAATATACTTGACATCACGAGTCAAGTGAAAACCACTTGTCTGCGTGGTTTCAGTTTGATTATAGAATCAGTCACGTATTTGCACTCCTAAAGCTCTACCATCTGATGGGTGCCAAATTTAATGTATTCAAAATAACCCCGTGAGCGGGTGTTGCAGAGTTTGAAGCTGTTTTGCACAGTCTGAAATATGCTACGTACAGTCTGGTTCTGGTTGTGATCTGAGATAGCAACTAACGTTCTGGGGACCCGGGTTCGAATGCCATCACTGGCTGATGGCGGAATTAGAGTTCAATAAAAAAAAATCTGGAATTAAGAATCTACTGATGAGAATGAAACCATTGCCGATTGTCGGAAAAACCCATCCGGTTCACTAATGTCCTTTAGGGAAGGAAATCTGCCATCCTTACCCTGGTCTGGCTTACAAAGAACAAAGAACAATACAGCACAGCAAACAGGCCCTTCGGCCCTCCGAGCGTCCGCTACTCATTGGTCCAGCTAGACCATTCTTTTGTATCTCTCCATTCCCAGTCTGTTCATGTGCCTATCCAGATAAGTCTTAAATGATCCCAGTGTGTCTGCCTCCACTCCCCTGCTTGGCAGCACATTCCAGGGCTCCACCACCCTCTGTGTAAAATACGTCCCTCAGATATCTGAGTTATACCTCGCCCCTCTCACGTTGAACCTGTGACCCCTCGTGTTCGTCACCTCCGACCTGGGAAAAAGCTTCCCACTGTTCTCCCCTATCTACGCCCTTCACAATTTTATACACCTCTATTAGGTCTCCCCTCATTCTCTGGGAGTGTGACTCCAGAGACACAGCAATGTGGTTGATTCTGAACTGTCTTTGGGCAACTAGGGATGGGCAATAAATGCTGACCAGCCAACGACGCCCATGAATAAAAAAACGATTTTGGTTTTACGCTGCTGTGCAGTGGTGCCAAGGGAACATAACATATCCCAGTTTAAATGCTTCTGAAGTTTCATTTTTTTTTAATGAAGTATCGTTAAGGGTTGAGCTTTGTTTGTAAAAATAAATGGAATGGGACCTCTGGACTGTCCCAAACACACGGAAAATGTTTGTTTATTTAATCAAGATTCGCCATTGTAACCAAATGCTTTAGTGACTGCTCCTCATCTATCTCCAGTCCTTTACACTTTCACATTCTGCAGGGCAGTTTGGAGCCTGAACATCATGTTTGTTACTGAATCACACAAATTCTTTATATAACTACAGTTTATTTGCTTTGTGGCCGTGTGTGTACACAGTCTCTCTCTTTCTGCACAGTTGGCGATATAGTTTCCTTAGAAAGATAGCGTGCTCAGCAAGGGCCCACTGCCAAGATCTTGTGTGTTTGTGTGCTTTCTTAAATGGTTGATGAAGATGAATTATTGCGGAAAAAAGGCCCTGAGGTAAGCAGTAGGTGTGGATGGTCCAACATTTCCATACATGCACACAGAACATGCCAGTATTCAAGCTTTTAGGCACTTAATCAGATCTGAGCGATTGGTAATGGTGAGTGAACTGGATATTTACAGAGGTATTGTACAACACGGATATTTTACAATTCTCAGGCACTTTGTGGTTTAATTGGAGTCATTAAAATGTCTGCTACCATAGTGATTAACATAATCTGTCTAACAGAGAAAAGTGAAGGTTATTGATCTGTCAGTATTTTAGTCCCAATGCAGGAGTGCATTCATAAAAGAAACTGTAGATAATACTTAGTGTCTATGCAACTGATTCTGGTTAAAATCAGGAAGTAAATGTATATTCCACATCTGTTCAAGTTTGACTTCTTCAACAATATGAGAGGCATAGAGAGAGTGGGGAGTTAGCTTTTCCCCAGGCTGGAAGAGCCAATTACTAAGGGGCATAGGTTTAAGGTGCGAGGGGCAATGTTTAAAGGGGATATATGAGGCAAGTTTTTTACACAGAGGGTGGTGGATGCCTGAACTCGCTGCTGGGGGAGGTAGTGGAAACAGATACGATAGTGAGTTTTAAGGGATGTCTTGACAAATACACGAATAGGATGGGAATAGAGGGATATGGTCTCCGGGAGGGTAGAGGGTTTTAGTTCAGTCGGGCAGCATGGTCAATGCAGTGTTGGAGGGCCGAAGGGCCTGTTCCTGTGTTGTAATTTTCTTTGTTCTTCTAAGAACATAAGATCGTAAGAAATAGGAGCAGAAGTCGGCTATCTAGCCCTTCGAGCCTGCCCTGCCATTCAACAAGATCATGGCTGATCTGCAGTGGTTCAGTACCATTTTCCCACTTTCTTCCCATAACCCTTAATTCTCTTGTCTATCAGAAACCTATCTACCCGTGACTTAAATACGTTCAGCGAGATAACCTCCACCACTTCAACGGCAGGGAATTCCAGAGATTCACCAGCCTTTGAGTGAAGAAGTTCCTCTTCAACTCAGATCTAAACCGCCCCCACCTTATTTTGAGGCTGTGCCCTC
Source organism: Sphyrna mokarran (assembly GCA_024679065.1). Taxonomy (NCBI): domain Eukaryota; kingdom Metazoa; phylum Chordata; class Chondrichthyes; order Carcharhiniformes; family Carcharhinidae; genus Sphyrna; species Sphyrna mokarran. Next base: position 43,946,587 of record JAGIQG010000020.1, on the reverse strand, counting down.
TAGTCCTGCTATCCTTTCTAAGCGGGAAGAATCTCTCGACCTCTATCCTATCTATCCTCTTCATTATCTTATACGTCTCTATAAGATCCCCCCTCAGCTTTCTAAACTCCAATGTGTACAGACCCAGCCTATTCAGTCTCTCTTCATAGGCTAACCCCCTCATCTCCGGTATCAGCCTGGTGAACCTTCTCTGTATTCCCTCCAAGCCCAATACATCCTTCCACAAATGCGGCGACCAAAACTTCATACAGTTCTCCAGCTGTGGCCTCACCAGTACTCTATACAGTTGTAACAAGACCTCCCTACTTTTATATTCTATCCCCCTCGCTATAAAGGCCAACATTCCATTTGCCTTCTCGATCACCTGCTGCATCTACAGACTGGGTTTTTGCGATTCGTGCACAAGGACCCCCAGGTCCCTCTGCACCATAGCATGCTGTAGCTTTTCACCTTTTAAATAATAATTCATCCTACTATTATTTCTACCAAAGTGGATAACCTCACATATGCTAACTCCATCTGCCAGGTCCTCGCCCACTCACTCAACCTATCCAGATCCCTTTGCAGACTTTCCACACCTTCCACGCCATTTGCTTTTCCACTCATCTTTGTGTCATCAGCAAATTTCGTTATCCTGCACTCAATCCCCTCCTCCAGATCATCCATGTAAATGGTAAACAGTTGCGGTCCCAGCACCGATCCCTGCGGCACTCCACTAGTCACCAATTGCCAACCAGAATAGCACCCTTTGTTCTAATACTGGCAGGCCGGCCTTGCTCAGTGAGGCGGCCCTGTGGCGTAGAAGTTGGCACTGCCGCCTCACAGTGCCAGTGGCTGGTTTCAATTCCCGCCTCGGGTGACTGTGTGTGGAGTTTGCATGTTCTCCCCGTGTCAGCATGGGTTTCCTCTGGATGCTCCGGTTTCCTTCCACGGTTCGAAAGATGTGGAGGTGAGGTCGATTGGCTGTGCTAAATTGCCCTTAGAGTCCCAAGATGTGTCGGGTTAGGAGGATTAGTGGGACAAATGTGTGGGATAGGACAAGGGAAAGAGTCTCGGTCGGAGAGTCAGTAAGAATCCAATGGGCCAAATGGCCTCCTTCTGGCGATTCTATGATTCTATGAAACTTGGTGTGGCCTACATGTGACTCCAGGCTCACAGCAATCTGGTTGACTTGTAAATACCCTCAACTGATGGACAATTATCAGGTAATGATGACCATGTCTCTCTGGGTGCTCCGGTTTCCTCCCACAGTCTAAACATGAGATGGATTGGCCGTGCTTGAGTCCCAAGATGTGCAGGTTAGGGAGATTAGTGGGATAAATTTGTAGGGTTACTGGGATAGGGCAGGAGAGGTGGGCCTGGATAAGATGCTCTGTTGGATAATCAGTGCTGAGTTGATGGGCTGATTGGCCTCCTTCTGCACTGTAGGGATTCTATGATTCTACAGACATCCTACTGAATATCAGAATGTTATTTGTAATGAGAAAAGATTCAGGGCATTCATATTTGACCAGAAAATAAGAGAGCTCAGAATGGCAGCGCTAGTGTTTATAATACTGCGAGAGTAATTGATAGTCTTGGCCCAGGCAAAAAAGTCTTCAAATTCCAAGGCATAAATTAAAAGGCAGGAGTAAGAGGGGAATATGGAACATTAGGAGCTTAAGTAGGTCAATTAGCTGTTTGATTCTGTTCAATGAAATCAAGGCCAATCTGTGAGCTAACTGTATATGCCTGCATTTCCCTCCCCAGGTGTGGAGCCCAGAGCCACTCACTGTACCCTGGCTGTGATAGAACAGGATTTCACACAGTTGCAGAATCCACACCTTTGAGTTCCAACCCACAAGATAATAAAGGCCCAGCAATATGATTGATTTTTTGAACCCTGTCAATGAGATTATATTCAAGGACTGCTAGGCTTTTTGGATCTTCATTATTTCTAACGACACATATTTAGAATGACTTCTATTTCCTTCAGTCTAACGTGAATGATCTCACACTTGCCTACGCTGAAATCCATTTGCCATCATTTTACCAATCTGATTAATCTATTAATTTCTCTTTTTATGCTTCCACTTACACATTTTACAATATTAGGAAGTTAAGTAGAATCTTACATAATAGGAAAAAGTCATTTTACCCATTATGTAAGCATCATCGCTTACATCGATGTAAGCATCAAGGGTGCAGGAGAAACTTAGTGTTGTGTTTAGAAAAGCAAGGATTGCAGAAGAAGATGAGACTGTGCTGGGGGGGATTGATTTGTTGGAAAGAGTTTGCATGGTCTACCTGTATTGTTCTTAAGTATCTTTATATTCGTCTTGTTATAGAGTCATAGAAGTTTACAGTGTGAAAACTGGCCCTTCAGCCCAACTTGTCACGCTGCCCTTTTTTAACCACTAAGTTCGTCTCAATTGCTCGTCTTTGGCCCATATCCCTCTCCCCATCTTACTCATGTAACTGTCTAAATGCTTTTTAAAACACAAAATTGTACCCACCTCTACTATTGCCTCTGGCAGTTGTTTCAGACACTCACTGCCTTCTGTATGAAAAAAATTGTCTTTCACCTTAAACCTATGCCCTCTAATTCTAGACTCCCCTATTTTGAGAAAAGATATTGATTATCTAGCTGATCTGTGCTCCTCATTATTTAATATAAGATCACCTCTCAGCCTCCTACACTACAGAGAAAAAAGTTCCAGCCTATCCAACCTCTCCTTATAATGCAAACTATCAAGTCCTGGTAGCATCCTAGTAAATCTCTTCTGCACTTTTTTGAGTTTAATAATATCCTTTCTATAATAGGGTGACCAGATATTTCGCTCTGGCTCTGCAATTGAGGAACCATGTGAAACACATTGGGGTAAATTCATATCTACATTGCCTGGGTATTAAGTATCAAGCTGGGGGGGCAGGATGTAAAACCTGGTGGGTTTGGTACCTGAAACAGAAGAAGCTGCTACTCCTTCCATTGAGGTTAACCAACATTGCTGTGTATAGTTTGTTGCATTCTGCACTGTGCATTATTCACAGAATCATAGAATTCCTACAGTGCAGAAAAAGGCTGTTTGGTCCATCAAGTTTGACTGACTCTCTGACAGAGCATCTCACCCACATCCTATTCCCATAACTACATCTGACAATTTAGCATGGCCAATCCACCTAAGCTGTACATCTTTGGACTGTAGGTGGAAACCGGAGCATCCAGAGGAAAACCCATACAGATATGGGAAGAATGTGCAGACTCTGCGGAAATTACCATTGTGATTTCCTGGTGCGGTGCAAGATTGAAAGGCCTGATGGGGGCACTTGTGGGCAGCTGCATGAGGTGCACATGGCATCCCCACCATTGGCCAGTGGGAAGACTGACTCGAGACTAACCTGCCATTGGAAGATTTTCAACATGACTTTTTGCCAATGGGGTTCTGCCTTCTTGGCTCCCATCAAATTCTCCACTCCCGCTATCACAGTGACTGGGATTTCCATTGGCTGAGATCCACTTTGCAAAGTCATGATAGGCAGCGTTTACTTTCATCTTTCTTTCCATCTCTCTTTCCTTTTTCCTTCTTTAATTCCTTCTCCTTCACCCAAGGCAGCTCTGTATCATTTCCTATGCTGGTTGTGTAGCTTGCCTCAGCTTGCGCAACTCTGGTCTGTGGGAGGAAACTGGAGCACACGGAGTTTACCCGTGCAGACTTGGTGAGAATGTGCAAACTCCACACAGATTTCCAACATGATTTCCAACAGTCAGACTCAGGAGGGTTTCTTCAGAGTGCTTTATTTACAAGGCATACACTTTGGTAAAATTCACCCATCCCATCCATTGAAAGTTTGGTGGTGGGCGGGATTGGAGAATCTGGTGGAAGCCAAAAAAATTGGAAATGCACCAGCAAAAAATGATGATGTAAATCTCCCAATGGCAGGCTAATGGCGAGTCCATCTTGCTGCTGGCCTGAAGGTCACTTGCATCCATTTGTACCTCATGCATGTTGATTAAAATGGCTGCCCGCCGGCGTCCCATCAGGATTTCCAATCTTGTGCCATCCAGGGACTCGATTCATAAAGAACAGTGGATAGTCAGAAGCTTTTTCCCAGGGTGGAAGAGTCAATTACTCAGGGCCACAGGTTTAAAGTGCGAGGGGTAAGGTTTAGAGGAGATATACAAATTTGCCTGAAAGCTTGTGGGTTTACTATCAAACAAACTGGTTGGACTTTAACTTGGTGTTGTGAGACTTCTTACTCTAGTTTTTCCTACTAATGGAAATATCCTCTCCACGTCCACTCTACCCAGGTGATTTTTGCATTTTGTCCAGGGGAATGTGAGGAAGATATCAGAATAGTCAGCTAATCTTAGACGGAACAGGGATTTGAGGAGAGTCAAGAATTGTTTGGTGAAATAGGGATGGCAGGGAGAGGGAAAAATGAATGGTGTGGAAGTAGAAATGGTCCCTGGAGTCAACTTTAACAAGAGGAGATGTGAGGGTTTTAGTGAGAATGAGTGTGTGTGCCACTATTTAAGAATGTGACTGCTTGCTACACCCGAGACCCAGTATGTTCAGGAATGGGGGTGCAATATAGAAGGAGAAGGGCTGCCAAAGGTTGATAAGTAGTTGCAAGCTTATTGCAATTTACATTTTTTTAATATTCATTCATGGGACATGGGCGTCGCTGGCTGCATTTATTGCCCATCCCTAACTGCCCCTTGAGAAGGTGATGGTGAGCTGCCTTCTGGAATTGCTGCAGTCCATGTGCTGTGGGTTGACCAGTAAGGAGGGAATTCCAGGATTTTGACCCAGTGAATGCGAAGGAACAGTGATATATTTCCAAGTCAGAATGGTGAGTGGCTTGGAGGGGAACTTGCAGATGGTGGTGTTCTCTATATCTGCTGCCCTTGTCCTTCTAGATGGAAGTGGCCATGGGTTTGGGAAGTGCTATCTAAGGATCTTTGGTGAATTGCATGGAGTAATAGAAACATATAGAACAGAAGGAGACCATTCTATTCTAGATTCTTGATTAATAAAGGGATCAGGGGTTATGGGGAAAAGGCAGGAGAATGGGGATGAGAAAAATATCAGCCCTGATTGAATGATGGATCAGACTTAATTAGCCAAGAGGTCTAATTCTGCATTTAGCCCTTTGAAACTGTACTGATTCTTTGAAGGAGCTTTCTAATCAGTTTTATTTCAAGTATATTAATTTATTTATCACAAGCAGGCTTGCATTAACACTGCAATGAAGATGCTGTGAAAATCTCCTAGTCGTCACACTCCGGTGCCTGTTTGGGCATACTGAGGGAGAATTTAGCACGGCCAATGCACCCTAACCAGCAGGTCTTACGGACTGTAGGAGGAAACTGGAGAACCTGGAGGAAACCCACGTAGACACATGGAGAACATGCAGACTCTGCTTACAGTAACCCAAGTTGGGTATCGAACACGGGTCCCTGGCGCTGAAAGTCACTGCATAAAAAAAAAACATTCTCCTCAACATCCCCCCACCCTGTGGTTTTGTTTCGTACTAATTGCCTTTAGCAGGGGTCTTGGCCATGAGACTGCTTTACAAAAAAAACCCACACGCCATAAATACCACAAGTTACTGTGGAGAATTTTGATCATTAATTACATTCTGATACAATTTCCAGTCTGAGTCAGGATCCTCCATCCATGCCATTGGCAGCAGTGCGCTGTTTATATGACAGCATTACTTTTAACCACTTTGTAAAATTATAATTGCGAACAGTTTGACCCAGAAAGTGGCTACACAGGAGATGTAAAGCTCTCCGCATTGCTGTGAGTGCTGTTTCTGATTTATTGTACGCCATTTCCAGCTCATTTAGTATGTGGTTTGTAAATTCTCGGTTTTTCCCCATATATTTTAAAAATTGTATATTTTTTTGTCCTTACTCAGTCACAAGCTGTTTTCATGATTGAGCACTTAGCCATTAATCAAGCTCTTACTGCTCCAGGATACCGTATGCACAGAAATAGCTCAAGTCTTGGAGATTGCAAGGCATTTGAAAGGATTTGACCTTCTGACATTTGTTAAAATGAACAGACCTTCAGAACATGAAACTGTTCAATATATATATAAAATATATATATTTCCCTTCAGTTAAAACCTGCAACTAATTCTCCTAACAAGAGATTAAAAAACAAAGCCTCCACCTACCCTGAGGCTCACTTGAGAGTTCTTAGAAAAGTGAGCTAATTGAACATTTTCATCGTGCGGCCTGTGGAAAGAGACTGTTGGGAACATATTTCCATTTGCCACGAGCACTGTAGCCCTGTTGTGTGGGCAGCCAGTAGATCTTGGAAGCTGCAGTTAGTTCTTTGCTTTGGCCCAGAAAGAACACACGGGTGGCTGTGCTTGATTTCCAACCAAAACTTGTAGAGTAACGTTGGACAGGTTCAGAGAAATTAAGGTAATACCGAACAGGGGCAGAGTAATGGGGGTAACACTCAACAGGGACAGAGAAATCAGGGTAACACTCAACAGGGACAGAGAAATCAGGGTAACACTCAACAGGGACAGAGAAATCAGGGTAACACTCAACAGGGACAGAGAAATCGGGGTAACACTCAACAGGGACAGAGAAATCGGGGTAACACTCAACAGAGGCAGAATAATCGGGGTAACATTCAACAGGGACAGAGAAATCGGGGTAACACTCAACAGGGACAGAGAAATCGGGGTAACACTCAACAGGGACAGAGAAATCAGGGTAACACTCAACAGGGACAGAGAAATCGGGGTAACACTCAACAGGGACAGAGAAATCGGGGTAACACTCAACAGAGGCAGAATAATCGGGGTAACATTCAACAGGGACAGAGAAATCGGGGTAACACTCAACAGGGACAGAGAAATCGGGGTAACACTCAACAGGGACAGAGAAATCAGGGTAACACTCAACAGGGACAGAGAAATCGGGGTAACACTCAACAGAGGCAGAGTAATCGGGGTAACATTCAACAGAGGCAGAGTAATCGGGGTAACATTCAACAGGGACAGAGTAATCAGGGTAATAATCAACAGGGACAGAGAAATTGGGGTAACACTCAACAGAGGCAGAGTAACCGGGTAACACTCAACAGAGGCAGAGTAATCGGGGTAACATTCACCAGAGACAGAGAAATTGGGGTAATACTGAACAGGGGCAGAGAAAGCAGAACAAGTGGAATCATATTGGCAACCTTGTCTTTAATGCGAGTTCCCTCCCTCTACCTCCCCTATCGAGTTCTCCGTCCTTTACGATACTCCCTAAAAATCTACCAGTTTGACTAAGCTTTTGGTAACTTACACGGGTGGCACAGTGGCTAGCACTGCTGCCTTGCAGTGCAACTGACCTGGGCTTGATTTGCAACGTGGATCACTGCCTGTGCAGAGTCTGCACATTCTCCTCATTTCTGCGTGGGTTCCCTCTGCGAGCTCTGGTTTCCTACCATAGTCCAAAAGATGTGCTAGTTAAGTGCATTGGCCGTGCTAAATTCTCCCTCATTTTACCCGAATGGGTACGGAGTGCGGCGACTAGCGAATTCTAACAGTAACTTCATTGCGCTGTTAATGTAAGTCGACTTATGACACTAATAAATAAACTTTTAAAACTTAATTGAATATGACTTGATGTGGCACTGGGTCAAACTTGGTTTAATAACATTTTTGTGAAGCACCTAGGTGTTTTTTAATCATCTAAAAGGTACTCTATTAATGCAAGTTCTGTTGCTTTATATTCAGTTTTATTAAAATCAATGGAAAACAATGTGATGTGAAGCTTATATTGGGCACCAATGCTGCCTATTTTGTGTTATTGTCCATATCCAATTTCAGTTTCTAAGTGCTTCACTATTTTTCAAAAATATTCCCTTCTGCTCCTGGCATCACCCAGCTTAAGGTCAGCAACATTTTACCACTCACTCCTCAAGGACAAGCCAAAGATGGATTTGGATATATTTTTTAACTTTTATTTTTTGAGCTCACTTCTCATTTCTAATCTGTGCATTTGTGTGTTGCATTTTATTATTTTCATCTCATGTTTTAGTAATGAATAAACTTGATCTTTCTTGAAATCCTGGTTACGACTCTCACCAACTTTTACAGATGTACCATAGAAAGCATTCTTTCTGGTTGTATCACAGTTTGGTATGGCTCCTGCTCTGCCCAAGACTGTAAGGAACTACGAAAAGGTGGTGGATAAAGCCCAATCCATCGCTCAAACCAGCCTCCCATCCATCGACTCTGCCTACACCACATCCTGACCCCATGTTCCAGACTCTCCCCAGGCAGAGAAAACAACATCCCTGCATCCAGCCTGCCCACCCCTCCAGTATTTTATACTTATCAATTCCATCCACTCTCATTCTTCTAAGTTCCAGCGAATATAGACCCTATCAACCCAATCTTTCCTCATAGGACAATCCTTTCAGCCCAGGATTCTATCTGGTGAACATTCACTGCGCTGTCTCTGTGGTAAGCATATTCTTTCTTGGACAAGGAAACCAAAATGCACACAATATTCCAGGGCGTGTTCTCGTCAATGCCCTGCACATCTCAGGAAGACAGCCTTGTTCCTGCAATTACCTGTTGCATACAGCAGACATGGATTAGTAGAATTCATCTGCTAGCAAGGTACTTCAAGGAACTTTACCATGAGTTGAAGGGGACGCTGCACTGAAACAGGCGGCACGGTGGCACAGTGGTTTGCACTGCTGCCTCACGGTGCCAGGGACCCGGCTTCGATTCCTGGCTTGGGGCACTGTCTGTGTGGAGTTTGCACTTTCTCTCTGTGTCTGTGTGTGTTTCTCTGGGTTCCCTCCCACAGTCCAACCTTGTATGGGTTAAGTTGATTGGCCATGCTATGTTGACCCTAATGTCAAGGGGACTGAGAGTTACAGAATAGGGTTGGGTGGGATTGTGATTGGTATAGACTTGATGGGCCAAATGGCCTCCTTCTGTACTGTAGGGATTCTATAAATCACTTTGCCCTTATTCTCTGTCTCTCTACCTTGCAAGTATTGTGCCCAGATTTGCAATGTAACCATCCTGAGAAGAGAAATCTGCAAACTGAGAATTTTTAGGAATAAAATGTGGAAATCTTCTCCATACATCTACACCCAGGAAGACAACTGAATGAAATGGCTATAACGTGGAATCACCACCTTGAAATCTGCCACAGAATAGCTAACTGTATCTAACTGCTAAGTCCTTCCATCTTTGTAAGCTGTAAAATATTCTTAAGATTATCCTCTTGTGCTATCATCTATACCACTGTGTATGTGTGTGTGTGTGTGTGTGTGTGTGTACGCGCACGCATGTGTTTGTATGTGTGTATGTATGTGTATGCATGCGTACGTATGTGAATGTGTGTTTTTGCCTGTGTGTGTGTCTGTGTGTGCGTGTGAGTGTATATGCTTGTGTGTGTTGTGTGTGTGTGTGTATGTGAGTATGTGCTTGTATGTGTGTGCGCATCTGTGTGTGTGAGAGTGTGTATGTGTGTGTGTGTTGTGCGTGTGTGTATGTGTGTGTGCCTGCTTATGTATGTGTGTGCATGCGTGCGTGTGTGTGCCTGAGTGTGTGAGTGTGTGTGTGAGTGAGTGTGTGTGTGAGTGTGTGTGGTGATGTGTGTGTGTGTGTGAGTTGTGTGTGAGTGTGTGTGAGTGTGTGTGAGTGAGTGTGTGTGTGTGTGTGTGTGTGTGTGTGTGTGTGTGTATGTGTGTGTGTGTATGTGTATGAGTGTGTGTGTGTCTAACCCTTCAGTTTGGGCTATTAGATCCAATATTGCTGTTGCTGGTGTTGGATATTGTGCTGGGCTGTCACTGGAAAAACTCCCATTTCATAACACAGCTTAAGGTGAATTTCCACCCTGGAAAATCTCAGCAAGTCTGACAGCACTTATGGAGAGAGAGAAAAGAGCTAATATTTCGAGTCTGGATGATGCTTTGTATTGTTCTTTGTTTAACCTGAGAAAACCAGTCTGATTAATTCTTTACAAATGAAAAGTAAATAGTGGAATCGCTGCAGCACTAAATCCACAAAACATCCTGTTACGGTCAAACCTGAAGAGGTAAAATAAGGAAGTCATGATGCTCCTCCTCACATGGCAACACTTCACATGATTTACCCCAGACTGTCAGTAGTGTAAAGGGAAAACAACAGGGTAGAAATTCATCTTGAGCTGTCAAACGAAATGGGAGCTTTTCCAGCAACAACCCATTTTACACCCAGCAGAGTATCCAATCCAGCAACGTCACTATTGGATCGGGTATATTACAGCTTGCTGTGGCTCCTGCTCTGCCCAAGACTGCAAAGAACTACAAAAGGTCATGAATTGTGACCCAATCCATCATGCAAACCAACCTCCCATCCATTGACTCTGTCTACTCTTCCCACTGCCTCGACAAAGCAAGCAGCATGATTAAGGACACCATGCACCCCGGACATTCTCTCTTCCACCTTCTTCTGTTGGGAAAAAGGTACAAAAGTCTGAGGTCACCTATCAACCGACTCAAGATCAGCTTCTTCCCTGCTGCTGTCAGACTTTTGAATGGATTTACCTTCCATTAAGTTGATCTTTCTCTACATCCAAACTATGACTGTAACACAACATTCTCTCCTTTCCTTCTCTATGAATAGTATGCTTTATCTGTATAGTGAGCAAGAAACAATACTTTTCACTGTATGTTAATACATGTGACAATAATAAATCAAATCAAAGTGTATAATGGATACACAAGCCAATAGCCCAAACTGAGAGGTTAGAATTATTGGGAAGAGTCAAACAGGTTCGGGGCTCTTTTCTCCAGACAAGAGAAGACAGAGGGTGATGTAACGGCTAAAGTTGGATTTCTGCTCCTGTGATTTCTGACTGATTCTTTTTTTCTGATCCGGAGCCAGCAGTTCAGAAGTTTCTGCCAGTGAGTTAACAACATCACCTCACAGTGCCCGAGAGCCGCTTTCGATTCCCGGCTTGGGTCACTGTCTGTGCGGAGTCTGCATGATCTCCCCATGTCTGCATGGGCTTCGTCCAGGTGCTCTCATTTCTTCCCATAGTCCAGAAGACGTACTGGTTAGGTGCATCAACCATGCTAAATTCTCCCTCGGTGTACCCGAACAGGCACCGGAGTGTGGCGACTAACAAATAAACTTTAAAATCAGCTGTTCCTGCTCCAGAACTGTTCATTTGTTTTAAAGAATTTCAGGAGGGAGATAGATAGATTTCTAATTTAAAAAAATGGATATGGAGAACACCAAAAGAGAAAATGCTGGAAAATCTCAGCATGTCTGGCAGCATCCATAAGGGGAGGACAGGATAGGGGGAACAGATGAGAAGGTGGGTTATTGACCAGGGGTAGATCAGCCATGATCTGATTGAATCACCAAGCAGGCTCCAAGGGCTGAATTTGCCCACTTCTGCTCCTAATTCTTATGTAACTCCCCACCACGCAGATCATTTTTCTTCTGTAGAAGTGCATATTTACTGACCTTACAGAAACATTTTTAAAAATATGGCAAAGATGTGACAAGCAGCAAGCTAATTCCAGGGAACTTGCTCATATCATAGAGCTGGAATCCCTTTCAGAAAGGAGCCTGAACTCAAATTATTAAATATAAACAGTTATAACACTTGGCCCATGCTTCCTCTCGTAGAGATATTCTATTCCTGAACAATGTGCTTAGATTAGTTCCCTCAATGGTTGATTTGGCCGCTCTGGTCTGATGTGCGATGAACTTTCCTGAACTTCTCAGCAGGTTTTTCATCACTAACAGCATGCGGTAAAGCGTGTAGTTTTGCCAGCTACCAGGTGGATGCTTGACGTTACTTTGGGCTGGAAGTTAAGGGGGTGAGCTGCAGTTTTACCAAAGAATTATTTATGTTGCCTGACGATAGTAAGCTTTTCTTCTGGAATGCCTTGCTGCCAGATTCCCGATATTCCGAATTGTTCATGTCAGCAGCAAGCCTCGATGAGTTTAAAAAGGATGGCCCGCTCAGTTTGAGTGTAAAAGAGTTATATTTATGGCATGGTATGTTTGTAAAAACTGAGGGAGTTAAAGAAACAGAATCAAAACAACAATGTGATCTTGGCTTAATAGTCTAGAGGCCAATCTAAAATCCAGTAGTCAAAGGTATATCCTTCTGACAGCATCATTAGCATTGCCTCCTGTTTCACCTTCCCACCACACACTCGCATTGAAGGATAGAATCATAGAATCTCTACAGTGCAGAACAAGGCCATTGGGCCCATTAAGCTCGCACTGATTCTCTGAAAGACCTAGAGATACCTTTCTGCCTTATCCTCATAACCCCATCTATTTAGCCTCTTAACTTTCCTAACCTACATATCTTTGGATACTAAGGGGCAATTTAGCATGGCCTATCCCCTTAATATACAGATCTTTGGGCTGTGGGAGGAAACCCATGCAGATATGGGGAGAACATGCAAATTCCACGCACACAGTCACCCAAGGTTGAAATTGAACCTAAGTCCCTGTGAGGCAGCAGTGCTAACCACTGGGCTACTGTGCTGCCCCGTGCCCATACAGACACAGCGAGAACACACAAATTCCACACAGACAGTGACTCAAGGCTGGAATCGAACCTGGGTCCCTGGTGCTGTGAGACAGCCGTGCTAACCATCGTGCCATCATGCCGTCCTCTACTGGGATGAATTAGAACACCTTTCACATCTTTTGTAACAACCATCTGCCCTGACTATCTAATAAGGGTGAAATGGGTTTCTGATCCTATAGCAGATAACAGTACATCCACTCAATGGTGTAATCCCCACTCTGGGCGATACAATGAAATGAACTGCTAATTAATGTAGATGGGTCGAGAACTGGCTTGGGAGGAGGAGACAGCGGGTAGTAGTGGAAGGCTCTTTTTCCAACTGGAGGTCTGTCACTAGTGGTGTGCCACAGGGCTCAGTACTAGGACCTCTTCTATTTGTGGTTTATATAAATGACTTGGAAGAGGGGGTAGGTGGTGTGATCAGCAAATTTGCTGATGATACTAATATGCTTGGATTGGCGGGTACTGAGGAGCAGTGCCAGGCAATACAACAGGACATAGATAGGCTGGTAGATTGGGCAGATAGATGGCAAATGGAATTTAATCCCGATAAATGCGAGGTGATGCATTTTGGCCGGAATAATATAGAGGGGAGTTATAGGATAAAAGGTAAAACTATCCGGAGTATAGAGACGCAGAGAGACCTGGGGGTGTAGGTTCACAAGTCTCTGAAGGTGTCAGTACAGGTGGAGAATGTGATAAAGAAAGCGTATGGTATGTTAGCCTTCATAGGAAGGGGTATGGAATACAAGAGTAGGAGTCTGATGTTGCAAGTGTATAGAACGTTGGTTAGGTCTCACTTGGAGTACTGCGTCCAGTTCTGGTCGCCGTACTACCGGAAGGATGTGGAGGCCTTGGAGAGAGTGCAGAGGAGATTTACCAGGATGCTGCCTGGTATGGAAGGGCTGTCTTACGAGGAAAGATTGAACACACTGGGGTTGTTTTCCCTTGAAAGACGTCGGCTGAGAGGGGATCTATTAGAGGTATATAAGATTATAAGGGATATAGATAGAGTAAATGGTGGTCAGCTTTTTCCACCATTAGAAATGGATAGAACGAGGGGTCATGGCCTTAGGGTGAGGGAGGCTATGTATAAGACGAATATTAGAGGGCAGTTTTTCACACAAAGGGTAGTGGGGGTGTGGAATGCACTGCCGAGTAAGGTGGTGGGAGCAGGCACGCTAGGGTTGTTAGCGTTAGACCACATGAGCGGTCTGCAGACAGAGGGATATAGCAGGACTGTCTAAATATCTTATTTGTTTCCACAGGTAATTCGGTCCACCTTGTTGACCAACAAGGTGCATGCATTCGGCAGGTTGTGCGAGGGCTGCTCTTGGATGTTGCTTCAGGAGTGGCCTAGTGCTTCAAGTCGTTAGTGTATGCTTAAACTGGACCATCTGATGGGCAACATGACAGCTCAGAGACTATCGCTGTTGCTGTGCAGACACGTAGATTTGGGCCTGTGTCTGCGGGAGTTTGCGCGTTCTCCCCGTGGTTGCGTGGGTTTTCTCCGGGTGCTCCGGTTTTCTCACACATCCCAAAAATGTGCTGTTAGGCTGATTGGGTAACAAATTGTCCCTGTATTGGTCTCTATATGGGAATCTTCCACAATAGGCATAGCCTAAAGTCATGGATATGTCATTAAGACGTTAGGACGGCAGCATGGGCTCGTTGGGCCAAAGGGCCTGTTTCCTGTGCTGTGTTGCTCTTTGTTCTTTGTTCTTAAACCTCCCTCCAGGCACAGATGTGAAAAGCCAAACCAATTTTATGCTCCAGCTTAAAGCGCTGTTCCCTCTAATTATTATTCAGAGTATGCTTACGATTCATTTTAAGTTTGTGATTCCTTTAAATTTTTTGTGTGGCTGTGTTAGTGTGGCAATGTAAAGGTACCAACCTGAATGTGGGAACTTATTGCTTGTGGTTGTACAACTTAGAGGGGACATTGGCCCAAACAAATTGCCTACAAGTTTAAAATGAATGCAAAGTTGTTTCAGTTTCATATTACTGGGGCGGCTAGGTGGCACAATGATTAGCATTGCTACCTCACAGCACTAAGGACCCAGGTTCGATCCCTAACCTTGGGTGACAATCCATGTGGAGTTTGCCTGTTCTCACCCTGTCTGTGTGCATTTCCTCCGGGTGCTCCTGTTTCCACCCACAATCCAAAGATGTGCAGGTTAGGTGCATTGGCCGTGCTAAATTGGCTTTGAATATCCAAAGATGGTTTAGCGGTATTATTGCTAGACTAATAACCCAAGAACTCAGCTCATGTTCTGGGAACCCAGGTTCGAATCCCACTAAGGCAGATGGTGGAATTTGAATTCAGTAAAGAACATTTGGAAATAAGAAAATACTAATGACCATAAAATTATTGTTGATTATTGGAAAAACCCATCTGATTCACTAATATCCTTTGGGGAAGAAAATCTGCTGTCTTACCAGGTCTGACCTACAACTGAATCTAGAATCACATCAATGTGGTTGACTCTGAACAAGGGCAGCTAGAGATGGGCAACAAATGCTGGCCAGCCAGTGACACCCATGTCCCACGAATGAATTAAAGGTTGGGTGAATTGACCATGCTTAATTGCCCATTAGTATCCAAAGATATGTAGGTTAGGTGGATTAATCATGGTAAATGCATGGGGTGAAGGGGACAGGGTGGAGGAGGTGTGCCAGGGTAAGATGCTCTTTTGGGGAGTCAGTACAGACATGATGGGCCAAATGGCCTCCTTCTGCACTGTAGGGATTCAATGGGAATCTGTGGTTCACAACAGCTCAGTGATTATCGCTCTGCTGTGCAGATACATGGATTTGGGCCTGTGTCTGTGGGAGTTTGCGCATTCTCCCCGTGCTTGCGTGGGTTTTCTCCGGGCACTCTGGTTTCCTCCCACATCCCAAAGATGTGCTCTTAGGCTAATTGGCAAAACAAATTCTCCCTAAATATTCTCAAATTTGGTTTTTAATCCATAGATCTATAAACATTGACAAGTATCGCGGGTAGAGGTGGGAACATCGGGGTGGCAGCGTGGGCTTGTTGGGCTGAAGGGCCTGTTTCCCGTGCTGTTTTGTTCTTTGCTCTTTGTTAAGCTTATGGAGATGGGTTTTCTCTTGGGATTTGGATGTCAGAACCAAACTGGGGACTGAAAACAAAATTACCTGTTAGTGCTGGTTTTATTTAGAAACAAAATGTATATTTTTAGTGCCTACTAGCTAAGAACCTTTAACTAGTCTTAAAATTATAATCAATTATAATGGAGTTGGTGTTTACTGACAGAGGACCTTATTTGCTGGGTGTTCTACTAATGGGGTGTGGCTTTCCATCCGTCTTGGCTGGGTCAGGTTGGAGCCTATGCTTTCGTATTGGAATAATACAGATTTGTCAAGCTACCAAGCACAATATTAAGTGTTTTTGGCTGCGGTATTGATAGAATGGGCTATATCCTGCTCAAAGCCCTGAGAACACAATTTGTCTAATAGGGCTACTGTTTCTAGAGTCTGGGACATGATGCACAGCCCAACAACATACAGATGGATACATAAAACACAGAGCACAAACCGCCCTAAAACATACGGCACAAACTGACTGGTGAATCTATGGCCCTCTAAAACTACTGCACCCAGAACTTGTGATGGTGACCTTGATCTGGAGTGACCTGTGGGGTTGTTTTTCTTGAATATTGCTCTTGGTTACACATGGGAGCTAGTCCTTGGGGCAATAGGACTGTCACCAAGAATCAAATGTTCTGTCTCAAGAAAGTTAGCAAACGCTCATTATAGGGTAGGAATTGACGTAAAGGCAAGTGCCAATCGGCTAACCCGGTGAATTCTGAAAGACGTGAAAGGTCACGAAAACTGCTGTGTAAAATTTTCAGCATACAACAGTTCACAGGTTCCATATGCAGGGTCTGTGTTCACTGGAATACAAGTACAATCTATCCTCCTGAGTGTCACAGATATTCTACGTCTTGGAGACTAAAGGCCCAGTGATCATAGGTCAACGGTGATGCTGTGTCAGATATTTATGCTTCCCTCGGGATTGACAGTGTGTGAAATATATTCATCGCTGGTCATCTCATTGTGCATGTCATTGTAACTTTCGAATTTGTCAATTACTTCATGTATATGGGATACAGGATAGTAGGCTTTTTTTAGTGTCACAATTAGGCTTACGTTAACACTGATGTGGAGATGCTGGTGTTGAACTAGGGTGGGCACCCCAAGAATTCTCATAACACCAGATTAAAGTCCAACAGGTTTATTTGGAGTCACAAGCTTTCGGAACACTGCTCCTTCATCAGGTGAGTGGAAAGTTGGGTTCACTAAACAGGGCATATATAGACAGAGACACAGTTGCAAGATAATGGTTGGAATGTAAGTCTTTACAGGTAATCAAGTCTTTATAGTTACAGACAGTGTGAATGGAGAGAGGGATAATCACAGGTTAAAGAGGATTGAATTGTCTCAAGGCAGGGCAGTTAGTAGGATTTTGCAAGCCAAAGTGAAGGTTACAAGTAGTGTGACATGATCCCAAGATCCCAGTTAAGGCTGTCCTCATGTGTGCGGCACTTGGCTATCAGTTCCTGCTCAGCAATTCTGCGTTGTCGTGTGTCTTAAGAACATAAGAAATAGGAGCAGGAGTAGGTCATCTAACCCTTTGAACCTCCCTTCCATTCAACAAGATCATGGCTGATCTGAAGTGAATCAGCTCCACTTTCCTGCTTTCTCCCCATAACCCTTAATTCCCTTGTCTATCAGAAACCTATCTACCCGTGACTTAAATATATTCAACAAGGTAGCTTCCACCACTTCAATGGGCAGAGAATTCCAGAGTGTCTTGAAGCCGCGTCGGAAAACGTCCACCCGAAGATCAGAGGCTGAATGCCTGTGACTGCTGGAGTGTTCCCCGACTGGAAGGGAACATTTGTGCCTGGTGATTATCATGTGGTGGTTTATTCATCTGTTGTAGTAGCGTCTGCATGGTCTCTCCATTGCATCTTCAAAGCTCCTATGAACAGTCACTATGCTGCGATTTCTCTGACTCTGATGCCATCTGTAGGAAACACCTAATGTCACCATGTTGTACTCTACTTAATGGCTGATCACCATTTCGTTTAGAAGCATCATTGCTGCCACCATATTGTGTGTGTTATCATAACATCATAGAATCTCTACAGTGCAGAAGGAGGCCATGCTAATGATATAAAGACACCAGTCCACTTAGTGGATTGTGCAAACATATTGTGGGTTCATTTATTTAATTCTAGGAAGACGTAAACATACACACACAGACCAAAAGCTAGAAAATCCTAGAGCAGCAAAGCTGTGTGTGCTGTGCTCTGCTCCAGACTGAAGTGAAACTAAGACTGGATCACATGATACACTTGTCTTAAAGTGAAGGCATGCTCCTATCCCCTAAAGGCTTGTTGCAATACACACTGCCCTGATAAAGCACAAATCAAGCTAAATCACAGAGCACGAACTACCCTAAATCAAACAGGCATAGTAGAGGTCAGTCAAATCGACACCATAGATGTCATTCTTATAGGTCATGTTAAACTACAACTAATGTGCACAACAGCCTGACGCAACATTCTGATGGAAGGTCACCCACCCTGAAACATTAATTTGGTTTCTATCCACAGGTGTTGCCTGATCTGCTGAGTTTTTCTGGTGTGCTTTTTTTTTAATTTCAGATTTCTAGCATCTGCAGTATTTTCTTTTCGTACCATAGCTTGTTGCTTTTCTCTTTAGCAGCTCAGGAGACTGTGAATTAGTCAAAAAAGAGAAACGAGTGTCTCTCTGGATGGAAGTTTCCTGTTGGACGATCTTTAAACAGATCCCAGTGTTGAAGTGGGAATACAGCAGAGACTGTATTACTGTGTGACTTATATCAGTGGAAAGGATAGAACAATGCATGCAGGAAGAACAAAAAATTGTGGATTGGCCAATATATGCTTCTGCTGCTGAACATTGAGGGGATATAAAAGAGGGACGCTCTGCAGATTCTGTTCAGCACTGTTGTAACCCAGCTGGGAGAGGGTGCATAGATTTGTGTCTTTTTGCTGGTCATCCAATCTGGAGAATATTGATGAAATTAACTCAAGGTCTGAAATGATTTAATAGGAAATAAGAAATCCTACAATAATAAAGACTGAGTTGGAAAGGCTGAGAGATGACACATGTTGCTACATATATGTGGGAAGTAATGAGTGTATTTGTGACTATGTCAGGGGTATCTTAGTTATATCGACCACTTAAAGTAAAAAGAAATCTTTTTGTTTGAAAAATCCTTCAAACAGTAATTAAAGCTTGAATGATGTTGATTTTAGTTGGTTTGTTACAGCAAAGGTTTTAAAAAGTGAAATCGTGCCCCTGACATTTTCTTTCCATTGATGTTGTGCGGATTCCTTTTTTTAAAATGCTTTCAGTTTCGATGAAGATTGTAACACTGGGTTGATGGAATATTGCAGGGGGTTACACATGTAGCTTGGGGTGTGTTACAGCAACAAGAGATGAGTTAAAGCAATAGATTGCAAGGGTTATTTAAATCTTCTCATGTTTGCCTTAGTACTACTTTGACTGTCAAGTGGGAGAGCAATTATCTCAAGGGCTTTCTCCAGGTTTAACAATGTGTGACTCATCTGACAGTGCAGTTACTGAGCCTTTAGAAGATGTTCCCATTGTTCGAAACTCCCGCATTGAGCACAATGGAAAATATTGTATCTGGACATATATTGAATAGAATGCTGTATATTTGTCGCTAAGTCCAAAGAAAAATAGAAGACTTGTTTCTGTACCACAATACATGACCTTAGGATGTCCCAAAGCATTCCACAGGCAATCCCAATGATATACATTTCCAGTATAGCCACTGTTGTAATGTAGGAAACACAACAATGAATTTGCATTGATCAAACTCTCACAACCAGCAATATGATGATGATAAGACAATCTGCACGTTGGCACAGTGGTTAGCATTACTGCCTCACAGTGACAGGGACCTGGGTTCGATTCCTGGCTTGGATCACTATCTATATGGAATTTGCATCATTTCCCCAGAGGGTTTCCTTCGGGTGCTCCAGTTCCCTTCCACCGTCCAAAGTGTACAGGTTAGGTAGATCAGCCATGGTAAACTGCCCCTTAGTGACCCAAGATGGGTAGGTTAGGGGGATTAACCATGGTAAATGTGTGGGGTTATGGGGATAAGGTGGGGGAAAGGGCCTGTGTAGGGTCCTCTGTCAAAAATGTGTAGACTCATTGGGCCAAATAGTCTTTCCTGCACTGTGGGCACTCTATGTTGACTGGGGAGTTAATATTGTAAGAAGTCTCACAACATCAGATTAAAGTCCAACAGGTTTATTTGGCAGCTTTCAGGGTCTCGAGCTCCTTCATCAGGTGAGTGAGGGCTTGTGTTCACAAACAGAGCATACAAGGACACAAAGTCAATTGACAATATAATGGTTGGAATGAGAGTCTTTACAGGTAATCAAGTCTTAAAGGTACAGACAATGTTTAGTGGAGAGAGGGCCAAGCACAGGTTAAAGAGATGTATATCTCACTAACTGTCCTGGCTGGAGAAAATACACACCTCTTTCACCTGTGCTTAACACTCACATTGTCTGTACCTTTAAGACTTGATTACCTGTAATGGCTCGCATTCCAACCATTATTTGTAAATTGAGTTTGTGTCTGTATATGCTCTGTTTGTGAACACAAGTCCTCACTCACCTGAAGAAGGAGCCTGAGACTCTGAAAGCTAGTGCTGCCAAATAAATCTATTGGACTTTACCCTGGTGTTGTGAGACTTCTTACTGTGCCCACCCCAGTCTAACGCTGGCATCTCCACATCACGGGAATCAGTGTTGGGCAGGGCACTGGGAGGACTGCATGCAGTGTAAGTCATCCAGGATGTGCATGCAAATTACCCTCGGGCTACATAACTCTTGTAGTACCAAGAATCACTCACGTTGCCATAACAACAACATTTCAAATTCTGAGGAACAGCCTCATTGTTAATCTGCGTGGCTTCTCTAATGTAAACAGGCAGCAATATTATTTTGGGAATTATGCCAATTTTAAAGGAACCATGTCCAATTATATTATAAGGTAGGTTTCCAGATATACTCCAGTGTCTCTGGTACTCACCAGCTGTAGAAGACCTCAAGGGTATTCAAGGGCTGGCACTTTACGTTTCCCCTTCCAAGGAAGAGTATCCGCAGCTATGGAGAAAAGGTGGGCAATCATACCAGTTGACTCCTGGACCTCACATTATCTGGATAGTTATCCTTGAGGGAACAATCTCATTAGGAGATCTTTATGTTCTGACTAAGGCTGGAAGAAACTACAAAGGATCATGAACATAACCCAGCCCATCACGCAAAGCAGCCTCCCATCCATCGACTCTATTTACACTTCCCACTGCCTCGGAAAAGTAGCCCACGTAATCAAGGATGTTAGCACCCTGGACATACTCTCTTCCACCTTCTTCTGTTGGGAAAAAGATACAAAACTCTGAGATTACATACCAACTAACTCAAGAACAACTTCTTCCCTGCTGCCATCAGACTTTTGAATGGACCTACTTTATATTCACCTGATCTTTCCCTACACGCAGGCTATGAGCATAAAGGATCAATGAATTTGAGAATGGTTTGTCTCAAACTTGCATGGTTCCTTCCCAGTGTGAGTGCTCTGGTGTACCAACAGCCTTGTAGATCTTGAGGAAGCTTTCTCACAAGCCTCACACTTGAAAGGTTTTTTTCCCTGTGTGGATTGTCTTATGGACCAAGAGGCTTGATAACAATGTAAATGCTTTGTGACATCTCAATTGTGAATAATTTCTCCCGTATGTGGGTATATTGATATGTGATTTTGAGAATAGCTTCTTACACACCTCACACTGGAAGGATATTCTGCACCCTCTCCTTTCCTTCTCTACAGTACACGTTGTCTGTATAGTATGCAAGAAACAATAATTTTCACTGTGTACTGACACATGTGAGAATAATAAATCAAATCAAAATTACACTTGCCTGCTTCCTTTGCACAATGTGTGACCAAAGATCAGGAGCTTGAGAAGCAACATCTTTGAGAAGGATGAGATCCATTGGTGATGATCCTTCTCTTTCTCATTTCTACTTCTTCTGGACAAATCTTTTGCTTTTTTTTGCTTGCCCCATTTCCATCTCCTTTTGCTTTGCCCTGTCTTCCCATTTAATCAAAAGAGTCACGCTATCAGATGTGTTGAGATATTCCAGAATTTTCCATTTTTGTTTTCACTTCCAGCACCCGCAGTATTTTGCTTTTATTTTAATATTTAATCTCCGTTACTCTTTGCCCAATTATACAACTACTCTTTTGCACTTTCCCCCATCTCCCATTTTCCCACCTCTGTGCTAGTTAATACAACCTACAACATCTCCGATCTCTTCCCATTCCGCCCAAAGGTCATCACGTTGAACCTTTAACTCTGTCACTTCCTCCACAGATACTGCCTCATCTGCTGAGTCTCTTCACCATCTTATATTCTACATTTGAAGGAGGTCCATTGCAGATCCCACCCTACTTCTGAGTTCCAGATTTAATCTCCCCCTGTCTCTCGACCACCTTCTTTACATTGCTTATTGAAACCTACAACTTTGACTAAACCTTTGGTCACCTGTCCTGGCATCTCCTTCTGTGGCTCAGTTTCTGTAGTTTGCAAGAAACTACAAAAGGTCTTGAATGTAGCCCAATCCATCACACAAACCAACCTCCCATCCTTAACTCTGTCTATACTTCCTGCGGCCTCAGCAAGGTAGCCAGCATAATTAAGGACCCTATCCGCTCCGGACATTCTCTCTTCCACTTTCTTCCATCATGAAAAAGTCTGAGGTCACGTACCAACTGACTCAAGAACAGCTTCATCCCTGCTGCCGTCAGACTTTTGAATGGACTTACCTTGCATTAAGTTAATCTTCCTCTACACCCTAGTTATGACTGTGACAATGCATTCTGCACTGTCTCATTTCCTTCTCTACGAACGGACTGCTGATCAATGGTAACCCCCATGGTGTCGATAATGGGGAATTCAACGATGTTAATGAAATTGAATATTGAGGGGAGATGGTCAGGTTCTGTCTTGTTGGAGATGGTCATTGCCTGGCTGGTTGCTTGTTATCTATGACCCCAAGTGTAAATGTTGTCCAGTTCTTGCTACACTTACGCATGGACTGCTTCAGTATCTGCAGAGTTGTGAATAGCTCTGAACATTGTACAAACATCCCCACTTCTGATCTCATCATGGAAACAAGGTCATTGCTGAAGCAGCTGAAGATGGTTGTATCCAGAACACTATCCTGAGGAACTCCTGCAGAATGTCCTGGAGCTGAGATGGTAACCTCCAACTATGGAGAATTCTCCCCAAGTTACCTTGTTAATACATTACTGCTCTCCTTGCTTCACATTTAGGATTTTTAACAGGGGATTGTGAAAACAAAATGTCTTACAAAGACAAAATACAATAATTAATGTTAATCATTCTCTTTAGCAAGCACAGCAGTAATCTTGGATCATGGTGGCACTACTGCCTCACAATACCAGGGACCCAGATTCGATTCCAGCCTCAGGTCACTGGCTGTGTAGAGTTTGCACATTCTCCCCGTGTCTGTGTGGGTTTCCTTCGGGTGCTCCGGCTTCCTTCCACAGTCCAAAGATATGTGAGTTAGGATTGATTGGCCATGATAAATTAACCCTAGTGTCAGGGGAATTAACAGGATAAATGTGAGCAGCTTTGGGAATAGGGTTTGGGTGGGGATTGTGGTTGGTACAGGCTCGATAGGCCAAATGGCCTCCCTCTGCACGGTAGGAATTCTATGAAATTTAGAAACTTTGGCTGACAGATCAGGAAATGATGAGTTTATAGATGGATAGTTTCTGCAGGAATGTCCTGTGATGACAGAATTACACAAAATATGCAGGATGAAAACAGGCCTCTCGGCCCGACTAGTCTATATTGATTTCTCAGCTGTGCTTACAGTTAACATGCTTCTTTCATTGAACATACCCTATGCTATGGTGGGCTTTGTCCGATCTCTTCAATTATCTGAGAAGATGCCTTTCACTGCCGTCTGGGGCAATCACTGGGAATGTTTGCTGCCCTGTGTTTATAGAAAGAGGAACTCCAAACTTATATCAACAATCATAGAATTCCTACAATGCTGAAAGAGGCCATTCAGCCCATCAAACCTGCAGCAGCAACAGTCCCGTGCAGGCCCTATCCCTGCTAATCTCCCTGACACTAAGGGGCAATTTGACATGGCCAATCAATCTAACCCGCACATCTTTGGAGTGTGGGATGACGCAGTGGCTCAGTAGTTAGCACTGCTGTCTCACACTGCCAGGACCCAGGTTCAATTCCCGCCTCAGGTCACTGTCTGTGCAGTGTCTGCACATTCTCAATGTGTCTGCGTGGGTTTCTTCCATGTCCTCCGGTTTCCTCCTACAGTCCAAAGATATGCATGGATTGCCCATGTTAAATTGTCTCTCAGTGTCAAGGGGATTAGCAGGGTAAATATGAAGGGTTATGGGAATAGGGCCTGGGTGGGATTGTGGTTGATGGGCTGAATGGCCTCCTTCTGTAATGTAGATTCTAAGATACTCAGTTCCTACTTGAAGCAACGATGCAGCAAGTGTTCTTGCTCAGTTTTTCTTTCATTGTGTGGAAGAAACTTATTTTTAGTCTTGTCTTGCTCGAGGCTTAATTTTTAGTTTGTGTTCTCGAGTTCTGTATTTACAGTCTCAGATGAATAACCTTCTTAATTGACAACATCTGTACCCCTCAGCATTTTAAAGCATTTATGTTGTGTCAATCGTGATCGGCAATGATTGACTCTCCGTATACCCTGACTACTTGGGTGGCAATTGAAGTTAATCTCGTGACTCCACTAAGCCTGTTGGGTATTGTGCTGAGTGTCACTCGCTAAGAGACTTGACACAGGTCACCGTTGAATATAGGGAACCACACTTCCCATCGAGACTCCCTGCATCCTGTAGTGTTTCGTAAGTGGATTCATCAGGATTATTTTTGCAGCCTGTTTTCACACAGCGGGTTCTCAAAGAGTAAACTCGTCCCAAGAATCCCCCTGTTGGTTTCAAGATAGATTTCTGACGAGGCTACAAAGAGAACTCTCTTGCTCCTCTGCGAACGGTGTCACCGAGATTCTGAAGCCACTCAAGCAGAGTTTAATATCAGATCAAAACCTTAGCCTCTCGTACACATGGATATTCTCTCACTGCTGCTCTGAAGCATCTGCATCAATCGTGTCACTTTCCTGCAGTGGTCCCTTCAACCAACAACCATCCGACTCTGAGATGGACCTACTCCCACTGAGAACAACCCACAGGGATTGAAATTTTACAGGCAATATTATTGAAAAAAATGACAGTCATAGATTGATAGTGAGGTTAACACATCTAAATTAAATAGATTAGTGTCTCCTCTAATCTAGTGCAGATTGGAATTTGATACAAATATATTCAATGATCATGCCATTAATTACCAACATAATTAAAATTCACAAGCCTAAGTTCAAATTACTCCATGACCTTATTCCTCCCTATCTCCATAATCTCCACGATCCTCAGAGATATCAATGCTCCTCTAACTCTGTATCCCTAATTTTAATCACTTCACCATTAGTCGCTGCTCCTTCAGCTGCCCAGCCTCTGAGTAGATTTCCCTTCCTCAACATCTCCGCTTCTTTACCTCTTTCTCCTTCTTTAAGATGCTCCTTAACCCTACCCTCTTTATCCAAGAAGAAGATTACAGAATTTTGACAGTACAAAAGGAGGCCATTCAGCCCATTGAAACTACATCGACCGCGATCTCAACAAGGTCCTATAACTCCACCTATTTACCCTGTTAACCCACTGACACTAAGGGAGAATTTAGTATGTCTAATCACCCTAATTAGCACATCTTTGGAGTTGGGAGGAAACTGGAGCACCTGGAGGAAACCCACGCAGACATGGGGAGAATGTGCAAACTCCACACTAACAGTGTGGTCAAAATTGAACCGGGGTCCCTGGTGCTGTGAGCCAGTGGTGTTAACCACAGTGCCACCATGCTGCCCTTGTAATCATCGGCCCTAATATCACCTTATGTGGCCTGTATTAACTTCAAAGTCCTTTGAGACATTTTGGCCATGTTAAATTTTGGATATATATTGGTTTCTTTGTTTTTTATCTTATTCCTGGAAACTTTCTGTTTGTATTCTATATTAGTTTCATCACCACCCTGTAGGTTTAGCCAATTTATTTGTTTTAAACAGTCTGCTGCTTTAGCAAACTTTACTCTTCTGAAATCCGGTATGACTTGAGCTTTGGGTAAGGAAATACTTTCAAAATTTAAGCAAAATAAAATCTAGGCTGATACCTCAATAGAATACCAACAAAGGGCTGCAGTGTTAGGGGTGCCATCTCCTGGGTGAGTCACAATGCTGAGACCTCTATTTGCTTGGGCACTAGGATGTCAACGATCACACGGTACTCTTGAGGATGAGCATGGGAGCTTCTGGGCCAACAGTCATTTGCAGGGAAGCGGTGGTGTCGTGATATTGCCACTGGGCTAGTAATAAGGAGACTCTGGGCAATGCTTTGGGGGCCCGGGTTCGAATCTGACCACGTCAGATGGTAAGATTTGAATTAATTGAAAATCTGGAATTAAAAATCTACTAATGATGATGAAGCCATTGTCAATTGTGGTAAAAACCTATCTGGTTCACTAATGGTCTTCGTGCATATCTGGTCTGGCCTGCATGTGACTCCAGACCCCACAGTGATTGGTTGACTCTTAACTGCCCTCAGAGATGGGCAATAAATGCTGGCCCAGCCAGTGACACCCACTTCCCACGACAATTTAAAAAAGTCAACATCACAAAAATATGAACCGGGACATTTATTTCATTGGTATTCATGGATCTCAAAGTGGGCAAAATTGGTTTGCCTGCAAGAGTGGCTCTGTTTTAATATGAATTCTGAGGCTACAGGACACTTGGAAGGTGAGAGATACTCTTGAGATTGAGGGTTTTAAGAAAATAAATGCAGTTGGCTACTTCAAACCTGAGGTACAATCCCACATGATCTTTGTGCTGCTCTGAGCTGTGATACCCGTTACCAGTTTCTCCCCGACTTCTACTATTTCTGCTACTCGTGAAGTGACTGAGGGCCAATGAGCAGAACCCAAACTCTTTCCCAGGTGGGCAGTCCTGAATGTGGTCACCATTAGGTGATGGATGAGGTTAAAGTTACTTAGACTGAGGGGTGCACTGATTCCAAAGTGTTTCCCACATCAGTTTCTTCAGCAGAGATGGCTCCAAAGAGAATGTTCATAAACATGGGAAGATCATTTAGAATCACGGAATCATACAGGGCAGAGGAGGCCCTTTGGCCCATCGAATCTGCCCCAACATATTAGAAGCACCGGAACTCCCAACTAATCCCATCTAAGTTTAAATTTATTTATTGTTGTCACAAGTAGGCTTACATTAACACTGCAGTAAAGTTACTGTGAAAATCTCCCAGTTGCCACACTCTGGCACCTGTTCGGGTACACTGAGGAAGAATTTAGCACAACCAATGCACCCTAACCAGCACGTCTTTCAGACTGTGGAAGGAAACCGGAGCACCCAGAGGAAACCCACGCAGACACGGGGGCAATGCGCAAACTTCACACAGACAGTGAGCCAAGTTGGGGATCGAACTGGGATCCCTAGCACTGTGAAGCAGCAGTGCTAACCACTGTGCCACCGTGCTGCCAGCCTTGAATGTTACGATGTGCCAAGTGCTCATCCAGATACTTTTTTAAAGAATTTGAGGCAATTCGCCTCTATTACCCTCCCCAGGTAGCGCATTCCAGACTGTCACCACCTTCTGGATAAAAACTTAGTCTCACAAGTAGGCTTATATTAACACTGCAATGGAGTGACTGTGAAAATCCCCTAGTCGCCACACTCCGGCGTCTGTCTGGGTACGCTGAGGGAGAGTTCAGCACGGCCAACGCACCCTCCCCAGCATGTCTGTGGACTGTGGGAGGAAACTGGAGTGTCCATAGGAAAGCAATGCAGACAAAGGGAGAATCTGCAGATTCCACACAGACAGTGACCCGAGCTGGGAATCAAACATTGGAGCTGTGAGGCAGCGGTGCTAACCACTGTGCTGGCCTTCACTTTAAACTTGTGTCCCCTCATAAGTGACCCTTCAACTAAGAACAGCTGCTCCTGTCCATGTCCCTCATTACCCTGTACACCTTAATGAGGTCACCCCACCCCAGACTTTGCTCCAATGAGAAAAATAGTCTAAACTTACCCAACCTCCTTAAATGTTCCATCCCAGACAATTTAGAGGTAAATGGGTGGGAATTCATAAGTACAAGGAAAGCAGTCCATTGTGTTCTACATATCACAAGAAGCTGATGTAGGTGGTACTTTGGAAGGCTGACAATATTGCTGTTTTAGCGTTGCCAAAACCTTGAGGATAAGTGTCAAATTTACCAGTAAATTTATAGATAGGGCTGAGGGTGATGATCCAACTCGTTCCAATTGGAATTCAGCCAACACAATGTTTCACCATTCTGTTCAAGGAGAGGTTTGGGATCTTTCCAACATGTCATCATTAAAACACCATTGTTTTGTCAAAATAACTGCAGTGCGATTACACAGTTCTCGTGACTGCAACTGGGGGCCATTTACCTTCACAATGGAGAGCATGGCAATCCAAGATTCCTAAATTGGAAGACAGAATTTCAGAAACATTATCCCAAAGTCATTCTAAGATGATTAATCCCGTTAATTAATTGAACTTCATCTGATCTAAATTGATTGAGTGGGCCATATCTGGTAACTTAAATCCATTTTTTAAACTCATTCGTGGTATGTGGGTGTTGCTAGCTGGCCAGCATTTATTGCCCATCCTTGGATCAGCCACATTGCCGTGGATCTGGAGTCACATGTAGGCCAGACTGGGTAAGGACAGCAGATTTCCTTCTCTAAAGGACATCAGTGAACCCGAGTAATAGTGGAAGGGTGTTTTTCTAGCTGGAGGTCGGTCACTAGTGGTGTGCCGCAGGACTCGGTACTGGGACCTCTTCTATTTGTAATATATATAAATGACTTGGAAGAGGGAGTAAGTGGAGTGATCAGCAAGTTTGCAGATGATACAAAGATGGCTGGACTTGCGGATAGTGAGGAGCATTGTCAGGCGATGCAGCAGGACATAGGCTGGTAGCTTGGGCAGATAGATGGCAGATGGAATTCATGATAAATGCGAGGTGATGCATTTTTGGAGAAAGAATGTAAGGGGGAGGTATACGATAAAGGGTAGACCTATTAAGAGTATAGAAACGCAGAAGGTCCTGGGGGTGCAAGTGCACAAGTCTCTGAAGGTGGCAGAGCAAGTGGAGAAGGTTGTGAAGAAAGCATATGGTATGCTAGCCTTTATAGGAAGGAGTATAGAGTACAAGAGCTGGCCTTTAATGTTGCAGTTGTATAAAACACTGGTTAGACCTCATTTGGAATACTGCGTCCAGTTCTGGTTGCCTTACTACCGGAAGGACGTGGAGACTCTGGAGAGAGTGCAGAGGAGGTTTATCAGGATGCTGCCTGGTATGGAAGTCTGAGTTACGAGGAGAGGTTAGGCAAATTGGGGCTGTTTTCCTTAAAAAGACGTAGACTTAGAGGAGATCTAATAGAGGTGTACAAGATTATGAGGGGTATAGATAGAGTAAAGAGGGTTAAGCTTTTTCTTAGGATGGACTCGAATAGCACGAGGTGTCACGGGCTTAGGGTGAGGGGGCTAAGGTATAATTTGGATGCTAGAGGGAGTTTTTTCACACAGAGGGTGGTGGGGGTATGGAAGGCGCTGCCAAGTAAAGTGGTGGAGGCAGACATTCTGGAGTTATTTAAGAAATACTTAGATGGGCACATGAACAGAATGGGAATGGAGGGGTATAGAAAACTGATTTAAAATAGGGATCATGAGCCTTGGGAGTCCCTGGGAAGTGTGTAAATAGATGATGATATCGATGTACTTGTTTTTATCCTACAGGTGCTTTGGTCCACCTTATTGTCTAACGAGGGGCATACACGCGATGGGTCGTGAGAGGGCTGCTCCTGGATTTTTTTCAAGAGTATCCTCGTGCTTCACATCGTTAGTGTACGCTTGACCTGGGACTATTTGATGGGCAACACGACAGCTCAGTGACTATCGCTGTGCCGTGCAGATACATGGATTTGGGCCTGTGTCTGTGGGAGTTTGCGCATTCTCCCCGTGCTTGCGTGTGTTTTCTCCGGGTGCTCCGGTTTCCTCCCACATCCCACAGATGTGCTCTTAGGCTAATTGGCAAAATAATTTCTCCCTAAATTATCTCAAATTTGGTTTTTAATCCATAGATCTACAAACATAGACAGGGATCACGGGTAGAGGTGGGAACATCAGGGTGGCAGAGCGGGCTCGTTGGGCCGAAGGGCCTGTTTCCCGTGCTGTTTTGTTCTTTGATCTTTGTTCAAATGGGTTTTTACAACAATCAACAATGGTTTCATGGTCATCAGTACATTCTTAATCCCAGATATTTTTTATTGAATTTGAATTCAATTGGGATGGCATGGTAACATAGCAGTTAGCACTGCTACCTCACAGCATCAGGGACTCAGGTTTGATTCCCAGTTGGGTCACTGTCAATGTGGAGTCTGCATGTTCTCCCCTGTTTGCACGGGTTTCCTCCAGCTGTTCTGGTTTCCTCCCACAATCCGAAAGATGTGTTGATTAGGTGCATTGGCCAGGCTAAATTCTCCTTTTTCACAGTAACTAAATTTTCACAGTAACTTCATTGCAGTGTTAATATATGCCTGCTTGCAACAAAGAATAAACTTCTTCTTTAAAATTTCCAACATCTGCCCTGGTGGGATTAAAACTCAGGTCCTCAGAACATTAGCTGAGAATCTGGATGGATAGTCTAGCGATAATACACTAGGCCGTCACCTCCCCTATAGTCAAGCCAATGATAGTGCAATCTTCATATTGTAAGCACATGTTATTCCCCCTGCCGTATAATACTATAACTCTCATTACCTCTTTTCCAATGATACCTGCTTCTGGATTGGCAAGGAAAATCTTGGCCTTGGGAGGCCCCCAGGCTCCTGCAATTCCTCTGTAGTTAGTTCACCAACAAGGAGTGTCAATGAATCAACAGCTCCTGTACAATAAATGTAATAGAATTGCTGTTGGAGCAGATTGTAGTCAGGCTATTAATGGAGAATTGTTATGCAGTAGGTCATGCTACTGAAGAATGAATTTACAGAGTTTATCCATTTGTATTGTTAGCCACCATGTAATGGGACTCTCACCCCTGGCATGTGGCGATCCCGCGCCACAGTGTAAATTCCCTCTGTTCCATTCTGATCTGAAGGCAAAAATATACAAGCATCTGCCAATCTAGAGTTAACAATTAGCTTTCAATTGGCCTCAGGATTTACAGACTGGGTGGCCTTTCAGGCCAGGTAAACACAGCCAAACATCAGCAACAGAATCATAGAATCTCTACAGTGCAGAAGGAGGCCATTCGGCCCATCAAGTCTGCACGGAGGACAATCCCACCCAGGCCCTATCGCCATAACCCTCCCCATGTTTAAACTGCTAATCCTTCTAATCTACGCATCCCGGGAGACTCAGGGGCAATTTAGCATGGCCAATGCACCTAACCTGCACATCTTTGGACTGTGGGAGGAAACTCAAACAGATATGGGGAGAACATGCACAATCTGAACAGGCAGTGACGCAAGCCAGGAATTGAACCCGAATCCCTGGCACTGGTGAGGCAGCACTGTTAATGACAGTGCCACTGTGTGTCCCGACGTCAATACACTGATAATATCTCTTTTTTTAAAAAGCGTTTAGACAGATATATGGGTAAGATGGGTATAGAGGGATGTGGGCCAAATGCGGGCAATTGGGATTAGCTTAGGGGTTTAAAAAAAGGGCGGCATGGACAAGTTGGGCCGAAGGGCCTGTTTCCATGCTGTAAACATCTATAACTCTAAGACGTAAAGATTTATTTTAACCAGGCAGGTAGGGAGCTTGCTCAGAAATTCCTTGCTATTCTCGATTTCAGCCAGATTGCAGGTTTGGGCACCTGTCGAAAAGCAGCGCAAGTTCTGAGCATCTGGAAGGTCAGGGTCCAAACTTTGGGGTCAACGGGGGAGGTTCAGGTCTTGTTTACCCTGGCCTTCCCCTGCTGCATTATAAAAACCAACCCCCTCTCTCCAGAAAGACCTCTCCCTTCCCTCTAATTGACCTGAGAGGTGGGCGCCATTGTTGATGATTCCCTCCTGCCCAATTGTCACCCACTTGAAACTTGGCTGGTTTCGGATGAAGAACAGACCCGCGGAGTTGTTGGGGGGGGTGAATTTGCAGGGGAGGTTCAAGGATGGGAGGAGGGTGTTTAAAATTGCCCCCAGGTCACTTGCTGCCAAGATCAGGGTTAGCTTCTGCCTGGCACTGCCAATGGGCCTACCTGATTCCGACGTGAATGGAAGTATGGGTGACTGTGCAATGCATCTGTTGTTACAGATCACCGCACTATCAAACCTCCCAGGAGCAATGTCAATAGTCTAGCCTTGTAAACACCTACATCTGAACTCATTTCATATTGAGAGTTGTGTGCAGGTGATAATCTTAAACTTGCCAAACAAAAGGTGGAAGCAACAACAGTAATATTCATTTATATAGCGTCTTTAATGTAGCAAACTGTCACAGAAGTTAAATCAGACAAAGTTTGACACAAAGCCATGTAAAGGGATTGCAGTGCAGGTGACCAAACAGTCGATCAAAGAGGTAGCTATGATTTTTTAAATTTATTCGTGGGGCATTCGAGGGCAGCAAGGTGGCACAGTGGTTAGCATTGCTGCCTCATATCGCCAGAGATCCTGATTTGATTCCCGGCTTGGATGACTGTCTATGTTGAGTTTGTACATTCTCCCCGTGTCTGCGTGGGTTTTCTCTGGGTGCTCCGGTTTCCTCCCACAGTCCGAAGATGTGCAGGTTATGTTGATTGACCATGCTAAATTGAACCTGGTATCAGGGGGTTTAACAGGGTAAATGTGTGGGGTTATGGGAATAGGATCTGGCTGGGATTATGGTTAGTATAGACTCGATGGGCCAAATGGCCTCTTTCTGTACTGTAGGGATTCTATGATTTTAATGATTCTATGACATTTATTACCCATCCCTAATTGACTTTGTTCAGAGGGCAGTTGAGAGACAACAACATTGCTGTGGCTCTGGAGTCATATGTAGGCCAGGCTAGGTAAGAACATCAGATTTCCTTCCCTAAAGGATATTAGTGAACCACATGTGTTTTTCCAACAATTGACAATGGTTTCATGATCATCAGTAGATTTCTAATTTCATTTTTTTTTTATTACTGAATTCAAATTCCATCATCTGCTATGACAGGATTTGAACCCGGGTCCCCAGAGCATTATCTGAGTTTCTGGATTAATAGCTTAGCGACCGTACCACGAGGCCATCGCCTCCCCTATTATGGAGCAACCTGAAGCAGGAAAGAGAAGTGGGGAGATTGGGGGAGGGAATTCCAGAGGGTGATGCCCTGGCAACCGAAGGCATAGCTAGCAATGATAGAATATGCAGACGAACGAGAGATCAAAATTACAGGAATGGGGAGTGGCGGGCGGGGGTTATAGGGAATGGGAAATGGTGGGAGGGGTGGGTTACAAAGATAGGGAGGGGCAAGGCCATGGAAGAATTTGAAAACATGCATGAAAATTCCAAATTCGCGAGATTCCTGGGTTGGGAATGGATGTAAGGTAGTGAGCGCAGGGGTGATAGGTAAACAGGACCTGGTGAAAGTTAGGATATTGACAGCAAACGTTTGGATGGATAACTGGAAAACCTCATGGAACAGTGCAACGCAGGCAATAGGGAGGGATCTCCCTTTTTGAACCCTCTTGAAATATTACAATGCAGAAAAGGTTAATAGCACATGGCCAAATTACAGCTCTTCCTTATTCAGGTGAGATTTCCATTGAAAGATCTGTAAATTATCCTCGGTAAGGTGTACATATTGATATACATTTGTGTATTCTGACACTGTCATCTCAAACTCTCATTGACTTAATGTTTTTTATATGGATACAGTTTAGGATTTGTATGAACAAGATAATCAACCCATTAACTTTAGGAAGTCAATTATTCTCTACATTGTCCACCCTAGCCACAGGGATTACCACAAATTCCATTTAGAGCAATCATTTTATATACTTTCAGACTACAGCCATAAAAGGTATGTAGACCCGATAGTTAAGAAACCCACAAATACCTTGATTGCAAATAAGCAGATGGCGCAATGACATAAAATGGAAACCACTTGCATTCCAAATGTAATAATTTATCACAAAGTATTTAGTTGCTCACTGGAGGCACAATCTATTGCCTTATCTTGTCTGAACATATTGCCATTGGGTCCAGTTCTCATGTTGTACATCAGGGCATTGAGTACACTATGGAATGATTGTGGTCCCACGATCTTAACTTTTTTATTAATTCGTGAATGTTGTTGGCTGGCCAGCATTTATTGCCCATCCCTCGTTCAGAGAGTAGTTGAGAATCAACCACATTGCGGTGGTTCTGGAGTCACACGAAGTCCAGATTAGGTAAGGACGGCAGATTTCCTTCCCTAAAGGACATTAGTGAACCAGATGGATTTTTCTGGCAATCAATAATGGTTTCATTCGCATCAGAAGGTTCTTAATTCCAGTTTTTCTTTCATTGAATTCAGATTCCACCATCTGCTGTGGCGGGATTCGAACTCAGATCTCCAGAACATTTCTGGATTAATGGTCCACCACCTCCTACATCAATGTATAAATGAACTTTATTGACAGCCATCAGTGCTGTATTGAGGAAATGTTAAGTTGTAGTATTGGAGGTGCTGTCACTTGGCTGAGATGCCAAGTGAAGGGCTTAATTTGCCCCCTCAGGTGGGCAGATGAAGGTCCTACCTGATTACCAGGAGCTTCTCACTGCTGAGACCTCACTGACTGCTCAACAATGTCTGAGAAGGCCTCTTTGGTGCTCAAAAATACACCAAAACGCTCCTTCAGGAGGAGGCCTCCGACATATCATCTGCTTTAAGGACCACCAGCAGCTGAGGGTGTGCGGCTACCTGCTTGCTTCTCCCGTTTGGCTGTTGGGGAAGATCCTGATTTGTAACTTAGGCAGCCTCTTGCCTATTTTGGTTGGTGTCGCCCTGCACCCAGGTTAAAATCCATTCGGTCGTTCATGTCCATTCAACTGGCAAAGACTTCCACCACGTTTACCGCTGCTTCTGTCAGATTATTTCTGGGGAGAAATCTGTAGGCCTTCTCAGTCACTCTGAAACCACTGCTTGTTGTTGACCTCTTTATGCACTGAGCAGTCAGTGAGGTCTTAGCGGCAAGAAGAGGTTGACGCCCCTGATAATCAGGTAGGACCTTCACCTTCCCATCTGAGAGGACAAATTAAACACATCAGATGAAAAGCAGCATGGTGGTTAGCACTGCTATCTCACAACACCAAGCACCACGTTCAATTTCCAGCTTGGGTCACTGTCTGTGTGGACTCTGCAAGTTCTCCCTATGGTTTCCTCTGGTTGATCTGGTTTCCTCCCAGAGCCAAAGATGTGCAGGCTTGGCCCTGCTAAATTGTCCCAAATGTGCAGCTTAGTGGGATTAACAGGATAAATATGTGGGGTTCCAGAGATAGAGCCTTGGTGGGATAATTGGAGAGTTTGTCTGACTCAATGGGCCGAATGGGCTCCTTCTACATTTAGACTCTGTGATTCTATGATATAGAAACAGGAACAACCAGTCCAGGCCAGTGTTTATTCTCTACCCTAAAAATAGTTCAAAAGTTGATTTATTAATGTCACAAGTAGGTTTACATTAACACTGCAAGGAAGTTACAGTGAAAATCACCTAGTTGCCACACTCCAGCGCCTGTTTGGGTGCACTGAGGGAGGATTTAGCACCTAACCTACCCCAGCCTGTCTGTGATCTGACCATGATATCCTCCATTCCTTTCTCCCTCAATACTTATCTAACCGGCATGGACAAGTTGGGCCGAAGGGTCTATTTCCATGCTGTAAACCTCTATGACTCTATGACTACTGCAACTTTTATTGATACAGGTCCCAAAGTGCTAAATGCCTTCTCTGAACAAAAAGATTAGAACAGTTTAAGAGACCCCCATCAGAACTTTCCTATCTCGTCCACCGTGGGAATTATAGTGGGTGGGAAGGAAATGGACCATGTGAAGGTCTGTTGATCTTGGCGGGATTTTCCAGTTTTGGGGCAGCCGGATAATCCCCCCTTCCCCCCAACTCAACTCGATGGCCATCTGTAGCTCTGTGCGCTTAACACTCTGTGACGACACCATGCCTTTAAGAAATTTATTTGCTCCACGTGTCTTGTGCAGGATATTTTCTTGCAGTCAGCTCTATGTTGATGCTGCAGAAGTGTGATTGGTTCTAATCCAGGTCTCACAAGTCTGTACCGACTCCAAGATAAACATATGCTGAAGGAGTGTGGAAAAAGAAAGGAGAGACGGTGGCTGAGATTCTCTGGGATCCCTTCAGCGTGTTTGGAGAGCGGGAG
Source organism: Sphyrna mokarran (assembly GCA_024679065.1). NCBI lineage: Eukaryota > Metazoa > Chordata > Chondrichthyes > Carcharhiniformes > Carcharhinidae > Sphyrna > Sphyrna mokarran. The sequence continues at coordinate 43,910,338 of JAGIQG010000020.1, read as the reverse complement.
GCAGAGTATTGGTGTCGGGATCCTCTGCTCCCACTGCTGTCAATGGGAATCCCCATTGCAGCCTCTCCATATGTCCAGGAAATCCACGGCAGCGGCTGCACCACTGCGGGAACGGAGAAGCCTGCCAGCTTGAATTAATCCTGCCCTTATATTAATGACAATCTCAAACGCATTTTTGAGGCAGTTCAATGCGTTTTACATCCCAAGGAGGCCATTTTGACTTTTGCTAATGGAGTGAAACAAATTAATATCGGACAGCTTTCTTAATATTTATCTCTGCCAATGTTCTGGCAAAGTGAGTAACTGGCGGCCTGTCCAATGGTGCCATTTTAAACCCTGGCCCTAAGTTAAAATGACAAAGAAAAGACTTGCATTTATATAGCGCCTTGGGCAATGTTCTCAGGTGGCCACAAAGGACTCTGGGCGAATACTTTGAAGAAGAGCAGGAGAGTTCTCCATAGCAACAATCAAATAACTACAAATATGGGAGCACAGTGGCACGGTGGTTAGCACTGCTGCCTCACAGCACCAGGGGTCCAGGTTCAATTCCTGGCGTGGGTCACTGTCTGGTTGGAGTTTGCATGTTTTCCCCATGTCTGCGTGGGTTTGCACCGGGTGCTCCGGTTTCCTCTCACAGTCCAAAGCTGTGTATGTTAGGAGGGTTGGCCATACTAAATTGCTCCTTGTGTCCCATGAGGTGTTGGTGAGATGGATGATCTGTGGTAAATGCTTGGGGTTAGTGAGAACAGGGCAGGGGGAGAGAGCCTGGGTAAGATGCTCTATGAGAGAATCGGTGCAGATTCTTCTGCACTGTGGGGAATTCAATGACTCTGAAATGAGGATGGATAAGGTGGACATGTTTGTGGGATCTTGCTGTGCACACAATTGGCTGCTGCCTGGCAGTGGCGAATCCAGTTCCAAACAACTTCATTGGCTACAAGAGATTTTGGGGTTGTAACAAGATGGCAGAAAGTGCAACGTCAGACCAAGGTACCTCCTTATTCGATTGGGCCTTGTGGACAGCAAGGTAAGAAAAAGGTTGCTAATGGATCCTTTAGTCTGCTGAAGCATTGGAAAAATGATGACACTTAAAGGACCTGAGGTGAGGACGGATAAGGTGGACATGTTTGTGGGATCTTGCTGATCTGATTGCCAGTGTTCGAAAAACCCTAGAAGAATCGCAGAATCCCTGCAGTGCAGAAGAGGCCATCCGTGCGTGCATTGAACTGAAGTCTTTAAACGATAGAGAGTTTATATTGAAGGAGATTGATTGCACTCCTCCTGCTCAGGTTCACACTCCAGTCTGTCAATCAGGAAACTCGCGCAGAGCAAGTCACGGCTCACAGCTGCCAACCACTTTTTAAAAAAAAATGCTTTTCCCTGGCTTTAGACTAAGCACAAATCTTAGATTTCTTCAATGCGGGAGGTAGTCAGGCACTCCCGATGGGAATTGCTGTTTGAGAGAAAACAAACAAGTGTACTGCTGCCAGCAAATTGGTTTGTCTTCAATATTTTCTTGAAACAGTAAAGTGCTGAGTTGCAGTTAATACCTTTGGTTTTTTTCTGAAGAAGTGTTTAATGATTTTTTTTTGAGGGAAGTAAATTGTGTGTGGGTTGGAAGCCGGGGAATGAGGGAGTTTAATGGCTGATTACTGTTTTGCTGGACTTGTCGAGTATCCGCTTTCTCACAGGGGCACACGTTCCCACTCCTGTGATTCACATGCCTCTCTCCCCTTGGGGCAGTCTTAAAGGCACAGGCCGGAAACTTCAACGCCGGAGGGATTTTCCCAACTGGGGGCTTCGGCCGGGCCCTGTATTCTCCGGCCTCGCCGCTGTGGCCACGCTCTCTCGACCACACTGCAGGGAAAACAGAACACTCCCACAGTTCTGATGGAGGGGCAAGCAGGGATAACGAGCGGGATTCTCCAGCTTCCCAGCCGCATGTTTCGCAACAGGGAATGGGGGAGGGGTGCCATTCGGTGGTGACCAGATGCCCTGGTTTCACCATTGTCAATGGCAATTCCCATTGATGGCACTCCGCTTTGCCAGGGACATGCGGGCAGGGGCTACCAACATCACCAGAGAATCCCACCGGCCGGAGAACAAAGAAAAATACAGCAGAGGAACAGGCCATTCCTACGCCTTGAGTAATTGACCCTTTGACCCTGGGAGAAAGACTCTGATTCTCCACTCTATCCAAGCTTGTAAACCTCTATCAGGTTCCACCCCTCGTCTTCCGATGCTCCAGTGAAAACAATCCAAGTTTGTTCAACCTTTCTCCATATCTTCCAAACCAGGAAGCGTCCTGGAGGAATCTGATTCTCATTTCAGCTCGGAAGCTGGGTAAAAGTGGTTTTAAGCTGGGGCAGGGATGACGGGGAAGGAGAAGGAAACAACAAAGCGGAAGTGGGAAGGCGGGAGGAAACAAATGATGGAAGAGATGATGGCGTAAGTGGAAAAGAGATATTAATGGGATAAATGAGGAAGTAAAAGATGGATCACAAGGAGACGTCAACGGGAAAAGCAGAATCAATACCAACAGCTGCTCCCTAAAATCAAACTGAAAAAATAGGGAAGGAAGAGATTCAGATCTGAAATTCTCAGACTCAGTGTTGGGTCTGGGGGGCTGGAAAGTGCTGAATGAAAAGAAGAACTTTTACTTGGGATATTCCTTGAGCTTTGCGATGGCAGTGTTTTCAACACCTCATCTGTGGTTTACTGATTATTGTCCCGCTGCATTTAACATGTACAATTCATGGTGGCTGGATGCTACAGTGGTCAGCACTGCTGTCTCACAGTGCCAGGGACCTGGGTTCGATTCCGGCCTCGAGTCACTGATTGTGTGAAGTCTGTAATGTCTCCCTGTGTCTGCGTGGATTTTCCTCTGGGTGCTCCAGTTTCCACCCACAGTTCAAAGATGTGCGGGTAAGGTTGATTGGTCTTGCTAAATTGACCCATAATATCAGAGGATTAGCAAGGTAAATACACGGGGTTACAGAGATTGGGCTTGGGTAGAACTGTTGTAAGTAGACACTTGATGGGCCTCCTTCTGTACTGTAGGGATTCTATGATTCAATGAATAACTTACAGTTAACTCAAGTAAGAGTTTGTTAAGAGGCCGGAGAATGATGGAATCAAACTTCGAAGCTCGGGAATAATGAATGATCTGGAACATGATAATACTCAGCTTTCAGGAGCACAATGGGGAGCCATTATTCACTGTGGTTGCTGGGAAGAAATCCTGTGTGAAAATGGAATAGACAAACGGAAGTGCCCTTTGTGGTGGCACAAAGCTGGCGTTACTCGTGCAGAGCAGCCTAAGTACCTGAGGAGACAGGCTGTGAGCACTTGGACTGTGACGCTGCTCACACTCTGTTCTCCCGCCTGCTCTTAAAGTCACCCTCCAGAGCTGAATCCCATCTCCTCCCTGCAACCCCCTCCACCATCCCCCCTCCATCCCCCGTGCTCCGAATTGGCACCAAGTTCACCTCAGAGCCTTTTTCACTGAAAATTATGTCACATGACAGACATTGATGCAATGCAGGGTCAGGACTCCTGACACGGACCATCAGTGTTTGTGGAATCTTGCTTTACACAAATTGGCTATGGAGTTTCCTGAAATTAAAATAGCAAACACATTGGTCATGAAGTGCTTTGAAATATCCTGGGGTCATGAACGGGGCTATATAAATGCAAGTTCTCTTTTTAAATAGTAATTTGTTTACACAAGGGAATTTTTTGGTTTGCAAGTTAGAAACTGCTACTAACAAAACATCATTAAAACTATGTTAGCTCTGTCACCTATTAACTATACCCATAGACTGCAGAATCTAATATCCATTTTGTGCTGCAGGAAATCTCTCAATCTCCCCTACGTTGCACTTATTGCAAAAGGACTAGACTTTCTTAAAGTTTATTTTAGTGTCACAAATAGGCTTACATTAACACTACAATAAAGTCACTGTGAAAATCCCCTAGTCACCACGCTCTGGTGCCTGTTCGGGTACACTGAGGGAGAATTTAGTATAGCCACTGCACCTAACCAGCATGATGTTTGAACTGTGGAAGGAAACCCACGCAGTTACAGGAGAACATACAGACAGTGACCCAAGCTGGGAATTGAACCCAGGTTCCTGATACTGAGAGACAGCAGTGCTAACCATTAAAAGTAGAGAAGCATTGCTCCAATTGGTGAGCCCACACTTGGAGTATTGTGTGCAGTGTTGGTCTCCTTATTTGAGGAAGAACATTGTTGCACTGGAGGTAGTTCAAAGAAGGTTCACCAGACCACAAGTTGATCATTCTCTATATCCTAGCTATGACTGTAACACTACGTTCTCCACTCTCTCTTTTCCTTCTCTACGTATGATTTGCTTTGTCTGTACAGTGAGCAAGAAACAATACTTTTCATTGTATACTAATGCATATAATAATAATAAATCAAATCAGATCGATTCCAGGAATGGAAAGGCTGTCATATGAGGAGCAACTGGATAGTTTGGGCTTGTACTCACTGGATTCAAGGGAATGAGGAGAATCAGATGGAGATATATAAAATGCTGAAGGGAATTGTTAAGGTAGATTTGATTGGATGTTTCTTTCTTGTGGGACAGTTTAGAACAAGTGGCCACAGATATAGGGCAGAGTTTTACCATCCTGCGGGAATTGTAGTGGGTGGGACACGGATTATACAAAGGCCCATTGACTTTGGGTGGTATTTTCCAATCTTGGGGCGAGTGTGGCTGGAAAATCATGTGAGAGGAGACAGGTTCAAAACTGAGATGAGGAGAAAGTACTTCCCTCGGAGGGTTGTGCCCCAGAGAGCAGTGGAGGCAGAATCAATCAACAGATTCAAAAAAGAGACAAATGGAAAGTAAGGTAAACAGCGTTGGGGAGCAGACAGGAACCAGGATAAGATCAGCCAAGATCCTATTAAATGGTGGAATGTGTTCGAAGGGCTGAATTACCCACTCTTGCTTCTGATTCCTAATGAATAATGGTAAGAGCAAATTTCCTCATTGTTAAAAGAAACTGCAGCTAGATGCACTGGGCTTCTCCTTCAAGACTGGACTTGCATCTGTAGCTTCATTGAACCGTGTTTGACAAAGATTTATGGAAGGGTTCAATTATGAAACGATTCACTGTCACCTAGCAGGTAATTTTTAATTTTTTAAAATTGTTACTAGGATGTGAGCACACATTATTGTCCATCTCCAATTGTCCTGTGATAGTGATGGTGAACTACCTTTTCGGATGGTTGCTGTCTGTGTGACACAGGGCTGTTCGGAAGGGAATTTCAAGATTTCTACAACTCTCTATTTTACCAGTGTACATTTATTGAATTGTTACTGTATTGTCAGCTATTTTCATAGATTCATAGAATCCCTATAATGCAGAAGGTGGCCATTCAGTCCATTGAGTCTGCACTGACTATAATCCCACCCAGAACCTATTCCACAACCCTGCATATTTACCCTGTTAATCTTCTGACACTGGGAGCAATTTAGCATGGCCAATCAAACTAACTCACACAGCTTTGGACTGTGAGAGGAAACCAGAGCACGCAGAGGAAACCCACACAGAGATGGGGAGAATGTGCAAACTCCACGTAGACAGTTACCCATGCCGGGAATCAAACCTGGTGCTGTGAAGCTCAGCAAGAGGTCTGACAACACCAATTTTAAATCCAACCGATTTATTTGATAGTAAACTCGCAAGCTTTTGGCGTTTGTGCCTTTGTCAGGCGAATGAGGTGTTCTGGTCTCCAAAAGCACACATATCAGCACAGACAGTTTACAGATTGCTGACTGTGAAGCGGCAGTGCTAACCACTGTGCCACAATTCATTATGATGATTGTGAATAGTCAAAAAGGGGTATTCTTGCCAATTGCGTGAGTGTTTAACTGTTTCAGCTTTATAAGGATAAATGACATGATCAGACAGGCTTTGTTCAGTGTCAAAAAAAGAAAAGGATAGTTTTTATTGTAATTAACTCAGTTTAAATATAATAATAAAAAATGCTTTGACCACACACACAGACACATACATTCTGCCCTCCCCACACACAGAGACTCACACACACACACACACACACAGTGACGCACACAAGAAATGCAGCTGGAAAATGTGCTAAGCCATTCTACAGTCCATTTGCTTTGGCGGGACCAAAATCTCCCAAATCCTGCTGCCAGAAAATTCCATCCAGGGTCCCAGCTGCCTAAATATTGCCATGGCGAGTGTATTCCCATTGTAATTTGGTTAGATAGTGGCTGGGAATTCCTCTCTCAGCCAGGCTCCCTTGTGCAGGTGATTATGTCCAAGGGTTTGCCTTCACTCTGCGTAATCAGTGATTATCTGGATGCTTTGTGGTGGGCACAGTAAGAAGTCTCACAACACCAGGTTAAACCAACACAAGGTTAAAGTTCAATAGCTTCATTTGGTAGAAAATGCTTTGTTGTTGTTGGGACAAGACCATTTCTTTCCTGATGCAGCTTTGCAGACTGGCATTTCAATGCTTTTGAAATAGGTGCAGTGATGCAAATGTGCAACCACCTTTGACAGTGAACTCAACTCACTGGAAAATGTCTTTAGACTTTTTAAAAAATTCAAGTAGGGGTTTCTTGCCACTAAATTCAAAAACCATTTTTGATAGAAAGCAGGGTTTTACAAAACAGTTCAGGCCTGAATTTGTCCAGGTCTTGCTGCATACGGACATGGAGTCTGAGCAGTTGCAAATGGAGCGTTTAGGTCAGGTGGTTAGGTGCATTGACTAAATTCTCCCTCAGTGTACCTGAACAGGCACCGTAGTGAGGCACCTAGGGGATTTTCATAGTAACTTCATCGCAGCGTAAGCCTACTTAGAATCATAGGGTGGAATTTTATCGGCACGTCCACCTGAGGTTCATGCGATCCTGCCCGAGGCCAACAGAGAATGCCATTCTCTAAGCTTCACCTGTCCCTGGAATCAGGGCAAGCATACCAGTAAAATTCTGGCTTTAGAATCACAAGGGTTTACAGCATGGAAACAAGTCCTTCAACCCAACTTGTCCTTGCTGCCCAGTTTTTACCACTAAGCTAATCCCAATTGCCTGCATTTGGCCCATATCCCTCTATACCAGCTTACCCATGTAACTGTCTAAATGTTTTTTGAAATACAAAATTGTACACACTTCTATTACTACCTCTGGCAGCTTATTCCAGACACTCACCACCCTCTGTATGAAAAAACTGCTCCTCTGGACCTTTTAGTATCCCTCCCTTCTCACCTATGTCCTCTAAAATCTATGCCCTCTAGTTTTAGACTCCCCTACCTTTGGGAAAAGATATTGACTATCTAGCTGATCTATGACCCCTCATAATTTTATAGACCTCTATAAGATCACCCCTAAACCTTCTGCCCCCTGGGGAAAAAAGTCCCAGGCTATCCAGCCTCTCCTAATAATTCAAACCATCAACTCCCGGTAACATCCTAATAAATCTCTTCTGCACTTGGGGCACTGTTAAGTAAACTTTAAGACTTTAAAAAACTTTTAAACCTTAAAACTTTAAAAACATTGTGTAATCATTAAGTTTATGTACCCACTACTCTAATTGGTTAAACAAAAAGATGGGGGAGGGATAAAAACAGAAAATGCTGGAAAATCTCAGCAGATCTGACAGCGTCTGTGGGGAGAGAATAGAGCCAACGTTTTGAGTATGGATTACCCTTTGCCAGAGTTTGAAAGCTAGCTCTATTCTCTCCCTACAGACGCTGTCAGACCTGCTGAGATTTTCCAGCATTTGTTATAGACTACAGCAACTGCAGTATTTTGCTTTTAAACTAAGATGGGGGGAGAGAATGGCGTAGAATAGATTTTAGGATTGCAATGTGAAAGGAGGTGCTTTTTTATTTGATATTTATTTATTTTGTTTATTATTGACACAACTAGTCCTACAGTAACACAGCAGCTAATTTACTGTGAAAATTCCCTGATAGCCAACGAATCTAAACTTTTGGACTGTGGGAGGAAACTGGAGTACCCAGAGGAAACCTACACAGACATGAGGAGAATGTACAGAGTCCACACAGACAGTGACAGGGAATCGAACCCAAGTCCCTGATGCTGTGAGGCAGCAGTGGTAACTAATGTCCCACCATGCTGTCCTATCAGGGTCTAAATGTCACTGACTGGCCAGTATTTGTTGCTCATCCCAAGTTGCCCTTGAGAAGGTGGTAGCGAGCTGCCTTTTCGAATCACTGCAGTCCCTGTGGTGTAGGTTCACCCACAGTGCTGTTAGGGAGGAGGTTCCAGGATTTTGAGCCTGCGACAGTGAAGGAACAGCAATATATTTCTAAGGATGGTGTCTGATTTGGAGGGGAGCTTGCGGGTGATGGTGTTCCTACATATCTGCTGCCCTTGCCCTTCTAGGTGCTGGAGGAGGTAGGTTTGGAAGGTGTTGTTGAAGAAACCTTGGCGAGTTCCTACAGTGCACCCTATGGGTGGTAGGAGGTTTTGGGGAAGTCAAGAGTCTTTGCCTCTGTCTGATTTTGTAGCCAATCAAATAGTCATTTCACATTCTGCCTGATTTTCGTTTCTGTTGCAGCCAATGAGAATGAATAACTCCCCCTTTATCATATTCTTGACCAAAGATAAATTTCACGCCCTGGGTCCCTATTCCATAATGACCAATAGTAACAGGTATAAAGCACATTAGTTGGTGGAACTGGGTAGCACAGAAAACAAAGAGAACACAGAGGGCAAGGAAGTTGTGGAATTTTCAGCTGAATGGCATTTGGACTTGTCAGATTATTAACCCCTTCAATTCCTTCACCAAACCCCCATAGAAATCTTCTCCTGACAGCGCAGTTCAATCTGACATCACACAAACCGGCCTCCCATCATTGACTCTGTCTACACATCTTTGTCTGGGTGGCATAGTAGCACAGTGAGGTTAACACCAGGAACCCCGGCTCGATTCCCAGCTCGGGTCAGAGTCTGTATGGAGTCTTCGCATTCTCCCATGTCTGTGTGGGTTTCCTCCCACAGTCTGAAGAACTGGTTAGGTGCGTTGACCCGAACAGGTGCTGGACTGTAGTGACAAGGGGAATTTCACAGTAACTTCATTGCAGTGTTAATGTAAGCCTTACTTGCGATTAATAATAAACTTTACTTTTACTTGCCTTGGAAAAGCGGCTGGCATAATTAAGGATCTCATGCACCCTGACTTTCTCTCTTCCACCTTCTTCCGTTGAGAAAAACGTATAAAACGTACCAATTGACTCAAGAACAGCTTCTTCCCTGCTGCCATCAGACTTTTGAATGGAACCAGCTTGCATTAAGTTGATTTTTCTCTACACCCTAGCTCTGACTGTAACATTACATTCTGCACCCTCTCCTTTCCTTCTCTATGAATGATATGCTTTGTTTGTATTGCATGCAAGAAATAATGCTTTTCATCGTGTACTAATACATGTGACAATAATATATCAAATTAAATCTTGAATATTTATTTGTCCATTTGAAACTCCCTTTGAAAATATTGTTGAGGTGTCTGAACTTCTCTTTATAAACCGATTACCTTCATCCCTTTAACCATCACAGTCCTTTAGACCCCAAAGTTTAAAAAAGCTTGACCCAGCAGACACTAGCTTCACCCCACCTGCACCATCTCAATATCCCAGGCGTATTTTTGTTTCAAATAAAAGCTTTAGTTCAGAATGCTTTTAGTCTTAATTAAATAGTCATTTTGCGGGCTCCTTTATTTTGCTATCTGTCCAGGCGTTCAGTGTGTCTTTTCGTTGTTATTACCAAGGCTGCTTCATTTGATTAATGCGATTAAAAGCTTTGGAGTTGAAGTCTAATGTGTAATCTTATCCTTTATTTGGAGACTTGAGCAGATGGCTGGAGCTGGAAGAGTTGAAACCATTTCAGAAAATCCAGGACTTACTGGGGTGGGCAGTCTAAACACACGACTAGTCCCTGATATAACAGGGGTTAGCTCAGCAGAGTCTGATTCCAGGACTGTCGGGACGCAGCAGCAATGTTGTTGTTGTGGGGCAGGCAGAATGGCTGAGAGAGAGCGGCAAAACACAGAGCTCTGAGCTGCTGTTGTTCTTGGCAAGGCTGCATCGCAACTTAGGCCGACACTTGACAGACCTGCTGTCAGCCGTAAGTAAACGATTCTTTATACCTCACTGCATTCCGTGCACTGCCTGACAAGCGCACAATTGTGCAAACTGGAGATGAAGGATTGTCCGAGGCAGCCTTGGGACTTCCCTCTGGGAAATCAGAGGGTTCTTTAAGGATCACACACAAAAAGAGTGAAATGGGGTGGGGGGAGAATAAAGACACACGTTAAAACAAGAGCGTTAAAGACTGTGGGAATGGTACTCTCACATACACACATGTGTGCGTGTGCACACACACACACACAAAACTACCCTCTCCCCCCCCTCCACACGCGCACAACCACACTGCTTCCCCATCTGCTCCAGACACACAAGGATACATAGACACACACACACACACACACACATACCGATACATAGACACACACACATACCGATACACACACACACATACTGATACATAGACACACACACACACACACTGACACAGACAAATACAGACACATCCACCCACACACACACCCACACACCAGACACACAGTCAGAAAGGCACTCACATGCACAAAATCACATGTGCACTTACACACACAGATAGGCGCATACACAGACACATACAGATACACACACACATATGGATACACATACAGACATACAGACATATACATGCACACACACTTACGGATATACACATAGACACATACAGATTCACACAATGACCTACTCTTGTTTTTAGTTTCTATGTTTCTATGACCCATACAGACACAGACACACATACACACACATGCACACATGTTCACATACACACAGACAGACACACACATATACAGACACGCAGTCGCATACACACACACATACATACAGCCACACACACACAGAACACACACACTTAAACACACATACACACACATGCACGCATGTTCACATGCACACAGACAGACACACACATACAGACACACAGTCACATACACACATACATACATACAGCCACACACACACACAGAATACACACACTCAAACACAGATGCACACATATAGACGCACAGCACACACAGACATACATACACACACACATACACACACACACACACACACACACATACATACAGACACACACACGCATACATACAGACACACATGCATAGGCACACACACATCCACCCTGTCATGTTTATCTATCATGTGTGATATGAGCCGTGCATTCTGGAGTTACCAGAATGATATTTGGACACTAATCTTCAGGGATATATTTTTTAGGGAATAGCAGGAAAGCTGTTTACTTTTCAGGTGACGAGATCTGACATCTGTGAAACTAAGTAAATAAAATGCAGAGGTTGTAAAACCAGTTTGCCAAGTAAGATTGCTGCTGAGATTTCCAACACTGCTTCGACTCCAGCTTGAGAAATATTCACAAAGAAGAAAATCAGTTACTTCAGTTGCAAACCAAAAACAACGGTGCCATTGGTACTAATAAGAACCTGCCTGGCTGGATGGGATAGTTTCTGCACAACGATTTACTGGTCTCCATGGAGCTGTTATTCTCTCTCCCTCTCACACTCAGGGGCAGCACAGTAGCACAATGGTGAGCATTGCTGCCTCACAGTGCCAGGAACTCGGGTTCAATACCCAGCTCAGGTCACTGTCTGTATGCTGTCTGCATTTTTTTCACTGTTTCTGTGCAGGTTTCCTCTGGGTGCTCTGGTTTCCTCCCACAGTCTGAAAGACATGCCGGTTAGGTGCATTGGTCATGCTAAATCTTCCCTCAGTGTACCCGAACATGTGCTGGAGTGTTGTGACGAGGGGATTTTCACAATAACTTCATTGGAGCATTAATCAGATATACAACAATTCAGGATCGCTGAGCAGAAACTGATAGTCAAGTTCAGCACATATGAGGAAGACGTAAACCGAGATCTTGGGTTCATGTCACACTACGTGTAACCCACACCATTTGGCCTGGGCTTGCACAATTCTACCAACTGTCCTGGCTTCAGACAATTCACATCACTTTAACCTGTGACTAACCCTCTCTCCACTCGCATTGTCAGCATCTGTAAAGACTTGATTATCTGTTAAGACTCGCATTCTAGCGATTATCTTGCAATTGTGTCTGTGTCGATATGTGCCCTGTTTGTGAGCCCAACTCCCATTCATCTGATAAAGGGGCAGTGCTCCTAAAGCTCGTGATTCCAAATAAACTGGTTGGATTTAGACCTGGTGTTGTGAGACTTCTTGCTGTGAGCACTCCAGTCCAATGCCGGTAACTCCACACCATGCAGTGTTAATGTAAGTTTACTTGCTTCCAATAAATAAACATTCACTCACGCTCAACCACCATTATTTGGACTGCAAGAAAAAACCCAATGGTGAAAAGGTGTCAGAATTTGGTTAGCTTTGCACTTTGAATAGATGGTGAACGCCCAGTCTCCATGGGACACTGCCTGCCTTTGGAAACATGAAGCATTGTAGTCCCGAGTGCACTGGTTGAGATGATGGGATAACTTGTTGTTTGCCTGTCATACTCTAAGCTCATGCCTGTCACTCCCAGAGAGAAAGACAAGAGTGTATGGAATGTTCTCCTTCACTGGCAGAGTTATAGAATATAAAAATAAGGATATAAGGAGGTGTTTCTCCCAGCCTGCTGTGCTACCGGAGTAGTGCAGGGGGCCAGGAGACATCAGCAGGGGTCTGAAGTAGGACTCAGGACTGGTGTCCAGCGTGAGACTGATTACAATATGCAAATTCACCTTTCCATATGATGAGCGAAGCCCGGCTTTGCGAATGTCTCCCACCCGCCTAGGGAGAGATTCCACCAGTGGGCATTAAAGCTGGCCCTCATCAACAGGAAACAGGCGTGATAACCCTGTTAATGGGGACAGGCCTCTTCGGGAGGTTGCAGGCATGGGGGCTGGCCCTTGGGCAATGCCATGCTGGCATTCTGGCAGTGCCAGCTTGGAACCCTGACACTGCTCACCGGGCACTGGGCAGTCCCAAGAGGGCAGGGTTCAAGGGGTACAGGGACTATGGGGAGGGTTGGGGCTGATCAGGGGGGGGGGGGGGGGGGAACCTGCTCCACACTTTGCATTTGAAATTGGGAAAGAGGAGGGTGATTGAGGTGGGGGGGAGGATTGGGTCTGCATATCGAGGGGAAGGATGGGCTGGCCATGGAGGCTGGCGATTGGGGGTGGTCCGGGGTTGGGGGGGATGTTGATCGGGGAGGCCAGTGATTGGGGGCTGGGTGGAGTCAGCAGCTGGGAAGCTGGTGATGGGCAATGCCAGTGCCTATGTGCTGAGCAAGCTCCTTCACTGAAGCCAACAAGCACAATAGTTCAATGAGAAGTTCTACCACCTACAGAGACAGTAGTGCAGTATTATTGTTGCTGAACCAGTAATTCAGAGACCCAGATTAATTCTCTGGTGACCTGGATTCGAATATCACTGTGGTAGATGGTGAAATTTGAATCCAGTAAAACTCTGGAATTAAAAATCTAATGACTGTGAATCAATGTTGTAAAAATCCATCTGGTTAACTCGAGTTATACAGATTTTCAGACTGGAAACAGGCCTTTTGACTCAACTTCTTCATACTGTCTTTTTTTTAACCACTACGCTAGTCCCAATTGCCCATATCCCTCTATACCATCTTACCCAAAGAACCTCAAATGTTTTTTGAAAGACAAAATTGTGATCACCTCTACTACCACCTCTGGCACTTCATTCCAGGCACTCCACACCCTCTGTGGGAAAAAATTGCCCCTCTGGGCCCTTTTGTATCTCTCCTCTCTCACCTTAAACCTATGACCCCTAGTTTTAGATTCTCCTACCTTTGGGAAAAGATGTTGACTATCTAGCTGACCTACGCCTCTCATTCCTTTATAAATTCTTTTAGATCACCTCTCAGCCTCTTACGTGCTGGAGAAAAAAGTCCAGTCTATCCAGCCCCTCCTTATAACTCAAACTATCAACTCCCAGTAGCATCCTAGTAAATCTTCTCTGCACTCTTTCTAGTTTCATATTATATTTTGTATAATAGGGTCCTTTAGGGAAGGAAATCTGCCATCCTTACCTGGTCTGGCTTAAATGTGACTCCAGAGCCACAGCAATGCCTTCAGGGATGGGTAATAAACGTAGGACACCATATCTCATGAACTAATAAAGAAATGCCAACTCTTTAAGGCCACACATAGGACTGTCTTTACAGTGATGTCTCCACTCATGAGAACAGATGATAAATAAAAGGGGTATGCATTCATTAATGTGACATTCTGCTGTCCCTTTCTTCTGTCTTGTCAATTTATCAACTCATTACTGGGGCTCAATCACTACAATTTTAAAATCCCCACCCTTGTGTACAAACCCCTCCCTACATCGGTAACATCTGTTAACCCTAAAACAAGCTAAAAACTCTACATTCCTCCAACTCCGGTCTCTTATGTATTCTCGGTGTATATCCCACTATTGACAGTTTTGCCTTGAGATCCGGCCCCTGCCGAGCTCAAGAATTCTCTCATCAATCCCATTGCCTCATGATCTCTCTTACCTTCTTTAAGAGGCTTCAAAGCACCTTTGGACATTAAACATACGTGGAAATGCAAACTTTTGTCGTTGGAAGCATTCTTGCTTCTAAATCAGAAGGTGACAGGCTCAGGTTCCATTCAGAGAGTTAGATAATTCAGTTCATTTATTACTGCCACAAGTAGACTTACATTAACACTGCAATGAAGTTACTGTGAAAATCGCCTAGTTACCACATTCTGGCACCTGTTTGGGTACACTGAGGGTGAATTTAGTATGGCCAATGCACCCTAACTAGCACATTGTTCTGGTGAGAAGAAACCGGAACACCTGGAGGAAACCCATATAGACATGGGGAGAATGTGTCATACAGTGACCCAAACTGGAAATCGAACCCGCGTCCCTGGTGCTGTGAGGCAGCAATGCTAACCACTGTGTCACCCTGCTGCCCTTTGGACTGTGGGAGGAAACCAGAGCATCGGGAGGAAACCCACGCAGACATGGGGAGAATGTGCTGACTGTGTACAAAAGCGACCCAAACTGGAAATCGAATCCGATCTCTGGCACTGTAAGGTAGCAGTGCTAACCACTGTGCCAGCGTGCTGCTCTTTGGACTGTGGGAGAAAACCAGAGAATCCAGGGGAAACCCACGCAGACATGGGGAGAATGTGCAGAGTGTGGGCAGAAGTAACCCAAGCTGGGAATTGAACTCGGTCCCTGGCACTGTAAGCAGCAGTGCTAACCACTGTGCCACCATGCCACCCCAACATAATTATTTCCTTGGATTTTCCTATAATCCGAATACCCATGCACCAGGGCAGCAATGCCACACCTCCAGTAGAACCCATTCTATTTACCTTCCTCCTAAATCAAGACGTTTGTCAATAACTTTGAATTGTGTGAGTAGGAGTTGAGTGTTCACAGATCACCTTAACGATTGTGTTCCATGGATTGATTGATGTAGCATTGTGTAATCAGAGGAACAGTTTCTCATTCACTCTCCAGTCCACGAAAGGCAAATTCATCTGATGCCCATTGAAGAAACCAAATGAAGACATTCTGTGTGTAATCATGGAAGTTCTATGCTCTTCCAGTCAAAAGACTCAAGACTGCAGAGGACTACAAAAGGCCATAACTATAGCCCAATCTATCACTCAAACCAGCCTTCCATTCATTGACCCTGTCTACACTTCCCGCTGCCTCGGCAAAGCAGCCAGCATAATTAAGGACCTCAGGCATCCAGACATTCTCTCTTCTACCTTCTTCCATCGGGAAAAAGGTACAAAAGTCTGAGGTCACATACCAACTGACTCAAGAACATCTTCTTCCCTGCTGCTGTCAGACTGTTGAATGGACCTCCCTCGGATTAAGCTGATCTTTCTCTACACCCTGGCTGTGATTCTAACACTACATTCTGCACTCTCTCCTTTCCTTCTCTGTGAGCAGTATGCTCTGTCTGTATAACAATACTTTTCACTGTATATTAATACATGTGACAATAATAAATCAAATCAAATCAAAAATCAAAATCTCACAGTTAATCAGATAGTGGAAGATTCGCACAAGTGAATTTTACTTTCAGACTAACCATCAGCTCGACAGACTGGCTGGCTCAACAGAAAGTTCCCATCATGCCACCAGGTCTAAGCTCCACTGGGAGCAAATGTTTTGCATTCCTTAAATTTCACCTCATCAATTAACCAGCCTCTTGGGGACACTCCTAACACAACCCCATCCAGTTTCTAAAGCAAAGCTTGCTGCTTAAGACCAGAAAGTTGCACGCCATCTCAGAAGAAGTTAATCATTTTGAGCTAAATGCATTTACGATGTAACGGCTTCTCACACAAGTAACTGATGTGAAATTTCTCTGATATTTGGAAAACCTTTAAAGAGTTTAGAATTTCCTCATCACTCCAGCGGGAAGTTTTGCTTGATATTTGCTTGTGAGGGACAAGAACCCGAGAAATCTGCCTTTCGATGTCAGTTTCAGCTCAGAGCCAGAGATGTCTGTGGGTTCAAGGATTTGAAAACTCAAGCTCGGCAGTAGAGCGTTGACTGGATTGTCGGAGCTAAGATCTCATAGGAGATGACGGGATTACAGAATCCACAGTGCAAAAACAGGCTATTTGAAAATTAATTAACTCAAGAAATAGGTGCAGGAATAGACCAAATGGCCTATCAGAACCTGCTCCAACATTCTTTTTTTATTCATTCATTGAACATGGGCACCGCTGGGCCAGCATCTATTGTCCATCCCTATTTGCCCTTGAGAAGGTTGTGATGAGCTGCCTTCTTCAATTGCTGCAGTCCATGTGCTGTGGACACATGCCGTTAGGGAGGAATCGAATCCTGGCACGGCAGATGGTGAAATTTGAATAAAAAAATTCTGGAATTAGAAATCTACTGATGACATGAAACCATTGTCAAATGTCAGAAAAACCCAATCTGGTTCACTAATGTCCTTGTTGGAAGGAAATCAGCCATTCCTATCTGATCTGGCCTATATGTGAGTCCAGTGCCACAACAATGTGGTTGACTCTCGACTGCCCTCTGAAATGGCTCAGCAAAGCCACTCAGTTGTATCAATCGCTACAAAGTCTCAACAATTCAATGTGGGCATATCTAGTCTTGGCCTTCAACTCCACTTCCCTATTTCTAGCTCCCTATTTCTCCTGATTCTCTGAGATACCAAACATCTGTGCATTCCGGCTTAAGTGTAGTCAGCGACAGAGCATCCGCAACCCTCTGGAGTAGAGAATTCCCAAGATTCATAACCCTTTGAGTGAAGTAATTTCTCCTAATCTCAGCCCTAAAGGATCAGCTTCTTAACCTGAGACTGCACCACAACCAATGGAAACAATCTCTCAGTGTCCACCCTTCAGAATTTTGTAGGTTTCAATGAAATCATCTCTCATCCTTCCAAATGCCACAGAACGTAAGCCCAATTTACTCAACCTCTCGATATGGTACAGCTCCTTCACCCCAGGGACCAATTTAGTGAGATTTTGCTCTACTGTCTCCAATACAAGTATATCCTTTTCTTATTCCTGTGGTTGTCCTTTGGCACTTTAGACCTTTGTTCTGCTGTTTACACATTCCAATCTCTCAATGGACGCTGTTAGCACCTTTGTCAGCCTTGATCATTTACGTTCCCTTTGTTCAATTACAACCCCCAACCCTCCTCATCCTCAGGTATAAATCCTGTCTAGTTTCCTTTGACTTCAACTCTGACGAAGGGCCATCCAGACTTGAAACATTGGCTCCATTCTCCCTCCACAGATACCGTCAGACCTGTGAGCTTTTCCAGCGTTTTCTATTTTTGTTATCCTTTTTTGGAATATGGAGACCAAAACTTGCCCACGGTGGTCCAGAATGCATTGCTATAGCATCCTCACAAAGCACTTTTGAACTAAAGAATAGCTTTGAATTGTAGTCACTGCTGTTTTTATATAGGGAAACAATGTGATGGGTTTGCACGTAGCAAGGTTCCCACCAAAAGATACTCCCTGATATTAATCCAAAAAATGTCATATTGGCCTTTTGAGTCCTCTAAAGCAAACGAGCATACAACATCTTCTCATCATTGTTCATATAGCACTTGGCTCAAGTGCTGAAGATCTTCATTGTTCCATAGCCATGGTGGTAGCAAAGTTCATTCTTGGCAAGACTTCCATGTTTGCAATGCCTCTTGGCAGTCATAGTCAATGGACTGTCTTTGGCTGAATCCTGGTGACTGCATAAGGGCTTTGCAGGGGCCAACAGACACCCATCCTGCGAGTGCCTTCAATCAAATAGATTGCCTCATCAAGGGGAATATAAGGTCAATGATTTGGAAATGCAGTAGAAATCTTTCAACAACGCACAGATAAATAATCTGATAATATTCGAGTATCAGAAAGAAGTATATTTCTCTTTCGGAAACTGAATGTTATTGACCAAGGAAATGCTTCTGAGATGAGTAATTTGATGAATCCTATCGCTGTAATGCCTTTACCTGAGACTGTCAGTGGAACGTAAGGTTCACTGCTTGGCTCACATCCAATGGTCATTAATGAATAATTATTCAGTGAGCAGAATCCAGCCCAGCCACAAGTCTACAGGAACTGAAAAGAGTCTGCGTTCCTAGAATTACAGAATGAAAGCTTTCATCGTGTCAACCCTGTGCTATCTCTTTCAAAGATCTCTTCAATTAGCCCCTCCTTGCTCTCTCCTCCTGTCTCTGCAAACTGCTTAAGAGATTAGTAAGTTTGCTCTGGATGCTCCAGTTTCCTCCCACAGTCCAAAGATGTGCAGGGTGGGTGGATAGTCCAAGCTAAATTTCCCCTTAGTGTCAGGGGGATCTGCAGGTAAATATGTAGGGTTACAGGCATGGGGTCTGATTGGGATTGTGAGTCAGTGCAGACTTGATGGGACAAAAGGCCTCCTTCTGCACTGTAGGGATTCTATGATAACTGAACAATTTCTCCATCCAGAGCAAAGATATTTGCAGTTATTTGTGAATTCAGTCAGCTGCTGGTGCAATGACAAAGCCGGATTAGTCTTTAGAAAAAGGACCTCTAAATGTTCTGAATCTGGGTGTCAATCTGTTTTGTCCGAGTGCTCACAGTTCTGGTCTCCATATTATATCGAGGCACTACAGAAGCTGCAGGAAAGCTTCAGACAAATGAGCTCTAAACCAGAGTGTGGGAGAGGAACGGGGAGTGAAGCTAATTATGGTGCTCTTCAAAGGAGCCAGCACAGACTCAATGGGTGAAAGGTCTCCTTCTGTGCTATAGCAATGTACGAGAGAATTTATTACCAGAAAAAGATGAACAGGCTGGAATTACATTCCCTTTTCAAGATAAGGCAAGAGTGAGGCCCTCTAAAGATCTTTAAAATTATCAAAGGGTTTGTTAAGGAGGGGGGTGTTGTTTAGAGCAAATATTTTCAGTTGTGGGTGGCACAGTGGCATAGTGGTTAGCACTGCTGCCTCACAGTGCCATGGATGTGGGTTCAATTCCAGCCTCGGATGCATGTCTGTGTGGAATCTGCACATTCTCCCCATGTCTTCCTGGGTTTCCTTCAGGTGTTCTGATTTCCTCCCATATTCCAAAGATGTGCAGGTTAGGCAGATTGGCCATGCTACATTGCTTTAGTGTTTCAAGATATGTGGATTAGAGGGATTAGTGAGGTAAATGGGATTACAGAGAGAGGGCATGGATAGGATTGTTGTCAATGCAGATTTGATGGGCCAAACACCTTCCTTCTGCACGTTAGTGATTCAATGATTTGATTTGATTTATTATTGTTACATACATTAATATATGGTGAAAAGTATTGTTTCTTGCGTGCTACATAGGCAAAGCACATTGTTCATAGAGAAGGAAAGGAGAGTGTGCAGAATGTAGTGTTAGAGTCACAGATAGGGTGCAGAGAAAGATCAACTTAATACAAGGTAAGTCCATTCAAAAGTCTAACAGCAGCAGGGGAGAAGCTGTTCTTGAGTCAATTGGTATGTGATCTATGATTTATGTATTTTTTTCCTGATGGAAGAAGGTGGAAGAGAGAATGTTTGGGGCTTGTGGGGTGCTTAATTATGCCGGCTGCTTTGCCGAGGCAGCGGGAAGTGTAGACAGAGTCAATGAATGGGAGGCTGGTTTGAGTGATGGATTGGGCTATATTCACAACCTTTTGCAGTTCCTTGCGATCTTGGGTAGAGCAGGGGCCATACCAAGCTGTGATATAACCAGAAAGAATGCTTTCTATGGTACATCTGTAAAAATTGGTGAGAGTTGCAGCTGATATGCCAAATTTCCTTAATCTTTTATCTGATAGAGGAATATAAATTGTTGAAAGGTATTGACCGAGTGGATTCCCAAAACCTTTTTCCCAGGGCTGAAACGGTTGCCACAGCGGACACCAATTTAAGTTGTTGGGGAGTAGATACAGAGGAGATGTCAGGGGTAAGTTTTACACTCATAGGGTGGTGGGTGCATGGAATCAGCTGCTGGCAGTAGTGGTGGAAACGGATTTGATAGGCCCTTTTAAGAGACTTCTGAATAAGTACATGGAACTGCGTAAGATAGAGGGCTATAGGTATACTTAGCAGGTAAGGACATGCTCTGCGCAACTTTTGGGCCGAAGGGTCTGTTTGTGCTGTAATGTTTCTATGTTTTAAGAAAGTAGAGGTTTTGGTGAGCTTTCTTAACTACAGTGTCAGCATTGCGTGAGGACCCAGGATATGTTGTTGGCGATCCGGACACCAAAAAACTTGAAGCTCTCGATTCGTTCAATTTTGTCCCCGTTGATGTAGACAGGTGATTTATTAACACGAGATAATCATCAATAAATTCAGCTGGGATTTTGGGGGAGTTCCTTGTACCTCGAGAGTGGTAAGAATGTGGAAGTGGTTGAAGCGAATATCAGAGATGCATTAAGGGAAAGCTGAATAATTACACGAGGGAGAAAGATAAAGAGAATAGGGTGAAATAGAGAGGGGAGGGAAGAATAAAGATCAAAGAAAGTTACAGCACAGGAACAGGCCCTTCGGCCCTCCAAGCTTCACCAACTATGCAGCCTGACAGAACTAAAACCCCCTACTCTTCCTGGGACCATTTCCCTCTCTTCTTATCCCAGGAGGTTTGTGTGGGGCACAGATGACCAGTTGTGTGGAACAGCCTGTTTTGGGATTTCGCAGGATTTATTGCGCGTCCTGCCACAAGGGAAGCAGTCGTCATTGGCTGACGCTGGGATCTTCCATTCCCAGTATTGTCACCGGAATTTCCATTGGGTGCTTTGCTCGCTGCTCAGAGGATCATACTGGGGATAGGCCATCATCCCACCGGTGTGAATGGCTAGGAAGAACCGACCAACATCTACATTGCACAACACATAACCTGCAGGCAGACAGGTTGTTATGATAGAAACTGGAGGGAGGAAGGGATGGGGCAAGGGAAGGGCCGATTGTGCAAGAGGATTCTATTCTCCTCCTTCAACTCGTCCCATTGACTCTTGTCAATCACCTACTGCAAAGTGATGCCTCGGCTCTTACACAATCGCCTCTGTAGCAGTATCTACAGTGTGAGAACTTGGGCCATTGGCTCTGAGCCAGGTTTGCCTTCAGACGCTGCCTGCCTGGGAGCTTTTGCTGAGATTTTAGCAGTTTGTAAAAGATACGAACACAGTCAGGAACATGACGAGTCGAGCTCTGTGCTGCTCCCAGTTTAGGCATTACTTGCATGTCTTCTGTGAAAAATATATCTAATGGGAGGCCAGCAGTGAGTGCCATCAATATTACCCTCAGCACAGCGAGAGCTGGACACAGTGTTAGTAAGGAATCTCACCACACCAGATTAAAGTCCAACAGATTTATTTGATAGGCTGGCATTTCCAACATCACCCTGTAATGTGACAGCATGTCACACATATAACAAATTGCAGCCTTGTTAAAATACACCTTATTGCTGCAGTCGTTGGAGATTTTGCTCAGGTGGCCAATGTTTTGTGAGTCTAGTCTAATACCTATCATCACCGCAGCTCCTGTCCACACCGGTCTGTATCCTCCTGCATTTCACAGGAAAGCTACAGCTAGAACTAGCAATTAGGGACTCAGTGAGCCAATTAGCTGATGTGGTGCATCAGAGCAGAACAAGCCCGGGTTTGGCCCCAGAGTTGGCACAGTCTAATCCTCCTTCAGTCTGATTGGCGTCAGTGACATCTAAATTCGGCTTCCATAGCTCCGGGCTAAAATAAAAGAGCAAATAACAATCAGCCATGCTTCCTCCCTACTTCTTTCAGGTCCCTCAGTACAGAGACAATCATCATATCAACAGTTATTGACCTCCTAGCCACCCAGAGAGGGGAAGAAATCTCACGGTTGCAATGCACTCTTGCCAAATTTATACAGCCCTGGACTCATCCCATGAAGCAAAGTAAATTTGCATTTGTGTAGCACTTTGCACATAGTGGCACAGTGGTTAGCACTGCTGCCCCACAGCGTCAGGGACTCGAGTGCAATTCCGGCCTCGGGTCACTGCCTATGTGAGGATTGCGTATTCTCCCCATGTCTGCGTGGGCTTCCTCCCTCAGCCCGAAAAATGTGCTGGTTAGGCTGACTTACCATCTTAAATGGACTCTACTGTTGGGGGATTAGCAGGATTAATATGTGGGGTTGCGGGAATAGGGCTTGGCTGGGATTGAGATTGGTGCAGATTTGATGGGCCAATTGGCCTCCTTCTGCTCTTGTATGGATTCTATGATTCATGACATCTCAAATAACTTTACAGTGTCTTCAAATTGTCATCGCAATTGTCCCAGGGAACTACCTTGTGCACAGGGATGTCGCACAGCTAGTTTTAAAGATCACGATGATATGATTTGATTTAATATTGTCACATGCATTAACGTACAGTAAAAATTATTACTCCCCGCGCTCTATACAAAGTATACCATTCATGGAGTACATAGAGCGAAAGGAAATGAAAGGTTGCAGAATGTAACGTTTCAGTCATAACTAGGGTGTAGAGAAAGATCAATGTAATATAAGGTAGGTCCATTTAGGGGAATCAATATGTGGGGTTATGGGGATATGGTTATTGGAGGGGGGGGTTTGTGGGCAATGCAGACTCGATGGGCCGAATGGCCTCCTTCTGCACTGTAGGAATTCTATGACAGTTAACTTCTATGTTCATCCGGCTGTTGGGATACTTCAGTTGCAAGCAATAAAGGAACTAACTTCAGAAAGCAAAATTAAAGAAAAACGTTTAATAAAGAAACTTCATTACTTTATCATGACCCGTTGTAGTTCCTTGCAGTCTTGGGCAGAGCAGGAGCCATACCAAACTGTGATACAACCAGAAAGAATGCTTTCTATTATGGTGAGAGTTGAAATGGGCGTGCCAAATTTCCCTAGCCTCCTGAGAAAGTAGAGGCATTGGTGGGCTTCCTTAACTATAAGGTTGGTGTGAAGAGGGCAGGACAGATTGTTGGTGATCTTTTTGTATACTGGTTGAGGGATGCTGGTTGCTCAACTCTACTCCATTTCCCCACCTTAGCTCCACATTCTTCAATACCCATACCTACAAAAACAAACTTAGGCTTAAAGTTCCGAGCGATCCTCTGTAATGACTTCAATCAGGCCATTGGGGTTGGCCTATTGGAATATGAACTCCTGATGAAGGATCATCACAATCTTGTAGAGCCCATGGACCAGGTCTATGTTCTGTATTATAGGCTGCACAACCTTTTCAGTGTTCTTAAAAACCTTTTCTTAATGTTTTATTTACACTTCAGTCCCCTGATGAGTGCAGGATGAACAGCTTCGACAGCATGTCTCTTTTTTTCAGCAATACTCAAGAACTACCAAGCGAGTATATATTAAACTGAGGTCCTATCTGTCTCTTCAGGTGAATGCCAAAGATCCCATGGCATTATATTGAAGAAGAACTCCTAATCTACGGGCATTGGGCATGGAGAAGGATGGAGAAAGAGGAAAACCTCCTCGTGAACTTGCTCCTGGGCCTGGCAAGGTGTGCCATCGATGAGGTGGGTGATTGAGGGGGTTGTCCACCCCAACTGTCTGCTTCTCTACCGTGGTTATATTCAGGCCGGGCATTCCTGGAAAGGAAGCGTGCAGTGTCTGTGGGCACAGTTGATGCCACCTGTGCCCGCTGGGCACCGCAGGGACTGTGGTGGTTTATTGACCTCCTTAATTACATTTTAATTTGATGTTTTAAGTTTCCTTTCCGTTTTGTCTTTTGTTTCAGGCAGCTCCCCTCCTTTTAGCTTCCTTTTGAGTTGTCTCTGAATTAATTTGATTTCATTTATTTGTTTGGACACAAAAAGATGTCCCTGGTTAAGCATCCAATCGATGGGCCAGTCAGGGAGCCTTTGCCTTGTATTTAACCGGGGCCTGTCAGTTCCTCTGACACCTCCAAGATAGACTGTTAGCAATCTGTGTTAGAGTTTGGTGAAGGGATTCTGCCTCCGAAGACTTATTATACCCTACACAACCACAATCTTTTAGGGGGAGGGAGTTCCAAATTTTGCCAACAAAGTGAAAGATCGCTGACTGTGGAGTAGTTAACAATTAGGAAGCTGGTATTACACTCCAGCATTGTTCATGGCTCACTATTAATGAAGAGTAACAGTTATGGGACTGTGGTACAGACTTCATACTCAATGTTTTGTAAACTAAGCCTTGCTCTTCTTGTCTCCATTTGTTAGTAACATTGACGTTTATTTTGAGATCCTTCAGGGCGAATTATGAAGCCACGGGAGCTCCAAGCAGACCACCCACGATGATATTCAATCCCATCATTGTGTGAATAAACGTACTTTGTTAATTAAAGGTCTTTCAAGAAAAAATCCTTGCCATTTCTCTTTATTAGAAATTCGTTTCCCGGAACTAATCATCTCCATGATATCTTACAAAAAAAATGACTCCCTCAGCAAACATAAGCAGAGAGCCCGAGCAAACTAGAATCCAAACATGTTGAGGCAGCAATGTGCTGTGTCTTAAACCACAATGGGGACGCAGCTGGTGGGCTGTGATTCTGATGGTTATACAGGTCTTGTGCTGCTCCAGTACAGACACCACTGGGGTTTGCAGGGTCAGTGGGAAGGGCATGCCTCAAGACCCACCTGGACATATCTCCAGCCCCCATCTGGAGATGGACGGCACAGTGGCACAATGGTTAGCACTGCTGTCTCACAGGGACCCCAGTTCGATTCCTGACTTGGGTCACTACCCGTGCAGAGTCTGCTTATTCCCCTTGTGTCTGCGTGAATTTCCTCCAGTTCCCTCTCACGATCTGAAGATGGTAGTTTAGGTATATTGGCCGTGCTAAATTATTTGATTTGATTTATTATTGTCACACGTTTTAGTATACAGTGAAAAATATTGTTTCTTGTGCACTAGGCAGACAAAGCAAACCATTCAGATAGAAGGAAATCAGAGAGTGCAGAATGTAGTGTTACAGTCATAGCAAGGGTGCAGAGAAAAATCAACTTAGTGCGAGATAAGTCCATTCAAAAGCCTGACAGCAGCAGGGAAAGAGCTGTTCTTGAGTCAGTTGATATGTGACCTCAGATTTCTGTACCTTTTTCCAATGGAAGTAGGTGGAAGAGAATATATCCAGGGTGCGCGAGGTCCTTAATTATGCTGGCTGCTTTGCCAAGGCAACGGGAAATATAGACAGAGTCAATGGGTGGGATGTTGATTCGTGTGATGGATTGGGCTACATTCATGACCCTTTGTAGGTTTCTTGTGGTCTTGAGCAGAGCAGGAGCCATACTAAACTGTGATACGACCAGAAAGAATGCTCTCAATGGCGCATCTGTAAAAGTTAGTGAGTGTTGTCGCCGACATGCCAAATTCCCTTAGTCTTCTGAAAAGGTAGGGGTATTGGTGGGCTTTTTTTAATTATAGTTTCCCTCCTTCCACATTCACCCTCAGTGTCCCCGGGGTGTAGCAACTAGGGGATTTTCACAGTAACTTCATTGCAGTGTTCTTGTAAGCCTGGTTGTGACACTAATAACTAAACTGAAACTAACTTGCCATGACAAGGTGGGAAGGAAGTGAGCTGAATTCTTCCTTTCATCCTCATCCGACCCAGATCACATTCAGGATGACTCCAATCTCCTTCCCTGGTCTGACCCTCACTGATTGGGACCACATCCAGCCTTTTGGAGACTTGCTACCCCTCAAACCCACCCCCCCTCCACCCCCCAGCATGCCAACCTCCAATGGTACTCTGAAAATTCACTCAGCCAAAGGAGTTGAAAACTCTAGCAGAGGAGGCCGAGTGGTAATCTTCTCCTTCCCATGACTTCCCTATTATGGGCTAAATGGAAGAGTTCAACCCTATACAAAAAAAAATCCCAAGACACACTGGAATATTGGAAGCAAGAAGAGGCCATTCTATCCTTCAAGCAAACCTGTTCTTGCCATTGAAGTTGCCATCTTCAGTCACAAATATCAAGCGGAAGAAATTCTCAGCCTTAATATTGAGGTTCCTGCTAACAAAAATAACCAGGCTTCAACCAGTTCAATTTGCTCCATGTGACAGCAATATGCGGCGGAAGATGTCAGGGCAATGGATCCCCTGACGGGACTCTGGCTGTTGTACTGAAGACTTGTACTCGATGACTAACTCTGTGCTCAGACCAGTGCTCCAGTGTAGTGACAGCACAGGCATTCCCCCCAACATTATGGTAAACTACCCAAGTTTGTCCTATCCACAGAAAGCTAGAAAATCCCAACGCAATCAATTTACTGCTCCATCTATCTACTCTCAGAGTGATGGAAGGTGGCTTTAACAGCACTTACATATAGAGCCAATGATTTTGAGTCAGTACGTCCCTGAATACAAGGAACTTGGACAGGATTTATACTATAAGGGTGATGGCCAACTCACTCCCACTCACCCTCTCACAGTGTGAATCCTGTTCAATTTTCCTTGCATTCAGCTCTGACAAAGGGTCATCCAGACTCGAAACATCAGCTCTATTTTCTCTCCCCACAGATGCTGTCAGACCTGCTGAGATTTTCCAGCATTTTCTGTTTCAGATTCCAGCATCGGTAGTATTTTCCTTTTATGATATAGTTTCTCTGTATGTCTTCTCTCTAACATTTTCAATCACCTCTCGATCTCTTATTCCAAATGGAAGAGAAGCCACATTTATACAACTTTGAATCTTTAAACCCTGGTCTCGTTCTGCTGAACCTCCCACATTGTATCAGGTTTCAGATTCAGCGCCCAGACCTGAGCCCAATATTCTTGGTGGGATCTGAACAAGACTGTTGAACCAAACATCATTAATTTCCTTTTCTACTCCACGTGTGTTGAGGGGTAAAGGTGGGGTTATGGGTTTGGAATGTGAGATAGTACTAATTCTGGAAAACGGAGGGGTTATGATGAGGAATTACAGGAACTGCTCGGATTTTGTCCCCTGTTCCCTGCATATTTGACTACATCAGACCCCCTCCTCCCACTAATGTCATGGTGACATAAACAGGCCACTTCTTACTTCGCAAGTGACTCGTTAAGGAGCAAGTTAGCATTTTGTGGAAATATTGTTTATTTTAAAAAGTTTTAAGGGACTACTAAAGATTTTATGTATTTGTTGACTTAACATTTGTTCAGCGTGCACTTGAGACCGTTATAAAACCTGCTAGGCCTCACAGTGGGAGGACATTCTGCCCCCGGCATATTAAACAGCAGCGCCTGCAACTGACCAAGAAAGTGGAGAGAATGGAGCCTGTGGCGTCTTGTCCCTTCAGCTCAATTCATCACTGATTAATGAGTTTACAGACTGACGTTTTCTGACCAAGAGCCTCTCAATCACAGTTGGTAAAGTTACCATTGCCTGGTTTTTAAACCAGCAACTCCTTTTTCTATGATTAGACTTCTTATGAATATCGAGTCGTGAAGCCAATGTAAAAATGAATGTGCCGCGGATTAGCACTGCTGCCTCACAGCAGCAGGGTTCGATTCCCAGCTTGGGTCCCTGTCTGTGTGGAGTTTGCACATTTTCTCCGTGTCTGCATGGGTTTCCTCTGGGTGCTCTGGTTTCCAGAGCACCCAGATGTGCCGATTAGGTGAATTGACCCAAACAGGCACCGGACTGTGGGGACTCGGAGAATTTCACAGTAACTTCATTGCAGTGTTAATGTAAGCCTTACTCATGACGAATAAATGAACTTTAATCCTGCAGCTGCTTGTCCATTCAACAGCCTCTTGCTTTGTCTTTGCAGCTTTAAAAAACTCTCTCACTGGATGTGAGTGTCCCTGGAAAAACTATCCTTCATTTCCCTCGAGAAGGTACTGGTGTGATGCCTTATGAACTACTGCAGTCCATGTGATGTAGGCACATCCACAGTGCTGTTTGAGAGAAAGAGTTCCAGGATTTTGACCCAGTGAAGGAACTGTGATATATTTCCAAGTCATAAGGGTGTGTTGCTTGGAAGGTGTTACATATTTTGGGCATCCCCCTTTAAGAAAATGGATCAGGTAATCCAGGAAGACCTGCATGTTAGCACAATGGTTAGCACTGCTGTCTCACAGCACCAGGGACCCAGGTTCAATTCCAGCCTTGGGTCACTGTGTGGAGTTTGCACATTCTCCCCGTGTCTGCATGGGTTTCCTCCGGGTGCTCCGTTTTCCTCCGACAGTCCAAAGATGTGTGGGGTTAGCTTGACTGGCCATGTTAAATTGCCACCTAGTGTCAAGAGATTAGCAGGATAAATATGTGGGGTTAGGGGAATAGGGCCTAGATGGAATTATGGTCGGTGCAGACTTGATAGGCTGAATAGCCTCTTTCTTCACTGTTGGGATTCTACGATTCATTGTCAGAATCATAGGATCCTACAGTGCAGAAGAAAGCCATTTGACCCATCAAGATTGCATTGACCACAAACTCACCTATCTCCATAACCCCACATATTTATCCTGCTAATCCCCTAACACTAAGGTACAATTTACCATGGCCAATCCATGCACATCTTTGGGCTGTGGGAGGAAACCGGAGACATGGGGAGAAGGTGCAAACTCCACACAGACAGTGACCAGAGGCTGGAATTGAACCTGGGTCTCTGACGCTGTGAGACAGCAGTACTAACCACTGTGCCACCATGCAACCCTCAAATCCCACATCGGGTGGAGCTTGCCTGGGCAATCTTGTGCTGACTGTTCTAGGAGATAAACAAGTGAGAAACTGTTTTGTTAGTTGACTGTCGCTGATCTTCTGGTCTTTATTAGCCTTCAATATTAGACCTCAAATGTAATAGAGGGGAACCTCCAAATGACGGTGTACCATGTGACTGCTGCCCTAGTCTTCCTAGTAATAGAGGTGGTAGATCCAGAAGGTGCTGTTAAAGGAACTCTGGCAAGTTATTGAATGGTACTCACTGTTGCCACTGTTGGTCAGTGGTGGAGGGAGTGCATGTTTAATGTATCTCATTTTGGAGAGACCCATAATTGGAGTGCCATGTACACGTTTGGTCTCCTTGTCTAAGGAAGGCTCTATTTAACACTTATCCTAAAGCAGACACAGCGAAGTTTCATTGGAATGACTCCTGGGATAAGAGAGTTGTTCTGTGAGGACAGTTTGAGTAGAAAGAGCCCACATCCTCTGGCAATCTGTGGAGTGGGTGATAATCTCATTGAAACATGTAAATTCTGAGAGAGTTTGACAGGGTAGATGCTGAGAGCCTGTTTGCCTCATGGGCGATTAGAACTGGGAACTATCACCTCAGGATAAGGGCTTGGCCAATTGGGTGTCCCAAGGTACGTAGGTTATATGGATTTACAGGGTAAATAAATGGGTGAGTTATTCTGGCGGATAGTCGGTTTGGACTCAATAGGCCGAAAGGCCTCCTTCTGCATTGTAAGGATCCTGTGAGACTGAGTGGAATGAAGAGAAATGTCTTCACACTGAAGACAAGACCAAAAATTTTATTTCATTCCTTTCCACCTGAGTAAAGGGGATGGTGTATCACCTGGGTAACAGGAGTGAGATTATCGCCTGGGCAACGGGAGTGGAGGGGTATCACATGGGTAAAGGGATGGGGAGGCATCACCTGGGTAATGCGGGTACAAAAGGAAATGGCCAAATCTTGCACCAATCCTGATATTTCTGTGTTCTTGAGGGCCGGCAATCTATGTGAATGCTGTAAGTGGAGTTTCTCACTAGTCCAGAGAGGAAGAATCAGCAAACAGCTGTCTATATAACCTTCTGAGGGCAGAATTAAGGCTGGTGCCAGTAAATACCTCAGGGGTATCTTATATTCCCCCTGAAAGAGTGTGATGTATGAAGCAGAACATGATAAATTCCTAATGAGACAATAGATTCTCATTGGCCAGATCCCACACAGCACTGGGACAGTAGGTGCTACGTAGATGAAGAATGATGTGGAAATGCCAGTGTTGGACTGGGATGAGCACAGTAAGAAGTCTCGCAACACCAGGTTAAAGTCCAACAGGTTCATTTGGTAGCACGAGCTTTTGGAGCGCGGCTTCTTCATCAGGTAAGTGAAGAATGTTCATGAACGCTTTTCTCTGTGTTAAACCTGCACCTGAATATCAATTCACTCTACATCTTCCTGCGGCAATTGAAACTGCACGCAGATAAATGTCTGAAGGGTTTTGCAAACAGATTTAGCCATAGTTACAGATGTTTACAGCATGGAACAGGCTATTCGGCTCAACTTTAAACCTCTAAGCCAATCCCAATTGCTTGCATTTGGCCCATGTCCCGCTATACCCATCATACCTATGTAACTCTCTATATGCTTTTTAAAAGACAAAATTGTATCTGCCTGTATTATTACCTCTGACAGCTTATCCCAGACACTCACTATTCTCTGTGTGAAAGAACTGCCCCTCTGGACTCCTTTGTATCTCTCCCCTCTCACCTTAAACTTATGCTGTCTAGTTTTAGACTCCTCTATCTTTAGGAAAAGATATTGACCATCTCGCTGATCTATTCCCCATTTCTTACAGTTGAGCCGGAAGGCAGGTCAAGCGGGGGAAATGCCTTTGTAAAAACCTGGCAACACCGATTTCCGAAAGCTGTAGTTTCAGGTGTGGATAAGGAATTGGATCAATTCTATAAAAGATGGCCAATTTACAATCCCAGTTCCACACTCAGAGTTCGAAGCAAGAATCTGCCCTTGGAGTATTGAGTGAGAGACTGGTATTAAGTTGGAGTTTGTGAGCTGGATCTGTGTTACAAATTGAATGGAGTTGGAGAGGGCCCAATGGACCCATTCCAGCTCATTTATCCCGAAATATCCCATCCCCATCAGCTGCCTCTTATGGACTTCCCAGCAGACAGACACATTCATGCTCCAGTTGCTCTTTGCGTGAAGAAATTCCTGACCTCACTCTTTGGTGCCGCTGTGTTCTGCACTCCTGCGTTTTGAGTTTTCCTGCTATTCTTGTATATCTGCTAACACTGAAGTTAAATAGAACCAGCCCTCGACCATATTCCATCTGGACGCTGCCTGAGAACTTGGAGCGCTGCTGGTTGCAATGTGTTATTGCTTTCTGTTTGGACTGGCCGGCTGAGCGAATGATTGAAGGGACTGGAGGTCAAACATTTACAGGGAATAAATGGGAATATACTGAGGGGGATAGATGGATGAAGTGAGAGAATCTTCATGTGCAAATAGAGATATCCCTAAAGGCAGCAGCCCAAGGATGTAAAAAGAAGGCAGTGCTCTCCTTCATTAGCAGAGATATGGGCTGGAGTTCGAGAAATTCTAAGTGTTGAATTTTCGTGGAAACTGGAGTAATTGATGATGGTGGGAGTTCAGAGAAGAATCTCCCTCTGTGCACAGCAGAGGCCTCCAGTTGAATATCATTAAAATAAGGGGGCAGGGCCTTTCCTCGCTGCAGGAAACCAGTGAGCCACTGCACTGAGTGGGTCATTGCACATGTATCTGTCTGTCAGCGCCAAGATCAGTGCATGCACCTCATTGATGGCCAGCTCGATCACTAGCCAACCCAGGATACATGCAATGCCGACTTTCCGACCACCCCCCCCAACAAGGCTCGATCGTTGGCCCCATGACCATCCCTGGATTCCTGGACCTAATCCCCCTCCTGGCCCTCAACAATCTTGAGCGACCCCCGCCCCCCCCCCCCCCCCCCCCCCCACTCATTCCTCCCTGCGAGCCTGACCGCCCCCTCTTCCCCCGCAGTGCCGACCCTCCCAGCAGACTGACCGCTCATCCTGCTGATGCCAGCCCACTCCCATTGCTGGCCTCTCTCTTTTCCCCACCAATCCCTGTACAGAGTGGCAGTGGGACCCTGCTAAAAAATTAGTGCAGTGCGTTGGGAGAATCGTGGCCATCAAATATAAAATTAAGGATGTATCATGAGGATATTATAATACATTAGAATATTCGGGAAACGGCCCCAAAGTGATTCAGAGCCAACGGAGTACTGTTCAAGCATGGTCACTGTTGTAATGCAGGAAATGTGGCAGCCAATGTGTGCACAGCAAGATCCCACAAACAGAAGTGCTATCATGACCCAATTATTTAGCAATGTTAGTTGAAGGCTACAACTTGGAGAAAAAAAGTAAATTCCGTTGCTCCTCTTTGAAATAATATCTTTTGCATCTTCTTGAAAAGTTAAATGGGGTTTCAGTTTAGTGAATCATCCGAGGAACAGCACCAGTTATTGTGTTTTCAAAAAATATATTTATTTTATTGGAGTTTTGACCATTTTTACAACAAACGCACCTCATCCTGAAAATCTGTACAACTTGATGATTTTCCAATGGCACAGTGGTTAGCACTACTGCCTCACAGTGCCAGGGATTCGGGTTCAATTCTAGTCTTGGGTCACTATCTGTATGAGTTTCCTCCGTGTGCTCCAGTTTCACCCCACAGTCCAAAGATGTGCAGGTTAGATGGATTGGCCATTCTGAATTATCCCTTACTGTCAGGGGACTAGCTATGGTAAATGCGTGGGGTTATGGAAATAGGGCTTGGGTTAGATTGTGGCCAGTATAGACTGGGTACAGATGGGCTGAATGGCCTGTTTCTGCCCTGTAGGATTCTATGATACTCTGATTTCTCCATATATAAACATAGGAATAGACAAGAGGAAATCAACATAGCATGTTCAGCACTTATACATTTACAAAAAAATAGAGGGGACAGATAGCACAATAGAGGGAAACAGAATAAAGCTAAGGAAATATGGCAAAGTGTTGCACACCCTTATGTATACTATATTAGAATTAATACTATAGTCTACAGAAAGCCTAGTAGATGTAAAAAGCTCTGTCAAAAGGTTAGTTTTATAGTGTCTTAAAGGAGGAAAAGCATAGGGCAGCATAGTGGCCCAGTGATTAGCACTGCTGCTTCACAGTGCCAGGAATCATGGTTCAATTCCAGCCTCTGGTGACTGCCTATGTGGAGTCTGCATGACTCCCCCATGTCTGTGTGGGTTTCCTCCAGGTGTTGTATTCCTCTCATTGTCCAAAACTGGGCAGGCTAGGTGGATTGGCCATGCTAAATTAGTGTACGCTTGAACTGGACCAGTTGATGGGCAACATGATAGCTCAGTGACTATCGCTGTGCTGTGCAGATACATGGATTTGGGCCTGTGTCTGTGGGAGTTTGCGCATTCTCCCCGTGCTTGCATGGGTTTTCTCCGGGTGCTCTAGTTTCCTGCCACAACCCAAAGATGTGCTCTTAGGCTGTTCGGCAAAACAAATTCTCCCTAAGTTGTCTTGCAAATTTGGTTCCAATGCAGATTTCTATAAACATAGACAGGGATCATGGGTAGAAGTCGGAACGTCGAGGTGGCGGCACGGGCTCGTTGGGCTGAAGGGCCTATTTCCCAGGCTATTTTGTTCTTCGTTTTTTGTAAGTTGGCCCTTTGTGTCTCAAGATGTGTAGGTTAGCGGGGAGAGGATTAGTGGGCAAGTGCAGGAGGCTACTGGGATAAGGTTTGGATAGGATGCTCTGTTAGAGAGTGAGTGTAGACACTGTAGGGATTCCATTATTCTAAGAGAGTGATGAACTGCAGATTACTGAGAGAGACAAGGAAGGAAATTGCTGGGGCCTTGAGAGAAATCTTTGTATCCTCACCGGCTGCAGTGGAGGTCCCAGAGAATTAGAGAATAGTCAACGTTGTTCCTTTGCTTAAGAAGGATAGCAAAGATAATCCACATAATTACAGGCCGCTGAGTCTTACGTCAGTGGTAGGAAAATTATTGGAGAGGATTCTTCAAGACAGGATTTCCTTCCACTTGGAAATAAGTGGACGCATTAGTGAGAGGCAACATGGTTTTGTGAAGGGGACGTTGTGTCTGAGTAACTTGATGGAGTTTTTCAAGGAAATGACAAGAGATGATTGATGAGGGTAGGACAGTGGATGTTGTTGACATGGCCTTTGAGATGGTCCCTCGTGTCAGACTGGTGCAGAAGGTGAAGTCGCATGGGATCCAGAAATGAGCTGGCAAAGTGGATGCAGAGTGGGTCAGTCATAGATGACAGAGGGTAGCAGTGGAAGGATGTGTTTCTGAATGGAGGCTGTGACAAGTGGCATTCCTCAGGGACCTTTACAGTTTGTAATATATATATAAATGATTTGGAGGAAAATGTAACTGGCTCGATTGATAAGTTTGCAGACTACTCAAAAGTTGGTGAATTTGCAGATAGTGATGAAGACCGTCAGAGGATAAAGCAGGATATAGATCGGTTGGAAACTTGGATGGAGAAATGGCAGATGGAGTTCAATCCAGACAAATGTGAGGTAATGCATTTTGGAAAGTCTAATACAGAAATGAAATTCACAGTAAGTGGCAGAATCCTTAAGAGGATTGATAGGCAGAGAGATCTGGGTGTACACAGGTCACTGCAAGTGGCAATGCAGATGGAGAAGGTAGTCAAGAAGGCATACAGCGTGCTTGTCTTCATCATCCAGGGCATTGAGTTTAAAAATTGGCAAGTCATGTTGCAGCTTTATCGAACATTAGTTAAGCCGCACTTGAAATATAATGTTCAATTCTGAATGCCACACTACCAGAAGAATGTGGGAGGTTTTGGAAAAGATTTATCAGGATGTTGCCTGGTATGGAAGCATTAGTTATGAGGAGAGGTTAGAGAAATTGTTTTGTCTTTACTGGAATGAGGGAGGTTGAGGGGGCGACCTGATAGAAGGTTTAAGGTGTGAGGGGTAGGTTTAAAGGAGATGTATGAAGCAAATTTTTTAGGCAGAGGGTGATAGATGCCTGGAACTCGCTACCATAGGAGGTAGTGGAAGTAGATACAAACGTGAGTTTTAAGGTGCTTCTGGACAAATACATGAATAGGATGGAGATTGACGGATATGGTGCGTGGAAGGCTAGGGGTTTTAGTTCAGTTGGCTGAACTAAACTAAACTAAACTAAACAGGTTGGAGGGCCGAAGGGCCTGTTTTTGTGCTGCAATTTCCTTTGTCCTTTGTTCTAATGAGGAAGAGAAGGTTAGGGAGATAATTCCAGAGTTTAGATATTAGTAGCTGGAGGCTACTAATCGAGTACCAGACACCAGTCGAGGCTCGATGACATTCCGGGAGGCTCGAGGTGCCAAAATTAGAGAAAGGCAGATATCCCAGAGTGCCAAGAGAGTAAAGGAGGTTACAGAGAGTGAGGCCATGTAGGGATTGGGAAATAAGGATGGGAATTTTAAAATGAAGTCACTTCCGGGAGTGGAGTGTAGGGAAACGGGTCTTGGTCTGAGTGAGGATACAACAGCAGACGCACAGAGATAGTTTGTTCAGATAGTTGTTCTGAAGCTGGTTTATCTGTTTAATTATTAGTCATCTGCAGGGTGGTCATAAATAATGTAAGTGCAGAGGAGAGAGTGTCCATGTCAGCACATCATCACATACTTTCCCTCAGGCTTTCGCTGAACATTGGGGTGAAAGGTCACTCACCTGCCTCATATTATCTCAGCAACAAGACTCATATACAGGAGCCGGATGTTGTAAACCGTGTAGCCAACTTGACAAAGGACCTAATGCGGGTGAACTGGAATGGTGCAGAAGGAACATTCATTTCCTACTGCTTTAGACAGATGGAGAAGCTGTGGAATGGCTCTTGTCTCTTGTTTTCAAATTCTTTTCTGGCCTCAAACCCCCGCGGCCCCCTTGTCTTTGCAACCATCTTTAATCTTACAACCCTCTGAGATCTCTGCTTCTCCCATTCAGATCTCTTAGCATCCCCCATTTCCATCGCTCCACCATAGGTGGCCTTGTTGTTGGTTGCCTGAGTTCTGGAATTCTCTCCCTAAAACCTGTTGCTTCTGAGCCACTCTCCCCTCTTTCAAACATGCCTTAAAATCTACCTCTTTTATAAACAGATCAGCCTTGGTGTCCTTACTTGTAATTGCATAGAATTGACAGAAACAGACCATTCGGCCCATCCAATCTGTGCTGCAGCATGAGGCTCCTTCTACCGGTGTTTATTTAACTCTATCACTGGATCTTCCTGTTACAACCGGTCCTCAGGTGAGGTTCTCTAAATTTGCTATCATTGGCAAGGAGTTTGCACATTCTCCCTGTGCCCACGTGGGTTTCTTCCAGGTGTTCTAGTTTCCTCCCACACTCTAAATATATGCAGGCTAGGTGGATTGTCTATGCTAAATTGCCCTTTAATGTCAGGGGTAAATGCATTGGGTTATGGGAATAGGGCTTAGGTAGAATTGTGGTCAGTGTAGATTCAATGGGCCCAATGGCCTCCTTCTGCACTCTAGGATTTTATGAACTGGCTCCCTTTCTTTATCCAACCTCCTCCTTGGTCACAACAAGATTAATTGTAAAAAAGATTCCTTCCCGTGTTGAATATTTATGTTTTAAGAGGAACCAATTTAACCAGGCTTTCTTGAGTTAAAAGACTGAGTTTATTAGCTACTAAACATGAGAACAATGCTAAAGCACATGCATACACATTCACATAGGTTAGAGAGGAGAATTGAGTCCAAAAGTAAGGAAGTAAAACAAAATACAAATTGGTCTTTGACTTGTTTGAGATGATGGTGGGTTGTTGTGGCTATTGCGATTTGTGATTCCAGTGGAACTGACTTTGGCAGGCAAATAGTCAGTTTCAAGATTCTTATGTAAACGTTTAGTACATTGGTCCATAATCCAGGGTTTTCTCCCTCATCATGATATTTTTTCTTTCTTGTCTATATCACTTCCATTTAAACATTCCATGTTATTTTCCTAAATAACTAATAATATTGAATTCCACATCCCAACCCTGTCTATGTAAACCAGTAACTCCTGAATCCCCTATTAAATTTATTAGTTCCTCTTGTGTCACACTTTGATATACCCAGCGCTAGTCGACTCTGAGCAATTTTTGCTGCTGGCTTTTATCCCTGTCTTTATATCTTTCTGAAGGGCGTAAGTCTACAAACTGATTTGGGATATTGCTCACTGGATATGATTCCTGCCGAGATGGTAATCTGCTCCCATTATCTCCACAAGAGATGGCAGTTTGGTTACTGCATGGTTTTCACATTTTTGATGTACCCTTATCAGGATTTAGGGTGTAATTCCATTGTCTCTCTCAGTATTACCCACCAACAGTTCAATAAGTAATGGAATTTACATTCTTAGCCATCTTCAGCTGGTAAGCCCATTTTTACAATCATAGATCTTATGTAAACGTTTAGTACATTGGTCCATAATCCAGGGTTTTCTCCCTCAGTGTGACATTTTTTCTTTCTTGTCTATATCACTTCCATTTAAACATTCCATGTTATTTTCCTAAATAACTAATAATATTGAATTCCACATTCCAACTCTGTCTCTGCACAACAGTAACTCTTGAATCCCCTATTAGGTTTATTAGTGAAGATCTTATGTTGATGGTCCCGGGCTTTAGACTTTCCCAAATGTCGATATACCCTTTCTATGTTGAGGCTATCAAACATTTTCAAAATATTAAAGACCTCAATCAGGGCATCCCTCATCCTCCTTAGGGAAAACAGCCTGTTCAATGTCTCCTGACATTGAA
Source organism: Sphyrna mokarran (assembly GCA_024679065.1). Lineage (NCBI taxonomy): Eukaryota > Metazoa > Chordata > Chondrichthyes > Carcharhiniformes > Carcharhinidae > Sphyrna > Sphyrna mokarran. The sequence goes on along the minus strand of JAGIQG010000020.1, from coordinate 43,872,213 downwards.
AATCTTGGCACACAGTGGTTAGCATTGCTGTCTCACAGTGCCAGGGTTCGATTCCAGCTTGGGTCACTGTCTGTGCGGAGTCTGTACGTTCTCCTCATGTCTCGTGGGTTTCCTACGTTCTCTCCATGTCTGCATGAGTTTCCTCTGGGTGCTCCAGTTTCCTCCCACCAAAATGGGAGGAAATTTTAGTGGGAAGAAGTCAACCAAAATTCCTGGTACTGAGCTCTGGGTCCCGGGATTTTCCAGCCCTGTTCACCCCAAAACTGGAAATGTTAAAAAATTCATTGGGAGATGGGCGTTGCATCCCTAGTTGCCTGATGGCAATTGAGAGTCAATCATATTGCTGTGTCTCTGGAGTCACATGTAGGCCAGACCAGGTAAGGATGGCAGATTTCCTTCCCCAAGGACATTAGTGAACCAGATGGGCTTTTACAAAAATAGTTTCATGGTCATCTGCAGATTCTTAATTCCAGACATTTTTTTATTGAATTCAAATTCCATTATCTGCTGTGGTGAGATTTGAACCCGGGTCCCCAAAACATCAGATGATCTTCTGGATTAATAGTCTAGTGATAATACCACCACACCCAGGCCCTCTCCCTGCCTTATCTTTGTAACACTATACACTTCCCATGGCTAATCGATTGGACCAACACATCTTGGAACATTAAGGAGCATTTGAACATGGCCAATCCACCTAACTTTTTTGGACTATGGGAAGAAACCAGAGCACCTGGAGGAAACCCATGCAGACACAGGGAGGACATGCAAACTCCACACAGACAGCAACCCAAGGCCTGAAATAAACCTGGGTTCCTGGTGCTGGGAGGCAGCAGTGCTAACCCACTGTGCCATCCTGGAGAACATCTTGTTCCTCAGATGAGATGTTAGACAGAGGCTATTCCTGCTCTTTCAGTTAAATATTAAAGATGTCGTGGGACTGTCTCCCAACACCATGGCCGACATTGCTCACTCCATGATGTTGACAAAATCAGGTCAACGAGTCTTCAACTGATTTAATGTTTGTGGGATTCGACTACCCTGCACAATTTGACTGCCGCAATTATCTACCTTCCATCACTCACTGAGGAATCAGTCCCTTTATTCCTGTTCAGATGCTTCTTTCGGACTCTCCAACTCTGAGCTTACCAACTGATGCACAAGAGTACCTCCCTCTGCTGGATGCCAGTATAATGACACGCTGTCATCCCAAACACTGTGGGAAAGGCACTGGCACTTCTGCTCTTCCATCAAGAACTGAGATGGTGACTCCTTTGTAATGTGACAACCCATTGACATTTTGCACCATTCCGGGAAGGCTGGCTGTAAAATTAGCCGGCAGTTTTTGAACCTATCCTCTGAGCTAACCTTTAATTCACGTAATCACTTTCAGGGAGATTGGAAAAGTGTTTGGCCAAGAGGTCACCTGGTGCGAGATGCTCTTCCCACTCATGGCTGAGGTACTCAGAGGTGGATTTTCTTTCCAGTATGTCCCAGAGGCTGGCACAATTTTTGCATTCACTCCCCCAGTGGGAGGCTAGTTTATAATTCATCCCCCTCCAAAGCTTTCACATCCTCCCTAAAGTGTAGTGTCCAAAATTATACTATGTTTGTTCGGAACATAAACAGCAGTGCTCACCTCAAAACTGGAGAATCCCGCTTGAGGTCAATGGACTTTGCCCCCACCCCTTTCCCCCACTACTAACAATCCCTGTGGTGGGCGGGACTGGAGAATTCTGGCTTATGTCTCTCCTCATAGAGTCTTAGAGATTTGCAGCATGGAAACAGGGCCTTTGGCCCAACTTGTCCACGCTGCCTTATTTTTTAAATCTCTAAGCTAATCTCAGTTGCCCGCATTTGGTCCATATTGCTCAATACCCATCTTACCCATGTAACTTTTAATAGACAAAATTGTACCCGCCTCTACTACTACCATTGGCAGCTAGACACTCACTAGCCTCTGTGTGAGAAGGGAATGGCTAGCTTGGTTGACAAGATGGCTAGTGCATAATACAGAATGATGCCAATGGTGGGAACTGAATTGCCTGATTGGGATTGGTAGTTCATTGAGGTCCTTGCCTTGCCCCACACTTTTGAAGTGGTTCCCCTCGAGATATATATAACCAATTGTTCCTCTCCAACACAGAGGCTTGTCAATGGTTGGTTGTGGTTGATGACTAGTTACATTACCCTGTGATTTGTATGAATTCAACAACATCTCAAGTAGAATTGGACGCGACTAATGATTCATTATAGACCGTCCGGCCTCCCTGTTTCCTGCTGGTGGGAAGTGGTGCATTGGTTGCTCGCGATGGGATTCTCTGGTCCCACTGCTATCAATGGGAATTCCCGTTGATGTCACCCCCACGTCGGCAGGGGGTGAGCTGCCGGCAGAAGAAGAGAATCCTGCTGGTGGGACCAGCCGGAGAATTCTGGCCCTGGTCTCTTACACTCTGGGTGGTCCAGCGATCTAATCGGCCATGAATAATTGGTCTGCAGGTTTTCAACACCAGGTTCTCAGGGCAGGCATCAAGTGATTGTTTAATGGCTGCGATTAATGATCTGAAATGTGTCTCGTTCTTGTATTACATAAAATCCCTCTCGGCCTTCGCGCGACACTGCAAAGATATCCACAAAAAAAGAGAGAGTGCCCAATAATTCAGGAATTTGTCATGGATTTCCCTGGGACTGGTGCGTTAGTCCGTGTTAACAGTGGCATAGACACCTGTACTTCCACATGGCTGCCTTCAATGAAACCACCTGGCTCAGAAATTGTTCAACACGAAAAGATATTTTGAGGATTTGAGGCTGGTTTGCTTTTACAAGAGGGAAGAGTTTTTAATCGATAGTTGTAAAGGTTGCTGCTTTAATCAGGCCGTTCCTGTGTCACACACCGAGAGCAGTCAGCATTTTCCGAGCCGCTGCCCAGAACCATACCGGATTTTCCACTTTCCTTTCCATAGTGTGAGGAGAGCAGCGTGTAGCTTTCCGTCCGCGCTGCCGGCCTTTCCCGCCATATTTTTAAATACTTTAGGCGGAATTTTACAGGTACGTCCACCAAAATTGGTACGATCTCACCCGAGACCAATGGGGAATGCCGTTCTCCAAGCTCCTGGGAATTGGCGTGGGAGTGCCAGTAAAATTCCAGTCCTTGAAGGGAAATGCTGGAGGCATGATTCATGGTATCGTGCTCATGGGGCGGAGCTAACAAAACTGGACACTGGGAATATTGGGATCTGTGCATCCATTTCCAATCTCCAACATATGAAAGAGGAATCCCTTCTACTCCTCCCACCCCACAAACAATGGGAGCCGTGCCCCCCAGTGGAGCTCCCCAGAGGGCTTACGTCTGGCAGATCCCCTTGGCAAAGCTAAGATGCCAACGTGATGTGCAGTGGGCAATGCCAAGGTACCATCTGGGCTGGGACAGCACAGTGGCACAGTGGTTAGCACTGCTGCCTCACAGTGCCAGGGACCTGGGTTCAATTCCTATCTTGGGTCACTGTCTGTGTGGAGCTTGCATATTCCCCCTTTGTCTGCGTGAATTTCCCCCGGGTGTTCTGGTTTTGTCTCACAGTCTGCTAAATTGTTCCTTAGTATTACAGGACTCACTAGGGTAAACGCATGGAGTTTTGGGGATAGGGCATGGGTGTAATTGTGGCCGGTGCAGACTCGATGGGCTTAATGGCCTCCTTCTGCATTGTAGGATTCTATGATTTTATACCACACTCTCCTTGGGAACCAGACTTGTTCATCTCCAGTGGGTTCATTGTGACTGCTTCACGTTTGTGAAAATCAGCTGTAAATCTCACCGATGTGACATCACGTCAAGGCCGGGGTGGGGGGCTGGTGATAGATTCCATGGCTGGGGGAGGGGGTCAGGAGGGACATGATATGGTGGGGAAATCTGTGAATAGTATTGAGATGCCTCCAAATGTATGGAGGTGAGGTTCCAACCTTTCCTGGATGAAATCCTGAATGAATACTTTGCGTCGGTATTCACACAGGAGACTGGACAGATGTCTGTGCCTGATGTTGACAAAGTTGAGGATTGGTTGAGGGAAATAAGGATTACGAGGAAAGAGGTGTTGGGGCTGTTAGGGAGCTTAAAGACATATAAAGCTCCGGGGCCTGATGGCATTTACCCCAGGCTGCTAAGGGAGTTGAGGGAAGACCTAGCTGGGCCGCTGACGCAAATCTTTGTCTCTTCCTTGGACACAGGTGAGGTCCCAGAGGACTGGAGGATAGCAAATGTAGTACCGTTGTTTAAAAAAGGTCAGAGGGATCACCCAGTGAACTATAGGCCGGTGAGCTTGACTTCAGTTATAGGTAAGCTAATGGAGAGGATCCTCAGGGACAGGATGTATGAGCATCTGGAGCGCTGCGATCTGATCAGGGATACGCAGCATGGCTTCGTCAAGGGGAAGTCTTGTCTTACGAATCTGGTGGAATTTTTTGAAGAAGTGACAACAACAGTTGATGAAGGACAGGCTGTTGATGTCGTCTACATGGATTTCAGTAAGGCGTTTGACAAGGTTCCTCATGGTAGACTGATAGAGAAGGTGAAGGCGCATGGTATACAGGGTCGGGTATGTAGATGGGTCGAGAACTGGCTCGGGAGGAGGAGACAGAGGGTAGTAGTGGAAGGCTCTTTTTCCGGCTGGAAGCCTGTCACTAGTGGAGTGCACAAGGCTCAGTACTAGGCCCTCTTCTATTTGTGGTCTACATAAACGACTTGGAAGTAGGGGTAGGTGGTGAGATCAGCAAATTTGCTGATGACACCAAAATGCTTGGATTGGCGGGTACAGAAGAGCAGTGTCAGGCAATACAACAGGACATAGACAGGTTGGTAGACTGGGCAGATAGATGGCAAATGGAATTTAATCCGGATAAATGCGAGGTGATGCATTTTGGCCGGAAAAATGTAGAAGCGAGTTATAGGATAAAAGGTAAAACTATACGGAGCATAGAGACGCAGAGAGACTTGGGGGTGCAGGTTCACAAGTCTCTGAAGGTGTCCTCACAGGTGGAGAAGGTGATAAAGAAGGCGTATAGTATGTTAGCTTTCATAGGAAAGGGTATAGAATACAAGAGTAGGAGTTTGATGTTGCAGTTGTATAGAACGTTGGTTAGGCCTCACTTGGAATACTGCGTCCAGTTCTGGTCGCCGTACTATCTGAAGGATGTGGAGTCCTTGGAGAGAGTGCAGAGGAGGTTTACCAGGATGCTGCCTGGTATGGAAGGACTGTCTTATGAGTAACGATTAGATAGACTGGGGTTGTTTTCCCTTGAAAGACGTCGGCTTAGAGGGGATCTCATAGAGGTGTATAAGATTATAAGGGGTATAGATAGAGTAATTGGAGGTAAACTTTTTCCACCTTTAGAAATGGATAGGACGAGAGGTCATGGCCATAGGGTGAGGGGGGCTATGTATAGGACGAATATTAGAGGGCAGTTTTTCACACGAAGGGTAGTGGGGGTGTGGAATGCACTGCCGAGTAAGGTGGTGGGAGCAGGCACGCTAGGGCTGTTTAAGGGTCTCTTGGACAGCCACATGAGCGGTATGCAGATAGAGGGATATAGTAGGACTGTTTAACTACGGCTTTTTTTTCCCACAGGTAATTCGGTCCATACTTGACCAACAATGGGCATGCATTCGGCAGGTGGTGCGAGGACAGCTCTTGGATGTTGATTCATGGGTTGCCTGGTACTTCATGTTGTAAATGAGTGCTTTATGTGGACCATCTGAAGGGCACCATGACAGCTCAGAGACTATCGATGTGGCTGTGCAGATACTTGGAATTGGGCCGGTGTCTGCGGGAGTTTGCGCGTTCTCCCCGTGGTTGCGTGGGTTTTCTCCGGGCACTCCGGTTTCCTCCCACAACCCAAAAATTCGCTCTTAGGCTGATTGGGTAACAAATTGTCCCTATGGTGAAAATTTTCCAAATTAGGAATAATATATATATTATTATATAGGAATATTAAAATAGGATAATGTATTTGGTATGACGGCGGCACGGGCTCGTTGGGCCGAAGGGCCTGTTTCCCGTGCTGTGTTGCTTAATAATAAAATAATTTAAAAAAAAAAAATAATAATTAATAATAATAAAAAATCACCAGCAAGGGATGAGGGAATATCAGAAGAGGAGATTTCACCGCTGAGATTCCCATCTCTGTGAACCCGACCAAATTCTCAATTTTCACCCATAGCTAAACTGGCAGAAAATCCTGGCCAATCGGTTTGCGGGGGATCTGTCCTGCTCAGTGAGGAGGCTCACACACTCTCACATACCCACACATTTCCCTCATCCACCTCCCTCCCCAAAACCCGAAACACACGTTGCACCAGATCAGGGGGAAAACCCAGACTGAAAGACTCCTGACCTCCACATTTGTCCCAATTCCGCTGAGGACGGCTCGGAGTAGAGGTGAATACAAGGTTCATGTTAGTAAAACCCAACTCCTGAGCTTGGCCTGGTCCCATCCTTGGTGACCAGGGTCAGAGACCTGGTTCATCCTGTTCCTGGAGCAATAAAAGGTTTTTTTAGTTGGCTTTCCTGCCAGTCCCTTTTATTGGGCAGCATGGTGACACAATGGTTAGCACTGCTGCCTCACAGTACCAGGGACCCGGGTTCAAATCCGGCCCCAGGTTGCTGCGTGGAGTCTGCACTTCGCCCTGTGTCTTTGCTCTGGTTTTCTCCCACAGTCCAAAAGACGTACTGGTTAGGTGCATTGGCCATGCTAAATTCTCCCTCAGTGTATCTGAACAGGTGTGGAGTGTGGCAAACAGGGGATTTCCACAGTAACTTCATTGCAGTGTTAATGTGAGCCTAATAAAGAAGCAGGAGGAGGCCATTCGGCCCTTCAAACCTGCTCTGCCATTCATTACGATCAAGGCTGATCACCCAACTCAATAGCCTAATCCTGCGTTCTCCCCATAACCTTTGACAATAATAAATAAACTTCTTAAACTAATTACTCATTTTTTAAAAATGATCAATTTAATGCTTTCGCACTGATTCCTTTGGCCCAGGCTGTTGGTTATGTTTTCTTTGAACTTTTTCTTGAAGATCATGTTTAATGTTAAACCAAACCAGATCTCAGAGCCACAAGAGATGGAAATAAAGAGAAACTCCAGGAGCCATGCTTTCTCTCGCTGCCTTGGCCTTTGTGTAAAAGAGTTTTATCTTTGTAGGACCTACTCAAAAAGATTTTAATTTCTAAGGTATGTAATCATTAGTATTCATTGGTAGTCACATCTGTACATTGATCCTTTCGATCAACTTATCATTCACTATTACAGCTAGGTATTTGTAGGAGTAACAATTTCATTGTTGCTGTTCCTTCATTGGGTGAAAATCCTGGAACTCCCTTCCCTAACAGCACGATGGGTGTACCCACACCACATGGACTGCAGCAGTTCAAGGAGGAAGCCCACTACTGCCTTCTGGAGGACAAATAGGGAAAGACAGTGAATGTCTAACCAGTGACGCCCATAAATAAAGACACCCACAAACATACGGACAATAGGAAAGATTAAAGCTAAATATTGCGATGCTGGAATCTGAAATAAAAACAGAAAAATGCTGGGAAATCTCAGCAGGTCCCTCAGTGTCTGTGGAGAGAGAATAGAGTCAATGTTTCGAATCTGGATGATCCATTTATGAAGGGTCACATGAAGAAAGACTTTCTTAATTTCCCTGCTTAATTGTGCACTCTAGATGGCAAAATTGGCTCATCTAATAACTGACTCCACAGCATGGGAAGAATCAAAGGAGCAGAGATGTGACTTCCTTCTCTGTTCCCTTATACACAGCAGTACAGTGGTTAGCACTGCTCCCTCACAACACCAGAGACCTGCGTTTGATTCCTGGCTTAAGTCACTGTGTGTGTGGAATCAGCACATTCTCTCCATGTCTGCAAGGGTTTCCTCCAGGTGCTCTGCTTGCTTCCAAAAACGCTAGTTAGAAGCATTGACCATGCTAAATTCCCACTCAGTGTATCTCAACAGATGCTGGAGTGTGGCGACTAGGGGATTTTCACAGTAACTTCACTGCAGTGTTAACGTAAGCCTACTTGTGACACTAATAAATAAACTTCACTGTTGCCCCAACAAGTGCTGATTTTATAATAGTTTACTTGCTGTACTGAATTCCATTTAAATTTGGAAGCTATCTAAAGCAGTGTCCGGTATAACAGATAATATGTATGTATAAAACGGAGAAGAATCACAGGAGAGGGCTCTGTTTAAAATTTCAACCTTGAGAGAAAAGGTGAAGTCCCAGCCGAGAATGGTGAGAATGCTGCTAAGATAATAGGCACATCATCGCAAAGAAAGCAACGACTCACTGGAAGAATATGAGGATCAAAACACCTTCTGGAATTTTGCTTAATCCACTTTTGTGGAGGATGGAAGGACAGAAACCAGATTCAATTTTCCTTCCTCTGAGTTAGACTGAGTCCCTGATAGGGTAGACTATACATGGTCCATTTACAAAATAGATCTGATGGGCTGAAAGGTCTTTATTGACCCATACTTTCTCATAATTCTTTATAAGCTTAGTGCATGCTGTCTGGGGAGGTAGTGACATAGTGGCATCATGACTGGATTAGCAATCCATGATAATATTTGGGGGACCAGGGTTCAAATCTCACCACAGCAGAGAGTGCAATTTGAATTCAATCAAAATTTAGAATTAAAAGTTTAGTGATAACCATGAAATAACTTGATTGCTGTAAATCTAGCTCTTTATTTCCCTTTAGTAAAGGAATCTACCATCCTTACTTGGTTTGGCATAAATGTGGTTCCAGATCCACAGCAATGCAGTTGACTCTTAACAGCCCTCAGGAAGGGGCAATAAATTCTGACCCAACCAGCAATGCCATGAACAGATAAAAAAAAAGCTACTATTTCTCCCTTAAATCTCTTACCCATCCCCACATTTCTTCCCATGTATCACTTTGGTCACCTGGCCTATTATCTCCGCACTTTGTGGTAGTGAATTCCACAGACTCTCAACCCTTTGGGTTTCTCCTCAACTCCGTTTTAAATTTGCTGCCTCTTATCCTAAAACTATGACTTCTTGTCCCAGAATGCCACGCAAAAGGAAGCACACACTCCACGTCTATTTTATCCATATCTTTCATCATCTGGTATGCCTTGTTTTGAGCTGATTTTTAAATCAATCTTGCTCAGCAAAATTTTGGCTTTTTCACAATTATTCCAGGTAATTATCTGACTCTTAATCACAGATGCAAGATGATCTCGGTTGCTCTTTCCTTATTAGCTGCACTGCTGTGTGGGAGTTATTGACCCCAGGCTTTGCAATGAGAACCATGCGTGAACTTGCGAGATTCATTGTTCCATGGAAAATAATTAGTAACCTACAGTTAACTCTAGAGTACCATCATTTCTAGTTGTAAGAAGACCTATAGGGAGAATCTTGGTTGTGAATCTCAGGTATTATCAGATATGGTAACACTGAATGAACTTAGCATCAGGTTCATAGAATGGTTTAAGTTTATTTATTAGTCTCACAATAGGCTTACATTAACACTGCAAGGATGTTACTCTGGAAATCCTCTAGTCGCCATATTGCGTGCCTGTTTGGGTACACTGAGGGAGAATTTAGCATGACCAATGCATGTCTACATGAACATAGACATAGAATCCTACAGTGCAGGAGGAGGCCATTTGGCCCATCATGCCTGTACTGATCACAATCCCACCCAGGCCCTATTCTCATTACCCTGTGTATTTATACTAGCTGGTCTCCCTGACACTAAGGAACAATTTAGCATGGCCAATCCACCTAACCTGCACGTCTTTGGACTATGGGGGAAAACTGGAACACCCAGAGGAAAGCCATGCAGTCATGGGAAGAAGGTACAGATTCCGCGCAGACAGTGACCCAAGCCAGGAATCGAACCCAGGTCCCTGGTTCGGTGAGGCAGTCATGCGAACCACAGTGCCAGCGTGCCCCCTGCAGCATAGAAAGAGATCATTTGGCCCGTCATCTCTCATGATAAACAAATCCAAAGTATCTAAGTGTAAAGGCAGTTGAGGAGTCTTTTGTATTTGGCAGTTGTCCATGAAAAGTGCTCTAATTTCTAGTTTGTTTCTGCTCCTTTCATCACCTGGTGTATTTGCGTCCCCAGTGTGGTTGTAGCACAACAGGTATTAACAGGTTGGGAACACCGAGCTCCGAGAGATTCCTCCTGAAACACCTGAGCTAGCATACCTCGCAATTTCACTTGTCTAACTTCCTAAGTCCAGTCCCAGAGGCAATGCAACACTTTTCCCTTCAGGTTCAGATCAATTCTCTTTTCAAAGCTGCAATTGAAGCTATCTCCAACCTTCTCGTGAAGTCCATTCCTGATTTGGACCACTTGCTGTCTAAACATGTTTTCCTCCTTTTTCCCCATTTGTTCTTCTGCTGAACACCTTGAGTCTGTGTCTTTTAGTTCATACAAACACAGAATTCCTACGGTGTAGAAGAGGCCATTCAGTCCATCACACAATATTCTCCTTTTCTTCTCCCCTATGTACTCCATGAAAGGTATGCTTTGACTTGTAGCTTTTTGATTTGATTTGATTTATTATTGGTCACGTGAAAAATATTGTTTCTTATAGACAAAACATACCGTTCATAGATAAGGAAAGGAGAGAGTAGAGAATGTAGTGCTATAGTCATAGCTAGGGTATAGAGAAAGATTAACTTAATGCAAGGTAGGTCTATTCAAAAGTCTGGTGGCAGAAGGGAAGAACCTATTCTTGAGCCGAGAGACTTTTGCACCTTTTTTCTGATGGAAGAAGATGGAAGAGAGTACGGCTGAAGTGCATGGGGTCCTTGATTATGCTGGTTGCTTTTCCGAGGCAGTGGGAAGTGTAGACAGTGTCAATGGATGGGAGGTTGATTTGCATCATGTGACTGGGCTTCATTCACAACCCTCTCTACTTTCTTGCAGTCTTGGAGCAGGAGCCATAGTGCACAACAAACAATACTTTCACTGTATCCCAATACATGTGACAATAATAAATCAAATCAATGCTGGAGAGATTGAAATCGTGGATACGCAAGAGGGCAGACTTCGAGCGCAGAGACCTTGGTGAGTTATAGGGGCTTTTTTTTAATCCATCCATTGGCCAGCATTTATTGATGTAGAGATATCGGCATTGGACTGGGGTAAACACAGTAAGAAGTCTGACAATGCTAGTTTTAAATCCAACTGATTTATTTGATATAAACTCGTAAGCTTTCGGCTCTATGGCCTTTGTCAGGCAAATGAGGTGTTCTGGTCTCCAATACCACACATAACAGTACAGACAGTTACAGATTAATCTGTAAACTGTTACGAGTTTACTATCAAATAAATCAGTTGGATTTTAAAACTGATATTGTCAGACTTCTTACAGCATTTATTGTCCATCCCTAGTTGCTTTGTTCAGAGGGCAATTGAGAGTGCTGTGGATTGGAGCCACAAGTAGGCCAGACCAGGTAAGGATGGCAAATTTCTTCCCCTAAAGGACATTAGTAAACCAGATGAGTTTCCCAACAAACAACAATGGTTTCCTGGTCCTTAGTAGATTCTTAATTCCAGATATTTTTAATTGAATTGAAATTCCAACATCTGCTATGCTGGGATTTGAACCCAGGACTCAGAACATTAGCTGAGTTTCTGAATTAATAGTCTAGCGACAATACCAGTAGGCCATTGCCTTCCCGCAAGAGGAGGTTGCAAAGATACAGCTGGGACATTTGAGACTAATCTTTACAAGCAAGATTGAACACGTGAAAGAGGAACAGGAGTGGGTCATTAACCAAGCATCGAAGAAAATATTACCACCTGACACGCATTTTCATCTCTTCCTATAAACAGTTCTAACTTTCCTCTCTGTTCTGCTTTTATCAGGTATCGATATCCCTGGAAGAAGCACGTTTGCAAGGTAAACTGAAGCAGAATGACAAAGGTCACCTGTACAGCCCTGGAGCAATCCCACCCAATACGCCAGCTCAGGTGTTTCAGGAGGAATCTCTCGGAGCTCGGTGTTCCCAACCTGTTAACACCTGTTGTGCTACAACCACACTGGGGGCACAAATACGCCAGGTGATGAAAGGAGCAGAAACAAACTAGAAATTAGAGCACTTTTCATGGACAACTGCCAAATACAAAAGACTCCTCGACTGTCTTTGCACTTAGATGCTTTGGATTTGTTTATGATGATGGTCAGAGGGTAAACACAGGTTCAGAGTAGAGGCCACTGGTCAAACAATGTCTGGATTTTAAAGTTCATTTCAATCTGTAATTATCTTCAATTGTGCTCTTGCCTATATCCACTTCATTCTGCACTTGCTCCTTTCCTTCTATATGAATGGTATGCTTTGTCTATATAGCACGCAAGAAACAATACTTTTCATTATTTGTTAATACACGTGACAATAATAAATCAAACCAGATCAGATTTCTCATTCTTGTTTTCAAATTTCTGCATAGTTTTCCTCTCCACCACCCCAACCCTTTCCTTTCTCAGTAATGTCCTCCAAGATCTCCGAGGTATCATTTACTGCTGTCCTCTTGAACATTCCTGATTTTGACTGCCATATCTTTACTTGTTTGGGTCCCTAATTAGGGAATTCCCTCCCTAAACATCTTCTCGTTCTTCCTTGAAGGTGCTCCTTAAAAGCCAACCGCTTTGACCAAGTACAGAAATGAGATAGAGTCTGGTGGACTGGCGCGTTGATAATAATCTCTCCCTCAATGTCAGTAAAATAAAGCAGATTGTCATTGACTTCAGGAAGCATGAAAAAAAACATGCCCCTGCCTAATCAACAGGGATGAAGTGGAAATTGTCCAGAACTTCAAGTTTTTAGGTGTCCAGATTCAACAATCTGTCCTTGTCCCTTCATCCCAACACCAATGCTATAATTAAGAAAGTCCACCAACTTTCTACTTCCCCAAAAGACTAAGGAAATTTGGCATGTCCACTACGACTCTCACCAACTTTGACAGATGCATCATAGAAAGCATTCTTTCTGGTTGTATCACAGCTCCTCCTCTGCCCAAGACTCTGCAAGGAACTACTAAAGGTTGTGAATGTAGCCCAATCCAACACTCAAAGCACCCTCCCACCCATTTATTCTGTCTACACTTCCCACTGCTTCAGAAAAACAGCCAGCATAATTAAGGACCCCACGCACCCCGGACATTATCTTTTTTACCTTCTTCTATTAGGAAAAAGATAGAAAAGTCTGAGGTCACATACCAACTGACTCAAGAGCAGCTTCTCCCCTGCTGTCATCAGACTTTTGAATGGATCTACCTTTGTAATATATATAAATGATTTGGAGGAAAATGTAACTGGTTTGACAACACAAAGGTTGGTGGATTTGCAGATAATGATGAGGACAATCAGAGGATACAACGGGATATATATCGGTTGGAGACTTGGGTGGAGAAATGGCAGATAGAGTTTAATCTGGACAAATGTGAGGTAATGATTTTGGAAGGTCAATACCGACATGAATTATACAGTTAATGAATATCGATAGGCAGAGGGATCTGGATATGTAAATACACAGATCACTGAAAGTGGCAGCACAGGTGGAGAAGATAGTTAAAAAGGCATACAGCATGCTTATCTTCGTTGGCTGGGGCATTGAGTTTAAAGATTGTCAAGTCATGTTGCAGCTTTATAGAACCTTAGTTAGACCACACATGGAATATAGAGTTCAATTCTATTCGTCACACTACCAGAAGAATATGGAGGCTTTGGAGAGGGTACAGAAAACATTTACCAAGATGTTGCCTGGCACGGAGGGCATTAGCTATGAGGAAAGGTCGGAGAAACTTGGTTTGTTCTCATTGGAACGACAGAGGTTGAGAGACGACCTACAAGATTATGAGAGGCATGGGCAGAGTGGATAGTCAGAAGCTTTTTCCCAAAGTGGAAGAGTCAATTACTAAGGGGCATGGGTTTAAGGCACAAAGTGCTATGTTTAAAGGAGATGTATGAGGCAACTTTTTTTTACACAGAGGGTGATGGGTTCTTGGAAATTGTTGCTGGGGAGATAGTTGAAGCAGATACCTTAGTGATGTTTAAGGAGCATCTTGACAAATACATGAATAGGATGGAAATTTGGGGATATGGTTCCTGGAGGAGGAAGCAGCATGGTGGATGCAGGATTGGAAGGCTGAAGGGCTATAATTTTTTTTGTTCTTTGTTATTTGTTCTTTGTACCTCATACTAAGTTGATCACATATTTTCACATATATTAGAATACAGTGAAAAGTATTGTTTCTTGCGCGCTATACAGACAAAGCATACCGTTCATAGGGAAGGAAAGGAGACAATGCAGAATGTAGTGTTACAATCATAGCTAGGGTGTAGAGGAAGATCAATTTAATGTGAGACAGGTTCATTCAAAAGTCTGACGGCAACAGGGAAGAAGCTGTTGTTGAATCGGTTGGTACATGACCTTAGACTTTGTATCTCTTTCCTGGTGGAAGATGGTGGAAGAGAGAATGTCCAGGATTGTGGGGTCCTTAATTATGCTGGCTGCTTTGCCGAGGCAGCAGGAAGTGTAGACAGAGTCAATGAATGAGAGGCTGGTTTGCCTGATGGATTGGGCTACATTCACCTTTTGTAGTTCCTTCTGGAATGTAAGTTTCTTCATTTTTGTTCTGATCTGATTTGTTTTGTACTTTGTGAATCTTAAATTTAAGAAGGCACTTAGAGCCGCACTTGGAGTATTGTGTGCAGCTCTGGTCCCCACATTATAAGAAAGATGTGGAGGCATTGGAGAGGGTACAGAGGAGGTTTACCAGGATGTTGCCTGGTATGGAGGGCAGGTCTTATGAGGAGAGGCTGAGGGATTTGAGGTTGTTTTCGTTAGAAAGGAGGAGGCTAAGAGGGGACCTGATCGAAACATATAAGATGATTAGAGGTTTAGATAGGGTGGACAGTGATAGCCTTTTTCCTAGGATGGAGAAAGCTAGCACGAGGGGACACAGCTTTAAATTAAGGGGTGATAGTTATAGGGCGGATATCAGAGGTAGGTTCTTTACCCAAAGGGTGGTTCAGGAGTGGAATGCCCTGCCTGCAGCAGTTGTAGATGCGCCAAGTTTGGTGGTGTTTAAGAGGTTAGTTGACAAGTATATGGAAGAGAAGGGAATGGTTTAGTTTGGAGGGGCATTGTTTTTTATGTTGGTCGGCGCAACATCGAAGGCCGAAGGGCCTGTTCTGTGCTGTAATGTTCTATGTTCTGCATGTTGGAGCTCTGTGATCCTATGATCCAATCGACTCCACTCTTCTTGAACAAGAAGAATTTCAACTGGTTGTCATATTACATGATGGCACAGTGGTTAGCACTGCTGCCTGATATTGGCACCTGACCTGGGTCAATTCCCGCTTGGGTCACTGTCTGTGCGGAGTCTGCACATTATCCTCGTGTCTGCATGGGTTTCCTATGAATGCTCCGGTTTCCTTCCAGAAGACTGTGCTGGTTAGGCGCATTGGCCATGCTAAATTCTCCCTCAGCGTACCCAAATAGGCACCGGAGCGTGGCGACTGATGATTTTCACAGTAACTTCATTGCAGTGTTAATGAAAGCCTACTTTGTGATACTAATAAATATAATTAAACTTTATAGCAATTTGAGATCTTGCCCACCCCCAAACAGTAAGTCAGAAGGGAACCGGATTTTATCTATTTTAAAATTGTGTCAGTTATAGGTATGTTGTAACAAAAAAAAATTAAAATAACACAGCAGCTACTCCCCAGAAAATCTCCATTAACAATATCCTTCCATCGAGAGAGAAAGGAAAATATTCTGTGTGAGGAATGTTACAGTGTTAAATTTTACTCATAGCATGTGCTTGGCAAGTCATTTAGAAATCTTAAAGAGTGGCTTTCCATTTAAAAGACAAACACACAAGGGAATTTTGCCTCAAGGGAACAATTTAATCTTTTCCTTTCACCCAAAGCTGGAGTCAGAACATGCTCTTATCATTTTGGGCACTTAGCTTTTCATATGTTGGTTCAGGAAAATGATGATAAAGGGTCAGGAATGACATTGATGTTTCTGGGGAAAGACGAGTGACATGAAAGACTGTCAGTTTTAAAAATAATTTTAAAAAAATCAGTCAATGTTTAAGAATTCTCACGTTGGGGGGTGGGGTGTTAATGTGCAGGTGAAGGGAGAATTAAATGCAGTAACAATGAGGTTAGATGCATTGGCCATGACAAATTCTCCCTCAGCATACCCGGATTGTGGAGACTAGGGGATTTTCACCACACTCCGGCACCTGTTTGGGTACACCAAGGGAGAATTTAGCATGGCCGATGCACCTAATCAGCATGGCTTTTGGACTATGGGAGAAAACCGGAGCATCCAGAGGAAACCCACACAGACATGGGGAGAATGTGCAGACTCCACTGAGACAGTGACCGGGTCCCTGGTGTTGGGAGGCAGCAATGCTAACCACTGTGCCACCGTGCGTGTTTTGGGTCAAAGCGCCAAATATTTTTTAGAAGCAGAGGAATGGGAAAAGAAAATTCAGGCCGACAAAAATGGAAGTCCAAAACTTGAAGCAAAAGCAAGTCTAAACAGAAAGGTTTATTTTCTTAGGTAAGAGTGACTGCCTCTGCTAATCATTAAATGGCAGTTCAGCCTATTGCTCTGAGGCAAAGACTTTTTTCCAAAATTATTTTTTTTTTGCTATGCTGTATAACTTAATGGATTCAGGGAAGTACATTAGGTAGTTCTGGATAATAGGATGCCATTTAAACACCATATAAGATTACTGGGCAAACTAATCACACCTACCATTGGATTCTGCTCTCAGGAAGATGACAAAGGAAGATGTGCACAATGTACAGAGTTAACCGGGAAACTTACTGGGTCCTGATGGTTGTTTCGAATTAGCTCTGAAAGGGTTCATTGTAAAGCAGATGACCCAAAGTAATCCTCCAGAGACAATCCAACCAGCTCCTGTTGACTGTGTTATTCCTGTACATTATTAAAGAGAACTGCAACATGCCATTTGATGCACAGGTAAGCTTGCAGAGTGGCAGTGAAACAAGGTACCAGGGTGGGGGAATAATTAAATGAAGGTTAACTCTTTGCTTAACACATTAATTTCAATGATTTTGATTTGATTTATTATTGTCACATGTATTAGTATACAGTGAAAAGTACTGTTTCTTGCATGCTATACAAAGCACACCGTTCATAGAGAAAGAAAGGAGACAGTACAGAATGTAGTGTTACGCTCGTAACTAGGGTGTAGAGAAATATCAACTTTGTGCAAAGTTGGCAACAGACAAGGAGCTATTCTTGAGCTGATTGGTATGCGATCTTAGACTTCTGTATCTTTTTTCTGATGGAAGAAATTGGAAGAGAGAGTATCCAGGATATGAAGGGTCTTTAATTATGTTGGTTGCTTTTCTGAGGCAGCAGGAAGTGTAGACAGAGCCAATGGCTGGGAGGCTGGTTTGTGTGATGGACTGGGGTATGTTCACAATCCTTTGTAATTTCTTGTGGTCTTGGATGGATCAATGATCTATTTTGTTGATATAATCTGCTGACAGAGTGAGGTGAAGACCCAGGAGGTTTGTATGAAGCACAGATGAATTGGGCTGAATGGTCTATTTTTGTGCTTTAAATTCAATGCAATCTTAAGCTTTCCTTATCTCAAGGCACTCAACACAAAACAGTATTCATCTGCATTGGCATATGTTGGCAAATTTGCTTGTCTCTATGTTTGCAGGGGTTAATTGGCTTATTTAAAATAGATGGATACTTGCATTAAACTACTGGACAG
This sequence comes from Sphyrna mokarran, assembly GCA_024679065.1. Classification (NCBI taxonomy): domain Eukaryota; kingdom Metazoa; phylum Chordata; class Chondrichthyes; order Carcharhiniformes; family Carcharhinidae; genus Sphyrna; species Sphyrna mokarran. The sequence continues at coordinate 43,854,390 of JAGIQG010000020.1, read as the reverse complement.
TTCAACGTCTTACAAACTCATTCAACACATGTTTTCAATAACAACTAACAGAATTTAGCCATTTGAAACATGTTTATATCACACCCTGTTTGTCTCTTGTGATTATCACAAAAACTATAACTCAGTTATATTTGAAGTTCTTAGCCAAGGCATGTCAACCAGATAAGCTGAATGCTCATCCACTCAGTTATAACTATTAATGGACATCTACTCATCAATAATGAACAATAATGAATACCGATAGCTATCAATGCTGAACGTCAACATTAACTATCAGTAATTACATCTACCTGGCAACAACTAACACCAATGAAGGCTGTGTCCTCAGCCCCTTCTTATACACCCATGACTATGCGGCCAGATTCCCCTGCAAGTCAACTTTCAAGTTTGCTGATGACACCACTGCAGTGGTCGGATCTCAGACAATGGTGAGATAGAGTACAGGAATGAGATAGAGAATCTGGTGAACAACAATAATCTCTTCCTTAATGTCAATAAAATGAAGGAGATTGTCATCGACTTCAGGGCATGCTCCTGTCTACATCAACAGGGACGAAGTGGAAATAGTCGAAAGCTTCAAGTTTCTAGGTGTCTTGGTCTCTCCACACAGACGCAATAATTAACAAAGCCCACCAATGCCTCTATTTTCTCGGAACACTAAGGAAATTTGACATGTCAGCTATGACACTCACCAATTTTTAAGATGCACCAAAGAAAGCATTCTTTCTAGATGCATCACAGCTTGGTATGATTCCTGCTCTGATCAAGACTGCAAGAAACTACAAAGAATCATGAATGTAGCCTAATCCATCAATCAATCAAATCAAACTGCCAATAATGGAGATTGCTCATCATTAATGTTAATAATGGATTCCAATCCATCATTAACCAGTAATAATGGTCTACCCAGCACTATCAATAATGGATTTCCATTCACAATAACTATCAATAATTGATACCATTGAACAATCAGTAATTAATTATTACTCATTCAAATTGTATTCAGATACATACACAGGGCAGAATTTGATGGGATATGATGCCAAGAAGCCATGATAATCTGAGGTTTTTGATTTGATTTGATTTATTATTGTCACATGTATTAGCATACAGTGAAAAGTATTGTTTCTTGCATGCTGTACAGACAAAGCATACCGTTCATAGAGAAGAAAAGGACAGAGTGCAGAACGTAGTGTTAGATTCATAGCTAGAGTGTAGAGAAAGATCAACTTAAAGTGAGATATTCAAAAGTCTGACAGCAGCAAGGAAGAAGCTCTTCTTGAGTCAGTTGCTACGTGACTTCAGACTTTTGTATCTTTTTCCCAACGGAAGAAAGTGGAAGAGAGAATATCCGGATAGCTTGGTGCCCTTAATTTTGCTAGTTGCTTTGTTGAGGCAGTGTGAAGTGTAGACAGAGTCAATGGATGGGAGGCTGGTTTGCAAGGCTACATTGAGCTGAAGACTAATACAACAACCTGTCTGATGGAATTCTACAGACTCCATGTAGGCATTGATGAATTTCAAAATTTAAGAGATGCGCTGACTATTGTTTGAAACTACATACTGCTGTGAGCAGATTTTAAAAAAACTTTCATGCAAAGAAATGTCTGCAAATTAACATGTGAATTTGGAAAACCAGTTGCAAGTAACACCATAACAGCAGCCATAACAAAGCTCATCAAGGCAAATGGAATGGGCTACTTTCACAATCTTTTGTAGTTCTTTGCAGTCTTGGGCAGAGCAGGAGCCCATACCAAGCTGTGATACAACCAGAAAGAATGCTTTCTATGATGCATCTGTAAAAGTTGGTGAGAGTCATAACTGACATGCCAAATTTCCAGTCTTCTGAGAAAGTAGGCACATTGGTAGGTTTTCTTAACTATAGTGTCGACATAGAGGGACAAGGACAGGCTGTTGGTGATCTGGACATGTAAGAATTTAAAGTTCTCGATCTTTTCTATTTTGTGTATAATATAGGGGGGTGAGGGGACGGGGGGGGGGGTGGGTGGGAGGGAGGGGGGGGAGGGGGGGGGGGGGGGGGGTGGGGGGGGGGGGTGGGGTGGGGGGGGGGGGGGGGGTGAGGGAGCGGGGGGGGTGAGGGGGACGAGGGGGTGTGAGGGGAGCGGGGGGGGTGAGGGAGCGGGGGGGTGGGGTGGCGGAGGAGTCCCAGGGGCTGGAGTCATACCCGACTCAAAACAAGATAGTTGTATTTCTCGGAGCCAATCATTTCAACCCGAGGACAAGACTGCAAGGCTTACCTCAGGGAGATGTCCTCCACTCAACCATCTTCAGCTGCTTCATCAGTGAGAGTTCCAAACTCACCGTTGCAGGGATAAGCATTAAACTCAGCCTTGCCAACATTTCCCATGGTCCCTGAACGAATACAATCGAAACCACACGGATTATATCTTCTCCCATAACTTCAGCTTCTTTGCTCTATTCAAACAGCAGCACGTCAGCCTAATATCTTGACAAGAGGCAACGTCCTTCACAAAGAGAGTTTTTTTACAGAAGTAAATAGTTCACTTGACTCTCATCTCCACTTTTAAACAAAAAAAAATTGGCACAAGTCAAGACAAGTTCCCACCTGCATTATTGGTTATTGAATCGTTTTAACTGTGCATCCTGAATTAAGCCAACACTTCGTAGACTGGGTGAACAATTACTGCTTATATTCCAAATAACACAATCCTTTCCTATACAAGGATTGAGAACTCCTGCTGATGTGTGAATTGCTGCTTTAAGATCTGAATTTAGGAAAACAATATAGAAATTAGAAGCAGGCGTAGGCCATTTAGCCCCTCGAGCCTGCTCTATCATTCATTTTGATCACGGCTGATCGTATTCAATATCCTGATTCTCCCTGTTTCCCCTCACATCCTTTGTTCCTCTTAGCCCCAAGAGCTAATTTCTTTGTGTTATGGAGGCGCTGGTGTTGGACCAGGGTGGACACAGAAACAAGTCTCACAACACCAGGTGAGAGTCCAACAGGTTTATTGGAATCACAACCTTTCAGGTCACTGACCTGATGAAGGAGAAGCACTCCAAAAGCTCATGATTAATTCTACGGTTATTGAACTTCCCTTCCCCTGTTCTCTACTGCAACACCCCTTTCTCCCCCCTCCTCTCTTTCCCCTCTCTCTTTCCTCCTGTCCTTTCCCTCTCCCTCTCCCCTCTCTCTTCTTTTCTGTCCCGTCCCTCTCCTTCCCCAATTCTTCCTCCAATCCCTCCTCCCTCCCTCCACTCCCAATCCATTTAACTGCACATCTTTGGGAACTGGGCAATTCAGCATTGTTAAGTGGGAAGAAGCATTTTAATGTGAGCCATGTCCACTTGTCAGTGATGTTTATATTGGGCCTCATTCAATCACTAAAAGTAGCTTTCGCACCTTCTCCAGCTTATAGACTGTTCCCCCTTCAATATGCACAAACTCATCTTCTGGAGCTGAGGTGAACTGTCAGGCTTACTGATCCTCAAACTTCGCACTAACTTGCAGAACTGTACGATTGTGTACGCATGGTTTGTGTGTGCCACATGACGGGACAGGCAACACCCTGGATAACTAAAGAAATCAAAATGATCTGAGAGCTTTCATTTGTGCAACCTGGGTTGGCAGGGGAATCAGAATTGAATGCGGCTGCTATAGCAACACCAACTTTGAAAACACTTGCAACTTTATTAACAAGTGACGAACAAAGAACTGTGGCAGCATAAGAACAGGCCCTTAGGCCACCAAGCCTACACCAGTCATATTGTCCTCCTTAGGCCAACTGTCTGTATCTCTCTATGCCTTGTCTATTCATGTACCTATCCAGATAAGTCTTAAATGTCGCTCGTGTATCTTTCTCGACCACCTCATTTGAATTCTATGATTCTGTCCAAATAAAGACATTTCTTATTTCCCTGTTGGATTTATTATTAATGACCAGATATTTATGGTCTTATTAAATCCATCCATCTGTTCCTGTGTATGTAAATGAATGGGCGAATTCAAGGCAAACAAGAAAAAGAAAGAGACACCTTGCTTCTTAAAACTCCTTGTTGTGTGAGAGTTCCCAGTATTGGAGACTCCAGGCCATTTTTGAGGAATGGACAGAGCCTCAGAACATGAATCCAACTACAGAGCCTCAATGGCAATTTGTACAGGGTTAGAATAATTTATTTTGACTTATGCCAGTATTGACTAGCTCTGTTGATGAAAGTTTTCTGTCAATGTAAGGTTGCTGACTTTATTAACACTGTAAATGATTGGTTATATATTTAAGACAAGTGCCACATTGCAGGCTTATACCACACACACTTCTGTGAAAAGTTCTTAAATATTTTCATCCAGTGTCAAATCAGTGATGATTTATTACCATTACCCGTTCAGGTCGATCCCCATTGCTCATGTGACTGAATCCATGCACTCAGTATCGACATCTGTATCCCATTTTTATTAATGGCCCCTGGTAGTGTTCAATGATTAAATTGCATCTCACCTCTTTGACCAGAATATGTATACAGTACCTTGCATACGCTCTGCCCCAAAGTGCATTACAGCTAATTATTTTGCTTAGAAGTCCAAAGGAATGATGGAGTAGTGGCAATTTTTTTATTCATTTGTGGGACAAAGGCATTGCTGGCTGGCCAGCATTTATTGCTCATCCCTAATTGTCCTTGGAGGGCAGTTACAAGTACATTGCTATGGCTCTAGGGTAGCCACACCAGGTAAGGATGGCAGATTCTCTTCCCTAAAGGAAATTAATGAACTAGTTGGGTTTTGCCGACAATTGGCAATGATTTCATGGTCATGTGATATTAGTGCACCTTTAAGAACGTTTTTTTTAAACATGATTTCTACAGTGAAGTCATTGTTGCTGAATTGACTGGAAATGTCCTCTTATTGCTACTTAAGTGACTTAAATGGGGTTGTTTGTGTCTACTTTGAAATTAATTTTACAATCTGCATTGTTAGGAGGATGGTCAAGTGTTTTTGGATAGCTTTTTTTTCATTTTCAGTTTGGAGCAGCAGGTTTGAGTTTGAGTTTTGGAAGGGGCAGCAAGCAAAAAAGAAGTGTTTTCCCTTTCTCTCTTTGGAAAGACTTCTGTTTTCCTGAAAGATGAAAATCTGCTGTAGTTGGGGGCTGGACCAGCTTTTGGAGGCTGCTTTGACTTCAAACTATTTGGAGTGAATGCAAAGAACTGCAGACTTCAGCCAAAGGATTCAATTTCCATTATCCCATGAGCAGTAGGCTTTGCTGTATTGAACCTGTTTAAAGGGTTTTGTCCATGGCAAGGGGTTTTGCATTGATTGGAACACATTAGTATCTTTGTTGGAGTTATACATTATAGTAGTTGTTTTGTTTTTATTTGTAACTGATAAAAAGTTCTTGCTAATTTTATTACTGTATTGTTAACAATATTCTTCAATAAACTTTGTTTGATAAAAGCTCCCTAGTAGGTCTTTTGAATCATACCTGAAGTGGAATATATTGTGCTTATCTAGCCAAATTCAAGATATAAGATCTATGATTCAGGTGGGCTTCATAAAATACTTTGGAGTTTCTAACCTGAATCATAACAATCATCAGTATTTTCTTAATTCCAGACATTGTTGTTTGAATTCAAAATTCAAGGCAGGATTTGAACCTGGGTCCCCAGAACATGAGCTGCTTTTCTGGATTAATAGTCCAGTGATAATACCACTAGGCCATCGCCAATGTCATGGTAATCCAGATGTTCAGGTCAATGCCCTGAAAGTATGGGTTCAAATCCTTCCACCATTGCTGCTGTCTGAGGATTCATTAATAAGATCTGCTACTGAATGCTAGTCTTAGACAATCCCAATGTAGTAGTTTGTGTCCCTATCTTTGGGCCACAAATTCCACGTTCAAGCCCCACTCCAGGACTTGATGGCCACCATTGAACATGCATTCATAACATGGCTAAACTAGAATCATAGAAAAACTGTAGCACAAACAGGCCCTTTGGCCCACAATTTGCGCTGATCATATCTCTACTTACTAGGATTACCTATAACCCTCAATCTTATTAAGTCCTATGTACTCATTCAGAGGTCTCTTAAAAGACCCTATGGAAATTGCCTCCACCACCACTAGTTGATTATCAATCTGTAAGTCCTTCTGATATAGCAGAAGGTATGAGTTTAGCAAAAAGACAAACCACTGCAGGCATTTAGCAATCAATGGCAATGATCTTGCTCTTGGGACATGGTGCCTAAAGGAAGAGGAAATTCAAATCTTTCTTTGACTTAGATTTCCAATCTAGACTCAATCTAGGGAAGAGAATCTGCCATTCTTACCTGGTCCACGATTCCAGACACACAGCTCTCTGCTATGGCCTAGCAAGCCATGGGTTGGCACGATGGCACTGTGGTTAGCACTCCTGCCTCACAGCACCAGGGTTCAATTCCGGCCAGGGTTCACATTCTCTCCATGTCTGCGTGGGTTTCCTCCAGGTGCTGCGGTTTCCTCCCATATTCCAAAGATGTGTGGGTTAAATTGATTGGCTATGCCAAATTGATCTTTAGTGTCAGGGGGATTAGTGGGGTAAATGTATGGGGTTATAGGAATAGGGCAATTGTGTTCGGCACAAACCCAGTGGGCTGAATGGCCTCCTTCTGTACTATTGAGATTTTATGATTCTATGAACATTAATTGTTGGCTGTTTTAACCTTATCTATTGGATTAAGTCTTCATAAAATCATAGAATTCCTCCAGTGCAGAAGGAGGCCATTCAGCCCATTGAGTCAGCACTGACCGGAATTGAATCCATGCCTCTGGCACTGTCGGCAGCAGTGATAACTACCGTGCCACCATACTGTCAAGTGATTCCTGCATTGGATTCATGGCCTTCCACATAAGGAATTGTCCCAAGATTCTCAAAAGATGTACAGATTGGATGAGCAAGAAACTGGGAGAAGGTCAAGAGGATGACTAAGCAATGTCGAAGGGCAATTCTTTTTGGGGGAAACTCCCCCAAATGTGTAAGGTAATGGGGAGAGAAATGAAATGGTTGATATTTTTGCTGCCGGGGATGTGTAGGATGGTAAGTACAACCCCACAGCCAGGGTTCCACAGTGTTGCAAGACTGGAGGATCAGGTGAACAAGGTCCGTTGGGACATTGAAATAATGAGAATCTTGAACTCAGTTAATGGCAGTGAATGACAGAGTGTGAAAACTGGTATGATAGTGACTATGACACAGCATTGGATACGATTCAACCACAATAACTTGCATTTACATAGAATGTAGAAAGACAATCCGTGACTCAGGCATCTTATCCTCCTGGGAGCCAAATTCAATTCCATCCTTAGGTGACTGTCTGTGTGTAGTTTGTACTTTCTCTCTGTATCTGTGTGGGTTTCCTCCAGTGCTCCCTTTTCCTTTAGATGGAAGGTTAGATGGATTGGCAATGCTAGAATCATAGAACCCCCAACAGCATAGAAAGAGACCATTTGGCCCATTGAGCATGCACTGATCAGAATCCCACCCAGCCCCTATCCCTGTAACTCCACTTATTTACTCTGTAACTCTTGACATTGAGGGGCAATTGAGCCTGGTCAATCCACCTAACCCGCACATCTTTGAGCTGTGGGAGGAAACTGGAGCACCTGGATGAAATCCAAGCAGACACAGGGAGAAAGTGCAAACTCCACACAGACAGTGACCCAAGCCAGAATCGAACCTGAGCCCTTGGCGCTTGAGGCTGTAGTGCTGCCCATTAATTTTAATTGCTCCTTAGTGTCCCAAGATGTGTAAGGAATGGGACAGGAGAGAGGACATGGGTAAGATTCTCTGAGAGTCAGTGCAGATTAATGCCCTCCTATGCACTGTAAGGATTGTATGAGTGTGGAGGTGGGATTGTTGTGGGTCCCTACCTGCCACCCCCACCTAATTAAATTTCCCTGCCACCATCAAACTCTCCATGGGGAGGGCAGTACGCTTGTCTTAACTGGGTGTTGACAATAATATTTATAGAAGGCAAACATGTGAATGGAATCTGGAAAGTGGCCAGGCTATAGATAGAGATGGTGAGTAGAATCGTATTTAAACAGAGCAGGAAGGGACATTGTGATCCTAGGAGCAGAGACTGCAGACAGGGGACAGGGAGAAGCAGAACCATGAGGACCTGGGGCCAGAGACAGTCCAGGAGTTGAGGTGGGATGGAGAGGGGGGGAGTGGGGGCGGTGCAGAGACAGTCACTCTGATGCGTGAGTTAGGACTGTAGAGGCAGAGAGAGCCACCTTGAATCAGGGCTGGCCCGGAAACTTTCAATATCGCTTGCCAAAGCCAAGTCCAACCGAACTGGCATTGTGCCGAACCATTCCGTCAATGAAAATGCCAAGGAATAAACACATCAAAACACATCAGTCAAGCAATAGAACTACACCTGAAAACCTTTTCCACGAAACCAATGTTTACAGAAGCATTGCTAGGCAACTGAGAACACTAATCCAGGCAGATTGATGCAAGACTTAACTCTTGACATGAATCTGCAAGGGCACTTTATCAATCCCTGACATCGATGCTTCTACTGAAATGATATTTAGGAAGAATCAAAGTCACAAAGGAACATTCCTGGCACACGGTGCAGTTGTTTTCTATAATAGATCTTCAGGGTGGCATAAGACCAGGTGACTGGTGACTTTTGTGCACTGTTGTTGCTATTGGGTTACATTGTTTAACAGATTCTCACATTTAAAAGGAGTTGTCTCAGCAGACGATTAAGTATTAACTTACCAAAATACACTGTCTGAGGGAAGAAATGGTCTGGTGGTATTGTCGCTAGATTATGTTTTTCGATTTAATTTGATTTATTATTGTCACATGTAATGGTGTACAGTGAAACAATTTTTTCTTGTACATTAGACTGTTCATAGAGAAGGAAAGGAGACAGTGCAGAAAATAGTCTTACAGGCAAAGCTAGGGTGTAGAGAAAGATCAACTTAATGCGAGGTAAGTCCATTCAAAAGTCTGACAGCAGCAGGGAAGAAGCTGTTCTTGAGTCGGTTGGTACGTGACTTCAGATCTTTGTGTCTTCTTCCTGTAGGAAGAAGGTGGAAGAGAGAATGTCCGGGGTGCGTGGGGTCCTTAATTATGCTGGCTGCTTTGCCGAGATGGCGGGAAGTGTAGACAGGTTCAAGGGACAGGAGGCTGGTTTGCCTGATGGATTGGGCTAAATTCACGATCTTTTGTAGTTTCTCACCATCTTGGGCAGAGTAGGAGCCACACCAAGTTGTGTAATATAACCAGAAAGAATGCTTTCTACGTGCATCTGTAAAAGTTTGTGGGAGTCGTAGCTGACATGCCAAATTTCCTTAACCCTCTGAGAAAGTAGAGATATTGGTGGGCTTTCTTAATTATAGGGTCAGCATGGGGGGACCAGGACAGGTTGTTGGTGATCTGGAAATCTAAAAAACTTGAACCCTCTTCCCTTTCTACTTCATCCCCATTGATGTAGACAGGGAATCCTTTATGCTTCTTGAAGTGGATGACAATCTCCTTTGTTTCGTTGACATTGAGGGAAAGACTATTGTTACCGCACCAGTTCATCAGATTCTCTATCTCATTCCTGTACTCTGTCTCGTCATTATTTTAATCCAGAAAACTCAGCCATTGTTATGGGGACTCGGGTTCGAATCCCACCACGGCAGATGGTGGAATCTGAATTCAATAAAAAAATATCTGGAATTAAAAATCTACTGGTGACTATGACACTATTGTCAATTGTTGGAAACCTCACCAGGTCTGGCCTACATGTGATGCCAGAGCCACAACAATGTGGCTGAATCTCACCTAATCTCTGAATAAGGGCATCTAGGGATGGGCAATAAATGCTGGCCAGTCAGCGACATCCGTGTCCCAAAAATGAACTTGTAAAAAAGGAAGCCCCAGTTTTCCACTCAGCTTTCTCTGATTGACAGGGAAGGACCCAGTGTAGATTTCTCTACCAACTGAATCGCTTTCAAGAGCCGTATTAAACCAATAGAGATTCAAAGAGCGAGGCATAACTAGCAAATATGGACACATCTCTCCAACCAAGACCTGTCTGTAAAGGCCAACTGAGTAGAGCAGGAAAGATTTGCACTTAACCGCAAACATTAGCATGGTGGTACAGTGGTTAGCACTACTGCCTGTCAGTGCCAGTGACCCCGGTTCAATGCTGGGGTCACTGTCTGTGTGGAGTTTGCACATTCTCCCTGTGACTGGGTGGGTTTCCTCTGGTTTCGTCCCGCAGTGCAAAGAGTGGGTTAGGTTGACTGACCATGATAAATTAACCTTTAGTGTCAGGGGCTAGCAGGGTAAATAGATGAGGTTCTGGAGATAGGTTCACGCCGGCAGGATTCTCCAGTCCCGCCAGCGTACCTCCTGCTCACAGGTTTCTCTGGTCCTGAGTGAGGGTGACATCAATGGGAACTAGAGAATCCTGCCACTAGCAAACAACACACCAGCTCCCACCAGCAGGAAACACGTAGCTGGGAGGGCTGGAGAATCTCAACCTAGATGTCTCAAAGTGTTTTACAGCCAGTGAAGTATTTTAAACTGTACCACAATAATAATGAAAGAAATGCGGCTGAGTGTCTAATCTCTCTTGGTCTTCCTTCATACAGAAACTAGTTATACCCAGGAGGGGGGGTTTGGGGGGGCGGTGGGGGGAGGGGGGTGGGAGGCGAGAACAATTGGCAGCAGAATCATATCTAACATTAGATATACAATTGGGCAGCATTTTCTGTACATTTCCAGGTTTGCTGAGAATGACACCACAATCATAAAATCCTCAGTGCAGAAGGAGGCCATTCAGCCCATTGAGTCTGCATGATCTCTCAGTCCCCTTTCCCTGTGACTCGGTGAATTTGGCATGGCTAATCCACCTAACCTAGACATTTCGGACACTAAGGGACAATTTAGCATGGCCAATCCACCCAACCTGCATATAAAGAATATGAGGTTTACAATGTGATTCACTTACTTTTGCTGGAAACTACTTATGTTGACATGCAGGAATTTGTCCTCTGCAGGCAAAAGGAACGTGACCTGATATTGAACTTTTTCTGATGAACAAAATCGTGGGAGGACAAATAGCTTCCGGGTGCATTCAAAAAACAGAAATTACTGGAAAATTTCAGCCGATCTGAGAGCATTTATGGAGAGAGAACAGAGGCAATGCTTCAAGTCCTGATAATCCTTTGTCAGAACTCCTGGGGTGCATTCGTCATGGCAACATCTCAATCAATCAGAGTTAATTTGACAATCAATCAACACCCCTTTTCCCAGGCAGTATGAATTGCTGTTCGCTTTGAAATTTGGCACTCTTGCATCTGTCCTGATGGATGCAAGTTGAAAAACTTTGGCAGCATTTCTCTTTCACTTAAATATTGAATCCTCTTGAATCAGCATTGAAGATGGCAATAGAAGAAAGTGATGGAAGTGTTTTATCGGGTATATGTAGAAAATACGTTTTCATTTGTAGAAGAGGCCAAAACCAGGGGGTCATCAAAATAAGGTCTTTTTCTTCCATTGTCTGCCTAAAAGCAGGTCCTTGGTGATTATTTGCCAAACCGTGGCTAAGTGCTACGATTTTCTTTACTGTAGGAAGTTTGGTTAAGCTTTGAGTTTGGGTCACGATGGTGGTAGATGCTATGATAGCAAGGGATTAGCAGGGTAAATACATGTGGTTGCGGTGATAGGATCTGGCTGGGATTGTTGTGGGTGCAATTTCGATGGGTTGAATGGCCTCCTTCTCTACAATAGGGATTAGATCATATATCATAGAAGATCATGGAATCATACAAAGCAAAAGGAGACAATTTGCCCCACTCAGTCTGCACCATCCACAATCCCATCTAGGCTCTATCCCCCTAAACCTATACATTTACCCTAACTAGTCCCCCAACACTAAGTGGCAAGTTAGCACCTAACCAGCACATCTTTGGACTGTTGGAGGAAACTAGAGTACCTGGAGGAAACCCATTCAGATACAGGGAGAATGTGTGACTCAAGCCAGGATCGGACCGGGGTCCCTGGAGCTGTGAGCAGCAGTACTAACCACTGTGCCACTTTGCCATGCAGATTCTCTGATCCTGTAATGTTACGATAGAGTCACTGATGCTTGCACCATCATTGCAAAATCTAAGTTTATAAGGATTACATCGAGGCGACTCAGGTCAACTTTACTTGTCACAGGACTCTTCATTGCCATGTGAGAGAAATTTCCGATATCTTGGATCTTCAGTCTTAGTGACAACGTTAAGTTAAAACTCATAGTATAAGTCAATCACTTTTCTGCACCATTTTAATACTCAAGCAGTGATTAACGGTAATATATTTTCTGCCTCCAAGCAAAAGGAAATTGTTAAGCTGTTGTTTATAAACCCAGTGGAAATCCTCAGAACATTTTGGTTTTCACTGGAGACTTTTGATGAATTTTCTTTGCCACATGTATTTAATAACAGAGAGATTGGAGCAGGCACCTAATGAAGGTCTACATCCTGACAAAGTCCACGAGGGATGTGACTTCATTATGTGGCTGCATTCAATTAATAGGGAAAGTAGAGAGTTTATTTTTAGAAGGTCTTTTCATATAGATAAACTGCACGCATTCCCGGGGGGAGTGAATTATTCCAGACCCTGATTCTTTGATTAGCTGAGGAGTCAACAATCAATTTCAGACTATCATGGAAGGTTACAGCACAAAATGAGATTATTTAGTCTTTTCTGAGGAAGGATGTTCTTATTCTCAAGGGAGTGCAGTGAAGGATTATCAGGCTGATTCCAGGGATGGTGGGACTGATGTACAAGGAGAGATTGACTAGGTTATGATTGTTTTTGAATCATAGAATCGCCACAGTACAAAAGGAGGCCATTCGGCCCATCTACACTGACATCAATCCCACCAAGTCCCTATATCTGCTTAGTTACCACACTAATCCTTCTAATCTATCATATCCCTGGACACTAAAGGTTTATTTAGCAGGGCCAATCGATCTAACCTGCATATCTTTGGACTGTGGGAGGAAACCGGAGTACCCGAAGGAAACCCGTGCAGACATGGGAAGAATGTGCAAACTCCACACAAACGGGAATCGAATCAGGGTCCCTGGAGCTGTGAGGCAGCGCTTTTAACCATGTGTCACCCTGGAATTCAGAAGAATGAGGAATGATCTCATAGAGACTTATAAAATTCTAGCAGGGTTAGACAGGGTAGATGCAGGGAGGATGCACCTATACAGCAAAGCTGTTTAGATCTAAGTGTTCAGATCATCAACAACCTGTCCTGGTCCCTCCACACTGACACTATAGTTAAGAAAGCCCACCAACATCTCTACTTTCTTGGAAGGCTAAGGAAATTCTTTTGATTTGATTTGATTTATTATTGTCACGTGTATTAGTATACAGTGAAAAGTATTGTTTCTTCTGTGCTACACAGACAAAACGTATTGTTCATAAAGAAGGAAAGGATATTGTGCAGGTAATAGCCAGGAAGTAGAGAAAGTTTAACTTAATGTGAGGTAAGTCCATTCAAAAGTCTGATGGTAGCTGGGAAGAAGCTGATCTTTGCTTGGTTTGTGATCTCAGATTTTTGTGCCTTTTTCCAGACAGAAAGTGGAAAGGAATGTGTCCGGGACTCCTTCATTATGCTTGGTTGTCTTTCTGAGGTATTGGGAAGAAAGAATGAATGAAAGAAAGAAGGTTTCTCTGGTGCATCTGTAAAAATTGGTGAGAGTTGTAACGGACATGCCAAATTTCCTTAGTCTTTTGAGAAAGTAGAAGCATTTATGGGTGTCGGTATGGGAGAGGGGTACCAGGATAGGTTGTTGGTGATGTGGAGACCTAGAAACTTGAAGTTCTCAATTATTTCCATTTCATTCCCATTGATAAAGACAGTGGCTTACCCTCCATTGCATCTGGCATGTCCACTTCGACTCTCACCAATTTTTACAGATGTACCATAGAAAGCACTCTTTCTGATTGTATCAGAACTTGGGTATGGGTCTTGCTCTGACCAGGACGGCAAGGAACTACAAAGGATTGTAAAAGTGGTCTATCACACAAACCAGCCTCCCATCCATTGACTCCATCTATACAACCTGCTGCCTCAGGAAAACAACAATCAATGGGCTCACACACACACTCTAGACATTCACTCTTCTCCCATTTTCTGTTGAAAAAATGATACGAATATCTGAGATAATGTACCAGTTAACTCAAGAACAGCTTCTTCCCTGCTGCCATTAGACTTTTAAATGGACCTATCTTTCTCTTCACCCTATCAATAACTGCAACATCCTGTTCTGCACTCTCTCCTTTCTTTTTCCCTTATTTACTCTATGAATAGTATGCTTTGTCTGTATGATGCTCAAGAAACAATAATTTTCACTGTATCAACATGTAACAATAATAAATCAATTCAATCCAACTCAGATAGGCATATAGGAAATGAGATTCTACTCAGGGAAGTGTGAAATGATGAGTATTGGGAGGAAAAATGTGGTGAAGCAATATGAATGGGATAGTACAAATTCAAAGTTGGTGCAGGAACAGAGAGTCCTGGGTTTTGTAAGGTACAAGGACAAGTTGAGAAAGGTATTAGAAAGCAGTTGGGGTGTATAACTTTATAAATAAATGTTGATGTACAGAACAAAGGAAATTATGCTCATTTTAAAAATAAAACACTGGTGAGGCTTCAGGAATAAGAGGAGGCCATTCAACCCTCTGAACCTGCCTACTTATGTAAACAGTTGCATGTAACAGTGTAGTTGCATACATTCCACCACCAGATGGCCTTGCTCCTACTGTGCAAGATGCTCTCATTGGATGACTGTCACTCTGCCAGGTCTGTATCCTTTGTTCAGATGTGGTTCACTGGGTAGTTTTTTTATTTTTGTGTAATTGTCTCTGCTGGTAAGACACAAAAAAATTAATGTGAAGCTGATTAAACAAAACAATTGTGTGTTCGGAATGTCTCCAGTGACGTTTCCGCACCCAGTTTACTGTTTATTTACTGTTTGAGAATCACTCTTCCTCACTGAGATCAGCCTGGCTGAGTTAGCTCTCTCCCTTTTGATTCCCAAATTCGAGATTTGAGCACATGATGAAGTGTGGCATAGTTGCACATTGGTTGACACTGCTGAGTTTTCTCTCTAAATGCTCAGGCACTCCGTGCACAGAAAATCTGGGGACGTGATTTTTGCCATCGCGCTGGTGGGATCGGGCCTGTTAAGAATGAGCAACAGTGGCTCATCGAGTCTACGCCGTCACTCAATGAGATCGTGACTGATCTGCTCCCATAATGCTCAATTCCACTTTCTCACTTTATCCCCATAATCCTTGAAACCTTTACTGATTAAAAACCTGTCTATCTCAACTTTGAACCAGCCTCTACAGCGCTCTATAGTAAAGAATTCCACAGATTTACTGTTCTCTTACAGAAGAAATTCCTCCTCCTCTCTGTCTCCACTGGGTGACCTGTTTACTCTCCCACAAGGGGGAACAACTTTTCAGCAAAAGAAAATTTGTCCATATCCGGGATCAACCTAGTGAACTTTCTCTGGACTGCCTCCAATGCCAGTATATCTTTCCTTAGATAAGAAGATCAAAACTATTCACAGTATTCCGATGTGTCTAACTGGTGCCTTGTATAATTTTAGCAAGGCTTACCTATTTTTATTTTCCATTTCCTCTGAAATAAATTTGTCTTCCTTGTTACCTACTGAACCTACATGCTAGCTTTTTGTAATTTATGTAAAAGCACCCCTAAATCCTTCTGTGCTGCAGTTTTCTGCAGTCTTTCTCCATTTAAATAATAGTCAGCTCCTTTATTTTTCCCAAAGTGCATAAGTTCACATTTTCTTGCATTATATTCCATCCAGCAAGCTTTTTGCTCCCTTACTTAACCTGTTTATATCTCTCTGTAGACTGTGTGTTATCCTCACCACTTGCCTTCCCACCTATTTTTGTGTCATCTGCAAACTTGACAATATATTCACTTCCCTCGTCCAAGTCCTTAACATATGTTATAAATAATTGTGTCCACAGCAATGATCCCTGTTCCATTCCACTAATTACATGTTGCCATCCTGAAAATTCCCCTGTATTCCCAATCCCCATCAGTATTATTTAGCTAATCCTTATCCATGCTAATATACTACTCCCAACACCATCAGCTCTCATCTAATTAAACGGCGTTTTGTGTGGTATCTTATCAAATGTTTTTTGGAAACCCAAGTATATCACATCTACCAGTTCCCCTTCATCTATCCTGTTCATTAGAACCTCAAAGAATTCTAATAAAATTGTCAGGTATAATTTACGTCCATGAGGCCATGCTGACTCTGGCTATATTGTGTATTTCTAAATGCTCTGCTAACTACATCCTTTATATTTTTCCCATGATAGATGTTAAACTAATATTTATCTGTTTTCTGTCTCCCTCCCTTTTGACTTAGGGTGTAACATTGGCAGTTTTCCAACCCTACAGTACATTTCCAGTGTTTAATAATCCCTGGAAGGTTACTACCAGTGCATCCACTATCTCTATAGCTACTTCTTTTAGTGTCCAAGACATAACTCATCAGGTCCACGGGATTTATTAGCCTCGTTAGTTTCCCAAGTATTTATTCTCTGGTGATAATTATTGTATTTATTTCCTACCCCCTTACCCCTTTTACCTCTTGATTATTTAGTATTTTTGGAATGTTATTTGTGTCTCCCACTGTGAAGACTGATACAAAGTATTTATTTAACTTCCCCGCTATTTTCTGTTTCCCCATCATTATGCCATGAATCTCATTCTTTAAGGAGTCTATGTTCACACTGGCCTTTCTTTTTCTGTCCATATACTTAAAGAAACTCTGTCCATTTTTATATTATTTACTAAATTACTCTCAGAGTTTATCACCTCTCCCTTTTTTGTGGTTATCTTTTGTTGGTTTTTATAACTTTTCCACTCCTTTAGCTTACCTCTAATCTTCCAGACGCAAGAAACATCAAACGGTGTTTCCTGAGTAACACCATCTGAAGATGGAAGGCAGCATTGTTTGCTAGGTTGTACGTAGGCCAAGGTGAGAGCCTGATGCAGATCCATGAAAAACCTAACAGACGCTGAGCAGCAAACAGACAGAGGAGCTGGGGGAACTGATTCATTGTAGCACCAAGGCAGAAGGGCTGGGGGAACTGATTTGTTGTAACACCACAAAGAGAGGGGCTGGGGGAACTGATTCATTGTAGCACCAAGGCAGAAGGGCTGGGGGAACTGATTTATAGAACATAGAACATTACAGCACAGAACAGGCCCTTCGGCCTTCGATGTTGTGCCGACCAAAATAAAAAGCAATGCCCCTCCAAACTAACCATTCCCTTCTCTTCCATATACTTATCAATTAACCTCTTAAACGCCACCAAACTTGGCGCATCTACACAGCTGCAGGCAGGGCATTCCACTCCCTAATCACTCTTTGAGTAAAGAACCTACCTCTGATATCCGTCCTATAACTCATAACCCTTAATTTAAAGCTGTGTCCCCTCGTGCTAGCTTTCTCCATCCTAGGAAAAAGGCTATCACTGTCCACCCTATCTAAACCTCTAATCATCTTATATGCTTCAATAAGATCCCCTCTTAGCCGCCTCCTTCCTAACGAAAACAACCTCAAATCCTTCAACCTCTCTTCATAGGACCTGCCCTCCATACCAGGCAACATCCTGGTAAACCTCCTCTGTACCCTCTCCAATGCCTCCACGTAACACCACAAAGAGAGGGGCTGGGGGAACTGATTTATTGTGACACTACAAAGAAAGAGGGAGAGGAATCCATTTGTTGTAGCACCATTGGCAGAGGGGCTGGGGAATCTATTTGTTGCAGCATCACAGGCAGAGGGGCTGGGGAATCTATTTGTTGTAGCACCACAAAGAGAGGAATTGGGGAATCCATTTGTTGTAGCACCACAAAGAGAAGAGCTGGGGAATCTATTTGTTGTAGCACCACAGACAGAGGGACTGGGGAATTTATTCATAGAAAATCATAGAATCCC
The DNA here is from genome assembly GCA_024679065.1 of Sphyrna mokarran. Classification (NCBI taxonomy): domain Eukaryota; kingdom Metazoa; phylum Chordata; class Chondrichthyes; order Carcharhiniformes; family Carcharhinidae; genus Sphyrna; species Sphyrna mokarran. The sequence goes on along the minus strand of JAGIQG010000020.1, from coordinate 43,836,358 downwards.
AACAGTGCAGAAGGAGGCTATTCAGCTTATTGGGTCTGCACCGACTCTCCAACAGAGCATCTTACCCAGGCCCTATCTCCATAACCCCAAGTAATTGCCCTGTTAATCCAACTAACCCAGCCATCTTGGGACACAATTTAGCATGGTCAATCCACCTAAGTTGCATGTCTTTGGATCATTTGTTGTAGTATCACAAGCAGACAAGCTGGGGAACCAATGTGTTGTAGAAGCACAGGTAGAAGGGCTGGGGGAATGGATTTGACGTAGCACCACAGGTAGAGAGGCTGGGGAAAGGATTTACTGTAGCATCACAGATAGAGGGGCTGTCTGCTGCAACAAATCCATTCCCAGCCTCTCTATCTGTCATGCTAGAACAAACTCATTGCAGTATGACAGATAGAGAGGCTGGGGAATGGATTTATTGTAGCACTGCAGATAAAGGGACTGGGGAATGGATTTATTGTGGCATCACAGATAGAGGGGCGGGGGAACGGGTTTGTTGCAGCTCCACATGTCAACAGGGGAAAACACAATATTGGATTTCCACCTCTGGCTGGAGATCTTCCTGGAGACCTCTGGCTTTTTAATCTCCATCAGTTTCCTCAATCCAATAGCTAGTTTTCCCATCCTCAATACTTCCATGAATAAAAAACAAAGTATTCAGGGAAAATGAACAAGACAAACAGTTCTGTTGAATTTTTTTTCTTGAGATAGTTTGCTGCGATGTTTGGGAGATTAATGTTTAGTTTCTGAGACATGAGGATAATTCTGGACAGCTGCCAACACTAGTATTACATGAGCTCACCTGAGCAATTTGCTAAGGCTGTAAGGGAATGTGATTAATGTTAGAATTCACTTTGTTCACTAATGCAGGGAGATTCATGAGCCTTCAGTTAAGGCTCTACATTGGACACCAAACATTAAGGGAGGTATGCGAAAGCCAGAGCTAGGTCAAATTTGAATGTAGAGATGTCACCTTTCCTATTTCTAACTCTTACACAGGTGGGGTGATGGCCCAGTGGTATTATCGCTAGACTATTAATCCAGAAACTTGACTAATGTTCTGGGGACCCGGGTTCGAATTCCGTCACGGCAGGTGGTGGAATTTGAATTCAATGAATGATATCTGGAATTAAGAATGAACTGATGACCATGAAACCATTCTCAGAAAAACCCATCTGGTTCACTAATGCCTTTTAAGGAAGGAAATCTACCATCCTTACCTGGTCTGGCCTAGATGTGACTCCAGAGCCACAGCAATGTGCTTGACTCTCAAATGCTCTTGGGCAACTAGGAATGCGACTAGAATGCTGGCCCAGCCAGTGACACACATGTCCCACGAATGAATTAAAAAAAAATCATCTTGCCAGCCAGGAAGGACTTGAATTGATATCTCAATTCTCCAATTTAAGACATCTCAAAACGGTTCAAAGGCAGCTTATTTGCTATTGCTGTCTTTCTAAGTTACACATAGCGACCAAGATCCTGAAAGCCAATGAATAAAAAAGTAAAACTCTGCAGATCCTAGAAATCTGAGGTAAAGACAGAAAATGCTGGAAATGCTCAGCAGGTCTGGCAGCACCTTGGGAGAGAGAGACAGAATGAAATGAAAGCATTATACAACACGTTTCACGGTCATTGGAGGTCTCAAATTGCTTTATGGCTAATGAAATAATTGTCAAAGTGATGTAATGCAGGAAATGTGGCACAAAAGTGCCAGGCAATGATTATCTTCACTAAGAGGGAATCTAAACATTGCCAACTTGATGTTCAATAGTGTTAGCATCATTGAATCCCCCACCATCAACATCCTAGGGGTGACTATTGACCAGAAACTGAACTGGACCAGCCATAGAAATACTGTGGCTACAGGAGCAGATCAGAGGCTGGGAATCCTACAGTGACTAATTCACCTCCTGACTCCCCAAAACCTATCCACCAACTACAAGGTGGAAGTCAGAAGTGATGGAACACTAGCCACTTGCCTGGATGGGTGCAGATCCAACAACACTCAAGAAGCTCGACAGCATCCAGGAAAGAGCAGTCCCATTTGTTTGCTACTTTTTCCAAAATATTCATTCCCTCCATCACTGGTGCACAATGCCAGCCGTGTGTACTATCTACAAGATGTATTGCCTCATCAAGGTTCCTTAGGCAGCATCTTATAAACCCATGACCACTGCCATCTAGAAGGACAAGAGCAGCAGATTCCTGGGAACTCTATAACCTAGAGGTTCCCCTCCAAGCCACTCATTATCCTGACTTGGAAAAAATATCACCATTCCTTCACAGTCGTTGGGTCAAAATCCTGGAGCTCCCTCCCTAATAGCACTGTGGATGTACTGACACCTCAGGGTGTGCAGTGGTTCAAGAAGGCAGCTCACCATCATCTTCTCAAGAGCAATTAGAAATGGGCAATAAATGCTGACCCAGCCACTGAAGCTCAGATTCCTTGAGTGAATGTTTAAAAAAGTCAATTTAGGCACAGCGAGCTCCCTCAAACAGCAATGCAATGATGGCTGAATATTGATGTTAATTAAGGGATAAGTACCAAGCTCTTCCTTAAGTTAATGCCAGGGAAACCTTTATATCCATGCAAGCAAGCCTTGGCCTAATATCTTTTCAGAAATATGGTACCTGCATTCATGTAGTATCCCAATAGAGTGTCAAGCCTAAATGGTAGATATCAAATGCTCAAGAACTGATCTCAGAATTGTGTAAGCTTCAAGTAAGAATATTGCAATGGAAGCACAGCCTTTTATTTATTTATTAGTGTCACCAGTAGACTTGCAATAACATTACAATGAAGTTACTGTGAAAATCCTCTGGTCACCATGCTCCAGTGTCTGTTCGGATACACTGATGAAGGATTTAGCATGGCCAATGCACCCTAACCAATATGTCCTTTGGACTGTGGGAGGAAATGGGAGCACCAGGAAGAAACCCACGCAGACATGGGGAGAATGTGCAAACTCCACACAGACAGTGACCCAAAACAGGAATCGAACCCGTGTCCCTGGCACTCTGTCACCATGCCATCCCCTCTCAGTAGAAATGCAGACCTGAAATGCCAACTCTTGTTTTGTTCTCACAGATACTGCCTGAACTACTAAATGTTCCAACGTTTTCTGTATTGATGTCAACAAAGAAGTGATGTTTGAGAAAAGAAAATTAACTCAGATTTTTCTTGTTCCTTATATGATATTCTGGTATTATGGTATACTTCTAACTTGGGTTATTAGTAGGAAATGGACAATTGTTGGAAATCCATGGATATTCTGAAATGAAAATCTGGAGATACGTATATTATATGCATGTGTATGTAGGATGGCTGATTTTACGATGTTTTACAATATTGTCCAGAATCTAACTTATTCCCGATAAACATAGAAAATTTGGAGGGGAAATTCATGAGGGGTTCAAAGCTCAATGAAGCTTCAAAGCCATTCCCTGGTTCATTCAAGGCAATGCCTTGACCAATCAGAGTCAACATGCCTGGTTTGAATCTGAACAACACCTTGACAGTTAACTGTTCTCTGATGCATTCTCCATGACAACACCTCTACCAATCAGAGCCCACTTGCCAAACAATCAGCACTCTCTTCTTATGCAGTGTAAATTGTTGTTTCCATTAATATTGATATCCTTGCGAACTGATCTGATGGGTGCCAGAGGAAAAGTTTTGACAGCATGTCTCTTTTCTCAGCAACACTCAAGAGGATTTTATTCCCTTATTAAAGTGAAAGTGTCCCCAACAATTAATCTAAGACTTCTGTTCTGTACTCTGGCTCTGATTTGGGGTGCCCTTTAAATTTGGCACCCTGATCTCAGTGCAGCCGGGTTTTGATGGTGATTTGTGGCTCCGTCCCTGGCATGACAGCATGAGATACGTTCCCTTATCTTTTTTTGGATGGAGTGCCGTAAAATCTGGAGAGAAAACATTTTCTACATGCCGATTCTCTCGCTGGAAATAACACTCTGAGGTATTTTGGAAGGTTCTGCTCAATGTGTCTTCTCTGTAATCACTCGCTGCCCACTATCTAAAATGAGGGTATGTGCGGAAAATATGTGTGGTCAAAATGTTCCCCCAAATCCACTCGGTATCAAAGAATAAAAAACAAAGACCAATACAGCACAGGAACAGGCCCTTCAACCCTCCAAGCCTACACTGATCATGATGCCTGTCTAAACTAAAACCACTTATGGAATCCGTATCCTTCCATTCCCATCCTATTCATGTATTTGTTTAGTTACCCCTTAAATGCCACTATTGTACTTGCTCCTACACTTGCCCAAGTAGTGAGTTCTTGACATTCATCACCCTCTGTGTAAAAAACTTGCCTCGTTCATCTCCTCTAAACTTTTCCCTACGCACCTTAAACTTATGTCCTCTAGTACTTAACTTTTCAACCCTAGGGAAGAGCATCTCATCTTTCTGGTAGTGTGGCAGACTGAATTGTATATAATATTCTAAATGAAGCCTAACTAAGATTCTGTAGAGCTGCAGCATGACCCGTCAATTTTTATACTCAATGCCCCGACCAATGAAGGCAAGCATGTTGTATATCTTCTTGACTATCTTATCCACCTGGGTTGCCACTTTCAGTGATTGGTGGACATGCATGCCTAGATCTCTCTGCCTGTCAATACTCCTAAGGGTTCTATCATTTACTGTATAATTCCGACACGCTTTGGACCTTCCAAAATGCATTATCTCACGCTTGTCCAGATTAAACTCTATCTGCCATTTATCTGCCTAAGTCTCCAACCGGTCTTGCTTATCATTTCCTGTTTTAAGAGGAGACTTATCCACACGTGTCTCTGTAAATCTGTTGGTCCTTCAATCAATATCTTTCACCGAAGCCTATTCTTCTGTGGTATGTATGAAGTACACTTGAGGTGACATCGCCAAAGGGTTACAAATCTGTTTATATACTGGCCCAAATATTCACCATAACGTATTCAGTCCTACATAAAACAAATTGTCATCAATTAGTTACAATGACTAGCTGTGGGAAATCATGGCTTCCGGCCTAGGGATTGCGTTTCATACAACCAGTCACATTAGTCTGTAGGTTTGCTGCATTAATAACGATTTGTGCCAGCCCAAGTTGTTCTCCAGCTGCGCTAAAGAACCATGGAATCTTCTATGGAGCCAAAATGATATTACTTATTATCAAATAGTCAGTATCTAATTAGCCATTGTCACATTCTTCTCTTAAAGGCACCACAGGCACACCAATGACTGACAATGAATTTTGCCAAGTTCTCTTAATCACCTCCTTCTCCCTCCCCATTCCTCCCCTTCCCTGCCTCCACTTTAGACAGTGGTGTAGTGGTATTGTCACTGGACTAGTAATTCAGAGGCCCAGGGTAAGTGGTGACCAAGGATTCGAATCCCACCATGGCAGATGGTGATAATTGAATTCAGTAAAGACCTGGGAATTAAAAAGTCTAACAATGACCATGAAACGGTTGTTGACTGTTGTAAAAACCTACCCTTATGTAGTTGATCTTTCCACCGGAGGAAAAAGCTTTTGACAATCCATCCTGTCAATGTCTCTCATTATTTTGTAGACCTCTATCAGGTCTCCCCTCAGCCTCTGTCTTTCCAATGAAAACAATCTGAGTTTATTCAACCTCTCCTTGTGACTCTTGAGACCATGCAACGTCCTGGTAAATATTTTTTGCACTCTCTCCAAAGCACCCATGTCCTTTTGGTAATGTGATGACCAATATTCCAAATGTGGCCTAACTAAAGTTTTGCACAGCTATAAGATAACTTGCCAACTTTTGTACTCCATACCCCAATTGATGAAGGCAAGCACAGTGCCTTCTTGACCACCTTATCTACCTGTGTTGCCGCTTTCAGGGATCTGTGGCCCTGTACATGCAGAACTCTTCATATATCAATTCTCCTAAGAGTTTGCCATTTACTATATAATTTGTATCAGAATCTGAGTCCAATTCTTGCAGGCAGTAAATTGCTCTTTGAGAATTATTTCCTTACTTTTCCTGTGTGGCTTTTTTTCTCTCTTATTTGACATTACTTTCCCTCTCATTATTTCTCTTTCTGAATAATGAAAACTTGGATAGAGTAGAAGAGGGGGGAGAAGATGTTTCCAATAGTAGGAAAGACAAGGATTTGAGGCACAGCCTCAGAGTTAAGCAACGGCCGTTTAGAATCGAGATGAGGAAGAATTTCTTCAGTCAGTGGGTGGTGAATTTGTGGAACTCTTTGCCGCAGAGGACTGTGCAGGCCAGGTCATCGAGTGTCTTTAAGACAGAGATAGATAGGTTCTTGACTGGTAAGGGGATCAAAGTTATGGGGGAAAGCAGGAGAATGGGGTTGAGAAACATATCAGACAGGATTGAATGATAGAACAGACTTGATGGGCTGAATGGCCCAATTCTGTTCCTTTGTCTTGTGGTCTAAATGTCGTTGATTAAGGAGATAAGCTTTTGACCTTTTCCATTCAACAAGGTTTGCTGTTTATCTTGCTATGTTATTATTATCAGCTTATAATTCAAGTTACGGCACGAAGATATTTGGAGTTAAAGAACAAGAGGAAAAGTTTAACTCCTGGGGCAGTCATGCGATGTCTATCCAGCAACATTCCAGACCTTTCGATAAATATATATATGAACTACTGTTGACGCTGCTTGCGGTTTGCCCATCTGCTTTGCTTCACTGGGAATCCCTGCACTTTGTCAATGTTTATCGCTGATGTAAAGGTCACACGAGGCGATCGCTTCTACATCCGAACGTTGAAAGGTAAATAATGAAGCCGTCTCACAAATAAAATCAATGGCCGAATGGGGTTGCCGTGGTAACGCACGATCAGGAGATAAAGCTGCCGGCAAGATCAAGGAACAACTTTGGCAAATTAATGAGCTTTCATTTTCCTTGGCTTCCATCCTTCACCCTTAGTCGAGAGTTGGGCAATCCAGTCCGATGGTTGACTACTATTTGTAACGACATCTCTTGGCAGCTCATGAGATGCGTCCACTTGTAACCGTATCAAATTATTTGACTTTGAGTCCAACAATTCTTGTGTTCCTCTCACCAATATTCTCATCCATTGCATGAATTAACTTATAGCTGCAGTGTGGTGTAATGGCTAACTTGTTCAATGATGTGAATCTCTTGGAATATGAACTCCAGATTAAGGCAGTAATGGCTTGTCCAACAAGGGACCCCTGCTTGTTGAAGCGTCAGATTACTGATACCCCAAGTTTATATGCTGTGTGAGCTTTTATTCATTTATTAGTGTCACAAAAAGACTTACATTAACTCTGCAATGAAGTGAAAATTCCCTCATTGCCATACTCCGGCGCCTGTTCGGGTACACTGAAGGAGAATTTAGCATGGTCAATGCAACTAATCAGCAGGTCTTTCAGACTGTGGGAGGAAACTAGAGCACCCTGAAGAAACTCATGCAGATACAGGGAGAATGTGCAGACTCCGCACAAACAGTGACCCAAGACGGGAATTGAACCCAGGCCACATGAGGGAGCAAACTGAGTGTTGCTGATGATGTGAATAAATTTCAATTTGATGAAGGGACACTGGCCTTGGAGGGGTTATTTCATATAGTACAAGAGGTGACGCACACTGGCACTTTATCCAGCATTATTCACATGTGATGTAGCACAGCCAAGTGTGGCTTGAATGTTAGTAACGTGTTGCCATTTTGAGTTTGTGAAGATGGTTAGAAACATAGAGAATAGGAACAGGAATAGGCCATTTAGCCCCTCGAATCTGCACAACCATTCAGTATGATCATGGCTGATCATGCATGTTCAGTTTCCACTTAATCTCCACACCTCTTGATCCCTTTAGCCACAAGGGCCATTTCCAGCTCTCTCTTGAACATACATAACAAACCTCCCCAGTAGCTTTCTATGGTAGAGAATTCCACAGCTTCACAACCCTCTGAGTGACGAAGTTCTTCCTCATTTCAGTCCTGAATGGCTTCCGCCTTATTTTTAGACTGTGATCCTGAGTCCTGGACTTCCTCGACATCAGGAACATCTTTCCCACATCTCACCTGTCCAGTCCCATCAGATTTTTATGTTTCTATGAGATGCCCCTCCCATTCTCTGAGTACAACCCAGTCAATCCAGTCTCTCTTCATATGTCAGAGCTGTCATTCCACAAATCAGTCTGGTGAACTTCTGCTGGACTCCCTCAATAGCAAGAATGTCCTTCCTCAGACTACCACATATGCTGCAGGAAAGGATCCCCTGAGGCCCAGTATCTCAGTGAGACCATGCAGAAGCTATAGCAACAGATGAATGGACAATGAGTGTCAATCACCAGGCTTCCCTTCTTGTTGGGAAACACTTCAGCAGTTAAGGGTATTCAGCTTCCGATCTTCAGTAAGTGTTCCCCAAGGCGGCCTTCAAGACACGGCAGTGCAGAAACTCTGAGCAGAAACTGATAGCCAAGTTCCGCACACATGAGGACAACCTCAACCAGGATCTTGGGTTACACTATCTGTAATCCTCACCATTTGGATTGGGTTTGCAAAATCCTACTCACCGTCCTGGCTTGAGGCAATTCACACCTCTTTAGCCTGTGATTATCCTCTCTCCACTCGCATTGTCTGTGCCTGTAAAGATTTGATTACCTGTAAAGACTCACATTCCACCCATTATTTTGTAATTATGTCCTTGTCTTTGTGTATATGTGCTGTGCTTGTGAAACCTACTCCTTTGACAAAGGGTCATTCAGACTTGAAACGTCAGCTCTTTTCTCTCCTTTCAAATGCTGCCAGACCCGCTGAGATTTTCCAGCATTTTCTCTTTTGGTTTCAGATTCCAGCATCCGCAGTAATTCTCTCCGCTCATCTGATGAAGGAGCAGCACTCCACAAGCTCGTAATACCAAATAAATCCGTTAAACTTTAATCTGGTTTTGTGAGACTTATTACTGTACTTCTTCCCCAGAATAGGAGACCAAAACTGCATACAATACTCAAAGTGTGGCCTCAACCAGACCCTGTATAACTGCAGCAATGATGTGGAGACTGTAGCAGGACATCGTTACTCGAAGACTCAAATCTTCTTGCTGGAAATGCTTTCTGAAGATCATGTTTGGAGGTTAAACCTTTAGGATGAGGCTGGAGATTTGGTAATAGGAATCACAGTCTGTTCAAATGAGTGATTTCGTGACCAATGCACAATATCATACGGAACTAACAGGCAGCTGACACAAGTTCTCGTGACTCAGAGTGTTGGTTGACAGGACACCTGCAGTGTGTTGCCTTGGCTTCACTATCTCCAGTTGCTCTGATTATGATTGATTGCAGAGAGACACAGGTTATGGTTCCCGCTCTTCTGTATTCTGAATGGACCAGGGGGGTTAGAAATCAGACATAATTATGAATCGATTTCTTATTAGAGTGAATCAGTGCCTGAACCCTGAACCCTGCAGATCAGTATTTATTTTCCCCACCTCCGCACACACAGACTCACAAACTCCCAGCTTTATTTACCGGCACCTTCAACAGAGGAATAAATATTGTGTACAGAGACTGTATAGTCTCTCTACTACACAGAAGAAAGGACTGCACGATGGCACAGTGGTTAACACTGCTGCTTCACAATATCAGGGATGCAGGTTTGATTCCAGCCTCAGATGACTGTCTATGTGGAGTTTGCACATTCTCCCTGTGTCCACGTGGGTTTCCTCCCGGTGCTCCAGTTTCCTTCCATAGTCCCAAAGACGTGCTGGTTAGTTACATTGGCCATGCTAAATTCTCCCTCAGTGTATCCGAACAGGTGCTGGAATGTGGCGACTAGGTGATTTTCACAGTAACTTCAATGTAATGTTACAGTCATAGGTATGGTGTACAGAAAGATCAACTTAATGCGAGGTAGGTCCATTCAAAAGTCTGACAGCAGCAGGAAGAAGCTGTTCTTGAGTTGTTGACCTCAGATTTTGTATACTTTTCCCGACAGAAGAAGGTGGAAGAGAGAATGTCCAGAGTGTATGGGGTCCTTGATTGTGCTGGCTGTTTTTCCTGGGCAATAGGAAGTGTGGACAGGGTCAATGGATGAGAGGCTAGTTTGTGTGATAGACTTGGCTTCGTTCAAGATTCTTTGTAGTTTCTTCTGGTCTTGGTCAGAGCAGGAGCCACACCAAGCTGTGATAGAATCATAGAATCCATAGGATTTCCACAGTGCAGAAGGAGGCCATTCAGCCCATCAACCACAAACCCACCTAGTCCTATCCCTGTAATCCCATAAAACTGCCCTACTAATTCCCTAACACTAAGAGGCAATTTAGCATGGCCAATCAATCTAAACCGCTTTCTGTCGGAGGAAACTGGAGCTGACATGGGGAGAACGTACAGGCTCCACACAGGCTGTGATCTGAAACCAGAATTGAACTGGGGTTCTTAACTCTGTGAGGCAACAGTGCTACTCACTGTGCCACTGTGCTGCCCCATCAAACATTAAAGTTTATTTATTAGTCATAAGTAAGGCTTGCATTAACACTGCAATGAAGTTACTGTAAAATTCCCCTGGTCTAACCAGCATGTCTTTCGGATTGTAGGAGGAAACCGGAGCACCCGGGGAGAACATGCCAACTTCCCACGGACAGTAACCCAAGCCGGGAATTGAACCCGGGTGCCTGATGCTGTGAGGCAGCAGTGCTAACCACTGTGCCACTGAGACTTCTGAGGACTCCTCCATCTGGGGACATCCTCGTACACCCCTACCTACCTCGGCTGGTGAGACTGACATCAGGGCAATGATGCAAACCCTGTGATTGTCCCTCAGAACATGGTGCAGCATATTTCATTGGACAGTGAATACAGAGGTGGGAGCTTGCTAAGGGGTTGTCTCCTGGGAGGTTTCAACTGTCAATAATGTCTGACCCATATGCAGTTGGGATGGAGAAGTGTTCCTGACGACTTGAATTTTTCAAAGGACATTGGATTGCACCCATAGAGACACTCGAGAAGATACAGAAGAGAAAGATCTTCAAGTATTACATCAGAATCGAGTGGTTCTAATTAACAAGATTGATTGAAGGAGCTGGGGATCTTTGGAAAAAAGATGGTAAAGAGGGTGACCTAATGAAGTTTTTAATATCAGGGATTTGTTTGCTATGGTAGACATAGAGAAGGTATATTATTTTGTGGACAGCAGTGAGACTAAGGCCATAAATATAAACCCGACAGGAAATTCAGCTGGAATAAGGTTAGAATGTGGAACTTTCTACCGTAGGGATTGAGGTGAACTGAACAGATTTACTTCAGGAGAAGCTGGATAAACTCACGAGGAAGGAAGGATTAGAAGGATATAGTGGGAACATGAGATGAAATAAGGTAGGGGATGGCCCGTGAGGAACATTAGCATGGTCTAGTTGGGCCGAAAGGCCTACTATTGTGCTGGAAACACGATGGATGTGATTCCTGATTACTGCACAACCCCCACCCTACTCCAGAGGGCAAGATGGTAAATGGAGGACCATTTAACTATGCTATCAGTTCCATTGCAAATTTACCAATGTTGGGGAAAACACAAGGGGCCCATTGCCAGTGGCCAATTGAAGCATATGAGTGGCTAATTAATACCCATGTAAGGGCTGCCTCCAGTTGCTGAGGGGTTTTAAAGAGTCTCAACTAGGAGGCCCTTCTGCCCATCGTATTCATAGCAGCTCTTTCCCTTTGCCTGGTTGCCCTGGCAAACCTGCTGGAACTCAGTTGCATTCGTACACTGGGACCCATACTCTGCAAATTAAAGGAATTTGATCAGGACTTGCACATTTTTGGAATACCCAGAAACTTGGAGAACAAGCATGGCTTTCTCCATGGCAACAACTTGGCCAATCAGAGTCGACTTCTCAGCCAATCAGTACCCTATATAAATCATTGTGACCATTTGAAATTTGGTATTCTTGTGTTTGTCCTGATGTGTACAAGACAGAAATCTTCAGTAACATGTCTCTCTGTATATTAAAACTTATTTCTTATCCAATTCCCTTTGAAAGCTACGACTCAATCTGCCTCTGAGGCTATAGATTCTAGACTGTAACCATTTACCTTACAAAAATGTTTCTCCTCGTGTTGCCTTTGCTTCTTTCAGGTGGCATGGTGGCACAGTGGTTAGCACTGCTGCTTCACAGTGCCAGGGACCCAGGTTCAATTCCTAGGTCGGGTCACTGTCTATGCGGAGTTTGCACATTCTCCCTGTGTCTGCATGGTTCTCCTCCGGGTGCCCCAGTTTCCTCCCACACTCCAAAGATGTGTGGGTTAGATGGATCATGCTAAATTGCCCCATGGTGTCAGGGGGACTAGCTAGAGTAAATGCACGGGGATGGGGCTTGGGTGGCATTGTAGTGCAGACTCGATGGGCCGAATTACTTGCTTCTGCACTGTAGGGAATCTATGATTCTGTCACCAATAACCTTCAATCTATGGTGTTTGGTTCTCATTTCTTCCACCAACGGAAACTGTTTCTCTTTCTCTGCCATGTTCAGACCTCATATAACTTTGAACACCTGATCCAATCCCCCTCAGCCTTTTCCTCAAGGAAAACAACCCTAACCTCAAGTCGCCAAAGTTCCTCATGGCTCCATTCCCCTCAATTGCTTCTGTACTCTCTCTAATGTCTTCTCTTCTCTGAGGAGAAAATCTCTATAAATTAAAAATAACTTTAATGATGAATTGAAGCAAAAGTGCTGCAAGAGCCTGAATGATGATATTAACCCTCTGAGTCAACATTCCCCGTGGTGCCTATCTGTCACGGGAAGCTTGCAGTGTTCTGGCAGTACAGAGGGGATGCTAGAGGAAAATTTTTCACTCAGAGGGTGGTGAGTGAATGGAATCGGCTGCCATCGGTGGTGGTCGAGGTGAACTCACTGGGGTCTTTTAAAAGACTTCTGGATGAGTGTATGGGATCCAATGGGATTGGGGGTTATAGATAGGTCTATGGCTGGATAGGTTTTGATGTGTTCGGCACAACTTGTGGGCCGAAGGGCCTGTTTGTGCTGTAGTGTTCTATGTTCTATGTTCTATGATCCATTCCCTCGCCAAGACTGCTCAAAATCCCGGAAGAGAATCAGGGAGGGTTGCACTGACTCCCTGCCCCCGTCATCGGCCTTGACTGGATGCCCGCTCGGAGTGAAGCCTCCCAATGATGAATTGCTCACAGGTGCAATCAGCTGATGGCTGTTTGCTTTCAATGGGAAAAGCCAATGAAGTAACACCGTGATGTAACGTTCCTCCATCACAGTCTCTGTCAGGATATTTCTTATTGATCCTGTGGCAGATGTGACAGGGCTGGAGCATCTGGCAAAGCACGGAGTGTAAGGAGGCCAATAAATGGGATATCACACACACACACACGCACACGCACACACACTTACACATACTCACACACACACACACACATAAAACACACTCAAACACACGCACACACTCATACACACACACACGCACTCAGACACAGTCACACACAAACAGACGCACACACACAAACACACGCACACACTTACACACACTCAAACACACACACACACGCACACTCAAACATACACTCACACACACTCACACATACAGACACTCTTGCATACTCACACACAGACACACACACATGTTCATACACACTCGCACATACACACACATACTCACACACACTCATATACACACTCATACATATATGCTCACATACACACACATTAACACACACACATACATATACACGCACACACACACACACACACAGGCTCACATACACTCACACATACGTTCACACACGCACGCACTCACAGACACATACTCACACACATACTCCCACTCACACATTCACACACAGATACACAGACACACATCCACACATGGACAGAGACACAGGCACAGTCATTGACACACAGACCTATACATATTGTAAGATTGGTTCCCATGTAAAGTTCCCCAAATTGTTAAGCTCCCGGGTGAGTGGGGATGAACTGCTTCACTTTCTGTATTCAACTCCCTCGGTTGGTTGCAACAAGATTAATTTATAAAGAATCCATTCCCTCATGGATACTTTTTCCCAGCCCAATATACTTACGTTTTAAAAGTTCTTGTGTTAAAGAAAGAGTGAGTTTAAGCAAACATGCATGTACATTCATACAGATTAGAAATGAGAATTGAGTCCAAAAGTAAGCAAGTGAAAAAAATATTAATTAATCTTTGATGTGTCTGTGAGGAGTAGATGATGGAATGTTGTGGTCATTGTGACTTGTGATTCCAGGAGTGCTGACTCCAGCAGGTAAATAGTTGGTTTTGAGATTCCAGTGATCTGCAGTTTATTTGAGCAGTTGCCCTGTTCCCTTTTTGGCTGCAGCTTTGTTGATTTGTCTTATTTCAGCAATCAGAGAGAATTACCCACAAAATCTTTTCAGGGCTTTCCCTCCTGTGTCACACACTGATACACCCAACATGAATCAACACTGACCAATTTTTGCAGCTGGCTTTTATCCTAGTCTTTGTATGATCCTCAGAGGCATAAATCTACAAACCCTACTCGTATAATACTCACAGGATATTATTATCACTAAGATGATAATCAGCTTCCATTATCTCCACAGGAGATGACTATTTCTGCATGGCTTTTGTCCTTTTGCTGCAACTTTGTCAGGAGATAGCGTGTGATTCCGTGAAGCCAATAATTGAACAGAACATTGGCTCCTTAGAACCCTCTGATATCCTGGGAATTTGCATTGCCTTAATTCTTTCCACATCTTCTGGAATATTACTGCCTCTGAATGGATGTTCATTCTGCACTGTCTTCTTTTCTTCTCTGAGAATGGTTTGCTTTGTTTGTATAGCATGCAAGAAACAATATTTTTCACTGTATATAAATACATGTAACAATAATAAATCAAATCAAATCAAATCAAATATTTGGTTCCTACTATACTCCTTTATAGTTCTTCAACCTGGTGAGGCATCTATCTCACTTCTCAGCTCCTTGTCACCTCTTAAATGTGCTGTGAAACTGTTGGCCAACAAATTACCAACCTATCATCCTACTTAACCCTTACAGGTCTCTCATGGATTTCTCTTATCATTGCTGGTGTATCCTTAAATTTTTTAACTTCCGGGAGTTCTACAGCTGGGCGTAGTGTCTCCCTCACCATTCCGTTACTTATCTCAGACTCACCTGGTCCCCGTTGAACTCTACAAAATATCTCGCTACTTTATTCCCAGGTCACCCTCTCTGCCTGTTTCAGTTCCAATCAATTTCACCGGGATCTTTGATAATCACACAGACAAGTATTGACCTCTCTTTAAATTTTAGAAGCTGTTTCTTAACTTCAACCTTCACTGGTTCGATTGCCTTCTCTGGTGCCCGGCTGCGGTCAGAAAGATGTGCAGGTTAGGCACATTGGCCATGCTAAATTCTCCCTCCGTGTACCCCAACAGGCGCCGGAATGTGGCGACGAGGGGATTTTCACAGTAACTTCATTGCAGTTTTAATTTAAGTTACTTGTGATACTAATAAATAAAACTTTAGACTTTGTGTATTCCCCACCTCTTTGATTTGCAATAGCCCTGACCCAACTACTCCAACCCTTAATGGCTCTACTCCCGTTAGGAGCTCTGAACCATTCTGTGTTGCCTGTATTCCTACAGGTCCTGGCAGGCTTCCTCCGGCCCTTTTAGCTTCTTTTGATTTGAGTGATTTTTCCTGACTTCCTGGGTGTATTATTTTACAGGATGCCTTGAATGTCTCTAAATCCCTGACCTGCTTTCACCTCCACAATCTCTCTCTCTTTTCTCTGTTTCTCTCATATCCTAATTCTTGGAGTTCTTATCACGTTTTCAGCAATTCTACATCTTTTTGTAGCCTGGCCTTACATTCATTATGTAATTTTCCAGCCATGTGCTGTCAATTTATTTTTATTCATTTGTGGGACATCGCTGGCCGCCAGCATTTATTGCCCATCCCTAAGTACCCTTGAAACTGAATGAATTGCTGGGATTGCTGAGAGCCAATCATATTGCTGTGGTTCTGGAGTCACATGTCGGTCCAACCAGGTAAAGATGGCAGATTTTATTCCCTAAAGGACATTAGTGAACCAGATTGGTTTCTCCTGACAATGATTTCACTGTCATCAGTAGATTCTTCATTCGAGATACATTTTTTTTATTGAATTCAAATTACACCATCTGCCGTGGCGGGATTCGAACCCAGGCCCTAGAACATTGTGGGCGGCATGGTAGCACAGCGGTTAGCACTGCTGCTTCACAGCTCCTGGGTTCAATTCCCGGCTTGGGTTACTGTCTGTGTGCAGTTTGGACATTCTCTCCGTTTCTGTGTGCGTTTCCTCTGGGTCTCCGGTTTCCACCAACAATCAAAAGATGTGCAGATTGGTTGATTGGCCATGTTAAAATTGCCCCTTAGTGTCCTGAGATGCATAAATTAAAGAGACTAGCAGGTAAATATGTAGGGTAAGGGAATAGGGTAGAATTGTTATCAGTGCAGACTCCATGGGCCAAATAGCCTCTTTCTGCACTGTAGTGATTCTATGACTAGTTGAGTTTCTGGATTGCCTCCATTATAACAAGAGAATGACACCGTGATTGTGCCGAATGTTTGCCCGGCAATGTTATTTCATTACTGCACATTGCATCTTTACATCAACTTTTATTTGGTTTGTATTACACCTGTCTGACTCAGGTGGTTATGTGTTCAAATCCTGTCCCAACATTTGACCACATGATTTAGGTTGGCATCAATGCAGCATTGAAACAGAGCTGTCAGGAAAGAAGCAACATGGGGATTTCTCCTGTGGACTGGTTTTGGTGGATGGAGGGAATTATTTGGGAATTCTAGTCTATGTTCTTCCTTCATCCAGGGTCACCACAAACTGATTCTTTGACCACTCGTTTGTAAGTTGTTTGCCAACTGGAAAATGTTTCCTACATTTACCTAGTTTCAGATATTAATCCTCCAAGTGTAGCATCTACCCTATCGAACCTTTATTTATTTTATGATCTCTATGGGGCCCTTTTTGAATCTTCTCATTTAGAATCATAGAGTCATAGAGGTTTACAACATGGAAACAAGCCTTTGCAACGCACCTTGTCAATGCTGCCAGTTTTTATCATTGAGCTATTCCCAATTGCCTACCTCCATATCCATCTATACTCATTTTACCCATGTAACTGTCTGAATGCTATTTTAAAGACAAAATTATACCCACGTCTACCACTGCCTCTGGCAGCTCATTCCAAACACTTGCCACGCTCTGTGTGAAAAATTTGACCCTCTGGACCCTTTTGTATCTCTCCCCTCATCTTAAATCTATGCCTCTAATTCCAAACTTCCTTATCTTTGGGAAGAGATATTGACTATCTAACTGATCTTTGCCCCTCATTATTTTATAGATCTCTATAACATCAATCCTAAATCTCCTGTGCTCTAGGGGAAAAAGTTCCAGCCCACCCAACCTCTCCTTTTAACTCAAAAAGTATCCCAGCCTTCTCAGTCTTTGTTACCCCCTCAAGTTGGGGTAACTTGTCAGCTTTTTAAAAATGGCAGCCTGGAAAATCCCTACCATCCCACTTCCTTTGAGAATCTGGCAGCTTGTTTTGGACTTGCTGATTGCAGGATTCCCAAGCATTGAAAAGTGTTGCCTTCCACATTGTATAAAAGAAGTTACAGAAATCTGTGATAAATTATTGGAGCTCAACCGGTATTTCCAAAACAGTGATTCAATTCTCTTTTCCAGTGTTATTGTGCTGGCTTATACCCAACTATATATCATTCTGCATTGCCCAGTGTTATCTCCAATAAGTCACACATTATTAATGTGTTCCTCTCTTCTGAAAACATTCAGTTTAAAGATTCCAGTGAAATGCTGCAAGGTGATTTTGCAGAGTAGTGCCTCTGGTTAGGTGTTTAATATCTCAAAGCTCCACTTGCAACTTAACTCAAGAAGTTTAAAATGCCTCCAGCATTGCACATGATTGACTTGTTGAAAGTGTGGTGCTTTTGAGTGATTACTAATTTGGTTCAGCTCCCCAGTCCCCTTGGTCTCTAATTTTTCTGGGAGGACCTTTGTATTGTCCTCGGTGAAGTCAGAAAATCCAAGGTCTGTGGAATTTTGCGTGGTTTGCATCCCGTTCGCTGCAACTCCTGTGGGAGGTGGGACAGGAAAATTCCACTCAAAGTTTTGATTTGTTCTTCTTTGTTAAACATTATGAATTCTCTGCCTATAATAGGCCCACATTGTAAATACAAATCTCTTCCTGTTGGCATACCCACTGAAGTCTTTATATACAAGTTTTATGTTTCTGACTGGTTTACTTTACATTCTATTTTCCCATTCTTTATCAGTTTGTTGATCTGCCTTTGTTGAATTTTAAAATGTTTCCAACCCTTGGACTTACTACTTTTCTTGGCAACTTGATAAACCTCTTCCTTTCATCTAATATGATCCTTAACTTCTTTTAAGGTTAGAACAGTTTTCTGTGTGGTTTCAGTGTCTCAAAACAATGTTGTGAAACATGTTTTAATTATTTAGATGTTAGCAATTGGCTGTCTCTTGTTATGGGTCAGGTTAGGAACTCCAAAATACTTTATGGAGACTGCCGAAACAATATGTTTTGCAGTTTGAATTTGGCTAGGATGAGCATATGTTTTGATTTAATTTGATCTGATTTATTATTGTCACGTGTATTAGAATACAATGAAAAGTATTGTTTCTTGTGGGCCGTACAGACAAAGCATACCATTCATAGAGAAGGAAAGGAGAGTGTGCAGAATATAGTATTACAGTCATAGCTAGGATGTAGAGAAAAGTTAACTTAATGCAGGGTAAGTGCATTCAAAAGTCTGACAGCAGCAGGGAAGAAGCTGTTCTCCACTTGGTTGATAAATGACCTCCGAGGCTTGTATCTTTTTCTCGACGGAAGATGGTGGAAGAGACAATGTCCAGGGTGCATGAGGTCCTTAATTATTCTGACTGCTTTGTGGAGGCAGTGGGAAGAGTAGACAGAGTCAATTGTTGGGAAGCTGGTTTGTGTGATGGATTGGGCTACATTCACGACCTTTTGTAGTTCCTTGGGGGTCTTGGGCAGAGCAGGAGCCATACCAAGCTGTGATGCAACCAGGAAGAATGATTTCTATGGTGCATCTGTAAAAGTTGGTGTAAGTCGTAGCTGACGTGCCAAATTTTCTTAGTCTTCTGAAAAAGTAGAGGTGTTGATGGGCTTTCTTAACTCTAGTGTCAGCACGGAGGATCAGATTGTTGATCTGGACACCTCAAAACTTGAAGCTCTCGACCCTTTCTACTTTGTTCCCAGTGATATGGATGGGGAACTTCTCCTTTACACTTCCCGAAATTGATGACAATCTCCTTTGCTTTGTTGAGGGAGAGATTATTGTTGCCACACCAGTTCACCAGATTCTCTAAGTCATTCCTGTTCTCTGCCTCAACATTGTTTGAGATCTGATCCACTACAGTAGTGTCGTTAGCAAACTTGAAAATTGAATTGAAAGGGAATTTGGCCACACAGTCATAGATGTATAAGGAGTATAGTAGTATAATTTCACTCCAGGATGATTCAACAACCCACTAGGGAGCTTTTATTAAACAAAGTTTATTTAAGAATATAGTTAACATGTATAGTAAGAAAATTAGCAAGAGCTTTTATCAATTACAAACAAAAAAAGAAAGCAACCACAATAATGTATTAACCCTTAATTGAATATCATAGAACATAGAACATTACAGCACAGAACAGGCCCTTCGGCCTTCGATGTTGTGCCGACCAAAATAAAAAGCAATGCCCCTCCAAACTAAACCATTCCCTTCTCTTCCATATACTTATCAATTAACCTCTTAAACGCCACCAAACTTGGCGCATCTACAACAGCTGCAGGCAGGGCATTCCACTCCCTAATCACTCTTTGAGTAAAGAACCTACCTCTGATATCCGTCCTATAACTCATACCCCTTAATTTAAAGCTGTGTCCCCTCGTGCTAGCTTTCTCCATCCTAGGAAAAAGGCTATCACTGTCCACCCTATCTAAACCTCTAATCATCTTATATGCTTCAATAAGATCCCCTCTTAGCCGCCTCCTTTCTAACGAAAACAACCTCAAATCCTTCAACCTCTCTTCATAAGACCTGCCCTCCATACCAGGCAACATCCTGGTAAACCTCCTCTGTACCCTCTCCAATGCCTCCACATCTTTCTTATAATGTGGGGACCAGAACTGCACACAATACTCCAAGTGAGGCCGCACTAGAGTTTTGTACAGTTGCAACATGATGCTGCGGCTCCTAAATTCAATCCCCCTACCAATAAAAGCTAAGATCAGAGCTGTTCCAACAAACCAAAACCTTTCATAGTCAAAACCCTTTTCACCGGCTTAACACAGCATAGATTAAAATCCCACTTAACTGCAGTTGAGTCTTTTCAAAGCCTGCACTTTCCTTCCAGAAGGGAAAGTGTTGCCTTGAAATAACTAACAGAATTTCCAAATTGAACAAGTTGACAGAGAGAGAATGACTTCAGCTTCTTTCTTGCTCGATGTCCCTGCTAAAATTAAAAACTAAACTGCAGCCTCAGAACTCTCAAAACTGAAACCTTAAACTCACTCGACAGAAAATAACTGTCCAAAAACACATGACTTTTTCTCCGAACAATGCCAGAACGTAAAACTAATTCAAGAGTAAACATAAATAGTCCCCACTTAAGCTATTGAAGTAGCAATAAAAGGGCTCTTTGTAGTCAACCTGGCAACAATAATGACATCATTGAAGCTATGAGCTGCAGAAATTACTTTTTTTTAAAAAGAACTTTCTTAAAGGGACACCAGCGTCACATTACCAGCGTACCTTTTAATGTAATTTCCCAATCTATTACAGTCAATTTGCACCCCTCTTACCTTCACAATTTCCTTTATTTAGATTTAAGCCCTACTATCAGATTAGATTAGATCACTGTCAAAGTTAATGTAAAATTGCAGCATATTATGGTCACCCTTCCCTAAAGGCTCCTTTATACAAGATTAGTAATCATCCCTTTCTCATTGCACAATATGAGATCTAAAATAGCCATTTCTCTGGTTTTTCAACATATTGTTTGAGAAAACCATTCTGCATATGCTCCAGGAATGTATTCTTGTTTTTATTCATTCGCGGATTCATGAGCATTACTGGAAAACCAGTATTTATTGCCCATCCCTAATTCCCCTTGTTCAGAGGACAGTTGAGAGTCAACCATATTGCTGTGGATCTGGAGTCACATGTAGGCCAGACCAGGTAAGGACAACAGATTTCCTTCCCTAAAGGACATTACTGAATCAGATGGGTTTTTCCCAACAATTGTTTCATGGCCATCAGTAGATTCTTAATTCCAGATATTTTCTATTGAATTCAAATTACACCATCTGCCGTGGCTGGATTTGAACCAAGATCCCCAGAACATTAGCTGAGTTTCTGGATTAATAACTTAGCAATAATATTACTAGGCCATCACCTCCCCTGTTAACGCTAATTAAGTTTACCCGGTTTTTATGTAGATTGAAGTCCACCATGATTACTATATTACCTTTGTTACGATTCCCTCCAACGTCCTGGTTTATACCAGGCCCTACATTACTACCACAGGTTGGTGGCCTATCACTAACTCCTACCAGTGTTTGCTGCCCCTCACTGTTGCTTAGCTCCACTCAAGTTAATTCTAAATCTTGATCTTCTGATCTAAGATCCTTCACTCATGTCCCGAACCCATCTTTTATTTTTGCCTGTTCTTCTTAAATGTTGAAAATCCATGAAAATTCAGTTCTCAGCCTTGCTCACCCTATAGTCATGTCTCTATAATGGCAATGAAATCAAATTCATTAACTTCTACTTTGTTGTGAATGCTGTAACATTCAGATATAGAGGCTTTAATGTTGCCTTTTTAACGTGTTGCCATATTTTGTCTCTTCTGATTCTGGCTTTATTTTCTGCTGCCTTCCTGTTTTGCTTGCGACTTTACTTCTTACCACGACCAGTTTAGTTTCACTCCTCTTTGTTCTAATATACCTTTGAGGGATAGCAACATTCAATCACTAGAGAAAAAATGTGTCATGCAATTGAGTCTCAGTTTCACTTTGCCCTTTGAGCAGAACACAGCACACACAGCTCTGATGCTGATGCCTTCAATCTTAAGTGCCTAGTCTAAATAAATGAAACCACAATGTGCTTATAAAATCTCTTGTGATTGATTCGTGCTTTTATATCAGTGTAAAAATTTGACACTATCTGAATCCCTTTTCCGTTCACAACACATGTCAAGCTAGTTTAAACCTTCCCATTTGCACTAGAAAAGCTCCATGTGAGGATATCGGTCCCTGCATAGTGACACATCCTCCGTGTACAGGTCCCACCTGCCCCTGAACTAGTCCCAGTACCTCTGAAATCTTAAGCCTTCCCTCCTGCACCATCTCTTCAACCACGTATTAATTTGCTCTATCCTCCTACTTTTGTGTTCACAAGCAAGTGACATTGGGAGTAATCCTGACATTTGCCTTTGATGCCCTTCTTTATCATCTCTTTCCACGCTCCTTAGATTCTGCTTGCTGGACTCATTCCTCTTTCTATTTGTTCTGATGTGGATCACAGTCTCTGACTGTTCACTTTCCTCCATAAGAATGTCTTGCAGTTTGCTCAGTGACATGCTTAACTCTGGTTCCAGGGAGGTAACTTATTATTTTGGGGTCATGCCAGCAGCTATAGAAACACCTTTCTGTTATCCTAACTAATAAATTCCCTGCCACTATTGCTCTTGCATTCTTTTTCCTCCCCTCCTGTGCAGCTGAGCCACACATGGGTCTGGCTTTGGCTGCACTGAGAACCCCCAGTCACCTGAAGAAGGCACAGCCTATCGCGAAAGCCTGCAGCTTTTGCTACAAATAAACCTATTTGGACTTTAACCTGGTGTTGTGGGATTTCTTTCCATTTTACCCCAGTCCAACGCCAGCATCTCCACATCAGGAATAGGGGTGGCATGGTGGTACAGCGGTTAGCTGTGCCAGGGACCCGGTTTTGATTCAAGGCTTGGATCTCTGTCTGTGTGGAGTTTGCACATTCTCCTTGTGTTTGCGTGGGTTTCCTCTGGGTGTTCCGGTTTCCTCCCACAGTCAGAAAGATGTGCAGTTTAAATGGATTGGCCTTGCTAAATTGCTCCTTAGGCCAGAATTTTACTGGAAAACCTGCCCCGGTTCCGGGGGTGGGTGAGATTCGGAGAACAGTATTCTCCTTTGGTCTCAAGTGGGATTGTATGAACTTCAGGTAGGCGTGCTGGTAAATGTTCTGACCTTAGTGTCAGGGAGATTAGCAGGCTAAATATGTGGGGTTACATGGATAGGTTTTGGCTGGGATTGTGGTCGATGCAAACTCAATGGGCCGAACGGCCTTCTTCTGCACTGTGGGGATTCTATTTCTATGATTATAAATTGAGCCAAGGGTGGACTTCCTGTTCAACGCCCAGCCTGTCTCACTGTAAAGTCAAAACCAGAGCCCTTCCAATCCCAGGGATCATCAAGTCATAGAATCACAGAGCTTTACAGCACGGCAACAGGCCCTTTGTCCCAACTTGTCCAGGCCACCCTTTTTTTAAAATCCCTAAGTTAATCCCAATTGCTCACATTTGGCCCATTTCCTTCTATACCTTACAAATATAAAATTATACCCACCTCTACTACTACCTCTGGCAGCTTGTTCCCTTCCTCACTACCCTCTGTGTGAAAAAATTGCTCCTCTGGAGACTTTTGTATCTTTCCCCTCTCACCTTAAACCTATACCCTCTAGTTTTAGACTCCCCTACCTTTAGGAAAACATGTTGACTATCTAGCTGATCTGTGCCCCTCATTATTTTATAGACCTCTATAAGATTACCCCTCAGGTTCTATGCTCCAGAGAAAAAAGTCCCAGTCTATCCAGCCTCTCCTTATAACTCAAACCATCAAATCCTGATAGTATCCTAGTAAATCTTTTCTACATCCTTTCTAGTTTAATAATATCCTTTCTATAATAGGGTGACCAGAACTGCACACAGTATTCCAAATATGGCCTTACTAATATCTTGTACAACTTCAATAAAACATCCTAACTGCTGTATTCAATGAAACCAAGCATGCCGAATGCCTTATTCACCATTCTGTCTACCTGTGACTCCACTTTCAAGAAGCTATGAATATGTACCCCTGGATCTTCTGTTCTGTAACTCTCCCCAGTGCCCTACCGTTAACTGAATAAGTCCTGCGCTGGTTCAATCTACCAAAATGCAGGTCATTTGTCTAAATTAAGTTCCAACTGCCATTCGTCAGCCCACTGGCCCAATTGATCAAGATCCCGCTGCAATTGGAATTTCTTCACTGCCCACCATGTCACCAAACTTGGTGTCATCTGCAAACTTACTAACCATGCCTCCTATATTCTCATCCAAATCATTAATATAAATGACCAATAACAATGGATCCAGCACTGATCCCTGAGGCATCACTGCTGGTCACAGGTCTCCAGTTTGAAAAACAACCCCTCTACAACCACTCCCTGCCTTCTGTCAAGAAGCTAATTTTGTATCCCTTTAGATACTTCAACCTGGATTCCGTGAGGTTTAATCTTACGCAACAACCGACCATGTCGTATCTTCTCAAAGGCCTTGCTAATCTCCATGTAAGCAACATCAATTGTACTGCCCTCATCTAACTTCTTGATTACTCTTTCAAAAAACTCAATCAAATTTGTGAGACATGATTTCCATTCACAAAGCCATGCTGACTGTCTCTAATCAGTCCTTGCGCCTTTAATGCCTGTAGAACCTGTCTCTCAAAATTCCTTCCAACAATTTACCCACCACATATGTGAGGCTCACTGGCCTGTAATTCCCAGGCTTTTCCTTGCAGCTCTTTTTAAACAAAAGCACAACATTTGCCACTCTCCGATCTTGACTGTCGATGATTCAAATATCTCGGCTAGTGGTCCTGCAATTTCTTCCCTAACCTCTCACAATGTCCTGGGATACACTTCATCAGGTCCCTGGGATTTATCTACCATGATGCGCTTTAAGACTTCCAGCACCTCCTTCTCTGCTATATGTACACTCTCAAGACATCATTATTTATTTCCCTAAGTTCCCTAACATCCATGCTTTTCTCAATAGTAAATATTGATAAAAGAAACATTCATTTAGGATCTCACTCATCTTAGGCAATAAAGTTAAAGTTTAAGATTTTATTTATTTATTATCTTACATTGACACTGCAATAAAGTTACTTTGAAATTCCCCTAGTTACCACAGTCCAGAGCCTGTATCGATCAATGTACCTAACGTCTTTCAGATTATGGGAGAAAACTGGAGTATCCAGAGGAAACCCACGCAGATACAGGGAGAATGTGCAAACTCCACTCAGAAAGTGACCCAAGCCAGGAATTGAATCCAAATCTCTAGAGCTGGGAAGCAGCAGTGCTAACCACTGTGCCACCGTGTCGCCCCGTGTAATTCAGGCCATGAAAGAAATTAGAATAATGGGATTTGCCAAAAAAGTCCGAGTGTGATCTGTTCAATAGATTTCTTGTTGAAATAAGGAAATGTCACGTTCCACTGAATTGGTGTCTGGGATGAATGGGTTGTCCTGTGATGAGAGGCTGGGTAAATTGGGTTATATTCTCTGGAGTGTAGTCAAATGAGAGGCAATCTCATTGAAGCATCCGCGATTCTGAAGGGGTTTGACAGGGTAGATGCTGAGAGATTGTTTCCGCTGCTGGGGGAAGCTAAAACTCAGGGGCACACTCTCAGAAGATTGAGGGTCTGGCTGAGATGAGGCGAAAATAACTTCAGTCAAAGGATTTGTGAATCTTTGGAACTCTCTAACCCAGGGAGCTGTGGATGCTCGATCATTGTTTAAGGCTGGGATTGATGGATTTTGGTCTCTTGGGGAATTCAGGAACAGAGGGAGTGTACAGAAAAGCAGAGTTAAAGCACAAGATGATCATATTGAGTGGCAGAGTACCCTTAATGGACCATATCTGCACCTTGGGCGAACATGATGGTACAGTGGCTAGAACTGCTGCCTCACAGCGCCAGGGACCCAGGTTTGATTCCTGACTTGGGTCTGTGTGAAGTTTGCACATTCTCCTTGTGTCTGTGTGGGTTTTCTCTGGTTTCCTTCCACAGTCTGAAAGACGTGCTGGTAGGTGCATTGGCCATGCTAAATTCTCCCTCAGTGTACCTGAACAGGAGCACGGCGACTACGGAATTTTCACTGTAACTTCATTGCAGTGTTAATGTAAGCCTCCTATAAAGTAAAGAGCTTATTAGTTCCAAGTAGGGCTTACATTAATACTGCAATGAAGTTACTGCGAAAATCCCTTGCTAATTGCACTCCGGCGCCTGTTATAAATAAATACTCCTATTTCTTGTGTTCTTGGGTGTTAGTTCAACTGTAACTACTCTCAAGCTGGATCAAACGGCAGAGAAATTTGTTATAAATAACACTCTGCCACGGCCTAATTGTACCAAACCCCCAGTGAGCGAGCAGGAACTGATGAGTATTTGTTATTTAAAGCTTCATATCTGGTCGGACAATAGGCAAACAGAGGAAACAAAGTAATTAGCCTGCTGATATTTTGTTAAAATTGCCACCACTTTATAAGTTCTAGCATCGCTGGGTTTGGCCGTTTTCCATTAGCAGGCCCTGTTTGGATGATGTTTAGCAGGTCCTGCTTGCACATAGCCCTTTGTGTTCTCCAGGCCAGGGTCAGACTCATTGCACTTTTCCTTTCCTTCAGAAGTTGTAATGGAGGTGCTGACAGAACGTTCCGGTATCATAGACAGGAAGCTAATGTCCCAAGCCATCCATTTATTCTTTAATGAGAGAGAAAAAAAAAACACAATTTATTCAAAAACAATGCAAAAAAAATCAAAGATTGAAGAGATCCATTAGGTCAGTCAGTAATTGCCAACACAGGAAGTGCTTATAGCAAGAACTTCCTGTCTGTACTTGTAATTCCTGAAGACTGTCCTTCCCCCACATCAAACGGCAGCTGGACACAAATGGGATTGGATCCTAGGGATAAGTGACCTCTGAACTTTATTTTTCTGGTCTGGTGTCCATTTAAAGTGGTATTCCAGTCCCCAGTTAGCTTCTGTTTGTCAAATGGGGCGACACGGTGGCACAGTGGTTAGCACTGTTGCCTCACAGCGCCAGGGACTCGGTTCCATTTTGGCCTCAGGTCACTGTCTGTGCTGAATTTGCATATTCTCTCCGTGGGTATCCTCTGGGTGCTCTGGTTTCTTCCCAAAGATGTGCTGGTTAGATTGATTGGCGGTGCTAAATTGAGCCTAGTGTCAGGGGATTAGCAGGGTAAATATGTGGAGTTATAGCGATAGGGCCTGATGGGATTATTGTAGGTCCTGGCTCAATGGGCCAAATGGCCTCCTTCTGCACTGTAGGGATTCTATGATTCAATGAGTGACAATGGCTTTAAATGTGTACAATGCCTTTCATGTCATCAAATGGTTCGAGGTGCTTCAGTGGATTGCCAGCAAGTGAAAAGATGTTATTTGGGCGTCAAGACTTTGTAATGGCTGACTGCTCTCCCCTAAGTCAAAAGAAATGCTTTAAAAAGTAGCCAATGGCAATTAATGTCAATTAAAATGACCTCATTCTGGTGAAGCCCAAAAGTTTGACAACTCCCTTTGGAAGGTCAGCAATGCTTTGGCTGCATCACAGACCCACACCCTTATTCCATCAACATCCCTGAATGTGATCAGGGCCAGATCATTGTTTTGTGTGGTGTTGATTGAAAGACAGTGCGACTGACACCCATGTCCTTTTGAATAGCGCTGTGGCAATTTCTGCAACCATCTGAACAGGCAAATGGGATCAGTCCAACAGTGCCGTGCACTCTCAGTACTGCGCTGGTGTGTTCAGCCTTGATTTTATTTTCTCAAGGCCCAGAATGAGACTGAAATCCGGTAGCTTTGCAATTCGAAAACAGGAATTCTGCTAACTGAGCTGACAATGAGTGATGGGTCAACGTGACTGGAATCACCATGGACAACACAACAGATGTCCACGGAAGGCAAAACCTGAGGAATATAATTTTTGTCACCAACTTTTACAAATGCACCATAGAAAGCAGCTTGGTATGGCTCAAGACTGCAAGGAACTACAAAAGATTGTGAATGTAGCCCAATCCACCACGCAAACCAACTTCCCATCCAGTGACTCTGTCTACATTTCCCGCTGCCTTGGTAAAGCAGCCGGCATAATTAAGGACCCCACTCACCGTGCCACCCCAAATGAGTAGAACTTTGCCCATAAATTAACCAGATTAGTCCATTTTAGAAGGAGCGCCAAGCTACAGTATATTTCAGAAAATGTTTTTCTTTAATAGGCTAATTGTAATTATTGGTATAACTACTTGAAAGTAAATGGGAACCCTTTCAAAGAAGAAGAAACAAGAGGATCAGGTGAGCTTTGTCAAAGGGTCAACTGGAAAGGTCTACTCTTTTCTCTCCTTAGACATGCTGCCAGACCTGCTGAGATTTTCCAGTGTTTTTTCCTTTGGTAAGAGAATCAACTGACTGGAACTTAATTAACTACCCTAAAACATCAGGTCAGTGAAACCAGAATCAGGGGAAGCAGTGGTATAGTTGGATTGTCACTGGATTAGCAATCCAGAGACCTAAAGTCATGCTTTGGGGATCCGAGTTCAAAGCCTACCACGGAAATTTGAACTCGATAAAATATTTGGACTTACTGCTGACTGTGAAACCATTGTCAATTGCTGTAAAAAATTCCACCTGCTTCGCTAATGTCCTTCAGGGAAGGAAATCTGCCAACCTTGTCTGGACTGGCCTACTTGTAACTCCAGATCCACAGCAAATGTGGGAGATTCTTAAATGCCCTCAAGATTGGGCAATAAATGCTGGCCCAGCCAGCGATGCCCACATCCTGCAAACAAGTGAAGAAAAATAGTCTGCTTCACTTCCTCCTCCCCTGGTGTGGTTGGATTGGTGAGCATAGCTGCTCCTGAAGTGCGGCGATTTAATCGACGTCTCCTGCAGCGTCTCCGACACATTCTGACCCACCCTCCCCTCACAGCCCTGCACGGTATGGAGCCTGTAAGTGCCGGGAGCTGGTATCTGAGCAAGTACCTGCATGGGAAGGGTTTTGAAACAACACACCTGCATGCCACCTCACCTGGTATTCATTTGCATTCGACTGGATGCTACTGCGAGTCTCTTCACTACAGTAGCTCAGTTGGAACCGTCTTTGTCAGATAGCCAGAATGGATAAAAAAACAAGTTTCTAATCACAAAGGGAATTCAACCTCCTCATCATTCACTGTCATGTTGCCTGAGTCTTTGTTGAACCAAATGTATTCATTGTTTTTATATTAATTATTTACATCTATTTTTAGCTGCTTCAATCCAAATTAAAATATTGTTTTCTCTGAGGGTTTTTTTTTAGCTAGCAAGGTCAAAGGATTGCATTTCTGCTTACAGTTACTGTGAGGCAGCTTTAAGACACTTGGCTGTTCTCACCTACCTTGCCTCTTCACACTGCTTAGATTTTGATACCCCTCCTCTCAATTGGGGAACAGCGCTGAGACTTAAGTGTTCTCAAACTTAGTGCTGATGCTTTCCGTCAGGCACCTTTGACCCCTCAGCAGGCGCAATTATTAAAGCGCTTTATTTTAAAGTAG
This sequence comes from Sphyrna mokarran, assembly GCA_024679065.1. NCBI lineage: Eukaryota > Metazoa > Chordata > Chondrichthyes > Carcharhiniformes > Carcharhinidae > Sphyrna > Sphyrna mokarran. The sequence goes on along the minus strand of JAGIQG010000020.1, from coordinate 43,806,634 downwards.
AAAGGTGTGCCCTTTCATTGCAACAAACGACACTCAGAGTAGGGGTCAGTTAAGGGTAAACACTCTGCCTTTTTAAAAGAGAATGCAAAACAAGTGTCAGAAACTGTTGGCTTTCAAAGCGGTGAATGCAGGAAAGTCAGCCCCTATCTCCAAAAGGCCCCTATGTGATACTCTAATCGTTTTCCAAACACTGCCCGCACCCTGCCTCTATCTCACGTAACTGCTCCCAGCACATCACCCCCCACTACAAAGCTAAGTGATCGCCAGAGTGAGATCCCATATTTCTCCACGTGACTCCCTCTCTGCGTCTTTAACAGAATAACTTGCAAGTCATGATGCCCCAGGGGATTTATGCAGCACCCAGTCCAAATACTTTCATCCAATTGTCTTTAAATCATACAATCTTGCTTTCAAAGTGGGGCGGCACGGTGGTTAGCACTGCTGCCTAGCAGCACCAGGGACCCAGGTTCGATTCTGGTGACTGTTTTTGTGGAGTTTGTATGTTCTCCCTGTGTCTGTGTGGGTTTCCTCCCACAGCTCAAAGGTGTGCTGGTTGGGTTGCCTGGGCATATTAAATTGCCCCCTAGTGTCAGAGGGACTAGTAAGGTAAATACATGAGGTTACAGAGATAGGGCTTGGGTGGGAGAGTTGTCGGTGCAGACTCGATGGGCTGAATGGCCTCTTTCTACACTGTTCTATGATACATGTATGTTAAAAAAGACTTTCATTTATTTAGTGCTTTTCACAACCTCAGAACATTCCGGAGAGTCAATGATGCATTTCTGAAGGATAGTCATTGTGAAAATGACTTTGGAAAATCACTTTGGAAAAACAGCAGCCAATTTGTACACAACAACATCTAACAAACAACAATGGGATGATTGCCAGATTGTCTGCTTTGTTTTGTAGCGTTGGTTGAGGGATAGTTACTGGCCAGAAGAATTTTTTGACATTGCGGGGAAGTTTTAACTCCCACTGGGAGGGGCCTTTAACATCTTGACTGAAAAGACGGCACACCCAACAGTGTAGCACTCCTTCTGTATTGTATTGAGCATAGGCCTAGGTTTGGGGTTCAGGTATCTGGAGTGGGACCTGAACCCTCAACCTCTGACTGAGAGACGAGCATGCTGCCCACTGACTTGATAAGCCTAGAAGAAGATCTTGGCATGTCCCTACCTCTGAGGCAGAAGATCTAGGTTCAGATCCAAGTCTTGGAATGATGACCAAGGAAGATACATTCATAACGTGGTCGAACAGTTTGTCTATCTGCAAATCTTTCCAATGGATCCGTGGCACACAGGAAGTATGACCAGGAATCCTGCCAGCAACAATCATGTGCTGGTCACAGTGAAACAGCCTTCCCACTTTCAAAACTCCACATGCAAGTTTTTGCACTGGACTGTGCTCATTGTTTTGTAAGACTACCAGAGGAAGTGAACAAGTGTCAAAACATCCTTGGACTGCATGGTGGCACAGTGGTTGGCACTGCTGCTTCACAATCCGGGGATCTGGGTTCGATTCCTGGCTTGGGTCATTGTCTGTGTGGAGTTTGCATGTTCTCCCCTTGTCTGTATGGGTTTCCTCTGGATGCTGTGGTTTCCTGCCACAGTGCGAAAGACATACTGTTTAGGTGCATTGGCCGTGCTAAATTCTCCCTCAGTGTACCTGAGAGGTGTCGGAGTATGACGGCGAGTGGATTTTCACTGTAATTTCATTGTAGTGTTAATGTAAGCCTACTTGTGAAACACTAATAAATAAACTGTGAACAACAAGGCTTGCTATCTTTATCCAGTCCCAGTGTTTTTGTGGATTTCTTCTGGGTGCTCTGGTTTCCTCCCACGGTCCAAAAGATATTCTGGTTAGGTGCATTGGCTGTGCTAAATTCCCCCTCAGTGTACCTGAACAGGCACTGGAGTGTGGCAACTAGGGGATTTTCACAGTAGCTTCGTTGCAGTGTTAATGTAAGCCAACCTGTGAACTTAACTTGATATAATTCCAATCCCACACCTCCCTGAAGAGGGCAACTTTAATACACTGTTGTATTAAACCTTTGCTGTTCCAGGAAGGCAGCTCATTGCCCTCACAGGGCATCAAGAGGTGGCATGCCAAATTTCCTTAGTCTTCTGAGAAATTAGAGGCTCTGGTGGGCTTTCTTAACTATAGTGTTGGCACGGAGCACAGGACAGGTTGTTGGTGATCTGAACACCTAAAAATCTGAAGCTCTCGACCATTCCTACTTCATCACCATTGATATAGATAGAGGCATCTTCTCCTTCATGCTTCCAGAAGTCAGTGACAATCTCTTTAGTTTTGTTGACATCAAGGGAGAGATATTATTGTCACTGTGCTAGTTCACCAGATTCTCTACCTCATTCCTGGACTCTGTCTTGTCATTGTTTGAGATCTGACCCACTATGTTGGTGTCGTCAGCAATCTTGAAAGTCGAGTTGGAGTTCTGGAACTCTGAGTTCTGGACCCCTCTTTTACATTACACCTTTTAGTTCATTTTTCTGCTCCTAATTCTTCCTTTCAAAATGTATAAGAGGAAGAAGCGAAGGAGAAATTGGAAACCTTCAAACAAAATCCAACTGGACGCATTGAGGGAAACGTGTATACTATTATCCCAATCTCCAAAAATCTTCCCAAAACATTTCTTGCACCATTGAAAAATAAATAATGCAGGATGATATGTCCTAAAGGTACTGCCATTGTCCCATCGTGACACTAATCCTCAGTGAAGACCCATGTGCTCCTGCGGCAAACTATATTGACTGGCATATAGTTCCAGCAGGATCTTCTGGTCTAGCCAATGATGCACCCCTGCTGTGGGTTTCCTGAGGATGAGGGTACACTCAACAAGAAGCCAGATTGGCAATGATTGGATGACAAGATCCCACCACTGGCCAATGGTAGGCCATCTCTGCGAAACATGCAATGGGTTTAGTGGAAAATCTGGCTCATTTATTTTATGTGGATTGATGGAACCTTTAAGAACTGAGATCCTAAGAACTTAAGATCTGAATTCTGGTACAAAAAAAAGCTGGGTTCTAATAAGTGATTATGTGACCAAATTACTAGGTGGTTGAACAACTAAACAGCAAGCTAATTATAGGGGGGAGTAGGTTTTAAGGGATTGTTCTTTGTTTGAGCAGCTTTCTCTTAAGCATTTTGAACAATCTGGGGTCAAGGAAATGTCTCTTTCAGCAGAACTCTGTTGAAAATCTGGGTGTTGGCTAAAAGGGGTAAAACTCTTCTTAACAGAAAGATTCCATGGAATTTTTGGCACAGTTAAACTGAGGGTAGAAAGGGAGAGAGGGTTAGATACAAAGCACCACAGTTACAGGATATTAGAACCAGGAAAGTTCTGACCTGAGATGGCCGCGCTTAAGATTCCAATGATGCCTTTACCAAACTGGGAGTTTGTGATCTTCAGATGTTTGGAATAAATTGAAGGAATAACCTTGCTGGAAGTAAATGGAAAGCCCCCAGAAATCTCAGCCCATAAATGAAGGATTGACGCAGTAACTAAATCAAACAGTTAATTTTCCAGACAGTGGTTAGTATGCTATTTGAAGTTTTGTGATTTAAGAGAGTGATCTTACCAAAAAATTTCTAATGCTGAACAAGTGTGAAAACGAGAGAGAACTGTGATGATTTTTTGGGTGAGATCCCAGTTGCAATCGTACTGCACTTAGAAGACAAATAGTTCAGATGTGATTCTTGCCAGCAGGGGGAGTGGGCAGAGTGTATTCCCACAGAAATCCGGCTGCTGAGCTCAAGGGATGCCATTGCGCAGGCACCCCAATCTCCCACTGCCTGATCCCTAGTGAATTGTGCCAGGTTGCCCAGCAAGCATGACCAGGGTTCCCAGCTGGCAGTGCCAGGGTGCCCGGTGGGCAGTTCCAGGTGCCAGGCTGACAGTGCCAGGGTATCAGGGTAGCACTGCCCAGGGACACCCTGCCTTTGATCACCCGGGGGTTTCAATGACCTCCAGTCCCACCAGCGAAGCGTCTGGGACTCACTATTTATATTTAAATTAACCACTGAGCTGAAGTTGATTTTCCCAGTAAAATGGGGTTGGTGACATTGCAAGGGATGAGAAACCAGGTGCAAACCCATTTTTTCATCTCTCGCTCCATCTTACCAGTTCACCAACTGACCAGTAGGACAAGCCGTTAAATTCCCATCCACACATCCTGCCCTTAGTGTAATGGGTGTCGAAGGAAAATGGAGTAAAGACTTTTTGGTTTGGAATTTGAATAATTATTTTCATTGTATTCAACATAACGGAATATTTAAGATTAAAACCAGAATTCTACCGCACTCTTGCCGCGGGAATCGGAGCAGGCTGGGGGTAGACAATGGGATGTTCCATTGACCTCCGGCAGGATTTTCCAGTCTCGGGTCGCATAAGGTGGTAAAATCTTGCCCGTGTGTGTCGTTATATTAGTTCATGTTCTTTGATTTTTCTTGTGAATAAATTTTTATGTTGTTTTACCGTGAACCTTATGGCTTCATTGTTCCCGGTGAATATCTGGGTTTTCCGATAACTAAAAGTATAACCGGTCTTCCCTGAGATTATAACAATGACAAGCCTTCAATATCTCTGCAATCATCCAAATCTTGCTCCTTCTTAATTTCCTTATAACATTAGAATGGAAAAATGTGGGAAATAAGAGTGTGAGGAAACCCCACCCCCAGAGTTCCACATTCACTACTCTCTGGCTGAAGAAATTCCTCCTCATCTCTATTTTGAAGGATCACAGCGCCGGGGACCCAGGTTCAATTCCGGCCTTGGGTCACTGTCTTTGTGGCATTTGCATGTTCTCCCCATGCCTGTGTGGGTTTCTTCAGGTGCTCTGGTTTCCTCCCACACTCCCAAAAACGTGCTGATTAGGTGCATTGGGCCATAATAAATTCTCCCTCAATGTACCTGAACAGGGGTGGGAATGTGGCGACTCAGAGATTTTCACAGTAACTTCATTGCAGTGTTAATGGAAGCAGACTTGTGACTGAGTTGTGACTTTGGGAGTGCGGAATGAGTTGCCTAATGAAATGGTAAAAGAAGGCTCACTTTGAACATTTAAGAAAAACTTGGATAGGTACATGGATGAGAGGGTGCGGAGAGATATGGTTTGGGTGCAGGTCAGTGGGACTAGACAGAAAAATGGTTGAGAAGGGTCAAAAGGCCTGTTTCTGCACTGTAATATTCTATGGTTCTAATAAATAAACTTTAACCTTGCTTCAATTCCAAAGATTGCCTTGAATGAAGACAATTTTCCTCATCTCAATCCGAAATGATTGATTCCTTATCCTGAGTCTGTGCACCTCCTCATCCAATCCCCAATCCCTCACTCCAATGCTACTGCTCTGGAATTCCCTCCATAAACCTCATCACCTCTCTACCTTTTGCCCTTTCTCTTCAGAGCTACACTGGAATTCTCTTGCCTGCCGTGCTGTGTTTCTTGACAGCAGGAGGCAGCATCCCGTTGGCCGGTGGTGGGATCTTCTGGTCCTGCTACGGTTGATGGGATTTTCCATTGATTCCCACACCCCCGCCTCAGGAAAACATGCGGTGGGATGTGCCATCTGCAGAAGATCCTATTGGTGTGAAGACCCAGAAGGTCCTGTCCCGAGTCTGTTGACCAAGTTTTTGTCCAGGAACCTGGTTCCATTATTCCCTCGGTGGGGAAAATGTCAAATTTTTGTTTTGGGAATTTTCCTATGAAGAGCTTTGGGATTAAGTCTATTTTATTGGTGTCACAAGTAGCTACATTAACACTGCAACAAAGTTACTGTGAAAATCCCCTAGTCGCCACACTCTGGCACCTGTTGGGGTACACTGACGGAGAATTTAGCATGGCCGATTGCATCTAAGCAGCATGTCTTTCAGACTGTGGGGGGAAACCCATGCAGACACAGGGAGAACATGCAAACTCCACACAGACTGCGACCCAAGCCGGGAATCGAACCCAGGCCCCTGACACTGTGAGGCAGCAGTGCTAACCGCTGTACCATGATGCCACTCATATTTTAACTTCAGTGAAGGTGCTATATCAGTGCAAGTCAGACACTTCTGTGAAACACAATGTCCCTTTAAAGAAACATCTGTTCAAAAGCTCAGAAGAGAAAGCACTTTAAAATCTTAGCTTCAGAAGCTGAATTATTGCTGCTTTCTTTATTTATTCATTCTGCAGGGATTATTGATACAGACACACTGGCAGCTTTCCCAATTCTCTCTCAATGTACGGAAATGTCTCTACAAGCACAACCAAAGAAGAGATCCTGTTGAAAAAATAGTTAGGTAACTGTCACTGGGAGATTCTTCATTACAAAGAATGGATTGAGTTTGATTTGGAAGGGGGAACAGATAGGTGATCACTCGCCTCAATTTCACTTCCTGTGGCTCTGTTCTCTTTCAATCACTTTCTGTCAGTGAAGTGTGTGTCAGGGCAAAATGTCGCAAGCCTTCAGATTATCTTATTGTTCTCATTCTTTCACCCTGCCTCTCGTTTCATGCTTTCTGTTCATCGCCTTGATGTCAAATCAGCAAAGGGACGAGAGAGCGAGAGAGAGAGAGAGAGACAGAGAGAGGTAGAGGGGGAGGAGGAGAGGGAGAGGGTGGTGCAGAGAGAAAGAGAGAGAGAGGGAAAGAGAGAGAGAGAGAGACAGAGACGGAGAGAGAGAGGGGAAAGAGAGAGAGAGTGGGACAGAGACAGAGAGAAAAGAGAGAGAGAGAGAGAACAAATGACAAAAATAAAATCTGTGTAAGATCCAGAAGTGAAATAGGACAATTAGTCTTCCTCTTGCTGTCAGGATCTGTGAAAATGAATAACGGCCCATCCATTAGGACAGGATCCTGTGATTTTGGACTGACCATTGAGCAGGATGAAGGCCCGGGTTTCACATACACTTTAGGAAAATTGATAGGCTGAGCTCTCACAAGCCTGGACAAGCCGAAATCCCAGAGAGACACCTTCCGAAAAGAAAAAGACAAACCCGTGACATCCAGCACGAAAATATATTGCTGAGGTTTCAGTTACTCCCCAGCCTGTTGTGTCAGGGCCTATTTCCTTAAAGGGGCCTCACTGAACTGGTTTTCCAGGTTCCTACAGGAAAACTATGCGACCAATTGCATGGAAAGCCTTTTATGCCACAACTAATTCATTATTTTTAAACCGTGGTTTTATTGATAGAAGTGAAAAGTTTCTAAACCCTGTCATAAAAGTTTGCTTTGATTTGGTGTCTACTTAACCCATCCCACAGTGCACTCCCTCCCAAGCATGGCTGATGGGATAAAATTGCAGGATTACCTTCCTTCTCTGAGTCATTACTTTAGTACGCGGAACAGAGAAACCGGCACCAGTCAACATCTGAAACCAAACTGCAGAATTCCCAATCAAGTGGAGGACCAGCATTAGTTTTTAAAATGTATTAGTCACAAGTGAGGCTTATATTAACACTGCAATGAAGTTACTGTGAAATTCCCCTAGTCACCATAGCCCGGTGCTTGCTCGAGTCAATGCACCTAACCAATACGTCTTTCAGAATCTGGGAGGAAACCGGAGCACCCGGAAGAAACCCACGCAGACACGAGGAGAATGTGCAAAATCCACATAAATAGTGACCCAAGCCATTTGTGAGGCAGCAATGCTAACCACTGTGCTACCATGCTGCCCTCATTAATCACACCTCTACTATTAAGTAGGATTCAAAGATTCAAAGAGCAACACAGCACGGGAAACAGGCCCTTCGGCCCAACGAGCCCGCGCCGCCGTCATAACTTTATAGTAACAATTCCATTGTCTTATTCTAATTTTAGGTTATTCCTAATATGGAAAAATCTCAATATAGGGTCAATTTGTTTCCCAATCAGCCTAAGAGCGAATTTTTGGGATGTGGGAGGAAACCGGAGCGCCCGGAGAAAACCCACGCAACCACGGGGAGAACGCGCAAACTCCCGCAGACACCGGCCCAATTCCAAGTGTCTGCACAGCTACAGCGATAGTCACTGAGCTGTCATGGTGCCCTTCAGATGGTCCAGATAAAGCACTCATTTACGACATGAAGCACCAGGCAACCCATGAATCAACATCCAAGAGCTGTCCTCGCACCACCTGCCGAATGCATGCTCCTTGTTGGTCAAGTTGGACCGAATTACCTGTGGAAAAAAAAGTCATAGTTAAACAGTCCTACTATATCCCTCTATCTGCATACCGCTCATGTGGCTGTCCAAGAGACCCTTAAACAGCCCTAGCGTGCCTGCTCCCACCACCTTACTCGGCAGTGCATTCCACACCCCCACTACCCTTTGTGTGAAAAACTGCCCTCTAATATTCGTCTTATACATAGCCCCCCTCACCCTAAGGCCATGACCCCTCGTCCTATCCATTTCTGAAGGTGGAAAAAGTTTACCTCCATTTACTCTATCTATACCCCTTATAATCTTATACACCTCTATTAGATCCCCTCTAAGCCGACGTCTTTCAAGGGAAAACAACCCCAGTCTATTCAATCGTTCCTCATAAGACAGTCCTTCCATACCAGGCAGCATCCTGGTAAACCTCCTCTGCACTCTCTCCAAGGACTCTACATCCTTCCGATAGTACGGCGACCAGAACTGGACGCAGTATTCCAAGCGAGGCCTAACCAACGTTCTATACAACTGCAACATCAAACTCCTACTCTTGTATTCTATACCCTTTTCTATGAAAGCTAACATACTATACGCCTTCTTTATCACCTTCTCCACCTGTAAAGACACCTTCAGAGACTTGTGAACCTGCACCCCCAAGTCTCTCTGCGTCTCTATGCTCCGTATAGTTTTACCTTTTATCCTATAACTCTCTTCTACATTTTTCCGGCCAAAATGCATCACCTCGCATTTATCCGGATTAAATTCCATTTGCCATCTATCTGCCTAGTCTACCAACCTGTCTATGTCCTGTTGTATTGCCTGGCACTGCTCCTCTGTACCCGCCAATCCAAGCATAGGACTTGCATTTATATAGCACTTTTCATGATCTCAGAATGTTCCACAATTTTTAATAGCCTATGAAGTATTTTTTTAAGTGTGGTTATTGTTGTAATGTAAGGAGCGCAGGAGGAAATCTGCAAACTCCCACAAACACCAGTATGATAATCGGCAGGTTGTTTGGTTGAGGAAACTAATTGGCCAGAAAGTCCTGTACTTGTTCACAATAGTATCGTGGAATCTTTCTTGTCCAGCAGGGAAAACCTCAGTTTAATATCGCACCCAAAGGACAGTGATAGTGACAGTACTGCACTCTCTCAGTGCTACACTGGGATGGTCAGCCTGGATTACACACTCAAGCCTCTGCAGTGTGAGTTGAACCTGTAATGTTCCAACTCAAGGAACTTCAGAATTCCACATTCTTACCACACTCTGGGCAAATACATTTCTCCTAAATGCTCTGCCATGGATTGATTGCTGACAATTATGGCCTTATGTGCTGGGTCTTTGCCCACATGTGGAAATATCTTCCCTACATTTGCCCATCCTCTCTCTCCCACCTTCATCCTTCGGGGAAAAGGTACAAAAGTCTGAGATCACCACCAACCAACTCAAGAACAGCTTCTTCCCTGCTGCCATCAGAATTTTGAATTGGCTTACTTTGTATTAAGTTGATTTTCCTCTACACCCTAGCTATGACTGTCATACTACATTCTACACTCTCTCCTTTCCTTCTCCCTTATGTACTTTATGAACAGAATGCTTAGTTTATATAGTACGTAAGAAACAATGCTTTTCATTGCATATTCATATATCTGACAATAATAAATCAAATCAAATAAGGTATCAAGTCCTTCATAATCTTGAGGACCTCTAAAAAATCACCCTCAGTTTTCTCTTTTCCAGAGAAAAATCTTCCCGCTTCTTCACCTTTTCCTGTGGGTGTTGGCATGGGTTAGAGGGGCTGAAGGGCCTGTTCCTGCAGGTTTTGTTCTACGTCCTCTCTGCTCTGGTTCATTCTAGTGATTTCTTTCTGCTCCTTCTCCAGTGCCATTGTGCCCATTACAAAGAACAAAATAATTACAGCACAGGAACAGACCCTTTGGCCCTCCAAGGCTGCATTGACTATGCTTCCCTAAAATAAAACCCCCTCCTCTTCCAGGGACCATATCCCTCCATTCCCATCCTATTGATGTATTTGTCCAAAAGCCCCTTAAAAGTCACTATCATATCAGCTTCCACTGCCTCCCCGGCAGCGAGTTCCAGGCACCACCACCCTGTATGTAAAAAACTTTCCTCGTATATCTCCTTCAAATCTTGCTCCTTGCACCTTAAACCTACGTTACCTTTGATCTGGAGTCTAGAACTGTTTGCGCACTGCTCCAAGTGAGGTCTAACCAAGTGTGTGAATTTTTGCCCTCGATAGTGGGGCTTTACTGCCACGTTGTAGTGTAAATCGTCATTATTTTTACTTAACCACTAAAAGTAGCCTTGAACCAAGAACTTTGTGACTCAGACGCAGAAGAACCACCAGATGAGCTGCAGGTAACACAGATGGGCAAGCTGGTTTTTAAGGGAATTAAGGCTTATGGGGAGAAAGTGGGAAATGAAACTGATCCACTTCAGATCAGCCATGATCTTATTGAACGGTGGGGCAGGCTCGAAGGGCCAGATGGCCTATTCCTGCTCCCATTTCTTATGTTCTTAAAACTTCTCTGATTTATTCAGATTCATGTGATATTGAGCTGGATTCTCCAATCTCACTCTCAGATGGGATTCTCCGTTCCAGTCACAGAGATTTGGCTCAGCGTCAAATTCTCCGTTCTCACTGGCAGCAGCGGAGGGGTGTGAATGGCCGGAGAATTTCAGTCCTGATCAGAAGTTTACCCTAATCAGAATCAAAAAGATATTTGGATTATGAGGTACGGGGACTTCTGCTAAACCTTTCTTTATTCTAATTTTTCTCAGTGTGGTTTGATAAGTGAAGGTAACTGGATAAGGCTAACAAATGATGGCCTCGAAAACACAGACTAAACAAACTGATACAACTATTGATGCCGCAATCTGTACCGCTCACTCTCCACAACACGACAAAATAATATTAGCATCGCCCACAACAAACAAATCAATTATGAGGTACAGGTAACAAGATGTAAAAGTGAAGTTAAAGTAAGGCTGATATTAACACTGCAATGAAGTTACTGTGAAATTCCCCTATTCGCCACAGCCCAGCGTCTGGGTCAATACACCTAACCAGCACGTCTTTCGGAATGTAGGAGGAAACCCATGCAGACATGGGGATAATGTACAAACTCCGCACAGACAATGACCCAAGCCGAGAATTGAACCCAGGTCCCTGGCGCTGTAAGACAGCAGTATTAATCACTGTGCCACCATGCTGTCCCCAGTTAGTTTCTGAACTCACTGTCGCAGGAAGTGATTGAGGCAAATAATTCTGGTTCACTTAAGGGGAAGTTAGATAACCAAATGGGGGAGAAATGAATGGAAGGATATGCCAGCAGGGTGAGGAGGGTAATGGCATGGTGGTTATCACTGCTGCCTCACAGCGCCAGGGACCCGGGTTCATTTCCCAGCTTGGATCACCGTCTGTGTAGAATTTGCACATTCTCCCTGTCTCTGTGTGGGTTTCCTCTGGATGCTCCGGTTTCCTCCCACAGTCCAAAAGACATGCTAGTTAGGTGCATTGGCTGTGCTAAATTCTCCCTCATTGTACCTGAACAGGTGCGGCGACAAGGGGATTTTCACAGTAACTTCATTGCAGTGTAAATGTAAGCATACTCGTGACACGAATAAATAAACTTTAAAGAAGGGAGGGAGTGGCTCGTGTGTGGAATAAATCAGATGGGCTGAATGGCGTGTTCCCGTGCCGTAAATTCTACGTAAACGGGAGATTTGAACGTTGCATATTCCTTCTCAACAACAGCTGCCTGGTATGGTCCATTGAAGATAATAATGAAGGAAGTATTCCCATGAGTGGGTGTGACAAGGCTTGTGTCCCAGGTGGAGCTGCTCCACATATTCCATTATTCTCAAATCTCCCCGAATAAGTGTTATTCACATTGCCAGCAAGTTGAGACATGGATCCATGCATTAAATCCAGCACTGGCCTTACTTTGTCCAACCCAAGATCAAGCTATCCCACTCCCTATCATTCTGGTGTGCTCCATGTGCCTGTCCAATAACCGCTTAAAAGTTCCTGAAGTGTCCGACTCCACTATCACAGCAGGTGGTGCATTCCTCACCCCAACCACTCTCTGACTAAAGAAAGAATCAATCGATTCTTTCCCTCAATCCACATTGCCAAAGCAGATCACTAACACATTGCTGTTTGTGGGATCTTGCTATGTACCAGTTGATCTGGAAGTGGGGAGGTATTTTATTTATTAGTGTCACAAGTAGGTTTATGTTAATGCTGCAGAGAAGTTACTGTGAAAACCCCCTTCTCGCCACACTCTGGCACCTGTTCGGGTACACTGAGGGAGAATTTAGCACGACCAATGCGCCTAACCAGCACGCCTTTCAAACTGTGGGAGGAAACTGGAGCGTCCTGGGAAAACCCAGGCAGGCACAGGGAGAAAGTACAGACTCTGCACAGACAGTGACCCAAGCCAGGAATTGAACCCGGGTTCCTGGCACTGCGAGGCAGCAGTGCTAACCACTATGCCACCTTGGGTAGGCTTCTATGTTGCTAGCTGAGGAAAAGATGTGCTGGATTTTGTTAGGGAATGTGTGTGGCTCAGGGAATGTTTACGGCAAACACCACACCAACAGATGATCCATATGGCAGAGAGATAGAGAGATGAAGGATGAGACAGGACCCGATAGAGGTGTATAAGATGTTGAGAGGTATAGATCGGGTGGATTCTCAGAGGCTTTTTCCCAGGGCTGAAATGGTCGCTACGAGAGGACACAGGCTTAGAGTGCTGAGAAGTAGGTACAGAGGAGATGTCGGGGTAAGTTTTTCATTCAGACGGTGGTGAGTGAGTGGAGTTCGCTGCCGAAGGTGGTGATGGAGGCAAATTGAATAGGGTTTTTTAAGAGATTTCTGGACAAGTACATGGGACTTAATAGGATTGAGGGTTATAGGTAAGTCTCGTATTGGAGATAAGATCAGCACAACTTGTGGGCTGAAGGGACTGTTTATGCTGTAGTTTTTCTATGATTCTCCTCGTGTCTACATGGATTTCCTTCGGGTATTCCAGTTTCCTCCCACACTCCAAAGATGTGTGGGTTAGATGAAGTGGTCATGCTAAATTATCACTTAGGGTCAGAGCAGAGTCAATACAGAGATAAGTGGGGTTGTGGTATGTGCAGACTCGATGGGCCAAATAGCCTCCTTCTGCACTGGAGAGATTCTTTTCTGTTCTGTCTGGCAACCTATCAAAATACTCATGGAGGGTGCCATCCTGGTTAGTTGGCAGGAACCAATGTTGTTGGAATATTGTGTACCTTGAATGTTACGATCTCCCTAAACCATAGGGAGACTTCAGTGCCCGCAGACACACGCATCAGTAGATTTCATGACAGTCACCATTCAGTTAAGACTGTGGCTCATCCTCAAATCCACCTCGTGTCCCTAAATATTCCCTAAAAAAAAATAAAAATCCTAAGCATCCCTGAATGATCTTGCCTGACCATTATCTATCAATCGCAGTTTTGCTATTTTCAATTAACCCCCAACCTCAGCAGCTTCAGGAGGTGATTCCAGATTTCCATTGCCTTTTGTACAAAGAAATGTTTCCTGACATTACCCCTGAACACTAATTTTATAGCTGGGCCCCCTTTGTTTTGGACTGTCCCAGAGGAAAGAGTGGTTTCTCTCTATCTGTATTTTTATAGCTGCAGAGGATATTTAATACTCAAAGGATTCATTTAGATCTGGAATTAAGTGTGAATTCAGATTGTATGTCGCATTTCTTTGAGTTTGTTTCCTGGATGGGAAGTCTGCTACCGGCAAAGCTGGGGACCACCGTCACCGGCAAACGTGTTTGGGTTTGGGACAGCAGCAATGGGATCAGGAACAGAGCCAAGACTCAAAGCAATCTATTCCTCACTCCATCATTCTTCCTGTATTTGCTGTAGGCGGATTCAGGAGTGGGTCAGGTGCCCCAGGAGAAGAGAGAAATACACTGAGTGACAACAGGAAGCAGAAATGTTCCTCTGCGGTAGCACAATGATTAGCACGGCTGTCTCGCTGTGCCGGGGACCCGGGTTCGATTTCGAACTTGGTTCACTGTCTGTGGGGAGTTTGTACATTCTCTCTGTGTCTGTGTGGGTTTCCTTCGGGTGCTCCAGTTTCTTCCCTCAGTCCAAAGATGTGTGGGTTAGATGGATTTGCCATGGTAAATTGATCTAAAGATGTGCAAGTTAGGTGGATTGCTCGTACTAAATTGCCTCATAGTGTCCAAAGATGCGTAGATGAGATGGATTGGCCATGCTAAACACGTGGGGTTTCAGGGATAGGCAAAGGGGTGAATGCGTGGAATTCACTACCACAAAATGTAGTTGAGGCCAAAACAGCTGATTTCAAGAAGAAATTAGATATAGTGCTGGGGCTAAAGGGATCAAATGGGAATCAGGGTATTGAATTCAACGATTAGTTATGGTTATAGTAAATGGCAGAGCAGACTCCAAAGACCAAATGACTTATTCCTGCTTTTATTTCCTATATTAATCCATCTAATCTTTGGAAACTAAGGAGCATAACCATTCCACCTAACCCTTATATCTTTGGACTGTAGGAGGAAACCAGAGCACCCAGAGGAAAGCCACGCAGAACGAGGAGGATGTGCAAACTCCACACAGACAGTGACCTGAGGCCGGAATTGAACCAGGATCCCTGGCGCTGTGAGGCAGCACCGCTAACCACTGTGCCACCGTGCCGCCCACGTCACAATAAACAGATTATCCTGATGCTTATCACGTTGCAGCTTGCTCAGACAGCAACTTAATTGGCTGGAAGATGCTGTGAGGTGCCTGGTGACGATGGAAAATGCTAATTGCTAATCTTTTTCTCTGTTTTGGATTCCACCCGCACAGAAACATGTCATCCTTGAAGGATTTGGCGTTGAGCCCAATATCCAGTGGCCCAATTCCGATTTCCAAAGTCCATTGAAACCAAATCTTTAGATTTTTAATTAATCTTACAATCCTGAATATTAATGTGCCTAAAATCAGGATGATAAGTACAGCCATTATTGCTGTATTGTGGAATATTTCAGAGGAATGTGTTGTGTTTTTGCTTTACTCCCCTTCTTGCGAAGTACATCAGTGTTCGCATTGGTTAGAAGAAATGCAATTTTTAAGAGAACTCTCTCCCCAGTTCATTTTCTCATTTGGATATGGACTACATAATATTTCCCTTCCCACTTGAGAACGTTACAAAGTTTATTTATTAGTCACAGTAGGCTTACATTAACACTGCAATGAAGTTCAAGTGAAAATCCCCTAGTCACCACTCTTGCACCTGTTTGGTACACTGAGGGAAAATTTAGCACGGTCAATGCACCTAACCAGCACATCTTTCAGACTGTGGGAGAAAACCAGAGCACCTGGTGGAAACACACACAGTCACCCAAGCCTGGAATCAAAGCCAGATCCCTGATGCTATGAGACAGCAATGCTAACCATTGTGCCACTGGGCTGCTCTATTCTCTCTACAGAATGTGATTGGAGTCATTGGTTTCTTTCCCTGGAGGACATTGGTCTGTTGGGTCTTCATGCAGCTTTTGATGATTGCCTATATCTTGCTTAATTAATCATATTCATCCTCGTAACCAGGTCAAATCCTTAGGCCGGAATTCTCCAATCTCACCCGTGTCTGCGATTCTCCAGCCCTGCTGCAACGAACGGAGATTTGGCCAAATGCCAAACGGTGCGACACTGGGAGAGGCAGTGGCATAGTGGTATTGTCACTGGACTAATAATCCAGTGACCCAGGGCAGTTCCCTGGGGACCTAGGTTCGAATCCCACCACAGCAGATGGTGAAATTTGGATTCAATAAAAATCTGGAATTTGAAGTCTAATAATGACCATTGTTGATTATGATAGAAGCCTATCACTGATGTTCTTTAGGGAAGGAAATCTTGACATCTTTATCTGTTCTCGCCTTCGTGTGACTCAGATTTACAGCAAGCTAGTTGATTCTTAAATGCTGTCAGGAATGGGCAATAATGCGGCCCAGATAGTGACACCCACATAGAACATAGAACATTCCAGCACTGAAACAGGCCTTTTGGCCCATGATATTGTGCCGAACATGATACCAGATCAAATGAATCCCTTCTGCCTGCCCTTGGTCCATATCCTTCTATTCTATGCATATTCATGAGCTTATCTAAAAGCCCTTTAACACCCATATCGTATCTGCCTTCGCCACAACCTCTGGCAGCACTTCCCAGGTACCTACCATTCTTTGTAAAAAAAACTTACCCCTCACATCTCTTTTGAACTTTCCCCCTTCACCTTAAGTGTGTGCCCCCTATTATTAGATATTTCAACTCTGGGAAAAGATTCTGACTGTCAACTCTATCTATATCTCTCTATAATTTTGTACAATCCTATCAGATCTCCCCTCAGCTTCCACCACTTAAGAGAAAACAACTTTTGTCCAGCCTCTCCTTAAAGCACATATCCTTTAATCCAGGCAGCATCCTGGTAAATCTCTTCTGTACCCATTCCAAAGCCTCCACATGCTTTCTGTAATGTGGTGACTAGAAGTGCAGCCTAACCAAAGCTTTATACACGACATCCTCTTTTTTGCACCCAATGCCCCGACCAATAAAGGCAGGCATGCCATATGCCTTCTTTACCATAAGACCATAAAATATAGGAGCAGAATTAGGCCATTCAGCCCATTGAATCTGCTCCACCTTTCTATCATGGTTGATATAATTCTCATCCCCAATCTCCTGCCTTCTCCCTGTAATCTTTGATCCCCTTATTGATAAAGAACCTATCTATCTCCGTTCTTAAAGACACTCAATGACCTGGCCTCCACAGCCCTCTGTGGCAATGAATTCCACAGATTCCCCAGTCTCTGGCTGAAGAAATTCCTCCTCATCTTGGTTTTAAAGGAGCATCCCTTCACTCTTGTCCTTGAGTTCTAGTCTCTCCTACCACTGGAAACATCCTGTTCACGTCCACTCTATCTAGGCCTCTCAGTATTCTGTAAGTTTCAATTAGATCCTCCATCATCCTACTAAATTCCATTGAGTATGGACCCAAACTCTCCTCATATGACAAACCCTTCATTCCTGGGGTCATTCATGTGAACCTCCTCCTTACCACCTTGTCTATTATGTGACCATTTTTAGTGAGGTGGAATTGTTGGACTGGGGTGGGCACAGTAAGAACTCTCACAACACCAGGTTATAGTCCAACAGGGTTATTTGGAATCACGAGCTTTTGGAGTGCTGCCACTTCATCAGGTAAATGGAGCAGTGCACTGAAAGCTCATGAGTCCAAATAAACCTGGTGTCCATAAAATCCTTACAGTGCAGAAGGAGGCCATTCGGCCCATTGAGTCTTCACTGACCACAATCCTCACAACCCTATTTACTTACCCTATTAACCACCTGACATTAGAGTCAATTTAGCATGGCCAATCAACTTAACTTGCACATCTTTGGACTGCGGGAGGAAACCGGAGCACTGGAAGGAAACCCACACCGACATGGGGAGAATGTGTAGACTCCACACAGACAGTGACCCAAGCTGGGAATTGAATCCGGGTCCCTGGCGCTGTGAGGCAGCAATGCTAACCACTGTGCCAGCGTGCCACTGCTATGAGATTCACTTTCATTGAGCCATAGACTTGAAATACGCCCCATGAACAAATTTTAAAAAATGGGATATTTTGGGTCTTCAATTCTAGTTGGGCACTAAGTCCACTCCACTGCCCCCTGTTGCTATAATTGCCCAGAGTTACTTAAAACCATTCTGGGCAAGCTGCTTACGTTATCATTAAAAACCGAAATGGATTATCAGTGTCCATTAGAGAGGGGAAGCTGCCAGAATAATGTTAACACATAGTTGACTTTCAGTGACCTGAGGGCACTCACAGTTAAGTGCTGCCTTGCTGCGTCTTGCCCAAATCTCAGGAACAAACAAAATAAATAGCTCAATTTGCCTCAATTGGGCTATATTTAAATAGCCTTTGAAGTGTACACACACCCCAACTTATCACTAAACAGAGGTACAATTAAGCTGTTTGAAAAGTAAATACCCTTAAACTTTCGCATTGTCTTTATAATTATGGCTTAAGTAAACATATCCCGTCTTGGTGGACATTGATATATGGCTCGCTGACAGTAATGTGTGTCGGGAACAGTGCTTATTCTGGATACCCTCCATGACAAACATTAACACTCAGAAACTGTCGTGAATCTGGTGCTTGAAACTGTTTAAACACAATAGATCGCACTCTTATAACCAGTGCTGCCAACTCTGGTGAAGAACGTTGTAAGAAGATTGTAAGACCCTTAGAGACCTTTTTTTTTAACTACTAGAGATGCACCTGCATCTCACTCACAGGAAGGCAAAATCCATTTCCTACTCAAATTTGGCCAACGCAGTTGGTATTGTGATTTGGCCAGGATTTGATTGATACGGTGCAGTCCACGTAATTTTGAGTCAGTTGCCAGAAAGCAAGCTGAACAAACAAGTCCAGCAATGAATCCACGCCAAATGGAGGAAATGCGACAGGTTTATTCTTCCGTAGCTTTTATTACTGACTCGCTGTCACTTGGGTCAATTTCGGGGGTGGAATTCGCTGCTAGATTTTGGGTCCTTCCTCTAGGTTCATGTGTGGCGCAAATGCCATAGACAAAGTCTCACAATGCCAGGTTAAAGTCCAACAGGTTTATTTGGAATCACGAGCTTCCAGAGCACTGCTCCTTCATAGGTGAGTACAGAGTTGGGTTCACAAACACGGCATATATAGACAGAGACTCAATTGTAAGATAATAGTTGGGATGCAAGTCTTTACAGGAATTCAATTTTTTACAGGTATAAACAGTGAAGAGAGTGATAATCACAGGCTAAAGAGGTGTGAATTGTCTCAAATTGGACAATAATTAGGATTTTGCAAACCCAGGCAGTATGGTGGGGGTTACAAGCAGTGCGACATGAACCCAAGATCCCATTTGAAGCCATCCTCATATGTGTGGAACTTGGCTATCTGTTTCTGCTCGGCGATTCTGCATTGTCGTGTACCTTGAAGGCCATCTTGGAGAATGCTTATCTGAAGGTGTGAGGCTGAATGCCCTTGACTGCCGAAGTGTTTCCTGACTGGAAGAGAACACTTCGCTTCATGGCCATGGACAATCTGATGGCAGGGTGAGTTTTGAATCCATCTGCTCCCCAGAGGCACTAATGCCATCGAATGCTCCACAATTAGACTCCTTGTTATGCAGCTGGCAGCATTTATGTGATTGGTGGTTGATCTCCTGTAGATGGAAATAAGAACCAAAATTGACGCTATGTATTTAAGTGGTTGCACGATTGCTTTAAGAGCAGGCCACATGATTTGATGGTGACGTCATTGGGGTGTTTCACAAGCCTTAGTTTCTTTCTCTATTCAGCCCAGGCGACATCTTCTACAATGAAGTTGTTGTTACTTTGAATCTACATGTGCATACCACATTTTTCTCTTTTTGTTTAAAACCCACAACCCCTAACATCATCTTTGCTGTGGCGTTCTGTCCAGATGGAATGTGTCCCAGCTGACAAAATAAAAATTATTCCAAACTCCTTTTATGATTGCTCCCTACCTCTGGACCAGAAGCTCTGGATTCGAATCTGTCTTCAGGACTTGATGGCTACAGAGGGTACATTTATAATGTGACCAAACAGCCTGTGGGTCCTTCAAATGCACCTGATAGAAGGCAATAAAATTGGGAGAGTTTCACAGAATTACAGAATACAATAGTGCAGAAGAGGCCCTTTGGCCCATCGAGTCTACAATTGCTCACCTAATCCCATTTACCAGCACTTGGCCCATAGCCTTGTTTCCCCATCAACCATAATGTGGAAGGCAACAGCAAACCACTGTAATATCAAAGCATTTGTCACTGACCAACCCAATGGAATCAATGGCCATCGACATCCTTGCAGTGGTGAACTTCTTCCAACTTCTTCCAAGGAACACCCATCAACAAGTTACAATTGTTTATTCATTATTCAAGCACAGAGAGCACTGCTGCAGAGAAATGTCTGAAGCAACACTGTCCTCATATCACAGCTCGAATACAGCTCTCAGTGTGATGGGAGTGATGAAATTGATATAGGCTTAGATACATTGATTTTTATGTTTAAGGGGAATGTTTAGAATTCAACCTTATTCCACAGACAGTCAGTATGTCTGGAAGGAATGCAACTCAAAGACTGTGACAGCAGAATAATTACTCATTTCAGCCATGTAATATTTACTTTGGATGGAGCTAATGGACTTTTGTTTATGAAAAGGAGGTTTCTTGGGGGGAGGCAGGGTTGATTAAAGAAATGAAATGTGGGAATGTAGATGGTAGAAATCTGCAATGCATTGCCTGAGGAGGTAGTAGAGGCAAGGTAGAGTAAATGCATGGGATAGGGCCTGGGTGGGATTGTGGTTGGTGCAAATTTGATGGGCCAAATGGCCTCCTTGTGCACTGTAGGATTCTATGAATCATTCATCTTTGAGTGTAATTTGACACTCAATGTCAAATTTGATACTCATGTAATTTCGATGTATTAGGGACGTGCCTCTTAAAACACACAGGAAGTTAGTAGAAAAGATCAACCAGCAGGGCAACTGGAGGTGGTCAATAAAGTTGGCACTACCAAGATTGCTGCTGTGCCAACAATAATTAAAGGAAAACTTATATTGATGTTATATCCCTCAGTCATGAAAAGCAACAAATTACTTTTTTGTGAAGTATGTAAACTGCGGCAGCCACCATTATTACAGCAAGTCCCTCCTAACAACAGTGAAATGTTTGACCATTGACCTCACACTGTATCTTTAGCTAAGACTTTTATGCTGGCCAAATGCTTCAGGTTTTGGCAGTGTAGGTTGAAGCAGGAATGCTACGTGTTGCTGTCAAATCCTCTTAACTTTGATTGATGTTACTGAAACACTTTGAAAGGTGCAGCCACATGCAGAGGAGGCAAGGATCCAGAGGAACCCTTTTCCCAACGCAACCCTTTGCTCTTTCAGATCACAGGTTCACCCAGGAGGCCCCCGGGGGCGGTTGGAGTTCACGAGAGATTCCTTCAACCCCCAGGGTGTGAGAGAGAGAGATACCAAAATCCTTCGTCTTTCTGCTGTCAACTTTCTTGATTTATCTCGTCATCTGTTGGTGCTCCGAAGAGGTCGGAAAACATGTCTGCTCGGCTCGGAGGAGGATATTATCGACCGGCGATCGTGAGGAACGGTCAGAGACAGCTGACGGACCAGTCCAGCAGCTGGTAAAGGAAAGCCGCTGCAAACACATGTCATCAAATGGTCTAATTTGTCAGAGGGGGCCATTAACACATGCCTGCCTCAGCACCCCGACCCTCCAGCAATTCTCATGAATAGGCTGGCTTAAGAGGAACTTCCCTAATGGAGCTAAAGTACATGACTTAAACAATACAGAAACATGAGCTGAGCATAAATCAGAAAGCTAGCTACTCTGAATGTGGAACGTCAGCTTTGTGTTGTGATGGAATTTCCTAGGGGATCCTGTGAACCTACTGAGAATCATGGAGTCATACAGTGCAGGGAAGGCCCTTCAGCCCATCGAGCCTGCTCCCACAATAACTAAAGTCGCTCTAATCCCATTTTCCTGCACACGTCCCGTATCTTTGAATGTTATATTTCAAGTTCTCTTCAAATGTTTATTAAATCCAGCCTCCGTTACTTTCCCAGCAGCACTTTCTCACCACCTGATTTTCTTTTTCTTTCTCAAATCCGCTCGGAATCTCCTGTCCTTATCCTCTGCCCCCTCGTTATTGATCCCTCAATCAGCTAAGGGAAACAACAGCTTTCTATTCACTCTATCCAAACCCCTCATAACCTTATTCACCTCAATCAGGTCCCCCCCCTCAGCCTTCTCTGCTCTACAGAAAACAATCCATGTCTATCCAGTCTCTCCTTATGATTCATCTCAGGTAAAACTCCGATGAATCTTTTCTGTACCAATGGAATCACATCTTTCCTTTAATAAGGTGACCAGACCTGTACACGGTACTCCAGCTGTGGTCTAACCAACACTCCACAATTGCAACATTACCTCCTTGCTCTTATATTCTATACCACTACTGATGAAAGCAAGCATCCCATATACTTTCGTAACTATCCTAGTCACCTACTCTGCCATCTTCAGATATCTGTCAATAAGAACCCCATCTGTTCCTCTTCACATCTTAGTGCCCTGCCATTCATTAAATATTCCCTTGCTACTTCTTCCAAAGTGCATCACCTCAGACTTATCAGAGTTAAGTACATCTGCCACTGCTTGGCCTATCTGACCAACCTATCTATATCTTCCTGTAGCCTATGACCTTCTTCTTCACCACCTACCAATCTTGGTGTCATCTGCAAATTTACTTATCAGCCTCCCCACATTATCATCTATACCATTTATGTATATAACAGACAATAAAGAACCCAGCATTGTTGTACATCACTGGACACAGGCCTTCAAGTGGTTCTTTCACCACCCTCTGTATTCTATTACAGAGCGAATTTTGGATCCATCTCGACATGTTTCCCTGAATTCCATGTGCTTCAGCCTCCTCAATCAGTCTCTCATGTGAGACTTTGGCAAAGACTTTGCTAAAATCCATGTAAACTACATCCACCGCACTCCCCTCATCCATGCACTCAATCACTTTTGGTTCGGCCTGGCCTCCCTTTGACAAAGCCATGCTGACTATCCCTAATTAACCCATGCCTTTCCACTAGAATTTTCTCTAGTAGTTTCCCAACCACTGACATGAGACACATCAGTCCGTAATTTCCTGGTTCATTTCTACCACCTTTCTTGAAAAGTAGAAACACATTAGCCACCCCTCAGTCCTCTGGCACTTCCCCTATAACAAGCCTCACAACACCAGGTTAAAATCCAACAGGTTTATTTGGTAGCTCAAGGCATTAGCTTTCGGAACACTGCTCCTTCATCAGGTAAGTGGGAGTTCTGTTCACAAATAGGGCATATAAAGGAACAAACTTAACTTACAAAATAATGGTTGAAGTGCGAGTCTTTACAGGTAATCAAGATTATTCCAACCATTATTCTGTAAATTGAGTTTGTGTCCCTTTTCCTGAATTTTGTACCTAAGTTCTCCCTCTCCTGAATGAAGATCAATAAGAAGTATTCATTTAATACCTTTCTATTGTCATCCATTCCACTCAAACAAGGATCTTGCTAACAATCATCAGGCTACATCACAGGGAAAAAAACTCTGAAAAGTAGAGGGACTGTTTCTTTTCAGAAGTTTCAATCCAACACATCTGCAACAGGGATGTCAAGCAGGCAATACTTGATTTGGAGAATAATTGGGTGGGAGAGGCCCTGGGATGTGGTGACAGTTATTCCATGAAAATTATTATTTCGAAATGTACCAATTATGGATAGAAGCCTGAATATAACATAACAGCGCAGTTCGAATTATGTGATAGAGCTTCAAATTTAGTTTTTAGTTTGTGCACTCTTTTCATATTTATGTTGACAGAGAAATGTGCTTTCCCACACACACTTTACCACTCAACACTTTAATCCCTCGTTGTTCAATCTGCTTCTGAGTACATTCACCATCTCATTCCAAAACTAAGTTGCACATCATCATGTGTTCATTGGCCTTTCCATTTTAAAAAAATCCATTTGTGGAACATGGATGTTGCTGGCTGGACCAGCATTTATTGCCCGTGCCTCGTTGCCCCTTTCCAGAGGACAATTGAGAATCAACCACATTGCTGTGGTTCTGGAATTACAAGTAGGCCAGACCAGGTAAAGACGGCAGATTTCTTTCCCCAAAGGACATGAGTGAACAAAATGGGTTTTTCTGACAATGGTTTCATGGTCATCAGAACATTTTTAATTCCAGATGCTTTTTATTGAATTCAAATTCCACCATCTGCCATGTGGGATTCAAACCTGGGTGCCCAGAACATTAGCTGAGTTTCTGGATTAATGGTCTAGCGATAATACCATTAGGTCATCTCCTAGTGATATAAAAGACTTGCTTGAAATAAAACACTTATTTGCTTCCAACCAATATATAAATAATAAGAGCTAAAAATAAAAAACTCTGGTCTGACTCACTCAGCTGCCCAGTTTGAAGTGGTGCTGTTCTTTGGTCTGATTCCATCTATTTCCCCGTTTTAGTTTTATAGATTCCGCCGATATACCTGACCCTTTGGTCTGTAGGTCACTGCCCATTATTGGCATGGCAAAATGCCACAGTGCAAAGGTTGCCCACAGGTCAGTGAGAAAAGCTGGCTTCTCGATTCCAATAGTTACCCTCTCAAACACTCAAGTGTTCGCTAAAGAAAATCACACGCAAGATCACTTCGTCACTGCATCGTTGTATACTGCTCCCTTTGATTTAAGATCTTGGAATTTTCCTTTGGACTCTCACTGGCTTCAATATAGGAACAAGAAGAGGCCATTCAGCCCATTCCTTCCACCAGCCCTGCGCTGCTAGCTCTTGTGTTGGAATCCACCTTATAAAGATTCAAAGTAAATGTCACCATCACTAACAAAACCAATGAAACAAACGTTTTACAGATTGCTTCCTTCTGTTATTTTAGAGAAAAGTTTCAAGGAATGAATGAAGTGGGATGTTGGTAGAAGTTGGGTGTGTCAGTTTAAGCACTGACACTCTGGAAAGGGGGTTGGGGAACTCGGGTCTATAAGACCTTAGACCATAAACTGGAGGAGCAGAATTAGATCATTCGCCTCGTTGAGTCTGCTTCACTATTCAATGACACCATGATTGATCTGATGTGATAACTATTCAACCATAAAATTTCTACAGTTCAACCCATCGAGCCTGCACTGATAACAATCCCACCCGGGCCCTATCCCCATAATCTCATGGATTTGGCCAACTTGTCCTCCTGACACTGAAAGTCAATTTAGCATGACCAATCAACTTCACCTGCATGACTTTGGAGTGTGGGACAAAACTGGAATATAGGGAGGAAATCACGCAGACACTGGGAGAATCCCACACAGACACGGGGAGAACGTGCAGACTCTGCACAGATAATGACCCGAGGCCGGAATCGAACCCTTGCACTTTGAGTCAGCAACACTAACCACTGTGTCACTGTGCCTCCCAATAATCTTCAACCCCATTTTTCTTTCTTATCCCCATAACTCTTGATTCCCTTACTGATTAAAAGTCTCCCTATCTCAACCTTAAACATACTGAACTGTAGGGATTTTATGGTTGAATAGTTATCACAGATTCACTCTCCTCTGGGAGAAGAAATTCCTCCTCGTCTTTGTCTTAAATGGGTGACGCCTTTGCTCAGAGATTCTATATTCTGGCTCTAGACTCTCCTACAAGGGGGAATAACTTCTCAACGTCAGCCCTGTCACACTCAACAAGAATCCTATCTGTCTGAGTAACACTGCCTCTCATTCTTCTACCAATGAGTACAGGCCCAACCTACTCAATCTCTCCACAAAAGAAAATCAGTGCATTGACAGTGCACAGTCTCTGGAGTGCACATTCAATGGCATGCTTGAACTTTCCCTATTTTGCATTATAATATCCGTGTCTGGAATTCTCCAACTGTGTTCATGTCTCTCCACTGCTGCCAGTGAAAAGGAATAATTTAGCGCAGAGCCAAATCTCTGTTCACTGCAGCGGGTCTGGAGAATCCCAGCTGCGGTGAAGTGGGAGACTCCGGTCAAAGTCACCATTAAATTTCTCACCCTCACTGGCAATAACTAACAGGTCCGATCATAACTTCAAAACCATGGGTGTATTACTCCCTCTGTATGCGTTTGTAATGAAATCATTAATGTGATCTTTGTAAATGTGTTTCACTGCACCAAACACACGCAAGAAATCTTCTCCTGCTCTTCACAGAAATAATACACTTCGAAATACTTCAGATGGAAAAAACTTCAAGGAATTCGTGGAAATCTTGTGAAAGTTCACTCCTCGTCTCTGAAGTTTGACATGTTCTTTGCTTGGTGTTCTGAAATTAATCAATCGATAGCTCCTGTCAAGTGAGTTTGCTTTGAGAGGGACGGTCAGTCAGTGGGATGATGGATTGGTTTTTCCCGTGTCATGTTAAAGTCCAGCTCACAGATGTGGGAAAATTGCGTCTATCCTCCTGGGGAAAGTCTTTGAAACATTGAGAAATGTGTAATGTCTTTGGGCTGTCGGTCACCTGCCCTAACATCTCCCACTCTGATTCGCCAAAGCGAATGGTTTACTGTGCTGAAGGCGCTATACAAATGTAAGTTGGTGAGGCTCTGCCCCCTTTAAGATGGCACAGGACTCTTTCGCTGACTCACACACCACACATAACCAGCATGGAATACTAAGAATTTCCCCCTTGGTGACCTTGATGTGGCATCAGCTGGTTAAACCGGGTATCTTTTGGTGCATCAGCTGGTATGGGCGGCACAGTGATTAGCACGGCTGCCTCGCAGCTCCAGGGACCTGGATTTGATTCCCAGCTTGGGTCACTTGTCTTTGTGGAGTTTGCACGTTCTCCAAGTGTCAGCGTGGGTTTTCTCCGAGTGCTCCGACTTCCTTCCACAGTTTTAAAGAGGCATTTTTGAAGAAACACCCTCACCGTGGGCAGTGGGTTTTCCAGAGGCAGAGGCAGCTCATCATTGGCTGCCAATGGGTTTTCCAGTCCTGCCAATGTCTATGGCGCCTTGTGTGACTCGTCCGTCCCACTGCCGGGGAACCTGTCATGGGGGAGGGTGGGGCCATTTGCCTTCAGAAGGACTGGAAAATCTTACCAGCAGGAAGGGCTGGAAAATCCCTTCCAATGTAACATTCATTGCCTTAGTTGAGAGTGGAAGTGGACAGTGATCAGGAATTTAATTGCAGCATCAAGCAACACTCATGAGCCAACAGAAGCAGACAATGTATTCGCAGCGCACACTTTCTACTGCAGGTAACATATTGACATCTTCCTTTCTTGAAACTTTTTTTTTTGGCATTTTCTAAAGTTGATTTTGCTCTTTATGTTTAAGACTGTGGATAAGCAACCATTTAGGACCACAATGGCTGAGCTGGTGCCCAAGTGACTGTTGTGTGGATATGTGAATTTATGAAAGAGGAAGTCGGGAATTATGTGGCTTTACTATAATCATTGCAGCACTCACACTTTCATAAAAAGTTGGGATACTCAGACTTACACAATCACTGGACTGTTCTGAACTCCAGTCTCTGGCTGCACTGAGCTATAAAAGGCTTCTTCTGAGCCCCAGCTGCCACCAAATTGGAATCTGTGACCTACCATTTTCTCAGCTCCCATTCTTTGATTTGATTTGATTTATTATTGTCACACGTATCAACATACAGTGGGAAGACTGTTTCTTGCGCTCTATGCAAAGCATACTGTTCATAGAGAAGGAAAGAAAAGGGTGCAGAATGTAGTGTTACAGTCATAGCTAGGGTGTAGGAGAATATCAACTTAGTGTGAGGTAGGTCCATTCAAAAATCTGACAGCAGCAGGGAAGACGCTGTTCTTGAATCAGTTGGTATGTAACCTCAGACTTTTGTATCTTTCTCTTGATGGAAGAAGGTGGAAGAGAGAATATCTGAGGTGCATGGTGCCCTTAATTATGCCAGCTGATTTTCTGAGGCAAGGATGTCTCCTGATCCCTTACTGCACAAAACAGCTCCTTGGGTTTCTCTATGAGCTGCAAACCACATGAGGTCCAAACTGCAACTGACAGCTGCATCAAACAGTGTTCAGGGCTTCCCTGAGCTCTAACTGTCTGGAGCCTGCTAACAGCCATATCTTTTTGGTATAGCCTCTTACCGTGCTGCAGAATATTTGATCAATTGAAAACAGAACACCTTCTTAAACTCCATCATCTCCAAGACGATGTAGCCTTTCAGGGTTCTCTGAGTGCTTTAGTTTTAAACACCCAAAACAAAAAAAATCTCTCTGGACTGCATGTCTTTGCAAGCAGTTGGCGCCAGTTCTCCAGCTAAGTAAATCCAGCTGCTATTTCATCCTCTACTCTGACACTATTGATCAAATGGAGCTAACGTTCGAAAGTGCCACCTCCTGAGATGTTTTGGCAATTTCTAAAGCCCAGTATTTTAGTTGACTTGCCTTTCACAATTTGATCTTCCTAGGGCAAATCATTATGTCTAAAATATTAACATGGACCACGCACAGAAAAGAAAAACTCTAGTGATAGAGGAAAATGACATTTAAATTCATCCCGTGACTGCTGGGCGCCCTCTAAGGAGCCACAATTCTTTGAATTTTATCCTTTCTTGAAGCCCCAAAACATACAAAGTCTGAATTTAAGGGTAGCACAGTGGCACAGTGGTTAGCACTGCTGCCTCACCTCGTCAGGGACCTGGGTTCAATTCCCAGCTTGGGTGACCGGCTGTGCAGAGTCAGCACATTCTCTTCGTGTCTGCGTGGGTTTCCTCCAGATGCTCCGGTTTCCTCCCACAGTCTGAAAGGTGCGTTGGTTAGGTGCTAAATTCTCCCTCAGTGTACCCGAGCAGGCGCTGGAGTGTGACAACCAGGGGGTTTTCACCGTAACTTCATTGCAGTGTTAATGTAAGCCTACTTGTGACACTAATAAATAAACTAAGCTTTAGTTCCCAAAGGTTACACTGTCAGGATGCACTTTCAGAAATGGGACTTGTGTCAATTGCAGTCGACCCGTTAGCAAATCCTTTAACTGCAAAACATAAACATATCAAAGAAAAAGGATTAAAGCTGAAAAGAATATCAAACGCGGATCTCACTACCTTCAAGCCTGGAGACAAAAGGAAGCGAGTAAAGTTAATGACAGGTCTTGAGATGCCCAACTGAGTTCAAAGAGTGAGGCGGGCTGGAGAGGTGAGGCTTGGCAGGCTGTACCTAATCCAGATGTTGCAGGTGTGTTTGCTCAGAAACCCTGAACCAGTTTGTCGCTTTATTTGGGTGAAGTAGGCAGAGAGGCAAACATCGGACTCTGTGCCAGCCCATTAGTCATTAGCTTGGCCAATCTGAGGCAGGGCAAAGCTCAGGATTGAAAAAGGAAGCTTAACACAATGATATGAGTCACTTGTGCACGTGATTGAAGATGAAAGAACGGGTTGGATCTCGCTGCAGTGTAAAACTCCAGCCGCAGTGCCAGCTGTTTTACATCATGCCACGTCCGGCTTTGCTTCCTGACCTTAATGGTGAGTCAGCTGTTTGACCTCAACTCTGACCAAACTGAGCAACTTAAACCACGGAGAGATTTAGACAGATAGTTGACTTTTATTTCAGAAGACTGGAATACAATGAAATAAAAATTATGAGTTACATTTCTATAATTTCTGGTTGGATACTATTTCAATCGGGCAGCACGTTAGCATAATGGTTAGAACTGCTGCCTCACAACTCCTGGGATCTGGATTTGATTCCCAACTTAGGTCACTGTCTGTGTGGAGTTTGCACATTCTCCCCGTGTCTGCACTGGGTTTCTTCCTGGTGCTTTGGTTTCCTCCCACAGTCCAAAAATCTGCGCGTTAATAGAAACATAGAACAGCACAACACATTTCAGGTCCTTCGGCCCTCGATGTTGTGCCAAGCTTTGTCCAAAAGCAAAATCAAGTTATCTCACCCCCTTTCATTCTGGTGTGCTCCATGTGCCTACCCAATAACTGCTTGAAAGTTCCTAAAGTGTCCGACTCCACTATCACAGCAGTGATAGTATCCCATACCCCAACCACTCTCTGAGTATGCTCAATTGCCCTTTAATGTCCCAGAGTGTGTAGATTACAGGGATTAATGGGGTAAATATGAGGGGTTATAGGTATAGGGCCTGGGAGGGGCTGTAATCAGTGCAGACTCAATGGACTGTAATGAATGCAGACTCAATGGACTGAATAGCCTCTCTCTGCACTGTAGGCTTTCTATGATTCTAAACATTGCATTCAGTCCTGGGCACCACTCAGGGATGGGTGAAGTGCAAATTCACCAAAGTGGTACCCAGATAAAAACTATTAAATATTGAGGACAGGTGTTTTATTCATTTGTGGGACATGGGTGACGCTGGCTGGCCAGCATTTATTGCCCATCCCTAGTTGCCCTTGGAGGGTAGTTAAAATTCAACCACATTGCTGTGGTTCTGGAGTCACACATAGGCCAGACCAGGTAAGAAAGGTAGGTTTCTTTCCCTAAAGGACATTGGTGAACCAGATTGGTTTTTCTGACAATCAACAATGGTTTCATGGTCATTCCAGATATTTTTTATTGAATTCAAATTCACTATCTGCTGTGGCGGGATCTGAATCCAGGTCCACAGAACATTAGCTGAATTTGTGGACTAATAGTCTGGCAATATTTAAGTCAGGTTTATTTATTAGTCACAAATAGGCTCACATTAACACTAATTAAGTTACAATGAAAATCCCATATTTGTCACACTCTGAAGCCTGTTTGGATACACTGGAGGAGAATTTATCATGGCCAACCAGCACACCTTTCAGACTGTGGGAAGAAACTGGAGCACCCGGTGGAAACTCATGCAGACATAGGGGGAATGTGCAAATGCCACACAGACAGTGACGCAAGCTGGGAATGGAATCCGGGTGCTTGGTGCTGTGAGGCAGCAGTGCTAACCACTGTGACACTGTGCCACCCTCGTATTACCATTGGCATCACCTCCCCTTGTAGATATACATAGATGAAGTTACATAGAAACACCTTAGTAAGGAAGGTTAAGAGTTGATCTAACTGGGATGTTTACCATGATCGTATTACTTATGATTTTATTGTCTGTGAGCCAGCAAGTTCTGCCTCCACATCTGATCAATTCCATCGCAGTGATGAACGAGTGCTGCACTGTCAAATGACCATTTTGTTTTGAATAAAACACTGATTCAATGCCCCCTTTACCCTCTCAGGTTAACAGGAAAGATTCCAGGAAAATGTTTAGAAAAAGAGCAACTGGTGCAAGCTTGATGGGCTGAATGGCCTCTTCTGCACTGTGGGGGTTCTTTGATTTTGTAATCCTACAGAGGGGGGGATTTTCCAACCTCGTTTGTCCCAAAACTGTAAAATCCAGTCTGAGGTCAACAAACCTTTCCATGGGCCTCCCCTCATCCGCAGTGGGCATGGTGATAAAATTCTGGCCGGTGAGTTCTCCCCAGTGTCCTGGCCAGTATTTGCTCTCCTCAATCAACAGCACACAAACAATGCCTATCTGGTCATTATCGGGTCACTGTTTATGGGAGCTTGCTATGCAATCGCAACAGTCAATCCTGTTCAGAAGTAATATAGAACATAGAACACTACAGTACAAACAAGCCCTCGGCCTACAAGTTGCACCAATCATGTTCATACCTACCAGGCCTATCTATAACTCTCAATCCTATTAAATCCCATGTACTCATCCAGAAATCTCTTAAAAGACCCCAACAAGTTCACCTCCACCACTCACCACCCTCTGAGTGAAAAACTTACCCCTGACATTTCCTCTGTACCTACCCCCCCAGCACCTTAAACCTGTGTCCTCTCGTAGTGACCATTTCAGCCCTGGGAAATAGCCTCCGAGAATCCACCTATCTATACCTCTCGACATCTTGTAAACCCTCTATCAGATCGCCTCTCAACCTTCGTCTCTCCAGGGAGAAAAGACCTAGCTCCCTCTACCTATCCCCATAAGGGCATGCCACCCAATCCAGGCAACATATCCTCTGCACCCTTTCAATAGCTTCCACATCCTTCTTGTAGTGAGGTGACCAGAACTTAGCTTTAAATCGCTTTGGGATGTCACAAGGTCATGAAAGGTGATGTTTAAATGCAAGTCTTTGTATATACATTACAAACATGTACAGGGGTCCGTAAAAAAATGAAAGTTGACCTTGGCAACGGTCCCCTGAATGATTACAGTGTCTCATTTCAGACCTATCTTTTCCTCTGCTGATTTTTTTTCAGATGTTGATGGCCCAGGTCTTTTGGTTCTGTGACGACATTACACCGTGCTCTGCAGCCTTTGGGTTTTTACTGATCTAATCAGTCGAGGTTTGCTGTCAGGGATACCTTCCGATCTGCACACAAAGCCCTCTGCAAAACAGGCTGGTCTGCACTGAGACGTTCTTGTGTTTGCACCGAGCAATAACGCTGATTAAAGAACTTTTGCATCTTGAGTGAAAGTCATTGCCATTCATTCACCTGTCACATCGCTGCGGGACATAAAGGGCTATTGTTTCCCCTCTCGGGGCCTGGAACACTTGTAATTGCTGCATCACAGGATGCAACCCATATCAACATCACCGCTCTGAGAGAGAGCGAACAGGAACATCTCCTTCTGGATGGGGAGGAGGGGGGGGAGGGTACGGGGTGGGTGCAGGGGTCAGGGCAGGCAGTGAGACTGGCACCTAAAGAAGTGTTTTCTTTATCAGGGAGACATGCCAGAACAATGTCAAAGTAATACCAGAGACCAACCTGCGTGAAACCGAGCAGCACGTCCTGCATGACAGCAAAGAAGCCAGGCATACGAGACCGTGTACCTTCAATACTGTAGCTTCAGGAAGAAACAGGCCGTTTCAATCATTCTGCAGAAAATATTTTATGGATTCAAGCAAGCTTTTCTTCCCTTAAATAGATCAATTGTTCTTCTTTTTTGCAGATGAGGGTGTCGTTAATTACACTAATATGCATTGCCCATCCCTATTTACCCTTGAGAAGGTGACTGCCTTAGAATAGAATCCCTACAGTGCTGGGTGGGATTGTTGTTGGTGCAGACTTATGGGCCAAATGGCCTCCTTCAGCACCGTAGGCATTCTATTCTAAGGCAGAATCCCTACAGTGCTGAAGGAGGCCATTTGGCCCATCGAGTCTGCACCGACAGCAATCCCACCCAGGCCCTATCCTTGTCACTCTGCTAATCCTCCCAACCCTAAGAGGCAATTTAACATGGCCAAACCTGCATACATCCTTGGACTGTGGGAGGAAACCAGAGCACCCAGAGGAAACCCACGCAGACACAGGGTAGGTGTGCAGTCTCCTCACAGACAGTGGGTGGAATCGAACCCAAGTCTCTGATGCTGAGAGGAAGCTGTGCTAATCACTATGCTACCATGC
Organism: Sphyrna mokarran; assembly: GCA_024679065.1. Lineage (NCBI taxonomy): Eukaryota > Metazoa > Chordata > Chondrichthyes > Carcharhiniformes > Carcharhinidae > Sphyrna > Sphyrna mokarran. Next base: position 43,773,385 of record JAGIQG010000020.1, on the reverse strand, counting down.
CACTGCCCATCTACACCCTCTCCATTCCTTCTCCCATATGTACTCTATGTATGGTATGCTTTGTCTGTATAGCACACAAGAAATAATGTTTTTCAATGCCGCCCGCCTTCTTGAAGTATTGCATTCCATTTAGCGTAGACACACTCAGAAGAAGCTTTTATTCAGTGAAGGAATGGTGATATAGACCTGGATTTTCACCAAGTTGGGCTGACCCTTTAATAATGACAGAGGGTCCTGATCCTGGGATTCCTAACCCCATTCCAGGGCTATGTGATTCTTGGGAGTGTATTTGAAGATTGTGTGCTCCAGCCAGATCTTCCATACGTGACCCCTGACTTGGCCTGCTGCTTTGCAGAGATAGGCATCTCGTAATTCTCCACAATTTTCACTGAGCCCGGCCAAGTTTGCAAAGTTTCTCTCAAAATAATCATGAACATTAATCTGCATGAGGGGACCTTTTAAAAGGTAAATTCAAAAGGCCCCTCTCACGTCAGGCTGTGACCTTCCACCTAACTTCTATGTGTTCTTATGTTTCCTTTAGCAAGCTATGGAATATCCATGCCCATTGACCCACTTACTGCCAGGGACCTGGGCTCGATTCCCAGCTTGGGTCACTATCTGTGTGGAGTTTGCACGTTCTCCCCGCATCTGCGTGGATTTCATCAGTTTCCTCCCACAGTCCAAAAAATATGCTGGTTAGGTGGATTGGCCACACTAAATTCTGCCTCAGTGTACCCGATCGGGTGCCAGAATGTGGTGACTATGGAATTTTCATAATAACTTCATTGCAGTGTTAATGTAAGCCTACTCTTAAATCAACTTTCCATGTTTCTAAAACATTTTTACAGCATCAATAGCCGAAACCACCAACACTTGAAATCTCTTAATCTTGTATAAATAAACATTGTGAAATTGACAGCAGAGATCAGACAGCCTGAGCTGTCAATCAAGCAATGCTTTCCCCGGGCACAACTGTTTCAACAAGACTAATAAATATCTAGGCTCATTATGGTTGCTTGTCTGAGAGTCCAGATATCCATTAAATTTGTTGAACTCCCAGAGAAACTATTATTTGATTTTCAAGTCAGGCTCTCTGATCTCTGCTGTCAATTTCACATTTTTTATTTACACAAGGTTAAGTGGTTTGATGGATTTGTGACATTTGCTATTGAGACTTTAAAGGGTTTGGATGATTGACACTTTTATTGGCTTTATCCCCACTTCTGGTCTTTTAAATAGAAGAAAGGTTATTGATGAAGTAGCTGAAGATGGTTCGACGCAGATTACTACTCTGAGGAACTGCAGTGATGTCCTGGAGATGAGATGATTGACCTCCATAACCATCTTCCTTTCTGATAGGTATGAATCTAACCAATGAAGAGTTTTACCCCGATAACCTTCAACCTTCTGTGATTCTCTCTCCATTTACCTGACGAAGGGGAAAACCCCGAAAGCTTGTGGTGTTTACTATAAATAAACCTGCTGGATTTTAACCTGGTATTGTGAGGCTTCTTACTGTGTTTATCCCAGTCCAACACCAGCATCTCCACATCATGACTACATGGTGACTCCAGAGCCACAGCAACGTGGTTGACTCTCAGCTGCCCTGGGACAACTAGGGATGGGCAATAAATGCTGGCCAGCTAGCAACGCACATATCCTATGAATAAATAAAGATGTTTTTGTGCTGTACTGTTCTTTGTTCTAAATTGCCCCTCAATGTCCCAAAATGTGTAGGTTAGATGGATTAATTGTGGTAAATGTGTAAGGTAATGGGAAAAGTCGGGGGAGAAGGTCTGGATTCTGTCAGAGGGGAGCAGTGCAGAATTGATGGGCTGAATGGCCTCCTTCTGTACTGTAGGGATTTTATGATAATTACACTAATTGCTGGAAAAGCTTCATTGGGAATGACAGAACAGTGCGAGAGCTGGTAACCGCCCCAGTATTAATCCTGATCCCGTCCAACCTCATCAAAGAGCAACAACTTAACAGAAAACATATCTTGCGCTGAGTGGGTGAAATGCCTTGCTACATCTGGGCTGAGACTGGCCGGTGGCCATGAGTGTGTTTGATGGGAAGTGCCACAATAATCAGTGAACATTAATGGCTTGGATCAGGATTTAGGCCTTCGATATTGTACTTGGCTTGGGAACATTATACAATTGGAGAGGAAGGGAAATGCTCTGAACTCTGCTGTCGAGTCAATTGGCTTTTTTCAATTCCAGCTACACGTGGGTCTCTCTGGAATCAATCAAAAAGAAGTTATTTTATTCTGAGTCAGCTATAGTGTAAATATATATAACCTTTATCTCCTTCTATATCTGACGCAACAGCTGTAACACATGGTGATGTGCTGCCGGTAATAGCCCAGTATTTCAAACCGCAGTTCCCCCCTGTGAGTGCATCTCCTCAGAGTTGTATTCCCTCAGCCCGATCCTCACTCTTACTCCCTCCTCACACACCAGGGAAGTGATAGAAAACTGGTAACTGCGGGACGTGGTAACAAGGCCAGTGAATGGCCCCGTTCCTCTCTGTTTCTGCTCCTCCTCATGCGTGACAGCTTGAATTACCTTTGGCAGTAATTGGTAGGCACTGATGGGGAGCCCCCCCCCCACACCCTGTGCAAGGAATAAAACTCCCTCCTGGACGCGGCTTTGCAAATGGATTTCAGAAAAGAGAAACAGGTCTCTCCTGGATCTGGGAAGATCTAGCCCCCCTCTCACACTGTTTTTAGACTCTGTGTGGATATCTATACAGAGAGCAGTGCTTTGGTACTTAGCAGCAGAAGATCATAGGATCCTACAATCCCTACAGTGCAGAAAGAGGCCATTCGGCCCATTGAATCTGCACCGACAACAATCCCAACCAGCCCCCATCCCCAAAACCCTACATATTTACCTTGCCAATCCCCCTGACCTGCACATCATGGCACATTAAGAAGCATTTTAGCATGGCCAATCAACCTAACCCGCACATTTTTGGAGCGTGGGAGGAAACCGGAGTACCCAGAGGAAACCCACACAGGTATGGGGAGAACATGCAAATTCCACTCAGAGTCCTGAGGCCGGAATTGAATCCAGGTCCATGACAGTGTGAGGCAGCAGTGCTAACCACTGTGCTGCCCCATCACAGAATATTTATTGTGCAGAAGGAAGCCATTTGGCCCATCACTCTCTTTGCTGGATCTCTGTAACAATAATGCAGCTAGCCCCATTCCGAAGCCCTGCAAATTGTTCTCCCTTCCAATAATTATCCAATTTCCTTTCCAAAGCTGCAATTAAGCTGCCAAAACCACACTCCCAGGCCGACCTTAACTACTCGCTGTGTAAGAACATTTGTCCTCATGTAACCTCTGGTTCTTCTGCTAGTCGTCTTCAATTAATTTCCTCTGGTTTGCACCAATGGGTGGGATTTTGTGGTCGCGCTGGCCCCAGGATGGGAAAACCCTGTTCCGAAGTCAGTGGACCTTTGCCTGCTCCCATCCCCCCCGGCTATGATTCCCAGGACAGACGGGGATGAGAAAATTTCGCTCACAGCCTCTGCTCACAATCGCCATGAAAGACTTTTCCACATCACGTTACTGCAGTGTTAACGTAAGCTTACTTATGACTGATAAATAAACTTTAAAACTTTTTGCGCACTGTTGTTGTATGTAGCTCAAGTTATAAAGCACAGGCATCACGACAGTGGGTAGGTGGAAGATTTTAATCACATTTTCCACTGATCATTTAATGTTTTAAATTAAATGTCAATTGTGATTATATTTATTTTACAATGGTGATCTTGGATTTGATCTTGAAGCGTTTTGCTTCCAGATCATTCGCAGGAACTCACTCTTTATTCAATTCAACTTACACGTGGCTCTCTCTGGAATCAATCAAAAAACAGTTATGATATTCTGAGCCAGCCACAGTGTAAATATTTGTAACCTTTATCTCCTTCTACTAGGAGGTACTGTTGTTGCTTGATGGTTACATATAGTGTGATGGCTGGCTAACACAGGGAAAGGCAAGGGGGCAGCTTAGCATGTTTAATGGGACATTTAGGTTGGGGTTTATGTCACCTGATCCTGTTGCACAGTGGTTAGCACTGCTGCCTCACAGCGCCAGGGACCTGGGTTCAATTCCCAGCTCAGGTCACTGCCTGTGCGGCATCTCCACATTCTCCCCGGGTTTCCTCAAGTGCTCTGGTTTCCTCCCACATTGTTGGTTACGTGCATTAACCTAAACAGATGCTGGATTGCAACAATTAGGAGATTTTCACTATAACTTCATTGCAGTGTTAATGTAAGCTTACTTGTGACAATAATAAATTAAACTTTGTAGCGGGGCACTTAGGTTGTGGGGCTCTGCTCTTGTAGAAAGGGGAGTGGATGGATAGAATCTCTGCAAAATGTGCACAGCGAAAGGCAGAAAAGTACTTGAGTGACCACCAAATATCTGAAAGGATTTACAGCCCATGAAATACTTCTGAAGTGTAGTTACTGTTGTAATGTAGGAAGTGTAGTAGCCAATTAGCACACCTTGGAATCTCAAACAAACAATTGCCCAGAGGATCCCAACAGTGCAGAAGGAGGCCATTCGGCCCACTGAGCCTGCACTGACCACAATCCCACCCGGGCCTTATCCCTGTCACCCCACACATTTACCCTTTTAATCCCCTGACACTATGATAATTTAGCATGGCCAATCAACCTAACCTACACATTTTTAGACTGCGTGAGGAAACTGGAGCATCTGGAGGAAGCCCACACAGATACTGGGAGAACGTGCAAACTCCACACAGACGGTGACTTAAGGCTGGAATTGAATCTGTGGAGAGAGAATAGAACCAACATTTCAAGTCTGGATGTGCCATAGTCGGGGCAGTACGATCAAACCTGATGAAACAAAGAGTTAATGGGTCCTTTTCAAATTGGCAGGCAGTGGTTATTGGGGTGCCACAGGGATTGGTACTGGGACTCCTTAGAAATGGTCCAGAACCAGGGATCACAGTCTGAGGATTCAGGGTGGACCATTTAGGACAGAGGTGAGGAGACATTTCTTCACCCAGAGAGTGGTGCGTCTGTGGAATTCATTCCCACAGGAAAGAGTTGATACCAAAACATTGAATGCATTCCAGAGGCAGCTGGATATAGCACGTGGGGCGAATGGGATCAAAGGTTATGGGGAGAAAGGTTATGGGGAGAAAGCAGGATTAGGCTGTTGAGTTGGACAATCAGCCATGATCGTGTTGAATGGGGGAGCAGGCTCAAAGGGCTGAATGGCCTCTTCCTGCTTCTAGCCCCTATATTTCTATGAACGTGAGGGGAACATTTTGTAAAGACAATAAAGATACTGAATCTACAAGTCAGCAGCTGCACCATGTAACCATGATCTAAGAACCCTCTCTGCTTGTGTGTTGACAGCTTACTGTCCAATGCAGCAGTCACTGTCAGCATGTCACATTAGTGAGCCATCCAATGGTTCCACTTTGTCATCTCCAATGGATGGAGCTGTGCCACCAGCCGGTCCTGAGACACTGAGCCCTTCCCCGTAATCCAGCATGTAACATTTCACTCCTCCACTGTCTCTGATTTCCAGTTTAATTCCGAATATTCGACACTGATCCGTGACTGCCAATCCCTCCAAACTGCAGAGCAGATGTGCCCAGGTTTTTTTTTTAAGCATTACCATTGTTGACAGATTTTCTTGAACTGAACTGGGTTGTTAAAAAAAATACCCAAAAGGACCATGAAAGTCAGTGTGTTTTGCTATGCTGTGGGAAGACAGTTTGTACAGTTCTTGTTGGACAGAATAGGTATTAGAATAAAAGAAAAGCAGAGGACTGTGAATGCTGGAAATCTGAAATAAAAACAGAAAATTCCAGGTCTGATACCACCTATGGAGAGAGAAACTGAGTTAATGTTTCAGATCTAAATGACCCTTCTATAGAACTCTACAGATAATGGAGTGCTTTCTTTGTATTGATGCTGTTGAGTAACCTTAGGTCACTATAATGAGATCTAGCCCAGAATTCTCCAACCTCCCAGTTGTGTGTTTGTACCGATGGGAGGTGTCATGTTGTTTGTTAGCGACTGGATTCTCTGTACCCACTGCTATCAAGGGGAATTCCCATTGGCATCATCCCCATGTTAGTAGTCTACCTGCAGGTGGGGTTGCACTGCCAGCAGGACTGGATAATCCCACCGGCATGAATGGCTGGAGAATTCCGAACCTAATTCTTTGATGGTGTGGGTGGACAATGTGTGTCATATCAAAGTACATGGCGCAACAGACATTACAGAGTACTGCATCTTATAAAAAGCCCGGGGTGGCATGGTGGCACAGTGGTTAGCACTGCTGCCTCATAGTGCGAGGGTTTGATTCCTGGCTGTGTGCAGTTTGCACATTCTCCCATGTCTGCTTGAGTTTCCTCAGGATGCTCTGTTTTCCTCCCACATTCTGAAAGATATACAGGCAAGGTGCATTGACCCGAATAGGTGCTCAAAGTGTGGCGATTAGAGGAATTTCACAGTAACTTCATTGCAGTGTTAATGTTACTCTTACTTGTGATTAATCAAGGAAATTTTCTTTCGGATGGAGGGATTTCAGTACTGCTGTTTGACAATGTCGAAATTTGAGCATGTTTCCTAATGCCAGCAATGACGGATTGTATGTGTGTGTGTGTGGGTGTGGGTGTGTGGGTGGGTGTGTGTGGGTGTGGGTGTGTGTGTGTGTGGTGGGGGGGGGGGGCGTGTGGGCTGGGGAGAGGTGGGGGATAGGTGGGGTCTTCAGTCAGCCTTTAAGCCTCACTGATAGCTTCTCTCTCCAGTGTGCCCCTCACGCGCTCCAATCCATGTTGAAGGTCCTTCCTTAAACCCAATACGCGTCTCTAAGATTTCATTCCATTTATAACTCTGCCACAAAAAATCTGCATGCGCTTCTTTGAGTCACGGATCCACCTGCTTTCTTTGTCTCTTTGACTCTCATATCCTCGGATGTTAAACCTCCTCAATGATGTCCAAATCCTGGCAACAGTGAAGAGTTCTGTGATGGCCCCAGGGACGAAATGGGTTGTCCTAATGGGTGGTATGAAGTTGAAAGTTGATTAAGTCCCAGTTAGCAACCCTCAGGAGTCAGTGTATCCCTCTCTACCCCACCCACTAAAAGACCTTTTCCCAGCAAAACAAAATGTTAAGCCTTCCCCCCGCGTTTCAGCTAACAGTGAATTAAATTATTTTTAACCAACCCCCACCGCTGCAAGTTTTTCCTTATTAGTCCAATACTCAAAGTATTAACCTAGATAGTGTGTCAGTGAGCAATTATCACATTTAACTGTATCAAGGTTTAGGAGCTTTAGCATAGAACGGTGCAGCACAGAATGGAGGGTGGAGGGAGGCCATTCAGCCCATTGTGTCTCTGCCAGGATATGGAATAAAGCCTCAGAATGGAGCTCTTTGCTTCACATGAAAGCCACAGCATAAGAGCTCATGGTATTAGAGGCGATACAGCAGCTTGGATAGAGGAATGGCTGACAATCAGAGAACAGGGAGCCGGGATAATCTGGTAAACTGGTACTGGTGGAGTGTCAGAGTGCTGGAGCCTCAGCTATATTAATGACTTCGATAAAGGACTGACAATGTGGTTGCCGAATTTGGTAAGCTTACAAAAATAGGTAATTGTGTGAGGGATGAAAAGGGGATGATCTTGAGCTTACGCCCACCCACTGTGGAATTTGATGGGGGCTCAAGATCCGGAAGTCGTAGATCTCACCGGCGAGATCATGATCTCAGATCTTCCCCATCCCTCATTGGTGACGTCATCAAGTTCTCATCCATAATGGGTATGAACCTTGCATTTCAATAAATTTTAACATGATTAACCCATCCCCCTGGCCAGATATTGATCCCCACTGATATATTTGACACCGCATTGACGTGACATCACCTCAGTGAGGTTTACCCACACGTGACTTTTTTGTCTCCCTGGGGGCACAAAGTTAAGTATAGCGCCCCCAGGGAAGAAGGACATGGTCAGGCATTGGCCTAGCAATGCCCCCTTGGCACTGTCACCTGGCACAGATTGGCATCTTGGCCATGCCAACCTGCCAATGCCAACATGCACCAAGGGGCAGACCCCAATAGGAGTCTCATGGGGGAGGGAATTCATTTAGATTTGGTTATGGGTTGAGAGAGAACAGAAGATCAGATAATGCTAGCAATGGTATGGGGGTCCTGTCCTGCCCACTACAATTCCCATGATGGGCGGGATGGGAAATTTCCACTCTCTGTTCTAAATGTAGGAAATTTGACAGGCAGTTTTGACATGGTGAGATCCCAGAAACAGCAAGGTGACAATGGCTACTGGTTCCAATGGTGTTGTTTGGTGATAAATATTGGGCAGGATATCGAAGAGAATTCCACTGCCATCATCACTGCTGGCTCTGAATTAGAAAACTCTTCCTGTACCAAACTAAATCTGTGCATTCACATTACTCTCCGTATCATTACTGCATGCATCCATGTAGTATTTTAATTAAGGCTATTAACATCTTCCTCCTCCGCATTCTTGCAGAATTGATTTGTGTAAATGGTTAAATCTGCAGCAGAAAGAGTGCAAAATCAGAACAGTGCCTCTCAAAACCCACATTCATGGTCACAGTGTGTAGAGGACAATGGATACTTCCACAACATTTACAAAGCAATAGTCAATCAAGGTACCATCATAACCCTAAAAGAGCAAAGGTCTAAGATTAGATTACTGTACCATCTTAGCAAATGTCTTACCAAAATAAAGATGTATCATTTATAATAGAAACAGACGGATAATTCTGTCTCCAAACTCACCCTGTGTGGCCCAATAGGTCTGTTTCAGGGCAGACACATTGTGCGCTGCCTGGTGGCTGTCAGCATTCTTGACTGAAGAGGGACATTCGCTTTTTTTAACCACGTGGCTATCAGGAGAGATGCTGGCATGGTGGTATTGTCACCAGACTAGTAATTCAGAGACCCATGGTAAGAGGGAGGGGGAGGGAGGGATGTATGGAGTGAGAGGGAAGAAGATGGCATGGTGGTGCAGTTGTTAGCACTACTGCCTCACATCGCCAGGGATCCGGGTTCGATTCCAGGTTTGGGTCGCTGTCTGGAATCTGCACGTTCTCCCTCTGTCTGTGCAGGTTTCCTCCGGATGATCCGGTTTCCTCACACAGGAAGAGTTTTCTAATTTAAAGCCAGCAGTGATGATGGCAGGGTTTCTCCTGCCTCGCCCGTGGTTGGGGGTGTGTTCTCCAGTCCCGCTGCAGTGAATGGAGATTTTGATGAGCACCAAATTCTCCATTCTCGCTGACACAGTGCTGGGGTGAACAGGATCTCCAGGTCATAGGATACTCTTCCAAAAAAACAATTAAGGGGACGTGTTTCATGCTGTCACATGGGGTGGGGTTGGGGGGGGTGGTCTCCAAATGCTGGCAAAACATGACTACCCAAAGATTGGAGTGCCATCTTTAAAAGGCACCTTGATCCCCAGCCTACCATGGAGATCTCAGGAGCATCCTTCTCCACCTCCGATCATCAGTCCTTCTCCCCCACCCCCCATCCTCACCCGATCGTTGGCCTCTGTCTGCCCACCACGTTCTAAAACTGGCACCCACCTCCTCCCCCCCGCGACCGATGGATGCCATTGCCAGTACCTACAGCTGGTTAGGCGCATTGGCCATGTTAAATTCCCCTTCAGTGTGCCCGAAGAGAGTGTGGCGATTAGGGGACTTTCACAGTATCTTCATTACAGTGTTAATGTAAGCCTACTTGTGACAATAATGAATAATCTTTAAACTTAAATAAAAATAAGTATACCCATGGTACTGTTTGAACCAGTGACAGTGAAGGAACAGCAATGTAGTTCTGTGTGAGCTGTGTGTGTCTCTTTCAGAAGCGATTGTTAAACTGTGTTATTAATAACATTGTCTTACTACAAAATATCTCTAATTTGTTAGTGGGTTCATTCCTGGAAGAAATTTTCCTATTCTCACAATAATGACAAAATAGAAAAGTTGTTGGGGTCTCGTCTGTCTTCATAATATATCCTGTTCCTGGATTTTTACAATGTCACAAACTAAGATCCGTAATAGATCATTATATATTATATATCATTCTATATTTGGGTGGCACTTCAGCACAATGGTAGCATAGCCTCACAGCACCAAGGACCCAGGTTCAATTTCAGCCTTGGGTCACCATCGGTGACACATTCTCCCTGTGTCTGCATGGGTTTCCTTCGGATGCTATAGTTTCCTCCCTCAGCCCCAAGATGTAGGTTGATTGGCTGTGCTGAATTGCCTCTTTGTGTCAGGGCGATTAGGAGTGTAAATATGTGGAGTTACTGGAATGGGGCCTGGGTGGGATTGTTGTCGGCACAGACTCGATGGGCCAAATGGCCCCCCAGTGCACTGTTGATTCTATAATCATCACAAACAATTGCCGTGTGATAACTGAGAGCAGAAATATGCTGGCTTTGATAGGGTGGATCGGTAGAATGGTATTCTTTGGTGGCACAGTCTCTTACAAGGCCAGAACCTTCACCCTAAAGCACAATTTCTCACAGCTAAAGCTGGGAGTAATTATTTCACACAAAGAGTAGTGAAAATCTGGAATTCTTTCACTCAAAAAAATATTGATGCTGGGTATTAATTAAAAACGACAAAATGGATGTGAATCAATTTCAGTTCTAACTATTTACAATCTATACTAATGACTGAGTAATAGAAGCTTCTAGTTCCGAACTTACAGATGACACTAAAAAAGATGGGATAGTAAGTTGTAATGAAATAAATCTACAATGGATATGGATTGGTTAGGTGAATAGTACAAAATTTGGCATTTGGGATTTAATTTAGATAAGTGTGGGGGACCATTTCTGACCATTTTGATCAGAAAGGCAACTTATTTTCCAAATGGAGAGAAATTTTTGATTGCGTCGGTGTGGAGGGATCTGGGTGCCCTTGTGCGTGATTGAAGAAAACTATTCTGATAAGATGGAGCTGACATGTGGATCAGCCAGGGAGCAAATTGAATGCCCCCTGTGGAGCTGTGGGCTGAATGGCCTCCTCCTGTCTCAATGTTCTTACAGCAGTTGTTACCCTGAAATTCTAACAGGGGTTAGGCAGAATGTTCCCGCTGGCTGTCCAGCACTAGAGATTGTAGTTTGAGGATAAGGAGTAAATCTTTTAGACCAAGATGAGGAGAAATTTCTTTACCCAGAGAGTGGTGAACGTGTGGAATTCGCTACCACAGAAAATAGTTGAGACCAAAATGTGTGATTTCAAGAAGAAATTAGATACAGCTCGTGGGGCTAAAGGGAGTAAGGGAGATGGGAAGGAAGGGAGGGATCAGGATTTTAAATTTGATGATCAGCCATGATCAAATGAATGGTGGAGCAGGTTCAAAGGGCCAAATGGCCTCCTCCAGCTTCTAGTTTCTGTATTTCTAAATTCAAACCCTTTTTTCCAGCCAATCAGAATTTGAATTTGAATAGTGACACTTAGCTAGAATACGTTAACAATACATTCAGCTCAGAAATGCTGAGTAATTCGTAATAATAAACAACGGTGCGGTTAGCTTTTTGGAAGGTCTCTTTATCAACCAAACACTGTGTCTGCAAAATGGATGTTCCACCTTCACTGCTTCAAATAAAAATTAAATAGGTTCAATCATGTGATCAACTTTACCAGTTCATTAATCAAGTATCGATTCCAAACGTATAGGACAATAAGACCATAAGATATCGGAGCAGGACTAGGCCATTTGGCCCATCGAGTTCATCTCTGCATTCAATCATGGCTGATATGATTTTCATTCCCATTCTCCTGCCTTCTCCCTGTAACCCTTGGTCCCTATATTGATCAAGAATTTATCTATCTCTGTCTTAGAGGCACTCAGTGAGCTGATCTCCACAGCCCTCTGTGGCAACGAATCCCACAGATTTACCACTCTCTGGCTGAAGAAATTCCTCTGTTTCAAAGGAGTGTCCCTTCACTCTGAGGTGGTGCCCTCGAGTTCTCATTATTCTAGAAGCTTTCAATCCAAACCTCCATTCTGAGATTTCTTTGGGCTTAAATTGTGGAGTTACTGAGCTAGTATTAGTCATTGTCACAGCACCATCTGATATTTGTGTTCTCATGCCTCTCAGATACAGAGTTCTGGATCACAGTTCGCTCATTAAGAATTACCAAGAGAAAGGAGATAACTTGCTTGAGCCATTACAGATTCTGAATACTGCAAAGACCATGGGACCTGACAACAGTTTGGGCAATAGTACCGAATTATAGAATTACAGAAGAAGGCCATACAGCCCATCGTGGTGTCTGTACTAGCTCACAGCGCCAATCTCCTGTCTTTTCCCATTGTTTTTATTCAATGAATCATATAATACCCTCTTAATTAAGATTTAATTAAGGCATTCAGCCTTAATGGAACCTGCCTCCAACACACTTCCAGGCAGTTCATTCCCCACCCAAACAACTCACTGTGTGAATAATACTGAAGACTTGTTCTTCTGAACTTGCTGTGTTTTTAGCCAAGTTCTTTCAGTAGAGCCATTACTTGGCAATGGGAAAACTTGTCCAGCAGCACAAATCCAGCCTGGCCAGTTAGCAACTCACCTGTCTACTCTTGATTTGACTGCATGTTGTCTGAAAACAATCAATCAAAGGAGAGTTAAAAGGACTTGAATAGGAGGAAAGTTTTTCTAAGGGTTTGAAGGGATGTGAAAGGCTTTGAGCTTTCTATGTGACAGAGATGTGCTGTGTTAAATGAAAGGGGCTGAGTGAATAGCTGTGGAGAAGGGACCACCCCCCCCCCCCCCCCCCACCCCCCACCCCCCCATTCGAGTGAATGTGACTGACTTCTTGTCAGTCACAGGACTTGAAAGGAATCTTCTCACACCTGCAGCTTCTGAGAGAGAGAATCCCTTCTATTGATTGAAGTTTTGCTGGGATTAAGAAGCCTGTGGTGTCCAGGGAGCATGGAGATAAAAGTGACCAGGCCACTTCAAAGTTCACAGCTGACTGGCAGGAATTAAGATTTTGACAGAGAGATACCTAAAATCACAATGCCAGGGATAGCCTTCAGATTTCTGTGAGCTAAAAGAAGCAGACACGAGATCCCCACCCTGAGCAGATGGCTGAATTCAATCTCTTGCCCCAGTCGCAGTCCACCCAATCCCCAAGGACTCTTGGGGAATCCTCCTCTTTGTACCCTGAAAGTGGAAGAGGGCACATAGACACTGCACTTACTACCATGACTTCTCTCAGGATAGTAAGAAGCTGGACAACACCAGGTTGAAGTTCAACCAATTTATTTGATAGTAAACTCACAAGCTTTTGAGATTACCCTCTTCATCAGGTGAATGAAGTGTTCTGGTCTCAGATAGCACAAACTGTCTGTGCTGTTATATGCGCTGTCTGAGACCAGAACACCTCATTCACCTGACGAAGAGGGGAACCTCAAAAGCTTGTGAGTTTACTGTCAAATAAATCGGTTGGACTTAAACCTGGTGTTGTCAGACTTCTTACTGTGTTTACCCCAGTCCAACGCCAGCATCTCCACATCATTCCCTCAGGATCCCAGGCAGCAGGCCAGGGTGTCAGTCTCAGGGTGGCACTGCCAGGGTGTCAGGGGACAGTGCACCATTGGCACTGCCAAAGGGGTTGGCCTGAAGTGTGGGTGTGAGAGGAGCACCTCAGGAGAGAGACTGTGGGTGGAGGGTTGGAAACTAAGGGTAGCTAAAAGGTGCTGAGAGAGGCACCTCAGGAGGGGTTAAGGGGGTCTGAAGAGGGGCTTAGGAGCACTGGGTGAGTGGATAGCAGACGGACCACTCTCCTGGTTGTGTGGTATGGGGTGGTATTTCAGTAGTGGGGGAATAATGCCCCTCTTTCAGGAAGGGTGATGGATCTCCACTTGTCACCCGGGGGGTGGGGGGGGGGTGGTCACCATTTCCATGGTAGTGGGGGAAAGTGCAGGATGTGGGGGCGTGTGTCTCTCTGAACATGGAGATTGGGGTGCCCCAATTTCAGTGAGGGTGGACTGGCTGGTGTACCCCTGTTGTGCAGAGTTTTACGTTCTAAAAGGGGGGGAATCCCATCTGGGAAGCGCTGCCCAGGACAGTCGGAAACACTCCGATTTTCCCACTGGCAGCAGCACTTCTTTTCAATTTTCCCACTGGCAGCAGCACTTCGACCAATGTATTGGGGTATGGTGAAAAGTATTGTTTTTTTGTACATTATAGAGACAAAATATGCCGTACATAGAGTACAGAGGGGAGAAGGAAAGGAGAGAGTGCAGAATGTAGTTTTACAGTCATAGCTAGGGTGTAGAGAAAGATCAACTTAATATATGTAGGACATTCGATGGTCTGAAGGCAGCAGGGAAGAAGCTGTTCTTGAGTCGGTTGGTGATTGAATTAAATTAAACAAAGGTTGTTTATCTAGTCTCATAAAGTGATCAGATACCTGTACAATAGAGGAGGCTGAGGTGTATAAAATTATGAGAGGTCAGGCTGGATATGAAGCAGCTGTCCCCATTAGGTGAAGCGAAAATAACAAGGGGACATAATTTTCAAGTGAGGAGCAGAAGATTTAGAGGAGATTTGAGGAAAATATTTTCACCCAGAGGGTGGTGTGAGTTTGGAATGCATTGCCTTGGAGGGTAGTAGAGGTGGGAAACTTCACAACCTTTAAAAAGTACTTTTCATTTTTTTATTCATTCACAGGACAAGGGCGTAACAGGCTGGCCAGCATTTATTGCCCATCCCTAGCTGCCCTTATTTAGGGGCAGTTAAGAGTCAACCACATTGTTGTGGCTCTGGAGTTATATATAGGCCAGACCAGGTAATGATGGCAGATTTCCTTCCCCTAAAGGGGCATTAGTGAACTAGATGGGTTTTTCCGACAGATGGATTTTTCCGACTAGATGGGTTTTTAATCCCAGTAATTTTTTGTTTACTGAACTCAAATTCCACCACCTGCTGTGGTGGGATTTGAACCCAGGCCCCCAGAGCACATTAGCTGAGTTTTTGGATTAATAATCCAGCGACAATACCACTAGGCCATCACCTCCCCATCCTGGATGAGTATTTGAAATGTCATAACATCCGAGGCTATGGGCTGAGTGCTGGGTAAGTGGATTAGTACAGAGTTAGTGTAGTTTTGTCAGTGCAGATGCGAGGGGCTGAAAGGCCTCTTATGTACTGTATAATTCTAGACACTTTATAGAAAGGCTGGAATTTACTTTTGTGCAGTTGTCTGGCTTTAAGAAACCCCAAACAAGCCAGAACATTTTAAACAAATATGGGCAGTGTTTTTATTTCAAAGAAATTCTCTTTGAACCAAAAGGTGCTCTTGGCAAACTGGCAGCTTTGTGTAGAACCTGACTCTCACAGGTAATTAGAGCGCTTGGAAAAAGCTAATGTATTTGTCAAGCTGACGGATAAGGTGAGGATCAGCCAGCGATATTGCTTCTTAAATACTTCAGGCTTTGTTGCTGTGTGCTCAAAGTTACAGGGAACAATAGCGGATGCCGTCCGCAGAGGGACTGAACAAGGTCCCTCTACAAAGCCCTTACAACCTACAAGGCTTAGCTAATGGCCTCGTAGCTGCAACACTGAGAGCATACTCGTGAGGGAGAACACAGTAAACCTGAGACAGGGAAAGGTAACACCGGCCAAGAACACAACAGTCGGGAACAAGAATATGCAATGATATAGCACCTTTAACGTGGAACTTTTCTAAGGAGTGTGACAGGAGTATTGGCAAGCAACATACAACACCAGACCACGTGTGAAGAGATATTTTGGATAGGTGACTAAAATTTTATTAAATAGTGTCACAGCACCAGATTAAAGTTCAAAAGGTTTATTTGGAATCACGAGCTTTCGGAGTGCTGCTCCGAGGTAGGTTTCACAAACAATTCGTTGGAATTGCTTATCCGGACTCATAAAATGATCAGACATCTATATAACAAAGGCAGCAGAGCACTCTGACCTTGCAATTGTGTCTTTGTCTCTATATGCAGTGCTTGTGAAACCTACCTCCACTCACCTGATGAAGGAGCAGTGCTCCAAAAGCTTGTGATATCAAATAAACCTGTTGGACTTTAACCTGGTGTTGTGAGACTTCTTACTGGTCCACCCCAGTCCAATGCCAGCATCTCCACATCATAAACCTTTAGACAAAGAGGTAGGTTTTAAAGTTTTTGGGGGAAATCCCAGAATGGCACAGTGGTTAGCACTGCTGCCTCATAGCGCCAGGGACCCAGGTTCAATTCCCAGCTTGGGTCACCGACTATATGGAGTTTGCACGTTCTCTTGTTTCCTCTGGGTGCTCTGGTTTCCTTCCACAGGCTGAAAAATGTGCTGATTAGGTGCATTGACCAAGCTAAATTCTCCCTCAGTGTATCTGAACAGGCACCAAATGTGGCCACTAGGGGACTTTCACAGTATCTTCATTGCAGTGTTAATGTAAGCCTACTTGAGACTAATAAATAAAGTTTAAGATGTGTAGCTGAGATGGATTCACAGAATCCCTACAGTGCAGAAGGAGACCATTCAACCTGCACTGACCACAATCCCACCCAGGCCCTATTCTCATATTCCCATACATTTATCCTGTTAATCCCCTGATACTAGGGTCAATTTACAATGGCCAATCAACCTACCCCACACATTTTTGGAGTGTGGGAGGAAACTGGAGCACCTGGAGGAAACCCACGTAGACATGGGGAGAATGTGCAAACTCCACACAGACAGTGATTCAAGGACAGAACTGAACCTGTGACCCTGGCACCATGAGGCAGCAGTGCTAACCACGATACCATTGTACCACTTCACTGATTAGTCACAGTAAATGTGTGCCGTTACAGTGTACTTTTTAAAGGTTGTGAGATTTCCTGCCTCTACTACCCTCCAGGGCAACACATTCCAGGCTGCCACTGCCCTCTGGGTGAAAACATTTTCCTCAAACACCCTGCCCCTCATCTTAAAGTTATGTCCCCTTGTTATTGACCCTTCAACACAGGGGAACAACTGCTTCCTATCCATTCTGACCATACCCCTCATCATCTTATACAGTCAGCTAAGTCTCCCCCTTGTGCAGGTGATGGGGAGTGCCTGGGTAAGATACTCTGTCAGACAGTCGGGATAGACTCAATGGGCCAAGTGGCCTGCACTGTAGGGATTCAATGATTCTATTTTTCCGGTATCACTGAGCGATATTGGCTCTGGGGTCTGGCCACATCCTGATTTTAAAATTCTCATTGTGGGTTTTCAGTTCCCTTGCTCCTAGAGTTCTGACTTCTTGCACATCGACAATATCCTCCCCTTAAATATTCGCAGCCTTGCCTTCAGTTGTCTAGAACTCTGTAATTCTCTCCTCAAGTCTCTCCAACTTTCTTTAAGATGCTACCTTTTTGGTCCAGGTCTTGCTCGCCTGTCTCCTTATGTGACAAATCTTGTTTAATAAGAACGTAAGAATTAGGAGCAGGTCACCTAGCACATCAAGCCTGCTCCGCCATTTAGTAAGATGATGGCTGATCTTTTCGTGGACTCAGCTCCACTTATCCGCCCGCTCACCGTAACCCTTAATTATTTTATTGTTCAAAAATCTATCTATCTATCCTTGCCTTAATTTATCTACCCTTGCCTTTACAAGTGCTCCTGTGAAGCACCTTGAGATGGTTTGACTAAATTAAAGGCGCTATATCAATGCAAACTGCTGTGGCTTACTGCTGACATAGGCCATTCTATTGGTACCATGTGTGGAGTGATAGGGAGCAAACATGTGTTGCATTCATAGTAGCCCTTCTGCCACATTCTTTTAGAACTCAGACCTTCTATAGTTTGCGTTAGAAAGTGCTGCGTCTGAATTAGCCAAGAGGCATTTAACATTATCACTCTCGGAGTCTGTGTATTTCACTCAGAGAAGGGGAGGAATGACACCCAAGGCCTTTGGGCTACATTCTTTCTCCAAAGCAAAGAATAGGAGAACCTGAAACCTTTTGCTGTGTTTCATTTCTCGCCCTCATCACGGAAATGGGTTTTCTCTCTGGCCCCGTCAGACAAACAGCTAAATTTGTCGAAGTGCCGTTTGAGATGAATAATCTGTCAAAGGAATTGTGCTCAGTAATTAAGGAGACAACATAGAGTCTTCACAATAACACAACAAAACAAAAGCTAACAACGGATCAATTTGTGTTTCTTCAGATCCACACAAAAGCCTCCATCTTGACCTTCTGCTGTCAGAAGTTGTAAAAATTTCCATCCATTCTCCAACTCCACCAGACCATTCTGTATTAATGTATGTAAGGATCCTTCTTCAGAAGGAAATCTTCATAATGCAGCTAATGAAAATATAACAAAACTTACTCCAAATTACACATGAAAGGAAGTGTTGAATAAAGAACCATCATTACTCCAAACTTGGGGCTTCAATCTGGCCCACTCCAAGCTCTCCACAATTCTATGTAGTTCCTGACTTATAGTGAATCAGCTGGTCAACTGACTATTACATCCCTCTGTGATTGGGTCCATGTTTTACTGGGTCAGCTGACTCTTACATCTTGTTTCCAATGCTCACATGACATCCAATACAAAGTTGTCACTGGTTACATTCTAACAATGGGAACATGATTCCTTTTAACCCTACAGTTACAGCTTTCTCTGGACTGGGTATTAAGCCCTGAATGAAAAAGCAGAATTATAGAATCATACAATGCAGAAGAGAGCGTTTGGCACCAACACACAAGATACACCTGATCTCTCACTGAATCCCACTTACCAGACCCTTCCATTGGAGCTAGTAGACTTCCTTCTTCCCCTTTATATCCAAGGGTTATGTTCAGGTAGGCCGCAGCATAGTGTGTTATAATTCAAGTCAGAGAAAGTGTTTTATGAAGTTTGTCTGGATTGTAGATTTTGCAAATTGAATTTGACTAGGGCGAGCATAAGATACATCATTTCAGGTATGATTCAGATGACCCACGAGGGAACTTTTATCAAGCATGGTTTATTTCAGAATACAGTTAACATACAGCAATAAATTGTACCAATTACAAAAAAGAAAAAAACCATAATATTGCATAAACTTTATCAGCTATGTGAAATATTTCAACAAAACAAACCTCCTTAAAACATACTCCTGCCACAGGTTTAACACAGAAAATACGAATGCTCACGTGATGTTCGAACTTAGTCTTTTGGTTGGAGAATTGAAACTCTGGTTTCCCAGCCTTGTAACTTCCAGCAGCCATTGAGGTAGAGATGGAGAGACTGCTGGCATCCAGCTTTTAGTCAAGGAACCACTGCAAGAGACAGAATTCTCACTCAGGAAAGCAAGAAGACTGGCTTCTAGCTAGCCAGCAGGACCTATAATATCATGGAGAGAGGAAGAGAGGAAACCTGCCTGTAACTCGGCAATCAGGACAGCTGCTGACTCTGAACGAAAACTGGAAGTGAATCTTTGATTCTTCTGGAAAGGAACAACTTGCCTTTGACTTGTCAATTAATTGTTCACCAAATAATTCAAAATTTCATAAAATCCCAGGGAGCACAGTGCATAGTGGTTAGCACTACTGCCTCCCAGTGCCGGGTTCAATTCAACCTCGGGTGACTGTCTGTGTGGAGCCTACATTTTCTCCCCGTGTCTGTGTGTGGGTTTTCTCCAGGTGCTCTGGTTTCCTCCCACAGTCCAAAGATGTTAGAGGTGCGGTTTAGGTAGATTGGCCATGCTAAGTTGCCCCTTACTGTCAGGGATACTAGAAGGATAAGTACGTGAGGTTATGGGAATGGGTCCTGCGTGGGATTGGTGCTGGTGTAGGCTTAATGGCCTCCTCCTACACTGTGGAGATTTTTCTGTCAGGAAAAGAGCATTCAAAGGAAGGGACGATCTGGTTGTTTAAGTATAAAGTTAACATGTATAATAAGAAAAATAGCAAAAACTTGCATCGATTACACACAAGAAATATAACAACCACTATTATAATGTATAACCCTTGGCAAATATACTAATGTATTCCAATCAATCAAAACCCTTATCATAGTCAAAACCCGTTAAACAGGTTCAATACAGTAAAGTCTACTGCTCTCGTGATAATGGAAATTGGGTCTGTTGGTTAATGTCTCTAGATTCACTCAAAATAGTTTGAAGACAGGACGGCTTCCGAAAGCACCGGAGACGCTCTGGACCAGCCCCCAGCAACAACAGATTTTCACCCTTGAGGAAAACAAGATCTTGTTTTCAGCTAACCAACAGAATTTTCAAAACAACAGGAAGAGAAGGAAAACACGTCTTTTTAGTTTGCTGTCCTTTCCAAAACTAAAACTCAGACCTGCAGCTCCAAACCGAAAATGAAAAAAACTGTCCAAAAACACATGACCGTCCTCCTAACAATGCAGGATCATAGAACTAATCCCAGAGTAAATACAAACAATACCATTTAAACCACGTAAGTAGCAATAAAAGGACATTTTCCAGTCAAGTCAGCAACAATAACATCACTGAATCTGTGAGCTGCAGAAATCATGTTTAAAAAAAAATCTTTCTTAAAGGTACACTAACATCACATCCGATAATCGTCAATGATTTACTTTTTAATGTCAGAATAGTCATCCTTAAAACACTTTGACTTGATATTTTCCAGAAAATCCATCAAGGGCGTTTGGGAATATCAAAATGCCAAGCAAGACCCCAGCAGCAGCCAATGTTACAAAACGCATCAGTCACTCCACTGAAGAGTTACTCATGGGTTGTTGTGTGTTTACAGTGAACAGCCAACAGCAGAGCAAACCATGGGGACTATCCTTCGGGACCACAGCAATGTCCAGAAATGGGACTTATTTGATTTTACTGGCAATGTTTTCACCATTGTCAATGATTACCGATTTCAATGGCTTGAAGTGAGTTAGCCACACAGTTATTCTGTCACTAAGGAGAATCTTCACAGTACGTGGCATGCCGGACGTTGCAATGTTAGAAAATTGTCCTTAGTTCGAAACATAATATAAAAACGTAGAAACAGGAACAGGAGGAAGTCATTCAGCCCTCCGAACCTGTTGTACCATTCCATAAGACCCTAAGCTATAGGAGCAGAATAAGGTCATTCAGCCCATCAAATCTGCTCTGCTATTCAATCACTGCTGATAGGATTCTCTTCCTATTCTTTGGTCTTCTTCCCATAACTCTTAATCCCCTTACTGATTCAGAACCTATCTATCTCTGTTTTAAAGTCACTCAATGACCTGCTCGCCACAGCCTTCTGTGGAAGTAAGTTCCACAGATAATTCATTCATTTTGATAATGGCTGATTATCCAACTCAACAGCCTGATTCCATCTCCCTCCTATCTTTTGATCCCCTCCACCTCAAGTGTTATATCTAATTGCTTCTGAAAACATTTGACCTCAATTACTTTCTGTGGTAGTGAATTCCACAGACTGGCCACTCTCTAGGTGAAAAAATTTCTCCTAATCTCTGTGTAAAACAGTCTACTCGGTATCCTCAGACTGTGACCCTGGTCCTGGACACCCCCATCATCGGGAAGATCCTTCTTGCATCTACCCTGTCTAGTCCTGTTAGATCTTCATAGATTTCTATGAGATTCCCTTGTCATTCTTCAGAACTCCAGTGAATATAATCCTAATGGACTCAGTCTCTCCTCATACTTCAGCTCTGCTATCCCAGGAATCGGTCATAAATATTCTCTGCAATCCTATTAGAGCAAGAACATCCTTCCTCAGATAAGAGACCAAAACTACACAGATGTGGCCTCACCAAGGCCCTGTATAATTGTAGCAAGACATCCCTGCTCCTGTACTCAAAACCTCTCGCTATGAAGGTCAACATACTTTCTTCACCACCTCCTGCACCTACATGCTTACCTTCAGTGACTGGTGTATGAGGGCACCCGGGTCTCACTGTACATTCTCCTCTCCTAAGTAATGGCCATTCAGATAGTAATCTGCCTTCCTGTTTTTGCTAACAAAGTTCGCTAATGAACTATTCCACCACTTTGTGCAGGAATATGTTCTGTGCACATGAACTAGCTCACTCAGATATCCTCTGTCATGGAGAAGCAGAAGGAGGGGTTTAAACAATTGACAAATTAGTGAAAAAGAACAATGAAATGAACTTAGTTCTTCTTGACTATACAACGTCACAGCTAAAATACGGGTCCTGATCATCAGAACTATTGATGGAAAGATGGCTACGAACACAATCGGCGGAATTCTACGGCCTTGCCCGCCACGTAATCAGAGCAGGCAAGGGCCTGCTCTGTTTGACCTCAGGCAGGAAATTCTGGTCTCATTCAAGTGAGGCTGTAAAATCCCGCCCAATTTGTATTTATATACCAAACAATGCATCCTAACATTGCCTCAAAAGTTAGGAAGGTGAGGAATTGGAAAATGTGAGGTAGAACTTGAATTCAATATTTAAAAAATCTGGAATTAAGAATTCATTGATGACCATGAAACTGTTGTCGATTGTCAGAAAAGTCCATGTGGTTCACTAATGTCCTTTAGGGAAGGAAATCTGCCGTGCTTACCTTATCTGGCCTACATGTGACAGCAATGTGGTTGACTTTCAACTGCTCTCAGGCAACAAGGGATGGGTAAAAAATACTGGCCAGTCAGCAATGCCCGTGTCTCACAAATTAATAAAATGAGCAACAGAGAGACAGGCAAGCTCATAATTTCAGATTGAAGCACTGAGCAGGAGGCTTAAAAGTACAATCTCGCAGGGAGAGGCAATGGGTGTGAGTGTGCTGATAATGTGCTTTTAAGAAGTGTATTTGAGTCGTGCATTTTGTGCAGGACTGTTTTTTTAACAATCCGTTCCAATTGGTGCTGTTGTGTCTGCAATCAACATCCAGTCTTGTTACTGCAGCAGTATAATTGCTCTAAATTGCTAGGTTGTTTGTTTTTAACTGGACTAATGCTGTTGTATTATGTTATTGTTTTCCTTAGAGGTTTGAAGAGCAGGACTTGAGTAGGTTGATTGACGGGTAAAGTCATATGACAGGGTGAAGCTAAGATTGCACAGAAAAATCAAGCCAGAAGCTGCGTAAAATTGTTAGAGAGCATTGCCTCACTTCTCCCCTCTCTGGATTTAGAGACTGGAATCTACCAGGAAATAAGCCTCTTTTTCTGAGATCCTGCTGTTTGGGGCTGGATCTTTCTCTGTAGGTTGCAGGATGAGAATTCAAAGACAAGTGTCTGCCTGGGTCTCTGTCCAGTGGTGTTAAAAGGCTAGAAATCTGGCATCCACAGGAACATAATGGTTCTTTTGGTGCTAACTGATTCAGAAACAGGGATTTATGTCTGGGACATGTTGCTTAAATTGGAACTATAGAGGTAATTAGTTGTTAAGAATTATAATTTGTCATGTTTAGGTATTTAAATTGGTAGAAGTTAAGCTAATTCTTTTTGTTATATTTTTTGTTTTAATAAAAGCTTCCTAGTAGTCAATTTTTAAGTTTAAGTTCACTTATTAATGTCACAAGCATGCTTATAATAACTGTAATGAAGTTATTGTGAAAATATCCCAGTCTCCATACTCTGGTGCCTGTTTGGGTACGCTGAGGGAAAATTTAGGATGGTCAATACACTCAATCCAGCACATCTTTTGGATTCATATGGGCTCCATAAAACACTTTGAAGATTCTGACCTGAACCGTAACAAAAATAGATTTTATGAACATCAGTCTATAGTGGGAGGAAACTGGAGCACCCAGAGGAAACTCATGCAGATGTAGGGAGAACATGCAGACTTTGCATTGTTAATGAGCCTAGCCAGGAATCGAACTCAGGTCCCTGATGTTGTGAGACTGCTGTGCTAATCACTGTGTCACTGTGCCACCCTAGAGTGAAATATCTTATAAAGGCAAATTACTGCGAATGCTGGAATCTAAAATCAAAAGAGAAAATGCTGGAAAACCTCAGCAGGTCTGGCAGAATCTGTAAGGAAAGAAACATTTTGAGTCCAGATGATACTTTGTCAAAACTTTGAGATTTTCCAGCATTTTATCTATTGGTGAAATGTCTTATGCCCATCCTAATGCCAAATGGAAAGGAAAAGTTAGGATCTAGGCAAATTGCATAATGCACTTTGGACTTCTAACACAAAATCAACAGAAACTTGGTATTGTAATCGAATGAGCTCCACAGCTGAGACATTATAGAATTGAGAAGGACCAGAGAAATAGCAGAAGAAATCAGAGTACCTCAATATCATTGGGAAGGAAATGAATGGAACATTGGGCATGCTGCTCAGGTCCAGATAGACACAAAGAACCAGAAACAAATCTAAAACCACCCAGGTGGAAGATACTCCTATCAAATGACAAGGGAAAAGCTCAACCTCAAAAACTCAAAGCAAAATCAAGACCAGATCTGGCAGCTTGGTCAGGGCACCATGGAGGCTAACCTTGTGAGATCTGAGAGGTAAACATTGGAGGGTTTACATAATTTGGATCAAGAATTTGAGTAGATGTCAAATAAAAGGTTAACATCAGGAGCACCTGATACTGAGGTAACGTCACATGACTTAAGAAACTGATCTGGTTAGGAGGAGAAATTTAACCTCATATGGAACAGTGCGATGTATATAGAACATAGAACATAGAACATAGAACATTACAGCACAGAACAGGCCCTTCGGCCTTCGATGTTGTGCCAACCAAAATAAAAAGCAATGCCCCTCCAAACTAAACCATTCCCTTCTCTTCCATATACTTATCAATTAACCTCTTAAATGCCACCAAACTTGGCGCATCTACAACAGCTGCAGGCAGGGCATTCCACTCCCTACTCACTCTTTGAGTAAAGAACCTACCTCTGATATCCGTCCTATAACTCATACCCCTTAATTTAAAGCTGTGTCCCCTCGTGCTAGCTTTCTCCATCCTAGGAAAAGGCTATCACTGTCCACCCTATCTAAACCTCTAATCATCTTATATGCTTCAATAAGATCCCCTCTTCGCCGCCTCCTTTCTAACGAAAACAACCTCAAATCCTTCAACCTCTCTTCATAGGACCTGCCCTCTATACCAGGCAACATCCTGGTAAACCTCCTCTGTACCCTCTCCAATGCCTCCACATCTTTCTTATAATGTGGGGACCAGACTGCACACAATACTCCAAGTGCGGCCGCACTAGAGTTTTGTACAGTTGCAACATGATTCTGCGGCTCCTAAATTCAATCCCCCTACCAATAAAAGCTAAGACTCCATATGCCTTCTTAACAACTTTATCCACTTGACTGCCTACTTTCAGGAATCTATTGACACATACACCAAGATCCTTCTGTTCCTCAACACTATTAAGAGCCCTACCATTATCCCTATACTCTACACATTTATTGTGCCTGCCAAAGTGCATTACCTCACACTTTTCCACATTAAACTCCATTTGCCACCTCTCGGCCCAGCTCTGCAACTTGTCCAAGTCACTCTGTAAACTATAACACCCTATAATATAGATGTGTAAATGATGTGAGGTTAGTGTATCTTTAAGAGATGTTTTTCTGAATCATGTTTTGTACAGATGTAAGCAAGCATTTTTAACTTGAGTTGTTTTCTCATTATGGTACCAGCTTGTCTGGAAGAGTCTTCATATTACTGCTTGTACAGGGGTTTGTTTAATTTCATTGGGATGTTTATGATGTGTACTTGTTCAGAGAAAACTTGGTCGGCAGGTCAGGTGACAGAAGCTCTCTCATTTTCAATTTGAGCTGCAGGTTTTAGTTTAGTTTGGTTTTAGAAGAGGCATCAAGCTGGAAAGAAATGTCTATCTCTCTCCCTGGTCTTGTAATTTCTACTGGTCATCTCAAAGCAAGATTTTGCCTTTCTGAAGTGAGAAATTAGTGGTGATTTGTCTCGAGTTCCTGGTATTTGGGAAGCTGTCCTGACTTCAAACTGTTCAGAGTGAATTCAGAGAACTGCAGACATCATCCAAAGGACTCAATTCCATTATCACATGAACATTAGTCTATGTTGCATTAAACCTGTTTGAAAGGTGTTGTTCATGGGATTGATTCAATTGGGACAGCTCCTATATTCATTAAAGGTTATAGATTATCATGGTTTTTTGTTATTGTTTGCCTTTGATAAGACCTATTGTTAATTTTTTTTCTATACATGTTAACTATATTCTTAAACAAACTTTGTTTGAGTAAAGCTCCCTAGTGGGTCTTTTGAATCATACCTGAAGTGAAACTTATCATAATTATCCTTGCCAAATTTATAATTCATATGGGCTCCATAAGACACTTTGAAGTTTCTGACCTGAACTGTAACAAAAATGGATTTTATGAACATCAGTCTATAGTAGGGAAACAAGCAAAACATTAAAGAAATCCCATCTGAACCTTAAATCCTAGACAGAGCTGATGCTTACCAGGGGCCCATCTGAGACATTTAAGCCTCTTCTTGCCCCTGCTTTGAGAAGATCCTGTCACTACATCTGGAGATATTGAGGTACCCCTGGAACCTTGTCCCAGCACATTCCTGGAAAAGGGAATGTGGGTGGCTCTTGGTAATCATTGGTGCATGGTGCACAAATGTTCCTCCTGGTCTGCAATGTCTGCCCCCACAGCTAAGGCACCATTGCTGAAGTACGATTCTCCTCAATCAACTTTGTCTTTGTAAATTTCTTTCACAATGTCAGGATGGCCCACAGTATTCCGGAGCTGGTGAATTATTAATGTGGTGCACACCCATTGTTGCTATGGGCGAACATAATCAAGCAGCCATGTTCTGCCCCATTTGCCAGTAGTTCACACGCAGCTGTTCTATTTCAATCAAGCTGCTTTGAAATTTCTAAAATGTATATCGGAAACTTTCATTTTCAAAGCTAAAGAAATAACTTGCATTTATATAGCGCCTATCATGACCCAGAGCATTTAGTAAGCATTGAGATACTTTTGAAGTAATGTGGGTAAATGGGGCAATCTTCCAAGAACAGCAATGAAATAAGTTATCAGATAATTTGTGCTTTGTGATATTGGTTGAAAGATAATTATTGCTCAGGGATTTCAGGAAGATCTGGGCAGCGTGGTGGCACAGTGGTTAGCACTGCTGCCCCACAGCGCCAGCGTCAAATCACTGTCTGTGTAGAGGCTGCATGTTCCCCCCGTATCTGTGTGGGTTTCCTTCAGGTGCTCCAGTTTCCTCTGACAGTCCAAATATGTGTGGGTTCGGTAAATTGGCTATGCTAAATTGCCCCTTAGTGTCGCAGGATTTAATAGGATAAATATGTGGTGTTACAGGAAAAGAGCCTGGGTGAGATTGTGCTCGTACAGACTCAATGGGCTGAATAGCCTCCTTCTGCACTGCAGGGATTCTATGATTCTATGAACTCTCCTTCTCTTTGTCAAAATAACATGGGATCATCCATGTTCCCATGAGATGTTCATTCACACTTTGGAAATTTCTTATTCTGTCTCCATGCGTTAAATAATTCAACTTACAGCAAAGCCAAGATCCCAGCTCGAGCTGTTGATCACACTGATGTCCTGTGATTAGAAGATTCCGGGTATTATTCGGCCCATTTATTTTCCAAGTTGGCCACACCAGTAGTTTCGGTGTTAAAGCCAGTCATCACATTGATGTCCTGCTTCAGGTCCAACTTGGAATTCTATTACTTGTAAAGCCGCCTTGCTGAAGCAGGGAGCTGGACCTTACAGTGGTGAGAGAGACAGAAGGGAAAGTATGCGGCCCATCCAACTCCAACCCTGCCGTTACATTACGGAGAATCAAATGTCAACATGCCAATTATTGTCCAGCAGGCAGGAATGCGAGCTAATTGGCACGGTGCGGGGATTTCCATGAAAAATCACCCACCTTGGACCCCCAGTGGGAAGGGCGTTAGACCGGTTGCAATGACTTCAATCAGGCTATTGAGGTTGGCCTATTGGAATATGAACTCCATAATTAAGGAGTCAATTGACAATCAGGGGATCTTTTCCTTGTATTTAACTGGGAGTGTCAGTTCCTCTGGCACTCCCGAAGGTAGACTGCTGACTGCGAGCACTCTGTGTACTGCTATTGCAATTGTAAATGAAGGATTTTGGTGAAGGGACTTACTGCACCGGTAATTGGTTTACGGGAGGCTGGTTTAAAGGCACAATGCTCTTTCACTCTTTGCTTGTTTTGTCAGCTTGCAGAGCTCAAACAAATCAGCCAAATGCTGCCACCCTCAGCGATAGCTACAGACGCCCTAGGCCCCATTCACAAGCCTTTACATTTATCCCTTGGCTATCCACCCCCATACCATATATCAGCACTCTCAAAGATTTTCCCAAGCTGCTTCCATAGAAAAATGATTTCTATGAGATTTTTAACGAGCTTAACTGCTTAATCACCCGTGTCGTGACTGTGGACAGGCTTCCAATGTTGAGATCCGCTCACTTTCTGTGTAATCAAGCACTACGTGGATATCCATTGGCTTGTTTATCCAATATGTCAATCCCTCACATTTTGTGTTGGGGGTGTTGGGGGTGGACAGGGTTGGATTTGGGGGGGGGGAGGTGGTGTAGGTGAGATGCCAAATTTACGTTCGTAAACCCAACACCTGGAGACTCCCAGACCAATCAGGAGCACAAAGCAGTGAAAACAGGATCTGTACAGACTTTTAGAAAAAGATTGATTAATATTTGAAGAAGGAAATCAATGAGGATGTAAGGATGACAGCGGATTTCTAGTGGACAGGTATTCTGGAATCCCTGCAGTGCAGAAGCAGGTCAATTGGCCTATCGTGTCTGCAGTGTCCCATTCCCTAACACCATAGCCTCATGTATTCAAATCCCCCTAATCTACACATTCCTGACACTAAGTGCCAATTTAGCCTGGCTAATCCATTTAACCAGCACATCTTTGGAGTATGGGAGGAAACCGGAGCACCCGGAGGAAACACACACACAGACACAAGGCAAATGTGCAAACTCCACACAGACAGTCACCCAAGACTGGAATTGAACCTGGGTCCCCGGTGTAATGAGACAGCAGTGCTAACCACTGTGCCACCATGCCATCTCTGATGGGTCTAACACTCTCCCCCTTTCTGGGAAGGTCGGTAATGAGAATTCTGCTCAAACAGTTAAAAAAAACAGAAGTACCAAAACAGCAGAAAGCTCGCTTCACTCAGTTTCCCTGAGTTTATTTATTTTTAAAACGTTCAAGCTTTTCTTTCAGCTTTGGAAGGAGAACATCGCAACCTAATCAATCATCTTCTGAAACCCTCTTGTACTGGAAGGTCGTCCGAGGTCAGATGTCATGTCAGTGATGATTGACAGCCAGTAACCTCTCACAATGAACCAGTCATCTCGCAGGGATGGAGGTCAGGACTCCGGAGAGAGGCTGGACTTCCTGCTGACTCAGGTGACAGAAAGTCCCGCCCTCACAGGTACATCAAGCACAACAAACCCATCCCAATGCAGAATAGAATGCAGTGAAAATGAGAGGACTGGAAAGTATTCTCTGTCCCTCGGAAGCAAAAAGTTTATTTATTTGTGTCACAAGTGGGCATACGTTAACACTACAAAGAAGTTATTGTGAAAATCCCCCAGTTGCTGCAGGTTCAGGTACACTGAAGGAGAATTTGGCACGGTCAATGTACCTAACCAACACGTCTTTTTGATTGTGGGAGGAAACCAAGCACCCGGAAGAAACCCATGCAGATACAGGGAGAATGTGCAAACTCTGCATAGACAGTGACCCAAGCTGGGAACGAACAGAATGGGAATGGAGGGGTATAGAAAACTGATTTAAAATAGGGATCATGAGCCTTGGGAGTCCCTGGGAAGTGTGTAAATAGACGATGATATTGAAGTATTTGTTTTTATCCTACAGGTGCTTTGGTCCACCTTGTTGTCTAACGAGGGGCATACACGCGATGGGTCGTGAGAGGGCTGCTCTTGGATTATTTTTGAGAGTATCCTAGTGCTTCACGTCATTAGTGTACGCTTGACCTGGACCATTTGATGGGCAACATGACAACTCAATGACTATTGGGCCTGTGTCTGTGGGAGTTTGCACATTCTCCCCATGCTTGCGTGGGTTTTCTCTGGGCGCTCCGGTTTCCTCCCACATCCCAAAGATGTGCTCTTAGGCTGACTGGCAAAACAAATTCTCCCTAAATTGTCTCAGATTTGGTTTCAATCCATAGATCTATAAACATGGACAGGGATCGCGGGTAGAAGTGGGAACATTGAGGTGGTGGCGCGGGCTCGTTGGGCCGAAGGGCCTGTTTCCTGTGCTGTTTTGTTCTTTGTTCTTTGAATCCAGGTCCCTGGTGCTGTGAGGTAGCAGAACTAACCACTGTGTCACCCAATATCTTGCATATTCAAATCATGTGAGAAATAACAAGCAGCAAAGGTTGAACATGGGCTGGGACTTGTGTTGCCAACTGTGACTAAATATATTCCTGGAGGTTTCATCACATGAGCAATAGTCAATAAGGGAAGGTGATAGTTTTGTGGTATTATCGCTAAACTATTAATCCAGAAACTCAGCTCATATTCTGGCGACCTGGGTTCAAATCCTGCCACAGCATCCGGTGGAACTAGAATTCAACAAAAAAGTCATCTGGAATTAAGAATCTACTGATGACCATGAAACCATTGTCGATTGTCAGAAAAACCCATCTGGCTCACTAAGGAAATCTGCTGTCCTTACCTGGTCTTTCCTACATGTGACTCCAGAGCCACAACAGTATGGCTGACTCTGAACTAGGGATAGGCAATGAATGCTGTGATGTGGAGATGCCGGGATTGAACTTGGGCAAGCACAGTAAGAAGTCTCACAGTATCAGGTTAAAATCCAGTAAACACTTGTCAGCTAGCGATACCGAAATCCTACAAGTGAATAAAAAAAAATACACTCACCCTTGTGACCTACCATCTTCCTAAGTCAATTGGAAATCAAAAAGACCCAGTATCCAATTGCCTTGACTATCAGGCAAACAGTCCTTGTTCTCTGTTGGAGTAGCTACAGAGGAGATGTCAGGGGTAAGTTTTTCACTCAGAGGGTGTTGAGTGAGTGGAATCGGCTGCCAGCGGTGGTGGTGGAGGTGAAATCGCTGGTTCTTTTAAGAGACTTCTGGATGAGTACATGGGATTTAATGGGATTGAGGGTTGTAGACAGGCCTAGCATGTAGGGATATAGTCAGCACAAATTGTGGGCCGAAGGGCCTGTTTGTGCAATAGTTTTCTATGTTCTATGTTCCCCTATTTTCAATTTTTTTTCAGATCTAATGAAGAGAAAAGCTGAAAGAAAATGCCAAATAAAACCATCTTTTCTTTTAATGTCCTGATGATATTTCTCCAAGGTTGCCCTGGAGATTTACCCTGGATTCCTGGACACTCCATGGTGTTCCTGGAGGATTGGCAACCCGAGTTGGTACTTTTCTATCTGGAAAAGGAAAGGCCTGATTGAAGTCTTTGAGAAGATGAAGGGGTTTGATAAGATAACCAAGGAGAAGATAGTTCCATCCGTGGAGGAGGCCAGTGCTAAAGGTCAAAAATATGAATAAATCTAACAGGAAAAACAATTATACCCCATAGTGTACCAGGAATGTGGAACTCACTCCCACAGAAAGAAGCAGAGGTAAATAAAAAACTTTAGGGGAAGTTAGGTAAACACATTAGGAAGAAAGGGTTGGAAGGATATGTTGATAGATTGAGGTGAAATAAGGTGTGAGGGGGCCATTACAGAGCATAAACAGCAGAACATATTAGGTGGACTAAATGGACTGTTTTGTGCTCGATCTTTAATATGGAGTTGTTACATCATTGTAAAGTTTAAAGTTTATTTATTAGTGTCACAAATAAGCTTACAATGAAGTTACTGTGAAAATCCCCTCATTGCCACGTTCCGTGTGTCTGTGTGTGTGTGTGTATGTGTGTGTGTGTGTGTCTGTGTGTACATTGAGGGAGAATTTAGCATGGCCAATGCACCTAACTAGCACATCATTCAGACTGTGGGAGGAAACCGGAGCATCCGGAGGAAACGCAGACAGACATGGGGAGAATGTGCAGACTCTGCACAGACAGTGACCCGAGCAGGGAATTGAACCCAAGTCCCTAGTGCTGTGAGGTTTGTGGTACCAAATAAAGCTTGGATTTTAATTTGATGTTGTGAGAATTCTTGCTGTGAGGCAGCAGTGCCAGCCACTGGGTGAAAACCACTAGCACAGTAAAATGTGGGGAATGGCTCAGTGCTGGGGGCAGGGATCTTGTTAATGCAATGGTGAGACCACTGAATAAATGGGTATGAGATGAAAATTTTAACTGTACTTTTCAATGGTTGCACTTTGGTCTACCCTGAGGCTGGCTAAGATTTGATCGACATGATAGGCACACATTGTTGCAGCTCAACCGTGACTTGTGATTTTCAAAACACTGTGTACATGTACACTCTGAACTGGAACATGTACAGACACCAAGAGCAAACCAGATCTCAAATAATGTACACACACACACACACACACACACACACACACACACACACACACACACACACACACACACACACACACACACACACACACACACACACACACACACACACACACACACACACACACACACAGATACACACTCTCACCACACAGACACAACACACAACACAGATACACACTCACACACACAGACACAACACACACACACACTCTCATATCACACACGCACACTCATACTCACACTCACACACACACAGACACGCACAGACATAGACATACGCACACACACTCATACACACACACACTCACACTCACACACACACACACTCACACAGATACACACACATACATACACACACACAACCCCTCACACACACACACATACACACACAGACCACACAGACACACTCTCCACACCACACACAACACTCCCACGCACACTCACACTCACACACACACACAGACACACCACACACACACAGACACATACAGACACACACTCTCACACTCACACACACAGACACACACACACACACACACACTCTCACACACACAACACAACACCACACACACAGATACACACTCACACACACAGACACAACCACACACACACACACACCACACTCATACTCACACAACACCACTCTCATATCACACACACACTCATACTCACACTCACACCCACACAGACACGCACAGACATAGACATACACACACACTCATACACACACACACTCACACACACACACACTCACACAGACACACACACATACATACACACACACTCACACACACACTCACACACACATACACACACAGACACACACATGCACACACTTGTGCACACACACTCACACTCACATGCAGACTCACAGACACACACGTGCGCACGCACACACATGCACACACAAACAAACACAGATGGTGGAATTTGAATTCAATAAAACATATCTGGAATTAAGAATCTACTGATGACCATGAAATCATTGCTGATTGTCAGAAAAACCCATCTGGTTCACTAATGCCCTTTAGGGAAGGAAATCTGCCGTCCTTACCTGATCTGGCCTACATGTGACTCCAGAGTAGCAGCAATGAGGTTGAATCTCAATTGCCCTCCAAGAGCAACTAGGGATGGGCAATAAATGCTGGCCAGTCAGCACTTACTGTGCTGTCTGGAGAAAATACACAATTCTCCAACAATGCTCAGGATTCCCTTCACACACATTGTTCGCCACTTTAACACTTGAATAGTAGGTTAGATGTAAGGATTCGCATTCTAATCAGCAATCTCTGACTGTCTGTGCTGATGTGTGCTATTGCAGACCAGAACACTGCATTTGCCTGAGGAAGACACAAGAGTCGAAAGCTCGCTTTTTTACTATCAAATAAATTGGTTGGATTATAAATTGGTGTTGCTAAATTCTTACTGAGTTCTTACCACCCCAATCCAACGCCGGCATCTGTACATCATTCAGCGACACCCAGGTTCCAAGAATGAATAAAAAAATCTTATAGGCTGATTGCACAAGCTCACTTCACTTACACCAACACTCCGATATTCCTCACAGGAATCGGAGCATCCTGATCAACACTGAAATGGATCAGCCCCCACCCCCACTATGGAGCTCCCATAAGGATCCTCCGATACTGCCCCCTGCCCCAGCACAGGTTGGCATTGCCAGTCTGGTACTTTGCCAACCTGACAGTGTCAGCCTGTGCCAGGGGACAGTGTTAGGGCATATCCTTCTCCACGAGCCTATACTTACCTTTGTGTGCCCTTGGTGGGAGTGGGGGGAGATAAAAATTCCCTGGGACTGAATCTTGCTAAACCTGTGATGTGAGGTCACATCCGTGAAGTCAGGGAGGGAGGATCATGCGGTGGGGTGGGGAGGGAGGAAGGGTGTGGGGGAGAGGTATGGTGAGTAATTACATTAAATTTAATTCATAAACATTAAAAACTGCCCTGTGTGGGGCATGAACTTTGTGATATCACCGGTGTGGGAAAATTGGGAAACATGATGTCTCCGGAAAGGACTGCATTTTCCGATTCTCTCCGAATTTTCCGCCCACATCGGTGTTCCCACACATGAATAATGGGGGCTCAAGTAGAGCCCTCTCTACTTCAATTCAGATCTACCAACCCGAGTGTTTAAACTCTACATCATTCTCTCCCATCTTATTCCATCCAATGCCATCAACCCATCTCCTTCTATCCCTTTCTCCCTGGTGTTTAGCTAGTCTTCCCTACGTGCTGTTCTCCTAATTAAGTGGCAGCAATCCCATCTCCTCCTCACTACTCTCCAGCTAAAGAGGTGTCTCTTGAATCTCACACTGGATTTATTAATGACTATCCTATTTTCAAAACCAGCAGTTTTTTGAATGCTCCTCAAGCAGAAACATCTCCTGAATTTAGAATCATAGAATCCCCACAGCACAGAAGGAGGCCATTTGGTCCATCGAGTCTGTACTAGCCACAATCCCATGCAGGCCCAATTCCAGTAAAATGACACATTTACAATGCTAATTCCTCTGACACTATGGGTCATTTTAGCATAGCCAATCAACCTAACCAGGTTGGACTGTGGGAGGAAACAGGAGCACCTGGAGGAAACCCACGCAGACACGGGGAGAATGTGCAGACTCCGCACAGACAGTGACCCAAGTCAGGAATCGAACCTGGGTCCTTGGCGATGTGAGGCGGCAGTGCTAGCCACTGTGCCCCTGCACAACTTCATTATTTTTCACCGTCTACATATTTAACACTGTCGATTTTCATTCAGTGGTTCACTGGAGTCTGCTCCTGTTTCAGTATTGTACATTAACAAAACGGAACAATTTTTCATTTTGACAGATTGAAAAAACCCAAGATCAACATTAGCGCCAGTGATTTAGGAGATAGAGAAATTGGCCTTTGCTGCAATCAGAGTGCAGCATTCCAGCTTTAACCTCTGACCAACGGTGATTTAACCAATGTCATCTGGAACCTTCAAAGCCCAAAATACCTCTTCGCTGGTGATGGTGGAGAGGGTGGGGGAGGGGGTTTGTGTGAAGGTGGGAAAATAGGGTAAGGATTGTATGTGGGGGGTGGGGAAATGGGATCAGGGTTGTATGTGGGGGCTGGGGAAATGGGGTAAGGGTTGTATGGGGAAGGTGAGATAATGAGGTGGGGGTGGGGGTATTTTGGTAAGGGCTGTGTGTGTGGGTGGTGAGGAGATGGGGTAAGGTCTGTGTGCAGGGATTGTGGGATTGGAATAAGGGCTGTGTGTGGGTGTAGGGGGGTTGGGGTAAGAGTTGTGGTGGGGGGTGAAGGGATTGAAGTAAGGGTTATGTGTGGGGGGTGGGGGAAATGGGGTAAGGGTTGTATGGGAGGGTGGGGAGGATGGGACTTGTTAAGCATTCTGGATGGAGTTGGGGGGGTTGGGGTAAAGGTTGTGTGTGAGGGTGGGGGATTTTTTTGTTTAGGGGTTGGCTGATTGGGGTAAGGGCTGTGTGTGGGTGAGTAGGGGGATTGGGGTGAAAGTTGTGTGTGGGGATCTGTGGTAGGTGGGTGGGGGGATTGGGGTAAGGATTGTGTACGGAGGTGGGGGATTGTGGGAAGAGTTGTGTGTGGGGGTTGGGGATTGGAGTAAGGGTGTGTGTGAGGGGGGGTTGGTGGATTGGGGTAAGGGCTGTGTATGGGTTGGGGGTTGGGGTAAGGGTTGTGTGTGGGGGATGGGGGATTGGGTTAAGGTTGTGTATGAGGTTGGGGGGTTGGGGTAAGGGTTGTGTGTGGGGGATTGGGATAAGTTGTATTGGGAAGGTTGGGGGATTTGGGTAAGGGTTGAGTATGGGGAGGTTGGGGGATTGAAGTAAGGATGTTTGTGGGGGGTTGGGGGATTGGGGTAAGGGTTGAGTGTGGGTGATTGGGGTAAGGGTTGAGTATTGGGGTTTGGGGGAATTGGGATAAGGGTTGTGTGTGGGTGATTGGGGTATGGGTTGTGCACAGGGATGGGGGAATGTAGTAAGGGTTGTGTGTGGGGGCTGGGGGATTGGAGTAAGGGCTGCGTGTAAGGGGGAATGGGGTAAGGGTTGTATATTGGAGATGGGGGATTGGGAAGGGTCGTGTGTGGGGGGTTGAGGGATTAGGGTAAGTTTTGTGTGGGGTGGGGGATTGGGATAAGGACTGTGTATGGGGAGCATTGGGGTAAGGGTTTGTGTGTTGGGGGGTGGGGGGTAGGGGTAAGGGTTGTGTGTGAGGTGGGGGATTGGGATAAGGGCTGTGTATGGGGGATGGGGAATTGGGATAAGGGCTGTGTATGGTAGATGGGGAGATTGGGGTAAGGATTGTGTACGAGGGTGAGGGATTGGGGTAAAGCTTGTGTGTAGAGGTGGGGGATTGGGGTAAGGCTGTGTATGGGGTGGGGGGGATTAGCTAAGGGTTATGTGTGAGGTAGGGGATGAGGATGCAATAACCTAACTTCCTTCTTCCTGTTTGCTCTCCAGAAGCCCCTGCTGTGTGTCTGGGTGTAAGGATTGAGTTTAGTTATAAAGGGAGGTGCTGG
The DNA here is from genome assembly GCA_024679065.1 of Sphyrna mokarran. Lineage (NCBI taxonomy): Eukaryota > Metazoa > Chordata > Chondrichthyes > Carcharhiniformes > Carcharhinidae > Sphyrna > Sphyrna mokarran. The sequence goes on along the minus strand of JAGIQG010000020.1, from coordinate 43,736,368 downwards.
CTTTGTGGCATTATCACCAGACTATTAATCCAGAAACTCAGCTAAGATTCTGGGGACTTGGGTTCGAATCCCACCATGGCAGATGGTGGAATTTGAATTCAATAAAACAATGACTGGACTTAAGAATTTACTGATGATCATGGAAGCATTGTTGATTGTCAGAAAAACCCTTCTGGATCAGTAATGATCAGTAATAATCAGTAATAATCTGCCATCCTTACCTGGTCTGGCCTACATGTGACTCCAGAGCCACATCAATGTTATTGACTCCCAGCTGCCCTCTCAAATGCCGAGCAAACCATTCAGTTCAAGGGCAACTAGTGATGGGCAATAAATGTTTGTCCAGCCAGCGATGTCTCACAAATAACTAAAATATATATATATATCATAAGAGCAAGAGTGTAGCCAGGGAGATGGTTGGCCCACTCAAGGAGAGGGGGAGGGAATCTATGTGTGGAGCCAGAGGAAATGGGCAAGGTATTAAATGAGTACTTTGCGCCAGTATTCACCAAAGAGAAGGACTTGGTGCTTGATGAGCCAGGGAAAGAGTATATAGATAGTTTGGCTCATGTTGAGATCAAAAAGGAGGAGGTATTGGGGTTCTTGAGAAACATTAAGGTAGACAAGTTCCCACAACCTGATGGATATATTCCAAAATACCGAGAGAGGCAAGGGAGGAAATATCTGGGGTCTGAAGATAAATCTTTGTATCCTCATTGGATACCATAGGGAAGGTCCCAGAGGGCTGGAGAATAGCCAATGTTGTTCCTTTGTTTAAGGAAAATAGCAAGAATAATCCAAATAATTATAGGATAGTGAGCCTTATATCAGTGATAGAAAAATTATTGGAGAGGATTCTTCCTTCCACACACCTGATGAAGGAACACTGTTTCTGAAAGCTTATAAGATCACTATCAAGTAAACCTGTCGGATTCTAACCTGGTGTTGTGAGACTTCTTACTGTGCTCATCCCAATCCAATATCGATATCTCCACATCATGTCGATCATTGAAGACAGAGGATAGCAGTGGAAGGATGTGTTTCTGAATGGAGGGCTGTGACAAATGGTGTTCCTCAGGGATCAGTGCTGGGACCTTTGCTGTTCATAATATATATAAATGATTTGGAGGAAAATGTAACTGGTTTGATTAGTAAGTTTGCGGATGACATAAAGGTTGGTGCATTTGCAGATAGCGATGAGGACTATCAGAGGATACCTCAGGATATAAATAGATTGGAAGCTTGGGTAAAGAGATGGCAAATGGAGTTTAATCTGGACAAATGTGAGGTAATACATTTTGGAAGGTTTAATAAGGAAAGGAAATATACAGTAAATGGCAGAACCTTTAACAGTATTGATAGACAGAGGGATCTGGGTGTACAGGTACACAGGTCACTGCAAGTGGCAACGCAGGTGGAGAAAGTAGTCAAAAAAGCATACGGCATGCTTGCCATATGTTTAAAAATTTAAAAATTGGCAAGTTGTGGCAGCTTTATAGCCATTGGACTGCACTTGGAATCTAGTGTTCAATTCTGGTCGCCACACTACCAGAAGTATGTGAAGACTTTGGAGAGGGTACATAAAAGATTTACCAGGATATTGCCTAGTATGGAATGCATTAGGTATGAGAGAGCTTGCTTTGTTCTCACTGGAACAATGGCGGTTGAGAGGCAACCTGATAGAAGTCTACAAGATTATGAGAGACATGGATAGCGTAGATAGTCAGAAGCTTTTTCCCAGGGCAGAAGAGTCAATTACTAGGGACAAAGGTTTAAGGTGCGAGGGGCAAGATTTAAAGGAGATGTACGAGGCAGATTTTTACACAAAGGGTGGTGGGTGCCTGGAACTCACCTGGGGCAGGGGTTGGGTGGGTGCAGTAGTGGAAGCAAATATGATAGTGATTTTTAAAGGGCGTTTTGAGAAATATATGAAAAGCATGAGAAAAGAGGGATATGGTCCCTGGAAGGCTAGAGGGTTTTAGTTCAGTCGGGCAGCATGATGGGTGCAGGTTTGGAGGGCTGAAGGGCCTGTTCCTGTGCTGTAATTTTCTTTATTCTTTGTTCTTTGAGGGGCCGACTGTCAGATCCCAGCTGTGAATAATGGCCATTTGGGCAAATGCACTGCAAAGGAGCACCAGGCTGCGTGAAATGGTACCTCAACACAAGCTGTACCATCCACCGAGAAAAGGAGGGAAAAAGTGTGTCTCCCATCGGTTAACTGTCCCAATAAGGGGCCAACATGGCAATAATGGGCCAAAGGCTTCATGTACCATTGGGTGATTCTATGATTAAGATCATTGATATGCGGAGCAGATGGAGGTGAGAATAAAATCAAATGAAAATAAAATATAAGAGTAGAATTAGGCCACTCGGCCCATTGTATCTGCTCGGCCATTCAGTCATGGCTGACTTTCTTTCTCCTCCCCATTATCTGCCTTTTCCCCATAATGTGGAGATTCCAGTGTTGGACTGGGATAAACACAGTTACTATGCTTTTCCTCATAACCCCTGAGCCTCTTATTACTCAAAAACCTATCTATCTCTGTCTTAAAGGCACTCAATGATCTGGCCTTCACAGCCTTCTGCGGCAAAGAGTTCCACAGGTTCACCATTCTCTGGCTCAAGAAATTCCTCCTTATCTCTGTTTTAAAGAATTGTCCCTTTAACCTGAGGTTGTGCTCTCTGATTTTAGTTTTTCCTACTCGTGGAAACATCCTCTCCATGTCCACTCTATCCAGGGCCTCGCAATATCCTGTAAGTTTCAATAAGATCCCCCCTCATCCTTCTAAACTCCAGCGATTACAGGCCCAGAGTCATCAACCACTCCTCGTACAACAAGCTCTTCATCCCAGGGATCACTCCTGTAAACCTCCTCTTTCCAAGTCCAGCACAACATTCCTTAGAAATGGGGTCCAAAACATCTCATAATACTCCATTTGAGGTCTGACCAGAGCCTTATATAACCTCAGAAGTACATCCTGCTCTTGTATTCCAGTATCCTGCTCTTGTACTCACTCTATGAGCCCTTGAGGAGTCCTCCTGGAGTACAGCTGAGACACTCTCCTTAGTAAGAAATCTCACAACGTCAGGTTAAAGTCCAATTGGTTTATTTGGTAGCATAAGCCACAAGCTTTCAGAGCACTGCTCCTTCATCAGGTGAGTGGGAGTTGTGTCACAAATAGGGCAGATAAAGATACAATCTCAATTTACAAGATAATGGTTGGAATGCGAGTCTTTACAGGTAATCAAGTCTTAAAGATACAGACAATGTGAATGGAGAGAGGGTTAAGCGTAGGTTAAAGAGTTGTGTCTTGTCTCCAACCAGGACAGGTAGTGAGATTTTGCAAGCCCAGGAAATCGTGCAGGTTACAGATAGTGTGACATCTACCCAAGATCCCATTTGAGGCAGTCCTCATCGATCTTGTATTCTAGTCAGCTGCTAACTACAGTTCTCCAGTTTTCCCTTAAATATATTCATACTAATCACATCAACCACTCCCTGTGGTGGCAAGTTCCACATCAAATCATAGAATGCCTACAAGTGCACAAGAGGCCATTCGACCCATCGAGTCTGCACTGATTCTCAGAATATCTTACCTAGGCTCTCTCCCAAGCTCTATCCCTAGCTACTCCCATCTGGCCTACACATCTTGGGTCACTAAGGGGCAGTTTAGCATGACCTCTTTTTGTTGCTGGGTCAAAATCCAGGAACTCTCTCTCTAACATCATGGTGGGTGTACCTACAACACAGGGATGGCAGAGGTTCAATGAAACAGCACAGCGCAATCTTCTCAAGGGCAACTAGTCAGCAATGCCCACATCCCATGGATGAATTTAAAAAACGCTTCTCCTGAGCGACTGTTGAATTTCTTAGCGATGGCCAACGTTGACGACGTCTAGTCTTTGTCTCTCCCACAAGTAGAAATATCTTCTCTACATCTCTTCCTATTCAACTCCTTCATTATTTTAAAGGCCTCTATCTAAAACTTCAGATAGGTTGCACTTAGAGTATTGTGTTCAATTCTGGTCCCAGAATTACAGGAAGGATGTGGAGGCTTTGGATTGGGTGCAGAAGAGGATTACAGGGTATGAACTATGAGGAGATGCTGCACAAAGGTTCTTTTCTCTGGAGTGACGGAGGCTGAGGGGAGACCTGATAGAAGTCAATAAAACTGTAAGAGGCATAGATAGGGTTGACAGTCAGAATCTTTTCTCCAGAGTTGAACTGTTTAATGCAAGGGGGCAGGCACTTAGGGTGAGAGGGGGAAAAGTTCAAAGGAGATGTGAGGGGTAAGTTTTTTACACAGAGAGCAGTAGGTGTTTGGAACGCACTGCCAGGGGCAGTGGTGGAGGCAGATACGAAAAGGGTGTTTAAGGGGCTTTTAAATAAGCAGATGAATATGTACAGAACAGAGGGATATGGACCAAGGGCAGGCAGAAGGGATTAGTTTAATTTAGCATCGTGTTTAGCACAACTTTGTGGGCCGAAGGGCCTGTCCCTAGTTCTATAAAGTCTGCAATGTTCTTTTTGCAGTGGGGGTGTTGTGCTGAATGGAATTTAAAAGACAGCAGTTGTTGCAAAAATCACCTTGACTGGCCTCGCACTTGCCAGTTTTGTAATACCCCGGAGCTTTCTCAGGGATTTGCGCTAATTGCTGTTTGGTGCGTACAGTTTGAAAAGCATTTACAATGACAACCTGCAGATATATCTACAATTTGTTCCTCATTCACTGCCCTGCCTCAAAAAGCAGTGGTGGGGTTGGTGGGGGTGGTGGGGGCTGGGGGCGGGGGGAATGAAAATGCATCCATCGATGTGTCATAAAAATATTTCAGTGAGTTCTAATTGCTTTAGCACAAATCTCTCTAATGGTTTGAGAAAGAATGGAGCCTGACACTTCAGTAACCCAAAACCGCACACTTCATATCAAACTTAATTCCCTGCAATTACCTTGGAATCAGTTAGTTCCCTCTACACATGAGAAAGAGAAGTCCTCAGCAGGTTTACTGCAGTACATTGTTCTTTTTGTTTAAAGAACGTGTTTTAGCTGCATTCGGTCTGAATATTGGGCGGAAGTTTCCGGCTGCGCTGGTCCCAAAGCTGGAAAATCCTGCCCGAGATCAACAAACCTTTGCATGGTCTGTGTCTCACCCGCTATGTGACCGGCAGGATATGGAAATTCCACCCATTATTTTCACCAATATAGTCCGGTATTCTCATTTACAGCAATGCAGTGAGATAGAATGGAGTTATACTGCACCACCTGCATTGCTTAGGCAATGACCCGCAGTTTGACACTTCAATCATAAATTTTGTAACACAGGGGCCGTCAAACCCATCACATGGCCCTTGCTCTTCACCTGGCTCTGTCTACTCTTATCCCATGTAAGACCATAAGATAGTGGAGTAGCATTAGGCCACTGGCCCATCGAATCTGTTCCATTATTTGATCATGGCTAATGTTTCTCTCCACCGCATTCTCCAGCCATTTCCCCATAACCTTTGATCCCCTTACCAACCTGCCCATCTCTTTCTTAAATATACCCAATGATTGGAATTTTACCACCCTGGCTGCCGTGGGAAAAGGAGCGGGCCAGGGGTGGAACATGGAAAGGTCCATTAACCTTGGGTGAGAATTTGAGGTTCCAGGGTGAGCAAGGCTGTAAAACCCCAGCCAGCGATTTGCTTTCTGTGGCAGTGAATTCCACCAATGGGATCTTCTGACCTCGCTCGGGCGAGGCTCGTAAAATTCCGCCCGAGGCCAAAGGAGAATTCTGTTTTGCAAGACGCAATAAATTCCAACCCACATGTCTGATTATTTCCCCATATCCTTTCAAATTCTTCCATTTCAAATATATATTTGAATATGGCTCAGTGTGTAACAGGTCTGGACTCTGATGCTGGTGGTTTCACACTCCGACTCTAGAGGTTTGAACACTTCCCACTACCTCGGCAAAGCAGCTAGCATAGTCAAGGACCCTACGCATTCCAGACATTCTCACTTCCACCTTCTTCCATCGGGAGAAAGATACAAAAGTCTGAGGTCGCGTACCAACCGAACTCAAGATCAGCTTCTTCCCTGCTGCCGTCAGACTTTAGAGTGGACCTACTATGCATTAAGTTGATCTTTCTCTACACCCTAGCTATGACTGTAACACTACATTTCTTTTCCTTCTCTATGAACAGTATGTTCTGTCTTTATATTGCACAAGAAACAATACTTTTCCCTGTATGGGAAAAGGGACAATAATACATCAAATCAAAACAAATCAGACACTTCAACGCAATACTGAGAAGGCGCTGCCCTCATAGTGAAGGTGTTAAATCAAGCTCCTGTCTCTCATTTTAGGTCTTACAGCACCAAAGCTGGCCAATTCTCCCTGATTCTCCCTGCCCCACATAACATAATGGAAACGGATTGATCTATCCATCATCCTGACGCTGCTTGTGGTCTGGTTGGATGGAGGGAATGGGGCAAATGGAATTCAATCCGGAGAAATATGAGGTAATGCATTTGGGGAGGGCAAAAAAAGTAAGGAAGTACTCGATGTTCCTTCAATAAACAGGAAGATATCGAGATGGCTGGGGAAAGTGGGAGACCTGGGAGTGCGTGTCCTTGTAGGTGACAGAACAATTGGATAAGATGGTTAAGAAAGTATATGGAACGCTTCTCTTTATCGGGTGAGATATGGAATACAAAATCAGGGACGTAATAATAGAACTGTATAAAATATTGGTTGGGCAATGTCTGGAGTTTTGTGTATAGTTCTGGTCACTACTTCACAAGAAGGACATAATTACCCTGGAGAGAGAGCAGAAGAAATTCACAAGAATGTTGCCAGGGCTGAAAAATTGCAGCTATCAGCACAGATTGGAGAGGCTGGGGTTGTTGGTTATTTTCCTTAGAGCTGAAGAGGATGAGGAGTGACCCAATTAAGATGTTCAAAATTATGATGGACTTAGACAGGGTTGACAGGAAAGAGTTGCTTCCCCCTAGCTGAGGGACCAATAACAAGGGGGCGTGGATTTAAGGTAGAAGGATTAGAGGGGACATAAGGAAAGATGTTTTTATCAGAAGATGCTGAATGTTCAGAATTCACTGCCTGATTTTTTGGTTGAAGTTGAAATTCTTAACTAATTTAAAAAGAACCTCGATCTGTATTTGAAGTATTGGAACCAACAAGGAGATAGACCAGGTGCTGGAAACTGGAACTGAGATCTACTTTCTGTTTTTTATTTTTGGCCAAAGCTGTTATAATGAGCTGAATGGTCTATTCCTGCACCTGTATTCCTGTAATTTGCAATCACATTTGCTACATTAATAAATGCACTTCGTAATTGAGCATAAATGTTCTTATGGAACATCCTAAGATGTTGAAGGATGCCAGACAACATAATTTAGTTCAAAAACTACTACAATTTATAATTTAGTTCAAAAACTAGACTCTGCAGATCCTGTCACAATAGCCAGTGTACCATCCAATCATTAATGCCCTTTATTTACACTACACAGGCTTGGTAAATCCAATTACATATGGAAACTTCTACATGAGTGACACAGGTTCAAATCCCACTGTGGCAGCTGGTGGAATTTAAATTAATTTAATTAAAAAAAACAATTGAAAGCTAATCTCAGAAATAGTGACCATGAAACAATTGTCAAAAAAACCCATCTGGTTCACTAATGTCCTTTAGGGAAGGGAATGTGCCATCCTTACCGAGTTTGGCTTACATGTAATTCCAGAGCCACAGCTCTGGATTCTCGACTGAATTGACAGAACAAGCCACTCAGTTCGAGGGTAATTAGGATTGGGCAATAAAATGCTGGCCTTGCTGGAGGTGCCCCCATCCCGTGATAGAATTTTTTAAAAAACTAGCCATGATTTAACAAGGTTTAGCTTTGTTAAAATCCAGTAAAGGGGCTAAAAGAGTTGATAACATGTAAGCACCCAATTTTTTCATTCATTCGTGGGACACGCACGTCGCTGGCTGGTCAGCATTTATTGCCCATCCCTAGTTGCCCTTGAGAAGGTGGTGGCGAGCTGCCTTCTCGAAACTCTGCAGCCCTTTGCTGTGGGATGACCCGCAATGCCATCAGGGAGGGAATTCCAGGATTTTGATCCAGGTTTTACAAGAACCAGTCACATTAGTATCATAGTTGGCCTCATGTATAAGTTTGATGAGGTAAAAGATAACAGATTTCCTTCCCTAAAAGACATGAGGAAACAGTCGGGTTTTTTTTAATGACCATCATATAGCTTCATGATCATTTCTCCTAACACCAGTTTTCTCGTATTTAAAATAAAAACTGAATTTAAGTTACTGTGATGGGATTTGAGTATGCACACTTTGGTTTATCAGTACTGGTCTCAGCATTGGTTAACTTAGTAAAATAACCTCAGCTCTACAATTGTATGTCAGTCACTTGAGTAAGAAACGTAGAAGCAGGAGTAGGCCATTCAGCCCTTCAAGCCTACTCCACCATTCATTTGAACATGGCTGATCATCAAATTCAATATCCTAATCTCCCTTTCCTTCCTTATCTCTTGATCTCTTTAGCCCCAAGAGCTATATCTAATCTCTTCTTGAAATCAGACAACGTTTTGGCCTCAACTACTTTCTGTGGGAGTGAATTCCACACATTCACCACCCTCTGAGTGAAGAAATTTCTCCTTACCTCAGTTCTAAAATGTTTACCCTTTATCCTCAAACAAGGACCCCTAGTTCTGGCCTCCCCCACCATCTGGAACATTCTTTTTGAATTTATTCTGCCTAACCCTGTTAGAATTTTATAAGTTTCTGTGAGACCCCTTTCTCACACTTCTAAGCTCCAGTGAATATAATCCTAACTGACTTAGTCTCCCCTTATGTCTCAGACCTGAGGTAACTGCAGGTAGACAAAGTCCACAATCTCAAAGTCAGAACCTGCAGGAGGAGGAACAATACAAAGTGATAATAAATTGGAAGCTGTTTGTGATGAGATAGGTTTCTGAATTGGAAATTTAACCTTACAACACACTCATTTTCCTGACATGCCCCCAGCAAGTCACTGAGTGGTGATGAACAGATTGATAGTTTGATATGATTTGATTTATTATTGTCACATGTATTAACATAGAGTGAAAAGTATTGTTTCTTGCACAGTATACAGACAAAACATACTGTTCATAGAGAAGGAAAGGAGAGAGTGCAGAATGTAGTGTTACAGTCATAGCTAGGGTGTTGAGAAAGATCAACTTAGTGCAAGATAGGCCCATTCAGAAGTCTGACAACAGCAGGGAAGAAGGTGTTCTTGAGTCGGTTGGTATGTAACCTCAGACTTTTATGTCTTTTCCCTGATGCAAGAAGGTGGAAGAGAAAATATCCGGGGAGCGTGGGGCCCTTAATTATACTGTCTGCTTTTCTGAGGCAGTGGAAAGTGTAGACAGTGCATCAAAACAGAGTGCCAAAAGTTGTGTATCAAAACAGGAAAATCCAACATTTAATTTTCATCCAACTGTTAACATGTTATTATAAACTCGCTCTACTCATGACTATGAACTGGAATTGTAGACCTTCCTTTCTTAAATATAAACAGTTGGCAACAGAAATTAAAGGAGGTTGATGAGCTAGAGGCAGTTCAGAACCACCTGGAAACTCAGAGGAATAATTGAGACGGATGTTTTGTCGAATGAAAGGTTTGCTATGAAAGAGTTGGGTCAAATGGCCTGGAGACTTTCTGGAATAGACCACATCAGTGGAGACTGTCTCGATCAGTCTGTCTCAGCCCAGCCTTCAGAACGGTGGGGGAAAGGTGTACCTATGAGATGGGTGGGTGGGTGCTGTTATGGGTAAGATTTGAGTGGGTGCATGCTATGATGGGTAGTGTGATGTGTAGGTGGGTGAGTGCTTTGATGAGTGGTGTGTGTGTATGGGTGGGTGGATGCTATAATGGTGCTATAATGTGTGGGTAGGGGCTGTGCAGGGTGATAGAACAAAGAACAAAGAATGTGTTTGGACGTGGGTGGGTGCTTTGCGGATGTTTGGGTATGTGGACCTGGGTGCTATGATGGTGGTTGAGTGTGTAGGTGGGTAGGTGTGGGTGTCATGATGGGTGGTTGGGTGCGTGGATGAGTGCGGTTGGGTGGGTGCGTGCTGTGATGGGTGTGTGGGTGGTTGGGTATGTGGGTGGGTGGTGCTATTTTGGGGGGGGTTGGGAGTGTAGGTGAGTGGGTGCTATCATGGGTGGTTAGGATTGTGGGTTAGTGGGTGCTATGCTGGGTGTGTGGGTGGGTGAGTGCTATGATGGGTGGTTGGGTGTGTGGGTATGCGTATGCTGGGGGTTGGGTGTGTGGGGGATGCGAGTGCCATGCTGGGTGGTTGGAAATTTGGGTGAGTGGGTGCTATGTTGTGTGGTTGGATGTGTAGGTGGATGCTATGCTGGGTGGCTGGGTGCGTGGGTGGGTGCTATGATGGGAGGTTGGGTGTGTGGATGGGTAAGTGCCATGCTGGGTGGTTGGGAGTTTGAGTGAGTGGGTGCTATGCTGGGTAGTTGGGTGTGTGGGTGAGTGCCGTGCTGGATGGTTGGGAGTGTGGGTGACTGGATGCTATGATGGGTGACTGGGTGTGTGAGTGGGTGCTATGATGGTGGGTGTGGTGTGTTTTGTTGGCTGGGTGGTATGCTGGGTAGTTCTGCTTTGCTCTCAGTGGCAGCAGTCTGGGGTAGAATTTCCTGGTTTTGGAAAATGTCTCCTTCCTGGGGGCTATCCCTGAATCCCAGCCCTACCTCCCAGCTGCAATGTGACTTCCGGTTCAATTTTCAGGAATAAACCAATTAAAAATTTGCCTCTATGATCATTGCCTAATAGAGGTGGAGGCTAACCTGGACAGATGGGATATTGATGCAGCTCACCTCATTCCAATGGCAGCATCAAGTCTTCAGAGAGGGAGGGAATGGTGGGATTAGTCTGAGGTGAACTTCTGTGACTGTAACGCTGCTAGCTCCATCAGTAATGGCAATCTCTCGGAGCATGATAAAGAGCGAGAGAATAGAATGAGAGAAAATGGCTACAAAGTCTACAGTTCACTACCCCTTCTCAAAGGCAACTAGGGATGGGCAATAAACGTTGGCCAGCCAACGACACCTACATCCTATGACTGAATAATCAAAAGAAGGTGACCTTATAAAACTCTTTAAAATTGTAAGAGGTTTTGACAGAGTGGATATAGGAGCCCAGGTTTTTGCCAAATCAGCAAAGCTTTTAAGAATAATGGGCAGGACTCAGATTTGGAATTTCCAGCAAAGCTTCCAAAAGATCCCATTTTTCTTCAGTAAAATAAAGAGGGTGGGACATGACTTACACATGAGGTAACCTGAATTCAGCAGGGCTATTTGAACTCTGTGTTTTCAGAGTTGCAAGGCCCTTTGTCCACTGAGTGATCGTTATGAATTTTTAGAGAAATTATAGATGTCCTTGCCATATGGAGAAGACCTGTCAAACTGTCAAACTGTGAAGTTATATAAATCCCCAGCCTTTTAAATTCAGAAAAACAGACTGCCTGTGTCAGTGAGAAATTAAAAAAACACAAATTGTGAAATTATTAAAATCCACAGCACTTTAAAGAATTAAATAAACTGTTCTAAAACTAAACAAGCTAAATTTAAAAATAGACTTCCTGCATCAGTGAACATTGAAAAAAATCTGTTCTAGCAGCTCTAAAGATGTTTATTAACATTACCTGGAGGGCTATCATTGTAGCATTATTAATGCTTAGCTGCTTTCCAAACCTACTATCATGTCAGCAAGTTCACAGTTTGATCGGCAGCTCGAAGATGTTATGAAAGGATTAGCTTTCTTGCTGTGGGTTTATGAACACAAATCTGTTGGTTTTAAATGAGAGATTAAGTTTGACAGAATTTACATGATTCAAATGGGCTTTCATGAAAGGGAATGATATTTTTAAGACAATAAATTTTATAATAAATATTTAGACTTTTATTTTTAAAAATCCCAATAAGGCTCCTGAGGTCTGCCCATGGTGGATACTGGGTTAATTGGTATGGAGGATGTAAGGGTGAATGATGGTAGGTGGGTTGGCATGAGTGGGCATTGAGTTGCAAAGTGGCCATAAGGAGCCATGAATGTTGGCATGGGTTGGCAGTAAATTGGCAAGGAGGCTACGAAAGACTATTGGCTGGGTGGAAGGCATGAGTTGGCATGAGTTGGAATGCATAAGTCTTGTTGAGTGATGGGAGAATGAGAGGAGCAGTGAAGGCTAGAGCGTCTAACAGTTAACAGAAATCGCCGGCAAGTTCTTTAATTGAGCCATTCTGGAACTCAGTAACCCCTCTTGTTGCCTCCGATCTGTGGTCAGAGGCACAGAGGCACGCTTCATCTGCTCTCCCTGAGAGAAGATCCCACCATTGCAGGGAAGGGGGGTGTGTTGGTTCTCCCAAAGCAGCGTGATGAATCAGGGGATTTCTCTACTTGTGTTATCTGGCTGAGGAGCAATAATTCATAACCAGTCATGGCTCCTTATAGCCACTTGCAACTCAATGCCCACTCGTGATTCTATGAAACGTAGAAAGTAAGAGGTCATTTGGCCCTTCAAGGCTGCTCTGCCATTCATCACGATTATAGCTGATTGTCCAACTCAATAACCTAATCCTGCTTTCGCTACAACTTTTGACCCCATTCACCCCAAATTCTATATCTAGCCACATCTTGAATGCATTCAATGTTTTGGCATCGACTACTTCCTGTGGTAATGAATTCCACAGGCTCACCACTCTTTGGGTGAAGCAATGTCTCCTCAGCTCTGTCTTAAATGGTCTATCCCAAATCTCCAGACTGTGACCTCTGGTTCTGGACTCCCCTAGGGGTTACAATCTGAGGCCAACGATAATAAAACCAGCGATATTAAAAATTAAAAACGAGTTCACACCGTCGCTCCTTGGAGGAAAATGTCACATTGATGGAGCCACTCACCTTTTCCCTTGCTGTGCCCATGTCTCTGTCAGATACTTGATGAATGTGCTTTCATGTCAGATATGGATTAGTGAAAGTTTACTTAAATTCAGTTAGGCCACCATTGGTGCTTGTCCTCTTGCTTTTCCCAGTTCTGATGAAAGGTTGTTGACCTGAAACATTAACTCTTACATAGAAACATAGGAACATACATGGGTACATTGGAACACAGGAACATAGGAATTGGGAGCAGAAGTGGGCAAATTCCAGGTCTTCGAACCTGCTCTGCCATTCAATCAGCTCACGACTGACCTCTCCCTGGTCTCAAAACTATTTCCCAACCTGTTCCCTACATCCCACTTTTCCTTTTTTATTAAAAGTATGTCTATTTCATTTCTGAGACCATTCAATGATTCTGACTCCACCGCGCTATGGAGCAGTGAGTTCCACAAATTCACCACCCTCTGTGAGAAGTAGTTCCTCCTCATTTCAGTTTTAAATCCACTGGCTCGCAAACTATACCTGTGACCTCTTGTACGAGATTGCCCCATAAGAGGAAACATTTGGTCTATATTTAATTTATCAATCCCTTTTAGTATTTTATATACCGATCAGATCCCCTCTTACCCTTCTAAACTCCAGCGAGTACAAGCCCAAACTGTTTAATCTCTCCTCATGCACTAACCCCTTCATCAGCATGGTACTGTCAATGATATTGATGTATTTGTTTTATCCTACAGGTACTTCGGGCCGCTTTGTCTAACAAGGGACATACACGCGATAGGTCGTGAGAGGGGTGCTCTTGGATTTTTCAAGAATAGCCTAATGCTTCACGTCGTTAGTGTACACTTGACCTGGACTATTTGATGGACAACAGGACAGCTCAGTGACTATTGCTGTGCTGTGCAGATACATGGATTTGGACCTCTGTCTGTGGGAGTTTGAGCATTCTCCCCATGCTTACGTGGGTTTTCTCCGGGTGCTCCAGTTTCCTCCCACATCCCAAAGATGTGCTCTTAGGCTGACTGACAGAACAAATTCTCCCTAAATTGTCTCAAATTTGGTTCTAATGCATAGATCTATAAACATAGACAGGGATGACGGGAATCATGGGTAGAAATGGGAACATCGAGGTGGCGGCACGGGCTCGTTCGGCTGAAGGACATGTTTCCCATGCTGTTTTGTTCTTTGTTCTTAACCTCCTCTGAACTGCATCCAATGTCACCACATCCTCCCTCAAATAAGGAGACCAAAACTGAACACAATTCACCAGATGTGATCTCACCAAGGCCCCTCTCCACAGATGCTGCCAGATCTGATGAGTGTTTCTAATATCTTCTGTTGCACTTGCTATTTCAGGTGTATTGGCTCAGTGGTAATTCTCTGGCCTTTGATTTGGAGAGTTGTGAATTCAGATCCCCCTCCAGGATTTTAGCTCACTCTCAGGGTTGAAGAACTGCTACATATTGGAAGTACAACCTTTGGTCTGAGCAGCTAGCTCACAGCCCTGGCTAACCTTTGGGCTGAAGATGAAAGATGCCATCGCACTATATTAAACAAGGCAGGAATGTTTCCCCCAGTCTCCTCCTTAGTATTTATGCTTCAACCAACACAATGAAGACAAATTATCTGACCATTTAAGCAACTGCTTTTTGGGGGAGTTTGCTGTGTGTAAATTGGCTGCCACATTTCCAACACTACATTTGGGTCAGCACACTGGCACTGTGATGAGCACTGTTGCCTCACAGTGTCCGGGACCTGTGTTCAATTCCGGCATATTTTCCCCACATCTGATTGGGTTTCCTCCAGGTGCTCCGGTTTCCTCCCACAGTCTGAAAGATGTGCTGGTTAGGTGCATCGGCCATGCTAAATTCTCCCTCAGTGTACCTCAACGGGTGCCAGAGTATGGTAACTAGGGAATTTTCACAGTAGCTTCATTGCAGTGTTAATGTAAGCATACTTGAGATACTAATAAATAAATTTTAATGTAGGAGCAGAATTAGGCCATTTAGCCCATTGAGTTTGTTCTCCCATTCAATCATTCAATAGATTTCTCAACCCCAATCTCCTGCTTTTTCCCCGTAACTTTCGATATCTTTACCAATCACAAAACTATCTATCTCTGTCTCGAAGACACTCAATAACCTGGCCTCCACAGTCCTCTGTGGCAATGAGTTCCAGAGATTCACCACTCTCTGGCTGAAGAAATTCTTTCTTACCTCAGTTTTAAAGGACTGTCCCTTTACTCTATGCCCTCGGATCCTTGTCTCTCCTATTAGTGGAAACATCTTCTCCACATCCACTGTATCCAGGCTTCTCAATATTCACGAAGTTTCAATGAGATCCCTCATCATTAGTGTAATCATTATTACTAGTATCTCTAGTATTTTCGGAAGCTGCCTTGTCTTCAAACCGTTCGGAGTGAATCCAGAAAACTGCAGACATCAACCAAAGGGCTCAATTTCCATTATCATGCGAGCAGTAGACTTTGCTGTTTAAAGAGTTTTGTCTATGACAATGGTTTTTGTTTGATTGGATCATTTAGATAACTTTGTTAAAGGTTGTATATTATAATGGTTGTTTTGTTTTTGGTTGTAATTGTTAGAAGTTATTGCTAATTTTATTATTATACATGTTAACTATATTCTTAAATAAACTTTGTTTGATAAAAGCTCCCTAGTGGGTCACTTGAATTATACTGGAAGTGAAACGTCTCATGCTTATTCTGGCCAAATTCAAGATGCAAAACTTATGATCCAGGCAGGCTTCAGAAAACATTTTGGATTTTCTAACCTGAAGCATAATAAGATGCTCATATTGCGTCTGTGTGCTGTTTGTAATGCATGAGACATGCACATGTTGTGTGTGAGACACTTACGGTTGTGTGTGAGATACAAGTGCTGCATCTGAGATGCATGTTTGATTTGTATCAGGCATGTGTTGTGTGTCAGACAGATGTGTGAGATATGAGTCTATTGTCTGTTGCATATGAAAGAATTGTGCATTGTGAGACATGTGTGTGTGCGTGTCTGACGTGTGTGTTGTGCATGAGACAGGTTCACGTTTTGTGTCAGATACATGTGTAGTGTATGAGATATGTGCGTTTGTGTTATTGAGGTTAAGCAATCGGAGGCCCTAACTCTTGTGGTATATTCTGTTCTTGCTGCTACAAGTCTGTGGGTGACAGGATATTCTGCAAACAATGAGTAGAAAGAGTGAAACTCACACTGTACAAAAATACACTTAAAGATACTTCCTGGTTCAAGTTACTCACAGCAGAAGATTTGTTCCTTTATTATTTCAATATCACTTTCATTCTTTTCCACAGGTGTCTCTGCTCTCCTCGCCTCTTTCCGTTGTGTCTGGGCCCCACAGACGTCAATAGCCCTCTGGTACCTTGTTGCACTGGGTATCCTTCATCTTGGAGTCGAGTGGTTAATAAAGGCATATTACCTAACTCTGGGTAGCCTTCCACTTTGTCCTTTATCTTTCTCACTGGATAATATCCAGTCAGGAGTTAACAAATAGTCAGAGCAGGAAGTTTGGAGGATTTCCCCCCTCCTCCCACCCTCCCCATCAATCCACCTAACCTGCACATCCTTGGAGTGTGGGAAGAAACTGGAGCACCTAGAGGAAACCCACGTAGACATGGGGAGAATGTACAAACTCTACACAGTCAGTAACCCAAGGTCCTTGAAGATGGTGGGGTGGGGTGGATGCGAGGAAGTGTAACTGACAAAGTTAAAAGTTAAAGTCCATTTATTAGTCACAAATAAGCTTACATTAACACATCAATGAAATTACTGTGAAAATCCCCTAGTCACCACACTCCAGTGGCTGTTGGGGTACACTGAGGGAGAATTTAACATGACCAATCCACCTAATTTGTGCATCTTTCAGACTATGGGAGGAAATTGGAGCACCCAGAAGAAATCCATACAGATCCGGGGAAAATGTACAAACTCAATGTAGACAGTAACTCAAGCTGGGAATCAAATCCCAGTCCCTGGAACTGTGAGGCAGCAGTGCTAACTGTGCCACTGTGCCTCTGGATCATTCTGCGGGAAGCTGAAGCAATTGACAGGAATATGCGGACTCTAGGTCAAGGAGGGCCTGACAGTTGGAGCCTGAGAAGGAGCAGTCACATTGTAGTCTAGTCTTGTCTTGTTGTCGATATTTTATAAATACTCTGTTGGCAATAAAGCCTTTAAGATTAAAGCTTCATCAAGTCCCTCCAATCTATTACAGCAGCAGGAATTCGGGATTGGGCAGAAAAGGCAGTTCTTCTGTAGATTTTGGCCAACATTCACCTTCACAGACAGATTATCACATTGTTATTTGTGTGATCTGCCTGCGAGCAAATTGGTTGCTGAGTTTCTTTGTATTAGTCCAGTTGTGGTACTTTTGGGGGTGCCCTAAGATCGTGACAGGTACTTTAAGAATGTGAATTTGCTCTTGCCAATCGATCTCTTCCCTTAACGCGATGTGGATTCTCCCCCTCGCAGGTGTAACTCAGACCTGATTTATACCCTCTTCTTTGAGCTCACAGTTGGAGTTTAACATTTGGTTTCCGTGCCTGGAGTAGAGCTGCCGCTTTGGCACAAAAATGTTTCATTTGATCCGTCCTTCAGATTAGTTTCTTTTTACTCCCCAAATAAACGTTGCAGGGAGGAACTTTAAACCATTTTCAATTGTCAAAATCCAGAGACGGAGGTCTTGAAAATTCATTTACTGGAGTTAAAAAAAATCATTCAGTCTCCAGGCAACAAAAGTCAAAAGAAAACACTCGGGGTATCAAGTTTTGGGAATCCTTTTGCCAGAGTGGGTATAAAGATATCATTATACCACTGTTACAGTATAAGATACAGATGGCAGCTTGAAAGGGTTTCAAACACGCCTTATTTAACAGTGATACAGAGGCAACACAAAGGGTTTGAAATAGAGATGTGTTTGCTAAGAATGCAGCAGGTGGGAGCTGTAATATTACAGTCTATATATAAGCTGCAAGTGTAAACTATGATTTAGCCTAGTCTATAAATTTAATATCCCATGTTGTGTGGTCTGAAAGCAGTAACACATTAAAGCATTTTTCTTGGCATTAATATTAATATTTACACAATAGAGGGATGAGTTGTTCATGTCATATTTAAAGTTCGTCAGGGTGAGGTCACAGAGGTTTACAGGCCCTTCGGCCCAACTTGTCCATGCCACCCAGTTTTTACCACTAAGCTATCCCCAGTTGCCTGCTTTTAGCCTTCTATACCCATCTTACCCTTTATAACTGTCTAAACAATTTTTGTAAAATTGTACTCACCTCTACTACAGCCTCTGGCAGCTTTTCCAGATACTCATCACACTCTGTGTGACAAAGTTGCCCCTCTGGACTCTTGTATCTCCAACCTCTCACCTTAAACCAATACCCTTTAGTTTTAGACTCCCCTACCTTTGGGAAGAGATGATATCTACCTCATTATTTTACAGTCCTCTACAAGATCACCCCTCAGCCTCCTACGCTCCAGGGAAAAATGTCCCAGTTTATCCACCTCTCCTTACAACTCAAATCATCAAGTCTTGGTAGCATCCTAGTATATCTCTTCTGCACTCTTTCTAGAGAGTGTTGGGGAGTGGAATATTTTTTCCATTGGGAGAACTGTTCTCAGGCGTGAGGAAGAAACATCTGTGGAGTAAACTGCTCAGAACTGTGGCCCTGTTCGATGTGACTCATCCTCAGAATCACCACAGCGTTGTCCACCCACAGTATAAGACGCCCCATTTTCCCCACCAGTTGTGAAAACTTGGCAAAGGCAGGCATGAGGTGAGTAGTGAGATCCGTGCCCACCTCCATGCGGGTTCCCCCTTCACCAAGGTGTAAAAATAACCGCGATTGGGACTGGCATCACAGCTATTTAAATACATTTGCATGCATTTAAATTGACTTAATAGGCTGCACGCCCAATCTTACCGACACTTCCCCCCTTACCCCCTCATTCTTCCAATCAGCACAAAACAAACATTGCTTGTAAAGATCTGATTTGGGCAGCTCCAGTTAGTGAGGAGGTAAGTGCTGAGCGTCTGATGTCTCCTGCTTGAGACTGAGTTGGGGGGGGAGGCTGTTCTACTGCCAGTTTGTCTGAGATCAGTGGGGGAGAGGGTGGTCCGCTGCCTCCAGCCTGAAATCCCACGATTGTTCTGAGTGATGGAGGGAATGGGGAGAATAAAGAGGTCAGTAATTCTGGGGGGATGAGGCAATGTCTAAGGGAGACACGGGGAGTTGTTATCTAGCACGGGAGGGATGTAGCAGGCGAGCCACATTTATCATGTTTCTTTCTGTGAATGATTTTCTGATTGGAGCGGCAGGATTTTGGGCTTGTTAAGCCCCATCCACAGGCTTGTGCAACATGATTCAGAATCGCTGATATTTTTTCAGGCAGAATGCATACAGGGGCACCTGACAATAGATCTAAAAGTCAGTTCTGAAACCCTCCCAGTTTCACGGAGCAGGCTTGAGGGGCCAGATAGCCTACTCCTGCTCTTAGTTCTTACGTTCAAATCCACCCAGCACTCAGGGTCAAAAAGCAGAATAGGGCCCATGGAGCAGAAGAGGCCCTTCTGCCTATCGTGTCTGTCCCAACAATAATTAAACTTGCATTAATCCCATTTTCCAGCATTTGCCCCATATGCTTCAAGTTTTTTTTACTTATTCATGGGACATGAATCACTGACTGGGTTGATATTTCTTGCCCATCCATAGTGGCCCTTGGAGGACAATTGAGAATCAAACACATCACTGTGGCTCTGGAGTCACATTTCAGGCCAGCAGAATTCCTTCCCTAAAGGACATTAGTGAATCACATGGACTTTTCCAACAATGGACATAAGTAGATTTTTAATTTCAGGTATATTTTATTGAATTTGAATTCTACCAGCTACCGTGGCAAGATTTGAACCCGGTTCCCCGAACATTAGCTGAGTTTCTGGATTAATAGACTAGTGATAATACCATTAGGCCATTGTCTTCCCTTGATGAACAAAAGGGACTAGTGACTTTACCTTTCTCTGTCACTGCTGCACCATTTTGAAGAGTAGGCGCATCCTCCCTGGCTCCTTTAACCAACATGGACAATCTGGATTGATCACGTTGCTGTTTGCGGGAGCTTGTTGTGTACAATTTCCTGCCTCATTTGCTACCTTACAATACTGGGTGCACTTCACTGAAGGTGCTATATAAATGCAGATCGTTCCATTTTTCCAGATATTCAACTGAGGAACAGGAAAAACAATTCTGAGTCCCCAACGCTCAGGGCCCACGCAATGATGGAGATTGAAATTCCCCTCAAGTTAGAGAGTCAATAGTAATTATACAAAGTTTTCCAGTTTGTACTCCGTATACAATTATGAAATACTGTTGCTGATAACAGTTGAGATAACTGTAAGGTTTAAGCACAAGTGTTGAATAAAACCTATTGAGAGGTTGCACAGCTCTATTGGCAGGGCGAGAGGGTGTAAGAAGCTGGTAAAGACTCATTAGGGTAACGTGGGTGGGTGCGATTGAGAAATATCCCACCAAAAAATAGAGCCCAGCCGACTGGAAGCAAACATCCTCACTGAGTTTCACAACATTGCGGCTTCAGGGGTGGAGGAAACAATAACATAGAAACATAGAAACAGGAGTAAGCCATTTGGCCTTTCCAGTTTGCTTCAGCCACCTTCATCATGACTGATCATTGAATTCGATAACTGATTTCCACCCCGCCGCTTCCTCTCATATCCCTTGATCTCTTTAGCCCCAAGAGCTATATCTAATTTCTTCTTGAAATCACACAATGTTTTGGCCTCAACTACATTCGGAGGTAGTGAATTCCACACATTCGCGTGAAGAAGAATAAATTTCACCTCACCTCCTAGTTCTGGCACCCGCCTACCCACCCCCCCAAAAATCGGGAACATTCTTTCTGAATCCACCCTGCCTAACCCTGTTAGAATTTTAGAAGTTTCTATGAGATAGTGACTGGAGGCCATTGATCAGCGGTGTACCACAGGAACCTATGCTGGGCCCCCCATGCTTTGTCATTTATGTAAATGATTTGGATAACTATGAGTGGGTTAGGATCAGTAAGTTTGTCAAAGACACAAAGATTGGCTGGGTGGTTAACAGTGAGGTTGAGTGTCTTGGGTGACAGGAAGACATAAACGAGATGGTCAAATGGGCAGATAAATGGCAGATGGAATTTAACCCTGAAAAGTGTGAGGTGATGCACTTTGGAAGGAGTAATTTGACAAGGAAATACACTGTGGAAGGTCTAACACTGAGAAGTTCCGAAGAACAGAGGGAACTGGGTGTGTTTGTCCCTAGATCTCTGAAAGGCATGTTAATAGGGCGGTGAAAAAAACAATATGACGCTTTATCAATCAGAGTATAGATTACAAAAGCAGAGAGGTCATGGTGGAGTTGTTTCGAATTTTGGTGGGCCTGTGTGCAGTTCTGGTTGTCACATTATCAGAAGGATGTGAACGCACTAGAGAGGGTGCAGAGGAGATTTACCAGGATGCTGCCTGGGATGGAACATTTATGAAGAGAGATTGGATAGATTTCGGTTGTTTTCATTGCAGCAGAGAAAACTGAGGAGTGACCTGATCAAGATGTTCAAAAATTATGAAGGGCATGGACAGGGTGGATAGAGAGCAGCTATTCCCCTCAGTTGAAGAGTCAGTTATGAAGGAACACAAGTTGAGGAAAAGCTTTTTGGCTCAGAGATTGTTGTCGGTCTGGAATGCGCCGCCTGGGAGGGTAGTAGAGGCAGGTTGCCTCAAATTCTTTAAAAATTACCTGAATGAGTGCTTGGCACATCATAGCATTCAAGGCTATGGGCCAAGTGCTGACAAGTGGGATTAGCTGAGTAGGTCAGAGCCTTGCATGTGTTAGTGCACGCAATGGGCCGAAGGGCCTCTTCTGCACCGTAGTATTTTGTGATTCTTTGATTCTGTGAGACCCCCTCTCACTCTTCTAAACTAAGAATGCCTGATCTCCTTAGAGCAGTGGAGGCAAAGACCTGGCTAATGGTGGGTTTATGAAATTTGTTATGCCATGAAGGTTCAGACAGAGTCAATCAATGGCTGATGCGTCAATTACCATGGTGGCACAATGGTTAACACTGCTGTCTTACAGCACCAAGGACCTGGGTTCGATTCCTGGCTTGGGTCATTTTCTGTGTGGAGTTTACATGTTCTCCTTGTATCTGTGTAAGTTTTCTCCAGGTGCTCTGGTTTCGTCCCACATCCAAAGGACATGTTGGATAGGTGCATTGGCTATACTAAATTCTCCCTCAGTGTACGCGAACAGGTGCTGGAGTGTGGCGACTAGGGGATTTTCACAGTAACTTCATTGTAGTGTTAATGTAAACCTACATGTGTCAATAAAAAATAAACAAAAAATAATAATAATAAATAAACTTTAATAACTTGGTGGCTAATATATAAGGTTATTGACATAAGAATCCAAAGTGACAGGGGGAAAAACGTTAGTACGCAATAAGGGATTAGCATTTGGAATGCACTGTCTGATAGGGTAATGGGTCTAAACTGAATGGTAACCTTCTAAACTGAACAGGAGAAATATTTAGAGAAAAGATTGCTAGAATAAGGAAGGGATGGAAAGTGCGGTGGCGGGGGGGTTGGGGGGGGGGGGGGGGTGGACGGTGTGGCAGCGGGGGTAACGGGGTGGGTGGTACCTGGGTTAATCTTTGAAAGGGCTGGCATATATTCAGTAGGCAGGATTTTCCACCACGTCTTTTGAGGTGGCAGAGGCAGCCCACCATTAGCCAATTTCAGGATCTTTCAGTCCCATCAGCTCCAACGAGGTTTGCCATTGTTTGCACCCACTGCCACTGGAGAACTTGCGGCAGGGAAGGGGAGTGGGGGGGTCACCGTCAGTGGGACTGGAAGATCTGGCTGGTAGGAACTGCAGGAAAATCCTGGCCGGTGGGCAAAATAGCTCCTTCCATGCTGATAATAACTTATGCCAAAGATGGAATCTTAACTACAGAGGTCAAAGTCACATTGTAGATCCTTCATTATAGAAACGTGTCCATCCAGCTGTTTTATCTTTGTGCTGATGTTATGCATGTCTGACCATTCCAGTTGTGGTTCAAGTCTCACCCACATTCGTAGCACAAACATCTGGGCAGACACTGCAGTGACAGCATCGTGGGAATGCTATGCTCTCTGCAGGACAGTCTTTCAAATAAGATATCTGAACAGGATATCCCTTTAAAGATCACAGTGCAATGTTTAGCTGCGATACCATCTCATCTGAAAGACTGGCAGCACGGTGGCACAGTGGTAAGCACTGCTGCCTCACAGTACCATGGACCAGGGTTCAATTCCGGCCTCAGATCGTTGTCAGTGTGGAGTTTGCACATTCTCCCCGTGTCTGCATGGGTTTCCTCAGAGTGTTCCGGTTTCCTCCCAAAGTCAAAGATGTGCGGGTTAGGTTGATTGCTCATGCCAAACTTTCCCCTTAGTCAAGGGGATTTTCAGGATAAATATGTGAGGTTACGGGGATAGGACCTGCATCGGATATTGTCAGTACTGGCTCGATACGCTGAATGGCCTTCTTCTGCACTGTTGGAATTCTATGATTCTAAACCAAAGCCTGAACTGCCCTGGATTCATCCCCCAACCAACATCAACTAAGAAAAAATGATTTACTCTGATCACACTGCTAAGTGAGGGATCTTGCCGTGTCCAAATTGAATCAAGGGATGGCTATAACACAGAAGGAGGCCAGTTGAGCCAGTGTGGCCATACCTGCTCCTTAACAAGTACAGTAGCCCCATTCTCTCACTTTTTCCCTGTGACCCTCAAAGGGCTTTCTCTTTAGATAATTAACCTACACCCTCAGCTGCCATGACTCCCACATGACAATAATAAACTTGCTGGCTGTAAGGACAAAGTAAGAAGTCTGACAATGCCAGGTTTAACAGGCTCCTAATAGGCTGTAAAAAGCTATAAAGAGGTCCTGACATAGACAGGACTGTTAATCCATCAGTTGCCCTTGAGATGATGGCAGTGAGTCTTTTATCTTTTAGAGAATGGGTGGTGAGTTTTCCATCTTTGAGAGGATGGTGCTGAGTCTTCCATCTTGAACCTTTGTTGTCTACCTGATGAAGCTACCCCACAGGCATTGTGGGAGTTCTAGGTATTTCACCCAATAACAATGCAGGAACAAAAGAGAAAATGCTGGAAAATCTCAGCAGGCCTGGCAGCATCTGTAAGGAAAGGAAAGAGCTGAGGTTTCAAGTCCAGACGACCCTTTGTCAAAGTAGGAACAAATGCAGGATCAGCCCACACATATCTAAATTGGGATAGTTTGTGAGGTTCATGGTGAATATGGTGCAATGTATGGACACAAATAACTCACCTCCCAGTCACACGAGCACAATTTCCACTTAAATTCCCAAATCATTGGTTGGCCTTGAGTTGTACATTCTCAGGCTAAAACATTACAGTGTTAATGCAAGCCTACTAGTGAGGCTAATAAATAAATGTTAAAAATTGAATGGTCTCAGGGTGAATGTCTCTGGGCTTAGACAAGCTCTGTTTGATTCCAGCTCACTTACTGTGATGGGGAAATGAGCAGAATATCACAGCAATAATACTCCACAAAGATCAGTAACAATGCACTGATATCACTCCAGTTACATAGAAAAATATCCCAAAGTGTGTTATCAAAGCAGGGATGATGCTGAGTGACAGAAAGAAGTATTGGGATGGCTGCACAAAAGCCTGAGGTACATTTGGAGGAACATCTCCAAGGAAGAGCAGGAGAAAGAGGTGTGTGCAAGTGTTCTCTGGAGATTAAGGCTTAGGCAGCTGGAGGCATGGCCCCCAAGGAGGGGTTAAGGATATTGGAGATGTGAAAGAGGCCAGAATTGGAGGAATGCAGCAATCTCAGAGGGATGTAGGACTGTTGGAAATAATGGAAAGAGGGAGAAGGAGGAAATGGAGGGATATGAAAATAGGTATAAAAACCCTACAATCACAGAGTTGTCAGGTTTAGGATTAACTTAGGTCAGCAAGCACAGGCATAATAAATGAACTGGATTGGACAAGTCATTGATACGAACAGCTGAGCTTTGGATGAACTCAAGGTTACAGAGAGAAAATTCTGGGATGGTTGTGGAATATCTTAATACTGGATTTTTAAAATTCATTCACAGGACATGTGCATTGCTGGCTGGCCAGCATTTATCACAGTAAGAAGTCTGACAACACCAGGTTTAAATCCAACCGATTTATTTGATAGTAAACTCACAAGCTTTCGACCCTATGGTCTTCGTCAGGTGAATGAGGTGTTCTGGTCTCCAACAGCACACATAACAGCACAGACTGTTTATCACCCAGCCCTTGCTCAGGAGCAGTTGAGAGTCAAGCACATTGCTGTGGCTCTGGAGTCACAAGTAGGCCAGACCGGGTTAGGGACGGCAGATTTCCTTCCCTAAAGGACATTAGTGAACCAGATGCGTTTTTCCAACAATCGGCAATGGTTTCATCAGTAGATTCTTAATTTCAGATTTTTTATTGGATTCAAATTCTACAATCTGCCATGGCGGAATATGAACCCTGGGCCCCAGGACATTAGCTGAGTTTCCAGATTAATAGTTTGGCAATAATTCCCCGAGGCCATCACCTCCTTGGAATATAATGCTGTGGGGTTAGGGATTCCAGTGTTTCACTCCAGCCCCACTACAAAACAGGAAAGAGGGATGCATTCAGTGCAAAGGTAAATCTATCAGCTTGGTGCAGCAGAATGTGAATTCCTGCTCAACTTTCCATCATATCGTGCACAGACTATGTGAGCTGCACTCTCTTCAGATATGAGACCCTATTGGCAGCTTCAGATCAGTACATTTTACCCTTAAGGATTCTTTCATTTTGTCTGATTAAGTTAATAAAGGGTTAGAAGGATACAGTGCAGTATGAAGCTATTCTTGTCTGTAATGTTCTTTCAATGATTTATCCAGCTCAATACCCTTCGCCCTATTCATTCCCCATGGTTCGGAACATTTTTCCTGTCCAAGCTAATCCAGGGATTTGTCAAAAGTAATAAATTGACAATATTTTGCAGAGTAAAACCTCTGGGACAGAGAGGAGATTTGCTTTGAATTTGTTATCGGATGAAAAATGATCATTCCCAGTGTGGTGATATTAGATGCTAGATTGTATCTTCTTTTGAGTACAGATGATTTAGGATCATGTTACAACCTCAGGAATAGGAGCAGAAGTAGGCCATTCAGCCCATCAAGTCTGTTCTGGCATTCGATAAGATCATGACTGTTTTGATCCTGGTATTAGGGTGGCAGGATGACACAGGGTTGTCTCATAACACCAGGGACCTGGCTTCCATTCCGGCCTTGGGTTCCATTCCAGCCTCAAGTATGGAGCCTGCATGTTCTTCCCGTCACTATGTGGGTTTCTTCTGGGTGCTCCGTTTCCTCCCACAGTCCAAAGATGTGCAGGATAGGTGGATTGGCCATGCTAAATTGCCTCTGAGTGTCCAATGATACATAGATTAAGAGGATTAGTGGAACAAATGGGGTTATGTTGAGAGGGTCTTGGTAAGAACATATGAACCAGGAGCAGGAGTGGACCATCTAGCCTCTCGAGCCTGCTCCGCCATTCAATAAGATCATGGCTGATCTTTGCATGGAGTCAGCTCCACTTACCCACTCGCTCACCATAACCCTCAATTCCTTTACTGTTCAAAAAAGTATCTATCCTTGCCTTAAAAACATTCCATGAGGTAGCCTCAACTGCTTCATTGGGCAGAAAATTTTAGAGATTCGCTATCCTTTGTGTAAAGAATTTCCTCTTCAATTCATTCCTAAATCTGCCTCCCCCTTATTTTGAGGCTAAGCCCCTAGTTCTAGTTTCACACATCAGTGGAAACAACTTCCCTGCTTCTATCTTATCAATTCCCTTCATAATCTTATGTGCTTCTATAAGATCTCGCCTCATTCTTCTGAATTCCAATGAGTATCACACCAGTCTACTCAGAGTCTCCTCATAAGCCAACCTTATAAGGAGATACTGGAACCAACCTAGTGAATCTCCTTTGCACTTCCTCCATTGCCAGTTTATCCTTTCTCAAGTAAGGAGACTGAAACTGTACACGGTACTTCAGGTGTGGCCTCACCAGCACCTTATACAGCTGCAAAATAACCTTGCTGTTTTTAAACTCCATCCCTCTATAGCAATGAAGGTCAAAATTCCATTTGCCTTCTTAATTACCTGCTGAACCTGCAAACCAACCGCTTGAAATTCCTGCACAAGGACACCCAGGTCCCTCTGCACAGCAGCATACTGTAATTTTTTACCATTTAAATAATAGTCTATTTTGCTGTTATTCCTACCAAAATGGATAATCTTACTTTCACCAACATTGTACCCCATCTGCCAGACTCTCATCCACTCACTTAGATGTAAGATGCTCTGTTGGAGAGGAGGTGCAGACACAACGGGCTGAATAGCCTCCTCTGTACTGCAGAGATTCTATGATTAAATCTACTTTCCCTTCATTCTCCTGCCAATCCAGATTTTGTCTTTATTCCTAATTCCATACGCTAACCAACCTCTGAGAGAAGGACTTCTTCCTCAGCTCTGTCCCCCTTATTCTGAAACTCTGCCTCCCCGTTGTTCCTCCACAAAAGGAAATAATCTCTCAGCATCCACACTATCCATCCTCTGAGAATCTTATATATTGAGATCACCTCTGAATCTGCTAAACTCCAAGAAGTATGGGCCTAAATTGTTATTTCTCCTTCCAAATATTTGATTTGATCTGAATTATTATTGTCACATGTATAGGTATACAGTGAAAAGTATTGTTTCCTGCACACTATACAGATAAAGCAGACCGTTCATAGACTACATAGGGGAGGATGAAAAGAGATAGTGCGAAATATAGTGTTACGATCATAGCTAGGGTGCAGAGAAAGAGCTGCTCAGTGTGAGGTAGGTCCATTCAAAAGCCTGATGGTAGCAGGGAAGAAGCTGTTCTTGAGTTGGTTGGTACGTGACCTCAAGATTTTGTATGCTTTTCCTGATGGAATAAGGTGGAAGAGAGAATGTCCGGAGTGGGTGAGGTCCTTGATTATGCTGGCTGCTTTTCTGAGGCAGCAGGAAGTATATTCAGAGTCAATGTTTGGGAGGCTGGTTTGCGTGATGGATTGGGCTACCCTCATGGCTTTTTGTAGTTTTTTGTGGCCTTGGATAGAGCAGGAGCCATACTAAGCTGCGATACAACCAGAAAGAATGCTTTCTATGGTCCATCTGTAGGAGTTGGTGAGAATCTTCCATGTTCTTATATTTAAAAATGTGACAGCTCAGTGTATTTTATTTTAATTATTGAACATTAGATAACTGCTGTGTGGCTGTTGATATAATATAGCTGGAATGGATTATAAATCACTCCTGTGTCTGCGGATAAAGTTTAAACATCCCCTCTGTGTAATTGAGCTGCTGGTATTCCCCAGAGCACACAGAGAGTGACCTAAAGGACCTTTTTTCGAGGGTGCTGTTGAAAGACAAGGTTGCTTTTAGCATTGGAGGATGCTTGGCTTCATGGCATCAGGTCACCTGTCCACTCCCCCCTCCGACCCCTCTCGCCCCAGCTCACTCTCACAATCCCCCCTCCCCTCCTCCTATCCTGTAATTTGACTCCATTGAGAAGTTGTAATATAGCTTCCCTTCGTTGCCATGGTTACTGACGGGCTTCCTGTGTGAGATGGAGTAGACATGGTTGACCCTGTCACGTAATGAGGGCAGCAGGAAAGAAAACCAGCGGTTGACGTGTGCTGAAAAATTGTAATCTTCGTTGGTGAAATAAAAGTTGTCTTCATTATTCCAGCTTTCCTTAACATTGCTCGGTGAATCCTTACATTGCAGAAGGAGGCCACTTGGCCCATTGAATCTGCACCGACTCTCCAATAGGGCATCTTAGCCAGGCCCCATCCACATAACCCCATGTATTTGTCCCACTAATCTAACCTAAATTTAGCATGGCCAATCTGCCCAACCTGTATTTTTTTTATTAGTGTCATTACATTAACAGTCCAATTAAGTTACTGTGCAAATCATCCAATCATCACGCTCCGGCACCTGTTTGGATACATTGAGGGAGAATTTAGCGCGGCCAATGCACCTAACCGGCATGTCCTTCAGATTGTGGGAGGAAACCGGAAAATCCGGAGGAAACCCACGCAGACATGGGTAGAAAGTGCAGACTCCGTACAGACAGAGACCCAAGCCGGGAATTGAACCTGGGTTCCTGGCACTGTGAGGCAGCAATGCTAACCACTGTGCCACCTATCTTTGGATTGTGGGAGGAAACTGGACCACCCAGAGGAATCCCACGCAAACACAGAGAGAATGTGCAGACTCCACACAGAGAGTCACCCAAGGTCAGAATTGAATTCAGGTCCCTTGCACTGCGAGGCAGCAGTGCTAACCACTGTGCCACCGCGTCACCCCAAACTGTCCAAGTAAGCATTTTTCCCAGCTCTTTCTGATAATTGGGCAGTGGCTGTAGTACAACACAGGGGATAGCCATGCAGAAGAATGCACTGTAACTATTAACCCAGTGGAAACCAAAACTTAGAAGGCATTTAGTTTTTAAAATTGAGCAGGTTGTCTGTCACAGTGTCCAAGCAATATCTGCATCTGATATTTGTGATGGTAGGCCTTTTAAATAACAAGGTAACACTTTCACCGCCAAACCACACCTTGACCTGGAAATATATCGCCATTCCTTTACTATCGCTGGGTTAAAAGCCTGGAACTCCCTCCTAACAGCACTGTGGGTGTACCTACATCACTGTAGTGTTTCAAGAAGACTGTTTCTCAAGGTTAAATAGGAATGGGTGATAAATTTGGGCCCAGCCAGCAATGCAATTTTTTTTAAAAGTTGCACACACTGTTATTAAGAAAGACAATTATTCTGAAGTTACATTGAATATGCAGCACTGAAATAGACCATTCAACTCATTGTGATCTATTCTGCTGGTTATAAACTATCCTCTCTCACATCATCATCGAGCCCCTGCAGGCCATTCAGTCCATCGAACCTTCACTGACAGCAATCCCCCCCAGGCCCTATATTGGTAACCCCATGTATTTACCCTGCTAATCCCCCTGACACTAAGGGGCAATTTAGCATGGCCAATCAACCTAACTCACACATGGACTGTGGGAGGAAACCGGAGTTGGTAGTTGGGGGGTAATTTTGTTTTATGTTGGGGGAATATTGGCCAGGAGAACTCTTTTTCAAAATAACGTACTGGAATCTTTAGCACCGATTGCAAAGAAACAGGCTGCAGTTTAATGATTCATCTACAGGCAGTGTTACCTCAGCATGGCGCAGGGAGCATCGGTGTGGATTATGGGCAGGATTTATCAGCCATGTTTGCCCCAAAATTGGAAAATGGCGTCCAAGGTTAACAGACCCTTGCATGGTCCTCACCACCTCTCCCCACCTGCTACAATTCCCGTGGGACGGGAAAGTTCCGGTCTATGGATTTAAACCCGTCGAGCGGGTCCTGAATGTTCTAACTGGGAGGTAGCGGAGAGTTAAAGTTGACACTCTAAGAGTGTGGTGTATATCGGGAGATGACATATCCTAATCTGGTTGTCTTCAGCTGTTCTCTCCCACTCCTATATATAAATGATCCAGCACTTTAGAAGGGGCCAACGTTTTATGATGTGTGTTTTATGGGTTGCTGAGTATCACTGAGGGAGCAGCTTGTGCGCAAACGGCCTATCTGACTGAGTAAGTGGCCAGTTATAGAAAATAAAGCCCCGTGACCCGTGTGTTCAGTGGTGTCAGGCACCATATTAACCACCTTTCTTGCATTGCAGATGCCTTCCCACAGCTGGTCATGGTCATAGATACCAACGGGACTGATGACAGACCTTCCCCAGCATTTGGAGGCCATTAACCTGACAGGCTTTAGGCCATGTTGCAGCAGTGATGTGACCAGGTCGACCTTGCCAGTTGTGGAAAGATGTACTTGCTTCAGTTTCCTGCCCAGTATTCCGTGTAGTATGAGGAAACGGTGACCTAGTGTTAATGTCGCTGAACCAGTCTTCCAGAGGCCCAGGCTAATGTTCAGGGGGCTCGGGTTCAAACGCCATCACAGCAGTTGGTGAAATTCCAATTCAATTAGTCAAATTTGGAAATGTAAAGCTAATCTCAGCGATGGTGGCCCTGAAACTATCATCAATTGTCATAAAAACCTATCTGGTTCACTGACGTCCTTTAGGGAAGGAAATCTTCCATCCTTAGCTGGTCTGGCCTACCTGTGACTCCAGAGCCACAGTAATGTGGTTGACCCTTAACTTCCCTGTGAGTTGGGACTCAGAGTCAAGAGTCACAGAGAAATATTCCATACAATACTTCAGTGCAGTGGCCATGCTAAATTTTCCCTCAGCATGACCAAACAGGTGACAAGAGTGTGGTGACTAGGGAATTTTCAAGTAGCTTCACTGCAGTGTTAATGTAAGCCTACTTGTGACATAAACTTTAACTTTTACAGCGTGGAAACAGGCCCTTTGACTCAACCAATCCATGGCAACCATGAGACCCTCCCAGCTAGTCCCAATTGCCATGTTTAGCCTATATCACTGTAATCCTTTCTCATCATGCAGTTATCCAATGCTTTTTAAATGTTGCGATTGAACCTGTCTCAATCACTTTTCTTGCAGCTTATTCCACATCCACATCACCTTCTGTGTGAAGATGTTGCCCTTCAGATCCCCTTTAAATTTTTCCCCTCTCACCTTTAACCTACACCCTCTAGTTTCCAATTCCCCCTTCTCTGGGACTAAAGAGCAATTAGGGATGGGCAACAAAGTTTCTTTATTAATGTCACAAGCAGACTTAAGTTAACACTGCAATGAAGTCGCTGTGAAAATCCCTGAGCCACCACATTCTGGCACCTGTTCGGGTACACCGAGGGAGAATTTAGCTTGGCCAATGCACCTAACCAGCGCATCTTTCGGACTGTGGGAGGAAACAGGAGGACCAGGAGGAAACCCACACAGACACGAGGAGAATGTGCAAGCTCCACACAGACAGTGACCCAAGTGGAAATCGAATCTGCTTCCCTGGCACTATGGGGCAGCAGTTCTAACCACCGTGCCACCGGCAGCCTTGCCAGGGATGGCTTTATCTCATGCAATAATGAAATGAAAAGCAATGAGGCTTTGGAAGGAAAATTGAAGGTCAGATGGTGGTGGCACAGTGGCACAGCGGTTGGCACTGCTGCCTCACAGCTCCAGGGACCCAGGTTTGATTTCTAGCTTGGGTCAAAGTCTGTGTGGAGTTTGCACATTCTCCCTGTGCCTGCGTTGGTTGCCTCTGGGTAGTCCAGTTTCCTTCCATGGTCTGAAGGACATGCTGCTTAGGTGGAATGACCCGAACAGGTGCCGGACTGTGACAACTAGGGAAATTTCACACTAACTTCATTGCAGTGTTAATATAAGCCTTTAAAAACTTTTAAGATGTGTCATTGTGCTGCGTTTGAGTTGTCCCTTTCTGAATGGAACATTCCATTCAGCTGTTGTTACTAACTGGCTGACAAAGTTTAGCAAATTTAGTCAGGATCTATAAACCAAAGGTCCATCCTTGAACAAAGTGGCCACTGTTAATTTTTCCACCGCTAATTCTCCAATTGATAGGATCTGGAGTCACAATATTAGATCACTAGATGCTAAATCTACAAGCTTTTAAGTTTATTTCATTAGTGTCACAAGTAGGCTTACATTAACACTGCAATGAAGTTACTGTGAAAATCCCCTAGCCGCCACACGCCAGCACATGTTTGGATACATGGACGGAAAATTTAGTATGGTCAATACACCCCCTATCTCCCACCTGATCCCTGTAACCCCACATTTACCGTGGCTAATCCATCTAACCTACACATTTTGGGACACTAAGGGGCAACATAGCTTGGCCAATCCTTCTAACGTGCACATCTTTGAACTGTGGGAGGAAACTGGAGCACGGAGAGAACATGCAGACTCCACACAGAGAATGACCTAAGCTGAGAATTGAACCTGGATCCCTGACACTGTGAGGCAACAATGTTAACCACAGTGTCACTGTGTAGCCTTCTCAGTGCAATGGAAATAGTGATCCTCTTTTGTTGAGTAGAAGCATGACTCATCACACTAATGAGAAAAGAGAAGATATAAATGCCAAGCTTGTCTAGGACATGCCAAAGGGAGCATTACATTGTGTTCATCAGTTTATCTGTGTTACGGCAGCCACGGAGATCATCAATAGATCTCCATATAATCTTTGTGCAGTATGAACTGCCAATGGGAAGTCGTTTCCATCTGGATTGTTGTTGCATGTGGCCAGATGTTGATTTGGTTCTTGTAGGCCTCAGGTGCAGCTCCTCCTTTGGTTCCCAATTAAGGGTTTCTTAGCAATGGATGACTGGCCCTGGGTGGAATTATTAGATTTTACACATTTGATCTTCCTCACAGCAATATAGAGGTGACTCTAGTTTCTGTGAGTTTAACAGGTTCATTCGTCAACCATCACAAAATGGCTGTATTCGACCTTTAGTTTCCAGGTGTTTCTGTGGGTATCTTAGCTCAGAGTCAACACCCAGGTTTAATAATCAAGCACAATGAACATAGATCAATGACTAGAATAACAATCAAACACACAATGGTTAAACAATCAAACACTATACTTACACTAATGACTGCCTGCTCCAGAAAACCACACCTACGAAAACCAAGAACATTCCGGAAGGAATGAGAGACCACTTGAGGGATTGTGAGTTTCTGATGGATGACTGGATCAGATAGATATTCCAAAGACCCTTAGTGAGCGAATGACCAGTCGAGGATCTGATTTAAGATACAGCTTAAGTGATGAACATTGGCTCAGGTTTCCTAGTCAGCAGGGAAGCAAGCTTTTGCTACCAAATAAACCTGTTGGACTTTAACCTGGTGTTGTGAGACTTCTTACTGTGTTTATCCCAGTCCAATGCCAGCATCTCCACATCATGACTTCCACAACAGGGACAGTCCTCCACCGCTGACATCGAATAACTCACTGTACAAAACTGTCACCATCACTGATGAGAATTTCAGCTGCCTTGAGAGAAGAATTCTTTTGGCTGCAGTGAGGCCTACCAATCTGATTTGATTTGACTTGACTTATTATTGTATTAGTACACAGTGAAAAGTATTGTTTCTTGTGAGCTATACAGACAAAGCATACTGTTATAGGGAAGGAAATGAGAGAGTGCAAAATGTAGTGTTACAGTCATAGCCAGGGTGTAGAGAAAGATCAGCTTAATGCAAGGTAAATCCATTCAAAAATCTGACAGCAGCAGGGAAGAAGCTGTTCTTGAGTCGGTTGGTACATGACCTCAGACTTTTGCATCTTTTTCCCGACGATGCTGGCAGAGAGAATGTCTGCTGTGTGGGGTTCTTAATTATGCTGACTGCTTTTCCGAAGCAGCGAGAAGTGTAGACAGTGTCAATGGATGGGAGGCTGATGGATTGGGCTACATTCTTCTCTCCAGGAAGCTGAAATTCTCACCAGGGAGAGGTTGTTCCACTGTAATTCTTGGATTGGGTCTTTGCATACATCACTAATTGCAAAAGGCATCCGATATCTGAAATCTATTACTGAATCCAACCCCATTCGTGTTGTTGTGGGCACTAAAGTGGCGGATGGATTTTAACATTGAGGTGATGCATTTAGAGACATTACAGTAAGAAGTCTCACAACAGTAGATTAAAGTTCAAGAGGTTTATTTGGTACCATGAGCTTTCAGAACGCCGCTCCTTTGTTTGGTGAGTTACCTGATGGCCTCTCTCTGCACTGTAGTGATTCTATGATTATACGATTCTATAAGAACTTCTAATGTGCCAATGAAGTACTGCAGGAAATCAACAGCCAATTTGCATACAGCAAACTCCCACTGAAAGTAATATGTTAATGATCTGTTTTTGTGATGTTGCTTGAGGGATAAATATTGGACAGGATAATGGGGAAAACTTTGTTGTTCTTTTCTCTCAGTATTTCTACGGGATGTTTTACATCATTGGACAGAAAATATAGGGTGCTGACAACTTACAGTTCTTGGCCATCTTGACAGTTCCTTGACAATTGTGACACCCCCATGAGAGTTCCATGAGAAAGCATTGGTCCATCTCCCTGTGGGACTTCTTCAGTACAAGTTTTCCTGGTAACCGACAGTGGTCTGCCCATCTGGAATTCATTTCCTGAGCCTTTTATAAGGCAGACCCGGGACTGGGCCACTGTACCACCTTGTTCTATGAAAGAACCCAGCCACTGGTACAGGCAAGCTGGTACAGGCAGGCAGTCTGGGTAAATGGGAAGAGTTAAAGGCAGGGAAGGCACCCATCTGTAAAAGACCACCCGCCAAATCCAAATAATGTTAATGTGAAGGTGATCAAACAGCAATGTAATGCATCATGGGAAAAGCTGAAAGAGAAGCCATTTGAGCATTAAGCTTTCTCGAAGGGTGTCAATGCATTCCTTATTCCCCACTGCACAGCAGCAGTGTGCCAGCAATGTACCTTTATTCTTGTGTGAGTCCAGACAGGTTATTTGGCAGTAAGAGCAAAGAACAAAGAAAAGTACAGCGTGGGAACAAACCTTCAGCCTGTGCTGATTGTGATGGCCTAATTAAACTAAAAATAACTTTCTGCCCTTATTCAGTTCATATCTCTCTATTCCCTCCCTATTCATGTGCCCATCCAGATGCCTCTTAAATGTTGCTAATATGCCTGCTTTCACTTCCTCCTCAGGCAGCGCATTCCAGGAACCCACCACAATGTGAAATATGCATGAAAAATGACCCCACACATCTCCCTTAAACTTTCCCTCTCTCACCTTGAACTATACCCCTTTGGAATTGACCCTTCCACTCTGAGGAAAAAGTCTTTGACTATCCACCCTGTCTATACTTCTCATAATTTTGTAGATTTTTAACAGGTCTTCCCTCAGCTTCCGTCTTTCCAACGAAAACAGTCCTTGTTTATTTAATTCCCTCGAGACCAGGCAACAACCTGGGAAACATTCTTTGCACTCTCTCCAAAGCTTCCATGTCCTTCTAATGTTGTACCGTTGTTTCTGTGGGAGTTTGCATCTTCTCCCTGTACTTGTGTAGGTTTTCTCTGGGTGCTCCAGTTTCCTCCCACATCCCAAAGATGTGCTCTTAGGCTGATTGGCAAAACAAATTCTCCCTAAATTGTCTCGCTAATTTGGTTCCAATGCAGATTTCTATAAACATAGACAGGGATCATGGGTGGAAGTGGGGACCTTGAGGTGGTGGCGTGGGCTCGTTGGGCCGAGGGACCTATTTCCCGCGCTGTGTTGTCTTTTGTTCTTTGTTCTTCAGGTGGCGTGGGGACCAGAACTGCATATAATACTGCAAATGTAACCAAGTTTTAACATTTGCATTATGATTTGACAACTCTTGTATTCAATGCCCGGCTGATGAAGGCAAGCATGCTGTAGGCCTTCTTAATCACCTTGGCCACTGGTGTTACCACTTGTTGGGAGCTGTGGACCTGCACACCCAAATCCCTCTAGGGGATACAAGTCTCAACTAATAACTCTGCGCACTTACTGGCAAACATCTCCGGGGTAAGATCAATAAGGAACAATGGTTTGTTAGTATGTAATCGGTGACAACTTTGTATTGGTTGCAATGTGACCAATGGTAACTACATGTAAGGATCAGCTGACCCAGTAAACCAATTACAGAATGATGTAATAGTCAGCTGACAGCTGACTCACTATAAATAAGAACCTGTGTGGAATTGTGGAGTTGCCCAGGGCCAGGCCCCAAGTTGGGAGTAATGAAGTTTCTTTATTAAACCCTTTCTTTGATTCATAAATTGGAATAAGTTTTGTTATACTTTTGTTATATACATTTGAAGAGTTACTTCTGAAGAAATATGGTTTAGCCGTCTCCTTTCTCCCCTGCCCCCTTGTCTCAGGGGTAGATTGACATTAGCTATCTCGGTCCCTCCATTGCCAGAGGCCAGTTAACCAGCATCAGTGCAATGGACTGAATGGCCTCCTTATGAGCAAGAATTCAGAAACAGAGAAGGAGCTGAGCGTGTGCCTGGCTAACGTAAACCATTTACTCCCTAGATTTTCAGAGCAGGCATTAAACAAACCATTGTTTGGAGAAATAACAAATTTCATTTAAAAACATATCATTTAACCATTATGATAATGGATCGGGTAGGGGGGGAGGGAATACTGAGGTGAAGGAGACAGAATAGACTGCATCTGATCAAGGTGAACGCCCCAGGCATGAGTCAAGGTTTTTACCTCTGTCTAATCTGTATTTCATTTCTTCTGATCTGTGTAACCCAACTCCTTTCCATTTCACTCTGAGGGTAATAATGAAAATAATAATTTGGTTTCTATCAGAAAATAGCACTGCCATCAGTGGGAAGCCCTATTTGAGACGAACATTTGCTCAAGGACACATTCGCCCGCATTGTCTGCTCGGTAGCAATGAATGGATTGTGTCAGGATTACTCAGAGGCTCTGTCATTGTGGCTTCTCTGTGATCCTCACCTTCCCCTCCTCCCCCCCCGCATTGTGGGGCCCATTTGTAATCTAAATATACGCTCACATTAGGTCGCCCACTGACAGCTCCTGGTGTTGGGCTTGTTTTTCCTTGCTGACCGGATATCCCTACATCCCAAAAATACAAGCAGAATCCAACTCAGCTGTGATGGCCCACACAGCCAAGCAGCCCACTGACCGTACAGGGACTCACGCGTGGAGAACGACGAGACATCCAAGGGTTCATGAAATCAACAGTGCGGAAGGAAACCATTTGGCCCATCGAGCCTAAACCAGCTCATACTTGTTGGTGTTTAGAAGGCTGAGGGGGGATCTTATAGAGACGTATAAGATAATGAAGGGGCCAGGCAGAGTAGAGGTAGAGAGATTCTTTCCCCTTAGAAAGGAAACCAGAATTGGAGGGCATAGCCTTAAAATAAGGAGGGGGGCAGTTTAGAACAGAGTTGAGAAACTTCTGCTCTCGGGGGATACTGAATCCCTGGAATTCTCTGCTCATTGAAGTGGTGAAGCTACCTCATTGAGTATGTTTAAGTCACAGGTAGATAGATTTCTGATCGATAAGGGAATTAAGGATTGTGGGGAGCATGAGAGTAAGTGGAACTGATCCACTTCAAATCGGCCATGATCTTATTGAATGGCGGGGCAGGCTCAAAGGGCTAGGAGTGGCCTACTCCTGCTCCTATTTCTTATGTTCAACCACAATCTCATCCACAATCCCATGCATGAACTGTAACTAATTCCCCAGAATCTCAGGGTCAATTTAGCACACCCAATCAGCCTAACCAGCACGTCTTTAGACTGTGGCAGGAAACCAAAGCACCTAGAGGAAGCCCACGCAGACATGGGGAGTGTATACAAACTCCATACAGTCACCCAAGACCAGAATTGAATCTGGGTCCCTGGCACTGTAGGGCAGAAGTGCTAACCACTGTGCCACTGTGTTGCCCCAAATCTTTAGAGATAAAGACATAGCAACAACTGACAAATCAATCAGATTATTGAATTTGGTGGCCAGTCAGAGTCAAAGTATGTCCAACTTAAAATATCAGACAGATTACAAGGACTAAGTTTGCATTGCTTTGCAAGGGGATGATGTTGAAGATAGTTAAAAGATTTGATAGAGTAGCAGGGAAGGAATTATTTCCTCAGGTGGACCTGGGGGGAGAGGGGAGAGTCCAGAATAGCCTCACAGTGCCAGGGACCCCGGGCTATTGAAGTGGGTTGGGGGGAGGAGGAAGGTCCATAGGGGTGGGTTGGGTGTGGGTGTTCCAGGCCTTGGGTTGAGGGGTGAGGGAGAGGTTGAGGGGCATAGGATGGGGTGTGGGGAAAGGGCCATTGAGATGGGTTGGGGTGGGGGAGGGACTGTGGGGGTGTGTTGGGATGGGAAGGGGGTGCTGAGTGGGTTGTTTGGGGGGGGGGGAGTTGCAGAGAGTTGGGAGGGTCAGTGGTGTGGTTCAGTTGAAAACTTCAAAAGCTTTTTGTTGGAATAGGATGTTAGGTGTTGGAAGCCAAGATGGACAGAATCAGCTGGTTTCTAAGTGAAGAAAATGGGGCTTGAGGGACTTTTTGCACCTCGTGTGGAGTAGGTGCTCCCACAGTGCTGTTAGGGAGAAAGCTCCAGGATTTAGACCGAGTGAAGTGAAGGAACATCCAATGTATTTCCAACTCAGGATAGTGAGTGACTTGGGGGGAATCTTTCAGATGGAGGATGGACTTTGACTAAGGTCAAACATTGATCAAGGTCAAGGTTCCTCATCTTGGATCTTGTCTGTGTCGCTCGTGGGGAGCATGAATTGGTTGGTTTTTTGGAGCAATCAAGGATTGGATTGGGTCTACCCGGTCCACTCTGAGTATTGGCCTTATAACTTAAAAATGGAGTAAAGTTTTTTAAAAAGGGACTTTGTGGG
Source organism: Sphyrna mokarran (assembly GCA_024679065.1). Taxonomy (NCBI): domain Eukaryota; kingdom Metazoa; phylum Chordata; class Chondrichthyes; order Carcharhiniformes; family Carcharhinidae; genus Sphyrna; species Sphyrna mokarran. Next base: position 43,696,855 of record JAGIQG010000020.1, on the reverse strand, counting down.
TGGTTGTGCGAGTCTGTCACACTTGTCCTTCTGGGTGGTAAAGGTTGGGGATTTGGAAAGTGCTGGTGAAAGAGCCCTATCAAGTTGCTTCATTGCTGCTTGTAGCTGATATGTACTGCTCCTACTGTTGGAGGAAGTGAATGTTTAGGTTGGTGAATGGGATGGTGATCAACTAGAGTTGCTTTGTCCTGAATGGTTTTGAGCTTCTTGAGTGTTGTTGGAGCTGCACTCTTCAGGCAAGTGGACAATATTCCATCTCCTTCTGCCTTGTAAATGGTGGACAAGCTTTGAATTGAACTGAACTGATTTGATTTATTATTGTATACCTCTCTCCTTTCCTTCTCTCCTCAGGCCTCTACACAGACAAAACATACTGTTCATAGGGTGCATAGTGGGGAGAAGGAAAAGAGAGGGATTTAGTGTTGCAGTAACATATAGGATAAGGAATAAGATCAGCTGAATATACAATTGGACCATTGGGGTGTCAGGGAGGGAGTTACTCACTTGGTCAAGGTTTTAAGGAGTGTCTGAAAGGGGAAATGTCAGGCAGAGAGGTAAATAGAAATAGAAATAGAACATTACAGCGCAGAACAGGCCCTTCGGCCTTCGATGTTGCGCCAACCAATTAGGAAAAAGCAATGACCCTCCAAACTAAACCATTCCCTTTTCGTCCATAAACCTATCTACTAACCTCTTAAACGCCACCAAACTTGGCACATCTACAATTGACGCAGGCAGGGCATTCCATACCCGTACCACCCTCTGGGTAAAGAACGTACCTCTGACATCCGTCCTATAACTACCACCCCTTAATTTAAAGCTATGTACCCTCGTGCTAGCTTTCTCCATCCTAGGATGTCCAACCTATCTAAACCTCTAATCATCTTAAATGTTTCAATAAGGTAAAGGTGGAAAGGTTTAGGGAGGGAATTCCAGAGCTTCGGGCATCCAATGGTTTGCTGCAAATGTCACAAATGGGGAATTTGCAAGAATCCAAAAGTGAAAAAATATAGAGATCTTAGAGGATGGAGGGTTCATGGAAATAGGGAGGGGCGAGGGCTTGGAGGGCTTTGACCAGGAGGAAGAGAATTTATCCCAGAAGCTAATGGGGCAGCATGGTGACACAATGGTTAGCCCTGCTACTGTGCACTGCCAGGGACTCAGGTTCAATTCCGGCCTCAGGTTACAGTCTGTTCAGAGTTTGCATGTCCTCCCCATTTCTGCATGGGTTTCCTCTGCGTGCTTCGGTTTCCTCCCACAGCCCAACAATGTGCAGATTAGCTGGATTGACCATGCTAAATTACCCTAATGTACGTAAGTTAAGTGGATTAGCAGAGTAAATATGTGGGGTTACATGGATAGAGCCTGAGTAAGATAAAAGATGAGTGGGTGCAGTCTCGATGGGCTGAATGGCCTCCTTCTGCACTGTAGGATTCTATGATTCTAATGGTGGGAGAGGAATTAAAGAGCTGATGGGTGAAGAGAACTTGGCATAGGAACACGGGGTAGCAGAGACACGATTCCAGGTTTCCTGGTTGATGTATTTACAATCCAACACCAGCATAATTGGATTAAATATCTGGAATATTACAGTTTTGTTTTTTTGACATTGGATGTTGAAACAAACACATTTTTAAGCATTCACTTATGGGGCATGGACATTACTGGCTGGCCAGCATGTATTGCCCAACCCTTGGAGGGCAATTGAAAATCAACAATGTTGCTGCGTCTCATGTAAACCAAACCAGGTAAGGACAGCAGATTTCCTTCCCTAAAGGATGTTAGTGAACCGGATAGGTTTTTCCCTGACAATAGTTCATGGTCATCAGTAGATTCTTAATTCCAGATATTTTTTATTGGATTCAAATTCCACCACCCGCCACGATGGGATTTGAACCGGGGTTCACAGAACATTATCTGACTTTCTGGATTAATAGTCCCTCGATAATGCCACTAGGCTATCACCTTCCATTAGCTTAACGGGGCAGGTCATTACATTAGGTCGCACACTCCTTACGTGTGGATTCGAACCTGGGGTGGTGCAAGCAGAATTAAAGATCATGTGATTATAGGACAAGGTTGGGCAAACATAATTTATTCCCCACCATTAATAACAGCATCTCTCCTGACTTTATTTAAACTATACTTTAACTTTACTTAAAGTTTAATGCTTTTTTAAGCCTGAAGTTTATTTATTAGTGTCGCAAGTAGGCTTACATTTACACTGCAATGAAGTTACTGTGAAAATCCCCGAGTCACCACACTCCGGTGCCTGTTCGGGTACACTGAGGGAGAATTTAGCACGGCCAGTCCGCCTAACCAACACATCTTTCAGACTGTGGGAGGATACCCACGCCGTGATGGGGAGAATGTGCAAACTCACACAGATAGTGACCCAAGCCAGGAATTGAACCCAGGACCCCGGCACTGTAAGGCAGCAGTGCTAACCACTGAGCCACCGCGCCACCTATATTGATTTATGAAATCGGTGTAGCTTCAGCCCCATGAAATTTTGTGACATTCCATGATTTCTGTTATTGTCACGGTCTTTATGATTTGGCTTTCAGGGAAATACGATGGAATGCAGTCTCCAAACGGCGGGGAAATGAAATCTCACGAAATCAGAAGGGAATTAGACTTGTTGGGTCCCTGTGAGACCCACATTCCTGATGTGCAGGAAATGGAGGCCACACTGGTGGAAGATTCAGCTCCAACTCCTTGGACATCATATCCATGCTGCCACCTATTGATGAACTGCAGCACTGCAGCAACTGGTAAAGTGAGAAGAGACCTTATCCTAGAATCCCTACAATGCAGAAGGTGGCCTTTCAGCCCATCAAGTCTATACCGACTCTTCGACAGAGCATCCTCTCCAGGTGCCTGCCCCTCATCCCTCTTCCCCATATCCTAGTAATCCCATGTGTTTACCCTGCTAAGTCCCCTAACCTACACATCTTGGGACACTAAAGGGCAAATTTAGCCTGGCCAATCCATCTAACCCACACGAGCCTGGATTGTGAGAGAAAACTAGAGAATCTTCATGGGAAAATTCAACTTCAGGCACAATTATGAAATTGCGTCCAAAAGCTGCTCAAAATGGCATTAGTTGGATCTGGTTTGAGAAAGGTCTTTCTTGCTGTTTTAAAGTGCAGAAACCAGTTGCAGTTTAATTAACACAGCTGAAAATTAACTTCTTTTTCCAGCCTGCGAGTGACCAGAATTTCAACAAATGAAGCTGTTCTGATGGGGGCAGCGTGGTGGCACAGCAGTTGGCTTGGCTGCCTTCACAGCGTCACCAACGTGGGTTCGACCCTGAACCTCGGGTGACTGTGCGGAGTTTGCATGCTCTCCCTGTATCTGCGTGCGTTTGCTCCAGTTTCCTCCCACAGTCCAAAGATGTGTGAATTACGTTGATTAGCCATGATAAATTGACCCTTAGTATCAAGGAGATCAGAATCATAGAATCTACAACACAGAGACAGGCCCTCAAATTAAGCTGACCGCATTTGTCTGCATTTGGTCCATACCCTTCTAAACATTTCCTATCCGTGTTTCTGTCCAAATGCCTTTTAAATGTTGTCAATGTCCTTACCTCAACCATTTTCTCCAACAACTCATTCCAGACATGTATGACCCACTGTGTAAACAAGTTGCTCCTCAGGTTCCTGTGAATTCTTTCCCTTCTTATCTTAAACCTACGCCCTCTAGTTCTCGATTCCCCAAGCCTGGGAAAAAGTCTGAGTGCATTCACCCTATCCATGCCTCTCATTGTCTTATACACCTCTATAAGATCACCCCTCAGTCTCCTACGCTCCAAAGAAAAATGTCCTAGCCTGTCCAATCTCTCCCAACAACTCAGTCCCTTGAGTCCCTGCAACATCCTTGTAAATTTGGAGGATAAATACATAGGATTGCAGGGATAGGGCCTGGATGAGATTGTTGGCAGTGCAGGCTTGATGGGCTGAATGGCCTCTTTCAGCATTGTAGGGATTCTATGATTCTCTACAATTCATTTAGTTTCACTCGTGTCAGTTTCACAGTAAACTAAATCTTCACTCATCTGAAGACATTTTTGAATGATGTTGAGTAGCTGGCGCCTGTGACCTCAGAGGATGCACAGAATTTGAAGAACCATCTCACACCAATACAACGAGCCACTAAATCATAGATTCTCTACAATGCAGAGGGAGGCCATTCAGTCCATCAAGCCTGGACTGACTTTCCAACAGAATCCAGGTTCTATTCCCGTAAATCCACATACTTACCCCACTAATCCCCACTAACCTTCACACCTTTGGACACTAAGGGGCAATTTAGCATGGCCAATCCACCTAACCTACACATCTTTGGACACGCAGGGCAATTTAGATTGTCAATCCATCTTATAGGATGAATGGTCTATTCCTGTGGTGACACGATGGAACAGTGGTTAGCGCTGCTGTCTCATAGCACCAGGGGACCCGGTTCAATTCTTGGTTCAGGTCACTGTCTGTGTGGAGTTTGTACATTCTCCATTTGTCTGCTTTATTGTCCCAAGATATGCAGGTTAGATGGATGGGGCTAAATTGACCCTTAGTATCCCAAGATGTGTAGGTTAGAGGGAATGGTGAGGTAAATATGTGGGGTTACAGGGAAAGGGTGGGATATTTGTCAGTGCAGACCCGATGGGCTGAATGGCCTCCGTCTGCACTATAGGGATTGGGATCATATGCTTCTATTTCGTATGATCTTATCAGATGTAACAATTGGATTTTGCAATAGATGATTTACATTGGGCTTTCCCTTTGCACTATGCAGGTGGAAGACATTTTCATTGGTGTCTGTCACATTTTTAAGAGACAGCTGGCTGACGTCCCATTTTATTTGTTCCAAAGCGGAATTCTTGGAAATCCACTCGTGTTCAAAGCAATTGAAAGGCATCTGCTGTGAAGTCACTCGGCTATCGATTCCTGTGCCCTCAGCACGGTAACAGAGGCACATGGGACAGTGGGAAAACAAGAGAAATCCGGGATATCTAATCGGCAAAGATCAGAGTGGGATCAGCGTATCCGAAAAGAGAGCAAAAATAAATCTTAGTGCATTTTGCATTGTTTAAGGGACAAATTGGCACTGCCTATCAGGCAGTAGGCAGTGCCATGGGGGCAGTACCAGAGAGGATGGGGAATACTGGAGTGGAGCCTATTGAGAGGGGGAGGGGGAGGTGAGGGGGACCTGTTGCCACTCTGCAACGGCCTTGGTGGGAAAGGAATGGAGGAGGGCATCTGGGCTGTCCATCAGGGCAGGAGGAAGTGTTCGAGCCTAGTCATCGAGGGTAGGTCACGGCTGGTCATCGGGGTGGGGGCTAGATTGGGGCTGGTCTGAGGAGGTGGGGTCACGTAGTACAGTGATTATGAGAGGTGGGGGGTTCAAGAAGGCTAGCGGTCATTTGGGTTCTGGAGGCCGGGGATGGGGTTGCCAGTGCGTATGCACTGACCTCCGCGCTGACAGATGTGCGCATGCGCAGTGGCACACTTAGCACTATATACCCGGCCTTTCGGGCAAGAATAGGCCCTGCTCCACTTTCCAGTGTGAATCAGTCTGAGACACTATTCAGGTAAGTACGCCAGAAAATCAGGTGGAAAATTCTCCTATTTTCCCACCCATAGGGTACTTAGTTTCGTTTTGGGAGAATCCCAGCCGAAATATTCAATGGTGACCATGAAGCTATTGTTGGAAAAATCCATCTAGTTCATTAATGTCCTTTAGGGATGGAAATCTGCTGCCCTGCCCCAGTCTGGTCTACATGTGAGTCTAGAGTCACAACAAATTGACTCTCAAATGTCCTCTGAAGTGGAACGCAGTTAGCCATGGACAATAAATTTTGGCCCAACCAGCGACACCCACACCTCTGAAATCATTTTAGTAAAAAATGACTCTCTGTGGTAGAAAGCTCCACATTCTCACATTCCCCTGGGGAAAGAATTAAACTCCTCCTGAACTCTCTGGTGGATTCCCTCGGCCTGATCTCATATTGACAGCGTTGTTCCTTCTCACAACAGAAACCATTCTTTTTATGCTAACTCCATCAAAAGCTGTGCTTGGATAAGAGTGGAACCATCCTCCATTTTGCTGAGTTATTTGGGGAGGATTTTCTTTGGGACTCAGTAATTGGAACAAAACTTGTGAACTTACACTAGCTGGAAGGGAGACTACTCAAATACTCATCCTGGAGACTATCTCTACATGGTGGCACAGCGATTAGCACTGCTGCCTCGTGGTGTCAGGGACCCGGATTTGATTCCCAGTTTGGGTCGCGGTCTATGTGGAGTCTGCCTGTTCTCCTGTGAAAATCCCCTAGTTGCCACACTCTGACACCTGTTCGGGTACACTGAGAGAGAATTTAGCATGGCCAAGGCACCTAATCAGTACGTCTTTCATATGGTGGGAGGAGACTGGAGCACCGAGAGGAAACCCACGCACAAAGGGAGAATGTGAAGAAACAGTGTGGCATGGTGATTGGCACTGTTGCCTCACAGTGCAAGGGACCCAGGTTCGATTCCCAGCTTGGGTCACTGACTGTGTGGAGTTTGCACATTCTCCCATGTCTGCATGGATTTCATCTGGGTGCTCCGGTTTCCTCTCACAGTCCAAAGATGTGCGGGTTAGACGGATTGGCCATGTTAAATTGACCCTTAGTGTCAGGGGCATTAGTTAGAGTAAATGCATGGAATTATGGAGATAGGACCTGGATGGGCTTGTGGTCAGTGCAGACTCAATGGGCCGAATGGCCTCCTTCTGCACTGTACGATTCTATGTGACCCAAGCCAGGAAGCAAACCCAGGGTCCTTGGTACTGTGAGACAACAGAGCTGCCTCCTTTTAGCCATTGTGCTTGGAAAGAGGCTGGTGAGGGGAGTTAAGATGATGGGAGTGGGGAACGATTCCATATTTTAACCGCAGGTCATCATCCTTTGACAACGTGACAGCTCACTCAGTACCAAGGAAGTGAATAGATGCCCCGAGTCCAAACAATACAGATTTACCCAACTATTTGTTTTGCAATTGACAGTGAAGGATATCAAACCCCTCGATCCAGCAGCATATGGAAACTGTAATCATTTCTGTCAGCGTGTTGACTTTCTCTAACAGGCTCTTGTGTTGCTTATGTGGCTGAATAATGTGACCAGCTGCCCCAGGAGGCAGGTTGGCAAACAGTAAAAGGCCTTGCCAGTGGGGCAGTCCCAATGATCATCTTAACCAGTGTCAACCCTCCATAAATGAGGCACAACAATGGGGGAAAATGAGAAGAATGCCACTAATTGGGCCAGTCCAATTGCTGCTTTTTATTTGCCATCCTGTGTTTAGGGAAGTTGAATTTCCGCTTCTTGTTACACCTGCATGCGTCACTCAGTACCACGATTCAGCCGTATTTCATCGCAAGCTGCCGACCAGAGTCCAGTGTCAACCTGACAATGGTCTGCTTACTATCTATTTCTCTGCAATTTGAAAGTGTACAGAATGAAACGTTTATTTTTTTTCCCTCGCAAGTTCGTCCAAGGCAAATAGATAGGAAACGCGATCTAAACCCCGGGCTGTTTGTCTTGAAGGTTAATTGTATCAAGCTTTCAGAGCAGTACAAATAGTTTTCCGATGCAAAGTAATTAAACTAAAGATGCTAGTGTAGCTTTGTGTATTATACGATGACAGATCTTGTAATGGGCCTTTGTAGGAACATGAGTAATAATAGGGGATGCAGTTTCCTTCTACAATAGGGGTTAACCAACTCTTTGTGTGCTGCCTTTTAGGCAGCTGTTGTAGCATTTATATTGATGCATTCTGATCACTGTCTATTAACCAATGAAAGATTCCTTCCTCCATCCGCACACATCATTGAAAAGGGTGGACTTTTCTTTCTTTTATACCCACACTTCGAAGTTGACGTTTCGGTGACTCGGTGGTTAGCACTGCTGCCTCACAGCGCCAGGGACCCGGGTTTAATCCCTGGCTTGAGTCACTGTCTGTGTGGAGTCTGCACATTCTCCCCATGTCTGCTTGGGTTTCCTCCGTGTGCTATGGTTTCTTCCCGAAGCTGTGCAGGTTGGGTGGATTGGCCCTGCTAACTTGCCCCTTCATGTCAGGTGGACTAGCTAGGGTAAATGCAAGGGGTTATGGAGATAGGGTTGGGTGGGATTGTAGCCAATGGAGACTAAAAGGGCTGAATGGCCTCCCTCTGCAGTGTAGGATTCTATGATTCTATATCTGCATTTCGAAATTGACATTTGTTTTGGAGCTGGCATGGTGGCACAGTGGTTAGTGCTACTGCTTCACAGCTCAGAGACCCAGGTTCAATCCTTGGCTTGGGTCCCTGTCTGTGTGGAGTCTGCACCTTCTCCCCGTGTCTCTGATTTCCTCCCACAGTCCAAAAGATGCGTTGTTTAGATGCATTGGCCATGCTAAATCGTCCCTCAGTGTACCCAAGCAGGTGTGGCGACTAGGGGATTTTCACAGTAACTCCATTGCGGTGTTAATGTAAGCCTGCTGTGATACTAATAAACAAATTTTAAAGATTAATCAGATCCTCATAGCTCCTAATTAGCTAGGGGGTGGGCGGGTGGGGGGAGGAGAGTAGAGTTATGTCATCCTGGCCCCACAGCTGGTAGTTACAGCAGGTTTTATTCAGTGCTGACCCAATGCGGGGTAGGGTGGCAGAGCCTGGGAGTGAACTGGCTGGGCTCTTCCCAGCTGGGAGTCACTTTCCACTGGTGTCAATCAATGCAGTGGAGCTAGGCCGGGTACCGGGAAGGGAAGACAACAAGCGTTGAGTTAGTGGCTACAAGTAAAATGTCTTGACTTCATGATAACCTGATGTTATTTATTTAATTATGTACAGCAGAGGAACAGATTCAGATGAGCATCCTCACTTCCCTTTTTCCAACTCATCCTCTCAATATTGCTTTCTATTCCTTGATTGTCCATCCCTTATCCCCCCAATCCACTCAACAGAAGAGGCCATTCGGCCCATTGAATCTTCACCAACACACAAGAAATAACTGAACTCCCACCTAATCCCGTTGACCAGCACTTGGCCCATAGCCCTGAATGTTATGCCATGCCAAGTGCTCATCCAAATACTTCTTAAAGGTTATGAGGCATCCCACCTCCACCACCCTCCCAGGCAGCACATTCCAGACCCTCACCACCCTCTGGGTAAAAAAGTTTTCAATCACACCCCCTCCAAACCTCCCAACCCGCAAATTGTGACAGGCCCTTCAACTAAGCAAAACAGCTGTTGCCTATCTATGCTGTCCATACCCCTCATCTGTCCTAATATCTCCTTCCTTGGTTCATTGAGAAGCTTGGCATATCATCTACAACTCCCACCAACGTTTACAGATGTACCATAGAAAGCATTCTTTCTAGTTGTATCACAGCTTGGTCTGGGCTCCTGCTCTGCCCAAGACTGCAAGAAACTACAAAAGGCTGTGAATGAAGCCCAATCCGTCACTCAAACCAGCCTCCCATCCATTGACTCTGTCTATGCTTCCCGTTGCCCCGGAAAAGCATCCAGTATAATTAAGGACTCTGGACATTCTCTCTTCCACCTTCTTCCATTGGGAAGAAGATACAAAAGTCTGAGGTCATGTACCAGCTGACTCAAGAACATCTTCTTCCCTCATGCCATCAAACTTTTGAATGGATCTATCTCGCACTAAGTCGATTTTTCTCTAAAAATAAAGTTTATTTATTAGTCACAACTATGACATACATTAACATTGCAATGAAGTTACCCTAGTCACCACAATCCAGTGCTACATTCTGCACTCTCTCCTTTCATAGAAATCCTACAACATAGAAAGAGGCCATTCAGCCCATTGAGTCTGTACCAACCACAATCCCATCCAGGCCATACTACCACACCCCCACATATTTACCCACTTATCCCTCTAACTTATGCATCTTAAGACACTAAAGGGCAATTTTAGCATGGCCAACTCACCTAACCCACACATCTTTGGACTGTGGGAGGAAACTGGAGTATCCAGAGGAAAACCACGCAGACACGAGGAGAATGTGCAAACTCCACATAGACAGTGACCCAAGCCGGGAATCAAACCCAGGTCCCTGAAGCTATGAAGCAGCAGTGCTAACCACTATGCCACCGTGCTGCCCTTCTCTATAAACAGTATGCGTTGTCTGTATAGCGCACAAGAAACAATGCTTTTCATTAATATATGTGACCATAATAAATCAAATCAAATCAAATCAAAGCAAAGTTTGGTCTGATAGCATTCCAGTAAAGCACATTGGGATGCTTTGCTATCTTAGTGATAGAATACAAAATGTAATTGGTTGTTGCTTGGGGAACACAGCGGCGAATTTCCAACCTCAAGCACCTGTCTTGATTAACCAATTCAGGAAAAGTAGCTGCGACATTCCAATTTCAGACCCCGGCGAGCTTTGGGGAGGTGATGAATGACTGGCCGAGGTTTTTGAACCGAGATTGATTGTGAGTGACCTTTATTCCCAGGAAGTACTAGCGGAGGAACTGCACTTCATCAGCACAACACTTAGCTGATGAGGAAGAGATTCTTCTTATCTCCTTCCTCGCAGAAACCTTCCCTGAGTGGTGAAGAATGATGGACTTTGAAATAAAGCAGGTTGTGTGTGTGTGTGTGTGTGTGCGCGTGAGTGTGTATGAGTGTGTGTGTGTATGTGTGAGTGTGTGTGTGTGTATGTGTGAGTGTGTGTGTGTATATATGTGTGTGTGTGTGAGTGTGTGTGTGTATATGTGTGTGTGTGAGTGTGTGTGTGAGTGTGTATATGTGTGTGTGCATATGTGTGTGTATATGTGTGTGTGTGAGTGTGTGTGTGAGTGTGTATATGTGTGAGTGTGCATATGTGTGTGTATATGTGTGAGTGTGTGTGTATTTGTGTATGTGTATGTGTGTGTGTGTGTGTTTGTGTGTATGTATGAGTGTGTGTGTGTATGTGTGAGTGTGTGTATATGTGTGTGCGTGTGTGTGTGTGTTTGTGTGTATGTATGAGTGTGTGTGTGTATGTATGAGTGTGTGTATATGTGTGTGCGTGTGTGTGTGTGTTTGTGTGTATGTATGAGTGTGTGTGTGTATACGTGTGAGTGTGCGTATGTGTGTGTGCGTGGGAAGCTCTATAATAAAATAATAGGTCACAGTACTTTGGTAGTCTAAGTGCTAAGGCAAATAAAAAGTGACAATTAAGGGTTGGTCATTGCCTGGCACATCTGTGTTGGAACTTTCTAGAACTGCAGTGGCTGCTTTGGAAGTTCAGGCTCCGCGAATCAACATTTTCTCCTTTGAATACTTTCAAAGTGTATTTTTCTTCAAGAGCCAATGGAATTTCGATAGAACAAAATGCAAAGTGCTTGGGGCTTCCAAAACTGTCCCGAAGAGGAAGTGCCTCAGAGAGATCTGTCATTGCCACGAATACCTCACTCTGGCACGACAGATTTTTCACTCTGGGAACTGATTACGCAAGTTGTGTGTTGACCTGACACCTCCCGTGCAGTGAATGTGACAGGATCACACTGACCGTGCTTCCAGTAATATCCACTACAATGTGATCTGCACACTGTTACCAGGGCAACATTTAAATGCAATTCCAACCCCCCATTCCCTACCCCCCCACCCCCCAGGGAGGGAATGCCAGACCCCAGAGGGTGGAGTATTAGGTCGGTTAGTCCTACGGATGGGGGTATTTGGTCGGTTAGTCTTGGGGATGGGGGTACTTAGTGAGTTAGGCCTGGGGAAGAGGGTATTTGATCAGTCAAATGGGTGGGGTATTAAGTCAGTTGTCCTGGGGAGGCTGGTGTGGGAATTTGGTCAATTAGTCCTGAGTGTGCGGTATGAGGTCAGTCCTAAGTGTGGGGTATTAGATCAGTCCTGAGGGTAGGGGTATTAGATCAGTCCTGAGGGTAGGGGTATTAGATCAGTCCTGAGGGTGGGGTATTAGATCAATTCCTTGGGGATGGAGGTTTTTTTATTCTTTCACAAGATGTGGGTGTCACTGGCTGGGCCCACCATTTATTGCCCATCCCTAACTGCCCTCCATTTCATGGGGCATTTAAGAGTCATCACATTGCTGTGGCTCTAGAGTCACATGTAGGCCAGTCCAGGTAAGGATGGCAGATTTCCTTCCCTAAAGGACATTAGTGAACCAGATGGGATTTTCTAACAATTGACAATGGTTTCACTTTCATCAGTAGATCCATAATTCCAATTTTTTATTGAATTCAAATTTCACCACCATTTTGCAGACCTGGGGGTGGGGGTATTGGATTAGTCCTGGGGGTGGGGTTAATTGTCCCAGGCTGTGGGCGAGAATGGATGAAAAGGGATCTTGCAAATGCCAATCTGTTGGTTTCACACAATATCACACAAAGTCAGGTAACCCTCTGTGATCGTAAAACTTCCACAGTTGAAGAAAATGATTTTATATTTACGTGAAAATTAAAGATCCTGTGGCACTATTTTGAGGCAGGCGAACTGTATATTCATCCTTCAACCAACAGTGCAAAAAACAGATTATCTGCTTTTTAAGACGCTGCTGTTTTTGGGAGCTTGCTGCGTTCAGATTAGTGACCACATTTCCTACATAACAGAGACTACGCAGTACGTACTGTTAAATAGTTTTTTTATTCATTCATGGGACATCCCTATTTGCTTTTGAGAATCATAGAACCCTGCAGTGCAGAAAGAGGCCCTTCAGCCCATCGAGTCTGCACGAAACACAATCCTACCCAGGCCCTACCTGCGTATCCCTACATATTATACTCACTAATCCCTCTAACCTCTGCTACCCTAAGGGGCAATTTCTTAGCATGGCCAATCAACCTAACCCGAATCTTTGGACTGTGCGAGGAAACCGGAGCACCCAGCAGAAACCCACACAGACACGAGGGGAATGTGCAAACTCCACACAGACAGTGACCCAAGCCAAGAATTGAACCCAGGACCCTGGAGCTGTGAAGCAGCAGTGCTAACCACTGTGCTATAGTGCCACTCAGTTCCGAAGATGGTGATGAGCAGTTTTTTTGAATCGCGGCAGTCTATGTTCTGAGGATTGACCCCCATTGACATTAGGGAGAGAATTCCAGGATTTTGACCCAGAGACTGCGAAGGAATGATTTGATATATTTCCCGAGTCAGGGCAGTGAGTGGCTTGGAGGGGAGCTTGCAGGTGGTGATTGTTGTGAAAGGCGCTATATAAATGCGACCTTTTCACTTCTATTTTCTTTTCAAACTGTCCTTTCCACTGACGTTGCCAGGTAGGAAAGGTATACGATGAAATATTGCGTAATCCTTACAGTATAATTGCTACAGTCGCAGTGATTGGTGGAACAAATGGTTTTGGAAATGTTGCAAGTTCATTTCAAACAGAAAAATGAACCGTGTTCATACAACGTATAATTTCAGATCCTATCTTTTCATCAAGTTTTTGTGATAATTAGTCATCTGTATGATAGATTAATGTAAATTCCCCCCCAAAGTAAATAAAGGAGGTTGTGAAGGGCAGATGATAAATGGTTCTGATGATTAATGAGAGTTTCTGCCACTGTGAATAAACAGCAAGATAAACACATGGGACTGAGATTACAGAGTTAGCGATAAATTCATATCAAACTCCTTACTTTGTACCCTAGCTAAAGGCAATACGTAACGCCCAACAGTCGAGTAGAAATGTGTGGGAGTTATTCATGCCAAATTCCTCAAAGCCTCAAATTGGTGGAAGTTATTGAAATTAGTCAAGCTATTACTGAAAAATGCTGTGGATAACTCACACCCTGCAATCTTCACCTGAAGCTGCTAATCTCTATTGTTTGATTTGATTTATTATTGCCACATGTATTAACATACAGTGAAAAGTATTGTTTCTTGCGCACAAAGCATACGGTTCATAGAGAAGGAAAGGAGAGGGTGTAGAATGTATTGTTACAGGATGACGTTTTAGAGGCACAGAAGGACACTCACTCTGGCACCATCTTAGAAAGTCACTGGATGTTTACCCAATGCCAATCTCATCACATTGCAGCCAGGAAGAAGACATTTATAAGGCTCTTTCTGTTATTCAGGGGATGTGGGTGTCACTGACTGCATCAGCATTTATCACCTGTCCCCGACTGACCCTGAACTGAATGAATCATAGAATCCTTACAGCACAGACAAAGGCCATTCAACCCAACAGGCGGGATTTTACAGCCTTGCTCAGTGTGAGATCGGAAATTCCCGTTCCGATACCATGGCAGGTGGGGCTGTAGAATTCTGATGATCGAGTTCTTTTGATCTGATATATTATTGTCATGGTGGCACAGTGGTTAGCACTGCTGTCTCACAACTCCAGAGACCTCGGTTCGATTCCCGGCTTGGGTCACTGCTTGTGTGGAGTTTGTACGTTATCCCTGTGTCTGCATGGGTTTCCTCCGGGTGCTCCGGTTTCCTCCCATACTCCAAAGATGTGCAGATTAGGTGCATTGGCCAGGGTAAATTGATCGTTGGTTTCTAGAATTTATTTTTTTTCATTCATGGGGCACAGGCATTGCTGGCTAAGACAGCATTTATTGCCCATCCTTAGTTACCCCTTGAGAAGGTGGTGGGGAGCTGCCTTCTTGAATCGCTACAGTCCACATGCTGTGGATTGACCCACAATGCTGTTACAGAAGGAATTCCAGGATTTTGACCCAGTGACTGTGAAGGAATGGCAATATATTTCCAAGTCAGGATGGTGAGTGGCTTGGAGAAGGACTTGCAGATAGTGGTGTTCCTGTACATCTGCTGCCCTTGTTCTTCTAGATGGAAGTGGTAACCCCACATATTTATCCCACAAATTCCCCTAACCTATATATATTGGGACACCAAGCTTAGCATGGTCAATTTACCACATCTGCACACCTTTGGAGTGTGGGAGGAAACCCATACAAACACAGAAAGTTCAAACTCAACACAGACAGTGACCCAATGCTGGAATTGAATCCAGGCCCTTGGTGCTGTGAGGCAGCAGTGCTAACCACTGTATCACCATGCCACCTTAACTAGGCCATTTTAGAATCACATGTAGACCAAAACAGATAAGAGATGGTAGATTTCCTTCTCTACAAGATATTAGTTGGAATTTTATGACAACTGACAACGGTTGCATGAGACTTTTTATTTCCCAATTTTTATCGAATTCAAATTTTCCCACCTGAGCACAGGTCCCCACAGCATTATCCTGGGTCTCTGCATTACCAATATAACCACTCTCTCTTCTGTTCCCATGGCAAAGGTGTAGACAAAGTCACCACCGTAAAACTGTCAGGTAACAGAATTCCCACAGTACAAGAGGCAATTCAGCCCATTGAGTCTGCACCGATACCATCCCACAGGCCCTATTCCTGCAACCCCACATCTCTATCCTGCTAGTAGCAATTTAGCAGCAATTTAACATGGCTAATCAACCTAACTTACACATTTTTGGACTGTGAGAGGAAACCAGAACTCCAGGAGGAAACCCATGCGGTCACGGGAAGAATGTACAAACTCCACACAGTCACCTGAGCCAGGAATTGAATCAGTGTCCTTGGCTCTATAAGGCAGCAGTGCTATAAAGCCATCATACCACCCAGTTGCTGGATCAATTCCAGATAATAAAAGAAATAAATGATTTTAAAGCAAATGAAATAGGAGCAGGAGGTAGTCCTTCGGCCCTTTCAATTTACTCCGCCATTGAATAAGATGGTAGCTGGTAAACATGTACATCAATGGCACTCTATCTCATTTGACTTCTTTTCCTTAAATAGAATTGCATTTATAAAGAATCCTTCATCACACTCAGGATATTGCAAAGCACCAATGAAGTATTTCTGATTTGCAGTTTATATCTCAATGGAAGGAACGTACAGCTGATTGGCAAACAGAAAGCTCCCACAAACAGCAATGTTATTGTGACCCATTCTTTGCGTTGGTGATGTTGGTTGAGGGATGAACGTTGGCCAAGACACTAGACAGAACTCCCCTACTTTTCGAGATAGAATCAGAGAGGTGGGAGTCTGAAGTTATTCGATCTAAAGAGAGTACCTCTGGCAATGCAGCACTCCCTCAGCAGTGCTTTGAAAGTGCCAACTTGGATTGCGTGCTCATATCTCAAGAATGGGACTCGAATCCCTAACCTTTTGACACAAACATGAATGCTACCCACAGAGCCAAGGGTGATAGAGTCATTATGCTACCAGAATCATTCCAAACACTTGCCTAATGAGGCACTCAGAGTAGAGCCTTGCACTCTGTAAGTGATATTTAATGATTCAATAATGGAGCCATGCGTAGTTCAAGCATCAGCTGGTGGTCACCTTTGGGCAGCGGAAGGATGGTAGCAATGGCAGCTATAGCTTCATCTAAAATCTCTCTGCACAAGCTATGGCACCAAAGCTTGGATTTTCTGTTCCAGAGAAGGCCCCAGGCTCGCTAGAAACTGGAATTCTCAACCTCCCAAGGAGAGTGCTTGAGTTAAATCACAGTACCTGGATAGAGTGAGACAGTTCAAGGAAGCAGCTCATTACCATCTTCTCAAAGTCAACGAAGGATAGAAAATGAACTCTGACCTTTCCCATGATCAGTTGAACCAATAAGATAACCTGGATAATCCCAATTCTGTTCCCAGTGGGTCCAAGTTTCGTTTGTTCTGTGGTCAGAGCCAAGGCATGTTCGTAGAACCATAGAATCACTACAGCGCAGAACGAGACCATTCAGCCCATCGAGTCTGCACTGGCAACATTCCCAACCAGACCCTATCACTGTAACCCCACATATTTACCCTGTTAATCCCCAAAACACAAAGGGGCAATTTAGAATCAAAGAAGTCCTACAGGGAAGGGGGAGGCTATTCAGCCCATCAAATCTACATCAACAACAATCCCATCCCACAGCCTGTCCCCACAATCCCACACATTTATCCTCGGATTTCCTCGGATGGTGATGGCTGACACGAGGGGACATAGCTTTAAATAGAAGGGTGATAATTATAGGACGGATGTCAGAGGTAGGTTCTTTACTCAAAGGGTAGTATGGGCATGGAATGTCCTGGCTGCAGTAGTTGTAGACTTGCCAACTTTAAGGGTGTTCAAATGGTCATTGGATAGGCATATGGATAATATTAGAATAGTTTAGGTTAGAGAGTAATTAGATTGGTTCCACTAGTCAGCGCAACATCGAGGGCCGCAGGGCCTGTACTGTGCTGTAGTGTTCTATTTTCTATCCTGCTAATCCCTCTAACCTACACATCGTGGGACACTATAGGCAATCTAGCATGTCCAATCTACCTAACCTGCACATCTTTGGAGAGTGGGAGGAAACTGGACCACCCAGAGGAAACCCACGCAGACACAGGGAGAACATGCAAACTCCATGCAGGCAGTGACCCAAGCCAGGAATTGAATCTGTGTCCCTAGTACTGTGAGGCAGCAGTGCTAACCACTGTGCCAGCGTGCCGCTCATGAGTGGAATGTTCCTGGAGAAGGATAGAGAGGGCTTGGCTCTGCATTTGGAAATCCTCTAATGAGCTGCCAACTCTGGCTGGATATATACTTGGGGGCCGAAGGACCTGTTTGTGCTGTAGAGTTCTATGTTCTATATTCCTGGAGGTTTTGTCACATGATCTCCCCTTCCAACTCCCCCTCCCCCAATACTCACACTATTGGTCATGTCCATCCTAACTGCGGTCTGTGAATAGGAATAGGAATAAGCTGTTTCTCACCAGTTCTGATGAACATAGAACATAGAACATTACAGCACAGAACAGGCCCTTCGGCCTTCGATGTTGCGCCGACCAATATAAAAAGCAATGACCCTCCAAACTAAACCATTCCCTTCTCTTCCATATACTTATCAACTAACCTCTTAAACGCCACCAAACTTGGCGCATCTACAACTGCTGCAGGCAGGGCATTCCACTCCCGAACCACCCTTTGGGTAAAGAACCTACCTCTGATATCCGTCCTATAACTATCACCCCTTAATTTAAAGCTGTGTCCCCTCGTGCTAGCTTTCTCCATCCTAGGAAAAAGGCTATCACTGTCCACCCTATCTAAACCTCTAATCATCTTATATGTTTCGATTAGGTCCCCTCTTAGCCGCCTCCTTTCTAACGAAAACAACCTCAAATCCCTCAGCCTCTCCTCATAAGACCTGCCCTCCATACCAGGCAACATCCTGGTAAACCTCCTCTGTACCCTCTCCAATGCCTCCACATCTTTCTTATAATGTGGGGACCAGAACTGCACACAATACTCCAAGTGCGGCCGCACTAGAGTTTTGTACAGTTGCAACATGACGTTGCGGCTCCGAAATTCAATCCCTCTACCAATAAAAGCCAAGACTCCATATGCCTTCTTAACAACCTTCTCGACCTGACTGCCTACTTTCAGGGATCTATGCACATACACACCAAGATCCCTCTGTTCATCTAGACTACTAAGAATCCTACCATTTGCCCTATACTCTACACATTTATTATTTCTGCCATAGTGCATTACCTCACACTTTTCCACATTAAACTCCATTTGCCACCTCTCGGCCCAGCTCTGCAACTTGTCCAAGTCCCTCTGCAAACTATAACTCCCCTCTTCACTATCTACCACTCCACCGACTTTAGTGTCATCTGCAAATTTACTAATGAAGGGTCACCCTGAATCGAAAAGTTGACTCTATTCTCTGTCCACAGATGCTGTCAGACCTGCCAGGATTTTCCAGCATTTTCTGTTTCAGATTCCAGTATCTGCAGTATTTTGTCTTTATCTGACACTATTGGCTGATTCTTCTCCACCAATCAAACTGCCCTTTTCTCCTATGTCTGACCAATCAGAGCAGAAGTAGGCCATTCGTCCCATCGAATCTGCACCGCCATTCCATCAAATAAGTTAATAAACAAGAGAATCAAAGATTCTTTAAGAAAAACATAATTATTCAATGCCATTTCTCACGATGCTACTTGCAGTAGTGCTATGGAAATTCTTGCTGGTGTTTTATGACCTCACTCGAATGACTACATTTGGGTGGAGCTCATAAAGTCCCACTCGAGGCCAACAGAGAATTTCGTTCTGTGAGCCATGCATGTCCCAATTCCGGATTGGGTGTGGCGGTAAAATTCCGGCCTCTTAATTCAGGTGACGTTCCTCTTTCCTTGAAATCCGCCATCATCCTCCCTTTCCTGAAAAAAACAACCCTTCACTCCATCATCCTTCCAAATCCCCACCCCATCTCCAACCTCCTTTTCATCTCCAAAGTCCTCGGGCATGGTGCCAGCTCCCAAAATCCCACCTTTCCACAACTCCAGTCAGCACTTTACACTTCATTCATGAAAATTGACAGTGCGATCTTAGTGACGATGGCAACCTTCTCATCTCTCTGAACCTTATCTGAGGAAGGATGTCCTTGCCGTAGAAGAAGTGCAGTGAAGGTTTATCAGTCTGATCTCTGGGATGGCAGGTCAGGTTCTGAGGAGACACTAAAATGGTATCTTCACTGGAATTTAGAAGAGGGAGAGGGAATCTCATAGAAACTTATAAAATTCTAACAGGGTTAGACAGGATAGATTCAGAAAGAATATTCCTGATGGTGGGGGTGTCCAGAACTAGGGGTTGTAGTTTGAGGATAAGGGGTAAACCTTATAGAGCTGAGATGAGGGGAGATTTCTTCATCCAGAGAGTGGTGATTGAGTGGAATTCACCACCACACAATGTAGTTGAGGCCAAAATGTTGTCTGATTTCAAGAAGAAATTAGATATAGTTCTTGGGGCTAAAGAGATCATGGGATATGGGGTGGAAGTGAAGATCAGTGAATTCAATAAACAGCCATAATCAAAATGAATGGCTCGAAGGGCTGAATGGTCTACTCGTGCTTCTAGTTTCTGTCTATATCATCTGCCTGCATCGTCTGATGCTGTTGGATTTAGAGGTTGTCAGTCATGCAACTAATGGTA
Organism: Sphyrna mokarran; assembly: GCA_024679065.1. Lineage (NCBI taxonomy): Eukaryota > Metazoa > Chordata > Chondrichthyes > Carcharhiniformes > Carcharhinidae > Sphyrna > Sphyrna mokarran. Next base: position 43,676,890 of record JAGIQG010000020.1, on the reverse strand, counting down.
CCCAGTGTTTGAAACTAAGTTTATTTATTAATCACAATGAAGTACAATGAAGTTACTGTGAAAATCCCCTAGTTGCCACACTCTGGTGCCTGTTTGGGTACGCCAAGGGAGAATTTAGCATGGCCAATAAACCCTAACCAGCACTTCTTTCAGTGGGAGGAAATCGGAGCATTTGGAAGAAACCCACGCAGACATGGGAAGAACATGCAGACTCTGCACAGACAGTGACTGAAAGTTGCGAATCGAACCCTGGGTCCCTGTGCTAACCACTGTGCCACCGTGCCCTTTCCAATGAGGCAATTTCCCAATAAAACCAATGCCCTTATCCCCCAGGAAAATCGGTCTAGCGATGGGGACATTAGTTTTGTTGCAGATTTCACATTCTTCAATCAAGAGAATTTTAGTTGCAAGCGGCTAGCCCATGAAACACAAGAAGTTTCTTTTTTGTAGACACAAATAAAAGTCGAGGTCCCAAACGAAACGCAAGTGTCTACTCTGCATTGCCTCCAGGTTGCAGATGTGAGTGTTTGGAACAAAAAAACTGTTCAGATGTCTGTCTCATGTCATTGTTTCAGACCAACACAGAGTCTGTTGTTTGCATTCCTCCACATGGCTCTACGTACAGTGCACATTATTCCAATTCTTTCCCTGTGCTTCAACAGCCCCGCACTCATTAATCACGGAATACTGAAGTGAAAAAATGCAGACTATCGTTTTTCATGAGGGTTTTCTTTCTCTCCCTTTCTCTCACACGCCCAGACATTGGCTGTTCCACACCATTCCAGCAAAACATGCTCGGAGCCTGTACAATATCTCTGGGGGAATGAGTTTGGACAGCCTCAGACCCACTCTCGGATGGTCACGGATCTGCAGCACAAAGGCAGCGCTGCGGGAATGCCGTCAGCACCAGATTGTAGCGGATTGAGAAGGTTCAGGATGCCATTGTCAGTGTGGATTACTCTGTATTGTAGAAGATGGCCATTCCTTGCTTGCAGGGAGCGATCTATTGTGCATTCTAAGCTGGCCAAATGCAAACCTGCTCGGTTTTCCCACTATGAATCATAGAATGCTACACTGCAGAAGGAGGCCATTCAGCCCATTGAGTCTGCACCGACCACAATTCCACCCAAGCCCTATCCCCCCAATCCCATGCATTTACCCCAGCTAGTCCCCCGACACTAATGGGAAACCAACCAACTCAAGAACAGTTTCTTCCCTGCTGTCATCAGACTATTGAATGGCCCTACCTTGCATTAAGCTGATCTTCCTCTACACCCTGGCTATGACTGTAACACTACATTCTACACTCTCTCATTTCCTTCTCTACAAATGGTACACTTTGCCTGTCTAGCATGCAGAAACAATACTTTTCACTGTATGTTAATACATATAATAATAATAAATCAAATCAAAAGGGGCAATTTAGCATAGCCAATCCACTTAACTTTGGGCAAAGATAAGTTGCCTTTTGTTAATGGGCTGACAGTTTAGCTTGATATTTGTCCTTAACTGCCTCTATAACCTTGCTGTTTGAAGAAAACAATCCCATTATTTTACCAATCCCTGTGTAGTTTTCTTTCCTGTGCATTTCGATACACATGCACATTCCCTGAAGTCCGCCTTTAAGAGTCATCGAGATGGATACATGAATAGGGAGGGAATAGAGGAATACAGACTGAGTAAAGGCAGAGGTTTTTTTTAGTTTATTTAAGGCATCATGATTGTACAGGCTTGAAGGGCCGAATGGCCTGTTCCTGTGCTGTAACTTTTCCTTTACTTTGTTCTAGGAGCCTTTGAACCTTAACTTCGGACTACCTCACAGGCAGTGTCCAAGTTTAAGCTGTGAATTTCTGACCACCTTCGGGATTTTATTGCATAGTTATTCAAAGTACATCTCCTCCACCTGAGCTGGCCTCTGATGTTGAGTGCTTTGGACACTTTCTTGAGAGGCTAAGGAAATTTGGCATGTCTGCTATAACTTTCACCAACTTTTACAGATACACCGTAGAAAGCATTCTTTCTGGTTGTATCGCAGCTTGGTATGGGCTCCTGCCCTGCCCAAGACTGCAAGAAACTATAAACGATTGTGAATGAAGCCCAACCCATCACACAAACCAACTTCCCATCCACTGATGATGCCCTGCTACTTCAGAAAAACAGCCAGCATAATTAAGGACCTTACCCCAGATATTCTCTCTTCCACCTTCTTCCGTAAGAAAAAAGATACAAAAGTCTGAGGTCACGTACTAACCGACTGAAGAACAGCTTCTTCCCTGCTACTGTTAGACTTTTGAATGGACCTACCTTGCATTAAGTTGATCTTTCTCTACATCCTAGCTATGATTGTAACACTACACTCTGCACTGTCTCATTTCTTTCTGTATGAATGGTATGCTTCATCTGTATAGCACGCAAGAAACAACACTTTTCACTGTATATTAATACAGGTGAAAATATAGATGACAATAATAAATCAAATCAAATCAAGTGCATCGTGATTTTTTTGCTTCCCATTCCCCATCACAAGAAAGAAGATTTCTTTTCTCTGTCAGATTTTTTTATTGTTTTAAACATTTTGATTAGATCACCATTAACCTCAGGACTTGGGTCGTGTGCATCCTGCCTACATAATAGAACTTTTTAATCCTTTGTTTCTCTTTAGTGAATGATGCTGGGCAACCCATCGAAGGCCAATATATCCTTCCTGAGGGACAATGCCCAAAACCTCAGATGGGGTCCAACTGCAACTCTTTTTAAATTCATTTGTGGGACATGGGCATGCTCATTAGGCCAGCATTTATTGCCCATCCCCAGTTGCCCTTGGAGGGCAGTTGAGAGTCAACCACATCGCTGTGGCACTGGAGTCACATGTAGGCCAGACTGGGTAAGGACAACAAATTTCCTTCCCTAAAGGACATTAGGGAACCAGATGGGTTTTTACAACAATCGACAGTCAGTAGATTCTTAATTCCAGATATTTTTTACTGAATTCAAATTCCACCATCTGCTGTGGCGGGATTCGAACCCGGGTCCCCAGAACCTTTGTTGAGTTTCTGGATTAATCGTCCAGTGATAATACAACTAGGCCATCGCTTCCCATGGAGAATAACTTGCTCCCCTGTGTAGTATTACAGAGACAACCCCCCCCTCCCTCAGCATTCGACAGCCCATGTGGTTGTAACTGATATGCGTTGAGGTTTGATGGGCCTGATTCCACTTCCCCCGGAGTGAAAATCAGGCCAGCTGGAGCATTTCCCCCAAGCCAGGAGCAGGGACATTTCCCAATTTGTGCTGCCTGCCTTCAGACTGAAATTCCAGCCCATTGCTCTCAAATAACATGCACATTAATGATACTCTTTACCCCCTCCCTCATCTCTGCTGATCCCTTTGCTCACTTGACTGCCAGGCTGTTTGGCTTACATTCAAGCTTGGTGGAACCATAACTTGTCTTCCGAACACATCCTCCATCCCGGTTCACTGCGGCCAAACTAACTCCGATAATTTACTGACATAACCACTACCTCAGGGCACTAAAGAGAGAAATTGAATGGACTTACCTTGCATTAAGTTGATCATTCTCTACACCCTAGTTATGATTGTAACACTACACTCTGCACTCTCTCATTTCTTTCTCTATGAATGGTGTGCTTCATCTATATAGCACGCTTTTCACTGTATACTAATACAGGTGAAAATACAGGTGACAATAATAAATCAAATCAAATCAAGTGCATCGTGATTTTATTGCTCGCCATTCCCCATCACAAGAAAGAAGATTTCTTTTCTCTGTCAGATTTTTTTATTATTTTAAACATTTTGATTAGATCACCATTAACCTCACCCTGTTTGTGCAGGTCAAGACTTTTGATTCAATTCTTTTGGTTTGTGAAAAGATTTATTCGCTATTACTGCCGAAATGCTATTTAGTACGCATTGTGGGTGGACATGTGGGAACTTGAGAGTTATTGAACAGTTGGGTCCTGATTTTCCCAGATCTTTGAATTTATCCTTTGAAAATTACTAATTCAGCACATTCCAGATCACAACTCACTGTGTACAGGCAAACATATTGAATGGAGTAGGAGGAGGCTATTCAGCCCCTCAAGCCTGCTCTCCCCATTCAACAAGATAATGGCTAATCTGATTTTAATCCCAACTCCACATTTCTACTCCCCATCCTCAATATCCTTTCACCCCATTGCTAATCAAGAATCTACCCAACTCTGTCCGCAACATATTGAAGGGCCGTGATTTTCTGTTCCCGTTTCTGTCAGGCAGGTTCAGTGACGGGGTTGGAAAATATCCCGAGAAGGCCAAAGCTTCTTCCCCACACACTTGACATTCTGATACTCAATGTCACAAATCCATTATATTGAATTGACATCTCATTATCCGGCCTCCATGCCTGGATCAACCCCTGCTCTAATCTCTCCTGCCTCCCCCTGTCCTCAGCCCCCCTTCCTCTTCCTTTCCTTCCCCACCCATCTGTCTCCCATCACTGCTATCCACCCCCTTCCCCCCTCTCCCCATCCCCAGCCTCCATCCCCCTCCTTTCCCCAACCATCTCATGGGGGAGATTGTCATGCCTGGATAGTGCCAGGGGAGAGCTAAGGTAGTGCCAGAGAAGTGCTAGGAGAGTACTAGGGGAGAGAAAGGGGAGTACCAGGGAAGTGCTAGGGGAGTGTTAGGATAGTGCTAGGGGATTGCTGGGGAACGATAAGGGAGTGCTAGAAGATGCTAGGGAAGTGCCAGAGGGTGTACCAGGCTAGTGCTAGGTAGTGCCAGGGAAATGCTAGGGTAGTGCCAGGGTGTGCTAGGGAGGTGCCATAGGAATGCTGGGGAGTTCTAACGAAGAGATGGGGACTGCTAGGGGAGTTTTAGGGGAAATGCTAGAACAATGCCAGGATAGTGCCAGGGGATTGCTAAGTGAGCGCTAGGGAGTGCTGAGTGAGTGCTAGAGAGTGCCATGGAGTGCTGGGGGAGTGCCAGAGAGGTATAGGGGATGCTAGGGGAGTGTGAGAAAAGTGCTAGGGGAGTGCTAGGGGAGTATCAGAGTAGTGCTAGGGGAGTGCCAGGGGAGTGCTGGGGGAGTGCCAAGGAGTGCCAGGGGATGCTAGGGGAGCAAGAGGAAAGTGCTAGGGGAGTGCTAGGGGTGAGCCAGGGGAGTGCGAGGGGAGAGTGAGGTGAGAAGGATTGCAAGAGAAGTGTCAGGGAAACCGGAGAGAGTGGGAAATCCCGCCCAAGATGAATGGATCTTTACATGGTCCTGACCCGCCCGCTACGATTCTGCCTCTCATGTCTGTCTAAATGAGTGAAATAATGTTTCCTGATGTTGCTTCGATACGGAAAAGTTAGAACTTTCTAGAGTTTTTGATTCATAGATTAATGAGGAAAAAAAAATTGGCAGTCCCCTGTCTACAGAGAGATTCCATTGACCGTAAGATTTTGGAACAGAATTAGACCATTCAGCCCATTTGGTCTGCTCTGTCATTCGCTCATGGCTAATAAGTTTCTCAATCCCATTCTCCCATCTTTTCTTAATAATCTTTGATCCTCTTATTGTTCAAGAACTTATCCATCTCTGTCTTAAAGACCGTGAATGACCTGCTCTCCACAATCCTCTGTGGCAAGAACTTCCATAGATTCACCACCCTGTGACTGAAGACATTCCTTCCCATCTACTCAAGGCTGTGCCCTCGGATCCTGGTCTCTCGTTAAAAAAACAGAAACATCTTCCCCAAAATCCATTCTGTCCAGGCCTTTCAGTGTTCTAAAATGAATGTCGGGAATGGGAGATTAATGATACAATTTGGGGCAGCATGGTGGCACAGTGGTTAGCACTGCCACCTCACAGTGCCAGGGACCAGGGCTCAATTCCAGTCACTGTCTGTGTGGAGTTTGCATTGTTCCGAGGGATTTCCTCCATGTGCTCCGATTTCCTCCCACACTCCAACGATGTGCAGATTAGGTTGATTGGCCGTGCTAAATTGATCCTAGTGTCATGGGGATTAACAGGGTAAATATGTGGGGTTACGGGGGTAGGGCCTGGGTGGGATTGTGGCCAATGCAGACTCAATGGGCAGAATGGCCTCCTCCTGCACGGTAGGGATTCTATGATATTTGCATACAGCCGCTAAATCACACAGGTTCAAGTGACTAAAAATCCACCCACTTCATCCCATAGGGGTCAAATTGACAAAAGTGGGATTGATAGGATTCTTTTGGGAAAGGATATTAATGATTGCGGAGCTAAGGGAGGTGGGTGGCCTGGGAAGGGATATCAGCTGTGATCTAATCAAATGGTGGGATCTATTCCAGGGCCTTCCTTCTATCTTTGTCTACAGGTAGATGCAGTTTTACTCGTAAAGAATAGTTTCCAACAAGGTTCGGCTTTGAGCCAAAACGCTCTGGCACTCTACATTCCATCCTCATTTCCCCATCACTTTGAACAAAAGCATCATTTGTTCAATTTAATTCATTAAGTTCTCAGAAAGAGAATTCCGAATTGCAGAACAGTTGAATGAACAACATTAAGCCAAATTGCCATCCACAGAGGTTTCTGTTCTCAGATAATTATTGTCTTCTTTCCAATATTTGATATTGTACTTAAACATGGGGATCACACAAAGAGACAGCAATGATTAAAGGTTAAGAGCGGAATCTTCCCTCAGAATTTCTAATTGCAGCAATAGTGAGGAATTTCTGTGCTGGTCTCTCAGATATTCCCCGCATCGCAGACTTTCCACACTTCATAAGATCACAGGATCATAAGACAGGAGCAGAATTAGGCCACTCGGCCCATTCAATCTTGGCTGATATTTTTCTTATCCCTTACTGACATATTTGAAGTTTATTAACCATACTAAATTGCCCCTTAGTGTCCAATATGGGCAGCACGGTGCCACAGTAATTAGCACTGCTGCCGCACAGCGCCAGTGACTCAGGTTCGATTCCCTGCTTGGGATTCTGTTTGTGTGGAGTTTGCATGTTCTCCCAATGTCAGCGTGGGTTTTCTCTGTGTGCTCCGGTTTCCTCCCACATTGACTATGCTAAATTCTCCCTCAGCTTGAGCAGGTGCCAAAGTGTGGCGACTATAGGATTTTTGCAGTAACTTCATTGCAGTGTTAATGTAAGCCTACTTGTGATACCAAACTTTAAACATGTCAGCGGGGATGGTGCCTGGGTAAGATGTTCTTTCAGAGAGTCAGTGCAGACTCGATGGGACAAATGGCCTCCTTCTGCACCATAGGGATTTTATGGATCATAGAATCTACAGTGCAGAAGGAGGCCATTTGGCCTATTAAGCCTGCACCGACAATTTATCATGGCCCAATCAACCTAACCTGCACCTATTTGGACTGTGGGAGGAAACCAGAGCACCCGGAGCATACCCATGCAGACATGGGGAGAATGTGCAAACTTCATGCACATTCCTGAAACCGGGATCGAACCCAGGTCGCTGGCGCTGTCAGGTAGCGGTGCTAACCACTGCGCCACCGTGCTGTCAGGTCTCTGGTTTTGAGCTATCTCAGTATCAATCGCTGACTGAATCTAGGCTCAGAATTCTTCCCAAAAGCTCCTTTATCCAACAAACTTTCAGGGAATGGGGTGTCTCTTGCTATGGATTTGGATACATTTGAATTTAGTATAATTCATATTGTGAAAAAGTCAAATCAGTCTTCAGATAAAAGGACACCATAAAGTTTAATATTCTGATTCTTCAGCCTTGTCTAATTGTACTGAAGGGTTACACATCTTTAACTAGTAAAACTGAATGCAATATATAATTCATAGCTGGTAACACCAAAAGGTCTACATAATTCATAACTGGTTTGACTAAGTGTTGCACACACATTTGATTTGATTTATTATTGTTACATGTATTAACGTACAGTGAAAAGTATTGTTTCTTGCACGCTATATAGATAAAGCACATCATTCATAGAGAAGGAAAGAAGAGAGTGCAGAATGTAGTATTACAGTGAAAGTTAGGATGTAGAGAAAGATCGACTTAATGCGAGGTAAGTCCATTCAAAAGTCTGACAATAGCAAGGAAGAAGCTGTTCTTGAGTCGGTTGCTATGTGATTTCAGACTTTTGTATCTTTTTCCCAAAGGAAGAAGGTGTAAGAGAGAATGTCCAGGATGCGTGGGGTCCTTAATTATGCTGGGGCTTTGCCGAGGCAGAGAGAAGTGTAGACAGAGTCAATGGATGGGAGGCTAGTTTACGTGATGGATTGGGCTACATTCATGACCTTTTGTGGTTCCTTGTGATCTTGGGCAGAGCAGGAATAACTAGCATAACTAGTTCTGTTGAAGGTTACACACAGCCAAAACACGGATCTATTCCTGTTGTTTTACAATGCTGACTGACCTGTCTTTTATTTCCAGCGTTTTCTGTTTCTATGTTTGTACTGCCAACAGTTTCCGTTCTTTTATACAGAATGCCTGTTAGCAGCACAGCAGTCTCGTAATGGAACCCTTGTATTTTAGAAACGTATTTTGCATTAATAAAGACAGCACAGCAACCACCGCAAAATCTAATGTAAGGCGGCTAGCATTTAACTTGAGATGGAAATCCAATCTTTAGGTTTCGATTGACAATCTTAAGCCCCTCGAGCTTTGTTTTACGATGTCGTCTGAAGCCTGTAGGATTACTGTCTTGCTCTCTGGCCACCACTCCTTATTCCTTATCCCTTATTCTTTCCGACTCCAGATTCCCAGTAGCATGGACCATAACGGGATTTCTCCTTGGTGCAGGAGACCCTTGGTCTGATTGCATACCAGGGTCATTCAGGAGAGAACCTGTGAGCTCTACACTTCGAGAAAGTGGGTTTCTAGCTCAGTTGAAACTGAGGTGCCTGAGATTATAAGACCGTAAAACATCGGAGCAGAATCAGGCCACTCGGTCCATCAAGTCTATTCCATCATTCAATCATGGCTGATTTTTTTCTTATCCCCATTCCCCTGTCTCTTCGCCATAATCCCTGATCCCCTTGTTAATCAAGAACATATTTATCTCTGTCTTAAAGACATTCCATAACCTTCTGTGGCAAAGAGTTCCACAGATCCATCACTCTCCAGCTGAAGAAATTCCTCCCCATCTCCATTTAAAGGATTAGCCTGAGGTTATGCCCTCTGGTTCTAGTTTTTCCTATTAGTGGAAACATCCTCTCCACATCCACTTCATTCAGGCCTTGCAGTATCCTGTAAGTTTCAAAAAAATCCCCCCTCGTCCTTCTAAACTCCAACGCGTACAGTCACAGAATCATCAACATTCCTCATACGGCAAGCTCTTCATTCCAGGGATCATTCTTGTGAACCTCCTCTGGACCCTTTCCAAGGCCAGCACATCCCTCCTTAGATGTGGGGCCCAAAACTGTTCACAATATTCCAAATGGGGACTGACCTGAGCCTTATACAGCCTCAGAACTACATCCCTGCTCTTGTATTCCAGCCCTCTCAACATGATTTGCTAACACTGCATTTGCTTTTCTCCTCTAAGGTTAACCTTAAGAGAATCTTGAACAATGACTCCCAAGTCCCTTTGTGTTTCTCATTTCCTAAGCATTTTCCCATTTAGAAAACAGTCTAGACAGTTCCTCTTTCCAAAGCGCATAATCTCACACTTTTCCATATTGTATTCCATCTGCTACTTGTTTGCCCACTCTCCTAACCTGCTCAAGTCCTTTTGCAGCCCCCCCTGCTTCCTCAATACTACCTGTCCCTCTATATGCCTTTGTATCATCTTCAAACTTAACAACAATGCCTTCAGCTCCTCCTCCAAATTTTTAATGTATATTGGGAAAATGAGAGGCATAGACTGGGTGAATAGGGAACAGTGTTACCCTTAGTTGAAGGGTCAGTTAGGAGGGGAGTTAAAATTGAGGGGTGGGAGGTTTAGGGGGGAATTTGAGGAATAGCCTTTTTACCTAGAGGGTGGTGAGGGCCTGGAATGCGCTGCCGGGAAGGGTGGTGGAGGCAGAATGCTTCACATCCTTTAAAAAGTATCTAGATGAGCATTTAGCACGCCATTACATTCAAGGCTATGGGCCAAGTGCTGATAGATGGGATTACGTGGGTAGGTCAGGGCATTTAATGCATCGGTGCGGACTCCATCAGCCAAAGGGCCTCTTCTGCAATGTAGTATTCCGTGCTTCTGAACTCCCATTGTCTGTTTGCCAGCAAATGCCACCCAGCGTGCCTTACTAAACATCACAGAGGACAAGTTTCGAGCTGTAATTATTAATCCAGGGTGTTTAGGAATGGTGTAATTTCAGCAGTGTACATTAATTCAGATCGTGCTCTCTGGCGCAGTAACGGTGCCCCCGCCACTAACTCAGATGAGGTAACTGGCATTCATCATCTGTTCAGACAGCTGTTTCCCGTTAAGCAGCCGAAACAGATCCGGAAGGTTCTTAAGGCTCTTGGAACACTTGATGCTTGAAAGGCAAAACTCGTAGGATTGGCCCCGCCATTCCAACAGATTTCAGCGCCATAGGTGGCTATTCAGATGCCAGTTAAGGACACATCCGCGTGGAAATTGGGTCCTTACACATCGGGATTTGGAAGCAGTTTATTTTTTGTACGTCTGGGAATCAATGATGGAATTGTTTTTCAGGAACCAGTGGGGAGAATCTCGCATTGGAAGTTATTCCACTCTTATTGCCAAAGGGGGCAGAAAATTGCCTGTACAATTCAAGTGGTTTTTGTTTAAAAAAAAACTACACAGGATTGGCTGTAGGATTTTCCTCTTGGCTTTGTTTTTAACTGATTTCGGTATCCGTAGGTCAAGGGGGCAGCATGGTGGCACAGTAGTTAGCACTGCTGTCTCACAGTGCCAGGGACTGGGTTCCATTCCTGGCTTGGGTTACTGTCTGTGTGCAATCTGCACATTCTCCCCATGTCTGTATGGGTTTCCTCCAGATGGTCCAGTTTCCTCCCACAGTCCAAGGATGTATGGCTTAAATGGATTAATCATGCTAAATTGTCCCTTAGTGTCAGGGTGATTAGCTAGGGAAAATGCACAGAATTACGAGGATAGGGCTTGGGTGGGATTGTTGTTGGCACAGACCTGATGGGCCAAATGGCCTCCATCTGTACTATAGGGATTCTAGGATCCCATGAATTTCTACCTTAGATGTTTAGCCCCTCTGCAGAAGTGCGCACCATCTAACAGATGCACCGCAGCAACTCACCAAGTTTCCCTAGGCAGCATCTTCCAAACCCACAACTGCTACCTTCTAGAAGGACACTTGCGGCAGAATTCTACACCCCTCCTGCCACGAAATCAGAGCAGGTGAGGGACAGACACGTCCGTTGACTTCAGGCCAGATTTTCTGGTCTCGCTTGAGCAAAGTTGTAAAATCTTGCCCATGGGGCCAGATTCTCTCACCCCGCTCACAGCTGGGATTCTCCAGTCCATTTGCAATGATCGGAGATTTGGCTGAGCACCAAATTCCCCGTCGTCTCTGGCAACGGCGACGGGGCGTGAACAGTCGGAGAATTCCGGACATGGGAATGCCACCACATGGAGGTTCCTTTCCAAGACACTCGTGATCCTGCTTTAGAAGCACATCACCTTCCCCTCACTGTCATTGGGTCAAAATTCTGGAACTCCCTCCCTAACAGTACTGTGGTTGTACCTACACCACAGAGGTTCAGGAAGGCAGATCACCACCACCTTCTCAAGAGTGTTGAGCAGTAAATGTTGACCCCGCCAGCAATGCCTTCATCAAGAGAAAGGAATCTTAGAAATTATTAGGAGAATTATTAGTGTTAATAGTGTGAGCTCTGTAGTGAAAAATGCTAGAATTTTTCTCAGAAAATAATCTCTGTGGTCCACCAGATACACCTATCAGTGCTTCAGATTCCTGATTTGTGATCCTGTCTTTAAGTTAATTTAACATAATTAGACATTGGTCAGCTTGACTCAGCATTTGGCACTACCTTCGAGCCGGATGTTTCTGGGTTTAAATCCAGGGCAGTACAGTGGCACAATGGTTAGCACTATTGACTCTCAGCGCCAGTGACATTGCACAGACTGTGACACAAGCCAGGAATTCCCCGTTTCGGTCACAGTTTGTGTGGAGCCTGCCCATTCTCCCTCTATCTGCGTGCGTTTCCTCCGGGTGCTCTGGTTTCCTCCCATCATCCAAAAAACAAGCTGATAAAGTGCATTGGGGATTTTCACAGTAATTTCATTGCAGAGTTAACATAAGCCTACTAATAAATAAAGTTTAAACTTAAAAAAAAATCTATCTGCTATAAGCTTACTCTAGCAGGTGAATATATGTGAGACAGCGAATGAGAATAGGATTGCCCTGTGTTGTGACATCCACACAGCGAAAAGCACAAATATAGGCACTGAATGAGATCAGGAATCCTCCCTGGCCAGGGTTAGCAACTGTGCTTAGATGTATGATAATGGCAAAACACTGCGGGTGCTGGAATCTGAAACAAAAACAGAAAATGCTGGAAATCTCAGCAGGTTTGACAGCGTCTGTGGGGAGAGAATAGAGCCAACTGCAACATCTAGTCAGGGTGACCTTCCATCAGAGTTCAAATGTTTAAATACATTATTGGAGATTCATCACATAACCTGCCCCCACCAGCCATTAGCAGATCCATCCAAGGGAGGTGGTGACGCACTAGTATTGTTGATGGATGAGTAATTCAGAAGCCCAATGTGATGCTCTGGGGACCAGGGTTCGAATCCCATCACAGCAGGTGGTAAAATTTGAATTTAGTAAAAATCTGATATTAAATGTGACTATGAAACCATTGTCACAAAAACCCACCTGGTTCACTAATGACTTTTAGGGAAGGAAATCTATCGTCCTTACCCATTTTAAATGCCCTCAGGAATGGGCAATAAATGCTGGCCCAGCCAATGATGCCCACATCCCTGAGGGCATTTAAGATTCAACTACATTGCCATGGATCTGGAATGACATGCAGGCTAGACCAGATAAGGGTGGCACCAGGGGGCAGCACAGTGGCACAGTGGTTAGCACTGCTGCTTCACAGCGCCAGGGACCCGGGTTTGATTCCCATCTTGGGTCACTGACTGTGTGGAGTTTGCATGTTCTCCCCATGTCTGCATGGGTTTCCTCCCGGTGCTCCAGCTTTCTACCACTGTCCAAAGATGAGCAGGTTAGGTTGATTGTCAGGGGGATTAGGAGGGTAAATACATTGGGTTATGGGGATAGGACCTGGGTGAGGTTATTGTTGATGCAGGCTCGACGGGCCAAATGGCCTCCTTCTGTACTGGAGATTTATGATCCCATGAACGAATAAATTTTAGGAAAGGCACAACATTTGGAAAGCGAAAGGACTTAATATCTAACTAAAAGGGAAAATGCTGGAAAACCTCAGCAGGTCTGACAGCATCTGTGAGGAGAGATTTTTAGAGTCTAGATGAGCCTTTGTCAAAGCTAATTGGAGATTTTGTTTTGCAAAGCCATAGAACCTCTGTTTCCTCACTTTATAACCTCATAAAGAAAAATGTTCAAAGAAATGTTTTTAAAGCTTTTTGAATTTTGCAGTGATGTTTCTACAGAATGGCACACAGCAGTGGCCTGGAGATCCAACTCCTGAAATCTAGCCTTGGTAACAATCTGGAGGTCTGTGATCTCCTGTCTCATTACACACTGAGAGTAAGAAGTCCATTGTTTTTGAACAGTGTGGACTAAATGTTACAACGCAGGGCAGATTGATTGATTTATTTTTATTTATTAGTCACAAGTAGATTTACATTAACACTGCAATGAAGTTACTGCGAAATTCCCCTGATGCTGAGTCAAGATAAGGTGTAGTTTGCAGTTGAAGCTGAGAAAGATAGGAACAGGAGGAGGCCATTCAGTCATAGGGTCATAGAAATTTACAGCATAGAAACAGGCCCTTCTGCCCAATTTGTCCATGCCAGTTTTTACCACTAAGCTACTCCCAATTGCCCACATTTGTCCCATATCCTCTATACCCATCTTACCCATGTACTGTCTAAACGCCTTTTAAAAGACAAAATTGGATCTGCTTCTACTACTAGGTTCCAGTAGAATCTAGTAGCAGGTTCTAGACATTACTGGAACCTAGTACGAGTTCCAGACACTCACCAACCTCTGTGTGAAAAAATTGTCTTTTGCATTCTTTTGTATCTCTCCCTTCTCACCTTAAACCTATGCCCTGTGGTTTTAAACTCTCTTACTTTTGGAAAAAGATATTGACTATCTAACTGATCTATACCTCTCATTATTTTATAGACCTCTGTAACATCACCCCTAAGTCTCCTACGCTCCAGGTAAAAAAGTGTCAGTCTATCCAGCCTGTCCTTGTAACTCAAACTTTCAAGTCCTGGTAACATCCTAATAAGTCTTCTATCCTTTTCCATCAGTTAGACCTTGGCTGATCTGATCCAGGAATGAGTGTTATGTTAGAATCTAAAATAGAAAATAGAATACAAAAGCAGGGGTGCACTGTTGAAGCTTTATAAGGATCTGCTCAGACCACATTTGGAGTATTGTGAAAAATTTTGGGCTCCATATCTAAGGAAGCCGGTGCTGGTCTTTGAGAGGGTCAAGACGAGACTCGTGAGAATGATCCCAGGAATGAAAAGCTTGACGTATGATGAGGACTCATACTGAAGCTTGAGGGGGTGGCAGGGACAGTAGGAGAGGGATTGAGAAGTGGAGTGAGGAGATGGCAGGGAGAGTGGGGGAGGGAGTGGGAAGTGGAGTGAGGGGATGCAGGGATAGTGGGTGAGGGGAGTGTAGGGAGGGAGTGAGGGGATGGCAGGGAGAGTGGGAGAGGGTGGAGTGGGAAGTGGAATGAGGGGATGGCAGAGAGGGTGGGGTGGGAGAGGAGGAAGTGGGGAGAGGGTGAGGGGATGGAAGGGAGAGTGGGGGGCAGTGGGAAGTGGAGTGAGGAGATGGCAGGGAGAATGGAGGGGAGTGGGGAGGGAGTGAGGAGATGGTAGGGACAGTGGGAGGAGTGGGAAGTGGAGTGAGAGGATGGCAGGGAGACTGGAAGAGGGAATGGGAAATGGAATGAAGGGATGGTAGGAAGAGTGGGGGAGGGGGAATGGGGAGGGAGTGGGGGTGGCAGGGAGAGGGGGGAGGGAGTGGGGAGGAGTGAGAGATTGGGGGAGGGGGGAGTGTGAATGGAGTGAGGGGTGGCAGGGAGATTGGGGGAGGGGGACTGGAGGTTGAGGGAGTAATAGTGAAGATGAAACATTGGGTGAAAATATTCCTGGGCTGATTGAACAGGGGACAAAAAACAAAATCATTTACAAAAAAAACTAGAAACTGCAAAACGAAAAGGCTTCATCTCATTTCCTCGTGGAAACGTGAGACACAGAGGCATCGTTCAGAAATTTGAAGCCACGGTAAAAACACATTTCCTGCAACTGGCAGAGAGTAAAATAAAAAGCAATCCTTCTGGGTAAGGACTGGAGAATGAAATGCAGAAAATACCCTGGGATTAGAGCGTGACTGCAGCTCTGATGCTTTAGTTAAATCAAACTGCCCCATCTCGAGCTTTCCTCCCTTTGGAATCCCTTTCCCTGCTGGAGGAGAGTGAGAAAAATTCATCCAAAATTCATACAATCCCACAATGCAGAAGGAGGCTATTCAGCCCATCGAGTCTGTACTGACTCTCTGACAGAGCGTTTTACCCCGGGCCCTATCTCCATAATCCCATGTATTTACCCCGCTAAGCCCCCTACAAATATTGGGACATTAAGGGGAAATTTAGAACAAAGAACCAAGAACAGCACAGGAACAGGCCCTTCGGCCTACCAAGCCTGCCTGATACATAATGTCTTTCTAAACTAAAGACTTTTGCCTCAACAAGGTCCATAACCCTCTATTTCCTGCCTTTTTGTGTATCTGTCAAAATGCCTCCCAAACAGTGTGCTATCATATCTGCTTTTGCCACCTCCTCTGGCAGTGCATATCAGGCACTTACTACCCTCTGTGTAAAAAATGCACCTTTCATAAGACCATAAGACATAGGAGCAGAATTAGGCCACTCAGCCCATCGAGTCTACCCTACTATTCAATCATGGCTGATATTTTTCCCATCCCCATTCTCCTGCCTTTTCCCCATAACCCCTGATCCCCTTATTAATCAAGAACCTATCTCTGTCTTAAAGACACTCAATGACATGGCTTCCACAGCCTTCCGCGGCAAAGAATTCCACACATTCACCATTTTCTGGCTGAAGAAATTCCTCCTTATCTCTGTTTAAAAGGATCGTCCCTTTGGCCTGAGGTTGCACCCTTTGTTCTAGTTTCTCCTATTAGTGGAAACATCCTGTCCATGTGCCAATCTATCCAGGCCTCGCAGTATCCTGTAAGTTTCAATAAAGATGTACCATATCTCCTTTAAGCTTTCCTCCTTTTACCCTAAACCTATGTCCCCTAGTATTTGACATTTCTGCACTGGGATAGTCTCTGATTATCCATTCTACCCATGCTTCTTATCATTTTGTAAATTTCTATCAGGTTGCCCCCCTCCACCCCCAAGCATCCAGCTTGGCCAATCCACCTAACCCGCACATCTTCAGACTGTGGGAGGAAACCAGAGCACCTGGAGAAAACCCACACAGACACAGGGAGAATGTACAAACTCCACACGGACGGTGACTCAAGGCTGGAATCAAACCGGGGTCCCTGGCATTGTGAGCTAGCCACTGGTGGACTGGAGGCTGGCAGACAGGAGGAGGTTCACATTTTCCCACAATGCTCCATATTTTGTCAGGTTGACAGGCCTTGTCAATGGAGAACCCTATCAGTTCCATGTGGGAGGCCCAATAAAATCCATCGCTCTTCAGGCACTTAATTGGCCATTGTCGGAACTTCCCTGTGATTGGTGTCTCCGACGGGCAAAGCTCCTCCTGCCAAGAGCTACCTGCCTCCAACTGGAGCTCATTATGTATATTTGTCATTGCCACCAATGGTGAACAAATGGGGCCTACAAACATGGCCAAAGGGCAGGGGTCGTGAGGTAGAAATTGTAGGACTGAGGGGATAGGGCCACTGCTCCCACCCAATGACTCAAATGCCTGTCAGCGAGGAAATCCGCATCCCTACCCTTTAAAGCTCCTAGCTAACACAACAAATTTCATTGGACAGCCTTCCGAGAGTGTGGGAAGCCCATGCAACCTCCATTTAACCCCTGAGGCATCACTTCATTGGGCTCGGAAAGGTAATAAAGTGTCTAACTGACACCCTGTCACTGGCTGCTAGGAATCCAGCATCAGTCCCTTCCATCTCCAAATCAATTGGGAAGATATCCTACCGCTGGGAGGCTGATGTGGACCCTCTCCTGTAGGCCCGGTGGCCATGGTTCCCACCATTACGGGTTGCATTAAATCCTACCTGATCAGAGAGATAGTCACAAACATGGTTAAAGAGGTAGATCTTAAAGAAGACTTAAAGAAGGAAAGAGAGTTAGAGAAGCAGAGAGATTTAGCGAGGGAATTCCAGAACTTAGGCCCTTGGCAGCAGAAGGCACGGCCACCCTAATGGGAAAAAGGGACTCAAGAATATGCAAATGACCAGAATTGAAGGTGCACAGAGATTTTGGGAAGGTTAAAATTTTTAAAATTCATTTATTAATGTCACAAGTAGACTTACATTAACGCTGCAATGAAGCTTGCTCTCCAATAATGCCATCCTATTGATGAAATCACCAACATTGGCATTATACTCACCCAACTGTTTCAGAGAAAGTATGGAATTTGTCTCAAAGCTTAAGGTCAAAGTCTACCATTAGGTACCATTAGGCTTTGGGTTAGGATTAATGTTAGGTTAAGGGTTAACTTAAGCCAAACACTAATGAGATTCTGACATCACTTCTCTATGGTTGTAATGTTATATAGAATCATAGAATCCTTACAATTTAGTTCAGTCCATTGAGTCTGTACTGATCACAATCTCACCCAGACTCTTTCCCGTACACCCACATATTTACTCTGCCAATCTCCCTGACACTAGGAGCTATTTAGCATGACTAACCCACACATTTTTGGGCTGTAAAAAGAAACTGGAGCATCCAGAGGAAACCCACGCAGACACGATGAGAATGTGTAAAATCCGCACAGACAGTGACCCAAGGCCAGAATTGAAGCTGGGTCTCTGGTGCTGTGAGACAGCAGTGCTAACCGCTGTGCCATCGTGCTATTACGTAAAGCAATCAGATGCATTTCACCTTCATTGCTTCACATCTATCTGCAACATGAAGGCTTGTTTAAGTTTTCATTGGGCACTCGCTCATGGGAAACCGTGCCAGAATTCATTGGAGATCACAGGACTTTTCACGTAACTCCACGGTCAGAGATGTCCCTGTGCTTTTCCTCTGGAGCGTTTTATTGTGTGGCCCTGACCCTTGAGAAGATTTCCTGAGAGGGTCGAATTGACAAGCAGCCACTATTTCAGTTTTCAATGAGCGACTGAGAGTTGGGCTTCTTTGTGTGAGAAAGGCCAAGGGGTTCAGTTAGTCCGAGAGGAGATTTGGGAAGTGGTTTTCACTCTCTGGCTTCACATCCTCAGCCACATAGTGGAGTTGGGTATAAAATGGGCAGAGGGGAATCCCTGCCAGTTCGGTTTAAACCACGCTTAAACAGGACCAAGGGCAATTATTAGCAGCGATGTTTGCTACAGTGAATCCTGAGTGTTTGGGATGTATTTGAGAGGATGGGAGTGTCTCAATGGTGAGAATGTGATCTGATAGTCTGAAATGTGACCTATTCTGAGCCATGGAGAAGGCACATACAAGTTACTCTTTCAAGGGGTCCTTTGTACTGAAATTACTTTTGGCGTTAATTCCTCAAGTTGAAATCTTTTATTTGTTAAAAAGCTGTGACAAGCGGCATGCGAGACATAATCGATGTAAATGCAGCTTGTATCCTCCTGGACCAAGCGACACAGTTCTGAGTAGTGGTGTCACAAGCCCAAGTGATGGCTTATCTCTAACTCATTTACTCCGGCAATATCCGTTCCTCCAGTCCTGCTCTCAATACAAATCCGTCTATTTCTTTCCCCTCTGTTGCAAATCCAGATAAAGCTGCCCCTCCACCCATTTCGTTCCCCCAACCCGTAATCTGACTCGATCAGATCAGGTTTTTAAGAAATACTTTAATGCAGCCTCCTTTTGTGTAGCAAAAGTGTCAGACGTTAAACATTCTGACACAGGAATGTCTGAAGGTGCTCTCAGAGGCACAGCCTGAACAGAACAGACTAAACTGGGCCGCACAATGACAAAGATGACACATTCAGTGGATAGTGTATATTTATAGATTGAATATGTAATGGGTGTAGAGAAACTGATGATGCAGTTTTCACTGCGCTACAAAGCATGTTGTCAATCTTCCCTGGCTACTTCAGGGGCTATCCACTCCTACCATCGGTAGGTCTTTATTCTGAATGGACCTACCTTGTATTAAGTTGATTTTTCTCTACACCCTAGCAATGACTGCAACATTACATTCTGCACTCTCTGCTTTCCTTCTCTATGAATGTTATGCATAGTGTGCAAAAAACAATACTTTTCACTGTATGTTAACACATGTAGCAATAATAAATCAAATCACTTAGCATCTTAGTCAGAGAAACTATCCAAAGCTGGGAGCTTGGAGTTTGACACCACGTTCAGCGTATAAGTTTTCAATTAATGTGGAAAATCCTGACTCTAAAGTAAAGCCACAGAGCCGGCACTGGGATATATATTGGCTAAACAAACAGAAGCCTTGTTAGGTACGAAAGCGAGAACCGTGCACCCTCTGGGGGTTTGCATTTGCAATCCAATACACTAATTAGTAATGGAGGTACTTTTTTATCATCGCGACTTAAGTGTCAACATTGACACAAGATGGACTAGACCAGTAGCCTCGCAGTTACGTCTTGCAACACGATCCGTCTTTAGGTGAAATTCCTGCCCACTTACCGCCATAAGTGATGAATTTTGTCATTTTTCAACCACATTGAGACATTCTCTCTGACTTGACCATCGTCCTCTGATTACTTCACTGAGCGGCACTGACATCTGAAGGATCTTGCCACTTTGTCACTGAGCGGCTGGAGGAATGCAGACAGATGAAAGCTCACCAGAACTTTGAAAACTCATATTTCACTGATTGATTGCGACTTGGCGTGCGCCCTTAGTAAGACTGGGCTTAATGGGATGTGGAATTTAATTGGGTTAGTGTGAAGCAGAGAATAAAGGTGATTGAATATCACATGTAATTTAGGTAGGACATTCTGGTTTCATAGAAAACATTCTTTCTGGTTGTATCAAAGCTTGGTATGGCTCCTGCTCTGCCCAAGACCGCAAGGGACTACAAAAGGTTGTGAAAGTAGCCAATCCATCACGCAAACCAGCAATGTCAATAGACATTGACTCTGTCTATACTTCCCATTGCCTTGGCAAAGCACCCAACATAATTAAGAACCCCATCCACCCCGAACATACTCCCTTCCATTGCGAAAAAGATATAAAAAAGTCTGAGGTCATGTATCAACTAACAGCTTCTTCTCTGTTGCCATCAGACTTTTGAATGGACCTACCTCGCACTTAGTTGATCTTTCTCTACACTCTAGCTGTGAGTGTAACACTACGTTCTGCATGCTCTTCTTTCCGTACCTATGAACAGTATGCATAGTGCACAATACTTTTCACTGTGTATCGATACAGCGCAGTAATAATTCAAATCGAATCAATAAAGAATTGGCGGGAATGGTTCCAGGGCTGAGGAATTTCAGTTACGTGGATCGAATGGGGACACTGAGTCATTATCCTGACAGAAGGTCGTGAGGAGATTGGAAAGATGTGTTCAAAGTCATAAGGGGTCTGATCAGAGAAGGTAAGGAGGCATTGTTCTCACTGGTGAAATGGCTGAAAACTAGAGGACACATTTCTAGGATCAATAGTATTCAAGAGTGAAGTGACTGCTTGAGAACTGTGCCCAGCATTCCCTCTAATTCTGTCTTTTATTCTTAATCAAAAATATACTGTAACTCTTATAAACTGCTTCATATGAAGTTGAACTTTCCCTAGCCATGAGTGCAACACTACATTCCACACCTTCTCCTTTCTTTCTCACTGAATGGTATGCTTTGTCTGTATAGTGTGTAAGAAACAATGCTTTTCACTGTACATCACTACATGTGACAATAGTAAATCAAATCAAAGAATGAAAGGTGATATGAGGAAAAACCTTTTCACGCAGCGAGTGATTAGAACCTGCACTACACAGCCTGAGAGAGTGGTGGAGGCAGATTCAATCATGGCTTTCAAAAGGGAATTGGATAAACAGCTGAAGGAAACAATTTGTGAAATTGCTCTTGCATTCAATGAGGTAAATGGTCTCCTTCGGTGCTGTAATTATTCTGAGTATGATAAGGTTAGCAGTAGGTATCATGCAGAGAATGAAGGCACAGAACAAGTTACTCCAGTGCTTTATTTGGTCATTTTTCCTATTCATAGAATCATAGAATCGCTACAGTGCCATTTCTCCCATCTAGCCTGCACCAACTTTCCAACAGAGCAACCCAGCCAGACCCTATCCCCGTAACCCCACCTATTTACCCCACTAATCCCCCTCACAATGTAGATGTCACCAGGTATCATAGAATCCCCACAGTGCAGAAGGAGGCCATTCGGTCCATCAGGTCTACACTGACCACATTCCCACTCAGGCCCTTTTCCCACAATCCCACTTATTTATCCTGTTAATCCCCTGACACTATGGTCAATTTAGCACGGCCAATCAACCCACATCTTTGGACTGTGGGAAGAAACTGGAGCACCCAGAAGAAAGCGTTTGTCAAAGTCCCTCATGGGAGGTTAGTCGAGAAGGTCAAGGCTAATGGGATACAAGGACAGGTAGCTCGATGGATAAGTAACTGGCTTGGTAATAGGAGACAGAGAGTAATAGTGGAAGGGTGTTTCTCTAGCTGGAGGTCGGTCACTAGTGGTGAGCCGCAGGGCTCAGTACTGGGACCTCTTCTATTTGTAATATATATAAATGACTTGGAAGAGGGAGTAAGTGGATTGATCAGCAAGTTTGCAGATGATACAAAGATGGCTGGACTTGCGGATAGTGAGGAGCATTGTCAGGCGATACAGCAGGACATAGATAGGCTGGTAGCTTGGGCAGATAGGTGGCAGATGGAATTCAATCCTGATAAATGTGAGGTGATGCATTTCGGGAGAAAGAATGTAGGGGTAAGGTATATGATAAAGGGTAGACCTCTTAAGAGTATAGAAACGCAGAGGGACCTGGGGGTGCAGGTGAACAAGTCTCTGAAGGTGGCAGAGCAAGTGGAGAAGGTTGTGAAGAAAGCATATTGTATGCTAGCCTTTATAGGAAGGGGTATAGAGTACAAGAGCTGGCCTTTAATTTTGCAGTTGTATAAAACGCTGGTTAGACCTCATTTGGAATACTGCGTCCAGTTCTGGTCGCCTTACTACCGGAAGGACGTGGAGACTCTGGAGAGAGTGCAGAGGAGGTTTACCAGGATGCTGTCTGGTATGGAAGGTCTGAGTTACGAGGAGAGGTTAGGCAAATTGGGACTGTTTTCCTTAAAAAGACGTAGACTTAGAGGAGATCTAATAGAGGTGTACAAGATTATGAGGGGTATAGATAGAGTAAACATGGTTAAGCTTTTTCCTAGGATGGACTCGAATAGCACAAGGGGTCACGGGCTTAGGGTGAGGGGGGTAAGGTATAATTTGGATGCTAGAGGGAGTTTTTTCACACAGAGGGTGGTGGGGGTATGGAATGTGCTACCAAGTAAAGTGGTGGAGGCAGGTACTCTGGAGTTATTTAAGGAATACTTAGATGGGCACATGAACAGAATGGGAATGGAGGGGTATAGAAAACTGATTTAAAATAGGGATCATGAGCCTTGGGAGTCCTGGGAAGTGTGTAAATAGATGATGATATTGATGTACTTGTTTTTATCCTACAGGTGCTTTGGTCCACCTTGTTGTCTAACAAGGGGCATACACGCGATGGGTCGTGAGAGGGCTGCTCTTGGATTTTTTTCGAGAGAATCCTAGTGCTTCACGTCGTTAGTGTACGCTTGACCTGGACCATTTGATGGGCAACACGACAGCTCAGTGACTATTGCTGTGCTGTGCAGATACATGGATTTGGGCCTGTGTCTGTGTGAGTTTGCGCATTCTCCCCGTGCTTGCGTGGGTTTTCTCCGGGAGCTCCGGTTTCCTCCCACATCCCAAAGATGTGCTCTTAGGCTAATTGGCAAAACAAGTTCTCCCTAAATTGTCTCAAATTTGGTTTTAATCCATAGATCTATAAACATGGACAGGGATCGCGGGTAGAGGTGGGAACATCGGGATGGCGGCGTGGGCTCGTTGGGCCGAAGGGCCTGTTTCCCGTGCTGTTTTGTTCTTTGTTCTTTGTTCTTAAACCCATGCAGACACAGGGGGAATGTGCAAACTCCACACAGACTGTGACCGGACCAGGAATTGAACACAGGTCCCTAGTGCTATGAGGCAGCAGTGTGCCACTGTGCCACACAGGTAAGTTGACCTTTATTAACCACTCTTTATTTTGTCATTAAGAAAATGGTGATGAGCCTTTTCCTTGAGATTGTGATGCCTCTAGTGTCAGGATAGTCCTCCAATTGTTAGCTTTGGAGTCTTGAGATGGATTTTCCTATTCTGCTGCAGTGAACAGAGAGTTGGCTGGGTGCCAAATCCTCCGACCCCCAGACGCTGGAGTGTGGTGTGGACGGGCGGTAAGATTGCGCTCTTGGTATATTGACTAACGACATGCAGACACAGATAACCAATGTAGCAGCGATAAACAAGGCAAATGACATGTTGGCCTCCATTGCAGGAGGTTTTGAGTACAGGAATAGGGCTGTGTGTTGCAATTATACAGGGCCTCGGTGAGGCCACACCTAAAATATTGTGTGCAGTTTTGGTCCCCTTTTCTGAGAAAGGATGTTCTTGTTCTCGAGGGAGTTCAGTGAAGCTTTAACACGCTGATTCCAAAAATGGCAGGACTGATGTACGAGGAGAGATTGACTAGATTAGGATTGTTTTCACTGGAGTTCAGATGAATAAGGAGGAATCTCATAGAGACTTATAAAATTATATAAGGAGGGAGGATATTTCCAAGAGTCTAGAACCAAGGGTCACAGCCTGGGGATTCAGGGTAGACCATTTAGGTTGGAGATGAGGAAACATTTCTTCATCCAAAGAGTGGTGAGCCTGTGGAATTCATTACCACAGGAAGTAGTTGATGCCAAAACATTGAACGTATTCAAGAGCAGCTGGATATAGCACTTGGGGCAAATGGGATCAAAGGTTATAGGGAAAAAGAAGGATTAGGCTATTAAATTGAAAAATCAACCATGATCATAATGAACTCAAGAAGTTTGACACCATCCAGGACAAAGCAGCCCGCTTGATTGTCACCACATCTACAAACATCCCTCCACCACCGACGCTCAGCAGCAGCAGTGTGTACTATCTACAAGATGCACTGCAGCAATTCACCAAAGATCCATCGACAGCACCTTCCAAACACATGACCACTTCCATCTAGAAAGACAAGGGTAGCAGATACATGGGGAACACTGCCATCTGCAAATTCCCCTCCAAGCTACTCACCATCCTGACTTGGAAATATATTGTCATTCCTTCACAGTCGCTGGGTCAAAATCCTGGAATTCCCTCCCTAACGGCATTGTGAATCAACCCACAGCAAGTGAACTGTAGTGATTCAAGAAGGCAGCTCACCACCACCTTCTCAAGGGGCAATTAGAAATGGGCAATAAATGCTGGCCAGCCAGAGTCACCCATGTCCCACAAATGAATAAAAAGAAAAATGGCGGAGTAGCCTCAAAGGGCCTCCTCCTTCTCTGATCTTCTATGTTTCGATGATGTCTAAGTTAGGATGATGCAACTTGGTGGGCAGTAATCATATTATTGCTGTTGTCTTTCTCTGTGTATCTCACAGGGGAGGAAGTATTGTTGAAGTAATCTTGGTGCATTATTGCAGTGAATCCTACAGCTGCTATGCACGAATGGTGGAGCGAATGCACATTAGTCCAAGGCAGCTTTGTCCTGGGTGGTACTGAGCTTCTTGTTGGAGTAGTTCTCATCCAGACATGTGGAGAATATTCCACTGCACCGCTGATTAATTGCTGAGTTGCCTACTACACAATTCCCGATCATTTACCTGTTCCATTCGCCACTTTGGCAATTTATCAAACAATTCTTCAATGACACTTCCTAACTCATAACCTCCAGCACCTGGAAGGACAAAGGCAATAGGTGTGTGCGAAGACCAGCACCTACAAATCCCCCCCAGTATTGCACACACTCCAGTTTGGACAGAAATCACCCACTCCATAATTGCTCACCAACAATTCACAGCAACTCACCAAGGCTCCTTTTACAGCACCTTTCAAACATAAGACCTCTAACACCTAGAAGAGAAGGACAGAAGCTGTATGGGAACATCACCACTGGCAAGTTCTCCTCCCAAGACACTGTGATGATAGTGTGCCTTCAAGAAATGTGTTTTACTCATGTTTCTCTGCAGGATATTTGTTGGCACAGTGTTGTCTGTAAACGGTGTCCTTTATTGTTGCAGAAACAGTTTGACTGTTTTTAGGATCTCCTTCTCTGTTTTGCATTTCTGTCCATAGGTGAAAACCCAGCATCAAGTGAGCATAGTTATTTTTTGTGTTAAGTCTGAAGAACGGTATGTGTCTGTGGGACTCTGTTTAACTCGGAATAACAGAGATAGGAGTTATACAGTGCCATGTTTAAAACTCGTAATTGGTTAAAGTTATGCTAATTCCTTTTGTTATATTCTAACTGTGTTCTTAAATAAACTTTGTTTTGATACAAGCTCCCTAGTGGGTCATTTAAATCAGACTGGAATGCAATACTTTGTGCACACCTTAATGCCAAAAGCAAATGTAAAAGTTAGGGTCTAGCTAACTTCACCAAAAAAACCTTAGAGTTTTTGTCTTGGGCCTTAACATCACTCACCATCTTGAGTTGGAAATATATCACCTTCACTGTTGCAGGGTCAAGATCCTGGGATTCCCTCTCTGACATGTCCAGTCTTCTATCTGAATTCCACTTTCCCAGTCTATCTCCTTCTCTCTTGTTTCCATTCATTTCCAAAAATATATTGCCCCACGGTGCTGAAGATATTCAAAGCCTAGGTGTCCACATAGAGCTGTCCGGTGTCGAGGAATCACAACCCTCTGAAGGAAGAAATCGCTCCTTATTGCTATCCCTAATGGCCAATCCTGAGATCGTCAAATACAAATCGTACCAAAGGAGTGAAATAGGCTGGTTTTAGAAGATCCTGATGTGGAGATGCCGGTGTTGGACTGGGGTAAACACAGTAAGAAGTCTGACAACATAAGGTTTAAGTCCAACCGATTTATTTGATAGTAAACTCACAAGCTTTCGGGGTTCTGCTCTTTGCCAGGTGAATGGAGAGTTCTGGCCAGACCTCTTCATTCACCTGATGAAGAAAGAAACCTCGAAAGCTTGTGAGTTTACTATAAAATAAATCGGTTGGACTTAAACCTGGTGTTGTCAGACTTCTTACTGAAAAGATCTTAACAACTTCAAGAAATACAGTCACCTCCACCTTCTCAAAGGAAACCAGAATGGACAAAAGTGTTGGCCTTGCCAGCGAGCGAATATAAAGAAATAGTTGGATCTAAAGTGATAATAATCTGAAGTTAAAAAAGTACATTAGCCAACCAGACCAAGAAGCTTTATTTTGGCTTGTTCAGGAGGTAAAAGTGTTTGCTTTGCCTTCTCATTGTAGAGACATTATGAAGCACTGAGTTTCAGCACAATTTTATTCAGCTGAATTTTTGTTTCCAACCAATGAAATCACAGTGTTGACATTGCAATCCTTCACAAGGTTTGAAGAGTGGGAATAGTAAAAGCCAAAGTAAATGAACCACATCTGTTCCTCAGTGCCTGGCGCTAAGCGTTGTGCAAATGCATCGATGAAACAACAATCCTTTGCTTGTTAACATGGAAGCAGCTCTGGGCTCGGTAATGGAACACACATAGGTGATGCCAGCCCAAATTGGGAACCTAATCACTTAACCCAGTGAGTGCCAAGACCGATATTGACTGAGGTGGAAGTGATTGGAAAGGGCACTTTCCAAACAAAACTTGTAAGGAAATAGCAACCACTCCCTGGAGGTCGGAAGCCGGAGCCTGATGCAGATGCCGCTAGCGTTTGTAGATTGGAGTCCCACGCCCACATTCATGAACTGGTGCAGCAACAATAATCCCTCCCTTAACATCAACAAAACAAAAAAGATTGTCAACAACTTCAGGAATGACAATTCCTTAAGTTGTCATTCAGGAATGGTCAATCCTGAATTGTCCCTGTCTACATCAATGTGGACAAAGTAGAACGGGTCAAGGGCTTCAAGTTTTTAGCTGTCCTGATCACCAACAACATGTCCTGGTCCCTCTCATGCCAATACATAGAACATAGAACACTACAGCACAGAACAGGCCTTTCGGCCTTCGATGTTGCGCCGACCAATATTAAAAGCAATGCCCCTCCAAACTAAACCATTCCCTTCTCTTCCATATACTTATCAACTAACCTCTTAAGCGCCACCAAACTTGGCGCATCTACAACTGCTGCAGGCAGGGCATTCCACTCCCGAACCACCCTTTGGGTAAAGAACCTACCTCTGATATCCGTCCTATAACTATCACCCCTTAATTTAAAGCTGTGTCCCCTCGTGCTAGCTTTCTCCATCCTAGGAAAAAGGCTATCACTGTCCACCCTATCTAAACCTCTAATCATCTTATATGCTTCAATAAGATCCCCTCTTAGCCGCCTCCTTTCTAACGAAAACAACCTCAAATCCTTCAGCCTCTCCTCATAAGACCTGCCCTCCATACCAGGCAACATCCTGGTAAACCTCCTCTGTACCCTCTCCAATGCCTCCACATCTTTCTTATAATGCGGGGACCAGAACTGCACACAATACTCCAAGTGCAGCCCCACTAGAGTTTTGTACAGTTGCAACATGACGTTGCGGCTCCGAAATTCAATCCCCCTACCAATAAAAGCTAAGACTCCATATGCCTTCTTAACAACCTTATCGACTTGATTGCCAACTTTCAGGGATCTATGCACATATACACCAAGATCCCTCTGTTCATCAACACTATTAAGAATCCTACCATTAGCCCTATACTCTACACATTTATTATTCCTGCCAAAGTGCATTACCTCACACTTTTCCACATTAAACTCCATTTGCCACCTCTCGGCCCAGCTCTGCAACTTGTCCAAGTCCCTCTGCAAACTATAACACCCCTCTTCACTATCTACCACTCCACCGACTTTAGTGTCATCTGCAAATTTACTAATCCATCCTTCAATACCTCATCCAGATCATTTATAAAAATTACAAACAGCAGGGGCCCCAAAACAGACCCCTGAGGTACACCACTTGTCACCGAACTCCACGATGAATTTCTCCCATCAACCACCACCCTCTGTCTTCTATCCGCTAGCCAATTCCTAACCCAATTAGCTAAATCACCTTCTATCCCATACATCTGCATTTTCTGCAGAAGTCTTCCATGGGCCACCTTATCAAACGCCTTACTAAAGTCCATATATACCACATCAACTGCCTTACCCCCATCCACCTCTTTAGTCACTTTTTCAAAAAACTCAATGAGGTTAGTAAGGCACGACCTACCCTTCACAAAAGGGTGTGCAATACTATAGTTAAGAAATCCCACCAACACCTCTACTTTCTCAGACAACTAAGGAATTTTGGCATGTCCTCTATGATTCTCACCAACTTTTACAGATGTACCATAGAAAGCATTCTTTCTGGTTGTATCACCACTTGGTATGGCTCCTGCTCTGCCCAAGATCACAAGGATCTACAAAAGGTTGTGAATGTAGCCCAATCCATCATGCAAACCAGCCTCCCATTTATTGACTCTGTCTACTCTTCCCGCTGTCTCGGCAAAGCAGCCAGCATAATTATGCACCCCACACTCACCGAACAATCTCTTTTCCACCTTCTTCCTTTGGTAAAAAGATACAAAAGCCTGAGGTCACATACCAACAGTTTCTTCCCAGTTGCTGTCATACTTTTGAATGGCCCTACCTTGCATTAAGTTGATCTTTCTCTACACCCTAGCTATTACTGTAACACTACATTTTGCACTCTCTCCTTTCCTTCTCTGTGAATGGTATGTTTTGTCTGTATGGAGCGCAAGCAACAAAACTTTTCACTATACGTTAATACATGTGACAATAATAAATCAAATCAACTTCAGCGATAAATTGATTGAGAGTATGGTGAAGATACTTCTTCCCATCTTGTGCCAGATGGTAAGCAGTCCAACCAGCTGTTCACAGAGGGACCTTGGAGGCCTCTGCACAAAGCAAAAAGGGTTGGCATGTGTGACAAGCAGAGTTGTTCGTGGGACCCGGAGGAGAAGAAGTGTTCCATTGTGTGGACAGGTGGAATGTTCTGGATGGTTCCTCCTGTTTCTTGCCCACTGATGCGCAAATGTGCAATAGTAGATAGAGGGGCAAGATGGCTGCCATACTCCCTCATGTCAAAGATGGCTGAAGAAATTTGAAGTGATGCATTTTGGGAAGAAGAAAGAGGAATGGCGTTCTGAGATGGATGTGCAATTGTAACAGGCGTGCAGAACACTTGGAGATTCACAAACACAATCTCAGCAAGTGTCTGGGAGGACTGGTAAAAAGGCAAACAAGACGCTGGACTTTAGAAGCAGAGAGAGTACAGAAACAGGAAGTTTCTATTGAAGTATCTTCAAATCATAGAATCTTCATCATGTAAAAAGAAGCCATTTGGCCCATCAAGTTGGGAACTTAGAATTTTTTTGGGACAATCTTGTCCATCCTTGGCTTTTTGCAAAATTCCAGCGAAGCCCAATGCAAACTGAAGTAACAGCACCTTGTCTTCCGATTGGGTACTTCCAGACCAACATTGAGTTCAACAACTTGAAGCTCCACCTTCATCCCATTGCCATTTACTTTCTTTCATTTCTCTTTTTTTGAAATCTCATCCATCCATTTTTATCACTTTTTCAATCTCACCCTCCATCTTGTCTCCATACCCCTCCCCCTCCCTCTCCCTACCAGGGCAATACCACATTACTCAGGTAGCCCTTTAACAATCTGTCCCTCTGTTCAGCCATTCACACATTCTGCTCGCTTCATGGACAGTTTTTCTGCCTTCATCATCACTATTTACATTTCTCTTGCTCAGTTACAGCCCCACCCTATCCCTTCTGATTTTCCTCGCTCTCAGTTCTGACGAAGGGTCATCCAGACTCAAAACATTGGCTCGATCCTCTCTCCCCACTTGCTGTCAGACCTGCTGAGATTTTCCAGCATTTAAGAGAAGGGTTGGAAATCAGATTCTGTTAAAGTAAGTGAAACTGGCAAGGGAGTCCGTTATTAAAAGACGCAGCTTTTTAAAAATTGGCAAAAGTACCAATGGTAAGATGAGGAGAAACAATTTTTAACCACAGCAAGCTGTTTACATCTGGAATACGGTGCCTGAAGGAGATTCACGAGGAATTTCAAAGGGGAATTGAATAAATACTTGAAAAGAAATAAATTATAACGCTATGAGGAGAGAGCAGGGGAATGGGACTAATTGACTGGATTTGCCAAAGTGCTACAGATTGCTGGTATTTGAGTTACCAGACTTTTCTAATCAGACACACTGTGCCAACATCAACTTTGGCACAAACCCATGACCCGACAAAATGGATCCTATGCTGTTGGTCTTTCTCGAGGTCTTGACCTTCTGAATTCACATACCTGAACCAAATCTGGCTCACTGCAAGTCACAGGAAGCCAAGTATAACAGTTCACAGATTTACCAAGTAAATAGTTCATCGGAGCGCAGGGCAGTTGAAGAATCCCTACAGTGCACCGTATTGACTGAATAACACCTTGTACCGACAGCGAGAAAACTAACTCGTGGTCTTGGGTTTATAGAACAGCCCTTTCTTTGGGCACACAGAACCTCACTGTCGTTCACAGAGCTCCTACAGAAGAGATGTGAAATCGCAGCCCCCGTTTGTCCTCTCTGGGGGGGGGTAAACGATCCCACAGCACTTTTGCAAAGACGAACTGGGGGAGTTGACCTCAGGGACTTGCGGCCAATATTCATCCCTCAGTCAACATCACTGCTCGTTATCTCAATGCTGTTTGTGGGAGCTTGCTGTTCCCAAATTGGATGCCACATTTCCTCCATTACCACAGCAACAAGAAAGTACTTCATCGGCAATAATGTCCCGAATTCATGAAAGGTGCTACATAAATGCACTTTGTTTCCTATTCATGTTCAACGCATGTCAGGAGTCCAAGAGAAGCAATCAAACCAGCTTCTCAGTGATCGAATTCCTCTTCTGTTTTCAATAGAAACAGGAACAGCTGAGTACAGGAGCTGGATCTACATCGCTCGATGTATTTTGCCGCAGAGGCCAAGTCATTAACTCCAGTTGTGCCCAAAAGGATTTCTGCTCCAAGGGAAACATTCATCAGTTCATTAAAAGCCTCAGAGTGTTGGCAGAATCGTACCTTTAACGGAGCTGTTGTGTTGACGTGGATGCTTACTGATGGGGTTTGAAGTTGGGGGTTGGGGTGTGGTGGCAGCCTTCACGTTCCTCTGCTTCATTCACTTTCTATCCTAATGTTCCCACACGCACTCTCTCTCACTTTCTCTTTCACTCTCTTACCTCTCTCACACACTCTCACTCTCATTGTCTCTCTACCTCACTCTCTCTCTCACAATCTCTCTCAGACACACGCTCTTGCCCTCTCACTTTCTTTTTCACCCTCTCTCACTCACACACACTCTTGCATTCTCTTTCATGCTCTTTCTCTCTTTCACTATCTATCTCTCTTTCTCTCTCTCACTCTCACTTTCTCCCTCAGTCTCTCTCACTCTCTTTCACTCTCTCTCACACACACACACACTCTCTCTTTCTCACTCCCTCTCGCTCTGTCTCTTAGACACACTCTTTTTCACACGCACTCTCTCTTCCTCACTCTGTGAGCAAGTGAAGACATTTTGCTTGTCGGATGATCATTAGAAGTTGCTCAAGAAGTCGGATTGCTTCTGTAGGTTTGTGCATGTCCATTTTTTTCTGTTGAACTGGGAGCTTTAACAGAGAAGCTCAGAGATGACAGCTTGGTATGGCTCTTGCTCTACCCAAAACCACAAGGACGCACAACAGATTGTGAATGTAGCCCAGTCCGTCACACAAACCAACCTCCCATCCATTACCTCTGTCTACATCTCCCACTATCTTACAAAAGCAGGCAGCATAATTAAGGACCCCACGCACCCCAAACATCCTCTCTTCTATTTTCTTCTGTCGGGAAGAAGATGCATAATTGGAGGTTGGAAAAGACAAGTCTGGTAATTCTAAGCACCTTACATGATAGACAGTCAGAAAGACAAACTGTTAATGATATTTAAGTATTTGCAGTTGGAGAACATCAAAATATCTGGAATGAAAAGTGAGCCTTGATAACAGTGACCATTATACAAACCCATCAAGTTCACTATTGTCCTTTAGGGAAGGAAATCTGCCATCCTTACCTGGTCTGGCCAACACGTGACTCCAGAGCCCATAAGGCATATGCTCTTACAAGGTGTGTATCTTTCTATTCCCTCCCAATTCATGTACCCATCCAAATGCCTCTTAAATGTTGCTAAGTGCCTGCTTCCACCACTTCGTCAGGCAGTGCGTTCCACTCTCTGCGTGAAAAATGCCCCCTGTGCATCTCCCTTAAACTATCCTCCGTCACCTTGAACCTGTGCTCCCTTGTAATTGACCCTTCCACGCTGGGAAAAAGTCTCTGACTGTCCACCCTGTCTCTGCCTCTCATTATTGTGTAGAAGCGTAAAGAAGAACATATCCCCGTCTACATCAATGGGGATGAAGTGGAAATGATTGAGAGCTTCAAGTTTTTAGGTGTCCAGATCACCAACAACCTGTCCTGATCCCCGCCATGCCGACACTATAGTTAAGAAAGCCCCCATTTCTCTACTTTCTCAGAAGGCTACAACTCTCACCAACTTTCACAGATGCACTATAGAAAGTATTCTTTCTGGGTGTATGACAGCTTGGTATGGCTCCTGCTCTACCCAAGACCTCAAGGACGCACAACAGATTGTGAATGTAGCCCAGTTCATCACGCAAACCAACCTCCCATCCATTACCTCTGTCTATATTTCCCACTGTCTTACAAAAGCAGGCAGCATAATTAAGGACCACACGCATCCCGGACATTCTCTCTTCCAGCTTCTTCTGTCGGGAAAAAGATACAAAAGTCTGAGGTCACGTCCCAACCGACTCAAGAACAGCTTCTTCCCTGCTGCCGACAGACTTTTGAATGGACTTACCTCGCATTAAGTTGGTCTTTCTCTATACCCTAGCTATCACTGTAACACTACATTCTGCACTCTCTTTCCTTCTCTATGAATGGTATGCTTTGTCTGTACAGCGCACAAGAAATAATACTTTTCACTGTATGTTAATACATGTGACAATAATAAATCAAATCAGACCTGACCTTTATCAGGTCTCCCTAAATGGTCCTTCAAATTTTCTGTCCCATCGTTACAATCCCCGCGGTGGGTGGGATCATGGAATCTTTTATGACTTCAGGACACCCTTTACAGTCAGCATTTTGAGGTGTAATCAGTGTTATAATGTATGAAAGGGGTTAACGCACATATGCACAGCAAGATCCCATGAACAAGAATGTGATAATGGCGAGCGTGTTTTAAGGAGTGTTGTTTGAATGATGAGTAATGGCTCGGCACACCGGATGGAAAGCTCCCCTACTCTTCCTCACGCAGTCTCACAGGATCTTTCACATCCACCTGAGAAAGCTTCACTTTAAGCTGAAAGTGGACACCTCAGTCAGCGCCACACGCCTTCGGCATTGTACTCAAGCGCCAGCCTGGATTAGCTGCTCAAGTCTCAGCCTTTTGGCTAAGATCAAGTGTAGTTTTGCACTGTCCTGTACTTGGTTGAAGTCACAAGCTTACACTGAACCTTCGGTTGAAGCAATTTTTTAAAGCAGCATCTCAGCCTTCTGACTAAGATGCAAATGAGATCAAGCCTTGGAGGAGATGCAATGCCTGCTCCAACCAGCTTGGATCATATCGATCAAGCCCAAGACAGGAGATGGTAAAAAAACAGCTTATAGCTTCTCTGCCGTTTGGCCATTCACATCTTTATTCTCTCTATGGGCTGCCATTAGCAGCCTTTCCCCTGGTTTCTGTAGCTGTGACACATCTTTCATTCCCTCCCCCGCAATATAAATATCTCCTACTTTCTATGCATTTTAGCTTTGACTCGAAACATCAGCTCTTTTCTCTCTTTACAGATGCTGCCAGACCTGCTGAGATTTTCCAGCGTTTTCTCTTTTGGCTTCAGATGTTCTCTCTGTGCCTGTGTGGGTTCCCTCTGGGTGCTCCAGTTTCCTCCCACAGTCCAAAGACGTGCAGATTAGGTGCATTGGCAATGCTAAATTCTGCCTCAGTATATCCACAGGCACCGGAGTGTGGCGAGTAGGGGATTTTCACAGTAACTTCATTGTAGTGTTAATGTAAGCCATCTTGTGATTAATCAATAAACTTTTTAACTTTATTATAAATTATCTGTAATTTTCCAGGGTTTTGCCTTCTGGGGTTTAAGTGGCCTGTTCTGGAGGAATTGAACTAGTGTAAATACTCTCAGGAAACATAAAATGGAAGTGGTTTCAAGAGTAACCGGCTGACATTTAAAATTCTTCCGAACTTTTATACAGTGGGTTGGAGGACTCTGCCTGGGCCAGACTGGCATATAATGGGCAGAAACTCAATCCCCTGCTTCTCTGATTTGTTTCTCACTGGTGGCACAGTGGTTAGCACTGCTGCCTCACGGTGCCAGGTTCCATCCCTGGCTTGGGTCACAGTCTGTGTGGAGTTTGCACCTTCTCCCCATGTCTGCGTGTGTTCCCTCCGGGTGCTCCGGTTTCCTCCCACTGTCTGAAAGAAAGACGTGCTGGTTAGGTGCATTGGCCATGCTAAATTCTCCCCCAGTGTACCTGAACAGGTACTGGAGTGTGGCGACTAAGGGATTTTCGCAGTAACTTCATCGCAGTGTTAATATAAGCCTTACTTGTGACACAAATAAATAAAGTTTACTTTTTCAGTGGAATATCGGTTCACCAGTGGTGACCAGGACAGAGTTCTGTTTGACGTGGGTTTCAGCTTGCAGAGTTAATGAAGAAAAACAGGGAAGTGACTTGAGTGATAAACAAAGGAAATGAGAATTAAACCAATGGACGTCAGATGGATATTCCTTCTGTCTGAAGACTCCCCATTAGGAACCTCGATGACTGTTTTGCTGTCCCTGATGTGTTTGGAGGGAGCTCAGGCCTGTCGCTCTGATGCTTTGATGTGCAGTTATTCCACATTTCTTGTTTGTTTGGAAGAGGGCTGGAGGAGGGGTTGGGATTGCTCAGGTTGAGACGCTGCTTCCCTTCCCATCGCTGGCTAATTTCTGCTCCATTAGCCCCCTCAGGCGTCCTGTGATTCCTATTCCTTGCAAAGACACTGGAATAGAACCCGGATCTCCAAGCAGGCTTTTGGAAACCTGTGGCCTATGCACTGGTTTACAGATGGCAGCATTCAGACAAGATGCCCCTTTATTCTCACACACTCACTCAATATAATGTTCCGAAAGCTCGTGATTCCAAATAAACCTGTTGGACTTTAACTTGGTGTTGTGAGACTTCTTACTGTTATTCAATGTAGATTGCAGTCACGATTCTGTATAGCAATTTAGATTCATCTCAAGCCAGAGTGATAGGTAAAGAAGTAAGACTTGCATTTATATGACACTTTGCACATCCACTGGGTGTCTCAAAGGACTTACAACCAGTTAAGTACTTTTTTAAGTATCATCACTGCTATAATGCATAATATTATTTCTTTTATTTCACTAATGTGACAAGTAGGCTTACATTAACACTGCAGTGAAGTTACTGTGAAATTCCCCTACTTGCCACATTTTGATGCCTGTTCGGGACATTGATGGAGAATTTAGCATGGCCAATACATCTAACCAGCATGTCTTTTGGACTGTGGGAGGATTCCGGAGCAGCCAGAGGAAACTTGTGTACACATGGGGAGAATGTGCAGACTCCACACAGACAGTGACCCAAGCTAGGAATCGAACCTGGGTTTCTGGCTCTGTGAGGCAGCAATGCTAACCACTGTGCCCCTGAAGAATGGAGAAAGGCCACAGAATACTGCACGATACAGAGGGTGCAGGGTAATGGAGCAGGAATCACAAGACCATTGCATGCAGATGCAGCAATTAGGAAGGCAAATGAAACACTGGTCTTTATTGCAAAGGGGAAGGAGAATTTAAGTGGGGAAGCGGCACATGTACAAGTCACTGCTGAGAGCCCACCAGGAGTACTGTGTACAGTCCTGATCTTTTTACCTAAGGAGGGACATACTTGCACTTATGGGTGGCACAGTTGTTCGCACTGCTGCCTCACAGTGCCAGGGATCCAGGTTCAATTCCAGCCTTGGGTGACTGTCTATCTGGATTTGCACGTTCTCCCTGTGTCTCTGTGGGTTTCCTCTGGATTCTCTGGCTTCCTCCCACAGTCCGAAGATGGGTTAGGCGGATTTGCCATGCCAAAATGCTCCTTTAGTATCAGAGGGACTAGCTAGGATAAATGCAAGGGGTTATGGGGATAGGGCCTAGGTGGGAATCAGTGCAGACTCAATGGGCCACAATCCAAAAGAGGTGCTGGTTAGGTGGGGTTGGCCATGCTAAATTCTACCTCAGTGTACCCAAACAGGCACCCGAGTGTGGCAACCAGCGGATTTGCACAGTAACTTCATTGCAGTGTTACTGTAAGTTTACCAGTGACAGTAATACACAAACTTTATACTGGGCAGGACATTGGCTCGGAATTCCTTACTTTTGAGTTGTTGGAGGCATGGCTGCCTACGGAAGAGCAATGAAAACCCAGAGAGCTGGAGGAATAGTGAGATGAGTGGGGAATATTGTAAACAGCTTGGAATGCCACCTTGGTGATATTTCTGCTTTGAACTGGACAGGATCGCGTCCCAGTTACCTGCTCAAAAGCGGCTGGTTGCTTTGAGGTATGAGGGAGGAATCTGCTTCACATTCGGAGGATGTTTGGGCGAGATACGGGGCCTGTTCACTGCCTTTAAGCACAAAAGGAAGTATTATGAGGGGCCGTACAGTAACATTTAGCTGCTATAATAAAGGAACCGACTGTTCCCTGAAACTTCAAGGAGCTGGAAGTGACAGAGCGAGGGTGTTTGAAGGGAGCTGGCGTAGCTAATTGAATGAACATTGTGTCAATCATCCTGACGGCTCATCAATCATCCTGGTACCAACAGGATCTGGCATCAGTGGGGAATTAAACAAACTCACAGCTCTTTAGGGACCAGATGATGGGCTCACAGGAAAAACACACACCTCTCGCAGGCACCCTCCCCCTCCCTGAGCTCTGTGATGACTGTGTTTCATTGACTGGTACAAGTGCATTAACCCTTTACCAACCCGGTGTGTAATATGCGACACGACATGTACGAAACAGGATTATAAAACATGGGAAATGCATTAATAAATTCTCCTTATAATAAGGTATGAAAGGCTTAACAAGGCTCCCAAATGCTGATATGTAATGATCTGGATGGGGTGTTACAGTGTTGGGGATACCATATTTCAAATCATTTATGATTATTTCTATTCCCTCCTGCCCTTTTCTGTCTGGAAGTAAAAGATCCAGTGATCTCATTTTTAATAAGAACAGGGGTATTCCTCCCCACCCCCCCCCTCCCCCCACCACGTTCTGGTCCTATATTTATACCTCATTCAACACAAAAACAGATTATCTGATCATTTCCACCTTGTTCTTTGCGGGAGCGTGCTGTGCACCAATTGCCCATCACATTTGCAACAGAGAGTACGCGCCAAAAGTAGTTCACTGACTGGGAAAGTGCTTCGGGGTGCCTGCTGGCCGCGGCGCTATACAAATGCAAGTCTTTCTTTCTCCATGCCACCTCCGTTCCATTTGGAGCTTTGCCAGGAGTCTTCGCTCCTTCGGCACCTTTAGAAAACCCAAAACGTGGCATCGCTTCATCAAGGCTGCCCTGTTCACCTCGTTATTTCCCCCCCAACCCAACATTTTTAAATCTTGGAGGTGCCCCACAACCTGCGAGCACCGTCTCCTCGGTTAACTTTCTCAGTTTCGCAATAAGTTCAGGAAGTGAGTGATTGCGCAGTGGAGCATTTAGCCGTTTGGAAATGTTTCCCTCTGGTTCTCCGATAATTGTTTTGGTGTAAGAAAATACAAGTGTAATTGCCTGGGTAATTATCCCGCTGTGTCGGCGTGTCGGCATAAAAAGATCATTGGATTAAAGAAGAATTTTAATGGCCCTGAGGGCATTTGATTTTCCTGCGTTCAGGGAGTTAACAGTATAAACCATTCAAACTGTAATTAGATTAGACGATAACCTTTGGCCTTTAAACTGAAGAAGGTTAAAGTTAGTTGCCATTTAACCTGCGCCGTGACCTCGACTGAGAGACCTTTCCTCTTCCTGCAGTAAGGGGAGTCTGCCATGGAGCTGGGGAGATTGAGTTGCATGCTTATGCTGATACTTGAGTCTGATGTATTGAAGGCATGGCACCTGAGTGCAGACGGTGAGCTAGCCTGGCGGACTTAACCCTTTAAAAGGCAGGGGCCATGGCAAATTCAATGAAGTCAGCAAAAAATCTCCTTCAGGCAAACCAGCCTCCCATCCATTGACTCTGTCTACACTTCCCGCTGCCTTGGCAAAGCAGCCAGCATAATTAAGGACCCTATGCACCTCGGACATTCTCTCTTCCACCTTCTTCCTTCAGGAAAAAGGTACAGAAATCTGAGGTCATGTACCAACCGACTCAAGAACAGCTTCTTCCCTGCTGCCATCAGACTTTTGATGGACCTAACTTGCATTAAGTTGATCTTTCTCTGCACCCTAGCTATGATTGTAACACTACATTCTGCATTGCCCACTTTCCATCTCAATGAAAGAAACAATACTTTTCACTATATACTAATATGTGTCACAATAATAAATCAAATCAAATGTGGACCCAACATTTCCAGCATAGGGATCAGGATTTATCTCCATTCGGAGTATTCAGACATAGCAGATAAGCCTAGCATTTATTGCTTAGCCTAATTAACATAAGAATCAGGAGCAGGAGTAGACTGTCTGGCCCCTTGAGCCTGCTCCGCCATTCAATAAGATGATGGCTGATCTTTTAGTGGACTCAGCTTCACTTACCTGCCCACTCACCTTAATTCATTTCCTGTTCAAAAATTTATCTATCTTTGCCTTAAAATCATTCAATGAGGTAGCCTCAACTGCTTCACTGGGCAGGGAGTTCCACAGATTCACAATCCTTTGTGTGAAGAAGTTCCTGCTCAACTCAGTCCTAAATCTGCTGTCTCTTATTTTGAGGCTATGCCCCCTAGTTCTAGTTTCATCCGCCATGGAAACAGCCTCCCTGCTTCTATCTTATCTATTGTCTTCATAACTTTATGTTTCTATAAGACACCACCCCCCCCATCCTTCTGAATTCCAATAAGTATAGTCTCAGACTACTCAGTCTCCCCTCATAAACCAACCCTCTTAACTCTGGAATCAACCTAATGAATCTCCTTTGCACCCCCTCCAGTGCCAAGTAAGGAGACCAAAGGTGTACACAGTTTTGCCCTGGGGAAAATGATGGTGAACCACCTTCTTGAAGTACCAAATTTCGGACTCATTCTCCCAGCCACCACTGCCAGCAGGAATGGAGAATTTGGCACTCAGCTGAATGCCTATTCACAACAGCGGGACTGGAGAATCCCAGCCGCTGGCGAGGTTGGAGAATCCCAGACTTGATCTCCTAAACTTGATGTAAGTGGTCCGAACAGAGGAACCTGCCAGAATATCGATTCCCTTATTGCCCCGGTATATTTTCTGTCTGTCCTTTGGGATGATCTGTGGGAGTGAGGGGATGGAGTCAAAAATCTAGGATAGTCCAGCTAGTCTTGACTGTTGGTTCATAAATATAGAATTAGGCCACTCAGCCCATCGAGTCTGCTCCACCCATTTGATCATGGCTGGGAAGTTTCCCATTCTCCCACCAGTTCCCCGTAACTTTTGGCTGCTTTACCAAGTGAGAACCCATCTATCTCAGTCTTAAATACATTCAATGACCTGGCCTCCGCAGGCTTGACAGAGCAGCTGGGCTTAGGAAATATTGGGCAATTTCCGCTGGAAATGTGGCTGCCTGTCTCTTTAATATCCACCATTATGATAATGTGCGCAAAGGAAGCATGCATAAATATACAGGATTATAGGAAAAAAAACAGTTGGCTAAACAGGGCACTTCTGAAGATAATACTTCCATTCAGTGCAAAAGTCTGTCGGTTGTCTAAGGGTTGATTTATAACATTTGTGAAGGTCTTCACTATTTCTCTGTTTGTTTTCTATCTGCAATGTCCATCAAATGATTATTTATCTTGCAGCAGTTTATATTACCACACGAACACTGTGCCTCCTTACAGCCCCCTCTCATCTCAAAAAGTCCCCCACTTTGATGCCTGTACGATACAGCGTTCTGCCAAGATATGGGGCCCTGGTATTTTACCCAATCAGACCCAAGAATGCAAGAAATAGGAGCGGGACTTGATCGTATATCCCACTGACCCTGCTCTGCCATTCAAGAAAATCCCGGGTGACCCTGGGCTTTCAGGACATGGAATTGGAGGAGGTTCAGACTCCAACCTCTTCCCTGGTCCATTCTGCGACCAAGGTCCATATCACAGCATTTGATCCATATCTTTTCATAAGATGTAGGAACAGAAGTAATCCATTCGGCCCATTGACTCTGCTCCACCATTCAATGAGATTGTGACTGATCTGATATGATTCTTTATTCTTTGTTCTTTGATTCCTGGGTCGGGTCACTGTCTGTGTGGAGAGTGCCCGTTCTCCTCATGTCTGTGTGAGTTTCCTCCGGCTGTTCCAGTTTCTTTCTACAGTCTGAAAGACGTGCTGGTTAGGTGGATTGGTCACACTAAACTCTCCCTCAGTGTACCCGAACAGGCGCCGGAGTGTGGTGACTAGGGGATTTTCCCATTAACTTCATTAGTGTTAATATAAGCCTATTTGTGACACTAAGCAGTAAACTTAAAAAATAACCTTGAATGCTACTTCCCTGCCTTATCTCCATTCCCTTAGTGATTAAAAACTATCTATCTCAGCTTTGAACGTGCTTAACAACCCAGCCTCTACAGCTCTCTGCCGTAAAGAATTACACAGATTCGTAGAAAGGTAGAATCTTTGTAGTACAGAAGAAGATATTTAGCCTAATATCCATGCTATTCACCTAATCTACACCTTGTGGTAATGAGTTCCATTCTGAGGTTAAAAAGGTTGGTTAATGAGGAGAGACTGAGTAGGCTGGGACTATACTCATAGGAATTCATAAGGATGAGGGAGGGGATCTTATAGAAACATAAAATTATGAAGAGAATAGATAAGATAGAAGCAGGGAGGTTGTTTCCACTGGCGGATGAAACTAGAACTAAGGGGCATTGCCTCAAAATAAGGGACAGCAGATTTAGGACTGAGTTGAGCAAGAACTTCTTCACCACCTTCAGGCAAAAGGTATTTCTCCTGATATCCCAATTGGATTTATCAGTGATTGTCTTAAATTGACCAGCCCTGGCTTTGGACTTGAATTTGGTTTTTCATTAAAAGATGACAGTCTTTTGGAAAGAAGGGTGTAATAAAACAGTGTCATCCAATTTGATTGATGTCAGGGAATGTTGAGGCATTTGACTCCTTGGTCTTTGATTAATTAAGCTGTGTCTTTCTTCCTCTTAACAAGGTCCACAATGAAACACAACCCCCTGGATCTGTTGTTGTATTTTTACTGATGGATCACAAGCTCCTACCAGATGTTGAGTTTATTTTTACCATTTACATTGCTGTCAGTTGGAAATCTAAATATCTCCAAATATTAATGCCTCTCCAAACTCTCAGTAGCTACAAGAGTTCATTTTTCTTCCTGTACATCTCTCCCAGCTTCACACATACATATGCATACTGCACACGCACACTATCACATATGCATCACACATACATATATAGGGGCTGGTTTAGCTCAGCTGGCTGGATGGCTGGTTTGTGATACAGAGTTACATCAACAGTATGGGTTCAATTCCTGTACTGGCTAAAGTAATTCATAGAGGCCCTGCCTTCTCAATCTTGCCTGAGGTGTGATGATTCTCAGGTTAAATCAGCACTCACTGTCAAAGGGAAAAGCAGTTTATGATCATCTGGGACCATGGTGACTTTATCATACATA
This sequence comes from Sphyrna mokarran, assembly GCA_024679065.1. NCBI lineage: Eukaryota > Metazoa > Chordata > Chondrichthyes > Carcharhiniformes > Carcharhinidae > Sphyrna > Sphyrna mokarran. Next base: position 43,634,370 of record JAGIQG010000020.1, on the reverse strand, counting down.
CAGGACGCAACTGAAAATTTGCAAATATAATTACATTCAATCTCTAATCTCACAAGTTCAGAATCACACAACTGTTGCAGTGTTTCATGCCTGCGCTGGCTCTCGGAATGAGCATCGTGACTTAGTACAATTCTCCTGTCTTTTCCCCGTACCCCTGCACATTGTTTCTGATCAAATAATCATCTAACACCCTCCTAAATGCCTCGATTGAACCTGCCTCCACCACAGTTCAAGGCAGCACACTCCAGACCCCCAACCACCCATTCTGTGGAAATGTTTTTCCTCACATCATATCTGTCTTTGCCTGGTCCAGACAGAAAGGGCTGAAGGGCCTTTTCCCATGCTGTATAGTATCATAGAATCCTACAATGCAGAACGAGGCCATTCAGTCCATCGAGTCTGCACCCACCACAATCTCACCCAGGTTCTATCCCCAAAATCCTGTATATCTACCCCAGCTAATCCCCCTGACACTAAGGAACATTTTAGCATGGCCAATCAACCTAACCCTGATTCTGTAGGTTTCTGTGATTCAAATCAGTCTTACTTATAAAGTGTACATGAAGTTGATACTGATACAGAGTCAAAGACAATAATGAATATCTTTTATCTTCCAGTCCTACATACAGAGGTCTCATAGGGATGTCACTATGCAACTTCTTAAAGATATGTGTCATTGTCTACAATATTACAATAGTGAGCAAAAGAAAGAACTTGCATTTATATAGCAACTTTCACATTCTCAGGACAACCTCAGCAACCAATAAATTAATATCTGAAGTGTTGCTATCTCAGTAAACATGCAGCCAATTTAACCCCCAACATGGTCACACTAACAGCATTGAAATGAATGGAAGTTCACCAGATTGATCCTGGGATGAAGGGGTTGATGTATGAGGAGAGATTAAACAGTTGGGCTTGTACTCGTTGGAGTTTAGAAGGGTGAGAGGGGATCTGATTGAGGTATATAAAATTTTAAAAGGGATTGATAAAGTAAATGTGGACCAAGTGTTTCCTCTTATGGGGTCTTGTCTCAATAGCATCACTCTTGTCTAAAAACCTGGGCTGAGATTCTCCAGCCCCCCAGTATGTTTCCTGCCAGCGGGAGGGGGCATGTTGTTTGCTCATGGTGAGATTCTCTGGTCCCACTGCTGACAATGGGAATTTCCATTGCTGTCACCCCACGCTTGTGGGGAACCCATGGGTGGGCAGGCACTGCTGTTGGGACTGCCACTGTGAATGGCCGGAGAATTCCAGCCCGTATCCAAACCGGCCTACAATGTGATGAGCAAGGGGTGGGGTTTTCTAGTCGCAGAAGTAGCTTACCATTGGCCGCCAATAGGACCTTCCAGTCCCGCCATTGTCTACAGTGCAAAAGGAGGCTATTCAACCCATCGAGTCAGCACTGACAATCCCACCCAGGCTCTATCCCTGTCATCCCACATATTGACCCTGTTAATCCTTCTAACCTTCGCATCCCAGGACACTAAGGGGCAATTTAGCATGGCCAATGTACCTAACTTGCACACCTTTGGACTGTGGGAGGAAACCGGAGCACCCGGAGGAAACCTATGCAGACATGTGGAGAATGTGCAGACTCCATACGGTGACCCAAGCCAGGAATCGATCCCAGCTCCCTGGGAGCTATGAGCTAGCAATGTTAACCACCCGTGTTGTCCATTGCGTGGCTCGCTTATCCCATCGCTGGGCAGGATCAGAACATCTGGCCAGTGAAAAAGACCAGAAAATCCCACTCCAGATCACAAATTCAACAGTAACTTGTGTTTATGCAGCCTTTTTGGAATGATAAAACACCCCAACGTGCTTCACAGGAGCATTGTTAAGCAGAATTTGACAGTGAGCAACAGCAAGGAGATATTAGTGCAGGTGACCAGAATCTTGGACAGAGAGCAATCTTGAGGAGAATCTTAAAGAGAGAAGTGAGAGGTTAAGAGCTGGAGGAATTTAGAGAGAGACTTTCAGAGCTTCAAAAGCATGGCCACCAGTGATGGTGAGATGATAATTGGAAATGCACGTGAGGTCAGAAGGGACTTGGATACAACAACAACTTATATAGTGCCTTTAAGATAATGATACATGTCAAGGCACTTCAGGTGGCCATTTGATTTGATTTACTATTGTCACACTGGTATACAGTGTAAAGTTTTTTTCTGCGCGTTCTACAGACAGAGCATACCGTTCATAGAGAAGGAAAGGAGAGAGTACAGAATGTAGCATTATAAAGATACCTAGGATGTAGAGAAAGATCTCCAGTGTGGCTATTTTGAAGAAGACCAGGGAAGCCCTCCCCAGTAATAGAACATAGAACATAGAACATTACAGCACAGAACAGGCCCTTCGGCCTTCGATGTTGCGCCGACCATTATAAAAAGCAATGACCCTCCAAACTAAACCATTCCCTTCTCTTCCATAAACTTATCAACTAACCTCTTAAACGCCACCAAACTTGGCGCATCTACAACTGCGCAGGCAGGGCATTCCACTCCCGAACCACCCTCTGGGTAAAGAACCTACCTCTGATATCCGTCCTATAACTATCACCCCTTAATTTAAAGCTGTGTCCCCTCGTGCTAGCTTTCTCCATCCTAGGAAAAAGGCTATCACTGTCCACCCTATCTAAACCTCTAATCATCTTATATGCTTCGATAAGGTCTCCTCTTAGCCACCTCCTCTCTAACGAAAACAACCTCAAATCCCTCAGCCTCTCTTCATAAGACCTGCCCTCCATACCAGGCAACATCCTGGTAAACCTCCTCTGTACCCTCTCCAATGCCTCCACATCTTTCTTATAATGTGGGGACCAGAACTGCACACAATACTCCAAGTGCGGCCGCACTAGAGTTTTGTACAGTTGCAACATGACGTTGCGGTTCCGAAATTCAATCCCCCTACCAATAAAAGCTAAGACTCCGTATGCCTTCTTAACAACCTTATCGACTTGACTGCCTACTTTCAGGGATCTATGCACAAATACACCAAGATCCCTCTGTTCATCAACACTATTAAGAATCCTACCATTAGCCCTATACTCTACACATTTATTATTCCTGCCAAAGTGCATTACCTCACACTTTTCCACATTAAACTCCATTTGCCACCTCTCGGCCCAGCTCTGCAACTTGTCCAAGTCTCTCTGCAAACTATAACACCCCTCTTCACTATCTACCACTCCACCGACTTTAGTGTCATCTGCAAATTTACTAATCCATCCTTCAATACCCTCATCCAGATCATTTATAAAAATTACAAACAGCAGGGGCCCCAAAACCGACCCCTGAGGTACACCACTTGTCACCGAACTCCACGATGAATATCTCCCATCAACCACCACCCTCTGTCTTCTATCTGCTAGCCAATTCCTAATCCAATTAGCTAAATCACCCTCTATCCCATACATCTGCATTTTCTGCAGAAGCCTTCCATGGGCCACCTTATCGAACGCCTTACTAAAGTCCATATATACCACATCAACCGCCTTACCCCCATCCACCTCTTTGGTCACTTTTTCAAAAAACTCAATAAGGTTAGTAAGGCACGACCTACCCTTCACAAAACCATGCTGACTATCCCCAATCAATTCATTTCTCTCTAAATAACTATAAATCCTATCCCTAATAATTCTCTCCAATACTTTGCCCCCAACAGAAGTAAGAATCACTGGCCTATAATTCCCTGGAAGGTCTCTCTTCCCCTTCTTGAACAATGGGACCACATTCGCTATCCTCCAGTCTTCCGGAACCATACCCGTAACCAACGACGACCTGAAGATCAGAGCCAGAGGCTCTGCAATCGCCTCTCTTGCCTCCCAGAGAATCCTAGGGTAAATCCCGTCCGGCCCAGGGGACTTATCTAACTTCAAACCCTCAAGAATATCTAGCACATCCTCCCTATCTACTTCAATACTTTCCAGTTTGCAACCCTGTACCTCAGTGTTCTCCACAACTACATTTACATCTCCCTGCATGAATACCGAAGAGAAATATTTTAAAAAAAAAGAAACAGCAAGTTCTGGAAATATAAAGTAGGTCCGGCAGCACTGGCAGAGAGAGAAACAGAGTTTTAGGTCAAATATGTCTTTCAGATTCTTTTTATTTCAGATTTGCAGTATTTGGCTTTTATTTGAGAGCTCTCCCTAATGTCCTGACTGATATTTATTCCTCAGTCAACACCAGCAAAACAGGTTATCTGATTATTATCACATTGCTGTTTGTGGGATCTTGCTTTGCAAATTTGCACCCAAATTTGATTTAGCATTACTACTACATTCCATCTGAAAAGTTCTTTGATGACACTAAGAGCACTTTGGGATGAGGGCGGCACAGTGGTTAGGACTGCTGCCTCACAGCGCCAGGGACCTGGGTTCGAATTCCAGCTTGGGTGACTGTGTGGAGTTTGCATGCCCCATGTCTGCACATGTTTCCTGCAGGTGCTCCAGTTTCCTCTCACAGTCCAAAGATGTGCGGGTTAGGGGAATTAGTCATGTTAAATTGTCTGTTAGTGTGCAAAGATGCATAGGTTAGGGGGATGGTGGGATAAATAAGTGGGGTTATCGGGATAGACCTGGATAAGATGCTCTATCAGAAAGTCGATGCAGACTTGATGGGACAACTGGCCTCCTTCTGCACTGCAGGGATTCTCTGACTCCTACAGTTGCTCTGGTTTCCTCCCAGAGTTCAAAGATGTGGAGGTTAGGTTGATTAGCAGTGCCGAATTGCCCCTTAGTTCCCAAGTGTGTAGGTTAGGAGGATTAGAAGGATAAATGCGTGGGATTACAGGGATAGAGGGTGTGCCTGGGAAAAATGGTCTCTTAGAGAGGCAATGCAGACTGGATGTGTTGACTATTAATGCCCAAAGATGCATAAGTTAGAGGGATAGTGAGTAAATATGCGAGGTGGTTACAGGAATAAGATCTGGTAAGATGCTCTATCAGAAAATTAGTACAGACTCGATGGGCTGAATGGCATCTTTCTGCAGTGTAGGCATTCTATGGTTCGCTGATTCCATGTCCCATAGTTATGAAAAGCACTATATCATTGCAGGATTTTCTCTCTGGGTGCACGTTTAAGAAAGTCAAGACAGGAAGGAACAAAAAGTTACAATCTTCAAACACTTCCTGAAGTGAAGATCACAAAAATCACAGAGGGTGGGGAGTCCAGCACATTTCCAATGGTTGGTGTCTGCATATTTATTTTCAATTAACAGCTATTCAGAGAATATCAGCATCTATTTGTGTTGATCTAGGTCAGTTACAGTGTGCCCCCAGGGCAAGCAGGCTTTTTTATTTGTTCTGGGCTATGAGGAGGGATTAGGTGAACAGTCGCCCTGGCAAGAGTTCAGGCAGTGTTCAAGCAGAGGTGAAAACACGTAACAGTATTTGAGTTGCGATTTGCTGAGATAAGGAGCCTGGCTTGATTAAAGAGAGTCTAATTTGACACAAGGTGCTGGAAAGGGCAGGTTGATAAGAGGAGTCTTTGTTACTTCCTCTGAGGCGTCACGACACAATGAACTAAAAGGGGTCACTGCCCATCAGTTGAGGTTTGAAAATCGGCACGTTTTCAGGAGGTTTACCTGTCAATCATGTACTTGCTGCTTTCCCTACTAACACGAACCAAACCTTCCACAGAATTCTCTTCAACACCGGCAGTCATTTACATTTGAAGAATGATTTTAGCTTGGATAATGTTCATTGGAAGATTTTTGATTTAATCTGATTCATTGTTATCACGTGTATTAGTATACAGTGAAAAGTATTGCTTCTTGCATGCTATACAAAGCATACTATTCAGAGAGAAGGAAACAGGGGAGTGCAGAAGGTAGTGTTACAGTCATAGGTAGGGTGTAGAGAAACATCAACTTAATATAAGTCCATTCAAGTCTGATTGCAGCAGGGAAGAAGTTGTTGTTGAGTCAGTTGGTATGTGACCTCAAACTTTTATATCTTTTTCCTGACAGAAGAAATTTGACATGTCAGCTATGACTCTCATCAACTTTTACAGATGCACCATAAAAAGCACTCTTTCTGGTTGTATTACAGCTTGGTATGGGCTCCTGCTCTGCCCAAATCTGCAAGGAACTACAAAAGGTCACGAATGTAGCCCAGTCCATCATGCAAGCCAGCCTCCCATTCATTGACTCTGTCTGCACTTCCCACTGCCTCAGCAAAGCAGCCAGCATAATTAAGGACCCCACACACACCCTAAATATACTCTCTTCCACCTTCTTCCTTTGGGAAAAAAAGATACAAAAGTCTGAGATCAGGTGCTTTGAACATGCAGGGAAGGCAGAGTGAACCTCCATTCATTTTACAGTGTGGACAATTTTTTTTGTTATTCATTCATAGGACAAGGGCATCGCTCGCTAGCATTTATTACCCAGCCCTATTTGTAAAATGAGCATGTTGCTAAACCATTTCAGAGGGGCATTTGAGATTCAACAACATTGTTATGGATCAGGTGTCACATGTAGGCCAGGCCAGGTAAGTAGATTTCTTTACCCAAAGGGTGGTTCGGGAGTGGAATGCCCTGCCTGCAGCAGTTGTAGATGCGCCTCGTTTGGTGGCATTTAAGAGATTAGTTGATAAGTATATGGAAGAGAAGGGAATGGTTTAGTTTGGAGGGTCATTGCTTTTTATATTGGTCGGCACAACATCGAAGGCCGAAGGGCCTGTTCTGTGCTGTAATGTTCTATGTTCTATGTTCTGTAAAGGACAGATAGGTTTTTCCAACAATCAACAATGGTTTCATGATCATCAGTAGATTCTTAATTCCAGATTTTTTTTTATTGAATTCAAATTCCACTATCTGCCATGGCGGATTCAAACCCAGGTCCCTAGAACATTACTTGAGTTTCTGGATTAGTAATCTAGCAATAATACCACTTGGCCATCCTCTTCCCTTTTGTAACCTTTCCTAATCCCAGCCTCCCTCAAGCTTTCCCCATCGATCCCCTCCGAGGCTTGCTCTCAGACCTTCCCCAATATAAATGTCCGCTGCCATTGACCTCATTGCCTCCAGCCATGGACAAGGAAGTTCTTCCATTCGCACACAGAACCATCTCCTCCTCCACTTGCACCCCACCACCTCCGGTAGGCCAGAACCTCCGAGGCCCTGGATCTCCAGAGGTTATACGTCAAACTCATTGTGGGTAGTAATCGGCAGCTTGCATCCTCCTGGGCTACTGATGTCAGATTCACACCAAAATGTAGGGGTAGAAAAAGTAAAATTAAAATTTGATGAGAACATAAAGGTGGCGTTGGGTGTTTTTATGAAATTATTTTTGTCAAACATTGCATTTACTTATGAGTACATTGTTATACTAATTAGGGACTTGTTGAGTGAGAGACCTAACAATTCTGACACTCCACATTGTTGGCACTCATTGAATGTTCAGGAGAATATTAGAAATCTCCTTCATTGTGTACAAGTGCGTAGTGCTGTTGTATTGGCAATCAGTTTTTATTTAGCTCCTATGAAGAGCCATCTAAATTCAAAATGTTGGCTCCATTCTCTCTCCACAGATGCTGTCAGACCTGCTGAGATATTCCAGCATTTTTCTGTTTTTGTTTCAGATTCCAGCATCCGCAGTATTTTGCGGTTATCTTAATCTTTATTTAATGTTTATGTCTCTGTCTATTAATGGTCACCACTCAGTGACACTAGAGGGAGGTGTGGTACAGGGAGGTTGCCTGAGTTTATGTCTCTTGGGGGAAAATTGAACTGCCTGATGTGAAGTCAAGGACCTGTAATGATGGAGCAAGTTCTGAGCTCTCAGTCATTCTAATGTACGTCCACTGGCTGACAGTGCGTGATGGAGGCCCACTCACCTTACTGTTCTAGGTGGTAGAGTCATAAAGTCACAGAGATTTACACCATGGAAACAAGCCCTTCAGCCCAACTTGTCCATGCCACACAATTTGTACAATTAAGCTAATCCCAATTGTCCATGTTTAGTCCATTCCCCTCTATGCCCATCTTACCCATGTAACTGTCTAAATGCTTTTTAAAAGATAAAATTGTACCCACCTCCACTATGACTTTTGGCAGCTCTTTCCAGACCCTCTGTGTGAAAAAATTGCACCTCTGGATCCTTTTGTATCTCTCCCCTCTCACCTTAAACCTAGTTTTAGACTCCCCTACCTTTGGGAAAAGATGGTAACTATTTACCTTAGTAGTAGAGGAAGTAAGCTCCTGGAATTGGAGAGAATGAAGTTCAGAGAGATCCGATGCTTGCAAACATGCCTGCTAATGGGAGAATGGTCATGTCTGGTCCTCATACTCAGGTGAATATCCTGTATATGAGATTGTTCATAGTATTCCTGTTTCTCCATGGGGAAGACGATTCTCCCAAAGAAATTCTGTGTGTTGAATTTGTGTGAAAACTGGAATAAATCACACTGTTTTTTTACATGGGAGTTTCAAAATGAATCTCCCAAACTCTGTACACGGCAGAGTTCACTGGCATAAATCAGTCCAAAAAGCATGGGGGCAGGACTTATTCCCGCTGGAGAGGCCGGCAGCACAGCACTGAGTGGGCCACTGTGTATGTGCCAATCGGTCAGTGCTGAGATCGGTGCATGTGCAGTGGCTCCACATTGCTGGCCTCCCGATCTCCCGGGCAACCCCTTCACAGCCTCCCCCTCTCCCCCCAAACACGCCTGTGTCCAGTCCCAACCCATCAGCCTCTGGCTTGTCCCTATCTCCCGTCCCCCGCATCCTGTCCCAGTCGCCGGTATCTCCCTCGTTCCCTCCCCCCCACCCGCCGCCACGATCCCCTTCACCAATGGCAGTCCTGACCCCTCCCCTATAGGCCCGATTCCCCACCCCCTAGCGGGTTGCTACCCCACCCTGATAACCAGCCCCAATCTCTGGCCTCTCTCCTTCTGTCACTCAATCCCACTGCAGAGCGGCAGCAGGACACCCCCAGCCCTGCCGATCACTTCAGGTCCTGCCCTATTAGATTCCACCCGGTCTGCAGTGCCAAGGCTCCCCGCGCCCCCCCCTCCCCCCCCACTGGGCATTGGCATTTTGCCCTTGGTCAATGCCAGGGTGGACACCACCCTTCATAGCCCAATCCTCTGGGGAGGCTTCAATTGCTCCCCTTCACTGGATCAAGCTGCCAGCTCCCTGCAAGTGGGAGGCTAGTCTGAAGCGGAGACATCAGTCTCAGGCCTATTAATGAGATTCAAGTTATAGGGAAATGAGGTGCTGAATACATTAAGCAGCTGACAGCGCCGGAAATCAAGTGATAGTCGCAAAGTCCTGGCCCGCCTGCTGTATTGGATCTGCTGTACCCATTGGGGTGGCAGCAGAATGTATTGGTCACCCTTTCATTGTGCCAGCATATGGCAGCCCGCAAGGTGCCAAACATGTGGAGCACTGGCAGCAGCCAATAATAAAAAAGGTGAGTGCCACAGCCACTTTGGGTGCTATAGGCTTGGACATTGGTGCCAAATCCTGGTGGCCACAGATTCCAGGTGATTTTTGTGACCTGAGAGTGCCGCGGGCATGTCTGGCATTGCCTCTCGGACATCTGACACCCTACGGCCTCTTCCCTGATATCTTCCACGGATGGCCACCTTCTGACCAGCCTCGCCCTCTCTTGCTGCCTGTGCTGGAGTTATCGATCATGGAATTCCCTTCTTTGCCACATCCTCTCTTCTCATTCCCAAGGCTGTAGGAAGATTGGGTGTGTGAGATCCGTAACTATCCGTTATTTTCATTCCTTCACAGCACGTGGGTGCCGCTGGGTACCCCAGCATTTGCTGCCCTTTCCTAACAGGGAGTGAATCTCAAAGCTCAAACAATGGAAACACAACGAGGCAACCCTGCTCGCAAGACATTCGGAGTAACGTCCAGATAAAAATCAGCAGCACGTTCTTTGGGGTGGGATTTTACAGCCTCGCTCATCCCGAAACCATAAAATCCGATCCGAGGTCAATGGACCTTTCCATGTCTACTGCTCGCCCATTCCGATCCTCATGGCGGGTCAGACGCCAAAAATCCGGCCTATTTGTCTGACAAACGGGCACACTCTTGCTGGCCATTCACGTCAAGCTCCCATTGGTCAAAGAGTATGGCACCCAGCCAAATTTCCGTTCGCCGCAGTGGGATGGGAAAATCTTGCCGGTCTGAATGGCCATGATATCCTGATCTGCATGTTTGAGACGAAGGACAGAACTTTACCAGCACGTCTGCCTCAGTTTCGTACAATCCCGCCGAGGCCAATCGGGAATGCTGGAATCGGAACGGGCGTGCCGGGAAAATTCTGGCCGAAGTTCCGTCCTTTGCAATGTGACCAAGCCTCGGACTTTTCAAAACAGGAATTTGAGGCTCGCGAGCCTAAAGTCTCAAATGACCCGAGGTCTTTAATATTAACAAGTGTTTGAGAAATGCTTTGGGTATAAATTACGACTGTCCTAGACTTCAAGTAAGGTACAGGTGTATTGTTATCAACCTTGTGCTGAAAGGTGAAGTGTTTTTGTGTTATGGGAGCTGCTTTAGTCAGCCTACATTAGAAGGGGTGATGAAAGTGGTGGCAATGTGTTACTGCCATAGGTGACTAGGTTACGCCTGACAGAAGCCTTAATGTACTGGACACTCAAGCAGAGCAGTGAGCCTTTATTAACCTCTGGCCTTGAGTTGTTCCCACACACAGTGAGCCGCAAACCCCCTCGCAGATATGGGTGGCAAGATGGCCAATAGACTCCAATCAAAGTGGCCAAGTAGGCCCAGGCTTTCTACACTTTTACCCAAAACAAGACCTACAAAGTTGCCTTTGTCCGGGAATTCTTGTCATCTCTGAAACTTGAATCGGAGCCTTCTTTATCTTTCGCTAGGAGCTGTGCCTCCCAACAGGTGCCTGTTTCTTGAACACATACCAATTAAGCTATCGCTCAAGGGCCATGGATCAAGTCAATAAAAAAAAGAGACTGAAAAATAAACACAAACTTGCCTCCCTCCCCTTTTCATGTTCAATGATGTAGTGAAGTGAATCCGGGCTCGTCAATAGGCCCCTGGTGCTGGCAGTCCTGCTCTGAGGTGTGACTGGCTGTAATTTCAGACTTCAACTGACCAGGTCACTGAACAGAAGCTGGACAATCAGAGACCCCTGGGATTTGCATTCGGTGCACTGACATTCCTTTCAACAATTTTCCAACAACCAGAAGCAGTTTGACCAAAAAAAAAGATTTTTTTTTCACAGCAACACATTGGGTAATAATGGTGTTATGAAGCATCTATACCACAATTTACAAATGTGTCAAAGCCAGTGGAATGCTTTTTGAGGTGTAGTCACTATTCATTATTGTGGAGAAAGCCAGCACACAAGTTTCCACCAACAATACCAATATTGGCTACCTCAATTTTAACCCATTCTTCATTTAGGGTGACACAGTGGTTAGCACTGCTGCCACGCAGCGCCAGGATGTCAGTGTTGAACTGGGCATAGTAAGAAGTCTCACAACACCAGATTAGCAAATCTGTTGGACTTTAACCTGGTGTTGTGAGACTTCCTGCAATGTCAGGGACCTGGGTTCAATTCTGGCCTTGAGCAGATGTGCAGATTAGTTTGATTAGCCATGATAAACTGCCCCTTCATGTCCTGATTTGGTTCATTATTGTTATTAGTATGCCGTGAAAAGTGTTGCTTCTTGGACACTATCCAGACAAAGCATATTGTACATACGGAAGGAAAGGAGAGAGTACAGAATGTAGAATGTCAGGGGTTATGGGGATAGGACTGGGGAGAATTGTTGTTCTATGATTCTATGAATTCTGTAATTGTTTTCAAATTCCTTCATGTCATCCCCCTCCCAATCTCTCTTCTCTCCTCTAGCCCCACAATCCAAAGATCTGCATGCCTCCAATTCTGGCCTCTTGAGCATACCGAATTTTAATCGGTCCACCTGCACTAACATGCCTCCGGTTATCTGGGGGCCATCAGTGTCTCAGATCCCTAGAAGGATGTGAGACACCAGCCCGAACCTCCTGATCCAGGGACCTTAGTCTGAATTCCACAGAACAGAGAGGGGATGTCCTGACCATCCCAATTACTGCCATGAAACCGAACTGGGAGAACTTTGCCCCGCTCCCAGAGCATTAAAGAGTTGGCCTGGCTCTGAGGTCCATGGAAACAATGATCAGATTATCAATGAGGAGGTCTCCAATTCTAAGAGCCCTTTGCATGCCTAGACACTCCATTTACTAAATGCTGAAGTGTAAAACTACTGACTGAAAGCAGTCACACATTGTTCTCCTCCCCAGTGACTGGGGAGGAGAACAATGTGTGACTGCTTTCACCGCAGACCAAACACAGACACAAAGCCATAAACACACTCTCATTTCTAAAGTTAGTCCTCAAAACCTCAGGCCAGTGTTTATGGCTGACACAACTGACACAGCGAAAAGGGGAAATTCGGGGAAAATAGTCAGTTAAAAAGCAGTTTTGAGGAAAATTCAGCACGTATAGGACAGGAATAAAACATGGCGAATAGAGATCTCCCACCACCCATGGAGGAAGTTTAGAGGAATATATTTAAAATCGTACAATATTTATGGATAACAATGGGTACTGCCCTGATTTCCATGAACGAAGCTTTGACAAAGGGTCATTTGGACTCGAAACATCAGCTCTTTTCTCTCCTTACAGATGCTATCGGACCTGCTGAGACTTTACAGCATTTTCTCTTTTGGTATCTGCTGCCTTTGTTCTTCTACATGGAAGTGGTCATGTGTTTGGAAGGTGCTGAATAAGGATCTTTGATGAATTGCAGCAGTGCATCTTGTAGATAGTACACACTGCTGCTACTGAGCATCAGTGGTGAAGGGAGCAGATGTTTACAGCTGTGGTGCCAATCAAGTGGGCTGCATTGTCCTGGATGGTGTCAAACGTCTTGAGTGTTGTTGGAGTTGCACTCATCCAGACAAGGGGGGAGTATTCCATCACACTCCTGACTTGTGTCTTGTAGATGGTAGATAGGCTTTGGGGTGTCAAGAGGTGAATTACTCACCACAGTATCCCTAGCCTCTGACCTGCTTTTGTAGTTTATGTAGTGAGTCCAGTTGAGCTTCTGGTCAATGGTAACCCACGTGACTTGCATTATTGAGGTTTTCTGTGTCAAAAATGTTTGTACAGTGAAAAGAGTTAGGGATTGAGCTGACTGTCAGAGACTCAGATGATTGCCTTTGAAGGGAACTTGATTTGGGTTGTGTGATCCTACTCGCTGAGGCTCATTGGATCAAGAGGAGGGAGTGTGGTCAAACGGACAAAGCCTGAGAAATTAGACCCCCAGTATAACACTGGACACTTTAAATCAGTACAGCTAAAAACTCTGCTATGAGATGACCATGGGCTAAAAGCCAAAAGAACTGTCTTGCATATTAAATAGGGGTGCTTTATCTTAACAATAGGGAAGTTACCATGAAACCAGAACCTCTTACATATTGAGTTGGGGCGCTCAAAGCCTACAATGGAAAATTTATTATAACCCAAAACCCATCAGGACGTACTCATCCTGAAGACATCATGATTGGATATTCCCTAGTTTCAGACAGACTCCCTGCTGTTAAAGAGATATGTACAACTAGGGCGACCTCACTGGTTGTTCTGATTCCCTTGCCCTGTCATCCCATTGACTCAAAGCCAGAGAACATTCCAGAAGGGCACGAGGAAGGGAAGGATAAAAGCAGACATTTTCAAGACAAACTCCAGTGAAGATCCAACTCCGGCTGTGGCCTGGGATGATGCAAGAAGACGTGTGAGATCCACCCTTGTGTCAAGTGCATCCTAACTTTATCTGTCGCTGTAAGCTCAGGGAATTGAATCAACGGATCAATCGATTTTACTAGACTGTATAGTATTTATTTCTTAGGCAATTAGCCTAGTTTGGGATAAGTTAACTTAATCTATCATGTAACAATTGTTTCTTTAATGCATGAGTGTTTTAATAAAGCTTGGTTTGAACCACGATCCTTTGTCTGTCTCATAAAGTAAAACTTGGGGATGGCACGGTGGCACAGTGGTTATCACTGCTACCTCACAGTGCCAGGAACCTGGATTAGGCCGCTGTCTATGTGGAGTTTGTACGTTCTCCCTGTGTCTGCATGGGTTTCCTCTGGGTGCCTCCCACAATCCAAAAGATATGCAAGTTAGGTGCACTGGCCATGCTAAATTCTCCCTCAGTGTACCCGAACAGGTGTCAGAGTGTGGCAACGAGAGAATTTTCGCAGTAACTTCGTTGCAGTGTTAATGTAAGCCTACTTGTGATTAAGAAATAAAACTTTAACTTTAAATGTGTAATAAACTGGTCGAAGTGTCTGTAGAGAATATTTCCCAAACAACAAAACAAGTCACAACATAGATTGGCCTGAAAAATTCCCTTCGGCCCACTGACCCACTTCTTCCACAATGCTTGGCTTTCCATTACAGCATCTGAAATAAGTCCAGTGTTTAACGTTAACCACCCTTCCTGGGACATCAAGGGTTCAGACATGAGGACATATTGCTTGATGTTGCTTGAGTATAGGAGATAGAGGAAAAGGCAGATCTGATTAAGATGTTAAAATGATTTAACAGGCTAATGATTCCCTCTGATATGGGAATCAAGAACAAGAAATTTGTATGTTTACACCTAAGAATACACCTCTATTTACTCAGAAGATGAAGGAAATTTGGCATGTCAGCTACAACTCTCAACACCAACATTCCTTCTGGTTGTATCACAGCTTGCTATAGCTCCTGCTCTGCCCATGACTGCAAAAAAACTACAAATGGTTGTGAATGAAGCCCAGTCCATCTCACGAACCAGCCTCCCATCCATTGACTCTGTTTACACTTTCATTGCTTCGGAATAGCAACCATCATTACGAAGAATGCCACGCACCCCGGACATTCTCTCTTCCACCTTCTTCCATCAGGAAACAGATACAAAAGTCTGACGATGCGTACCAATTGGCTCAACAACAGCTTCTTCCTAGCAGGCTTTTGAACAGACTTACCTTGCATTAAGTTGATCTTTCTCTACACTCTGGCTATGACTGTAACACTACATTCCACACTCTCTCCTTTCTGTCCCTATGAACGGTATGCTTTGCCTGTATGGTGGGATGCCATGGTGGGATTTGAACACTTTCCCCACAGAATAACTCCCTGGGTCTCTGGGTTACTAGACCAGTGATGTGAATCCATTGCCACTGATCACTATGTCACCTATAGAAATGCTTATTGACACAAGACACCTTTTCAGCATCCTTCCCACTCAGTACCATTTCCTTGGTGCCAGCTTCAGAAATGATGGGTGCCATTCTCCAGCCTCCCAGCCGCATGTTTTCCCAGTGGGGGGAGGTGGTGCATTGAGTGATAGCAGTGGGATTCTCTAGTTCACCCCCACATCGCCAAGAAATTTACAGCCGGTGGGGCCTGAGAATCCCAACAGTGTGAACAGCCAGGGAATTCCGGCTTATATTCTAAATGTGCCTTCATTCCCTCTAGCTGCCTGTCAGTAAAACACTCCAGTGACTGATAGACTTGTCGTGCTTCGCTTCCTGCTGTGTAAACCTGCAAGAGCTTGTAAAAGAATATTTACAGCAATCCTGGGGCTCAGTGTTGATCTAAGCTGCAGACCTTGTTAACTTGTGTCCATATATCTGTGTCTGAAGCTTGCAAAGTGCAGGAATCACCTTCAGGGATTGGCTTGTGCCTGGGTTAGTCTGGCATTCACAGAGGTTTTTTTCTCTACCTTTTTCAAAGGTTTGTTTGTTTAATGGATAAAGTTGAAGTGATCCAGTAAGATGTTTAACGCAGTATTGTTAGTGTTTGAGGCCAGCAGATATTTAGCATGCATGTGGAGTCAGAACATTAACAAACAAAAGGGTAAGTTACTACAAAATGCTACCTTTCTTAAATAATCAAGTATTTGCTTCCTTTGCCGAAACATGATTTCAATTAACTCATAATGCTGAGGTGCCTTAAGGAGCTAGCCACTGTGCAAAATGAAGTATGAGGGTCATAAGAACAGGAGGAGGCCATTCTGCCCCTCTTGGGAGTGTTCCAAAGTTTCAGTTGGATCATGGTTGGTCTACATCTCAACGCTACAAAATCTCCGATCCTCATGGAACAAAAGTGGTGGATTGGCCTTGCTAAACTGCCTGTCAGTGTCCCAAAGTGTGTAGGTTAGGGGGATTGACCATGCTAAATTGCCCCTCAGTGTCCCAAGGTGTGTAGGTTAGGGGGATTGGCCATGTTAAAATTGCCCCTCAGTGTCCCAAGATGGGTAGATTAGGGGGATTGGCCATGTTAAAATTGCCTCTTAGAATCCCAAAATATGTAGGTTAGGGGGAATCAGTCATGCTAAATTGCCTCTAAGTGTCCTAAGATGAGTAGATTGGGGGGATCGGCCATGCTAAATTGCCCCTCAGTGTCCCAAGATGTGTAGGTTATGGAGATTGGCCATGTAAAATTAACCCTCATTACCATGTGTGGCATGGTAGCACAGTGATTAGCACTGCTGTCTCACAATGCCAGAGACCCAGTTTGGATCATATTGTCTACACGGACTTTAGCAAGACCTTTAACAAGGTACCACATGGTAGGTTGCTGCATAAAGTTAAATCTCACTGGATTTAGGATGAAATATCTAAATGGATACAAAAATGGCTTCTTGACAGAAGTTGACAGGTGGTTGTAGAGAGTTGTTTTCAAACTGAAGGCCTGTGACCAGCAGTGTGCCTCAGGAATCAATGCTGGGCCCATTGTTATTTGTCATTTATATGAATGATTTGGATGAGAATATAGGGAGTAAAGTTTGCAGATGACACTGAGTTTGACGGCATAGTGGACAGTGAAGAAAATTATCTCCAATTCTGGTCATCCTATTATAGAAAGGATATTATTAAACTAGAAAGAATGTGGAAATGATTTACTGATAGAATGCTACTGGGACTTGATGGATTGAGTTATAGGGAGAGGCTGAATAGACTGGGACTTCTTTCTCTGGAGCGAAGGAGGCTGAGGGGTGATCTTATAGACGTGTATAATATAATGAAGAGCACAGATCAGCTAAATAGTCAGTATATTTTCCCAAAGATAAGGGAATCTAAAACCAGAGGGCATAAATTTAAAGTGAGAAGGGAGAGGTACAGATGTGCCCAGAGGGGTAATTTTTTTCATACAGAGGCTGGTGAGTGCCTGAAAAAAAGAGGTAGTAGTAGAGGCGGGTACAATTTTAACTTTTAAAAAGGATTTAGATAGTTACATGGGTATGTTGGGATGGAGGGATATAGGCTAAATGTGGGCAATTGGGATTAGCTTAGAAGTTTTTAAAAAAAAGGGCAGCCTGGATAAGTTAGGCCAAAGGGCCTGTTTCCATGTTGTAAAACTCTATGACTTTATGGCTATCTGTGTGGAGTTTGCACATTCTCCCCGTGTCTGCATGGGTTTCCTCTGGGTACTCTGGTTTCTTCTCACAATCTGAGAGACATGCTGGTTAGGTGCATTGACCCAAACAAGCACTGGAGTGTGGCAACTGGGGGAATTTCCTCGAAACTTCATTGCAGTATCAGTGTAAGCCTTACATGTGACTAATAAATTAATTTCACTTTTTTTTACTTTAAGTTAGGGGCCAGAGTGGGGTAAATACATAGGGGGTTATGGGGTAGGGCCTGGGTAAGTTGCCCTGTCAGGTTCCTTCTGCACTGTAGGATTCTATGATTTTCTCTGAAGGTTCAAGTTATCAGACTTATAGCTACTTGTAAGGACTGCTGTAGTTGGATTGTTATAGAGTACTTGAATACACTTCATAAATCCCTTCCCAATCCAAACTTACCCATCTAAAGCACACTTTTGGGAGAGCTGGATAATATTTTGCAACCTCCTAGCATTATTGCAAAGCCCTTCATAAATTTGTCTGCTCACCCTGGATAATCATAGGAAAGATTTTCTCCGGCCACATCACCAGAACCTGAGACAAGACCTTCAAATCAACACTCAATAAAGAAAAGGGTCTGTGAGAAGTACAGTGTTCAGGATTCCACCTAATTCCAGGATGGAGGAAATATTCACCTCAAGGATTAACTGCAATAACCAATGTACGCCAAATGAGTGATTATACCAATTAATGAGTCTAGTAACAAGCCTTTGAATTCCTTATAGAATTCACACCCAAGCATCAGGCCCAGGCACCGTACCTGAAGCTCCTTTACGGCAGAGACCACCTCCATTCAGAGTAAGTAACACTGTTCTCACATCCTCAGGGAAGATCAATAGAAGAATCATAGAATCTCTACAGTGCAGGAGGAGGCCATTTGGCCCCTCAAGCCTTCATCGATAATAATCGCACTCAGACCCTTTCCTCGTAACTCCATGTATTTACCCTGCTAATCCCCCTGACACTAAGGGGCAATTTAGCATGGGTAATCCACCTAATCCACACATCTTTGCTCTGTGGGAAGAAACTGGAGCACCCAGAGGAAACCCATGCAGATATGGAGAGGATGTGCAAACTCTACAAAGAATAAGAACAAAGATAATTACAGCATAGAACAGGCCTTTCAGCCCTCAGGCCTATAATGACCATATTGCCTAACTTAACTAAAATCCTGTATCCTTTGGGAACGACATCCCTCTATTCCCATCCTATTCACGTATTTGTCAAGATGCCCTTAAAAGTCATTCTCGTATCTGCTTCCATTCCCTCCCCCAGCAGCAAGTTCCAGGCACCCACCATCCTCTATGTAAAACACGTACTCGTACATCTCTTTTAAACCTTGCCCGTCGCATCTTAACCTTTACCCCCTAGTAATTGACTCTTCTACCCTGGGAAAAAGCTTCTGACTATCCACTCTGTCCGTGCCCTGCATAATCTTGTATACTTCTATCAGGTCACCCCCTCAACCTCTGTCGTTCCAGTGAGAACAAACCAAGCTTCTCCAACCTCTCCTCACAGCTAATGCCCTCCATGCCAGGCAACATCCTGGTAAATCTTTCCTGTACCCTCTGCAAAGCCTCCACATCCTTCTGCTACTGTGGCGACCAGAATTGAACACTAGATTCCAAGTGCAGCCAAAGATTTTATAAAGCTGTAATATGACTTGCCAATTTTTAAGCTCAGTGCCCCAGCCGATGAAGGCAAGAATGCCGAATGCCTTCTTGATTACCTTCTCCACCTGCATTGCCACTTTCAGTGACCTGTGTATCTGTACACCCAGATCCCTCTGTCTGTCAAAAAGCTTAAGGATATATTTCCTAACTGTATTAGACCTTGCAAAATGCATTACCTACACTGGCAGTGACCCAAGCTGGGAATTGAACCGTGTCCCTGGCACTGTGAGGCAGCAGTGCTAACTACTGTGCTGCCCAAGAAATGATCTATAAGTGCTGGAATGCCCTTAAAATGTTCTGATTGATGAAAGTTGGTGTAAAATTTCTGAAGAGCCTTATTAATATCTTCCACCCTAAGCATTTTATTTCTTTTGGAGATCATCACTGAAGCAATCATTTTAGAGTCTGATTTTACAGTTTGTTTTTTATTGTCCTAGAGTTTGATTTCTTCCCAGTGAGAAAATCAAATACCTATTTCCAAATTTATACAACTTTTGCTTAGCAATGCTTAAACCTCTCTCTGCACACTGGGATAACAGCAAGTCCACTGCCACCAACTTCCTTCAGCTTTGCATGACTAGAGATTTTATCGTACTGCATCCCCAGTTCAGCCAGTTGGACTTCCAACAGATATGGGCTGTTCCATCAACCTGGAGTTTGCAATCCTGCAGGTGATGCCCTACCAAGAATTTATCCCTGTTTTATGCATGTGAAAAGTATTTCATTGGCTCTAAAGCAGCTCGCCTAATCCTGGGGCTGTGAAAGATGCTATATAAATGAAAGTCTGTTTTTACTCTATGTTTGAATTTCATCTTTGTGGGAGGTCTAAAGTCAAAAGGAATTTTGAGGTAATATTGTCTCAAACATGTTGTTGGAGATTTTTACTGGCTTAAAAGGAGGCAAATAGAAGATATATGTTCTCCAGGAATGATAACAGGAAAGGTTGATTGAAGAGGGAATGGAAAAAGCTTTGAGGGTCCCATTCTACACATCTGATGGTTAAGCGTGATTGAGCATGTATTTGACTGTGGTGACAGGTGAGAACTCTGGGGCTGTGAATATGTGTGTGTGTGTGTGTGTGTGTGTGTGTGTGTGTGTGTGTGTGTGTGTGTGTGTGTGTGTGTGTGTGTGTGTGTGTGTGTGCCTGTGTAGCTGCATGCCAATATTTGATTTGATTTGATTTATTATTG